>JARJCP010000004.1:0-1470706 GCA_029281795.1 Mycena crocata | reverse complement strand
TCTTTTATGTGCTGCGTAGTCCCAGTAGCGGCAATTGCAAGGTGCGTGCAGCAAGAATTTGATATCTAGACGTCGTACTATACTACTATCGCAGGCTGGTAACAAAATTTAAACTATGTGCTGCGGATCATCATTTTTGAATCAGCACGCAACACGCTCTTGTAGTCTCTCTTGCCATGGCCATGGCCAGTTGCAATTGCCAGTGATCATGACAGATCTAGATCTAGACGATGATCATCAACCACTCTGTTTCTCACACTCTTGCCAATCAGCACCATGTGAATTAATATATATTGTCCTCTGTAGTCATTTGAATCCCACACATCATGATTCGCTGGATATCTGCATATATACTATTCCAGCGCCCGAAATTAGTTTACTCACGCCATGACATCAACCGATTATCTAGAGGACCGCCTTGCTCGTCTAGAGCTCACTTTGAACCCAACAAGCTCTCAATTGAGAGTCTCTTCTCCCAGCTTCTCTGAGTGCTCAAGTGGCTCAACAGAGTACTTCAGCAGTACAAGTGACGACGGAGCTAGAAACTCAGAATACGGCTCACCCCTTGTCGAGGGTACCTCGGAGTCGCAACACTCTGGACAAAATCAGGTGTCCCAGCCACGGCCATCAGAGCGCATAATAGTTACAGCTCCCCAACAAGAAGTGGAGTTACCAACCGGTGGTATGTTATACTATTTGCTGCATACATTGACTGTATATAAATAATGACTAGGGCAGAAGCGGCAAATGCAACGGTTGGGATTCCCCATGCGCAATCTCATAAGCTCAGTTCGTATCACCACAAAGCAAAATCAGCAAGCCGGGGGTATGCTGTTTTCTTCGGACAGACCACTGGTTGGTACTCACACTGGCTAGTAAACATCTGTCATACCGTGAATATCATATTGATGCCAAAAAAATAGGGATGAAGTGCAGCTTATAACTAGTGGCTCTGGAGGGAACATTTTCCAAGGTTATCCAACCCTTCAAGCTGCTCGGGCAGCTTTCGAGTATGCTGAAAGCCAAACTTGGAGAGGAGTAACAACAGCCAACTCTGTCGCTCCAGGGGCTACCATATCTCCCTCGCAGAGACCTATACCTATTTCCCACAATTCTGGACCGATTAAAACGACTCCTCTCCACTGTGGTGTCTGGTATATAGTATACAAAGGTATTAGTCCTGGAGTTTACCAATCTCAGTGTGTATATCAGTATTTTCAAGTGCTATAATGGTCGTCTAATTCGAATCCTCTAGTCTTGAATGTGCTATAAACACGACTGGAATCAGTGGCTCTACATTCGATTCCACACGGAATCTAGACCAGGCCAGAAATTTGTTTCGGATTGCGAAGGAGAACCATGAGATATGTGTGCTGCTTCCATCCCATTATCAATGAATTTCCTTGCAGACTCAACCTAGTATATATGTACACGTACACCAAGCTCAAGTCTAAATATGATGTATTTCCCTTTTAAGAACAACTCCTCCTGTGTCTAAATAAGGTGTATTCCCTTTCAGGATCCGAAACTCGATATAGCAATTTGATGGGGACTGTGTCGGCACGTGCACATGCTTTCATCCTCTGTTTTTGTGTTTTGCTCCTAATTATAAGTGGTGTCTGGACGCACCCCTTCAAATTAGCGTGTTGTCTTGCAAATTAGCCAAAAGTACTGCCGGCTAACCGGATATAAAGTGCCAGAGTGTCAGGCAAGTGTTTACAACTAATTCTCTTCCTCTTCTTCCTCCAACGCCTTGTCGGCACTTCCATCAGCGTCCATCCAGTACTACATAGTCGCAACTTATAATTATAATTAGTCGGAGTTGGAGATTTTGATGGCCACTGGAAACCGACGCGCATGTGTAATTAGGACGGGTCGTGCTGTAACTTGTAACTGGTGTTGCATTGGATAACGAGTGGGAGGACGGACAAGTCATGAATTAGCTTACAATTAGCTTGCAATTGCAAAATTTGCAAGCTTTAGCCAAGACAAGATAAGCCCTCCCTTCGCTCCGGCAGTCGAGATCAAGACTGTTGTATTCTTATGCTACGACATGCTGCACACCAAAACTTGAATTTGAACGTGAACGTGTCGTCGAAGAAGGCAGGAAAGAGAGGAACGAAACGACCAAGGTGGAATCAGAAGGAAAGATCCAAGGGCTGAGGAACGAAGGGAAACACATCAACAATGGTACTTCAGCAGAATCGATGTTAAAATCGATGATGTTGTTCAAAAATTCCGAATGAACTGAGGGGTTCTTCAAGTTGATAGATGAAAAGATGCAGCCGCCCGTTCCCGGTGTCCGCGGCGCAGCGAAGGGAAATGGCCTACGTGCGGAATGGGCTGCGATGAATAGATGGGTGTGTACGTGCCCAGCGGCTGTCTGAGTTGAATAGGATGATGAATTGCATGCGTACAAACCATGCTCTAGGCGCGATGCACCGGAGTACGTGGTAGATGCGATATGCACGAGGTTCAGAGCGGCCAGATAGATTGTTAGTATGTAGGGGTGCTTCGAAATTTCCAGTGGTTTTCGGAGAAGTCTCGTCCAGACACGATGAGGCCGCCACTCGGAACCAGTTGGATGGAGGATGAGAGAACACTTCAAAAAAACATCAATTGACAAGCCAGAAGATCAGCTCGAGTGTACAAACTGAGCGGAGCAAAGATTTTACTCCGGATTTTGCTCCACTCCTAGTCGGGATCGGTCGATGTTCGTCCTGTCCTAGCATTTGAAGATAACTAATTATCAGACTCCTACATCGTCGTTCTCGCTTGACGTTGAAGTATGTTGACGTTGGCACGGGAGACCGACGAACACTCGGAGATTACAATTGTCGTGTTGATGCCAGCCAGATTTTGAATGACTTGAACCACCGCTTGTGACAGGCATTGAATGGGTACAGAGACCGGACTAGTACTGCGATGTGGGGGGAATTGAAGAAGGCGAATCGATTACACAGTTCAGCCACTCGGTATGATCATGAATGCAAAATCCACTGCTGCGACGGAGAGTACTCGGATCAGAGTGCCGTGTCGTTAGAAGAGAGGAGGCTCGATTGGGCCGTCGGACCGCAACAGAAGTTATGTAGCTGCGTACTTCATCATTGGGTTTGATTCAAGGTTGATTTCGAGATGAGGATCCGGAAGAGCGTACTAGTAGGCTGTGTAAGATTGGGTCAGATGATAGGGTAAGGATGGGGTTGATTATAATTATAAGCATAGATCTAGAGGATTAATTGCAGAAGGATTAAGACTCAGAGCAAATGGGGCTTCTGCACAGCTTGAGGACCATTTCGTTAAATTGAAACTCAAAAAGAACGGATAATCAGCGAATACAGCACGTGCACGTGGGAGAGCCTGCCGAGATATCTGCCGAAACCCAGCATCACGTTTAGTCATGTTTGTTCGCAAGCACTTTTCCCAACTTGGCCTGAACCACCACGACCGTACATGTACATGACATTCTCCAGATTCTACACGCGTACGTAGCGAAACAATAACCGTGAACGGTCTGGGGCGAAAGGTTCGCGTTACCTCTTTGTACGTGTTCCTTTCTCTAACTGCAAATTGCAATTCAGATCAACCTGAAGTCGTCTTGACCCGACGCCAGGCGGTACTCTTTCGACGCAGTTGTGTGCTCTGCACTATGCTCTCTTCTACACATGATCCATTGGGCAGCTTCTCTCGGAGAACACTGTCGGGTGCTCAGGCCCTGACCTGCTAACATCACATGTTAACTTGCAAGAGAGCCCGTGTATTGCGCTGGATTGCGATTGATTGATAACCTTGGCCTCTCGAGGTTACGTTCGACTCCTGATGTACATGTCCGGCGCGGAGCGGCAATCGATGGAACGACGGAGGGCGCCAAGTTGGCCATGCGAGGGATGGACGGATTGGGGAGACGCGTCGACGGATGGGATGGAGGGCGCCAAGTTGGCTATGCGAGGGATGGACGGATTGGGGAGATGCGTCGACGGATGGGATGGAGGGCGCCAAGTTGGCCATGCGAGGTACGAAGGGACGCAGGGGACGATGGGGTGGAGGACCTTTGGTGGTTATCTGTGAGTCGCAATTCTCTACTGTAATAGTGCATTGCTGACTCTCTCTTCAAGCCCTCGTTCTCGCTCCAACTTCTTGAGCGCTTTGCCCACATACGGCCTTTGGTGGTTATCTGTGAGTCGCAATTTTTCACTTCAATAGTGCATTGCTGACTCTCTCTTCAAGCCCTCGTTCTCGCTCCAACCCCTTGAGCGCTTGAGAAGAACCCGTCGGTTTGGGGCGAAAGGTTTTGCGTTTCCTATTTGTATGTGTTCTTCTCCAACTGGGACAAATTACAATTCAGATTCAACTTGAAGTCGTCAACGTTCCCTCTTGACCCGACCCGCCAGGCGGCACTCTTTCGACGCAATTGCGTGCTCTGCACTATGGTCTCTTCTACACATGATCCATTGGGCAGCTTCTCCCGGAGAACATTGCCGGGTGCTCAGGCGGCCCTGACCTGCTAACATCGCATGTTAACTTGCAAGAGAGCCCGTGTATTACGCTAGATTGCGATTGATTGATAGCCATGGCCTCTCGAGGTTAGGTTCGACTCCACTCGCACGACGATGTTCGAAGAGACCCTCCCGACTTACCCGTCCTCGGACGAACACAGCAGAGGTACGTACACCGTTGTCGAACAGAGTCGAACAGAGTGTGTCGCTGACAAGGTACCCTAGCCCGCTTCAACAACAACAACACGACCGCCCGTGGCCCGGGGCACACTTCCAGCGCTCTTTCAAACCTCATGATCATGATCATGCAGACACGCGCAACCTTCTTCCTCGATTTCCACCATCCCAGCCACTATAAAAATCCTCCACATCGCCTTCTGTTGGGCGTTGCCGTCCTTCAGGACCGGGGTGTGGGAGGGTAGCGCAAATGGCCCGCATTCCTGTCATCTCACTCTGTTGGGCGTTCTCGTCCTTCAGTGTGTCCCAGGGAGAAAACACATTCGCCCTCTTTCGTACCATTCTGTTGGGCGTTCCCGTCCCTCAGAGTGCCAGCGCAACTTCCAACCCGCATCTTCCCCGGGAAAGCGTAGGCTATGTGGGAATGGCTCGCATATGTTGAGGAGAAAGTGGAGGCCGTCGGAAGCAAAGGAAGTGGGAGAGGATCGGCCCGAGGCTTTTTGTCGCGGAGACGACCGGTATAGGGGCCTTATGCGCGGACGGTCTTGAAATCGAATTGCTTCACGAGGTGCGTCTTGAAACTCGCGCTGATCATGATGTTCATTCCTGACCCGCGCACCTAGACTTGTACATGTTCGATGGACCGCGCTAGGTCGATTGCGAGCGATCATGATTCTCAATATGTGCATTGCATCCGGGTCGGCCTACGCTCTCGCCTCCGACGGGAACGTGCAAGCACCTGGGTTCCAGTGGACGGATCAATCATCAATCGTTGCTCCCTCCCGTACGCGGCGTACGTCCATCTTCAGCAGCAAGAAACCACGTGACGAGAGAGCGTTCAAGACCTCGTAGAGTTGCTGACAAAGTCTACCAGGTCTTTTGCGCACTTTCGTCACGTGTTTCTGTTTTCTCGTTTTAATAATTCAACACTTGTAAAACATGCAGGCAAGCCCCGTATGAGATGCAAACTTGGCAGTATTTTAGTTTTCTTCCTGCAGCATTTTTTACCCAGCTAGCTCCAAGACGCCTCTCCTTCAACAACAAAACCGCCCGTGGCCGGGGCACACTTCCTACGCTCTTTCAAACCTCCTGATCATGATCATGCACACACGCGCAGCCTTCTTCCTCGGTTTCCACCATCCCAGCCACTATAAAAATCCTCCACATCGCCTTCTGTTGGGCGTTGCCGTCCTTCAGGACCCGGGGTGTGGGAGGGTAGCGCAAATGGCCCGCATTCCTGTCATCTCACTCTGTTGGGCGTTCTCGTCCTTCAGTGTGTCCCAGGGAGAAAACACATTCGCCCTCTTTCGTACCATTCTGTTGGGCGTTCCGTCCCTCAGGGTGCCAGCGCAACTTCCAACCCGCATCTTCCCCGGGAAAGCTTAGGCTATGTGGGAATGGCTCGTATAGGTTGAGGAGAAAGTGGAGGCCGTCGGAAGCAAAGGAAGTGGGAGAGGATCGGCCCGAGGCTTTTTGTCGCGGAGACGACCGGTATAGGGGCCTTATGCGCGACGGTCTTGAAATCGATGGACCGCGCTAGGTCGATTGCGAGCGAGTCATGATTTGGATGTGTTGCCTTCGATCTCAACCTCCCGCTGCAGCTCGAGCGTGTGCTTGGTTCCTTTGGTCTTCTTCGGTAATGGTTTCATAGGTGGTATTGTCTGCGCGGCCAGACACACATACAGCTCCTCCCCGTATCCCTCCCACCACGTCCACTGGCCTGCTAAAACGGTTTCCACGTCCTTGCGTGAATTGAATGGCCCTACAAACGCATGGAGTGCAACCGTTTCATCGCTTAGAATGGCAGAGGCGGAATACAGTGGGGATGGATAGTCCCGCTGCGGATCCTTGCTCCTTACCCGCCATCTATGCAATTCCATCTGTACATCCCGATTGACCTCTCCCCGTTTCACGGCAGACTGACGGGGCACCACAGGCGGTTTTTCCCGGCCGAGTGAGATCAAGCAGCTCTGGGCAGCATATATCACAGCAAGGCACTGTGGGATCTGAAGCACGAGTCAGTTTCTCATCAGGATTTAACGGTTTCACTTACTCACCAGCAGTTTTGTTCCCGTAGACTGCTGTGAGAACAGCCCGACGACATTCTCCTGTCTGCGTGAATACAAGCAGGCCTTCGTCAGCAGCCTCGGCGTCCAGAGGCGGGGTGTCCTTCACGAATATGACATCCAACTTCCCACCAGCAGCGCCGCGATTTACTCCTCGGAGCTTAGCATGCTGCTTGCGCTTTGCCGCCTTCTTTCGCTTTTCTGCATCACTCTCCTTTTCCTTTTCTGTTATCATTTGATGTACATGTTCTCCCCGTACAATTTCCTGATGCGAAGGTTTAGTTCACCAGCCTCGACTTGAATATTCGGGTCGTACCTGAAGCAGCTCTATCTCGCACCCGCCATGACTGCTGTTAATTGCGATCGCCTTCAAATTAAATTCTGCGGGAAAGGTGGCGACCTGGATGTCCCCATAGGTATGTTGATATACTTGTTATGCTGCCCATGCTTACCTGCTCGTCGTGTAAAGCTATCAATGGTGAAATCATCAAGGTGACTTTGCCCGCGCTGAATGGATGTGCATGTGGCCCAGCTGCAATTGTAGTCTTTTCCATACCAGTGCCAGCATGAACTAGCACATCGCGCATTTGAAGCTGGGCTTCAATACCTTCCATCTGATACTTGCGGGCACTGTGTTTCCATTGGGATTTGGCTTGCATGTCCATGGGCAATCTGTTTAGCTGCGCTCTCGTCAACGGCTGGCGGGTATTCGGCGTCGTTGGCGTCTGCGGGGTGCGGAGCCGACATTTTTTTCTTGTTGCGCGGCGACATAATGATCAAAAGGTGAAACTTGAATTTCGATCATTTTTCTTCTCTTATCTCATCAATGCCCCGTCTCGCAGGAAATACGGTGCTATCCTCTGAGGATGAACTGCCTGGTGCGAGCGATACAGAATCTCGCCCAAATACCCCAACTGGCTCAACGTCGGAGCTGCCATGGGATTGACACCATCGCATTCACAAGTAGCTTCTTCGCCGTTTCGCACACCAATTGCCCGCAGACGGCTGTCACAGGAATCGTTGCTGCCTGCCTTGTCACCCATTTCTTCATCTCCGGCATGAGCAGTGCTCACTCAAGCGCTCGCAAAGTCCATCCCGCCCGCGCTGCCTCCTCTTTCCAGCGACGGTATCATTGCAAGCAGTCAAATTATTGGTACTCGGGAAGAGAGACTGGCGACAATACGCCGGAAGTCCCATCGCAAACGGGCTGCCACGATTGCTACGCAGAAAGTCGAGACGAAACAGCTTTTCGAGGAGAACAAAATCATTGTTTTCGACGAGATTCTTGCGAAACTTTCGGAGAATGGCCTCACATTCGGCCAGCTGATGCTTTATGTGTTTGACCCGATTTACAAGCAAGGATCGACGAGATGGGACGGTTTTTTTCAAGAGGAGGGACAGGCAACGAAGATTTTAAACCTGTGGACATCGAAAAAGAATAGTCCAACTGTGCAGACGGAAGTAGGGTCTTGGGCAGAGGATTATATATGTGACGGCACGGGTACAGCATGAAGGTCGGAGCGTCACAGCGACCGAGTTTCTGCAAACAGGTCGCACTTCGGTCGACCGCAAATATGTAACCGGATTCAGCCTGGTTACTGTCGGCGAACATCTCAACGGTGCGGCGCGCATCGCAATGAAAATGTTCAATGCATTTTCTACATCTGCTTGGAATCTCCAGGCAAATCTACCTCAACGCATCGCCAAAAGACTGTAATCATATACACCTACTTCGGGTTGGAACGGCGAAATCAGCCACAAGAATAACTATTCACGCCGCATCATGGGCTGTACCTGTACGCTACGGGGACGCAACGGCAAACGATTCAGTCATGTCCCATCTCGGAATCTCTGAGAGATCAAAATCTCACTCATAAAACACGGACCAATGTGAATCGACGTGGTCGCCGAGCGTCCGGAGACGAATCACTCCCTTCGCCACCACCTTCTACTCCCACCGCACCGGTGACCCATTCGTACCAGCCCCCAGATCCGGTAGTGCTCTCTACTAAAATAGAGCAGCTTCTCAGCTCCAAGGAGAGCGCACTGCGCGCGCTCTCGCTGTCAATGCGGAGTGTTGCACGGGCTATCGCATCCACAGGCCTCTCTGCGGCATCCTACGACAATATTAATATGGTATTTCGGGCCGCAGAGCAAGAAGAACAGGTAAATATATACTCGTATGTCAAGATTTTAGTGCTCAATCACTGTTCAGATTCGCAATACTGAAGCTGCTCGCGTTGAGCTTCCGGGGTAATGGACGTTCGAAGTATGCCTATGAGATGCTTCATCTCATCCACAATATAACACATGTCTGGCCGAAACTCATCCGGTATGCGATGATTACGCGCGACATGATTTCTAGCTAACCTTTCGGTAAATACAGGAATATCATACTGAATAATTGGCTTCTCAATCCCACTGGTAACCCGTGCTCGTGGGTGGAGGTGCATCTCATGCAAGAGCACATGACATTCTGGGTCAAGGTCAGTGTTTTATATACGAAATGGCTTGTGCACTTGCTGACGCCTTTCCCAGACCATCTATCAAGCTCACGGGCAGCGCCGCTTCGTGGGAGTGGCTCGGGATGGTCGCTCCGTGTGTCACTGCATTGTGCCACCTATCGACCTCAATTTCGGAGATGCTGGGCTCTCAGCAGGGCACAAAACATGAGCCAGCAAACCTCGTAAATGACATCAAGCTCTTCGTGGCCAGTCTCACCGAGCACGATGTCTACAAGGTCAAGGGATGTGTTTTTGCAGAGGGTGATGAAGCCCCGACCCCCTGACGTTATCAGTGTTGGCGCTCAGCAGCTGTCCGACAGCTCTTCCAATCCGCTGGCAGAGTATAACGCCGCCTTTTTGAAGCTCCCGGCTCCCCGCCGCCTCCGTTTCTTGGTCGCGAGCTGGTCTGAATCAGATTCCGAGTCAGAGGATACACCCCCCATTTTCCACCGTCCCTACCCACCACAACAACTCGGACACCACCGGCCCTCGTCATTCAATGGCATCGACTGCGCCACCCGTCATTTTCGAGCCCGAAAGTGTCGATGTCGAGCTTGCCGCTGCCGCCGATGCTGGCTTCGCAGAGACTTCCGGAATTGATGATGATGTAAGCGATATCGATTCGGAGGCGACTTCACCTGGCGAGCTCTCGGCATTCGAACAGACGATGGACCCGGTCGACGAGCCGACATTGACACGGGAATCAGCAGAGGATGTAGCGTCGGACATGGATGCAGGCGACAACAACTTCATATTTAGTCCAGAGTGTATATGACAGTGATGGTGATTCGGACTCGGACCAGTACTACTCTCGAGTGTCGCCTCCATGATTTGGCGGGTCCACCAAAAAGGCAAAGAGATATTCCAGTCGTTTCATGATCATGATCAGTAGGCTTGATCCCTTGCCCATGAGCAATTGATGCTTACCTGAAACTGACTTGTCGCGAGTCTACCCATGGCCATGGGCAGTGAGCACTAGTGATGAGCTCTTAGAATTAATAAAGAATTCGCAAGCGATCACATGAGTAGCTTAATAGCTCGAGATAAATCTAGAGATCTTAGATGAGAGATCTAGAGCCATCGATCCCGCGATATCGATAACACACGTACGACACATGGCGATAATTTCTCGAGATATATATATACCGAAAGGGTTTTATTGATCATCAGGTGTACATGTACATGTCCCCCCGAATACTTTTCTATCTAGATCTCAAGTTTCGCCAGGTTTGTTCCCTAGGCCTCCTCCTTTTCCCTTGCAATTGTCTTATCCAAATGAACAACAGCCGCGCCAATATGAATCCAAGTCCACCCGGTGCCCGCGAATGGGGCCAATCTTCGGATCTCGCGCAATTGATAATTGCCAGCCGCCTCGAAGCCTATGAGAAGTATATCTCCGAACGTGGCTCCACAAAGGGCGTGCCGCGTTTGGTGGATTTACTCATAGAGGCTCTCAGTCGTTTTCCAGACGAATACATGGACGAATGTCTCGCACATCTCAGTCCCATAATTCTGGGTTCCCACGTCTGGGAATGGACTCACATACCGTATTCAATGTTTCGCCGCATTACAAGTCAGATGTCGGTCCCGATTTCAAGCCCTCAAATCGATCAATGGAAAGTCCTTTGTATATATCTACCTTCTACCTTGCTCATGTCCTTTTGTTTCAGGATTCTTGCGAATGAACAATCCATCCGTGACAACGACAGTCTTCCTGGACTCGTCGAATTGTCCCAAGCCGAGATAATCTTCCCGGTCTCGTTTTCGACCAGGGGTGGACTTACAATCACCCGTCCGAAGTCTCTCCCCGGGTTCGAGATTATGTGTGCCGCTCGACAACCTCGAATCACCATACAACCTTCGACAGCTGCCTTTAGTCTTGCTTTTGAGCGGATATCGGCCGGTCTGTTGAGGAACTTGGACTGGAAAAATATCCTGGTTGCAGGCGGGATAATACTAGGAACTCTAATCTCCATTACTGACATCCCTAAACTATGGGCATCCTCAGACATAGACATGTATATCTATGGCCTTTCGGCAACACAGGCGACGGACAAGATTAACTACGTCTACGAAATTTTTCGCTCCAATTTACCTACTGGGACGCCCACCCTTGCAGTGAAAAACTCCAAAACCATCACCTTCTATGCTGAGCATTCGTTCAGACGTATTCAACTCGTTCTCAAGCTGGTTAAATCACCTACGGACGTGCTTCTTAACTTCGATCTTGACATTTGTGCAATGGGATGGAATGGAACTGACGTGCTGATGCTGCCTCGCGCTGCCCGTGCTCTAGAAAGTACATCCTCTCTTGTCGAGCCAAATCAACACTAATGCCCCCCAGCTGGATGCAATATTTTCACAATGAGTCTAGTCAACGGTCATTATCTATCCGAACGGCGGGAAAGTCAGCCAACGAGGTAATGACCTTACCTGGTGGGGTCTCTCCTCTGAAACATGTTTTTCAGGGTCTTCAAATACGCCAGCAGGGTCATTCTGGACCTATATTTCCATTCCTCTTTCTGAAATTGCTCTATAGGGATACGGCTTACGAATTCTACCATCTTATGTGGCATCTCTCGAGGTCTACCCTTCGGCAAACATGCTTGTTCTGGATATCCCGTTCCTTTCTCGCAAAGCAAATGCATATGCACGAAAAATTTTCCAGGACGCCCAGAATCTCGAAGGAAAATCACGTCTTCGCTATTCAGATTTGGATACTCGGAACCCTCGGCCAAGCTGTTTGTCGAAGTTTTCTTTACTTATGAGTCATGCAACCTACTGGGAAATGGCTCGCAATGGCCATAAGGACGCCATGTCTGTGAATGTGCTTCTTTACTGAATTTAATCCTGCTAACTTGTATTATATGCAGTATTGATGATCAACCCTTGGCATTTGTCTCTTACGAAGATGAGGTTCGTCGGAACCCAGTCAAACTTAAGGCAACTGTTCATGCCCTCCCAGAACAATGAGGACAATCCAAACAACGCTACCATACGTCCTCAGTAACGGCTTTTTTTTTTGAGGTCGATCCCTGCGTTTACTTCATTCCCAGATACCATTGGAATGAACATTTTGACCGCACTTCTTTCGAGCACTACATACAACGAATCAATCATGTCGAGGTTGAGAACTGGATTCGGTCAGATCTCACAGGCCGACTCTGGTTTCACGGGGTGAAGCACGGCGACGAGTTGGACGTCGCCCAGCGTGTGACCTTCTCACATAGTATGGCTGTGCTGCTTGAGAGTCAGAAGAACATCCAGACCCCTGTGTTACTTCCGTGCACTTTTGCAGTCTATGCGAATAACATCGTCAGCAGGCTGCAGAAGGAGCCCATGCTCACACCGGCGGTACCAGGCTATGATTTCACACCCTATGGCGACGAAGAAGAAGGGCTCTTCATGTGGACAATTGGACCAGAGTTAATGTGGCAGCAGCAAGACCGGCGAATTGATGAGTGCGTTAGCAACTTAACATCCATGTTAACCCTCAACCTATTCCTCAGACTATTCGAGGTGTTGCTGGCGTTTCAGAGGATCAATGTGCCCATCGCGGAAGAGCGGCAAGCTGGGCGATTCCGCACCGAAGTTGTCCGCTTTCGAAGGGCTCAGTCATCCACTCAAGATGAGCTTGGTGCTTTTGCCAGGTGGATCGGCGAGGCAGTTTCAGCCTAGACCTCGCTTAGTTGATGATAATGGCAATGTAGGAATCGGTTTAAATTTGATGATCATGAGGAGTCTGTATAGTAAATCTGGAACGTCTCCAAGCATTTGGGTTGTAACTGCTAGAACGATGTAGTGATGGTACTCCGGAGTCGCCGGAATCGCTGAATATATATATAATGCCCGGACACTTGAGCTTGAGTTTGCGTAAACGTACACAGCCACTGCACTTCAAGTGCGTCGACTTCACCGATTCGACTCTACTCGCCACAGTCAGCGCGTGCGTAGATGTCAGCGTGTCGGATTCACTCGCTGTACATGTAAATTCGTTAGCGTGTGAATGTAAGTATTCGAGTTTGCGATTCAACTTGTGCACCGAGCAAGCTAGTCGGCGTCTCACTGCTGCCCGTAGATGAGCGAGTGAGGAAACGGCGTAGCGCCGGACGTAGTATCTGAGAACGAGTGCTACGCTGCGTGCCGAGCGCGAACGTGAGGACAGACGACGATCTTGGTGTGTGTGCGGGGGGTTGGGCCGTCCCGGCCGACTGGGCTTCGGAGCACCGCGCGCTAGCGCTAGGGGCGGGGAAGACCGGGTCGGGAGCAAACGGGACGCGGGCACGGCCAAACCCGTACGCAAAGGCCACTGAGGGTCCGACGAGAGCGAGACCCAGAGCTACCCGAGCGTAAGCGAGAAAAGAACAGGGAAATGGGTGGGTGGGCGCGAGAAAACACGCGTACGAGAGCGAGGAGGGCTATGAAGAGCCTTTCGAGGACGAGATGGTCAGAGCAGAAGCGAAGACCGATATGGGCGTGTAGATTAGATGCTACGGAATCTAATCTACATGATGGGCTGATCATGACGTGCCGCATCCCGCTGCCGCTAGCTTGCCTTCCACTCATGATCAGCCCGGCTCGCAAGCTCGGCGAGCTGAGCTCGCAGCAAGGCTCAGCAAGCACCGAGTGATCCGACATGTCCGCGAACCTGCGTGTCGCATACGCAACGCCCACTCGGACGCGCCCAATGCACTAGTAATTGACGAGATTTTGGTCATGACTGGAAAACCCGCAAACACAACATCGATATCGCGGTGGAGGCACGACAACTTTAGTAGCATATAGGTGTTCGGACCGAGGCCTTGCCGAGGCCCGTATGCCTATTGATCCCTCGAACGCCTATCGATCATCCGGAGCAATCAACGTATGATGGCGGCACTGTTTCTGCCGTATTCCTGCCGCGCAGCGGCTGGTTAAGGTTTGGGGTGGTTAGAGGTTAGGGGAGGGGATAGGGTTTGAGGTAGGGTTTTGGTTAATGTTAGGGTGGGTTAGTGTCAGGGTCGAGGTATCTAAATGCTGTTGAAGGAGGGACTTAGTGCAATTTTTGAGAAATAGCAGGAGTGATGGCCGATCAATTGCTTCATCCGGCGATAGTCGTTCAGCACAGAAATAGGCATTCGGAGGCGAAGCCGAATGCCTATGCTACTAATCTTGTATGTACTCGTCGCGGTGCTAAGATTGACTTGAGTTGGGGCAGGAAGCGCGGGGTAGTATACGTCGCCAAGCAATCGCCAAGCGTCACGGTTAAACGGTCGAACGGAGCACGCCATCCAGTTGCATTCTTTTCGCTCGATTAGGGTTCTTTAGGTTGATTACTTGTTAGAATATTAATTCTGGTAGATTGTCCTCCCGATCGGCATCTCCCCGGGCAGTGACTGAGCTGACTGTCGTTGATTGGTCAGGCGTTGTATTTTGAATATATAGGTCTCATCAGGAGGTCTCAGGTCATCGTGAACACTGGATCCGCGACAGATCTCCAGTATAAATTGCAGGAATGAAGTTGTCCAACATAACTCGACTGAGCTCGACTGGTAAAACCACCCTCACATATGTCCCAGATGTCTTCATACAAATCAAGATACAAATCGTTTGCAGTTGTCGGAGGCGGACCACTGGGTCTCCCCATCGTCGGTGCGCTCGCAGCCCAGAACGTCTCAGTTGGCGTTGAGTTGGCGTCCTTTCGCGCCCCAACTCCGCATCATGATCAAAAACTGTCCCCGCAGGCGTCGCGGTCGCCGATCGCGAGGTTGACTTCACCGATCCAGAAACAGTACAAGGTCGATGTCATGCAGCGCTGTCGACCACCGCGACAACGGCTTCCGGCCCCCGGGGCCCAGAAGCCCGTCGACGCGGCAAAACTCTTGCACTAAAACCCATCCGCCGTCCGGCCATACTAAAGCAAGAACGTGGAAAATTTTGAACACTTGATGTACATACTTGCAATTGGCAACCTGGCAAACGGTCGAGCGATTGAACACGTTATTAGAGCGTAGAACCTGCGTGGCGAATTCGCGGTCGACATGTACACAGTCAGAATCTGTGGCACGTGGGCACTCATGCTTATAGCAAACACATGGTGAAACATGGTCCGCTTTTCTAGCAAAAGAAGAGCGCATGTTCTGCTGTCTCAACATGTCCGCAACCGAATCTGCATTTCCGCAATGCCCGCGGCACAACCGCAGTGTGGTACCGCTTCTTATAACGCAGACGTTGTGCTGATCCTAACCAACAGCCTTGTCAGCGCTTTTCGCTGTACATGTGCCGTGAATTCACGACAAGCACAAGATAATGCCGCAGAATCCCAGTGATTGACTTCGGGCGCTCATCCCTCAGTGGCTCGCGGCGACCATGAAGCAAGTACATGTACAATCGCATTGGTATACAGTTTTTCCTACCGCGTCGCATTCCTCCGCGGTCAAGACCGGAAGGTCGGGTAGTTCCACGGGGAATCTGAGCCTGCCCAGCGCATACTTCGCATCCATCCAGTAGCCTTGAAATCCAGCTCGATATAACATGTATGAGTCTTCGAGGGCAATTCGATCTTTCAAGGCGACAAGAGCGTACCCATGGGGATAAGAGGATGAGGAGTCAGAGGATGAGGAGTCGGGCTAGCGCTGTGGATAGCAGTCTCCTGCGGCATGATAGTATATACGGGCGCGGCGCTAACAGTGCCGTCGGGCTGGGGAGATCGCATCGGCGGTGGGGACTGTGATGGGCTTGGGGTCAAGGAGGGGCATATTCATGACGGAAGGCAACTCGCAGACGTTGGCGAGCGAGGTGTAGGGGATGAGCATAGCCTTGGTCGCCAACGGCAGATTGGGAGACGACGAGCGTAACGGAAGTTGTGGGAGAGAGCTTGGGAATCGGAGAGGCTCGCCAATTGAAGGAGTCAGCGCGCGATAATTATAAGACACATTTAAATTGGTATTGTAATTGATATTGCTGTCCGAAAATTTGCAAGCTGTGAGTCTGTGACGGAGAATGAGTTAGAAGAGATTCGGTGGGAAAGAAGAGATCTAGAGGGCTTACATTCTGCATATTTTAGCGAATCAATTAGTGGAGGGTCTGAGGGGGTCTACCTTTCCGGATCCTTCTGCTTGCAATCATGAGGCTCTCTATGTATATATATATGTACGCGATCGCGATCGCTTGTCAATGTTTGGCGGAAACCCGAACCTGCCGAGATGTCTGCCGAAACCCAGCATCACGTTTAGACATGTTTGTTCGCAAGCACTTTTCCCAACTTGGCCTGAACCACCACGACCGTACATGTACATGACATTCTCTAGATTCTACGTATAGCGAAACAATACCCGTGAACGGTTTGGGGCGAAAGGTTCGCGTTTCCTCTTTGTACGTGTAACTGACGCAAATTGCATTTCAGATTCAACCTGAAGTCGTCTTGACCCGACCCGCCAGGCGGTACTCTTTCGACGCAGTTGTGTGCTCTGCACTATGCTCTCTTCTACACATGATCCATTGGGCAGCTTCTCTCGGAGAACACTGTCGGGTGCTCAGGCCCTGACCTGCTAACATCGCATGTTAACTTGCAAGAGAGCCCGATGTATCGCGCTGGATTGCGATTGATTGATAACCTTGGCCTCTCGAGGTTACGTTCGACTCCTGATGTACATGTCCGGCGCGGAGCGGCAATCGATGGAACGACGGACGGCGCCAAGTTGGCCATGCGAGGGATATAAGGATTGGGGAGACGCGTGGGCGGATGGGATGGAGGGCGCCAAGTTGGCTATGCGAGGGATGGACGGATTGGGGAGACGCGTCGACGGATGGGATGGAGGGCGCCAAGTTGGCCATGCGAGGTACGAAGGGACGCAGGGGGGGAGGACCCTCGATGGTTATCTGTGAGTCGCAATTTTTCATTTTAATAGTGCATTGCTGACTCTTTCTTCAAGCCCTCGTTCTCTTTCCAACTCCTTGAGCGCTTTGCCCACATACGACCTTCGGTGGTTATCTGTGAGTCGCAATTTTTCACTTTAACAGCGCATTGCTGACTCTCTCTTCAAGCCCTCGTTCTCGCTCCAACCCCTTGAGCGCTTTGCACACATAGGGAAACAATACCCGCGAATTTGAGAAGAACCCGTCGGTTTGGGGCGAAAGGTTTGCGTTTCCTATTTGTATATGTTCTTCTCCAACTGGGACAAATTACAATTCAGATCTAACTTGAAGTCGATGTACATGTTTCCTCTTGACCCGACCCGCCAGGCGGCACTCTTTCGACGCAATTGTGTGCTCTGCACTATGGTCTCTTCTACACATGATCCATTGGGCAGCTTCTCCCGGAGAACATTGTCGGGTGCTCAGGCGGCCCTGACCTGCTAACATCGCATGTTAACTTGCAAGAGAGCCCGTGTATTACGCTAGATTGCGATTGATTGATAACCATGGCCTCTCGAGGTTAGGTTCGACTCCACTCGCACGACGATGTTCGAAGAGACCCTCCCGACTTACCCGTCCTCGGACGAACACAGCAGAGGTACGTACACCGTTGTCGAACAGAGTCGAACAGCGTGTGTTGCTGACAAGGTACCCTAGCCCGTCGGTCAAATTGGCCGTCTGGACAAAAATACTCGCTTTTATTGATATTTCTCGGCGCAACGTTCCTGCGGAGGCAAATTTTGACGGCGGTTATACTCTCCTGCTCGTTGTGTGGACGCGTGGTACTAGAACAGCGCCCTACTGCGCCGGCGCCTCGTCTTCACCGCCATCCTTATGCGCGACGGACTTGAAATCGAATTGCTTCACGAGGTGTGTCTTGAAACTGGCGCTGATCATGATGTTCATTCCTGACCCGCGCACCTAGACTTGTACATGTTCGATGGACCGCGCTAGGTCGATTGCGAGCGATCATGATTCTCAATATGTGCATTGCATCCGGGTCGGCCTACGCTCTCGCCTCCGACGGGAACGTGCAAGCACCTGGGTTCGAGTGGACGGATCAATCATCAATCGTTGCTACCTCCCGTACGCGGCGTACGTCCATCTAGATCTTCAGCAGTAAGAAACCACGTGACGAGAGAGCGCTCAAGACCTGGGAACACCGCGGTGGCGAGGGTGATGGGGAAACGGTCCCCATCAGATGGGAAACGGTCGGGATCAATCAGGTCAGCGGTCCCCTTTCGGACTCGGATCAAGGCTTGACACCCCGCCGAAGCTCGGCACCACGCAGTGGGCCTCGCGGCGAGCGTCAGCACCACGCAGTGGGCCCTTGCGGCGAGCACAAGCCCAGCGCAGCGTAGGGGGTCTGGGGGCAACCCCCAGCCGGCCCGGCGCCGGCCGCCGAAACCCTTAGAAAAGTACATAATAAGCGGTGAAAAAATTGTTCTTGTGTGGCTAAAACACGTAAAAAGGCCCTGCGCCAGCAGAAAAGGCCAACGCTAGCGGAAAAGCGGGGTCTGCGGTGCTCCCCAGCCTCCAGAGAGCCTGCCGAGGATGCCGATGGCTAAAAAATATGATTCCGCCTTCGGGAAAACCCTCGGCTCACAGAGGCCGTTTCCGGGGATATAAAACCCTCGGAATGACCGATTTTTCCAAGACCTCGCAAGTCGTTAGACTTAGAGTTGCTGACAAAGTCTACCAGGTCTTTTGCGCACTTTCGTCACGTGTTTCTGTTTTCTCGTTTTAATGATTCAACACTTGTAAAACATGCAGGCAAGCCCCGTATGAGATGCAAACTTGGCAGTATTTTAGTTTTCTTCCTGCAGCATTTTTTACCCAGCTAGCTCCAAGACGCCTCTCCTTCAACAACAAAACCGCCCGTGGCCCGGGGCACACTCCCAGCGCTCTTTCAAACACACGATCCTGATCAAGCCCAAGTCTCAAGCTTTGAGTCTTAAATGTTCAAGCATCCATTCTTCAATCCCAGTCTGCCTCCTCGAGACGTGCGTCACAGGATTCGAAAGCCGACCCGACATGATCTCCGCCCTCCAGCAACTTGAAGCTCGACTCCGTGAATTGAAGGGTGGCTTTATTGAGACTACTACGTACACATAGCCAGACGCGTCGTACATAGTGCGGGTGGCAAGATGGCTCCATCCGTTCAAATATCGAAGCCAGTATATCCGTGTGAACGATTGTCTTCACAAAAAAAAAATATCGAGCCGGTTCACGAGACTAGCTATAGTACTAGTATGCTTGCTTCATCTTTTTGGTCTGGTGTCCTCCAGAGCTCAATCCTGCAAGCGCTCATCGTTGAGATGCGTTTGACACACCTGACACCGGCGCACTGTCCCGCGCATGTTGCGACCGCCTGCGTGAAACGCATTACCTTTGTAGGTATTCGGTCCTTTTTTACAATCAATCCCTTGTCAGACATTGTGCCAAATGCCTATGGAATGGGTGCAATTTCACGCACCCCGGATCGACATGCGTCATGATCCCTGCCCCCCGTGCTTTTAATGGTAATCGTGCTCGACTATGCAATCTCAAACTCAGATCCTTCGGTCCGTCTATCGATGCTTTCATAGACGGACCGTCACCGGTCTACCTTTCGTAGTAAGTCTCACTTTTGATGTTGCTACGATTCTCCGCTAAAATTCCTTTAGAACCTCCTCATGATCATCCTCAGCTCATAAGATCCTTGCACCAACCTCGAATAAAACAGTTCTGCATTTGCCTATGTTAGTTTCCAAGCCCAATGGTATCCGACCCTGTCTTGGACCTCAACCCTCTGCAACGAGGATTTCTGTGCTCGCAGGGTCTGCCACAGTTTAGTTTCCTACCGTTTACGGCTGTTTAAACTCTAACAATCTCGGTAGAAGGACTCAGGTTGTTGTCAAGCAGGCTTGAACTCAGACCCAAGGCTGCGCACGCTGTTGCGATACGAAGGCACGGGCGCACTTTTACGGTGCGGAGAAGCGTGCTAACTTGAAATCTTAGATTCCCACTCGAAAACGCCAAATCCGACTTGCCTCGCGCAGTTCTGGACAGATTTCCTCGAAACCGCGCTCTGCTACATCGTTTGGATTCTGCTAAACGTTCCAGTGTCGAATCCGCGCTGCGATAGTGAGTTCTTCCGTTGATAGGTCAGAATCCCGCTGACGCACCGATGCAGATATCCCAGCCCAAGGATTCATCCTTGGCCGCAAGACTTCCGGAAGTGCCGTCTCACAACTCAATCAGCACCACAGTACGTTCGTTCACGTTTTTCGACTCAAATAATTGGCATTTCTGTCCCCGCTCCCGTTTTCGGGGACGAGGAGAAGTCCGTTTGTTCTGCTATGCGTCCTATCACTGCCGCTAACGTGGTCTCTGCTAGATTCCATCGAATCATACCAGCATGGAACTTGGCTCTTGTGGTGTTGCTGTATGGGGAGGAAGCCGAGGTGGGTCTGGGACCCTAGGAGTTCGTTCCAAACTGACCGACTTGTAGATCGGCGAGAAAGGAATAAACCTTTCTGGTGGTCGGAAGGCGCGTGTCTCCCTTGCAAGAGCTGCTTATTCGCCGTCGGATATTATCCTACCCTCTCCAACGTTGACTACGCAGCTCTGAGCACCGTGGATTCGTTTGTGGGCAAGGCGATCCTGGATGGTTCTATACGTCACACTCCGCTGGCTGATCGCTCTGGCATTCTCGTCGACCAGGAAAAGCTGGACATTCAGAAGGATCAGCCAGCGCTCATGCTGACGGAGCGGAGGACTGGGGCCGTCTTGAGGGAGAATGTGGGAAAACCACAAATTCGCCGGTGGATCCGGACTGGCCTCGGCCCGCGTTTTCTTGCTGCTGCTCACTTACACCCAGGCCGCTCAAGGTACGTTTACTTTCTTGACTTAACTTTACCCACCTCTAGTTGGCAAACTCCCTTATGCGTTCGGCGCTGTACTCGTCATTGACTCGTTGTACTCTGGTGCCTCTCATGCTTATCGTTTTTATTGTCGGAATCTCACTGTCCCGCTTATATAGAAACGTTGACTGACTCAGAAAGGCCGAAGCCGCCATCAGAGCGCTCGCGGTTATTGTAACCCATCGATGGGAAATTGTTTGCTGCTTGAGCGACCGAGACGTTCCCATGGAAGAGCTGGCGCACGAACGAATTTGTGAGGGAGTGCGTAACGAGGGAAGCTGATACGGATCTCGAGTCTCCAGAGCGAGATCCTCACGGGGCAAAGGATTGAGGGCTAGGGTGGCGCCAGCTGTAGTGGGAAGGCCGGCGCGGACCAAGTCTGTCCGTGAATTATACACCCTGTACTATTGATCCCAACCGGGTCGCAATTTGCACAATAGGTTGCAAACTGTAATTCCGTGCTCTCAATTTCCACTGAATCCCTTCGGAGTTTTTTGGACTGTTCAGCTCATAGCTACTCCGGATCCCTTACGCATATACAAAAATAACTAAGTGGTTGACAAGAATTGAATTGTCTGGTCTCCAGGGGCCTGGTAATGGCCAGGAAAAAATTGGGGCCATTTTCGGTGCGAAATAGATTTATTCTGTCTTCTCAGATTGTTTTTCCAGATCTAGAGGATAGTGGTTGCAATATGATCACGAAAAACCCAGAATGTGTGACCAAAACGTGACATCCAATATAAGTAACGACTCGCGATCGATTTTAATCCTCCCAATCAGAGTGAAAAGCTGTGTTTAAATCAACTTCGCTTAGCCTGGGCATCCTTTTCAGCCTCCTATACATGTGCGGCTCTAGCGCCGTTCCTTTCCTTATTCTCAAGCCGTCTTTCGGACTGCCCGTTTCATGTCGGTTAGATGCATGATAATACAAACTACGTACAAACTAGACCTATGGAACACAATCAGTCAATTATCATCCCGTCGCCCGCCACCGCAGCAGCCACGTCGCTCTTCGGCCTGCCCGACAACCTTTCATACAGTTCTGCAATTATCTTCTCGGTGAGAAAATTATCGTGCAGCTTTTTCATGATGGAAGCAGGCTTCACTTCGGGATGCCACATATTTGGATCCATGGATATTGCATATGGATAGCGGGCCTCTTCGTTCTGCCCTGCCCAATCGAAATCTAGCATTCGGACTCCGTTGTCAGTCACCATGATGTTAGGCGACCTCAGATCACCATGAACGATATTGTGACGATGGAGCAACTTGACAGCATCCTCGATAGAGCGCTGTAGGGCTCCTATATCCGTCTCCTTTACGTCTATCTTCTCCAGTGTCTTGCCTGTGAGTTTCTCCATGATCACCATGTAATGCCTGTCTTGTACTAGGATGCAGTGATATAGCTTTGGGGCAAGGCCCACATTGGCGAGAAGCTCATGTGCGGATTTATTGTACCTGCGAGTGAATTTGACGACACATTTCTTTGGGCTTCCGGCCACGTCCACGTCTGCAATATACAGAGCATCGGCTCTGCAGGATAATCCCGGTCCCACCCCAAGGGACTCGGAATCCTTGGAATTGGAAGCGCCTTTAATCATTCTTGCCGTGAAGTTGATGACCGGTATTGTAGCTATCGAACCTGGCTGCGCAACCGGAATGGGGAAGAACGGGAGTAGCATGGTCCCTGAAGACAGATTGTTGATCGTATGTACGGCGTTAGCGTAGGCCGTCTTCAGGGTCCGGGCAGCAGATTTGATAGCCGTCAAAACTTGGGCCAGCCGGTGAACTGAGGCGTCGAAATCACGTCCTGGCATTATATGGCCAAGATAGATCTGGTCCATGTAAAGATGCGTGGATTGGATGGCCGCACCAACAGCCAGTTGAGTGCCGTTGATGCCTAGGAGTACCGCAGGGCAGCCCCAAAGCTCGGCGAGCTTGGCATACTGGGACTAATAAGTTGGGTGCCACAACCTTTCTACAAGACTCACTTCACCGTTGCTCGTAACATGCAGGTAAGTCTTCGCAGCTTGCAGAAGGGCATCTCCATGAAGCCCCACCTCGTTCTTGTACTCCGCAACAACAGAAGAACCCCATCTAGCGTCCGCGATTGCACGGCCAGTGGGTACTTTTTTGTCAGGATTGCCGATTACATTGTTCAAGTATTTGGCTATTGCAGAAACACGCAAGTCTTCGCTCGGATAGATGTCCGCTGAGAGAGTGATCAGCTGCAAGGCCTCTGCCTTGAGGTCCTCATCAGGTTTCAGTTGTAAATTGTCCATATCGGCGATAAATTTAGCCAACTCAGGAGAAAAAAGGGCAACAGCAGGTCCTCGATTGCCTAGTGGACGACCAGCGAAGATGCCTTCTGTCCGGCTGGTGTATGAGCTCTTGATGTGTTTCGCATTACTGATGGATTCAGACGGCGTAGCCGATGTTCGCCGACGTCTGACAGCCTCTGCTCGATCTAGCCACTGGTGAGTGAATGAAAGTACTGAACAGTGGTCCGTGAAATCGTACCATACAGGGCGTATGCCATCCTCAGGTCTGGGGCGATGGGCAACAAGACCCTGATCTTGCGAAACTCTGCACAGACTGTCTGTGAGCCTCGTAGTATTTGGTGCAACATGTGCCTATACCATTCAAAACTATGGGAAACGGTTGAGACTCTAGAGTGCTCATAAGCATGTGCACTCACGTTTCGTTAGAATGATTACAAGTGCAATGCTTCTCGTTTGGAGCGTCTTCAGCGTCAAGACGTCTATTAGCGTCGATGCGCGGGCTTCTTCGTCAAAGACAGGAAGCTCCCCCGTCAAAAAAAGGCGCAATTCTTTCCAGTTCCGTGAGTTTGGCCAGAAAGTTAGGGCGGTCTATACGCCAAATGAGTGAATAGATCCAAAATATCACTTAGCAATCCACCTGGACGAGAGAATAACTGCCGGGATTTTTGCCCTGTCCAAAAGATTTGCATGTATCGCTGAGTACGTCGATGACAAGGGACTCTTCGGTGACATCAAACCTGTGCAATAGCGGGGTCCGGGGAGGCGGGAAGGTGTCTATACAACAGACGGTCACGGTGGCGCGCGCGACAGTCATTGTACATTAATGAGTCGGGTGTCCACGTGACAAGCTTGCGCATTCTGTCGGCGACCAACTTCGAATTCCATTTATAATTATATATGGGGAGGATTCCAATATTAATACGAATGCCGATACACCGAGAAAGCGGCGGAAAGTTGACCACGTTCTGAATATGTCTGAAGCGAGCTGGGCTGCCTTTGAGAAGAACGTTGGTGAATTCGAAGTACTAGTGCAGCATGTTCAGGCCAAGGGCAAGTTTGCGTTTGGGTTTGTCGAGGGGCCATTGGTGAAGGCTTTGCGCTCCGGGGATTGGTACGTTTTGACGTTACTATACGAATAAGCCAACTCCTTTTGTATTGATTCAAGGGTTCTGGACGAAATCAATCTCGCGAGCCCAGAGACCCTGGAGTGCACATCCGCGCTTCTTCACAGCCCCAGCTCGTCCATCACAAAGGGTCGTTGGAACCTGTACCCGGCATCCAGATTTTCGTCTTTTCGCGTGCATGAATCCCGCAACAGATGTGGGCAAAAAGGATCTCCCTCCCAACATCCTATCTCTACTCACTGAAATCGATGTTCCTCCGCCGGACGCCGATCGTGAAACGTTGCTTAGCATCGTTACACAATATATCGGAGACAACGCTGTAGGCGACAAGGCGGCAATTATGAACGGGCGGAATTTCACGCCGCCGTGAAGCAAGCAGCTAGCCGATACACCCGGGCAGATTGCAGACGGCGCAAACCACAAACCTCACTACAGCATGCGGACGCTCGCGCGCGCGCTTTCATTCGCGGCCGATATTGCCGGGGCGTATTCCTTGCGGAGGGCCAGGTCGGAGGGCCATCTGGGAAGGGTGCCTGATGGCGTTTACCATGGTCCTCGATGCCCCCAGTGCGCAAGTCGTTACTAGTCTTGTTCAAAAACACCTGTTGGCCGGCGTGCGAAATCCCCGATCTATGCTTATGAAGGAGCCGTTGGTACCCCAAGGCGGTTCTTCCGACGAGTTCGTCAAGTTTGGCCCGTTCTATCTGGAGAAGGGCCCTCTTCCTGTCGATCTCGTGGAAGAATACATCATGACGCCATCCGTCGAGACCAAGCTCATCGACCTTGCCAGAATTGTGCTCACTCGTCGATTCCCCGTTCTTATCGAAGGGCCCACATCCAGCGGAAAAACAAGCTCCGTCGAGTATCTTGCGAAACGGACAGGACATCGGTTCATCCGCATCAACAATCATGAGCATGGCACCGACATCCAAGAGTACCTTGGCTCGTACGTCTCTGATCCCGCAACGGGGAAACTCGTTTTTAAAGACGGTCTTCTAGTTCGAGCTCTTCGAAATGGGACTGGATCGTACTTGACGAATTCAATCTTGCACCCACTGATGTTCTTAAAGCGCTGAACAGGTTATTGGACGACAACCACGAACTGATTATCCCTGAGACACAGGAAGTCGTTCGGCCCAATCCCCATTTCATGCTTTTCGCGACGCGTCGACGCAGAATCCTCCTGACCTCTACGCAGGCAGGAAAGTTTTCTCGCGTGCCTTCGGCAATCGTTTTCTTGAAGTTCATTTCGAAGATGTTCCACAGACGGAGCTTGCAGACGGAGCTTGAGACTATCCTATGCCAAAGATGTCGTATCGCCCCGTCATATGGCAAAAAGATTGTCAGCGTCTTCCGTGAGCTCCAGAAGCGTCGTCAAGCAGGCCGTGTTTTTGAAACGAAGCAGGGGTTTGCGACCTTGCGAGATCTGTTTCGTTGGGCGGGAAGGGACGCAATCCGGTACCAGGAGTTGGCCGAGAACGGTTATATGCTCTTAGCGGAGCGTGCTCGCAGGGATGACGACAAAGCCGCAGTGAAGGAGATTATTGAGTCGGTCATGGGTGTCAAAATCGACGAGGATGCGATCTACAACCTCCACAATGCAGATGTCGATTTTGCAAACTACCTCGGCTGCTCCAATATTCCATCCTCATCCTCGAGTCTCATTTGGACACATGCTATGCAACGTCTTTTCATCCTTGTTGGGCGTGCCCTACGCTTCAATGAACCCGTTTTACTTGTCGGAGATACTGGCTCAGGCAAGACATCTGTCTGTCAAATCTTTGCAGACGCCTCATCCAAGCATCTTCTAGGTTCGAAGCAAGCCTGTCTCCGGTCCGGAAAGCCGGACAATCTCGGAGATGTTCCTCCTGGACGAAATATCCCTCGCCGGTGACTGCGTTCTTGAGCGTCTGAACAGCGTTCTGGAGCCGGGTCGGTCCCTCGTTTTAGCTGAGCGCGGCGGTGATGACTTGGAGCATCCCTCTATCCAGGCCGTTGATTCCTTCAAACTAATAGCTACCATGAACCCAGGTGGAGACTACGGCAAGAAAGAGCTTTCCCCTGTGCTCAGGAATCGTTTTACTGAAATTTGGGTTCCACCTGTTGATGGCCGACAGGATCTTGAGCTGATCGTTGATCGTATGCGACAATTTGAGGCGTTGCGTCCATATACCTCCAAGCTACTTGATTTTTGCCGAATGGCTCTCGACGAAAGTTGGGGATCGATCTCTTATAAGTGAGCCTACGAGATATTCTCGTACGTATGAGTCATCGCATTGTTTTTAGTACTCAAACCAATTTGGCAGGCGTGGGTTGTGTTTTCCAATGCCGTTCAGTCGTCAGATAGCCAGGAAGGAATATCTCCAAATGCAATTTTCGTGAGTTTCGCCTTCGAGTGTCCTCTTCTTTTCTTTTCTCACAAACGTTTGAAGCACCCCGCGGCGCACATGGCATTTCTGGACGGATTAGGTTTGCTTCCTCAACTGGCGTCCTACTCCCAACAGGCGATATACAGACTCAAAGACGAGGCTCTGTTCAAATTGCAGGTTTTGGCTCCGCTTCCTGATGACGATACGCATCTTCCGATTAACGATCCCGCAAACTGGGTTCAATTCGGAACCTTTGCCATCGCTCGTGGACCCCGCGAGCCGTTATTACTCGAAGGAAATCCCGGTGTAGGAAAGACCAGTCTGGTTACCGCCTTGCCAACATTAATATTTCTGGACACCACCTCTGTCGCCACTCCGGATCCTGACTTTAAATTTCCGCCGCAACGTGGTTTCTGGAAAAGGCAATTTTTTGGGAGGCAGTGCCTATCCGTAATCACGAATGACAAAGATGTTTGGGCCGTGATCATGATCAGCCGCACCATCGTCCCTCTTTCTCCATTCTGCTTCTGCTGACCTCTCCCTAGGCCTGCTTGTATCTGTACCCCCAATGTGCTATCGCGACCGCCGACGGAGGACCTCAAACGACCCGGCCTTGTTGTCAACGCAGCAAGCGCCATGGTCATGGCAAGTCTGAGCAGTGGAAGGGTGGATGTACTCTGCAGCAACAGGCGCCCACACACGATCAGTACTCGCCTCAACATCCTTACCGAGCCGCCGCACCACCCTCTTTGTTGTTTCGGAACACGGCGGCGCCGTGCTGCTTATCGCACACAGACCAAGCCGCCGCGCTTGTGAATCTCACAAACAAGTCCCGCTGACCTGGCAGTGACCATTCATTGGATTCGACATCGATTCGACACGCACATACCATGTGCAAGCTGATCAGCATGCCAGTGCCCTCTGAAGTACCCGCTTCTGCGCGAAATGAGTTTGCACAGTCCTGCCGGGCGAGAATCTGTACATCCAATTATAATTCCACCGCCGCAAGTCCCCCCTCGCCGCACGTCGTTCCAGTGAACTCCTCCAGTCGACACTACTCCCACCTCAGTCAATTTTCCGTTCCTGGCGAGCTGAGCCAATTTGGCGGGGGTTCGTTGCGTCTGCGTCACGTTCCGGCGACATTTTCATTTGGTGAGTGTTTGATATTATGCTGTTGAACCACTTGAGAAAACCTACCCACTGACGCTAGACTGCCCCCATGACAGTCTGCGACAATACGTCCTCAATTTCCGACAAACCACTCTCCGACGTCACCGCTGGCTGCCATATCTCCCGTGTCATGTCGAGATTGACTATGCGTTGTGGACGGCGGACACTTCCTGCCCCGACTGGTGAACTCACTCCCTTCCAGAAGAAGCGTCAGCATCACGCCTCCGGGCTGAATCCCCCAGAAGCTCAAAGCTCATTTAAATAGGCAATACCACTGTCCATTTATGATATCTTCTCTTTGTACACTTTTCACGATATATATTTTCGATTTGCCGTCGTATCCTCCTCATCAAGCCAGGGCCATTTGGAACTGGGAGCTTACTTCAAGCGACCTGCTTTTGGTTTGCCAACATCTTTTTCCTGCCATTGCGCCAGAAATTCTGCAAGCCATGATTTCGTACAATACTACGCTCAACGAAGAGGTTTCTATCAAGCGCTCTTTCGCGCGCGCTGGCAGTCCATGGGAATTCAACCTACGTGACGTCCTTCGTTGGGCAGCTCTTCTTCAGGCGTCGCAGTCGCGCGCCCATCCCAGCGAACTTCTTCGTAGTGTGTATCTGGACCGATTTCGCGACGCCGCCGATCGACGCCGTGCGCGGCTCTTATTCGACAAAATCCAGACGTCATCTGATGCATTGGAACAGGCACCCTTTTGGGGGATTTCTGCAACCCATCTCCAAGTTGGCGCTTTTCACTCTCCCCGTCAAAATCTTGCCGTTTCCGGTCGCCCTGGACGTGTTCTGAAGATGCAGTTACGGGCACTGGAAACAGCTGGCCATTGCGTTTCTCAATCATGGCTCGCCATTGTTACTGGGCCTCGTAAAAGCGGCAAGACAGAGCTAGTGCGAACGCTCGCGAACTTGTCGGGACGTCTTCTTTGCGGGATATGCCTGAATAGCGCCACGGACACTATGGAAATCCTTGGAAGCTTCGAACAAGTCGACGACCGGGGCCGTGTATTCACCGTTGTCGAAGATATGCTCTCCATAGTGGATTCTCATTTATATTACGATCAAGTTCTGGCTCCCGTCTGTCTCATTCCACGACTTGTGACAAGCTTCGTAAGGCTCGTCATGCTATTTCGACATCTAATGATCTAGCATCTGTCCTTCTCGATCGCATCATCGAACTTGATTCAAGACCTGCTTGCTACACAGCAGGATCCTTCTTCAGAGTTTGCAGAGTCGAGTGGAACATCTACTGACGCGACGTGAAGGCCCTGGTCATTTCGAATGGGTGAATGGTCCGCTCATCCGAGCCATGAAGCAGGGCGACTGGCTATTGCTGGATGGTGCCAATCTATGCAATCTCTCGGTCCTAGATCGCCCCAATTCTCTTTGTGAAGTGAACGGCTTCCTTACTCTGAGTGAGCGCGGCTACGTTGACGGTTTAGTCCAAGTTCTCAGGCCACATCCCAACTTTCGTATATTCATGTCGGTTGATCCCCAGTACGGTGAATTGTCCCGGGCAATGCGTAACAGAGGGATCGAGATAGCGCTATCGGTTGCCCCGGCGGCCGATGACTCTGTCGTCTTGCAAGACCATTTTAGGTTGCCCGCCGCTGTCGACATGAAGGCCTTCAACCGTCTTCTGCGACGGGGTTTGCTTTTTGATGGACCGTTCACGAGCCTATACCTTCTTCGTATGGTCGTTGGGTAGTGATCCATTGATCATGACCGTTGTAGGCCCACGCCCCTAGCGTTTTTCGAGCTTGTTGGACGTGGGATGTGTTATATACATCGTGGTACACCTTCAGAGTTTCCTTTTCAGTTGGGTAAGAGTTGTAGCCAACGATAGACGTACGGCGTCACTTTGATGATCAGCGCGAAAGGTGTAAATATCATTCAAATAACCCGCGGGCGAATAGAAGGGTCAAGCTGAACAAGCACAGTGTTTACTGCGTCTATCTTTTCTAGCTACAGGGTGCGCATGATCATGTTTCACATCCTTGAACTGTTCAAGCACCCCCAGAGTCAGGGCAGGTGATCTCTGTCTTCACCCTTGAAGCAAGGGACTGACCTGAGTCCCATCAAGCAGTCTGATTCCAGCCTCCCCTCGGACTGACACCCATTTTGGCTCGTCGAACATCCTCAGCAATTATTCAGTGTCAATGCAGTTAGTTGTTCAAGCTAACTGCAATAATTGAGTCCAAAATCTTGAACTTCCCCGAAGCACCAAACATGTCATAACAGGATGGGAGAACTTCTATAAATGGAAGAAAAAAAAAACCTCAATGTGGGCAACAAGAACCCTAATATAGTGATAAATCCTAGCGATGAAATCCCAAAGCAATCCCATTGGTCAGATGACTACTCTTTATTGCCTTATCTGGAATGTTTGGCATCTGATATGATTAAAATTTCCGGACTCCGGAAATTTGATATCTCCGGAGTCCGGAAATAACAAGATATTGATGGGAAAATGATGAACTTGTTGGTTATTTTCCAAGTCTGGAAATCAGAGTAAAAACTTACGAGTATCTACAATATCCTTACAATCTTCTGGGTCCGAAAATACTCAGAAATTACTAGGCAACGTTCAAGTTTCCTTACCATTCCCTTACAATTTCTAGGGCCCGGCTTTCGCTGCCTGCACCCAGTGTCAATACTTTGGCTGGAACAAATAAAATTGCCTCGCCGAGGGCATCAAAATCACGGACGGCGCGACCTGAGCGTTGTGCCAATGGGCAGAAGGACGGAGGAAGCTTCCATAGGATGACTCGCTGGATGTTTTGCATGTCGCACCCCTTGAATAGGGATTAGAACAGTAGTAATAATGGTTTCAGGACGCACCATCCCGACGGCATCTGTGCAGCACAGAATGTGAATTTTGCCCTCACAAAGCAGGCGCTCTATTTCCCGTTTACGAACTGTACCAATTTTTGCGTGGTAAAAAGCGATGGCCGACTTATCAATGCCAATATCTGTTGCCCAAGCTTGCAAGCGGTCGCACGAGTCTTCCGTTTCGATGCGCTGGTTGAAATACACGAGCGAGATTGGTACTTGAGCGGCTGTGGTCGCGCCGTTAGGAAGGAGGAAGCGGAGGTCGGCTTTGGTTTCATCAGGGTGTACTATCTTGCGCACCGAAAGCGCGACGTTCGGGCGGGCGTTTGACATCGAGACAGTGACTGCGTCTTTGTCCAGCTTCAGTTTGGCGCAAACCTCGTTCAAAACGTGCGGCGGTAGCGTTGCAGAAGTATCGCGAACACAGTAGCCGAGGGAACGCGTCCCCGAAGCACTCCGAGCTCACCATACTCGGAGCGGAAACTACCGCCCCACAGGCTCACACAGTGGGCCTCATCGATCACGACAAGGTGTAGGTGCTCCTGGAATCGTGGCCGACTGAGGACCTTCTTGCTAAACTCCAGAGAGCCAGCAACCTCTGGGGAAACAAAGATCCTTTGGGCCTGTCCCTCGGCCGCCCGCTATTCCATATTTAACGCGTATACGAGAAGCGGATAATGATTCTGACCTTGTACAGAGCATCCCTACCCTCGAGCGACATGGTCTCCTGGCATATCGCAATCGATTCTAAGGGAGAACTGGCAGCCTAAATCACATTTAGCAGTCAGCTTTGACTTGTCTCACTGGCACAGAAAGGTATTCACCTGTTCTAGCATGAGCGCTGTTAGCGGGCTCACAATGAGAACAATGTCCTTGTCATTCATGAGCACTGGAAGGTCGAAGCACAGCGACTTCCCGCTTCCAGTACCAATGTCCAAGATGACATCCTTGCCCTGCATGACATTGGAAAAGAAGCGGGTCTGGAACTCGTGGGGAGTCCTTCCGAGGCGAAGCTGTGAGTGCTGCGAGAGCGATGCAAGGTCTACCTCGTCGGCTTTGTAGATTCGGACCTTTGAAGCGAGTGGTTTCGGTGCTACAGGCTTTGAGGCAGCCACCATAGTAAAATCCCTGAGGCGGCCAGAGAGCACCCAAAAGCGTGTTTTTCACGTATCAAGGTAGGCAGGCGAAGTAAAGGCTGTGTTAGAGCAATTTTGGCTTCCTCAGATTGAGGCTCCAGGGCGTGAAAGCGGAGAAAGAGCTGGCGGCGGAAACGAGATCGTCGAAATTTGGCTAAGTCCGTTTTATTCGTCACGTGCAATTTCTATCGGCCTTTTCACGCCTAAGTTCTCCCAGTCCTAGTCTCGTTCCCGACGTTATAGGGTGCGTCTTCAAGACAGAGTAGCAGCAACACCTTGATATGTACCGGGGATATTGTTATCTAAGCGACGGATTGTTCCGGGGCACATTGATTTGATGAAATTCGTTGGCGGAAGACTGTTAGGGTGTGCTCTTCCGCGTGTCTTTTTCATCATTTTCTATACCCCATCACTCTGATCTTGATCTCGGAACGCGGCGGCACACCCGAACATCTGGAACCGAGATTATCCCAGTCCCTACGTTCGAGTAACCCTGGACGCAATTTTTTTTCCTGCTCAATTCTTGTCGGAATCGTTTCAAATAAATTGGTATGTATTACTGCTCTTAATGTTACTCTACGTAGGGGCTGGTGACGAGCTAGTAAGATATCGAACTGAGGAAGAATGAAATAAATTTCGGTGAGAGCTGGGGGCATCTGGTATGCACTGAGCGGACTATGCCAGTCCCGCCAAAGTTCACGCCAGTGTCGGACTAAACCCAGTGTCGGATATGTTTCGATGCACACAACGGAACGATTGAGAATGTGCTTCGCGTTATGCGGATAGATCAAGGACAACTTTCATTTGCTTTACATAAAATGAAAAGGAAAAAAAAAGCTAACCTCGCTGGAAGTTTTGCAGACGGATCCTCCTCTGAAGTCGTATTGGATGTAATAACACGTCAGTTGAAGAACTGCAAATCGCAGCGCCGAGACAATCTATTGCTGCCCTGTTTGCATCCATGAACGACGCGGACTCGTTTACCAACTCACTGTAAAGCATACCTCGAGATCCTTAGCAAGGACTGTACATCAGTGGACGGGCCCGTATATGTACAAGAGGGCATCCGACACGACCCATAAGCACTGTCGTGTCGGGGTTTGAAGAAGACGGTTGTGTTGACGTTCATAGTGCTTCCCAAACCAGTTTTAGTGGAAGATGTAGAATATATACTGGCCACATCCAAACGGAAGCCCCGAGAAGGTTGTCCAGCGCAAAATAGGTGAACGAGAAAGTAGAAGGTGTATCGGTTAGAGACAAGGTGACAATGATCACGAGTCTCGGATTGACCCTCTGCTCTACCCACCATGTCGTCGTCTCCCATAACGCAGGTGTCGCAGCATGCCCCTCCCACCCACTCAAATCTCCAGCCCCAGCTGCTCACCCGTCTCTTCCTTGACCTGCGCGGCCGCCGCTTCGAAGTCGACAGGGAGACCATAATGAACCTCCCCGAATCTGTCCTTCTTTGTCTCTTCCCCAACGGCCTGGTGCTCAGCAGACAGAGCGTGGCCCTCTCGGACGGCGGCGACGATGAGGACGAAGAGGTTTACGGCGTCGATGTCCGTTTTCATGTTCATTTAATATTATATTATTCCCACTGACGGCCTTGCAAATTTAGTTCGACCCCGACTGCTTCCAATACGTGCTTACTTTCTTCCGCACGGCCTCGGAAGCCTTCTACGGCACCGCAACCACCCCAGGGCTGCTCACCTTCCAGCAGCACCTGCTCGACGCCCCCGCCTCGCCGTCGGGCTCGCCGAACAATAGCGCAGACTTTGGCCCACCGCAAACGCAGCAGAACCCGCTGCTCTCGAAACAGGCGATTATCGTGTTGCGGGAGGAGCTCGAGTATTTCACCATCCCGCCCAAGAACGGCGACGCCATCACGGATGCCAACGGGCTCGCAAACGAGACGCTGCTTGCGGTCAAACGCGACGGCGGCGAGTACCTCATGGAGAAACGCAACATCTTCACCGCGCTGCAGCGCAACGTGAACAAGGAGAACAATGTCGCGGAGCAACACTTGATCGACATGCTTTGCATGAGGTGCGTAATGCCTCCGTCTGCCTCGTTGCTCATAGTTATATATTCACGCACAGCGGATTCGACCGCGACGACGAATGGGGCTTCCGTGCGCTCGAGCCGTCTCGGTCATGCATCTCCTCCATCGCGCTCGTCCTCCTCAAAACGGGCATTAACCACACCGCTGGCAACACCAAGCCCGTGGAGGTTGACTATGCGCAGATGGCCACCGCGCAGAAACTGCTTCTGTTCTGGCGGAAGCCCGCCGTGCGTGCCCTTCTCCTTTCACTCTCCCCCTCTTGTTCATGCCTGCCCTCTGACAGAGAAAATGCTGGTGGGATGGCATCGAAGTCGACCTCCCTGAGAAGGACGGCCGGCCCGCCCGGGCGTTTAAACTCTGGGCCCGGCGCGTTTGGACGCTTGAGCTTAGTCTGGTACGTGTCTCTTGGACCTTGCTCTCGCCATGTTGACGCGATACTAGGTTTGAGGCGACGGTGCAGGCGTCGTTGTTCTTTTGTCGTACATGTCATAGTGCTTTGCTGTTCTCACCGGAATGGATACCTACGTCCGCGCAAGTATTCGTAGACTCAATATAATACCCTTTCCCACTGTCCCCGCGGACGTCATGACAGTGCGACCATTTCTCTATGCTCTTCTCATTTCCTACTTCTATGTTTTCGTTTCTTTTGAGTGGTCGGCAGGTTGGTTGCTGGCTAGTCTCAGTGCCAGCCTCCCTAGCTTTATGTACGAAAGCGGTGAAGAGAGTATAGCTTGTTGCAGTTCAAATCGAGCGGCCGTGAAGACAGATATAGGACTACGAAAAGGAATTATGTCGCTACGCGCTTTGAAAGGTTTGGAACAGTACAGCCCAGCATAAGATACCCCCTTCGCTCTCGGATCCGATAGTTTGTAGCACTAAATGTTCTTGTATTTACACGTAGTGGGCTCTCTGGAACCCCAACAACATTATATACATCTCGTTCAACCATTATATGCGCACCCACCACCGTACATCTTGTCCATCCGCTGTTCATCTCCATCGACATCGTGAGCTCGTAGCAATACACTTAACTTAGCTTACTACAGTAGTTGTAGCGGTATCATAAGTAAGAGAAGGATGAATAAAATACCAATCCAGTTCGATATCCTCCTTCATCGACACGTACTCGTTCAGAGTGCTCACCACTCATCGGTACCCCTGGTACCCGCTTTCATACGCCTGCGGCTCAGGCTGCCCCGCAATCGACGCGCGCACAGCTGCATACGGGTCCGCATATTGCATCGTGCGGCTCACCCCAATCCTTGGCCCCAGATCCTGTTCAGGAATCATCGGCGGCCCACCCCCAGCATTAAACCGCGCTTGGGGCGCGGAAGGCGAGAAGCCAGACGGTGCAGGGTCTGAGAACGCGCCATAAGCGTCGATACTCGGTCGGCCGTGCGCAGCAGCTGACGGTTGGGGCTGCGCGTAGCGCCCGGCGTCGGAGAACGGGTTCGGCCCGCTCGCGGCCTCAGGGTCGTACGCGCCCGGCGAACCCGAATGAGCACCATCGGTGGTGGGCCGGCGCGCAGGCGGGATGTGCTGGTAGTCGTCCTCGTCAGGGTCGTATTCCATTTCAAACTCGGTCGCTTCCTGCTGCGGGTGCGTGAAGGGCGGGTCTCGCGGACGGTGGCCTTGGTGCAGCTTGCCTGAGCGCCAGTCGAGCACAAGAAGTACGAGTGACGCGCCCCAGAAGATGAACGCGCCCCAGAAGAAGATAGCGCCGGCCTTTTTAGTGCTGCACCACCCTGGCAGGCCCTTGACAAAGTCGTCGCCCTTCTCCTTGGCATGCGGGTCCTTGGATGCGTCCTTGCAACCTGGTTGCGTGAACGCGGATATGGTGGTGGCGAACCTGGATTTAGGGTAAGAAAGCTCAATATTTTCTTGCCTTACAAGAAGCAAAACTGACGCAATGAGTAATGAAAATGCGCTGCCCGTTCCGGTGAGAATGAAACCCACGCGGACCTCTTTCAGGGCTCGTGCGAGACGGATAACTTTATCGTATTTCTGTAAACACGTTCATTGTAGCCACTCAAACAGGCCAAAGCGAAAAAAACATACCTCGTACGCCACGGGAACGAGGAGCATGAAGAGAGGGAGGAAAATCCCTAGGATGGACAACAAGATCGCGAATCCCGAGAGGCCGGCTGCAGAGGGTTAGGTTTGTCCGTCCAAGAAAATACATAAAGGCTACGCACAAGGCCCGACTTTCCACTTCGCCTGAAATGCTGCGACGCTGGCGAAACAGCACATCGCGAGGAAGTTGAAAAATATCTGCGACGTGTGGAACACGATCATCGGCTTCGAGACTATCATCTGCAAAGTTGAAAGCGCGTGAGCCGACGCGTCCCTATCTCGTTACATAGGCCAAAATAATGCGGACAAGAGCAGAGGCGAAGGCATACCCACCCAGAGCCAGAACACCCAGGCAAAGGGCAGGGCGAAGAGGAACACCAGTTCGTCGCTCGTCGAGCTCATACGGGCAGCACAGTAACAAGGGAATTATGTAATGTGCTGGACGGCGAACTGGCTTCCGGATGGTGTGGGAGCAGAGAAGTGTGAATACGAGACGTACATCATCCTCGAAGTTGGCGTGGCCGGCGCCAGTGTTACCTATGCCCAGCGAGGAGGGCGGCGGGATGGTGTTGCGGCGCGAGTCGGATGCAGGAACAATCCTGGTTATACCGTCTTTTATTCGGTCGAGGAGGGGCATTTGTGTGTGATAGATGGAGGGGAAGAGAAGAGGCTGCGGACGATGCAGACGGTGGAGGGAGCTATGTACTGCCGCCGCGGCAGTGCAACGCTGACTAATCCTCACCGTCATGGCAATTACAAGTAAATTCGTCTGGCAAAGCGGTATGTACACATCTATGGCTGTACTTTTAGATTCCGCGGCAGCCTCAGCCGCAGGTCGGTGAATATCCGGTGCAGGACAGCGTCAGACACACCGCAGTCGACGAGGTACTCGGGCTCAACACCCCACCCAAGGAGGTCAAGCACGATGTCCTTGGCGTGGTCCAGCTCTTCAGGTGTCACTATGGGAATCCCCTATCAGGTTGGGACACTGTCGCAGCAGCTCCCGATACTCACTGAGTGTGTATTCCTCATATGCGACGCAGTTTTCCACGCATTTTTCTTCATTTACAGGTACGCGTTTTTTAGAGTCATTAGCGAGCATAGTCGGGGATGGGGGCTCGATGATTTCGCCGTCCTCTACGTCGATCTGCGCGGAGACGGGGGAAGAAATCTGCGAGACAGGACGAGAAGTAGCAGTCTTGGAAACGGGGCGGAAAACAGGCTCTGGACGAGAAACCACGGCCTGCGAGACGGTACAAGGTAGAGCAGCCTGCGATTCAGTTTCCGCCCTAGACATGGATGCACATGGAAAGTCCAGTAGCAACTCGGTGAGTTCAGACAGCGAAGCTTGAAGCTTGAAGTTGAAGCGAGAAACGTAAAGCAAGCCATCACATGACCTATTTTTGGGACACGCTGGGACGCGTCGACTAAACGTTCTAGATAACCCGGTTCTTGAATTGATCAGACATCCAACTGCACCCAACACCAAAAAAAAAGAAGACGCTCGTCCAACACGCCTTACCAACAGTGTCCGTAGTTATAAATCTCGATGACTCCCGCCCGCATAATTTCGTCGCACATGAGGTGCGCCAGCCGAATCCTTTGCAAGACTCGAGAGCAAATCCACACGACCACCCGACACCCCGTTGGCGTTCATATACACAGTTCGGATCTTCTCGAGAGTCTTTGAGAGTAAATTACTACGGGTGTGTGAGGGTGTGAGAGTGAGCCTCCTCCCATATTGAAGAGGCCAAGTTGGGCGAGAAGATGAAATGGGGAGCTCGGAATTGAAGTGGTTGCAGACGTGAGACGAAGGTTGGTATCGGGAGCAATGGTGCCAGCGCGCTAGCGCGCCATCATCACAGTTGATTGGCGCCGCCAGCGTCTATCAGGCTTGATACAGCACACTCACACTTCGCAACCCAAAAAGGCAGAAAGCGCATACCGGAGACATCTTCGGGCAGAAATCAAACATGAAGGGAAACAATACGATTCGCGGTCACGTTTGTTTGTGTCGCGCTCAACGCGTTGAGTTGGTATTATTTGGCTCTGTTAGATGATCGAAAACATATAAAGTCGCACAGGAAGGTGGCTGACCGCACTTTCCATCTTGGTCCAGTACGTCCATGTTCCTTCATACCTTTCCACAGACGCTAACTCCCCACGACTTCTCTCAGCGCCGGGAATGGCGGCGAGGTTCTCTTCCTCGCCGCCGGCTACGAGCAAAGAACCCACACACAACACGCACCCGCGACGGACGAGCACAGGAGGCCCCCAAGAGCCGAAGAGCCCGAGCGCGCCCGCAACGCTGAACAGCCAATAAGGTGCGGTTTCTTCTCTCAGCTGCTTCACCCATCTAACCGTGCACAGGGTTGAGGAGGGCTGAGAAGTGGCGGCACATACCCGCGAAACGAGCAAAGCTCGACCATGGCGGAAGCAGCGCACTGTGGGCACCACGTCGGCCTTCGCGACGTCGCAGCTAGCAGGTACTGATAAACATCCCGCGGCCCTGATGATGTCGACGGAAGGGTGGACGTGCGCCTGTGGGATCCGCTGGCCTGATCTCCTTGTGGTGAAACAGCGGTGAACAGTAGCGGGCAATCCGAAGCCACAAACAGCCAAGAGCCCCTCCTTCTCACCCTTGGAACGCCGTGGCGAGCACTCCTGGTACGTGCCTTTCTTTCCTTTCTTCTTTCCTTTCTGACCGCGTTGTAGGCCGAACTGGACGACGGTGCTCTGTCAGGACTGTGATCCTAGTCAGTAGTTACTTCTCGGGGAAGGGATCGCAACCCTCCTGCTTCCCTTGTCGATGGGCCCCGGGCTTAAGACCTTCGGGTCGAACCAAAAGCAGGTTAATCTTTGCGCATTTGTACTCGCTTGAATATAGACTTCCGGGATGCATCGCTCCTGATTTCAGCTCCAAAACCTCGCTATGTTCTTTTGAATCGAACTCTTCAGAATTATGTCTTCTTTCCAAAGAGAATCTATGTCTGCTACTACTCCTACAACAAAAATTCAACGTTAACCCGGCGCCAAATGGGATCAGTATATGGTTGATTTTCACTTTACCATGGGAAGCACCATCTGAGCGTGACGTCTACGCCTGTAGCATCCCGAATATCCATGACCCACTGGTCCACTTCTTGTTTAAGCATGTCGAGTCAATGGATTTAATTCGACGGTGAGCCTGCAGATTACCTTACGATATTACTGGCTCGGGTTAGTGAACTAAATATAAGGAAAGTCAGTGTTTGAGTCGATGTTTATAGCGTGTCGGCACTGTTATGGGATAACCCATGCTGGACCGTTTACCATATATCATCGTCTCGTCGTTCCCAAGACTACGGACCTCTTGAGAATTTCAACATACTGAGTACCGATGCTGTCAGAGTTCACCTCAACTTTGACTCATTGTTCTTTGCAGTGGTGCGGGGGGGATTTACTTAATTTGATATAGACTCGGATCTCTCGCGGTCGTGCGCTGCATGCTTTAAAGTCAAATGGTGAAGCAATGGCCAGACTCCAGTGTTCAAGTAGTCTCTCTTGACAGATTAACCACTCGATACCTCAGTGTTCAAGTCCCATCAGAAGTTTTTACTGGGGAACGAACAAGGAACGAACCAACAGACAACTTCCGAGATTTCAACTTTACGGTTACGTACATCAAATAAACCAGAAATTCACCCGCACCAAACCTGCCTGACCCCTTGCAATTGGAGACAGAGTTGAGTTAGGCTGAAGGCGCTGGTATTTCCACGAAAGCCATCACATGACCGTGATCAATTTGAGGAGACGCGTTGCGGCGCGTCGGCAAAAAAAATGTCAGCAATTCTTACGTGTCCCCAAGACCCACCAATAAGAAGACAAAAGTCATCTATATATCACAGTAATACAACATGGAACCTCCACTCTGATTCGTCATTCCGGCTGTGGGTCGTCCATTCCACTTTCAGTTAGATTTGGTAAACGATAAAAGTATGGTTCAACACCTCAGAATATCGAATTGATGATTCCGCTCCCAACGGCGGAGCCCGCGCCAAAGCCGACACCACCCACCGCCGAGTGGGCCAGCTGTCAAGTTGCAGCTCAGTACATCCATCATCAGTCGGCAGTGAGGACGTACCGTGTTGCCCAGCCCGCTCATCTTGCTGGGCTTTTCTGGCACTGGGGCAGGAGCGGCGGCCGGCGGGGGAGCCTGCGCAGCGGGTGGGGGACCATACGAGGCCCCTGGGGGCGGAGGGCCGTAAGATCCATACTGGTGGGGCGGGGGTGGGCCTCCAGGCGGTGGCCCGCCATAATTCCCATACTGCTGCGGGGGAGGTCCTCCAGGAGGACCATATGCAGGCTGGTACCCACCAGTCGAGGGCGGAGGGTAACCCGGATAGCCGCTCTCGGGAGGACCCGAGTATCCTCCGCCTCCGCCTCCGCCCCCGTAAGCTGCCTGCATGGGAAACGCCGGGCTACTGCCCCCAGGCGGTGCGTCCCGGTACGTGTCGCGTGGCTGGTACGGCGCGGGTGTCGGCGACAGCTTTTCGACGTAGTTGGAGGGGAAGAGGCCCTGGCGGCCGTTGTATCGCCCCGTCCACCTGTGGGATATTGGGCTCGGATGTACAAGTAGGAAAAAAGACGCACCAGTCCGCGTTTGTCTCCGCGACAATTTCGATCGTGTCCCCGGCGCGGAATGAGAGGTCATTCGAGTTTTGCTGTAACATAAATAATCAATAAATTCGACCGACCGACAGATCCCCGCGCACCTGCCCCTCCTCATTGTACCCCCAGAGAGCCTTCGCGCGCACCGGCGATGGCGGGCCCGTCGACGGAGGCGGGGTTATGAGCAGACTCTGTGTCTGCTGCTCAAGCGCCGCCATCGCACGGTCCTGGTCGCTCTTGGGCAGCTTCTGGAGTATTTCCCTCCCGTCCGGGGCCGAAATCTGGTGCTGGGAGATGAGGAATTCTACATTTGCGCGGGTCTGCGCGACAATGAAGGCGAGAGAAGAGTCCATAATATGGCACGTGATACAGCCAAATGCCTTCAGCAACACTCATCAGCCAAGTCCCGACTTTTGTCTCGCGCGAGGAGCACGCGACGCTGGCCGCATCGACGCCGGTCGCGTTCGCGGATATCCCCCCGAAGCTGCGCCACAAGGAGGAGGGTGTCTCGGCGACCCTCGATCCGCCTCTGGATGGCTTTTCAACGGAGGACGCGGCGCAGGGGACGCTGTATGTTATAGAAAGGTGCGTTTGTCGTCGCGAGGGATGTCGATCGATTCCTGGTTTATCTATACATATAGCGTTCTAGTGTTCATGTCAACGACGGGGCGCGGGTTCCAGATTGAATATCCTGCGATCACGCTGCATGCCGTGTCTCGAACGGAAACGGGCCCATCCATATACTGTCAGCTTGACGAGCATGCCGGCGAAGCGGAGGGAGCGGCGTCGAATGACGAAATGAGCGACATGCGCGAACTGTCCATCGTACCGCAGAGCGCCGCGTCGTGTATGTGTGAACTGCGTTTCTCAAGTCGCTATACTGATATCAGAAAAAAAAAGTAGAGCCGATCTTCGAGGCGCTGTCGCGATGTGCGGCGCTGCACCCAGACAAGGCGACGCTTTCGGATGACGACGACGAGATGGACGCGTTCCTCGACCCGGAGGAGGGTGGGTTCGAGGTCTTCACGGGCGACGCGGACCAGGAGCTGAGTGAAGTTGGGAGGGTGCGCAGCGATTTCCTCAATGACAACCGATACATGCCGTACTAGAACTTGGTTGCTACAGGCGGCGCTCGCACATCTCGAGTCCATCATCGACCGACCGGCGACAAACGGCGCGGTGAACGGGGGTAGCAACAGTGAAGGAGAAAATCCGACACCGTGATTTCAAAAGTATCTTGTATTTTGTATGTTCTACTTTTGTGTCGATGCTCGGTATACATCTCGACGCGCCTCGAAAGCTGCCGTTCTCTTCTCACGTCGTCGGTTGAGCGGCGCCATCTGCGGCGCCGGCCGTAACAGCAGCGGGCTCTGGTGCCTCTGCAACTCCATCTGCTGCCCCAGAACCACCAGCCCCAGCTGCCCTCTGGAGCTCCGGACGTACCCTGACGCCTCCTCTGCAGTTCATCCGTCAGTCCCACCACCAAACCTAGCTTGGAATCAGCCGCGTACCTGTTGACCATCCCAAACTTGTGCAGGGTCTGCTTCTGCGCCAGCGCGCCAGTATGGGTCACGTTCTCAGGGTCTACGCCCTCCGCGGCCTTGGTGCGCTGCACGACATCGATCATCTCGCGCGCGAGACGGTCAGCGAGCTTGTTGCCTGGGCGCTTCTTCGCGGCGTCGAGCAGCCACTTGATGCCCATGTGCGTGCGCTGCCTCTCGCTGATTGCGATGGGGATGACAAGCGTCTTTGAGCCGTGGGACTCGGTGCGCGTCTTGATCGCGGGGGATGCAAGGAGGATGGCCTCGCGCAGGATTGGTAAAGGCGGCGCGCGAGTGCACGTGTAGATGTAGAGCAGCGTGTTTGCGACTGCGCGCCGCGCCTGTGCCGTGTGAGTTGCAATAGAAAATAGAGAGCTCATCAAACCCACCTTTGCGCGCTCGCCGTGGGTCATGATCATGGAGGTGAGAAAACTAAGCAGCGGGTCCTCTGGCGGCGGGACATTGATAAGTGGCTCGAGCTTCGCCCCGCGGCGGTAGGTCCCTGGCGGCGGGAGGTACATAAAGTCTTTTTGTGGCGGCGCGGGCATGGTGCTGAAGACGTCGTCGCCGAAATACATAGTCTCTTGGTCGGACATAGAGCTCATAGCCCGCCGCGCACAGCAGCCAATAAAACTTATGGGGTGGTCGCCCACGGCCCGCCGCAGAGGGACGCGACGGAGGGAGCGTAGCATGGAGGGAGGAGGAGGATATTTGGCGTTGTTTACTCTAGAGTGTATTGGCATGGGACGCGTATACCTCTCTCTCGAATACCACAATGGAGACGTCGTTCGCAATAACAGGCAAGGGCTATGTAATCGTCGCAGCCGATACCACCTCTGCCCGCTCTATCATAAAGATGAAGACCGACGAGGACAAGATAAAGTCCCTTTCCCCCCACCTGCTCATGGCATACTCGGGCGAGCCAGGTACTTGACTCTCCTCTTTTTCGCGTCGTTTATTGACTGAGCATTGCGCTCAGGGGACACCGTGCAGTTCGCCGAGTACGTCGAGCGCAACATCCGCCTCTACCAGATCCGCAATCTTTACGCGCTGCGCCCCGCCGCCGCCGCGTCCTGGATCCGTCGCGCACTTGCGACGTCCTTGCGCACGCGCAAGGCCTACTCCGTCAACCTGCTCGTCGGTGGCTACGATACTGCAGAGCACGCGCCGCACCTCTACTGGATCGACTACTTTGGCACCATGACGGAGGTCCCGTTCGCCGCGCACGGCTACGGCGCGTATTTTGCTCTCAGTTTGCTCGATCGGTGGGTCTCAACGCTGATCACACTCTACGCACACTCACCCGCAACAGATACCACGACCCAGAGGCGCCGCTCGAAGAGGGCCTAGCGACCCTCAAGCGCTGCATCGACGAGGTCTCCAAACGTCTCGTGGTCAGCCCCGGGAAATACAAAGTAAAAATCGTAGACAAGGACGGTGTACGCGAGGTCGAGCTGTAGTAGTATGCATATTCATTTTTCGCGCTGTCCATACATCCCGCAAATGTTTCGTGAAAAGCATTGTCGATTTGGCGAATCCGGCACCACGGCACGACATAGACGACTGTTCCAAACAGGGTCAGATTGCTGTCGGACAAGCTCGTATTCAGTAAGTACGACAAAGATTTCAGTTACGATGAATGAATTCTGGGTAGATACTTTACATTCTCAAACCCCCACTGATGTGGTCCGGGAACCATAATTGTCCAAGAACGCCGGCATAGCACGTCGTGCGGCGCCCCCCTCATTCCACGCGCACGTAAACTCGCTCTTCAGCCTCAGTTGGGCATTTTCCCTCTTCTCCTCCTCAATGCGGCCCCGGCACTGTTCGACGACATCGCGTACCTCGGCCCCTACCGCTTGACGGGTTCCCCGCGCGGCAAGCCAGGAACGTTCACAACAGTGCCATCCGTGTGCCGGAATATCTTTGTCTCAAGTCAGGGGGTTTGATTATAAAGAGAAAGGGGAGTGAGAGCATACCGCATCGCCAATCTCCGCCACATTCTTCCCAGTTCGATGCGCCTCGGCGTAAGGCTCCAACCGTTTTCGTTTACAACCATTTGTAAACGTTTAAACCGTTTTTATTTACCGTTTAGTTTATGATCTGTCGCAAACGGTAAACAAACGTTTAGTAAATAGTTTAAATGGTTATTTTTCCAGGCCCAGTTTGACTGCAACCTTGATGGGAACGAGTTGAACACAAGTTTGACACAAGTTGAACATTGGTGCAATCACTATTCTCGGAAGTCCGGCAAACAACGGATCACCGTGACGTGGCTGCTCTTACCTTAGCTCTGTGTTTTCCGCCTTTGACACGATGGCTCTTACTTTTTTCTGCCTGCCTCCTCTGCAAATTGTACGCGTAATACGGCTTGCTGACTCCCTGTCGATGTTCAACCGGCCCTCATTAACCCATTTCGCTGTCTTGGTACCTCTTGGCGCCTCAATAAAATCGTGACGCTTGTGTGACAAGACGCGTTGTCTTCGCGTCCTCCTCCATCCATGTCTTTTCGCATTGAGCCCCCCGGGCCTTCCAAGTCACGTCGCAATCGCAACCCCTCAGCCAAAGTTGCAGATAGCAGTAACAGCGAAGCTCCCAGCGCTGCACATCAGGGAGTCTTGGCCAGTGAGTTACCTTGACGCGTCGCGTCTCCAGATTCCACAACGCGTCAACTAAAACTCCGTATGACAGTCAAACCTGTGCTCGATCTTATCAAGAAGCTGGCGAAGCTCTCAGGCCAGCTGCCAGAAACTGTCCCAGAAGCCTCGGATGCCGACGACGTGGACATATATCGCATCATCACTTCAGTAAACGGCAAGGACGACGAGAACACTCCGGCGGGAACTTTTACGCGCCGCTTTGACATCCTTTTCGGTCGCGACTGCCGCGGACCCGATGGCTTGTTCAAGAACATTCGCCGAGGCGATCGTGGGATGAAGGCTGTCGCGGAATACCTCCAGTCGATCCATTGGCAATCTGCTGGTATAGCGCTGAATATTGCGACAGAGAAGTTGACAGCATTGATTAAGGATCTCGAGATCATATGGTGCGTTTACTATGTCTTACAGCGCGTACCCTACTAATTCTCACCAGCACCAAACCTAACACGGCCGGCAAACCCCCTGCAGTGGCTGCGAACGGAACTGGCAAGGAAACCTCAGCCGAGACTGCCAGTGCGAAGCCCAAGAAAAAGTCTGCGCAACACGAACGCAGGATGGACCGTATGTCAATTCCATGTAACCGATCGTCTCGTACTTCCCACAGAATTCAGAGATATTTACTGCCGCCACTACCACAAAGGCAGCCAGAGCGGCCGCAAAGAAAACTAGTTCCGCCGTCGAGGGATCCGACGACGAGCTGGATCCCACCTACAAGCCGAGACGCCCTGCCGCGGCGTCGGAAGAGTCCGAGGATGACTTCGAAATTGCTGAAATCGACAAACCCGCTACTCCCCAGGTAAGTACTTTACTTCCTGATGTGTATCTGAATATACGGCCTTCAAACTTACACCATGGCAGGCCGGCGGCCGTAAGCGTAAAATCATTGTGGTTGACGACGGAACCGCGAACGCAGGCGACGAAGGCACTGTACGTCTTCATGTTGAGTATATGCACAGCAATTGACTAATGCACGGAAGTCTGCACCTCCCAAGAAAAAGAAGACCAAATCTACTTCCAGCTCGGCGGCGCCAAAGGTCACTGTCATCGAAATCGAATCTGACGACGAACCAGCCACCAGTAACAAGAGAGGGCCGCCCAGTACCTCACGCGACCACTTTCACCCGCCCAACGCTGTCACAACGCACCTCGGGAAGCGCTGGGAATTTAAATGCCGCCATTGCAAAGCGTGCGTGCCATAAGTATGTTGACCTTGATAATTTTCTGACCGCATTTTAAGGTCGTATACATTCAAGAGAACCGTGAATAGTACACTTTCGTTCGAAGCAGAGCTTAAGCAGCCAGCTCTTGGTAACTTGTCCACTCATGTTCGACTTGAACACGCCCAGCTTGAGATACCTGACTCTGAGCCTGGCATGACTCGGGGCGTTTCCGCGGCGTCTGCAAAGATCATGGAGGGTTTTTTACGTGAGGGAAAGCTCAACCCCGCTGTCAATCCGACCCAGAAAGGGTTCAACAAGGTTTTTGCGGCGTGGATAATTGAAGATGACCATCCTTTCACAACCGGCGAAACTGGCGGGATAGCTCGGCTCTTTCGGTACATGCAGTCTCGCTTTACGCTGCCGAGCGATACGACCGTCCGCAACACGCTGGCCAAGATTTATGCCGAGATGTTTGAGAACTTGAAAACGGAGCTAGCGGTGAGCTTTCTTGCACCATCATCGTACCGATTTAACCGTTACTCTTTTCAGAATGTGAAGTCTAAGATTTCTGGTTCAACCGATACTTGGTCCAACCGCTCGATGATGTTCACATTTGCGGGCACCATTGCCGGTTGGATCACCGAGGACTGGGAGTTAGTCGAACGGGTGATAGACTTCCACCCTATCGCCGACAAGGAACACGAGGGCGAATACGCAGCGGCCGGATTGGCTGAGCGCCTGTCCGAGTTGGGCATCCTTGAAAAGATGAGTGCTGTTATTTCGTTTCGTGTTCGACTACTAATGAGATTATTTATTACCTTTCAGCTCTCAGTCTCGATAGCGCCGCTACTAACGATGTTATGATTCGTGCGCTGTCGAGGATACTCGGGGAGAATTTTGACATACACTGGGCGCCCGAAAATTCACAGATTCGCTGTCTTGCGCACGTTGTCAACCTGGTAGTTCAAAAGCTGCTGGCCGCACTCGAGGAAGCCATTGATCCTGACGTTGAGGATTACTACCTACCCAATAAGGATCTCCCATTCCATTACGATCCCGCTGACGATGCCGATCTTGCTGCTCTAGAAAACGAGCAGTTTCAGAAGGAGCATGAGAAGACGACCGATGAGGATGCAGAGGTTCCCCTCATGACTGCTCTCGCGCCCGAATTCGAAGATCTCACTGCTCTCGGCAAGGCGAGTGGTTTCTTATTTATACTGTGCAATTTCTGACCGTTGTATGTTCTAGCTGCGGGCGACTGTGGTGAAGATTTGCTCATCGCCGCAACGTCGAAAGCGCTTCCAGTCGACGTCCAGAGCGATCTACAAGGAAGAGCTTGCACCTTCCGGCAAGCCACTCTGCACCCTGATGGTGATTCGCGATGTCAAGCATCGCTGGAATTACACAGAGGCGATGATTACTCGGGGTCGAATGTTGCGAAAGGTGTGTGTTATCTTTCTCACCGCCAAACTTCTGATATGTACGCCCTTCTAGGCAATCAATAAATGGGTTATCGACCGGGAAGAATTGCGTCCGCTTCTCCTAAGCTCTAAAGAGTGGGAACTACTTGAAAAACTCGGTGATATACTTCAGGTAAATTAATTGTTTGTGCCTCTTCCTTTTTAATCGGTTTTTGCGAAAGATATTCACCCAGGTTACACTCCAAATGTCGCGTGCGAAGACGCCGACCCTTCCCTGGGTCCTACCCATGTATGAACACATGTTGAAGAACCTCAAGGCCCATCGCGACGACGACTTGTTGCTGGCATCGCTACGCACGGCCGCGTCCGCAGGTCTCGAGAAGCTAGAAACTTATTACCAGAAAGCCAAAGGTTGCCAATTTAATGTTGTGGCGACAAGTGAGTCTCGTTGAATCCTGAACATGAGTACAACTCACGAATTTGCGCTCCAGTGCTACATCCGTACCTTGGCTATTCCTGGTTCAAGAAAATGGGCCCGGAGCGAGCCAACAACGCCAAAGTACTGTTCGAGTTTGTGTTCGAGTCGTACAAGAAGACCCATGCGACGCTACCGGTTCAGACTAAGAAAACACCGCTAGCGAAGACCTCCAGCTCATTTCTTGATGACGTGTCGATGTTGGATGTTGAAGAGGATGATTCCGCCCCACAGGAGTCTGAATTCGAGCGCTTTTATGTCGCCTGTCGTACACGAGGTCGTGGTGAGCCAAATAATCCCTTAGCGTGGTGGAAGGTCCGTGCTTCGCTTACTGGCGTAGTTTTTATTCACTAATCAATTCACAGGAATATGAACACGATTTTCCGATCATCGCTGCAATGGCCCGCGACTTCCTCGCAATCCCTGGCACAAGTGTGTCAGTTGAACGGCTGTTCTCCAAATCACGCCATCTGTGCCGCGAGACTCGCTCGTCTATGCATGCCGACACCATCATGATTGCAATGCTGACCAAAATGTGGATAAAGGGAGGGCTCTTGAAATTTTAGCTTTTGTACCGTACCGATGTTGTTTTCCTTGGCGAAAAAATAAAGCGAACCTTACCATTTATAAACGTTTGTAAACGTTTACAAACTGTTTTTAAACCGTTTCTGTTTAGTTTACAAAAATCCGTAAATGTAAACTAAACGGTTGGAGCCTTACCTCGGCGTCGATCTGAGCGCCGAAATCACCCAACCCGCCCAAGGACTCAGTACTCAGGGCCGAACAGACGTAGAATCGTCGACGCGCCGCCCGTCACCCACGCGATGACCGGTGTTGCCGCCCCGCTGCGCGCGCGCGTGGCATGCATTTGAGGGACAGTGAAGAACTAGAAGATGGTCAGATAATCGCTTGTTAGACACACCGGATTCAACCCACATCCATGATGACCGCCGCGGGAGGCGGTGCGGCAGCGAATGTCGTCCCTGTAATAGCACATCGGATAGGTTTTCTTGACAGTGCCTCGTACGCCGCCGGATATACCTCAGCGAATGGTTTGATGAGTTGGGATATCTGTGTCTCGATAGACACGAACAGCGACACGACTGTCACTCTTCATCATTATTGCAATAAACAGTGGGTGACTTTCCATAAGCATAAAATATTCTGACGGACTTTTCACGGGGTGCCAATGATCTCGGAGGTAGCTTTTATTCCACAAATCTAATCGTTTGAGGCTCACATAAGCTTTTAATTTGCATAGAATATCACCGAATAAATATGTACCTGCTGAGCCTGTACCCATTTGTCCGAAGAAACAATAGAATTAATGCGTGCTGCTTCCATCTACCGTGTCCTCCTGGCCCCACGAATGGATTTCGACGCGTTTTTTCCCCTTCTCAGCAGCTGGACGACATCGGGGTTCTAATCGACGCCGAATTGTCCAACAACTACCTTGTTTCTTGCCCAGCGATCAAAGCACGTCGCTGCGGCGCCATGGCACACGTTCTGCGTCGTGGTATAACTATCCTTGAAGTACACGAGCAGGTCCCTGATCGGTCCTCCTTCCGAAATTCGCGACCTGACATGCCAACATCCCAAAACGGCGAGACAGTTAACTGAATCTGTTTATTCGTGCAAATCATGATCTGTTTGGGGGTAGGTACCCCCTCTACAGATTATAATAAAACAAGGTTTATTGGAGGGTCCAAACCGGAAAAACGAGATTCAGAACCCGATGGGGTCCTGACAGCCGCCTCGGGATCTTGTCAAAAAAATGGACGGATAATCCCCAGCATTTATCTATGCTTATGGAAGGTCACCCAGTGTGAATAATGTTTTTCTCTCCCACATACCTGATCCGCTGCAGTGCTTGCCCGTCCGGGAACTGCCTCCCCATCTCGAGACGCGCCTTCGTTAACACGTTCGGTGCGAGTAAAATTGTGACTGTATGTGCTCCTTCGGAGGCGATTCTTCCGGCCAGTACACAAAGTGGTCGGACATGACCTATGAAGTGAAAATGAATGATAGTAAGCAGTTTTACGACTCGAGCCTGACCCCAGCTCGGAAGTGGAATGAGTAGGAAATGAGAATTATCGGTGTGCATGGAGTGAACGCAGTGAGTAGTCTCGTGCAATCCCTGGTGAGTACAATCAGGAGAAGAGTCACCCAGAGTCACCAACAAACGGCTTATAGTTTATTTTAATACATGCTAGAACTAGAAGAAGTGAGTGGTTCACGATTATAATAAAAGCGATTGTCAGGATCTTACATATATAACAAGCTGCATCTCGAGCGAAGAACTAGATTCTAGTACACAGTGACGGTTACTCGCGCGGGCAGACGCATTTATCTTCTTCGGAGACATCCTTCATGACCTGTATTAGCCCGCGATGAGATCAGATGAAGCGATGGGTGTTCAAGTCTGCGCACCGACTCAACATGTTTGCCGCATCCCTAGGCATGTTCAGCCACAATTATTCTCAGAAGAAGCTGACCAGTATACCTTCCAGGTGGTCTTGCCACATTTATCGCATTTTACTGCGAAACAACCATCGATGGGGATCATTGGCACAGATTGCATGGCGGTTGATTAGAGATTGCTGCTATTTGGAAACCTGGATGCCGACAAACAACCAAATTGGCAATCAGGACACAAACTACTACACAGTCTACACTACACTATTATTTCTTGCTACCAAACCCTTCCGATACCCACGATCCACCTAGCGAATTTTCAGGAGATATTGGTGCCGCCTTCTTCTGGAAATTCGGTAACGGACCCCAATCAAAAGACGGCGGAGTAGAGGGGAGGGCTGGCTGCCCTGGACTCCGCTTGAGCGGGACCGAATTGGATATACGCGTCTTTCCGCTGCCACCCGCTCCTCGTCGGACGGCAGGTGGTGGAGACGGATTGAAGTTATCCTCCGGAAAATCGAAGCCAGCCATAGACAATTGTTGAGGGGGGGTTGAGGGTCCTGGAGCAGATAAACCGAGAGCGAAACCCTTCATCGGAGTATTGAATCCACCCATCCCCGATCCCGGACCGAAGGTCGCTTTCTGGGGCGTGTTGAAGGCGAGAGGCGGAGGAGGAGCAGATGCGGCTTGCGTATTGAGCAAGGGCTCTTTACGCACAGATAGGAGGGCGCGCTTTAGCTTGTGTGCGGACCTCTCGGCATTTAAAGCTGCTGCGGTTGTGACGGCGACATGAGGAGTCACGTTGAAAGGACGTTGTCGGGAGACCGGATCAGGAAGGCGGGCATCTCGAGCGTGGCCGTTCCGCGGACCAGCCTTCACGTTGAGCTTCGCTATACGAGCGGTTAACTTCTCGACGTCGCTTGTTTGGTTGTCGAGCGCAATATCCATGTTTCGGAAAGTCCGGTTGAGAGTGTCAAGTGTGGGAGCCCTGAAAAATGATTGCGTAAGCCAGGTATGAGAGTGTCTTTCTCAAATATCATACCGTAAACCAGGGTTCCCACTGTTTGCCCGGCTGAGGCGTTTCTTGGACTCTTGAAGATGTGATTCCAGTTTTTGAATACGATCCTGCATAGCCTGGAGCAAAGTTTGACACTCAGCAAAACACTACAAAACAACACGCACTCGGATGCTTCTCCTCAGATGTGTTTGCGTTTCAAGATGTTCGGGGCCAAGTGTTCGAGCCTTCAGCATCTTAGCAAAATCATTGTCGTGTTGCGCCTTCAGGAACCGTCCGATTTCTTCTCTCCGAGTCCCAGCTGTGCAAGAAATCAATCAACAAAAGACGTTGATAGGTGCAAAATACCTTTGAGGAGATTGCTCTGGAGCTCTCGGAGCGACCTTTCGCGGTTCAAGCTTTCCTCTTTTAAATCTGCAAGATCCTGCTCATATAACTGCATTGTTTGGCCAAATTGCACGACATCTGCGAGGCCCCATTTCGCCCGGGTGCCTAAGTCAGCAGCCCGTCGAGATCCGCCAGCCGACCTGTTCAGCTCCAATCTCTTTTGGGCTGCGGCGTAGGCCAGCGAGCGGAACTACAAGGATATGAAGTCAGGAATAATGGACAAGTGGATGTGACTCGGACGTACATCCTCAAGCTCCCTAGTCATGCTTGCAAACAGCAGAGCACATTCTTTCTGCATTCCCTCCTCCATCGTAGCTTCCGGTGGGGGTACGACTGAGGGCGGTGGCGGTGGTTTAGATGATGACGCGGTAGGTGGGATGCTAAAGAAGCCCTTCGACGCCGCAACAGGGGTTGGGGTTATCGGCGGTGTGTTTGATTTTGGCGCGCTCAGCCCAAGGAAACCGGCCGGGGGTCCCGACGGCCGGGTGCCGAAAGGACTCAGCGATGGTTGAGAGGGGGTCGAAAAAGCAGGCAGAGGCGCCCCGGCCAGAGGAATCTTCCCGGCATTCATTGGGGGTTTTGGTGAACCAAATGATAGTGCTGAGAGAGGAGGAGTTTTAGGTCTCGCAGGCTTGATATTTGCTTTGGGCTCTTCGATCGGTTCTGTCTTCACTTGGGCCGGCAATGCGCCGAAAGGTGTCTTGGGAGATGCGGGACGAGGTTTGAAGGCAACCTTTTCATCCTGCAGTAGTTTCTCCTTGTCGTCGTCCTCACCAGACAACGGTGCATTTGCCAGCGGAGAACTCCGTGTAGGACGCGTGCTCGGTCGACCCAGACCTATACCGAACGGCGAGGGTGCGATAGGCACTGGGGCCGCAAGAGGTGTCTTGGCTGGAGGTTGCTGTGAGCGCTCCTTCTTCTCTGGGCTTCCAGGTGGGGTCGTACTCTCCTCGCGAATGGTGGATAAACGAGATCCGTCTGAGTCGTCAGATTCCTCCTCCTCGGAGGGCGTTGGCGATTGCGATACTCGGGCCTCAGCATGCGGAGTTGAAGAAGGTGACCTGGACGGAGGCAATGGAACTGCAGACGGAGAGGGTGATCGGGAATAATCATCCTCGCCGTCGTCATCGTCTGGGGGAGCCTCAGAATCGGAACCGAAGCTTTCCGAGAGAAAAGAATCGGCATCATTCTCATCGTCTCCCGGCTCATCCTCTCCCTCATCACCGTCATCTTCCGCTTCTCCTTCAGCATCGTCTTCCGCCTCGCCTCCCGAGACTTCGACGAAGGAGCTAGTTTGAGAGATCGATCCGTACGAAGATTCCCCAGATGCGGCGGTCTCTTTGTCCGCGTCGACCGGAGGAGATCCAGTTGCCTTCTCTTTGTTCTTGGATGTACCCTCTCTATCTGTTGATTCGGTGTCCTTTGGAGGAGCGGAAAACACGGGGACAGGTTTTATTGGTGTAGCGGATTGTGGGCCGGAAGAGCTGGAATTACCAAAAGGAGATGTGGGCTTCGGCTTTTCGGGTGTCTCATCTCCGACCTTCAAAAGCTCGCCGAAAGACTTGGCTGGCGTCGTTGAAGAGGTTAAGCCAACCGGAGTTCCCCCAAATGCGCTGAAACCGCCGGAAACTGCAGATGGAGTCTTGGTGGGAGTTGTCGCGGGAGAAATGGGTGAAAATGCAGACTTGGCCCCGCCCAATAATGAAGGCGCGCCAAATGCAGGTTTTCCCGCCGCAGGTGTGGGTGTAGTGGGGTGACTTGAGCCCAAGTTACCAAAAGCTGATACTGGAGGGGTTTTCGCCTGGGAGGCGGTGGTGAAGAAAGGGGAAGACGTTGGGGTGGAGTCACCGCCAAAGGCTCCAAACCCAGAAGCAGGCTTGAAGCCCGAGGATGCACTTCTCAGATTCCCGAAAGCGCCTGTGGTCGACGGGGGGCTGGAAGTAGTGAAGCTCAACGGCGTTGGGGCTGGAGGGCTGTCGTCGGGCGATGGTAACCTTTGGTCCGTTGCAGAGTCGGGAGAAGAGGATGCAGAGGTCTGTGGAACTGCTGCATTAGGCTCTTGAGCCTTGTTCCCGAAGAACGATGCAGAAGGAGTACCAAAGCCAGCGAATGCAGAGGTAGGAGTTGAAGGGCTGGAGCTTGCCCCTCCTCCAAAAACGCTGGCCGGAGCGGGCGACGGCGAACCGGCGCCGAAAGCGGGTCCAGCGGGTTTGCCGAATGCACTGAATGTCCCACCGCTCGCAGGTGTCGTGGTTGTTCCTGACGACGATATTCCACTTCCACCACCAAAAGCAGACCCAGCGGGTTTCCCAAAGGCATTTGGTCCGGCAGAAGAGAACGCACTAAACGCCCCTCCGCTTGCAGGCGGTGTAGATGACGTTGTTCCACTTCCACCACCAAAAGCAGAGTTAGTAGCAGGACTTGCGAAGCCGGTTGGCCCGGCAGAAGCAAAGGCGCTAAATCCACCTGCACTTGGAGCCGGCGTCGCCGCTGCTGCTGCGAATCCTGACTGCCCGAATGTTGACGCAGGTTTTTGTCCAAAGCCTGTCTGCCCAAAACCTGTTTGGCCAAACCCAGTTTGTCCGAATGAGGTCTTGCCAAATGCTGGCGCAGCACTTGAGACTACAGGTTTGGCATCACTGCTGGTGCCATTTCCTCCCCCAAACGCGCCCCCACTGAAAGCTCCACCACCACCAAACGCGCCTGGCTTCGAGTTCCCGAAAGCGCCACTGCTGACGGCACCGAAAGCGCCAAATCCAGTGGCGGGTTTAATCAAACTCGGGTCAGAAAACGTGGAAGGAGAGGGTGAGGAAGGTTGGTTTGCGGGATGATTAGGGGGAAGGGGAAGCGGACTAGGTGAACCAAACATGCCACCCCCGACAACTTTCGACTTGTTGTCTGATTCGGAAGAGGAGCTTCCGAGGGACAGACCACCAAAAGCAGGCGTCGCCTCGCCCATCGAAACGGATGGTGTCGAAGAAAGTGGGGGTGCGGACGGAGGAGTGTTTGTAGTGCCAAATGCGCTGTTCGAGGAAGAGGCGAAGGCGGCAAAGCCTCCACCGGGGCTCGTTGTCGCAGGGCTCCCAAACGTGGATGTATTACTGGAAGAACCGAACGGGGAAGTTGTGGGGGGTTGTGCACTAAAAGAACTTTGGCCGAAAGCCGGCTGCTGCGCGAACGCGCCAAAGACATTGGGGGTAGCAGGGGTTCCAAAAGCAGACGTTATGGCGGAACTGAGTGCGGGCGTCGAGGCAACAGATGTACCCTGAGTCTGCCCGAATGGAGACGAAGATGTCTGCCCAAAAGCAGAAGGTTGACCAAAGGACGTGGTGCTGGAAAATGCGGATGTAGGCTGTCCGAACGCAGATGTTGCACCGGATTGACCAACCGCTGAACCACTAGCAGCTGACTTCTCGCCGAACGCAGGTACACTAGGAGAAGCCTTGGCAGCCTCGACGAGTCCAGGATATGTTTTCGAGTCCGGGTGCGTAATGTACCATCCTTGTACTGTGCCGTCATTTAGATAAGCGTACATGATGGGCATTTCAGCTGTGAGGTCTACGTCGAGTGTGAGTAGGAACGTGTCCTCGTCGTTCTTGTCCAGAGGTATTGTTAGTTGGTTTTCTTGTGATTCTTGGAACCAACGAGAACCTGAATTGCCGACGACCTCCAGATCAGTGGAGGACGTGTCTCCTACAATGATAAGGGTTTTAGCCTCCTCGGAAGAGGTTGAAGTCGAGTCCTGATCCCAACGTGGTAGGATGAGAACTTGAGAATTTTGGGCTCGATCTGGGAGAGGGAATGGATGCACGAGTTGAACAAAAGCCGCTGCGTTGGATCGTGTATCAAAGGATACAATGTGATGCGGTGGATCCCCTACATTCGAACCGTAGCTTGTGCGAAAGGTGAAAGCAGGTCCAACCCAATGGAGGGATATCAAAGGGGAACTTGCGGTGCTCGGAATATGTTTTAGTGGTAGCGCATTGTTGGTCAATCCAAAAGTCAGAATATCGCCAGAACGTAAACCAATGGCCAGTTGTTTGCCCTTGGGGGACCAGGATGCTTAAAGAGACTCAGTTTATGATACGACGCAATAACAATGATATACCACGCACCTGCTACCGGAGTGTTGTCGGAATCGGTGCCAGCCCAAGCACCCTTGGTTTCCATTTGCATATTCAGCATTTCCACTGTTCCGTCCGCCCTCACAATGGCCACGAGTTGTGCTAGATCATTCTCGTTGCTCGGATTTGGCAAGATTTGCACTGCGGGGCTGGCAGATTCCTGAAAAACCTGCAGCGGATCTACTTGCGCAGAAGAGGAGAAGAGTTGGGCTGTGTCGAAAACGAGGATCTGGCCCCGCTCCGTTCCAGCAAGGAGACGTGTGTCGTTGCAGGCGAAGGCAAGGGTAACAGCATTGTACGAGAGGGTGCGCTGGGGTTTGAAAACCGGCTCGCGTCCGCTCTTGAAGGCTTCGTGTAACTCGCTCAATGGAGAGATGACAAGTCCTGCTTGTAATTAGCAAAAGTAGTGGCAAGCGATGATTTCGTACCGCCGGATGTGGTTGCAGCGAACCACCCGCCATTTGCACCCGCCGTCGCAAACACCTTCCGGACATTCGAAGGTAATAGAGGATCGGAGGATAGAGTAACGCGAGTTTGCTTGTTTAGCAGACGAAATGCAGGATACTGGCAAGGTTTAAGCGACGGTTGAACAGCGGTAAAAAGTGCACCAACATTGAATCCATCTGGCTGGGGTCGATTTGGAGTCTGATCGAGTCTCACTTGAGACTGGCTAGGCCTGCTAATTTGCGCGAAATTCGCGCTCATGGTTGTCCGCACCAGAGTCACCTCCAGAGTGCCAGGTGCCAGAGTCACAAACGGCGCGTTCGTGACCGAAACGGATCGGAAGGCAATGCGAAACACGGCAACACAACCCTTTCACTCTCTCCACCATGTCTGAGGCGGCCCTACTTGCCCATGTCGTCTCCCAAGTAGAGAGGTGCGCAGTATTGTCTGTTGCAGCCGCTGGGTGCTGACCCTCCGGTGTGCGACAGCAACGTTAACTTTTTGGTTTCCCAGAACTATATTTCCCACTCTGATGCCTCAGTATTCCTTGCCAAACTACCCAGCTCCAGCGCCTCGCAGGGTATGAGCATGCCCACCCCTACCCCCACTCCGCGGCGTGGCTTTGGTGCACCGGCTGCCCCTGCTGTTGTACAGGCGCGCGCACTGTGGCCTTATAACGAGGACGGACGGGTGCGTTGCCATCGCCTCGGCGTCTAACTGGTTCTCACGACTTGTCAGGACGCCGATGACCTGTCTTTCTCTGCGGGAGATATCATCGAGGTCGTCAAGGAGGAAAACGCTGATTGGTGGATGGGGAAAATTAATGGCAAACAAGCTCTATTCCCCTCCGCCTATGTGGAGAAGATCGCGGCCCCCGCTGCGAATTCACCTCCAGCCGGGCGTAATATGCCTCCTGCATTTAATGGAAATGCTGGGCCTAAACCTGCATACAAGCCGTTCATGGCGGCTCACCAGGGCCGTGATGCACCTCCAGCCCCAGGGGGAGGTACGAAATAGTCTCTCTTGACAGCCGTTGTATCAAGAAAATGCTCATCTCTCCCTCAGGTACGAATGCCCTCGGCCTACAACAAGATCCCGAGCAGGAGAAGAAGAAAAGTAAATTTGGTAAATATGGCAACACCATGGCCCATTCAGCAGCAGGCGGTGTGGGTTTTGGAGCCGGTGAGCCAGTTCTCTATAGCACTCTATGGCGTCTCATCACGTTTTCAGGCTCTGCTATTGGTGGCGGACTTGTTCGTGCAATATTCTGATTTCCTTTTTTTTTTTGACATATTTATATGTTGTGCTTGCATTCATGACGGTTATCTATCTACTGTGGAAGGACCTTATTTATTCACTATACCGACAAATTGTCGAACATGCATATTTCATCTCCTCAGGTCACTCTTATATGGTACTTGACTAATTGTTCTTTCATTCTGAGAAACACAGGGATTCGTAGAAAACATCAAAACAAGTCGACAACTCCACGCTTCGAAGATACCATGGCGATTACTTTAGCGTTGAGGGAGAAAAGATCACCTCCCCTTGTAACGGCCAATTCCCTGCTTGCGCTCGCTGAATTGATCCCCAGGAGTTTCTCGATGTTTGATGAAGCCATGGCCAGTGCAACTTCCTTCGAAACTGAACCACCTGATTCGAGTGCCACCTGAGTTGTCGATCAGAGATGTACGTGTGTGTAGCCAGGAGAGCACGTACCCAAGCCATGTCGAACCGAAGGTTGCGGACTGCCCAGGTGCTCATTGTTGCCTCGCCGTTGACACCCTGCGGACCCAGTCCGACCGTGACGTTGTGTGCTGCGAGCAAAGCAGCAGAACTTTGCGCGGTCAGAGGAGGGCCAGGAAGACTACAGAGGGTAAGCTGTAAAATAGGACAACAGCGATAGAAACACACATTCTACGCTGCTCCCATGTGTACGGGTAGCTTCGAGGAGGAGCGAGGATAATGCCTACACCTGCAGCAGCAATCTCTGGTGCCAGGAGATGTGCCTCCGCTGCACCCATAAAAGTCATTTTCAAGACACTGCCGCGTTTCGTCTCAACTTCCTGCTTTAGCAGGAGGAGACTGGCCATAACATCTGCGCTGTCGACATTGATAACGAGGGGGATGGAGCCCTGTGTCGACAACCCATTAAACAGGCGGTATCATAGGGGAATCAATACTACCTCACTGGCCAGTTGAAAACCGGCTTCTTCTTTGCTTTTTGACGTTTCGAGTAGCAGCCTCCGCAGTGTTGCTATCTGGGTACTGACAGAAGTCGCAAAACGAGGCTTGATCGAGATATGGACAGCCGCTACTTCCTGTAATACAGCTCCTTTCTCTAGCTTGTGCCGAGAACCGAGCGAGAAGAAGACGCTGAGGCCTTGAAAGACGCCGTTTCCCGCAGGAGCGGAAATTGCACTCGCGACTCCATCTCGATAAGCAAGTCTGCGATGGAGTTTATGGTGTGCAGTGTGACAAAGTATCAATCAACGCACAGTGCATCCCGAGTTCCAAACTGCAGCCCGTCCGCGGCCCTCATCAAGATGTGTTCACCGAGGATGGTGGGAATTTCCATGGACAAGGGATCGAAAACGGCCCCGTCGGCGGTAGCTTCTTCCATGGCTATCTCTTGTAGACCCAAGGTCGACCCGGCTCCGACGAGAGCAGGAGATATGCTGCCTCCCTGTACGTCTACGACGAGGGCATCCCTGACCGGAACCAATTCACCATTCGATCCAGACCAAACGATGGCTCCGCCTTTCACGAGAACATTGTCCCGAGCCACAGAGAGGTGAATTCCCGAGTCATCTCGTGTCCACACACTGGATACGTTGCAGAAAAGTACAGCCTCAGAAGTTTGAGTTGAGGCCTCTAGTGGAGGGAGTCCCTCGTATCTGATAGTGTTCTTTATTTCCTGGTCAAAGTTGGGAGTTTTGGGCGCATGTTGTTGTGAGGCAGGTTTTTTCGATATATATGGATTGGACAATTGAGCAATCCCATCAATGAATACTTGCGCAGGGGTAGCGCCGATTGCCAGTGGGTGTGAGTCCCACACGACAATATCGGCATCGTATCCTGGGACCTCATCAGGATGGTCTGGACTGGAAACAGGAAGAATGCAAGACCTGGTTTGATGAAACCAATCCGGTGATCGAGGCCCATGACTTCGGAAGGAGTTGAGGTGACGGAAGCAAGCGCAAGATTGCTGCTCAGCCCGTGGTAGTGAGCCATCTGCGCTTCGTGCATGAGGTAACGGGATACAATGCCCGGGTGGTCACTCTGTCGGAGGTCGGTCAGGTATTATAACTAAACTCTGGCGCAGGGGTAACCTTCATCACTACTTTTAGCCCATTATCCGCCAGGATCCGTGCGGCGAACTCAGAGTGTCTGTACGCCTCGCGTTTGTACCTGAGCGTAACGATGAGTCCCAACGCTTTACCGCATAACATAGCGCTCAAACCTAGAGAAAGTCGCAAATATAGCGGAAGCAGGTGGGTGCCCTGCGCAAAGAAAATCAAATCACCAAGGAGGCAAACTGGGTTTGAACTGCACCATAGCCACTCTTCAAAACCTCTGGGACGAGGTACGATTCTATAAAGCGTAGTTCAGGGGTACGAGCATCAAGATAGCGAACGATCAAACCATGAGCGTGATGGAAACTAGCAACCGGGAATCGGAATTCATTGGACATACGTATGAAAGCGTCTATATCGACGGCCTCGTAACAATGGGTCTGAACCTATTTCACAATAAGGAATGACTCGCATACATTGGGTCCGCATACCTTAAATTTTCCTCGAAGAACGTCGACCAACGCCTCCAGTGCTAATTCCAACGGAAAATCACCGAGACCGGTCCACTGACCCGCCAGAGCCTGTTCGCAGTACCGATCTTGGGCAAGTTTCATTTTGCGGGCTTCGTCATAGCTATACATGCCGCTCAGCGGGAAGAAATGGACTACTTCAGCACTTTCTCACGCTTTTCTCACGCTCCAAACCGTGTCCATACGGGTTCCATCGTAGACTCGGGCTGTCCAAATAAATAAAGGAAAGGTAACCAAACTCGAGCTCACCAGGATTTTCACCTACACAGAGTTAGCAAAACATCATCAGTGCTTTGAGCGTTCTACAGACCACAGGCATGTCTGAAAACGTCTCAGGACGGCTTTCAGAAGCGATAGAAGAAAATGGGCGGGCTGACTTCATATGTCTCCACCGAGGAGGAAGGTCATAATCCACAGCAGAACCGTTCAGACCAAACGGAGGCTCCAAGAGCAGGGATGAGGAAGACCTCTCTTCAGTTGGTCTGAGTTTGATCACAAAGCCCTGGCCACCTTGGGATCTCATATCAGATATAAGCCCCGGATTTGGTTCCACAATGTACCCATCGCATCTGCGGACCCTGGTAGGATCAAGCTGGTTGAAACTCCGCCCGCAATTGCCAACTTGAATCCATCGTCGTGGGTATTCAAGCCATCTAGGGAGCGCAACCAGGGTAGTACGAGGCCCTTCAAGGAGTTCCCGTCTGCTGCCCCATCCAAGGCAGGAGATGCCCCTACGGCAAGATGGGAATGCATGTCGACAATCCTGCAAGTTCAATAAGTTCACAATTTCGCAGACATGATAGATTATGGGATGACCCGGGAGTAACCCATGCTCCCTGGACGCAGTCAGACGATGGATGTCGTAGTCGTACATGGGTGTCGCACCTGAACATCGACTGTGTCATAGTCGTGCGAATCCAACACCGATTGTTCGACGACACCAGTAGCCACAATGATACCTCCGTTCATGAGTATGTCGCCTTTAATAATCTCCAAGCCATCGACACGGCCGGTCCATATGGTCGCGTTCCTGACGAGGACTGGGCGCGTACCAGGTTGAAATCTATCCGATTCTTTCCGAAGATTGAACTCCGCTGGGGGGGCAGGCTTCATATGGAGAGCGCGACACCGCGCAAGAGTAATATCAGAGTGTATAGGGAGTGTGGTCAAGTGTTTTGGGGGGAAGAAGAACCCGAATGCCATAAAGTTGAAGGCGAGTAGCAGCGCCAGCAACGCGAACAACTCTGATCGTCCAAGACGCGTGCGGCGCGTCTTGCCCAACGGAGTTGATAGCATTTTGGAGTCCATTCTGGCTCAGGTTGGGCTCAGATGCACCTCCAGGGACTGGACTCGCTACGTGCTTAAGTATTCTGGATTCCGCAAAAAGTTAAGAGGGTACCTGGATTGATCGCAGCTGCAATCGCACATGGCGATATGATCTCGTTATTTGATGCTTATCTCATCGCCTGTGGCTGCTCCAGACTCGACGCTACCAGGTTTCCGTCTGTTTCCGTCGGCCTCTCCTCTTCTGCAACTGAACCAGCCATTCGACATCTAACTCTGGATGACACTATCTTTACTTTACAAACACGAGGGTCCTAGTCTGCGCCTGTCTGCATAGACCGCAGTGCTTCCACACGGGAAAAAAGGTGTCATTTAGTCCACGAAAGGGGCGCCCACAACAGCATGCGCGGGTTCCACGGGCCAAATTTCCCAGCAGCCTCATGTTGCCCCGAGACTTTCGATAGGAGTGGGGACCGGGGTACCATTCTCACGTTCCTATGTTCTAATTTACATATCTACTGCCGGTATTCTTCAATGACCGAACGAGGGGTAATATATTCACCAACGGGTGTAAACTTGTGGTCAAAACTGAAGAATAGTCAGCTAGCATACCAAGGTGCTCATCTCCTTGCCTACCCGAATGCCCCAGGCCCGCCGCTCCTCAGCCCTGCCTCTGACTGCCAAAGGGGTGATCCAGCCATGGCAATCACTACAAATATAACTCGAAAAAGGATTTGATTTCCTGAAGGCCACGACATACCTGTCACCCGGAGACCATAGGCGTCTAAACAGGAGACAGTTAATGGGCTTGTCGCATTGAAAGAATGCGAGCTCACAATCTTGCGATCCGAGGTTAGATCCACTTTGTGAATCCAGAACCGAAATCAAGTCAGGAACGACAACCTTTACCTAGGTAAAGGTGTCATCGATGCAGGACCTAGTACTCAGAAACACTTACCCTTCTCGAGCCATCGTGCTTCTCGATATAGGCGCACAGATTCTCATTTTGAAAGGGTATAATCATGTGGTCAGCCTCGTCAACGACAACAGGAGTTGTTTCTGCGGAATCCTCCAACTCCACATTGGATAGTTGAGCGATTCGTATCTCTCCCCATGTGAAACCCGCCCGGACTTCCTGTTTCCACTGGTTAGGAGTGTTCTTCATTTTTGGCTATGCACTTGCCCGTGAACAGCTGACGATCTTGCCAATGAAAAGACAAACCCCATTTTGCAGCTTTAGGATGGCGTCGGGGATGGCCTTCATGTTACTAAAACGATGGTTAGTAGCCATTGATACATTGATCCATCGGCTTACTTGGTTTGCCGACAAATGGAGATTGCTCTGCCAATTCTCCATGCTTGACTTTGGGTACGAGGCACGCCATAGTCTCGGGCCTCACTAACAGCAAGTGGAGCACAACACAGAGCCGCTGAAGACCCCATTTCAGTGGTTACAGTGCGCATCAACGTCTCAACTAAATGTTCATTCTTGACTTTAGTAAGAAGCTGTTGACGATGTGTCGTTAGCTGCGGTCGGAGACTGATACAAGGCCACTAACGATGACATTGCTATCGCCGTCGCATAGCGCGGAAGGGATGAGACTTTGAATGTAACATTAGCCTTGAGAAGCTGCTGTACGATTTGATCGTACGCGTTGGGCCGATCGTATACGGCTGAAAGCATTTAGAACATTATTGCAACCAGAAAGAACAATATCCGACCTGGTAAAACCTGATTAAGTTTGGGATAGGCTGAAACAACATATGAACTCGCTGTCTCCACGCAGGTTTGATAGGACGCACCGCGGCCCATGAGGTCACCGTCCAATGCCGGTATTCCGTAGAAGCCAGACATGACCAAGGACTGCATTCCGTTGCTACCACCGATTTCGTCACTTGACACCGTGTCAGAGGCAGAACCGCATGGAAATCGAACATCCAACGTACCAAAGTGTTGCGGCGTAACTCGCCACACCACAGTATTTAGCAAGTTCTTCTCCAGCTGCCATGATAGCAGCACCAGGCATTAGGCGTTCAGACCCAACAGAAGGCGAGCCCATGTAACCTTGTTTGAGGGATTAAGATTGCTGTAGCAGCATGAAGAAGCAGGCATACCTCCGCGGACGAGAACTGCATCGTCTGCCAGTGTCGAGTGATCTACAATCCGGAGCACTTTACCCTCACGCAACATTTGCCTTGTCTTTAAGTACGCTGGGTACGGATTGCCACCTCCGCCCTACAGTTGGAATGAGCTTGTGATATGAAATAAATGGTAGGGGGGGGGGGAAACGAACCGTGCCAAGAACACCACATCCCTCTTTGATAAAGACTGAAATTGTGAGTTTCGGACCGAAGGTGATGTTGCTGTTACTCACACAAGTCTGTCTCGCTTAGAGTCCACACATCGCCCACAACCTGCGGTCTATATGTTTGATAGTTTATCCCCGTACTCTGAGTAGCACCATCGGTTCCGTCAAGAGTGATTAGCTGCTCTGACTCAAACTCAAACTCTACTTCATCTTGGTATGCAGGGCCAACGGGCGTCAAGAACTCGCTGGGAATTCCGAGCTCGCCGACAGCCCTTACGATGATCCGTGTCGCCTGGTTGGTAACATACTGCAAGCACTTGAATGAGAAAGTGTAAACAGAAAGAAATAAACGGTTGAACCTGAACAGGAAGAACATTGATCTCAGCGATGGAAACACTGGCAGGTTCAGCTCCGGCAGCGATGGCCTTTTCCGTGGCAAGTATTTTGATGCGCTCCAGTACTTCGGGAAGTTTCTTTCCTTCTAGGATCTCGATGGTATCAACATCCCCCGAGACATTGGCGATGGCAGCACCAACGGCGTTTGCCACGCCATGGAACGGAGGTAATCTGTGGGGATAGATATGAGTTTAAATACGGGAAACAGAAGAAAGCATTGCACATACATGATTTCCTTGACGCCCTTCAGGTCCGAGGGAACAATGATGGAGCCGCCGCCAACAAGCAAGACTGTGCAGTTCTCCGGGCTGGTTTTCATCCGGTCCACAAGATTCTATGTAGCCTAAAATCAGAAAGAAGTACCCTCTGCGGCTCCAAACAAACCTCTAGCAGCTTCTTCATAACCGTCTTTGCTTGTGTAATGACTGTTTCCGCGACATCTGCAACTTTGGAGACATCGCCGATATTTCGAACGCCAGAACACACACAGATATCGGTGGCTGTCAAAATCCCGCCGCCGAAGACCTTTGCGTCGCGAGTCAACTAAAACGATGTGAGTAGTCGCAAAAAATTGAAAAACAACGACCAGACATAATGTCCAACAGAGTCTGGTCCAACAGTGACACGGCCGCTGGCATCTACCCTCACTCGGGACCCCCCTCCCAGTCCGATGGAATTGACATCGGGCATTGAGAAGCTATAGTTTCAAGTGTAAAAGAATCCACTAAAGTGTTTCTAGTAGCTTACTTGGTTCTGACGCCACCAACTGCTTGATGTATTGGCTAAATTATCTTCAAATTTCAATCAGACGAACCTTCGATAAATGCGGCTGCCTGTCTGGGAAATCCGCTGGGAAGTAGCACGCCGACATCCGTTGTAGTCCCACCAACATCGACGACTATCATACTTTTTGCCACTCCTTCCTTCTTTTTCAGGTCAATTCCGGCCAAGAATGAGGCACCTTGATAAAGTGTGTTGGGTTTTTTTATTTTTTTAAAAATGGTTCAAACATTCAAACCTCGCATAGAATTGGTAGGACCTGAAGAAAAGGTGCGGACAGGAAGACGGGCCGCATCCGCTGCGCTTGTGAGTGTTCCGTCATTCTGGCATGGATGCTTGAAACGTGCAACATGAAATTATTTGACCCAGAGCAAACCTGCGTAAGATACAATGGACAGACAAGTCCGAGTCGTTTCATCGCGTTGGTGAACCCGCGAATGGTACGTTGGGCAAAGGTGCAAATTGATGCATTGAGAATGGACGCATTCTCTCGCTCAATGAACCCAACCTGAGCCACTAAGCAGGGAGATAACATGGCGACAAGTCAGCTGGATCCCATCTGGAGAACTGGACATGCCAAACCGTCGCGGGAGCATACTATGTTGAGGTCTGGCCCCAATTCTCGGAGGAGGATGTCACGAACGAGATACTCATTCCGTCCGCTAACATCTAAGGGAGAAACTAAGGAAAAGAGTCAAAAAAAAAAAGAATCCGCGGAGCGATTGGAACACTGACAGACACCAATGAGCACAACATTTTTGAGACCCTTGGATTCAATCTGCTTCGCTTGTTCAATAACCTCGTCTTCGTCAATTTCGTTGATTGCACGACCATCGCTGTGAAGGCTTGATGGATAGTTCAAACCTGAACATGAAGCGGACGAACATCTGCAACCCGCCCTTGATTGTCGCCGTGTGCCCGTTCATGATCGATTTAAGATGCGCAGGAAAGTCGACGAACTGTTTGATCTCGATACAAGTAATATTAAACACTGGCCAAACACTTACAGTTGGGTATTCTAAAGTGTACGGGGCAGCAAGTCGGATAACGGCCACTTTGGACAGCCTCCTTGCGTCTGCTTGAACCACGGCATTGATAAAATGCTGACGTTGTCCAAATAATTGAGCAGATATCTTACACGGAGAAGTTCACGGGACGAACAGTAGTTCCAATCGTCAGGCCGAGAACCTCTCCGCTTTGTGGGTCTACCCTGGCATCCGTCAGGACCTTCCTCACCGCCGCTTCGATACCGTCTGTGACATTTACTGTCGTTTCATGTTTGAAGCTCGCGAGGACTCCTCTCGTCAAGGGGTCATCGGTCTTCGTTACATCTATGATGACTGCATCGGTATTCGTACCTACCTGAGCCGTCAGTGGATGCTCCCGGATGGGCTTTTGCTTACCTCCCACGTCAACGCCAATTCGATATCTACCACTGGCAGGAGACATACTTACTGTGACTTGGAAGACTCGAAACAAACCTCAATTTGATCTAATCTGATCCCTTCTTGATCCCTTCAGGAGTTTACGTACTTGTGTGTGCGAACTAGGATAAGATTAAGAGGCGCCGAGGCGGGATAATCGGGCAATCTATACCTATTGGCTGTCGATGTGCATTGGTTGTGCACGTACGAATCCGTCAGAAGGCTCGGAGGGGAAGTAAAACAAATTTGCAGGCTCGAATGTTTTTTCTGTATCCGAGGAAAGAGACATTAGCATGTCCAACTCGGGCGTTAAATCTCATCGCATGCCCGTGCGTTTTCCTTCCCATTGTGGAGACTGCATAGTCCCAAGTCATACATCACTACATGCCAATAGGCTACAAAACGATCCATGTGTAGTTGTTAATACAGATTTAAAAATGCGTCGCAAGTTCCAGATGTAAAAGTTCCAAGTTCAACGAGATGGGCGTGTAGTACGTGGAATGTTCCCTTGTGAAGAAGAGCTTGACGAGCTTCCTTGTGAGGAAGAGCGACTCGATGACTTGATCGCCTTTCGGCGGTGCAAAGCTACAGATGGTACTATTTGCCGGTCACGAGAGCGGTGCAGGGCGTTTCTTGAGCTGTGAGCACTGTCGCGGGCAGAAAGAGAAGAAGAGCGTAGAGATGCTGTTGCTTCGCACTCTATTTCTTGAATTGTTTTCAACTGTTGTTCCAGGAGTCAGCCTTTCCGCCTTGAAATTCTTGTAGTCAACTTGCCTTTGCAGCATAATCCATGTACACCTCAGCAGCTCGCTCCCACCCGTTCATGATTGTTGCAAGTCTGAGTCTCGCGGTGTTGTCTCGCATTCGATGGACGCCGTTGTAAATTGTTTCAAGCATGGTGTCCGACCTGACCCAAAACTCGGTCAACGAGTCTATGTGCCGTGCAAGACCCGTCAGGCCCATTGTAATTTCATCCAACTCCCGCAACCCCGCTTGGCAATCTAGAATTTCGTCTCTGCGTTCTGAAAGAAATTGGGTTTTATCCGGTACTGTGTGACACTTCACTCACTCATTAATGCCCTCGAGCTGCGATGCTCATATGCCTCAAGTGCCAATATTGCGATGGGCAATCCGACAGGGAGGATCAACAGCATTGGAGGGAAGACGAATGTTGCAACGCCGCTCACGACCGCCAGTGCTGCGGCACTGACCGTTTTAACTATCTTGGCTCGCTCGATACGTCGCTGGACAGATTCCGTCTTCAGCACTAGCCTTTGCTCTCGACGCTCGAGTTTTTCCATCTCGTTGGGAATGATACTGGTGATCTTGTTTAATCAACTCTCAGTGACTGCACATAATCGCAAGATAGCACTGTACCTCATTCACGCCTTTCCGGACCTTGCGGCACTTGGTCGATATATATTTGGATTTCTCTACAGCGGCATGCGTGTATGCACGCATTTCAGCAATAAACTCTTGAATCTCGCCTGTCTTCTGTTCTGGGTCAAGCAAAAACCCGACCAATTGCACCGAATCCTGGGCAAGTTCGTATAGTTTTATGGCGACAGAGATACTGTCGTTCAAAGTTTCGAAATAGTCACGTCCCTGCTGACGGACTCGCAATATGATGGCCGTGACTGAAGGAACGATGGATCTTCAAACACAAAAATCAGCAGAGGAATGTAGGTGGGTGACTCGAACTAACTCTGCTTTTTCCCAACGTTCAAGCATGCTGAACGTTCGGAACGAATTTTCCAGAAGTGCCTGGCAGTCGACATGTTTTCGGCCACCATCTTCGAAGGCTTTGAGAGCTGAGGAACTGGATTCCGTGGGCATGTCTTGTGAGAAGTGGACGGAACCTCGCCAGAACATCGACGGTTTATCAAGTCAGTATCGGGCGGCTAACCATGTCCAGGCTATGCATGCTGTAGGCATAAGCGCGCGTTGACTCTAAGATTTACTGACTCGAACGAGTGGTCGACCGGTCAAGTCATGTAGAAGCAGTTGCGCAAGCTGTATGTACTGTAGAGCGATAAAGAGGATAACAGCATCGATCACAAGCGCCAGTCGCGGCATATCCAATTGGACCTGATTGGGCTCACTCAACTTCGTCCGCAGCCACGTACTCGTTGCTATACACCATGTTATGCGCTCTCCAAATTGACTGTCAGCTGCACTCTACAGTAGAAGTTACGGCCTCAAAAAGCTTATTGGGGAAACGCTGTAAGATATCTTCAAATCTTGAGGCAGGGCTTGGGCAGGGCAGCTTAACCGCTCCACCATTCCGCCGACAAACGCTGTAAGATATTGCACAGCGTTTAGCGGCGTCTGGGTGCCAAAGGGCTGTCTTAGAAATGGAAGTGTCTTGGGATCCTGCACCGCCAACATTGGGGTTAAATAAGTACGCGAAGATACCTTTAAAAGCTCCGCAGCCCAGCGGCTTTGTGCCGTATACGAATGAGCAGCAATAGCACAGTAAGCCTTTCACGGTCAAGTTGATTGTTCGGAGATTTATTTGTTATAGCAGACAACCCTGGTCCCTCCCGAAGCTGACTTCGCAGCGATCCTTCGAAGTCTTTCAACGAGCGTCGAGCATGTCATGATTTCTTGGTATGATGTCCAGCTCAGGACCAGTAGTCACCTCCGCACTTCGCTCGTGCCGCTGAAGAATTTTCTTCAAACTCACGGGGAAGATCTTTTGGCATATCTTCAAAAGTGCCACGACTTCAGCGAGGAGGCTCTTATCCTGCAGAAGAACCTGAAAGAAGAACCTGATTCTGGCACTTTCTCGTGGCTCGACGAGCTGGCATCCTCGTCAGACGAAATCTCCCGAGACAGTCAGACCCTCGTTCGCAAATCTGACGGCGGCATGAAGCATTTGTCTTCTTTGAAATCCCAGTTCTCCAACCTCAATGTCCTCGGTCTGTCGAAACGATCCTCCGCCAGAACTAGCGCCAAATTCGGCAACTCAAACTCTGGTAAGTTCTTTATATCATTCTTCTTCTTTATGTCATTCTTCCTCTCTTTTCGTGACTAATTTCATCCCAGAAAAACTCTCCTCCACTGCATCGGAGAGGGTCGCGTTTTCCAGAGCTAGCCCGCCGCTCGATGGACTTGCGGCCATCGCTTCTGCCAACACGGCGCTGGTGGATCTCCGCAACAATCTTCAGCTGTTGCAACAATTTTGGGACTTGGCGTCTAGGACATGCCGTGCACTCATCAAGTCCACTACACAAGGATACACAGAGCCATTGGCGGACATTTGGAAGATATATCAGGAGGAAATTTTATGTGCGACTGTGTCCATTACCAAGTCTTTGGATGCCATCGCCGTCGGACCAGATACTCACCGACGCCAGCAGCGACGGCGGGGATCTTCCAAGTCGGATATCTCCATCCCCCCTCAACTTCCCGAATGGGCAGTCTGGACGATGAAGAGGTTCCTAAAGGATGCTGGAGATTCAATGGGTGGAAGCTGAGATGAATGACACTTTCTTTATTCCTTCAATTATTTCTCTTACATTTTTATTGTACATTTATCGATATCATTAATTCCGCAGCGGCAATCTACCCTCTTGTACAATTTGGAAATAAGTCGGTCGGGAGGATCGGCCGAACAAACAGTCCCCACCTTTTGCCAGTGTGTCCTTCCAAAACCTCCCTTGGCTACGCAAACAGCATTGTCTAGTGATTGTCTGCAATGGATGAACTGGGCTGTAACGAATGAACCGAATACGCCAGACCCGCCGCTGTTCCTGCTCGGAAGGAACGACCTGATTATAAAGTGAGCAATAAAATACCCTTGCTTTACGGTTCGTGCTGACGTAGCGACTGACCTAGCAATGGGACGTTCCAATCTTACCCGGAACCGGGATACCCACCGAGCTAGTAATACCAGGTTAAAATGAAGCCTGAAGGGTGGATGCCTGAAACGAATACGATGCGAAACGAAGCAATACGGTGCGGGACCGCCATGGGTGCCTGCCATGCCACGGAAGCTCGCAGACCCGTCGACGGTGGCGCAGGAGAGCAGAGAAACAGCCGACGAAAAAAGACTACAGGCGAGCCCCTGTCGACGGCGTACTAATTCTCCTCCAGTCCAGTCTGCTCGCTCGACCGTCCCCCGCCCCGATGGCTCCTGCTCCAGTGTACACCGTTCTGCGTCGCCGTTCGCTTCGTCGACCTGCTCTCATCCTCGCTGCTGTGCTCGCCGTCGCGTTCATGGGGCGATTCGCGCGCCACATCGTCTTCGACGCGCAGCACTCGACCAGCATCGCATTCAAGCTCGCCACTGGCCATGGCGAGGTCACCGTAACGCGCACCGAGTGGGCCACGCGCACCCTGACGCGAGTCGAGACATCCAAGCCCAAGGAACCCGATCCAAAGGATAATTTACGCCCGAAGGAGAGAGAGAAGGAGAAGGAGCAGCAGCAGACGCGTCCGCCGCTGGGGCAGCACGTATGGCGCTTCGATGGGCTACTCGAGGTTAATCCGCTGGGCGCACATCCCATCTTCGAGCTCGTAGAGCGCGCAGAGTCCGCCTGGGCGGCCAAGCTCGCCGCCGCCAGCACTACCCTTCGCCAGGCCGTCGCTGAGTACACCCGCCGCTACGCCCGCCCGCCTCCCCGTGGATTCGATCTCTGGTGGGCCTACTCCAGCACGCACGCGGTTCAACTGCCAGACGAGTACGACCAGATTGACAGGGATCTGGCGCATTTTTATGGCGTCGCGCCTGTGGACCTGCGGCGCATTCAGCGCGAATGGGAGGCGCACGCAGACTCGTATACGATCGGAAAAGATGGAGAGCAGGACGGTATTAGCATGCTCAATTTCACGCTGCCGGAGAACGAGGAGGTGAGGTTGGAGTTGGCGGCGGGCGCGTTCCAGATGATCGACTTGCTGGCTGAGGTGGAGCGCGACATCCCGCCGTTTAGGGCGGTATTCAGCCCGCACGATAACCCGAATCTGGTTACTAATGTGAGCTCTTTCCCCTTTCCACATTACACTCCCCATCGCGCCTCCGTCAGCTCTTCCAATCCCGCTTTCTCGTGTTCCGCGTCGGCCAACCTTCAAGTTTCTTTCCTTCCTTACCGTCAGCCCCTTCCCCACCCAGTCTTACTCTCCCTGCATTCTTGTAGATCTAGATATCCCAGCTTTACTCACTTTCAGCCTGTACTCCCTTATTATCGGTCCATCTCTCATCCGGCAGCCATCTTTTTACACCCGTTGCTTCTTCTCTGAAATAACCAACTATTTGTTGTAGTACGTGCTGAAACAGCAAGCCCTCGAGGCCGCCAAGAAGGGAACGTGTGCGTACTTTCATGTTTATCCTTTCGACACACTCAAACTAACCCTTCCTTGCAGACATCGACCCCGCGAACCCGCCGCCCTGGGTACACGGCTGGACCGCGGCTTGCCCGCCCTTTGCGCCCGCGCAGCTCGATGCCCTGCCTAGGCCGTTCGACGACAAGCGCCCGAATACGGGGATGCCGAGCGTGCCGGGGGGTGCGAAGTATGTCTTCAACATTTTAATCCCGATTATATCCTCGTCCTGGCGAATTCTGTCGCCCTCTTGACTTCAGTCCTGTTGCTGGCTCTGTACTCAGTACTTACGTACCGCCTTAGGGATCGGTCCGGCCACCCACACGACGCCTCTTCCTCCTCAAACTTGAACGACAGTAACCCGGCCCCAAAGACATTTATCCACTCACACCGCCCCGCGATGGACCCTTGTCTACACCCGGAGCACCTCTCTGCGCATGGCGAGTACCTCGCGCACGGCACGGGGCCGACACCACACCGCGCGCTCATCCCGCAGTTCAGCTACAGCACGACGCCTCTGCATGATGACATACGGCCTGCGATGCCGTTGAATTGGGTGCGTTCTTGTCGTTCGAGCATACTTGTTGTCCGAGTTCTACATCTCCCTGGCTCTTTTCGTTTCTTTGTTATTCGAGTGTTTTTGGTGGTGACGGAGTTTAGATTGGATGTCAGCCGTTCCCTGGTGTTGACACTTTTTGTTGCGTGTTCAGCCGCTATATCCTTGGCCATTCACACGATTCTACTAGTTATTAGCCACGCCTATTACTAGCAATTTTCTTTTTCCCATTCTCACTCTGGCGTTAGCACTATCCCTTCCCTTATCCCACTCTTCGCCTCCGGCAAAATCGAATCTGACACCCTACGCCTGACTAGGTCCGCGACGACTTTCCACACGAGGGCCGCCCTCCGCCGCTCGGGCTCACGTGGGCGGAGCGCACCGACGACCGGCTGCAGTGGCGCGGGAGTAACACGGGCATCTGGCACGCGCCCGACGGGCGCTGGCGCGAGGCTCACCGTATCCGCCTCGCGGCGCTCGCTGCGGGGATGGGCCAGGTGAACGTGAGCGTGCTGATTGCGCCCCAAGTGGGAAAGGGTGATACTGGTGAGAAGGATGAGAAGGGCCGCCGGGGATGGCGCAGTGCCGTACGTGAGGGCGATCCACGAGCACCATCCGGCGAGCGCGCCCTGCCCGTTGGGGAGCCGCAGGACGTCCCGCGTGCGCGCTACGTAAATGCGCTGCTCGATGTCGCGTTCGCACACAAACCGCTGAGCTGCGTGCCGGAGCAGTGTATGGTGCTGGACAAGATGTTCGAGTTTCGTGCACCGCAGGACCTCAAGGCGGCAGCACGGTATAAGTACGTGCTTGATGTACGTCCACTCTTTTCGCATTGTATCTTATTGAGTTTCCCGCTAAAACGCCCCTGCAGGTTGATGGCAACGGCTGGTCGAGCCGCTTCAAGCGCCTGATGAACTCCGGCTCACTCATCTTCAAGGCGAGTGCGTATCCAGAGTGGTGTGTTCACTTATCTCGTTCCCGCAGGCTCGGCACTGACCAGGCGCCGTCCACAGGTTCACCGACCGCCTTGTGCCGTGGGTGCACTATGTCCCAATCCAAAACTCGTACGCGGACCTGCTCGACGCGCTGGTGTTTTTCCGCGGAGACCCTGCTGGCAAAGGCGCCCACGACGACATGGCGCGGCGCATCGCGGCGGCGGGGCGCGAGTGGAGCCGAAGGCATTGGCGGAAAGAGGATTTGGTGGCGTACATGTATCGGTCCGTGTCTTGTTTTCCTTGTCTTTCGTGTTGTTCTGCTATTGCTTGCTGACGATGGTTTGCCGTGGGTAACACAGACTGTTTCTCGAGTACGCGCGCGTGATGAGCACGGACCGCGAGGGGATGTCGTTCGTGATCTGGGAGAATGAGGCGGAGGACGAAGAGCGTGAGCGAGTGCTGCGAGAGCGATGGGGCGCCAAACCTGGTGCCGGCAATGAGAATGTGGGCGAAGACTAGGATCCCGCTGCGATGGAGGGCGGATTGGGATGCCACGCGGATGCAGTGATTCACCGCCGGACGAAGACAATTTGGCGGAGGCGCGAGCAGGGAGAGGATTAGAAGTGTAGTTCTCACATGTAGCATACAGTTTGTATAATTACGCAATGTACTTATAATTTATGAGCACCCGACGTTCCGATAGCGTAGATGGATAGAGCAGCGTCAAGAGCTCATACTTGCGATGGTATGTACAAGACAATTTATCTGTTTCGATAGAGGGAATAAAAACACCCGAATTTCCTAGTTGATCGCGGCTGATCAAGTTCGAGCGAAAAATGACAACTAAACATTGAGAAGGCATAGGTCGCCAAAGTGATTTCCCTCAGTAGAAAACAGGAAAATAAGAGTCGATCACCGACATGAGTCCTCAGACAGCGAGCGTTACGTAGAAACACGGCAACGGAGCAAAATAAGAACAAGAAATATTGCTCTGGTGAGAAGGTAAAATACACTTAGCTCGGCGTGAAAAGTGATACAATGAAAATACAGTCTTTCTCAAGTCTTTTGGCACAGCATGGGGTTATTTGGAAAAAAGGCTTCTGAACCATCCCTTCTTCCCGTTCGCGGCCGCGGATTGCTTTGGAGGATTAGTCTCAGTCTTGGCTCTCTTGTCGGCGATCTTAGCGTCCGAGCTGCTTTCTGCTTGCGCATGCCGGCGTTTGTACTCGGACGGTGACTCGGCTGTCGTCCCGTTGACCCACATCCCTCGCCGTGCCGCTCTGCCAAGCCTTCAGCAAAGGGTAACGGGGATTTTTGAACGAAAGTTACTTTGCTTCGGCTTCCGTCTGCAAGAAGACCTCTTTACCCCATTTGCCATACTCAGCGCCAGCCTGGACGTTGTTTAGCAAAAAGAAAAGGATGTGCTCCGTATAGCGCAGTACCTGTTCGTAGGTTGTCACCCATCCTGCCTTCAACATTTCCAAAGACAGACTCTTCCCTGTGCTCCAGCTCCCTGGAAGGAAACGCGGAGGCAATGTGACGATTGAAACCTGTGTTTTTGTAATTGATGCGTCTTCGGTGAGGAAGATGCGCGTACAATGCGAGAGTACTGATCGCGACGAAGCAATTGGCAGTAAACCGTCTTTCCCAGAACTGCATTCCTCAGCCATGCGAGACTCTCTTCAGAGTATGGTTGTGAAGGTCGCCCAAAATGAGCAGCCTAATGAACGTATGAGTATAACGAGGGCCGCGAATAGATCATGATACCTCTGGGGCATCGACGCCGGCAATGCGGATGTGCAAAGTCTGATCTTTCAGGTCTACACGAATCAGGTAGATTCACACTCGACTGAGAAGTGGTCCACCTTTCGTGGTGGAAGGTATTATCCTGAATTTGAGCGGCCAGCGCCAGCCAAACGCAGGGGTGTGGTAAAAGCGAAAGTTGTCAGAGTCACCGACGCTGGTGACCATGCCCTTGACCCATCGCTTTTGAGCGAAGACGTCAGGTGTCACCCAGTCGCCATTCTTCATGCGACGAAAGTACCGCCGGTACACCAATGTCCCTGACACGGTGGAAAGGCATCCCAGCGCGAGTGCAGAGACGGCGAGAAGAGGCGCGGGGATCGCGTCTAACTGTGTTTTAGCGCGTGAAAGAATGCCCTGTGTCTCGTCCGGAGGCTCAACAGCGCGCCAGTCAACTGGCCACGGTATTGAAGGCATCTGAGTAGCATAGCCGCCTTCCTGTTTAGGGCCGTTAGCCGGTGACTTTCCCACGCCTCCTCTGTCAAACAATTTCTGTTCGGGATGTGCGAAACCGAGAACCGCGACATCCTTATTTTGTATGCCACCGAAACTGGGACGGCGCAGGACGTTGCGGAACGTCTTGCACGTCAGTGCCGACGCATCCATCTTGAATGTCGCGTTCTCAGTACAGACAAATATTCATTGGTATTCAACTCTTGTCGGCGCCGTCCTCAGTACTTACTTATCCAGTGGCATTGTCCAGTCTGACCTTATTTCTGAGACCCTCGTGTTGTTCGTGATCTCGACAACTGGCTCAGGCTCAGAGCCGCGAGCCATGAGTTTGATGTGGAAAACCCTCCTCCGATCTGACCTACCAGATGACTTGTTCGATGATTTGTCCTTTGCAGTCTTTGGACTCGGTGATACGGCGTACGAAAAGTTTTGCTGGCCGGCAAAGAAACTTTCTCGTCGACTTGTCAGTCTTGGAGCCACAGAGATTTGCGACAGAGGTGAAGGCGACGATCAAGATCCCCTCGGGTAGATATTCCGCAACCGCTATCTTGAATCAGCTCAATGTTCCCAGTGTAGATGGAGCATTGCAATCTTGGATGGACAAACTTCTTGAAACTTTGCTGCTAACCCATCCTCTTTCCCCCAATACGGAAATCATACCGACAGAAACAATACCTTCCCCACGCGTGTCTCTGGTTCAAGATTCGATGCTTGATACCGCTGCATCCGCGTCAGTGGACCCTGGTCTCCATTCTGCCACAGTAAAAAGCAACACCCGGATAACTGCTGGGGACTGGTACCAAGATGTGCGACATCTGGAGTTCGAATTCGACCACGAGATTCAGCACGTTATAGCTTGAATTCCATCAACTACATGCTGAACAGTCACCAGATACTCACCTGGAGATGTCGCAGTCGTCCGGCCGCTTGCCCTTCCCACCGAGGTTGAGGCGTTCTTGAGCTACATGGGCTGGCTCGACATCGCAGACACTCAATTTCGGATTGACCACACAATGTCAGGGGCAGACGCTGTTTCATTCGGCGAGCTCACATTTAACAAATAGGCCTGAGCAGTCACTTCCGGAGCATCTTTCCGGGGCAGCGACGCTCAGACAGCTTTTCACTCAATATCTCGACTTCAGTGCTATTCCACGCCGTTCCTTCTTTGAATATCTTCGACATTTCACGGCCGATGAACTAGAGCGTGAAAAACTCGACGAGTTTCTCACTCGCGAAGGAGCTGTGGGTACTTCCCTTTTCTTATTCTCTTATCTAAATCATCTCAGGATGAGCTATACGACTACTGTTATCGGGTCAAACGAACGATCCGAGAAGTCCTTTCGGAGTTCCGCCATGTCAGGATCCCTATGGACTACATTTTCGACGTCTTTCCTCAAATGCGGCCACGGCATTTCTCGATCGCGAGTTCGGTCAAAGTAGTACTCCATCGCACACCCTCGTTGCCCTAATTTGTTCACACTATCAATAGTGCTTTGCCTCTCAGATCCATCTCTGTGTTGCGATTGTCAAATACCGGACCAAATTAAAAGTTCCAAGACGAGGTCTATGCACGACTTTTCTCGCTTCATTGCAGCAAGGTAACTCTCCTTACGACTACCGCATTGTTATCCTAAAGATTGAAATAGGCGACACGGTGCAGATTGGGCTTCAAGAGGGACTTATCAAGATGCCGGGCGATAACAGTACACCTGTGATCTGCGTTGGTCCAGGCACTGGGGTTGCGCCCATGAGAGCAGTAATTCAAGAACGTTTACATTTCGGCGCTCGAGGTGACTGCGCCGATCCCGCTTTTCGGTCTCGCTGATATCGTTCAATAGAGAATAACGCATTGTACTTTGGGTGTCGTTCTGCAGGAAAAGACCAACATTATGGGTCAGAGTGGTCAACGTATGCCTCGAAGGGCGAACTGGCCTACCGCGCGGCCTTTTCCCGTGATGGTCCCGAGGGAACGAAACGTATCTATGTTCAGGATCTCATCCGGGAGGACGCAGAGCAGATATGGAAGCTATTAGAAGACGGCGCAAGCATATTTATCTCGGGGTAGGTTACCTCCAGGTCACCTCCGTGATACATTATATCTGCCTTGACTGACTTGAAATCCAGCTCTTCCAACAAGATGCCCGCTGCAGTCAAACATGCGTTGTGTTTTGCCGCGGAAACATACGGCACGCTTGCACCTTCTGCAGCTGCAGAGTATATTTCCGCCATGGAGGCAAGGGGGCAGTTAATCGAAGAGTGTTGGAGTTGAAGATAGTTGGAATGAAGTAGTGCCGTACTGCGTACGAGACTGTACGGCATATTTTACCCCGCAAGTTTTGCCGTGGCATCGGCCGACATAGGCGACGGCCGCAAGTAGCCGAATGACTCTTAGAAAAAAAGTACTGGCACCCCAGTTTGCTTCCAACCACCATGGCGTCCCTTGCTGCCCGCTCTGCTACCCAGGCACTCCGCTCCGCATCGCGTCGCGCTCCCCGCCTCGCCGCCGCGTCCCTCAAACCGGCACAGGCTGCCTCATACTCCCTGTTCGCCCATGCTGCTGCTGCCAAGTCTTCACGCTCACCCACCAAAGTGAGCCATTTTCCCGTCCAATAGGTAGCCCTCGCTTACCCTGCAGCAGGGCACGCGTGGTGTCAAGACCCTCGACTTTGCGGGGACCAAGGAGGTCGTCTACGAGCGTAGCGACTGGCCGCTCGCCAAACTCCAGGAATATTTCAAAAATGACACTCTCGCCCTCATTGGCTACGGCTCCCAGGGCCACGGACAAGGCCTCAACGCCCGTGACAACGGCCTTAATGTCATCGTCGGTGTCCGTAAGGACGGCGAGAGCTGGCGGCAAGCAATGGAGGACGGCTGGGTCAGTCTGGATTATTCAAGAAAAAAAACTGCTTTCCACTAACGTCGCGTGCAGGTCCCCGGCGAGACCCTCTTCCCCATCGAAGAGGCTATCAACAAGGGTACCATCATCATGAACCTGCTTTCCGACGCCGCCCAGTCCCAGACCTGGCCCACCATTGCCCCGCTCATCACCAAGGGCAAGACCCTGTACTTCTCTCACGGCTTCTCCATCGTCTACAAGGAAGACACCAAGGTTATCCCGCCCGCAGATGTTGATGTCATCCTCGTTGCTCCTAAGGGTTCTGGCCGCACCGTCCGCACTCTCTTCAAGGAGGGCCGTGGCATCAACTCCAGTGTCGCAGTGTTCCAGGATGTCACTGGCAAGGCCAAGGAGCGCGCCATCGCCCTCGGTGTTGGTATCGGTTCTGGCTACATGTACGACACTACCTTTGAGAAGGAGGTATACTCTGATCTCTACGGCGAGCGTGGTGTGGTATGTGTCTCTTTTTACTGAGCCCTGAAAAATGGCATTCTGACCCATACTTCCTCGCAGCTCATGGGCGCCATTCGTACGTTCAACCAACTTCTGCTGAATGTATTTTATCTTAAAATTGATAGAGGGCCTATTCCTCGCACAATATCAAGTCCTGCGTAAGAACGGCCACACCCCGTCGGAGGCATTCAACGAGACCGTTGAAGAGGCCACCCAGTCCCTCTACCCCCTCATCGGCCAATACGGGTACGTTAACCATCTTTGCATATATTCTTGGCCATGTGACTACTTTCATCCTCAATAGTATGGACTACATGTACAACGCATGCTCCACCACCGCGCGCCGCGGTGCGCTTGACTGGGCGCCTATCTTCGAGAAGGCGAACGTGCCAATCTTCGAGCAGCTGTATGAGAGCGTGAAGAACGGAACGGAGACGCGGAAGAGTCTGGAGTTCAACGGCCGCTCAACCTATCGCGAGGACCTTGCGAAAGAGCTCAAGGAGATCAACGACCAGGAGATCTGGCGGGCGGGTAAAACTGTGCGGTCGCTGCGCCCAGACTACAAGCCTGAGTAGAGGCGCTGCTCTAGTCGATGTCCTTTCGACTTGAATTCGATGGGACAAACAATTGGATCTGCACGTGGTTCGGGAGAAAAAGCACCCAGTGTGCAGGCCTGGATTCGCAAGGAGTACTTCATCTTAGTCTGCCGCCGTTGGAATATGTATGTTGCGTGCAATGAATCTGAAAAAAAAAATCGTGGTGCTTTTGGTGCTTTTGGCGTGATTAGCAGTTAAGTTGGGACAACTGTTGAATCATAGAACTCTTCCGATCCCTCCTTCATTCCTTCCAAAATTTTCATTTTTGATACCCACTTGTGAAGGCTGCCCCGAGGTTCAAAGCGATTTGACAGAGAATAGCGCAACGTTTCACTTCCACCAGGCCAGTGAGTCCCACTACCCAGTGCGCTGCTTCCGCCATGGTTGAGCTTACTGTTCGTTCCGCGAAGATGTGTGTATCATTTTTTTTTTAAGTGACTGAGAGAAGAAAGCGCACCTTATTGGTGCATCTAGAAAGGACGTACTAGATCAACGAAAGAAGTGAGGTCAGTCACCTCGGCTTTATATCACCTACATAACGTACCAAATAACTCGACGCCTGGAGGGTCATCGCGAAAAACGTGATCGCGAATTGAATATGAGCGCAATGGGTTTTCTTCCTTTTTGAGTTGCGAAGTGTAAGGTAGCCGTATCTGGCCTCACCGGCACCTATGGTTGTGATAGGCGCTGCCGGCGCCAATCAATTCTTGCTCAGCTGTTCACTTCCAAAAGCGAACCTAAGCGAACTCAAAGCAAACTGACGCCTCCTGACGCCATTCTTTTGCACCTCACGATCCTCGATGGCTTGGCCAATTCAGGGAACTCTCCATTATTGCAGATAGCACCGATCTAGCACTCAGCCTCAGCCCGTGCATGAAGCACAGTACTTAGTACAACCTCGCATAGTAAGACCAAACTCAGCCGAGTACCTGGTCTGGATCAGCACCATGCATCGCCCACCACCTAGCCATCATCAGTATCAACCATGGATAGTGTGTTCCATAATCAATCATACCTCAGAAATTTCTCCCGAACGTGTTTGAAATCGGCCTCGTCCAGATCCAGGATACACTCCCGTGTCACGCTCTCCTTTATAATCAGCACGTCTCCGTATACCGTACGTGATTTCACCCCCGCCCCGTAAGCGGAACCCAGGACGCTGTTCACTACCCCTCCTGCAGATACTTTCTGGGCTGATGCGTACGCGAGGTACACTGCGCCACCGCCAGCCTCCATCCGCCATGCAGGTTTATAGCGGACGACCGTCCCTACTGCTGGTGCGGACCCCACCCATGCGTGTGTGCGCAGATCTTCGGGAAACATGTACGTGCCCAGCCCATGATCGAGTGGGACGGGAACGATGGCGGGCTGTGCTCCAGCACCAGCAGGGAAGAGCGCCGCTCGGTATATCGCGGGAAACGGCTGGAAGGTCTTACGAACTGCGCCAGTATTAGAGGGAAGAGTAACTCACTGGGTTGGCGCCCATAATGGCTTCGGTCCTCTGCGCAATCTCGTTTTGGTCCATGGCTAAAAGGAGTGAATTATGGCGCGTCCACTTGAAATCGACTGAAGGAAACGAAGCAGGAGCGTGCCGACGGCGGAAATTATGGTGTACGGTGAGAGACGGGTGGCCGCTAGAGGGGTCGAGCAAGATTATGTGTAGCCGGGAGCACATTGTTTATTCTCTCCTGAATGCCTGTTCCGAGACATGCGAGGAGCCACTACTCTTTCCCGACGCAGGTGAGGCCTGTGAGGGGTGGTGGCATGTACCATCCACGCGTACTTACCTACAATCGAACCCTGATTTCAATACCAACTTCGAAAAGTCATATTTTTCGTTTTCATCCTCTTCACCAGTCTGATCTGTCCAGCAACCCATCTTATCATTCTCGTTCCAATAATATACATCGTGAAGTGTCGGCAAAAAGTCTCGTAGTACGTAACGATAGAATCCAAGCAGGAAGGAACGCTGCATCTAGTATCGCTTCACTCCCTGGTAGAGGGGGGAACTCGATCGTCTCTGCTTAGACAAGCTTGGCCAATGAAACAGTGTTCTTGCCCACATCGGTGCTGTAGTAGGCGTTCTTTAAAAACACGTCCCCAACAAGCCACTCAGTATCGCTTGTGCCGAAGCTACCACCGCTGATACCGCTGATGCAGTCGCCCGTCGGATCCGCGGGGTCGACAGGCTGGAAAGCCATGTCACGAGGATCAATGTTGAAGACGGTTTTGCCGAAGCTGAGCGCAACGGTCTGGTTGAACGTGCAAGGGATAGTGAATTGACCGTTTCCGTCGGTGGTCGAGCCATCGATGAGCTGGTGAACAGCAGTTGCATCGTCGACAGGCGCCACCTGAAGATTAACAAACGGTTTAGTCGGCTGAGCAGGGTACAATGAGCCAACGCTTACGATGAGCGTGGTTCCAGTGTCGAGGATGGCGGTGCGACCGGCGAGTCCAGTGTCCTGGCCGTCAACCGTAACCGCATCCATTGCGCCTTCCCAGAAGCCCTGCTGTGAACGATGGGATCATAGTCAGCGATGCAAAACGATCGGGGTGTAGACCATACCTTGTTGACGTTCGGGATCGTCGTCAATGTCGCCTGGTCGAACTTGGTCGTATCGAGCGCGCCAAACGTAATTTCACCATCGTTCTTGTTGTCCGCCGCACGTGAGATCTTGTATGAGGTGATAGCGTCAGTAATGAGACCCTGAGCAGCAAGCGCCTCAACAGGGGTCGCAGTCTTTTGCTGAGAGAGCGTTGACTGCGCGAGACCCATTAATCCATCGAACGGCACGCTGTCATCTGAGAAGTCTTGCGTCTCCTGAGTGGCAACACCGAAGGTGTGGCCCTTGAGCTGTAAGCCCGCGAGGGTGATGTCGTCCTGGATGATCGCACCCGCAACGGCGCCCGTTCCGTAGGTGACCTGGAACGGGGTGTTCGAGGCAACGAACGTGCTTGACGCCGTGGAACCGAGAGTCTGGTGGTTTCCACAGTCCCCGCCGGCCACTGACTGACAAGCTTCCGATGCAACCCAGAAATCGGCCGAGCCTAAGTACAACGAAGTACATAAGATAGAAATAAACCCTGGTCATTGGACACCTACCACTGTCCATGAGGATGAGGAAGTTTTGGGGGGGCGTACCCATCTGGACGGTCGCAAGGTAACCAACATCCTTGGCTCTGGGGATCGAGTTAAACAAAAGGGTAGAAAAAGAGACGAAAAAAACCTACTCGATGTTGAGCCCGAGGCTGTTGTCGGTGGTAGGCGCGTTAGCAACCTCGATGTTGCCGGCAGCAGAGTCAGGACCACCAATGGCGGTCGACGCCTGTCCAGCGCCAGTTGCACCAGTCCCGGCAGCAGTACCATTACCAGCAGCGGTCCCAGCACCCTTGCCAGCAGCAGCACCATTACCGGCAGCGGCTCCTGCACCCTTGCCAGCAGCGGCACCAACACCAGCCCCAGCCGCGGCAGCGGCAGCAGCCTTGATTTTTGAGCGTGGGTAGGACGGGATGGACGAGAGAAAAGTACCTTTTTGGCACCTTTTCTGCCCTTGCCTTGTGCATGACGCTTGTCGATCTTGGGATAACCGGTGCGGTTGAAACGCTTGTCTGTCTTCGGGGCACCTGCTAATCCGATCCGACGGCGCTCGAGCCCTTCGGGTCCCTCGACGGCCAACACACGTTTACGGAGCGCCTCAGCCATCATAGCATCGGATGGTTCCTCTCGGCCCGTCATGCGCGCAAGACGCCGACTAGCACGGTTTACATGTTGTTGATGGAGCTGTGAATACAAGTGAACTGAAGTTCAAAATCATGATACGAATGAAACCTACGATTTGTGGGTGGGCATCACCGCGCGCCACCATTCGCGTGAGGGGAAGGGTCACCATCCGAGGCGCAGCTGCCCTCTGGAAGGGTGCTGCATGGGCGTCGTGGACACACAGTGCGACGACTGCCAGCAGCGCGGAAAATGAGTATGAGAGTTGCATGATACCGACAAATACTAAGGGACCCCGGGTCAACCAGTGAAAGGAAAAGAGAGGGTGGGATGGGGCAGGGAGAGATGAAAAAGGCCGGCCTTAGGAGGAGGAGAAGGGGTAAGTGGCAACAAAGGTCGTGAAGCTTATATATGATTCCGGCCAGGCTTCCGCTGGACCGCATTTCGCAGGCCGGTTGCACCGTTGCCCCTGCTCGTGATGATTGGGAAGAAGGTTCCATGGTCATCACATGTTTTTGTTTCCATTTTTAGATTCTGGGGGAAATATCCGTTCAGACCCAAATCGATTGGATGTGCCGTTTCACAGTGTTGAGCGTTGTCGAGCCGCCAACATGAAAGTGCTTCGCTTTCTCCTACGTGTTGGATAGATTTTTTGCTTCGTCAAGTCACCGCGTAGTGATGCCGGAACACATCTTGCTTTCGTGTCCAAAACCTATTTTTAGCCCGCAGCCTCTCCACGATTGATACAAAATATCCCCTTTCGTACCGCTATGCGGTAGCCAAGACAAAGGTGAATATGTCAAGACACAGAAAATAGGATTGAGAGCACATCTACAATTTCGAGTACAGCTTTGCCTGTGCGGCGGCATCTTCAATCAAGGAGTTGCTCATACGTGGATCACGCTTGATTCCCTCCAGCGCATCCCAATATATATCGTTCTAAGTATACACAATCAAACGGGTCCTTTCCTCGTCAGAGCATAAAACGTACTTTAATAAGGCCCCAAACTCCGGCTGTCGAGGGTGTTAACTTGAAAGCAATGGTATAAGGAGCACATACCCTGTGCCTTAACACCGATGGCCAAACCCAGCTCTTCAGCCTTAGCGAGAATTGCCGCTGTATTGCCGCTGACAAGATGGTCCACAATGCCCGCTTCCAACGCCTCCTGAGGGGAAAAGCGGTGTCCCTCCAACGCGATTTTACGGCGGACCTGGGCATCACCGATTTTCGCATTCAGCACACCCCCGAAGGAGTGAGGCCACACAGCTCCAAAATCAACCTATACTTGCGTCAGTGGATGCAACCAACAGATAGATGCCCGGAACCTCATTCATACAAAGCCACGCATTCCGTTTACTGGCATCTGTCATCACTCGGTAGTCGCATGCTGGTGTGAGCATTAGTCTCAAACCAAGATCGTCTTCGTACTGAATATGAACCTAATGTGAGCATAAATCCCCCCGCAAAGCAGTGCCCATTGATTGCGCATATGGTGGGGACTGTAAGCGGTCAGAAAGAATAGACAGTCTACGGTTGGACAACGTCGTACTCGGGAATTTCAGAAGCCGTGCAAGTAGAGGGTTGAATGTTGCTGAACATCACTTAGCACCGCAAATCCTGTCCCATGGCGATGGATCGGGAATGGACATACCAGGGAAGAAATTTCCGTTCCACGGAACCTGGGTTAAATCAAGGCCTTGGAACGGCGTCAGTGCTTGCCACGCCTAGAGCACATATGAAAAGTAACTCACCATTACTGAAAAACTTGTCCTGATCTTTGCGACCGACAATTATCACCGCGCCGTTTCCTGCGGATTTATCCTTCGAGTTCTGCACTGCCCGCCAATTTTCGCGCCAGTGTCGTTCTACAGCATCGAGTGCCGGTTTGATTGCAAGGTCCACGAGGTTGGGCGTCAGACGATTGTCCGCGCCATTGTGAAGCTCAATGACCCAAATGGTCTCCTTGGCTACATACGGTGCATGAAGAAAACACGCTAGCAATGGTTCTGCGCGACGCACGATGAGTAACAGTGACTAGCGGAGCTTGCGTTGGGAGGCTCAGCGGGTAAGCCATAATGGACAGTACAGAAGACACTCGGAACTCGAGTCGGCTTTTCTAAAGCTGTGGTTTTTCACGTGCCAGTCTCACCGGCTATAGCTAAATTCAAAGGAAAGCGGACAGAGAAAGTCGATTTCCGACGTCCTTATACTCTCAGCTTGGAAAGCGAACAAATTCATGAGCGGTGTTCAGTGGGAGCATAGAATTGCATGAGAAGGAAGAGGGCTGATGATGGCATCAAAACTTCTGCTTTCAGAACCATGTCGGAGGTCGACGCGGACAATGCCACAAAGCGAATGTACCAAGGTTCACGCTCGGCCGACATTTTAGGAACAGACTGCTGACAGTGAAATAGCTAAGATGATTGCCCGAGACCAGCACATCCAGGAATCGTGGGTGAAAGCCATGGAGGTCCGACTGGTGCGCGATGAACTCGAAAAGTGTCACAAGGGAGAGGGTCAAAATGCTCTGGAGAATTGCCGGTGGCTAGCGGAGAAGTACGCTAAAATGCTACAGGACAATAAGGTGCGTTATGGCCGCTGTTGGGAGTGGATAACTTGCTTAGGTCCCCATAGCTCAGAGGTTATAAAACAATTGAACGTGTATAGCAGCCTGGAATTCATCAACTGGCTCCCCACTTCCCGGGCGCTTTGAAACGTCATATTATGCGCTACCCGGAGTCAAAAGTTCTTTGCCATTCACCTCGTATGAAGCTGGCGCGTTCATTATGAGTGTACCGTTGCCGTTGAATTCGCGTGCGCCTCGCGACCCGTTGTCCATCCTCCATTCCCCTCCGATGTTGCCCGGAAATTCCTGGGTCGTCCATTGGAAGCATTAAACCACAGCAAGTGTGTCTGATTTTTCTTGTTGCCTGTGAGGACTATTCACGCTCGCTGAGACTCTAGAATTGTTATTACATATATAAATAATCACCCGCAGGGGAATTTCTCAAGCTGTGAATATGCTGTTAAACGAAACTTTCAAGTACCTGTGGTTGAGCTGTAGAGCTGTTGCTCAAGCGCTCAAGCCAAGCTCAAGCTGTTGAGCGCACCTGAGCGCACTTGCCGAGTTTGCATAGCCACTCGATAGCCACCGAGGCCGCATATTGCCGCAACTTTCGTCTTTAAATCCGATGCTTCCTTCTTGTTGGTGCCATGGAATCCTGCCCTTTACCTGTCGAGGTTGTCGACCTTATTATCGATCAGCTCTGCGTCGACTTTCTTGCCCTCAAATCTTGTTCTTTTGTGTGCAGAGCTTGGACACCGTCGTCCCGCGCTCACCTCTTTCGTTACCTTGAATTACGCCCGGCCGGAAGAGCTTCTCCAGAAAACTGGCACCGGTTCCTTTCGAGTTCTCCACACATCATATCTCACATACAAGGTATTTTGCTGCAACCCGTGCTTTCACTTGCCCTTAATGTAACGACAGAGCTCTCCATATTTTGCGAACGCAGTTCTTGGGTTTCGTGGGACCCAGTACTTCCAAACCTGCTCGCAAAGTTCCAGAACATTCACCAGATAGATCTCTATGGTTGTGATCTACCATGGCTGCCAGCGCCACTCACTTCGGCGATATACACGCTATTTCGTTCGCCATCAATGAAGCGCGTCAGTCTGCGGCTTTGTGTCCTGCCCTCTTCCTGCTTCGAACTCTTTGGCTCTGCATTAGAGAGTATTGAGCTATCAGATGTCGCAATCGAGCCAGACTCGACGTGACGGTTCATACAACAGAGCACAGTCGCTCAGCACACGCAAAGCGCCTCATGATTGAGGGGAAAGCGGTTAGCTCCGTCGTCGATTGGCTTATCCCTCTTTCAGAGGGATGCGAACTAGAAAACCTCCAACAACTCTGTATCAAATACCAGGGCGACGATAGAGATGCGCTCCTGGCTGTGGAGCGCCTCCTACAGTGGCGGGTGGTTTGAAGGCATTGGAAATGTGCTTATATCCTGCTTGTCTCCGTGCGTGTACTCTTACTCCCTCTGGCTCATGTAAGTTACTCACCATGCACTCCCAGAATCTACATCCAATGTCTGCGTGGCCCCCAGTATCTGCTACAACAAGCAACTCCGCGAACTCCATCTGTCGCATTTTGACATGGACATCTCATCACCCACGAATCAGCTTCCATGGTTGGGTTCATTGTTGACCCAGATGACGATGCAACATATTGTGCAAAAAATAACTATCGATGCTCGCCACCGTCCCTGTCCAGCCTCACCTGTTTTAGATCTAAAAGGGTGGGCCAACGTCGACAACATCCTGGCGAGATCTGCGCCCTCGCATCTACGCGATGTGCACATCAGAGTTGGGGAAGCATACGCGTCCTCATTCGCTCAAATATCTTCTGCCATGCCCTTCGTGTCAGGTCAAGATGTATTGCGGGTAACTACAGTTTTCCACCGGCCACTGAAACAGTAAACTGTTGCAGCTTGATATCTCTGAATTTACACCCACTATGTAAAAACTAAAGAGGCTAAGTTCATTATATATAATGTCAGGTGGTTCTCCTAAATTTTCAGCTCGATCGAGGCAGCAATGAGTTCACAAAAGTCAAAACTTGACTGTTTCAGTGAGTGATGGAACACCTTCCCTGCCAAATCCGGAAATGATCCTTGCCTATTTCTTCCCTTCCTGTGCAGTTACCAGTATGGATCTTTGGGAATAGTGTTAATGTTTATTGTACTTGAATATGACCTATGTTTGACACTGGAATAGCCAGAGGAAAGGTCAAAACTGGCTGTTTCATTGGCCCGTGGTGTTTCAGTGGCCGGTGGAAAACTGTATGTAGCCGCTACGTGGACCGATGTATCATTATTGTATTTACTTTGATCTGGGATTCACGTGAAAAAAACCGAGTCCATCTCATTACACCATGCTGCAACCATATGTAAAGACGGTATGAAGGAGAGAAATAGGGATGGTAACTGTCCGAATGCCGAAATTGTAAGAAGAAACAGTTTTCAGGGGATGAAAGTGAATGTCTGGACACGGTTCTTCAGACTTGGTGTAATAATTTCGATATGCGATGGCTCACCACAGCATACGCGCCCTCACTGCCGAAGTGGCCATTGAACACTTCAAGGTCGGAGGTAATCCCCAAATAGTCAACAACGGGATCATAGAAGATCGTAGTAGCGGGTTGACCTGCATAGACGCTGCTGTTGAATGGATAGTGTTGTGGTCGTTCTCAACTTACTTAAATCGGTATTTGTCCACTGTGCGCTGAGGCCACGAGTCTTGCAATCCATGGACCAGATCTGGCTCTCTGCGGGTCCGTTGTACCCGAGGGCTTGCAGACTAGTTCCGGCCCTAGACGAAGGCGGCGAATTTGCTGGAGCTATTGAAACGGGTTACCATCAAGATCACAGATTCAGGAAAAGAAACTTGCATGCTCCAGTTCCAGCCAGGTAAGCCGATCTAATACACGGTAAATGCGGAAGATAATACATGCAGTATAATAGAATAGTCACCCAAGTTGTCCATGGGCAAAGTGATAGCCGGAGCTTCCGCCAACAGCACCAAGATACGGATGCTTCTTGTCCGGTCCGTTGATACCAAGAATGTTGAATGGGCCAGTGAAGGGCGAGGAAGATGGCAATTTAACTTGCAAAGCTGAACTTTTCGAGGGTGTTAATGTGTAAGAATTTTGATCGTCAAATGTCTTCCTGATGTAGCCAGCAGCCGTTCCGTCCGCCTTGGTCACCTCTACGTATCCCCAGGTGCTATTATTATATGAAATGAGCATGTTCGTTCTTTGCAAAAATAAAAGCATACCTAGACAGCGGCACACAGGGTCGCTGAGACGGTCGTGGCCTCGCTGCAAATTAAATGAGATGTTGGCAGAAAATAGGGATCTTGACTCTAACGTTTGTAGCCAGGTGACCTCCGAGAAGGCGGGAGTAGAGGCAAGCCACGACGCAGGCGCTCAGCATTGGTTTCCTTTTTTATGAGGCCTGATCTGGCCTTCAAAGACCGCTCGACCGGACTGGGGACCACTTGACCATCACCGGAGAAAATGCCAGAATTGGCGGAAACGAAAGACCCGAAAAAGAGCACTGCCAAAGCGACCTGGATTTTCATGGTGAATAAAAGTGAGGGCCGATGAAGCGATGGCAAGGATCTGAAGCATTTATATATTCTTCCTGGATTTCAAGAAAACGTGTAGTGTGCCTGTCAGAAAGACCCTGAATTGCAGGTTCCTGACGCTATCGATGACACGCAAACTGTAACGGTATGCGGCGAAATCGGACGTGAAATATGTGCCATGGATTCTACGTGTCCAGGGTGGAGGCCCATTTGTCGTGAATTGCGCCAAGGGACATGCACTGAAACCAATGATTCCAAGGATTGTGCAAGTTGAGCGACAGAATCAGACAGATCTGCAGTACGAGCGGCGTTAGCACCGTCTCAGTTGGCAGGGTCAAGGCACTTTCTGACAATCGAGCACATCCCCTTCGATGTATGTACCGGCGTGGCCCGTCACGGTGGGACAACAAGTTTCACATCACGACGCGTCAACAGAGCCACACATCAGAACACCTGACGAAAGACCAACTGTGGCCCAAAGCGCGCGATCTTGTCTCCTCCCATCGTCCCTCTTCGTGGCCTCACACTTCCGACGCGATGCCCGCCAGGACCTTGCCTGTGGTGGATCTGCAGACCGCTGTCCCGCGCATCTTCGACCAAGTTCAAACATCTGCCGCAAATCACCAAAAGAATTTGGTGGCTTTACATAAACTACACTTGGAGGCAGCGAAGAAGACGGAGAATGGAGGCACAAAGCTCACTGGAGAACAGGAGTTTGATCGCGCTTTCCGGGACATGTTGTCGCGCGTGCTACCTATGAAGAAAGGCGTAGCAGCGGCCGACAGAGTTGTCAAATTTGTCGGCGGATACACCAAATTTGTTAACGACCGAGGTACACCCATCCTTGCCAGACTCATACGTCGACTCAATTATTTCACAGCCGCTGAAGACAGAGTGGAAGAGAACGATGAAGTGGACACAGACACCACAGCTTCGAGATTCACTGCGAAACTTCTCCAATTTCTCTTGAAAGGGTTTCAAGCGAAAGACAAGTACGTGCGGTATCGTGTGATCTTCATTGCGGCAGAGATGATCTCGCATCTCGGGGAAATGGAGTACGTGTTGTCTCATTGTCGGCGGTGTTCATCTTTTGAGATATCTGCACCAAAGCGATGAAATTTATGCGGCCTTGCGGGTGGGGTTGTTAGGTTGTTTTTTTTTTCTGATTATGGTTTGAGACTAAAGAGTTATTTCCAGATCGCATTCACGATAGAGAATCCATCATTAGGGTCCAAGTTGTTCTTGCCTTGGCGAAGCTCGCGGGTTCCGACGACCCGCCGGAGGGTGAACAAACCGTCTTACAGGTGCTTTTAGACACCTTATCTTCCGACACCTCTGCGTATGCCCCTCAACTTAGTCAATCTTCTGGATTCTGACCTCGTGTTACACAGGGATGTCCGCCGTGCTGCCTTGGTCAACATCCCAGTGGGTCCAGATAGCCTCCCCGCTCTTCTGGCGCGCTCTCGTGATACCGAAACTGTAATCCGCAAGCTCCTCTATAGCACCGTCCTCGAAGGAGCCGCAACAGACTCCGCAAAGCCTTCCACTTTGACCATAGCTCAACGCGAACTTGTCGTACGCAATGGTTTGGGGGATCGAGAACACACAGTCCGAGCGGCTGCTGCCACCCTGATCGGCACCTGGATTGATGTCATAGGAGACAAAATAAAGCCCGAACAAGAGCTTGCCTCTCGCCTGGGTGATGTCGACATCGCCAAGGACGAGGAGAAGACACCTCTTGGTGCCGAGGAGAAACAGCGGAAGACAATCGAAACGTTCACAACCTTCCTCCGCATGTTCGATCTATTGGGGGGTGGCGATATGATCAGTTGCGAATTAGCTTCAAATGCGTTGAGGAGCATTTTCGACACGAACCCAGATATTTTTGAGGACCTCCATTTTGGAGGCAAGTGCGCTCTGTTCCTCCCCTCCTTTATCATTAACCCATCTGCCGCAGACATGTATTTTGCCAACCTTACAGCGGAAAAAATATTCCTTGCCCGAGTTTTCGTTGATCATTGCGTAGCGGACAAAGGGCGAGGAGAGCAGAAGATGGAGACGGCGGGAATTCCTGTCGTCACCAGCTGTGCATTCCGGATTCAGGATGGATTTAATGCCCTCGCCGAAGACGCTGCCAGACAGTACGATGACCAGGACGAGAAAGAGGAATCTCGACGCGAGAAAGAGTTGATTGTTGGCGAGATGCTGAAACTCGCCGTTAACCTTGACTATGCTGACGAAATCGGAAGGAGAAAGATGTTTTCTCTCGTCCGTGAGTATCTTCCACCTCACTTTGGCTTAGTGACGTACATATTCTTCAGGTGATATGCTGACCCGTCCTGCGCTGCCGTTGGGCCTTGTACCGAGGTGTCTCGACGTCTTGCGCCAACTTTCTCCTAATGAGCGCGAGCTTATCCGCGTCGTCGTGGAGATCGTGCAGGATCTCAGGGAGCCAGGGGACGAGGAAGACGATCTTGGTGCTGCGGACCAGACCCAAGAAACCATAGTAAGGAAATTCACAGTCTTACAGGCCAGGATGCTGAATGCTCGTAGAATCCCGACGGCGACGCGGACACTAGTTTCGACTCTGAAAAAGCGACCAAGAAGCCTGCGAGGGCAAGGGAAGATATGTCTCCAGAGGAACAACAACGTGTAGACTCAATTGATATGCGTTGCTTGTCGCTGTGCGTTGGCATGTTGGAGCGCGTTAATGGCGTATGTTTTATTCATTCCTGCAGTCCGTTACGTTCTAATGGTATATAGACCCTGGATGAAAATTCGATGCTGCAGGGGATTCTCACGGATCTCATCATTCCGTCGGTGAAACGGAAGGAGAATGATCTCAGAGAGCATGGCTTGGCTGCATTGGGTCTATTTTGCCTCATTGCGAAGGTATATATTCGCTCCGGCGTTGTGATAATCATTTATACTTTTCGTTCGGCAGCGCCTGGCGCTGAGTTCATTGCCCCTATTCATATCTCAAGCAAAGGCAGAAGTCCCAGAAGTGCTCAAGATCAAGCTTTTGCACATTATCTTCGATCTGCTCATGGTCCACGAGCAAAGAATCCTCGCACCCGGGAGTGAAGATGTATGCTTTTCCTGCATTCCTTTCGAATTTTCATTTAAAAGAGACGATAAGGCGGAAAACATGACGAAATTCCTTGTTACGGAGCTCGAAACTGAGTCGAACAAGAACGACACGTCGCCGAAAGTCTTGGCAACCCTCAGTACCGGGATCGCGAAACTACTGCTTTCTGCAATGATCACCGATCCAAAGGTATGACTCAAGCTTTATCAGTTCCTCTGACTTTGCTAACAACCTCAAGGCGGTCAAGAGTCTGCTGACGGTGTATTTTTCGCCCTACAACGCGGATAACCAGGAGTTGAAACAATGTTTGGCATTCTTCGCTCCAGTCTACTCTCATTCGTCTGCTATCAATCAACGGGTCATGCGCGATGTGAGTCCACCACGGCACTTAAAGCGGATTCCTCTGATGTGTGACTCATCTTGTAGATCTTTATCGACATATTCCAAAAGTTTTCAAAGCTTCGACAGGATATGGATGATGAGGATGACGTCATCAACCTCTCTCAGGTCGCGAGTATGTGGCTGCACTGGACCGATCCGTCGCAAGTGCTGTGCGTATCCACGTATCTTCATGCACCCCTCTTAATGTTGTTCAGGGATCCCAACGGTCAGCCCGGCCACGCCGGCAAAGCCGGTGATCCTCTTATCCAGTTCGACCTTGCGGATGATATAATCAGGGCGCTTCTAAAGGACAACGACATGCAGAGTATGTGTTCATTCTCCATCGTTATCAACTGTTCCTTATTCCACCCCTTTTGTGCAGAGGACGACAAGAAGATTCTTGTCCAGATGCTCGGAAAGCTATACATTCCCGACGAGGTAGATGTCGACAAGGTCCGGACTCTCAAACTACTCATGCATACCCTGCTCTTGGTAAGTGACCATCGGCGATGCTTTTACTGCAATTGAGGAGAATGACAGCGTCGGCCATTACAAGACGCCACCACGAACACCGCGTTCAAAAAATTCGAAGCATCTATATCAAAGAAGTTTCAGAAAGAACTGGAGGATTTTAACGAAGAAGAGTACCGGAAGCTGGAGGAGCTGAAGGACCTTTTCGAATTTTTGGATGATATCATACCTGAAGAGGAAGATGAGGTAATCAAGACTGACACAAAGAAGAAAGGGAAAAAACGGTTCGCACCTTACCGACTTCTGTTCTCCGAGAGTGACCCTTCTTTCGTCAGGAGATCCGATAGTATCATCAGCATGACGACCGACGGAGACGATGTATCCGTTGCTTCCTCCCGACGGGAAAAATCCAAACCTAAAACCAAGTAACTAATCTGCTTTGGATGGACATACCTTTACTCAGACTGACATCCGACAAGGAGACGACGGCTTTCAACGTCAGATGACGAGGAAAGCGATTTCGACGATGACGACCGTACAGCAAAAGGCACCCCTCCGCCTCCTACCCGTACACTTCCTAAACGTTCTGCGTAAGCACCAGCCAGTTTTATCAACGTGAGCACTGTTCTCATTTTTTCCCCCGACGTCTAGGGCTGCCCGAAAGGAAGTCATCGTGATAAGCTCTGACGACGATGAAGACGAGGATGACGCTACTCCTATAAGAAAAGGCCGATCGCGAGTCGTTAGGTATAACCAGTTATTTCCATGGCATTCCGGACTGTATCCTAATCCCGCAACAGTGGCGGAACACGCAATATCAAGGAAGAGGCAAGGATCGACGCAGATATTGACGATTTACTTGACGAGGAAGCATCTTCTGAGATCCCACACGACTCCATCATGGATGATTCGGACGAGGAGGACGAAGTGAATGATCTACTAGTGGAAGATTGACGTTTTGCCTACTGTACCCTAAATTTTCCTATTATCTATATTCCCATATCCTTACATCATGTACACTGTTCTATGTATTGTATCTCTTTCTCCACTGTTCCTTGAAATCCAATCCTTCATTGTGCCGATACCGACAAAGGCCAGGAGCCACCCGGACCTTGCATCCGATTGATGGGTTCGACTCTCGATGGTTGGCAGAATGGTACATGTGGACTTGGTGCATTTTCGGGAGGCTTTTCAAGAGGCAGGCGCAAGAGGCTTTTCCTTGAGGAGTGGCTTTTTTTTGGACTTGAGACAACTTGAGACAAAAGGGAGGGAAAAATGACTGCGCAAACGGGGAGTCGAACCCCGTGCTAGGCCATCAAACTCCCTCAATGAGTGACATGGGAAGACCCAATGTTACCGATACACCATTTGCGCTTGATACACCTGAGACTTTACTTAGTATGCCTTGTCATGAGTGCAAACTGGGGTCATCTGATGTAAGGCGCAAAATCCGATTGGCCGATGGCCTCGACCTGGATTTCGGCCGAACAATTCCCTGGTTTCTACCAGCTCATGTTTTTCCAGCAACTAGGTCGCTGGGCGCAAACACGGGGCTTTGCTACTGCGGTTGGCACCGGACCTCGCGTCCCTCAGACTGTTATTGAAAAGGTCGTGCAAAAATATGCAGTGGGGCTCCCTGCAGGCAAGGCGGTCAAGGCTGGCGACTATGTTATGATACGTCCGGAGCATGTTATGACCCACGATAACACAGGGCCCGTCATATCCAAGTGGGTTCCGTCTTATTTTCCTGCGAACCCTCCCAAACTACTTTTCTCCAGGTTCAAGTCCATCGGCGCTACTCGCATCCAAAACCCCGTCCAACCAGTATTTACTCTCGACCATGATGTGCAAAACCGGTCCGCCAAGAATCTCTCGAAATACGCATCGATTGAAGAGTTCGCGAGGCAGCACCAGATCGACTTTTATCCCGCCGGCCGAGGAATCGGTCACCAAGTTCTCGTCGAGGAGGGCTACGCGTTCCCGCATACCCTCACTGTTGCAAGCGACAGCCATAGCAACATGTACGGCGGAGTGGGATGTGTGGGGACGCCGATCGTCCGCACAGATGCGGCCGCCCTCTGGGCGACAGGCAAAACTTGGTGGCAGGTTCCACGCATGGTCAAGGTCGAGTTGCGAGGAAAGCTCGCACCGGGTGTCACGGGCAAGGATGTCATTGTCGCGTTGTGTAGCTCCTTCAACAACGACGAGGTCCTTAATGCAGCCCTGGAGTTCACGGGTGAAGGGGTGACGACTCTCAGCATCGATGAGCGGCTGACAATAGCCAACATGACGACGGAGTGGGGTGCCCTCGTCGGCGTGTTCCCTGTCGATGAGACGCTATTTCAATGGTACGATCGCGCCTTGGCCAAACTCGAGCTTCGAACATTTTCTTCGCCTGCTATGGCATCCTTAATTCCTGCCCCACCGGAACATCCCCGTATCAATCGCCGTAGGCTCGATGCTCTCCGGTCTACTAATCTGCAGTCGGATCCTGATGCAGCTTACTCATCACATCTCATATTCGACCTCTCCACCCTTGTTCCCCACGTATCTGGTCCCAACAGCGTGAAAATATCCACTCCGCTTCCTACCCTCGAAGAATCGCGCGTTGCGATTCAGAAAGCTTACCTTGTGAGCTGCACCAACTCACGAGTATCTGATATCGCCGCAGCTGCAGCCGTGATGCGCGGAAACAAGGTTGCGCCTGGCGTTGAATTTTACATTGCGGCAGCCAGTTCCGCCGTCCAGCTCGAGTCTGAAAAGCTCGGCGACTGGGACACCTTGATTCTATCGGGCGCTAAAGTTCTTCCCGCAGGATGCGGTCCTTGTATTGGGCTGGGCACCGGATTGTTGGAAGAGGGTCAAACCGGCATTAGCGCCACAAATCGCAATTACAAAGGACGGATGGGCCATCCGAAAGCATTAGCCTACCTTGCCAGCCCGGCTGTTGTCGCTGCGAGCGCCATTAAAGGGTATATTTGCGGTCCTGCCTCCGTCGACGCTTCTTCTCTCCCGCCGGTAAAGGCGCCGACGTTCTCCATATCCAATGAATCGTCTGCATCCACCATCCCTGCATTCCAGGCGAACGACCCCGTTTTACCCGGCTTCCCTAAAGCGTTCGCGGGGCCGCTCCTCTTTGCACCTCAGGACAACCTCAACACGGATGCCATATACCCCGGTAAATACACATACCAAGACGACATTACGCTCCAGCGACAGGCCGAGGTGGTCATGGAGAACTACGACCCCGCCTTTGCCCCACTCGTCGCCTTCCAGTCACAAAAGCAGCTTCGTGCGAGCGATGACCAAAGCGCGAACGGTGTGATCCTTGTCTCGGGGTACAACTTTGGCACTGGGTCCTCCCGGGAGCAGGCCGCGACGGCGCTGAAAGCGGCGGGGATCCCAGTTGTCATCGCCGGCTCGTTTGGCGATATATTTAAACGGAACGCGATCAACAACGGGCTGGTGTGCCTCGAGTGCCCAGAGCTTGTTGCGGATCTGACCGAAAGCTACGCCAAGGCTGGCGTGCGAGGCGCTGGGGGCTTGCATGGCGAGTTGACCGTCGATCGGGGGCTTGATGTGGTTGTGGACATGGTGGATGGCCGCGTGACGCTCACGTTAAACGGAGGTGTGGCTGGCTTGACGGACAAGATTTACACTGTTAAACCAGTCGGTGCAAGCGTGCAAGAGCTTTGGGTGTGCGGAGGGCTAGAGGGCTTTATCTTGAAGGAGATCCAATCAGCTGAGGCGCAATCATAAACAACGCGCAAAAAAGTATTGAATTGTTTTCATAGTATTTTTCAATGTATCAAATAGGACCCTGCTTTTTTTCTTTGCCTTTCCTAAGAAATCGAAGGCGCAGGACAATGCATTTTGAAGGTACCAAGTTACAGTGGGTAAAACCGTTTACAGGGAGAGATGTAAGTAAATGATGTCATGGTGGTACATATGAGTGTTCGAAGCTGGGGAGCACGAGAGAAATAAATTAAAGAGCGGGGCTCCAGACGCTGCGTTCGGGAACGTGAGCGTCGGGAGGATTGACGGGATCAAACTTTTCGCGTAAAACGGCGAGCTTGGAACGATATTCGTCTACACCGATGTACGCACCGCACATGCGACGTTCTCCGGTAAAGGCTGAGCGGCCGTGCAGAACACGGTGGTTGTCGATGACTGTTGGCACGTAATGGGCTAGGGTAGCTGGACGAGGATATCTATACGCACTGACGGCGGTCCCCGGACCCAATTGGACCCAATATTCCGAGTCCGCGCTGGTGAGGAGTTTGTTCCAGATCCTGATCGCACCGTACCATTCCTCTACTTGGTAAGGGTCCAGATGGTTCATGACGCTTCGGTCGTCGTTGTTCCATCGCACTTGGACGAGCTCACCAGTAACGGCATCGTGACCGAGTACTGGGTATCCTGAGATAGGATAAGGCTGGTAGAGTGCAGATGGCTCCCCAGCTGCATGAGCAGGCACAGGTGTGCGTGCCAGAATGGAGTATGCATCCGGGTGCAGCTCTTTGAGGATGGAGGCAACATAGAAACCGTCAACCAGAAGTGTGGAGCCACCAGTACCATCCGTGTGCGAAAGAAGGTGGAAAAGTTGAAGGCCGCAAGGGTCAGTCTACAAGATACGCTCAATAAATAAACGAAATACGTGATGCAGAGTAGGAAACACACAAAATACGTATTGTCCGTGTGCGCACCCAATGCTAGTGTAGTATACGCGGTGTCGCCTTTTGCGAGGTCGGCTGTAAAGTCCCAGAATTTACCGTCTACAAAAGGGCGAATTAGAACAAGATTTGACGACTGCAGGATAAGCGAACATTGCGTTTCCCTCAGAAATCCAATGCGTTGGGAGAGCTCTTCCGTAGCTTCCGGAGTCGGTGGAACACCAGTTACGAAACACATTCCGAAACGGTCCTGAGATAGATTTAAGTTAGATAGCAAAAAAGAAATTGTTCACAACGCTACGAACCACATGAGACAACCATTTATAAAGCCCACGATCGTCTTCAGCCATGGCTTCCCCGTACGTTACCGTAGGAGGGGATGACTGAATTTTCGAGCTCCATATAATTTTTCTGGAACGCGTAAACGGGTGTCGGGGGAGTATATACGACAGGCTCACTCTGACTGGGTGTCTCTTTGCCGCAGAGGTGGGTCATATGAATTTTTCTGGAGCCATGTCCACGGATAAATGGATACGTGTGGTTGTGATGAGGGCCCTGGGAAAATTTGCTCAATGGTAGGTGGAGACGGCCGACGGAAGCCTGACATACATGAGACTCGGAGGCCCTCTGGTGTTGGCTCAGCTTGGCTGGGTGTGATATCGGGAGGTATCTAGCGGGAACGTCGGTACCACCTAAAGATAAGGAGGTAGTGCCAACCTCAAAGGTGTTGAGCAACCTCTGCTTTGTTTTCTGATGAAAGCACTCGGGACAACGGCAATGATCCCGGAGCCAGATATTGTGACTTATCGAAACATGAGCAGGATGGAAGGGATAAGTAGAAAGACTAGGGTACTCACAAACGAGACCATGTTCGCGTATCCCAGCCTATCGCGACTTTGCGGCCATCCAATGTTATCATGGGAAGGTCATCGGAAGCCACATCTGCGACCGACCGAGGTATGGTCGGCGCCGGCGGCTGAGTAGTCACGGCCGCTGCAGAAGCAGATGCGCGCGCTAGATGAGTAGCTAGCCCACGGCGCAAATCAACTGTTCTCTTTGAATTCTGTTAAAACGAGAGGGAATGAAAATGGACTTCCAACATACGATGTTGCTTGACCAGGTTGGGGCCCTGGTGAGCATGGCCAATTCTCTTGCCCAAAATGCGCAGGACGTCCACATCGCCGTCGATGGTCAGCGTTGAGGCCAGCGCTCCGGGGCGAGACGCGGCCAGATACCAAAAATGCCGAAGTGATCACACGGCCGCAAAAGGAAATGTCATCCCAGTGACCAGTGGCCTCTTTCCTACGCGACTACAACGCGACTACGGCCACAGGGGCGCGCGCTGTCTTGACACCCTCAAGCTACTTCATGGAATCTGGCAATAATGTAACATTTCCAGATTTTGGTTTGGATAAAATATGAATGCCACACTCATTTCAGGCCTAGCCCCGCAAAACGCGCCAAAAAGAAGGTCGAAAAATATGAGGCAAGGGAGCTCTGGGAACCCTCACCCTCGCCTGTGGAAGACTGGGGCTCCGCCGACGGCGTAGACTTCAGTATGGAAATTGTCGGAGAGGAGGTGCGATACGATGGGGAGAGCAGGTGCGTGTTCCGATCTCTTGCCCTAGTGTTGAACCTGAGTAACCTCACAGGTTCGAGGCAAGTATCCGGAACGTGTAAACGGAGTGTTGCTCACTTTCCTTACTAGGTCAATTGGGGAGGGTGGAAGCGTCCAAATGGCACGAGCACAACATGGGAAGGCCCTGACACGACCAGTACGCATCTTCCTACGACCATGTGGGAGAATCAGCGCACCCGCACCCCCGCCTTCGAACTTTGGGGCACTTCTGATATTCACAATGCTCTTACGCGTGAGCGGCAGCAAGGGCACGAAGAGACGACCAAAGAAGAGCTCGCTGCAGAACAGGCTGAATGCGATAAGCTGATGCAGCGCATGCATAATTCATTGGCAAAGCATAGAATCCCTTTCCCGGCGAAGAAGGCTCATCGCACTGAGGCAAGGACGTCTTCGACGGCCGTGACCGTGGTGCCTCTCCCGCTTCCGCGTCGTAGCCAAATCAACGCACAGGCGAGCTCCTCACGCATACACGTTAATGCGGAGGCAGGACCGTCGCGCACCCGTCAGTCGCCTTGTCCTCCTTCGCCACCTCGTGTCCACGCAATGCCACCAACCACGACCGCATCCTTCTCGCGTCTTCCCCCAGCTGCGCCATCAATCCCACTCTTCCCTCCACGCGTCTCTCTTCCTCGCCGTCCCTCGCCTGCTCCACGACTCTCTCGCCACACCTCCCCTGCGATCTCCATATCCTCCTCCTCTACCGAATCCATCGAATTCCTGAACTCGAATCCCACCCTTCCGACAGCTGTGACGACCCCGTCACGCAGCAGCATGAAGCGCAGGGCGACCTCGCTGGTCCCCGCTGCTCCACCACCGCCCGTCAGGCGGCGTGGACCCCCCATCCACCGCGACTTGCTCACGGCGACTATACCCAGCATCCCTGCAAATGCCCCCGCGACGTCACGCACAAGTGGGTCTGCAATCCCACTTGCCTCATGCTTCCGTTCATCGTCCTCCATTTCCGGTGTAGCCTCGTCCGGCATGTCTGGTTTGGCGTCCTTCGGTCCTACCTCCAGCCCCTTTCGCTCTCCAGCAGCCGAAACGCGCCGCCGGCCGCTGAAGCGCAAGGCCGACGACGATGACGGCGTTCCTGGACGCGTCTGTTCGTGCGGTACGATGCTTCCCCCACCCGACGTATATAGTGCAGCCGTTTGTAGCACGTGCCATCAGACGAACCAGAAAAAGAAGTGGTGGGACGCAAATAAGGAGAAGGGCAAGAACGAGGACACACAGAAAGGCAAAAACGCCGTCGCTAGCAACAGCAGCAGTAGCAGCACTGGTCCATGGAGGAGCGAAACTGTTCACTCCCATGCTAATCCCGGGAAGATCAGGCCAGCCCCGGGCACTCGGAAACCCTTGCCACTGCCACCGCCCAAGGATATAGGGAAGGGGAAGGCGAAAGCTGAGACTACATCCAAGTCTCTGTGCGTGTCCTCCTTTTTATTCAGCCTTTTCTTCTTCTTTCTGCGATTCTGCGTCGTTGGGTTTGCGCCTGTCTTCCATCGCTCTGTTTCTGCCCTCTTGTCACTTAAATTCACATATATTGTCTCATTTTCTTTCAGCGACTGACGAACGACTTAGACGGGTTCGAATCGAGTCTGCGTGGTCACAAATCGCGAAGAACCGAGATGACGCGGAGGGCATAAGCTTCGTCAACGATGTCGATGACGAGGAGGTTCCACCGTCGCTATATGGTGAAGGGTGGGAATTTGAGTATCTCGAGGACAACTACCGACTTTCCGGCGATCTCAACATCGCTGTTGATACTAATCCGTGCGTTTTGATTCCCACGGTTCGAAATTTTACTGAGGTCGTCGTAGCGACTCGGTGACACCTCTGGTGGCAGATCCGTCCTTCTTTATCCCCTGCGATTGCCCGAAGACCTGTAAGGGCAAGCTTTGTGGGTGCCAAGATGAGGTCATCGAATACGCGTATACCGATGTATGTCTTACATCTTTTCTTTATCAGCCGACTCGCACTCATCTGCTCCGAAACAGGGCCTCTTTAACTTCAAGTACCTGCCGAACCAGCTGGTCGTTGAATGTAATCCTGTACGTGCTACTCTCCCTCCTGGCCTCCGAACCAATTGGGCGAATTCAGTATTGCAATTGTGCGGAGGACTGTGACAATCGTGTCACCCAGCGTGCGCGGAAGTTCAAAATCGAGGTATTCAAGACGGAGCGGTGTGGCTGGGGTGTGCGTGCTGCCGTTGATGTCGAGAAGGGGAAGGTGCTCGGCGTGTACACTGGGTCCGCCTTTAGCCCTCATGATCGTCTCCTTTTGACTAACGGATATATCCGGACAGAAAACTAATGTATGTTGTGTGCTTGCCCCTTCGAGTTCCATGGACTGATCAGACTCGGAAAGTCCTCGCGCAGAGGCGGAACAGTTGACCGGTGCAGCGAAGGAATATTGCTTCGACCTTGACTACAACGAAGGCGAAGACACGGACCGGGCTTATTTATACAGCGTCGATTCGTTAAAATGCGGTAAGCAGATGTCATTGTCGACCTTTTCGCCTTGAGGATCTCAATTGCACATGCCAGGGAACTGGACGCGCTTTATTAAGTGCGTTATCTGGCCTGCCTTCCCTACCCGAGCACTAATAGTATTTTATGTAGCCATTCCTGCCAGCCCAACCTCCGCGTGCAGCCCGTTGTGTACGATACTCTCCCCTCGGTGCGTCCTCACTTTTTTTCCCCCTTTTGTTCTTGGGGCTGATTCAAGTCTTCGCACAGCAAAATGCCGCATTCCTGGCATTCATCGCAACGGACTTTATCACCGCGCAGACCGAGTTCACCTTCGACTACGACCCCGAGGCGTGGGGTGCGAGACGTCCATCCGACGCGCAAGACTGTATGTGCCGCGCGGAGAGGTGTCGGGGTTGGGTGCGAACGGAGTAGCGAAGATCTGATAATGATCACATGTACCGAATTTTGTTTGTATCTGCACTGAGTGGGTCTTGGGAGGGTGGATGGATGGGATGTATCGGTTTTTGTTTGTATCCGCACATCTTACTCTTCATGCCTGGATACGAAGTATTCCGGGTCTTCAGAAATGTATGTCTGTAACGAGATAGGCAAAAATCGCCTTATATAGTAATTCCACAAATAAGAGCGGACCGCCCGGGCCGTTGGATACCACGTGTCCACAACATCTCCTTTCTTTCGCTTTTTCTTCACGTCTCTACTCTTTCGTACGCAGCTTTAACGACCCGGTACCCGTGGAGATGTCGACGTTAATGAGCATGAACTCCGTTTCATCCACATTCATCCATCTCCCTCGTACGCAGCTTCAACGACCCTGTTCAATGTACTCCGTTCCATCCACATTCACCCACCTCCCGTATCGTACCTCCTCCCGATCTTCAAGAAAATCGTCATGGTGTAAGGTTCCATCAACCAGATCCCATCTCTTGTCGCACTGGTCCCCAATCGCCCTTATACCGGTCGTAAGAAGAAAACCGGGGTTAAGACGTCCTTCCTTTAATATTCGCTCTAATATGGAGTTGTCGGTGTGGGTTGAGAGACGGAGCATGTGGAGGTGAGGTAAGGCTCCTTCCTTGTGCTTGATGTGGTTTAGTACTCCCGTGCTCATTGCGGCGGTGCAATATCGCAGATCCAAACTTCGAACGGGACCTAAACCACTGAAGAAGTTCATTATTTCGTTGTCTGTTGCATGGTCCACGTATAGCTCGATTGTGGAAGAGTCTAGGATTAAGCCTCCGCACGTATTCAGCAAATCCCCAAGTGTGACTTCCCCCATGAGGTCCACTCGAAAACGGCGTAGATTTGGTAAAACGAGTGGTGCGGCAAGGGTTAGAGATGCGTCGTCACTACATCCCAGCCAGAAGTCCTCCAACATTGGGATCGTCACACGCTTTTTGTCCCACCGCCTATCAACAATGTCGTCCAGATGTAGAGAGATGAGAGAGGTCGCTGTCGCCAATACGTCGAGAATGTGAGCGGCGTTGGGTCGTGTGGGCGCGTTGTCTATATGGCTTAACTTTAGGGTTGTTACAGTGCGCCACATCGACGCCCCGAAGACCATTGGATCCATGCCTTCCGCTACCACGGTTGCGAGGTTGGGCATCATGGGTATAGAAACCTTCGCCCCTGATTCCGCCCGGTGGCGCCAGTTGTGCAGTTTTAGCTGGGTCAACTTTGGAAGGCCGAGGTGTGCGAGGACGTCCAGTGTGCGTACGGCGTCGACATGATTCAGTGCCCGCACGTACAGGCTTCGCACGCGGCTCATGGCCTGTCGAAGAACCGGGAGGATCAGCGTGTGGAAGCCAAGCACGCTAGTTCGAGGCTCTTTACATGTCCAAGGTTCGGCGTGGACTCGCAGCGTCAATTCGCACCCGCCTGATCTTTCTATCGACATTTTTAGGTTGTGCGGTGACGTTGAACGATGAACAGTTATGGTGTCCCAGTACTGTGCGTTTCCATGTATAATGGCTCTGCATCGGTTGTCGATTTCAGATAGGGTCCGCCTTTGTTCAATAAGGGTTTCCAAGTCAGCGTCTTCGGTTAGGAATGCCCTGTATAGGATCTCGTTTAGGATTTCGTTTGGGAATGCGCTGAGCTTGTTCATAGAGGTTGATGTAGTCGTTGGCGTTGTAAGGCAACATCGAGTGAGTTGCCATATCTAAGCCTTTAAAGCAGGGAGTCGATGAATGCTGGGACGTTAGAACCGAGGGGGTAGTGATCGACAACGATCATTGACCTCAATGGGGTTGGTCAGACCTTTGGAGAAATGTATGTCGGCGTCTTGGTCGGCGTGGTAGGGAAAGAGGGAAAGAAGATCGTTTCCGGCTTCTGCACTCTGAGTTACTCTGCCCTCTGAGCCACTCTTTCTCTCTGTCCTTTTCCACGTTATGCGCCGTTTTTTACCACGGATTCGGAACATTTCGGACCGAGCCGGAATTTGTACAACTTGAGTCCCAAAGTGCGTTGCGCGCTGCTTTAAACGCTGGAGCCCGTTCGAGGAGGTCGGGTATTTGAGCATTATCCAGAGGCACAAGCTCGTTGAAATATTGGCGGAAATATTTAGTACAATTGGAAATCGTGGAGATAAGTTAGAAACACGCGGTCGGTGTTCAAGAGGGACTGGTAGACTTGGTGCTCAAGGAGGGAATAGTACAATATAGGTGTTGTTAAAAAAGGGGGGGGGAACGAGAAACTGTCAAATGAATCAGTAGCGTAGTGGTAGAGTGTCGAAAACAGGTTGAGTTACCTGGCATACACGAAGGGGGTTTGTAGATTATTTCGTCGGAGTCAGTTTCGACGGCGAATGGACTGACAACGTCGTCTGGACTATCGACCTCTTCAGTTTCCGAAAAGGAGTATCCGATATTCTCGATTTTAGGTGTACTGTCGCGAACCAACTTGGATGATGTCACCTCGTCTTTCTGTTCCACGGTGACCTTTTCCTTGCGGGAACGCATGTATAACACAACGTCTTCGTCGTCGGGGGGAGACGAACCAACTCCGACATCGGTGCGACTTGATGGTTCGTTTTCGTCCTCGATCTCATCTTCTATGACCGGGAATCGTTCTCTTCCGTCGACGACAGGAAATCTGTCAGGTTTTGCACGAAGCGAGCGTATACCCCCCGAATGCTGAACAAACGGGGAGGCTGTGAATTTTATTTGAGTCAATAAGCAGGGTGTAATTCCAGCACTCACGATCTGCAGCGTGTCCGTCCATTTCGTTGGCATTTCCAGAACGTTTTGAAGTTGAGACGGGGCAAGAGTGATGATGGCGACGGATGTCGACGCTGGGGGCAGACATTCGGTAGGAGAGTTGAGATCGAGATGAGAGTTGAGATCAAGAGAGATGTGGTCGCGTTTGGCAATCTCGTCTTGTATTTCACAGAAAATACTGGGTCGCTGAGTGTCCTATTCCCTGCTTCCTTTTCCTGCTGCTTACAGTTTCCATTTACTTGATGCTCAGCATCGCGACCAGGGATTCGGCACACTCCCCGGTTTAAGCCAGTTCGCGTGCTTCGCTCCGCTGTATTGGCCCTCGGTGTTTCCAGTTAAGCTCTCCGCTGTGCTGAAACCCGGTCCCTTTGGCCTTTACCATTCTCATTCTCCGTCTTCGCCCTCTCATCTTCTGAGCTGCGTGACATCCCAAATCTCCAAAGCCCAGATATGGACATCGTCGCCTCGCCCCAAGTCCCGGTCTTTATCCACAGTGTCCAGCATCATCACGTTCGCAAAGCTCTCGTCTTTTTCTACAGAATCCGCGCCGTAGGCTCAAGGACGTCCAGTTGTTGGACTGTGCACGGTGCCTGCGTGTTAATCCATGAGCGGCCGAGCGTCTCAAGGACCATCCGGAATCGTGGCCGCCAGCAGAACATGTGCGTTGTACCACATGGGCACTGTAACTGTCGTCTCGTCGTGCGCGAGGTCTTTCAGCCACAGCGTACAGAATGCGGGCGTCCGACAGCTTCATGGGCGAACGCGACCACGACCATACGCACTTGCTGTCACGTCGCTTCACCGTCAAACCTGGGATTGTTGCGCTTCTGCGGCCGTCTGCGTGCGTGTGCCTTTTTCCTTTGTTGCTCGATGTGTGCAGCTTGGCACTAATACATCTCAGCAGTCAAGTCCAAGGGCGAGGTGCTCGTGTCGAGTTCCGACGTGCCAGCGGATTCGATTGAACATTGCGGAATACGAGGAGAGGGAGCATGGGTCCATAGCTAATTCCTTTGGTGGGTGGCAAATTGTGAACGCGTCTTGAGTGTTCAGCCCTGAATGCTTATCGGATGAAAAAAGACGGTGGCGGTGTGCCCGTCGCTATCAATTTTGGCTCGCTTGGACTGCACGAGACTCATTCGGCGGGCCGAATCGTATTCTCATCTTCTCCTTTTGTTGTCCATAGTCTCTCCCGCCGGATTAAACGATGGCCCCGGGTGTCACAGTCGCACTCGCCATCGAACCCGTTCACCAATTCCAACGTCCTCAGAGCAGGTAAGTGTCCTCCTTCTTTCCCGTTTTCGTCGGCATTCCTTGCAAGTGGAGGTGTACGGTGAACTTTCTATGTGCTCCAAGTGGTCATTCTTGTCGCCGATGCTGCTGCTCGTGCTGTGGGGTCTGCCAGACATAGCCGAGAAGGTGGAGTACGGGTCCTGGGCGTCTCGGTGTTCGGGACGTTGTTCAGGGAGGATGGAAACATGAAGGGGCAACGGCGGTCTTGTCCATTCCTGGATGTGCTGGAATTCGAACGAGTGATTGTGGCCATTCGTGGAAGACAGCGGCGCTAGGGTCGTCGCTCAGAGCTTCATCAGCGACGGGAGCGTCTCGTGAATCCCGCTCACTCGTCCGTATTTTGTTGTCGGACTGTTTTTCTTGTCTCCAGACGGAGCGCCCTACACGCTACTGCTCTTCTCCGCCGATTTATCTTCTCGGCCCTTATGGGCCAGGGCGGTCTGGTCGTCTCCATTTGTTCCGTCTTTTGAAAGTTGACTCGATGGGATATTGGGGCGACAAGGTCGTACTTCTCGCGGCGCTGGTTGACGTCGGTGTGGCGGTCCTCCTTAAGCTCTTCGAGGGCACTGCTGAATCCTGGACGTCGCGTTGGTAGGGGCTTTCACACTGAAGCGCATCATCTCCTACCGCCGTATGTTGCTTCTGCATGTTGTTTTCACTTGACTCGTCTTCGTCCGCAGCACCGAATATCTCGCCATTGGGAAGGACGTCAACCGCCGAAACTTCCACCCGGATCTTGAGGTCACTGGTGAGATATTCTCTGACAGGATCCTTCGCTTAGGGACCACACGATTCTACCTCAGCGTCCTCCACGCTGCCAATTGGGACCCGTGTAGTCCGCCGGCGATACTATGTCGGTTTGGTTGTGCAGCGCTTGCGGATTGCCGGGACTGATCTCGTCTGGTACATCTTCCATGGAAAGGCTCGTCCGCGAGATGGAGAAACAAAACCTTTCATCTTGAGGACTGGGTGTTAGAACTACGTTGCTTGAAAAGGCCGAGGATGATACCTGCGTGACGTCGTCTCCTTCTCTTTGCCATAAGCGGGTAGAGGGCGTGCATGTCGAGCATCCGCTGCACGACTGTCATGAACCTCTGGTATGTGTCTTGATATGAGTTATGCCCGCGCTGCCCTATTGAAGGAACGTGTCTCAAGGTAACATGAATGCCATTCCCACATTGTGTGACCATGCTATGGTACAGGCCGCACAGAGAAACTTGTTATCAACCTCGAACTATCTATGCGTCATTAACCACAACACAGCTGGAACATAATCAATATACATACCTTGACGACTATTGGGTGATGACGGTCATGTGGCATTGTAGGTAACAGGAGCCGCAATTTCCTCGATTTCAGTTCGACCTGCTCACATTGTGCTTCAAGGAGCAAGCAATCGATCCAAATTTTCCGTAACTGTGTTTTGACATTCCAAAGCGTCCGGATCTGAAGTTAAGGAAAGCTGTTCAATTGTGTATGTACACTCGCTATACATACGTCGCCTTGTCGTCGGTTTGCCTGTCCGTTCGTGTCGAGATGATAGGGATGATTCTCGTTTGGAGGTCCTCAATGAGAGTCTGATGAGACATGATAAGGTTGTTCGGTTTCGTGTAAGTATCGGGCGGATGCAGCCTGAGACTGGCTAGGAAAGGGCATCATCACGTGAAAGCACAACAACTTTGCGTTCGGAGACACAAACAATTTTCAGTTCCTCGAATTATTTGTCCACGGTAAGCTGGTTTCAATTAGGCCACAGTCTACTGGATTCTTTCTCCTACCCGCCCGAGGAAGACCGGTAATTGCGATCCCTGATTATCAGCCAAAGAATTTGTTCTTCGTGAAGGTCACTGGTCAGATTTTCGTCATGCTCCTGGCACGTGTGTTATCAGTTTGGACTCGTCTTCTTGCAGTAGTCTCCACTCTAGCGTTTCTTCTGTTGGTTCGTAGTCTCCTCCTTTGTTCGCGGTGTCCGAGTGAAATTGTATGTATCTACTATGCATCGTTTACAGAGTTCCATGTTAATTTTACGTTAGGTTTTTGTTGCCGTCGATGAATTCTCTCGCCGATGATTGTTTGAGGGAGATCATAACACACGTTGCTGCCTACAGTTGCAAAGACTGCGTCGCATTTATTCGAGCAAGAATTGTGGTTTGCAGTTTGAACCATAATCGGAGAACCGTTGCGTTCAGTCCACAATCGATCTGGAGGCACATCCCACTCAGTCAGCACGTCCCCGTGGAGGTTTTTCGTCTTTGGATGGCCAATTCCGGGTTGGCACAGATAGACGTCGAGGTTAACTTTTGGGACCTTTAACGGTATTACACACGTGGAGATCCATCGAATCGCGTTTGCAAGTATGCACGATCCGTCTTATCACTCCTTTTGCCTTCTGTGGGCCAGTGGACATCATTGTCTTTGCATATTGAAGATCGAGCGTGTGCACGGCTCTTGTTGTAGCGCTGCAGCGATGTGATGGTTCGTCCATTCGCAGGCTATCTGTAGATCGCCCTTCCCTCGATATCGTGGCTCCCTCGGGGGAGTTTGTAAAGCTGTTGTTTTCTCCCTTTTCGTCTGTCGTGGAGCTCGACTTGACAGATGCTGATCCTCCAGTGTTTTACTCGTTGCTTCGGACTTCATTGGCTGCCGTGGACAAGATATTGCTGCCAAGGTTGGATTGTTTGGCTGTGAACGGTGGGGTGTTGGATCTTATGTTGTTGTTTTTTGGAATGTCGCATGCGAGCGCTTGCTAGGAGTTTGAGCAACTTGCGGGTTCATTTCACCAGTATCGGGCAGCAGGATGCAGTTTATGCCAGCAGTGCTGGAGGCATATTGTAATGTATGTAATGATTCGTCCCTGTGTTGCGTCTTCTGTAGATATAGGGAGGCTTCGCGTTTGCGAGCCGAATTATATTTTGACGATTTCGGATAGACTACAGTATTGGTCGGATGCAACTGAGGTATCGATATATTTCGCGCAAAAAAAAGATTGACTTCCGTACCGAGACAGCTCGCTGAGCGGTGGTGTGTTTCGGTCGGGCAAGAGGACAGTGAGAGGGTAAGAGGGTTGATCTGTGCAGAATTGTACACCAGGAGGCGGTATCGGCCATGTTTTTTACAATTCTTGTCGGATAATTGTACATTGTGGTCTAGTCGATTCTCGGGTACAGATCGTATACCTGTTAATTAGACTTTTGGGAACCAGCAACACAACTGTGGTAACCATTGGGCTTAAAGTCTCCTTTCAATCATGCCCCCGATCTCCACAGTAATTAATAGTTTAAAGGACTCTCCACCGTGGCTGTCGTGTGGCACGGGCAACTGCGGAGGCTGGAGCCAGAAGCGTGGCTCGGCTGGAAGGTATGGTGCTGGGATTATGGATTCCGTATAATTACGGGTATGTCCGTAGAGGTAACCCCAACGAACGCCAGCCCCTGGAAAAAGCATGACAACCGGTCTGCATTGAACACTGTTGAGCTTTTGTTAAATTTATCAGTAGAGTGAGGGACTGTTTGTAGTGCTTCAACTCACAATGGGATGGCTTCCAGGGCTGAAAAGCGCGGTTTTGAACACAAAGAAGGTGAGCCAGATCTCTATTGGGGTTTGAATCCACAGAGTGTTTGGCGCCAGCTGTGTCTCCAAAAAGACGAAGGCAAACTGCTCGGTGATACGATCGCGTCGACGGCGTATCTGTGGGTATTCCGACGCGTTGTTGCCGATGGCGGCAGGGCGAAGAAAATAGGAATCGTAGTTGGAGAGTCGTGAACCTCCTGTCATTTTGATCGGGCGTTTATCGGCATGCTGGAAAGGACCCGTATAAATACCTTTTACCCATTTTCTCGGACTCGTCGCGGGCCGCGCGAAAACTTGGCATGTTGATCGTCGGAGCCATTGACCCTGTTTCGGTCCATTTTTTCGCATAAGAAAGCACAGGGCCACCCAGCTGACATTAAAATCCCTTTGTAGTTTCTCAAATGAACTTCGCGCCGAGGGATGTGTCGATGGTTATCCAGATAACATTCTCGGGTTCGGGAGCTGGTTTGAAGCAGATGATCTTGTCATCGTGGGTGGTATACGGTCTAAATAGGACGTCCCTTTGTACCATTGACGCGATATCGATCCGTCCCACCGCGGACAAGGCTGCGATGTTTTTCCGTTCCCTCTCAACTTTCTACCACGATGAGCCAACATCGCCAAGGTCCTGTAAAAGCTTTGGTTAGCAGCTCGTTACCATTATTTCCTGCGGTGTTCGCGCTCATGCGGGATGCCACCTACTAGTTCACCGGGATTAAGAAAGAAGAGGAGGAAAGACTCGATGCCGAATATGCGGCCAAGACGGGGGCCGAATATGCCGATCCTACCGCAGGAATGAGCTATCAGCCCATATTTGCCTTACCCGTTGTATGATCGTTTGACTTTTGCGCCGTGTTTCCCTGAACCCACAGTTGTTTTAGGGCTTTGCGGATATGACCGGAATGGAGCAGTTGTGTTACGCTGGAATCGACCTGACTCCCCAGTCGGTGCTCGACGCTTTTAAAAAGCATCCTGTTTTCTCGATCACCGCTGAGAACGAGAGTGCCGTTCTTAGTGACATCCGGCAGAAGATTGATGACTTGAAGATTTCTAATTTTGAATTAGTTGGTGTGAGTGTTTCAAGGATTTTATCGTGTGCTTCACCTTGACTGCATGTCCAGGTAGCGCCGACCGCGTCTCAGGCGCGCACAGAAGATAACGTATTTTGGGTGACCATCCCAGGTATGCCAGAGTACGTTCTTAGGTTCTATCCTGGAGGAAAGCAGCTGCCCGAACAGCTGGGGACTTTCTTCATGGATGTCTGTGATTCGCAGACCGAAGAACCTGTCGTCGTTCCAGAAAATTTTGTGTTTATACAACACGCGACCCCTGGTACGATTGGGAATTCCGGAAAAATGGAAACTTTGGAGTCTCACCAGTGGCGAGTGACGGATCATCCACCTCGCGATACTGCTCCTGCGCAGGAGAAGTTTTCTTTCTACCAAGGCGCGGTCTGCGAGCTGCAAATTGATGACAGTTTCGTGATGAGCTTTCACGTTCCCTTCTACCCCGCCTCCGGTGCAGTCGCGCATCCGGTCAGTTCCGCTGATCTGAGGGCGACTTCGAAAGCTGAATAAAGCGATGTCTTATGGTGAAACTTGGGCAATGTGGTTTGGATTGTTCGTGGGATGTGAAATTTTATGTCGTTGATCGCTCTGAATATATATGTCGGTTAGTTGCACGTCACCAAGTATGTCTTGTTGTAAGGAGTGGGAGTTCCTAGCTTGAAATTCGTCAGTTCCGGGTCCGTGACCCACAAAGGAAGCACTGAAAGTAGAGTGGAGTGGATGGAATTAGTCGCTTGACGGTGAAAACTCATTGGCGTCAGAAAAATAGAGTTCGTTGATGCCCTCGAAGCATTGTGTCTGGGATCGAGGTCGCTCGCCGCGCGGGGTGCTGTCAGTGCAGCCACAGTTAAGGTGGACTACGAAATGAACCTGCAGTGTCCAAGTTTTCCACATGTTAGGTTCGGAGAAAACCGGACACTTCGCTAAACCGCTTCGTGTGCGCTGTAGAGCTCATAACGGCGGGTGGAGCAAATTTTTACGCGGGGTTTTGACCTCAAGCACTGTATATCTGCACGCGGAACCTTCTATGAACAGTAAGTACTCGAAAAGACGGGGTTTCGCACGCAACTAATTGTTCTGGTAAAGCTCGGCCATGTGCTCAGCACAAAAAGATGAACCATTGGAATAGGTATATTAAGTCGATGGAGCTCTTTCAAAAGGCAGTTACATATGTGCTGCGAGGGAGAATCTATCGGGCCGAATAATAGTAGTAGTAGTATGTGGACTGTATGGGAGGCGGAACTTCCTCAAACAGAAGTCTACAGCGCCTGCGAGTCGCGATATCAGGTTGCATTGTGCTTATTTCTCGCAGCTTTCAACCGAACAAAGTGTCTTATCAGGAGTGGTTGATCGACGTAATATAGCGCTGCTTACAGATATTTCAACAAAATCATTTCTCGCTCTTTTTTCGGTCTTCCGTGATTAACAGACGCGTTTTGCTACGTTCCCAAGCGAGTTCGGCCTCAAGCACTGAAAAGACGATGAAAAATGACGGATTGTGGCACAAAAAGTGCCGAATACCCGCGTTTTTCTGTTTCAGAGTCTCGATTTGGTTGCGGGCTTGATCAGTCAGTAGATGACAGTCTGTATTCTCTTCACAGTACCTTTTCGGATTGTCCGTTTGTGCTTGCACTTCAAAACCAGATTTTCGACCTGGCCCTGGGAGTCGCTTTCTGCTTGAAGAGTACTATGGCGGTGAGCTGCACAGTTCTAAGGGTATGCTTTGCCACACTTTTGTCGTTCGACTTGGGTATTCCAGAAAGATAACGCACTAGATCATTTCATATAAGCTGTGCCGCGGAAAAATATCAGATGGTATCACCGTCCATACGTGTCCAGGATTGAAGACAGATTCCACCCAATGAGTGTAGACTGTACTGCAGCCGTCCTTGAACGATGCAAATGATGGGAGCAGTGGGAACGCACTGTCTTTTCATAGTCGGCGGCCCTCACGGAATGGGTCTGAAAATTCTTCAGTCGTCAAATCGGTTTGGGGAAGGATGTCGTAGAATCACCGCAGTGTCAGAACTAGGTAGGTTATCAGGTGCGTGAAGAGTGTGCTGGAAAATCACTCACGCAGATAATATCATCCCGCACACTAAAACAGTTTAGGTTAGTGCAATTATGACACAGGCGTCCTACTTACCCGGGCACACTGCATCCAGTCGAAGTACTTTTATGGCGCAGTCGACTGGCATCAAATGGAATCGGTTCAGAGATATTGCATAACTATGAGCGTACATACGGCAAAAAATGTGGCCGCCTTAACATCGAGTATCAGTGACTGAGCAAGCAACTAGTAAAAGTGTGATTCAGTGCGTACACGTCGTCTAAACATCCAAATGAATGAATGGAGGACAAGTGAAAGCGGTGTATCACTCGCCACAGTAACTGTTTCGGTAAGTACGCAGGGACACAATCGCCCGTTGCACGACAAGGACGTTACGTTCATCGAAAGTGGGGTCTTGAAGGAAGTTCGAATTAGTCATGCGCATCTGATGTTGGGAGAAGTCCAATGCCAACTTCCTTCCTTCCTTCCTTCCATTATGTCGTTTTAGGAATATCATTGAGCTACCCTCGACTGTTGCTCAAGCGTCGGTTTGCGCCGTTTCCTTGATTGTGAGGACCCCGCCTGGAGAGGACCTCGCCTGGAATGCTTCGTCAATGTCACCTGAATAACCTGGACTGGAGTCGACTCCGACTGTGAGACCAGTGTGTGAGTCTCTAATATGTACCTTTGTCCCAGAAGTTTGAATGCGCTGGGCCGTAGATTCTCGATTTCGGGTAGAATCACCCATTAGTAGCGACATCAATCAACTGGAAGCGTGAGTTCTGGACTGTGGTTAGCCGCGGACGGCCGTGTCTGGCACTGTCTGGCTCGACTGGGCTCAGGCGCCCTTTCGGCATACTACCTCCAGCTTCCAACTAATAGCACAGTTTTTTTCTTTTTGGCTGGCAATTCACGATACTTTCCGTCAACCTGTGAAGCCCGACGTGCCTGCCAGGCACAACCTCGGGCCTTAGCAATTCCGATGCTGCCTTCAGCTATGCACTGTAAACGCGTCGCAGTGAATACACGCCACAACTGTCTGGCCCGCTTAGGTCAGTGTATTAAATTTCATCAGCTTATCGGTCTGATTCGGGACTTTTCTGTCAAGACCCAGCTGGACTTATTATAGAGGAATATTCCGTTTTGTACCATCGATTCTATGCGGTGTCTACCCGAAGTCTCTACGTAGAATTGATCCCAAAGGACGCAATTCTCTCACCTGTCCAGTGATCTCAGATGGGCGATCTCAGATGGCCAGAGCCACATCACCTTGCTCGAGATTCTACGCGATCGTACTGCACGAGTTCCATGACACGTGCAATTCGTGCATTGTCATTAATCTGGGTGTCAGGCGCGGTCCGGACTTACGGGTTCAAAGCAGGCGGAAAAGATCATTTCCCCCCGAACATCGAAAACGCTTCATGATTTTGGCAAAGATAGTCGGGACTCGAGAAAATTGGCACGCGGGCAGTTGAGACGCGCGACGTCGTATTAATTTGCACCTCCATTGACCGCGGTAGTCGTCGAAGGACGCGCGCGCTCGGTTCCTATGTGGTTGGAAACTGAGGGATGAGTCGCACTCATCGCTGTCGAATTTCGAGCTACTGCAGAGTGGAGCTGCTCGTCCGCGCATCTCCAAATTTGGCGAGCACGACGACTGGAAGACCGTCGTACAGGCGGTTCCGGGCTGCTTCAATAAAGTTGAAGGCTGCCGAAAGGTCTTCTTTTCGCCACTCGCAGGTCAATGTCTGATTCCATTTTTTCTATTCGGCAGCCCTAGCTTCATTCTCTTTCGTTCAGGTTCCCATGTGGTTGCAAGTTAAGGGATGAGTCGGCCTCATCGCTGTCGAATTTCGCAAACTGCAGTACGCCGGTGACCTTGTTACGCTAACCGCTCTCCACCTATTTTTTAAATATGCAGGAGAAACTCCACACAGAAACTTACATCCGCACGCGCGCTCTCGCGTCGCTCCGCTCTTGCGCGTGCACGCGGTTTCACTGTGGCTCGGAGCGAGATTCCGAATCTTTTCTAGTTTTCTCGAGTGGCTGTTGTTTTGTCCTCCAGCAGAATGGAAATATCGGCAAAACAAGTAGGAAATGGATGACGAATTGGATGTCTCGTCGTCGTTGTCACTCCCCGTTCTGACTAAGGTTTTTGCTTTATTCATCCCTACAAATCTCGATCTATTCTACCGCTCCTTTGCTTCTTTTGGTCGTGGTTCATCCATTCAGGAGTTGCATTACGCTCACAAACGTTACGTCGAGATGAGCACGTAGACGGCGAGACAATGGGAAAGTTTAAATATCTGGGTCATTGTTGGCATTATCGAGTATGAGTGACTAGTTGAATGTTCCGTGAAAGTGGGAAAACCTGGTACCTTGTCTAGAGTCATTACATTATCACTGGGACACTGGGATGTCTGAGTGCCGTTATAATATGTATCTTTTATTATCGTTATTATTATTTTGAGACTCGGGTGACATACGGATTCAGGTAGTACTATATTGGCATCCCTTTTCGGTAAACACATCGAAGACGTGAGGTTAATCTGTGTAGGAAGCGACGAGTAATTTTGATTGATAGTCATAGTCACTGTGGCTTGCCTGAATACATTGTAGGAAGTAGATGAGAAAGGGGAGGGCAGGAATTGGTAGATTGAACGGGGGAAAATCCAAGGAAAATCTGTATTGAAAGTCGTAAACACTGCACCTGAAAGTTACAATGTAGTGAACTTTGACCGACTTTGGAGTCTGGAGATGGCCACGATGGTGATGGGACGACCCATATTGTAGATATTCCGTGTATGGGAGGATGGGCAGACAACTGTTCTGCGAGACGACTCATAGTATCCAAGACCGGATGTTTCGGCATCCTCATCCTCCGTGTTGAGCTGTTGGCAGGCTATTTATTCATCTCTTTGGAAGAGGCGAAGGAGTACGAGCGTACGTGGGTTGAACGGCCTCTTCGTATTCTCTTTAGGGTCCTGGGATTAGTCATACATTCATCGTCGGAGCTTTGAGATGGTGTCACGTGTCTCTTCGTTCGTTGCGGCGAGACAGTCTGGTTAGTCGGGAACGCATAGTTATCACAGTCGTGGTCCATTCTGTGTCCGGTTCTGCAGTCGTATTTAATGAAATTTTTCTGGGTTAAGTTCGATGCGAATAATTATGAGATGAAGCTTGACGATTTACCTTGTAATGCACGAGTGAACGCAGTGTTTCTATCAGCGATTCGGAAGGACTGAAAACCTGGTCAAAGGGCTTTGAAATAGATTGCGAGAATATGGATAATTACCTGCTGTGGGTAATATAAATGACCGCATGGTGAGGCTCTACGAAAGGGCACGAAAAAAAATTGTGAACAACTGTTGAAGATGCACGTACGGTAACATGACTTTCACTAAAATCACATACGTCAAGAATCTAGAGGAGGTGGCACATTTTAAGGGAACAGAAAATTACTTTTCATGTGGAGTGGGGTTTTGGCATGAATTCGAGAAAGGTCGAGCGAAATCGACTAACATAGGCACCAGGTGTGTTTATCCGCCTCAAGAAAATTGTGAGCAGGACAAGCAGAGTAAGCCGCGGCTTACCGTGATCGCGTCTCTACGGCCCTTCAAGTCGGCTGCATGTGCAAACCGCTGCCGTATATCCGGCAAGAACGGGATGAGGCAGTCGGCTGCATTTCTGGACTTCGCTAAATATGCCAGACCACAGTTTAGAACGGCCTGTTTGTCGGAGGAGGTGGCACATTTTAAGGGAACAGAAAATTACTTTTCATGTGGAGTGGGGTTTTGGCATGAATTCGAGAAAGGTCGAGCGAAATCGACTAACATAGGCACCAGGTGTGTTTATCCGCCTCAAGAAAATTGTGAGCAGGACAAGCAGAGTAAGCCGCGGCTTACCGTGATCGCGTCTCTACGGGCCTTCAAGTCGGCTGCATGTGCAAACCGCTGCCGTATATCCGGCAAGAACGGGATGAGGCAGTCGGCTGCATTTCTGGACTTCGCTAAATATGCCAGACCACAGTTTAGAACGGCCTGTTTGTCGGAGTCTAGGAGGAAGATGAATGTAAGCTTCATCGTACCGATGAGATGACCGTTGCGAGTCGGGGTATTTGAGAAATTTTGATAACCATGAACCTGTGGTGTGTATTAACAGTCAGTATAACCGGGATGAACTGAATTTACAGTACCTCCTTGAGACGGATGGCGGCAGGGTCCCAGAATTTAGCGAAATGTGGGAGACTAACATGAAGAGTTTGGGTGACTTTTTTTCTTACTCACGACGAAGGGACATACCTGCTATTTTATATCATCGCTCAGGCGTCAGGCTTCCGTTCATTTGATTTTTTTTTTGCTTTCCCCAAGCGAACTTGATCGGGGTAAGTGATCGCGACTGACCCAGAGTCCCCGTGGGTATATGGACAAGGGCTTGGCAGCTATCCCGTAATGTAAATTGCGGCAGTACCGAGGCTGTTCGGAGGCACATATTCTCGGACATTGAGGTTTTTGTTAAGTAAGTTCACGTGATTGGTTAAGGAGAAGAAGGGAGATGGGGGTCATGCTGGGTCAAGGCTGGGTAATGAGAAACTGTCGGCGTTTTGCCGAAGCGGCGGGTTGGCTATTGAACAGAGTTTGGCCAATGGCCGAACGATGCCGTCGGGTCATCGGTTCCGAATTTCAACTTACCTGTGAATATCCCCGAATGGACGACGGAATGATCGACGATGGAATGATCGACGTCCTTGGGTGACGTATTTCGGTTGATCGAATCAGATCGAATCCTGCTCTTGCCGTGAGGTATAAAAAGTGCTACCTGTTTCTCTTCTCATCAAGAAATGGCGCAAAGATCCCTGCCCGGACTGGAAACCTCTGCTAGTAGGTTTGGTCTTTTGTCACGTACTTCGTTGTACCCACCGGCTCAGTCGACTGATGCCGTCAAGTCCAAGGTATCTAAGTGCGTCGATTCACTTAGCCTACTTATTTCGTGTTTTTCTCTTTCTGTTAGAATGGCGCCGATGGTAGTCGTCAAATCTCGTTGTAAGTCAGGTGATCAGTTACCTTTCTTTCGTTGACAGGGGCCCGTAGACATTGGTTTTATTCAAATCGCATCTGGTGCATCTGGCGTGGTTTGGAAAGCTTTCGATAACGAAACAGGAGAACGTGTGGCTGTCAAAATTCGGCATCGATGGCGGAGTGGATTCCAGGAGTCTGACCGTGCAGATGAAGTTTCTCGTATCGTATTTTCTCGAATATGCCCACAAATTCAGTGTGTTACTTGCTATCCATTGTCGGCCGTGTTACCTGACTATTCTCCGGGTTGTTTGCTGAGGTTCTTGATTACGGTCTCTCGAAGGGGCTTGAATTTTCAGTTTATCCACTGTGTGGCATGTCTCTCCACAAATTACTGCGTGTTGGGCGACTCCTTCCACTCACTGCGTCTCACCTCCGGAATATATCCTGGCAGCTCCTTCGAGCTGTTGATTGTAAGCTGTTTGTTGGTTTGATGTTTCTCTGACTCAATTGACGTCAGATATGCATTCGTTGAACTTAATTCACACTGATATAAAACCTGCTAACATTGTTTTGCGTAGCGACCGAATCAGGTTTGATAGGATTGCCCTTCCAGATGGTGACGTTGCTTTCAAGGTACGCCATATATATATGGGTGTGTTCCGCTCAGTTGTAGGGAATAGGAGGTTCTTTCCGACGTTTCCATCAAGTTAATAGATTTGGATGATGCGGTCAGTGTTGGACCAAGGTGGATGTCGCTTGTTGGAACTGATTCATATCGAGCCCCCGAAGTGGTCGTGGGTGAGAATCCACTCTTTGCTCTTATGCATTTTATTCATCGTTAGGTGGGGTGTGGTTGACACCCATCGACCTCTTCTCCGTAGGGTGTGTTATGGCGGAATTGTTATTAGGCTATCCATTATTTAAACCAGATGGCGGTCTCGAAGAGCTTCTTGCCTGTTTGGAGCGAACTGTTGGGCTCACGTCCACTGGGTACGGTGGTCTTCCAGATTATAGGCCCGCTATCTTCACGAGTACTCATCCGAGAAGAGCGCTTTTTTCGGCTGAGACCCAAAGCAAGGAGGCTCTGCATAGAGTCGCGTCTGTGGTTGGCCTGAGTGTGCGTTCCATATCTCTCTTCTTCATGCTACGGTGATTATTTTTGTAGTCATTGATTCAGTGGTCCGAGTTGCTTTCTGTCTGCACCGATCTTCTTTGTTTGGACGCTGACTCTCGGCTGACGTCGACTCAAGCATTGGTTCATCCGTTTTTTCATGGGTGTTGAACGTGTTTAAACTTGGCTGTGATGGATAAGACTCTGGATAATATTAGCTCAGCGGGGTCCCATTTCGGAACGTGCCGAGTTGTAGCTACAGATGTGTTGATGCGGGGTCTTATTGTTCCTCCATATGCGTTTCCAAAGAATATATCACATGTGTGTCTTGGGGTTTTTCTTGTAACCGGTTCTATGTGTGCCTTTTCACATTTGCTTTTCAATAAGCCCGGTTTTGTCTGGAAGACGACGACGCACATACTATATCCACGCATGCGCGTACACGGACATGGATGCCAGTAGCAACACTCCTAATTTTAAAGAAGATTTTGAGTCGATTTCTCGGTCATGATGACTTTAAGTATGTGGAATTCGGTGACTGATGCTATGTCCTACTATGTGTCAAGTGTCGAGTTACCAAACATCGCTGTGAAACCGTTCCAAGGCTAAGCTAGCATCTTCAACATCCTTTTGTGCCTTTTTCCTCATATAAAATATGGGGCAATCGTTGCTGGTGCACAAAACATACTGCTCAAAATTTAGCAAGGCGTGTTAGATGGATTACCACGGACCTGGTGAAGCGAGCCTTGGCAACGTTGACATTGCGTCCAAAGGCGTGAAAATCGTACTTGTAATTCAGATGTGGTGGATACTTGCTTTTGGTAGAGTTCTCCCATCCTGGGTTTACAATCCTTGCAAAGTGCACCGTCTAAAAAATGCGGAATTATTAGAAAAAGTATTGTGATTCGAATAAAAGTTTACTTTCGACACTATTATGGGCACGGAGGGATGTTTTGCACCCCAAACAGGTGACCGCTTTTACTGCAAATTTCATCAGCCCGCCGGTTGATGGTGTAGCAACCTGAATAGTTCTTGTATGGTCACCAGATACTGTAAGGGTGTTTAGGAGTGATAGTATCAGGCCTTTGGAACGGGCGCACGCAGCGAGCGAGCCTTATCACCCAGAATGGGCTCGAATATGCGCATTAGCGGCTTAGATAGCTGATTATCGAGGTAATATTTGGTGTCTATTGGAATGTTGTTTTCCAGAACGTATAGCGGGTCTTCAGATTTTGCATATGCAGGAGCGCCTACGTGCAGGATGGGTCTAGGAATGGTGGACATGTCATCTTGCACTTGCCTTTCGTGCCCTTGATGATAACATAGGCGACACGATCGCCCAAGTTAGGAGCGGAGCCTTTCCACGAAACGATGAGCCACATACTTCTGTTTGTCAAAAGAGACGCATACCTGCATCACGGTCTCTCATTCGTTTTGCAAGTTCGACGTGAGCCTGTTTCACGGTGTAATTGCTTTTCGAGATTGCTTTTGTGATCACAAGCTGAGATATATCCACTTTGTTCTGGAGAAGATCGGATATTGTTTGTTTCGTGTACCTGAAATTGGAGTGAATTGGACATTGAAACGGGATAACACAGTGAACCTACTCCTCGGCTCCTTTGACGTCGCGGTTTATTAACATTTTATGGAGACAGGTTTCGATAACTGTCGAGACTAATCGGCAATTGTCACGCCGTACGGTCTGAGGAAGAATCAATGGGTATGAAGAAGAGTAGTACGCGATGACGAACTTCGATACCCTTTGTATCCATCTTATCATATTTTTCCGGTTGCGTCCAATACAATCCGGCATATCTCTTCTTGCTTATGAGGAGATAGGGGAAATACACTTTCTCGAACTCCAGTTTGATGGGTTTGACGAATTTCTGGGTCACCAACTCTGCCGCCTCTTTGCCTGCGAGTGTGATATTTATATGTTGATAACGTCCAGGTTGTCAATAAATCGACATTTACCGAGAGTCATGACTTTTTCAAGGGTGGCTGTACCAAATTTGATCATGACGGAGTCAGTGTCACCGTATATGACTTCTGCATTGTGTGAGTGGCCATTGGCAACACAATATTCATTTTCGACTTCCTAGAGACGTTGAGATGGAACGGCTAGAGAATCAATCAAAAGGTTGTTAACCTCTTTTGTCCTTTCAATCATGTGTCGTCCATAAGCTGTGGTGCTTGAAGAAATTTCCAGGCAGGGAAGCTTCCCGATTGTGGCCCCGGTAAATCCGTACACCGAGTTGGCGCTGATCTGATGAAACCATGTGTAGGTTACCTGTTCGGATTTCCTGTAATGTGACTGGAAAGCCTACTTTGAGTGCCAATTGACGTCCGTCGAGAACAGCGCGTTTAAAAGGATCTGTTTCCTTCTTTGAATCCGCTTTCGCTCGTTTCCGGGCGGAAATGAGATCTTCGAGGATCATAGGTAGTAGACCTCTTCGCTTCTTCGTGGTGGCGAACATATCTGGAATACGTCATCTAAGCCGTAGCAAGAAGCAGTTGAATGATACGGACTGTTATTTGGTGTTGTGATATAATCTACGTTTGAAGTAAGCCTAGGCGGTCAATTGTCGATTTATCGAGAAGAGTCGTGTAACAGAGATTGTGCGCTATCATAATAGATGGATAGAGAGAGCTGAAATCCAGAGTGGCAATAGGGACATCATAAAAGCCCTTCTTGGGTTCGATGACAGTGGCACCTTCGTACTGTTCGTCCGAGCCTGAGACAGCTTAGCATTAGTCCTGGGTAGATGTACATTAAAATGGACCTTCGGTCTTGAGGGCTGGGATAACGTATCCTTCTTTGTTGGCTCTACGGAAAAGTTGAGAAAGGACTTTGATTGATTGGCCACGCGTTAGCAGGTAATTAAAGGGAACCCCCGTGACACGTGACATTTCGACGTAGTTCACGAAACACATCAGTTTGTCGAGCAGCCTCTGAGGAAGATAGGCGTCCTGGTTAGAAAAGTTAGTCTAGGTGACAAAACACTAGAGTAGCATATCTCGCCTTTGAACAGTATATCGCTAATCGTCGCCTTGTCTCGGATGTACCATTTTGTAACTCCGTAATGACGGAATAGTGGACATCCTCCTTTTGTTCGCCGAGGAAGTGGGCACAGACGGAATTGAGGGTGTAACTTCGCAATTTGTGCTCTCTCTGCATAAATTGGAGGAGATCCAATTGGAGACGACCATCTAGTCGGGTTTCTTTTGAATTTCGTTGACCGAAAGCCCTGGAGAAGAAGTGTGTTTCTCGGACTTCCGTTTTACGATCTTCGAGAAGGTGGAAATGAGTCGAGAAAGGGTGAGAAGGCCAGACTGACATTTTAGTTTCCCGAGATAGGGAAACTTGACGAGCTTGAGGTTTTTCGCACGGTCGAGGAGATATGGAAAATCGAATCCGGTGATGTTGTAACCGATGACAAGATCTGGATCTATCTTGGTCACGAAGTCACTCCAAGCCTCGAGAAGCTTCCCTTCGTCATTGAAAGCCAGGACTTGAGTACCGACTATCTGCGAGCAGGTGTTAAGCGTGAACACATTTTTAATGAACGGTTTCTGTTCTCCTGGGGTTTTGAATGAGTATATAGTGGTTGTTACAGCTCGACTTTTTACTGTACCCTGGCGAGTAACCATGTTCGCTATTTGAATGACGGGGTCTTGTTGAGCTTCAGGAAATATGCCCTTCCGTCCTGCACATTCAATGTCGAAGCTCAGGATTCAAAGAGGTGCTATGCTCGACCATTTTCCTTCCGGAGCATGTGAGATAAAGGCATCGTATCGGACACTGATTTCGAGTTGACAGTGAGATTGTTTAGCCTCCATGGAAAGAATTGAATATCTTTTGGGCGCAATTTCGATCCAATTCATACCAACGACCTTGGTGTCGATCATGAAGCGTAGGGTATAAGAAATGTTACTCTCGAATGTACCGATGGGTTTTTCTGTGGAGAAGAACTGATAACGACATTCGTTTTGCTCGAATGTGTCTCGAACTCTGGGCAGCCTTCTAGGATCGGAAATCGTTAGCTTGATGAAAGGAATCCAATCGTCGCCTCTATATTGCCAGAGGTTGCGTTTCCGTACAAGCGTCGCGGCCACTACGGGCTCTCCGATGACCAAGGTCTGTACAAGTCAGTCATTATAATTCATGATAACGTTTCAGCGGGTGCGAACGGACATTTAGATGCTGTCGTAAAGGAACAAGGTCTGTTTCTTTGAATCCCGGGGGTTGAGCGACGTAGAAATAGGGCAAAAAGCCGGTGACGTGAGCCAGGATACTATGCCCGTCCTGGTGGTGACTGTGAGTAATGAAGTATGGGATATAGGCCATGTGGATACTTTTGTGACACCAAACATGCGCAAAGTGACCGAGCTACCCTCGCACGCCTCTTCCACGTCAGTTTGTTGAAAAACTATTCTCCATGACTCGTGAGTAGACACCGAACGAGATAAGGCGCTCACCGACGGAATCATTTTTTGTGTCTATGTGGGGAAGGGTGGGTCTAGGCCAGCTATCTGAGCGATCCTCAGCACCTGTAGGCAGGTCGAATGAAATCGTACCTAGATTTATCGATGCGGTTTTAGTACATGCGTTCCTCTTGTCTATATGTGGCCTGAGTACAAGTAAAATCAAACGTGAATACTATCGGATCCGTACCAGGAACAGGAAAAGGTTCCAAAAGAAGGCCGGGGGTGACATCGGCTGGATTGCAATTAGTTAAGTTCTAATCTCCAACGCCAACTTTTTGCGTAAGGGAGTCTGTTGAAGGACTCGCTGGCTGTCGGAACTTGCGAGTGAAGTTAAGTACCTTTGACTGTATGCCGATACGAATTGCTGTGAGCCACACCAGGCCGCGGCAGATGTTGGGGAATACATACGTACGGTCCATGGTTGTCGAAACCAGATTGGTAGCATTGCCTGTATTCATACCGTGTTCCTTGAGCCAGCCAGAGTCTGAATTGACAGAACACGGTGTCATGTAGCTATCGCTTTCATAAAAGAAGGGGGATTGAAGACCAATGGAGCAGGCACTCGATTACCGGTTTAAAAGCCAGAAGGAGGAAAGATGATCGGTACCCAGCCGCAGCGGTACCCGCGCGGCGGGCGGAATTACATAAAGTCGATGACATCAATCTCTCAAAGTTGTCGGTGGCTGTGTATCAACGTTTCAGACATGTTCATACGCTCAAGTTACACTCCCTCGTCAGTCTCCCTGCATGGAAATCTCCATCAAAAGTCACGGAGATCCCCGGTCTAGTCCCTCAATTTGGCTGGGCAACCATCAATTAAGCCTCGAGCGTTGAGCGGTTAAAACAGTGAAAAAGAGCGCGAGTACTTACTGTTACCACCGCCGACCGTCTACCCTCGCACAGAGACGACTTTGTCGCCCTAAATTCCCACTCCCCATTTGGCAGATGCCGCCCCGAATCCAAGCCAGCAAACTTATTTATTGCCCGTTTGCTGCCCCATCAATGAATGGTTGCTTAGCGGCCGCCGGCCCTAGTAAGCCAATCGGAACATGAACTGGAAACATTGTCACAAATACCTTGTCCTTTAAGGCTTTGGGATGATCCTAATTTCATCCTGGTGTTGTTGTCAACGGTTTTTTAGGGTATGATTTATTGTTACGGAAAAGGCATTTCCCTTGGCTCATCCCGCGGTGCACCAGATAACATTCGACTATACTACACCATTCTTTCACGGTTGCAAAAGATACCACACATGCCAATTTTTGACGCCCTCATGGGAATAATCCGAGGAGATGTCGGGCAGCTAGATTGTTGACTTCGTTGTAGTATGTCAACACGAGAATCAAATTAGTCGATGAACGGACGAGTATCGAGGCGACTGACTACTCTCTGGCGAAGCTTCGTCGGTTCGACCGAAATGCACAATTAATTCTGATGACCGAAAGTAGAGGTACAATTTGAATGACTGATAACAGGTGCTACTTCCAGTGCTCTCCGGCAAAGTAGGGGCGAGAATTGTGTTTGATGTTATACCTCGTTGTACGGCGGAGGATCTCCAGTAGAAATTGGGGGCGTCGGAGAGATATTTGATTCGGAGGTTTGCTCGAAGTTCGCAGTCGCTCTGGTGATCTTCGCACTGTGATAGCGGAGACTGTGGAATCTAGACGCACTTTCACGTTGTTGCTATTCATATAGTCCTGAGTATAAGCCGCCACCTCGTGGATCGATTCCTGTCTCTTGAGCTGCCCGGTCGACGTGCTGCAATCAATTTGGAATCGAAAGTAGGTGTTAGGATGGCTCTCGAAGTGTCTTTCATCCTTTGTGCCGTGTTCTCACAGTCAGTGGCTATTGCAATCATGAGTTGCAGGATGTCAGTGTCGCTTGTGCCTATTTTGAAGAAAGGAAACGGCGTTCGTGTTTGGATTGATATAGGTTTCCCAGTTCCGATTAGTTTTTTTTTCCACCACTCCGAAAAAAAAAAAAACTCTATTTATGGTCTGACTAGGGAGACTACGTTCCGATGCTGATACGACATGCAATCGCTCGGCCAGGAAACATCTGACGAGCCTCAGATAGGACCTGATCTGCAGGGTTATTCCGTCCCATTCCAGCATCGATGAATGTTTCTGGTAGCGAGCCTGTGCCGAAAATGCGCTTGAAGAGTGTTGGCGTAGCAGATGTTGACCGTGCTGCTTTTGTGCATGATCGCTCTGCTGATGAAAAAAGTCGGCAATTTTCGGATTCCACCACCGTTTGCGAGACGGTTAGTCGGTCAAGGTCGGTCAGTGTAGTGCAGTGAATAGAATGATCGTGTATACTTACCGAGCGCAAGAAGATGGAGGTGAGGGGATGAGCCTGACTCTTTCTGAAGGGCGCTCATAACGACAGGACTGGAGAAATAAAGTGCACAGGACCAACTTGGCATTATAAAGTAGTAGTGTCTCGGTAACCTAGACGTTCCATTGTGATCACCTTATCTTATCTGCTACTTCGGAATTGATCCGGTGGAGTTTGAATAAATGATAAGGAAAAGTGGCGCAGATCACAGGTTCTAATAGCAATCCCGTCCATAATTTTTTCCGATTTTCTCGCGTGGCTCGGATCATTCGGGTCATATCGGTTGATCTGGATTCGGCGGATGTCGGGAAGTGTAGGGATTGCTGTTTGGAACGTCCTTCCTTCCGAGACAGGCTCTAGTGGACCAGTCCGCCCTCTGGTACGGGGATACGCTATCAAGTTGTTTCATCTCCTTGGGGTCCGATTGATCCGATCGTATCGTTTCCTTTAAAATCAGAGAGTCCGGTGACTGCTTCCCCGCCATCCGTTTGCCTGACGAAGCCGTGGTTTGGAATGTATCGGGCATTTTTGGACTGTGTTTCCATCTTCTGTAAGTCGATTTGACCAGAGCTTTTATTTTATTTTATGCTGTTCGTAGTTTGGCGAATTTGTCGTTTCAAGTTGCTTTGCGGTAATGTTTCTTCCGACAGCTGTATGATGTCTTCACAACGTCGCGTTGTTCTCCCACCTGAGATATGGACTATGATTTTTATTCAATACTGTGTTGGCGATGGATGGGACCCGCAGATTTTTAATCGTGCTCGCGACGAGCTTTGCAGACTGAATCCTTCTTGGGACGTTTTCATCCAAGCCGTGCCGTTCTTTTGGTCGGAGTTCTCTGTTGGCGCTGCAACACCGGTTACATCTCTTGTTAAATCTGTCCGCAATGTCGCCTCTCATTCTATTAGGGTCACTATACAGCTGGATGTCGACTACGGTGTGTTCAGCGATCCAGTGGTCGCAGCGGAACTGCGGAGCAATCATTACGCATCCGCGCTTCAATCTCTGGAAATCATCGGTCCGACGTCTTCTTCGTGGACTTTTTTACGGATTTGTGTGGGCTGTGATGATTTTTTGGATGTAGTGCTTTTATCGCTACGTCTTCTCTCAGTCCCCCGTCTGCAAACTATGGAATTTTGCTGTCTAGTATATCCTTCCGATTATTCTGTTGTCGCGGATCAATTGCTTCGATCTCCTCCCATTTTTTTTGGATCTGCCTTATCGCTGCAACATCTTCATATAATATCCTGCTGTCTCGACTGGGGTCAGTGCAGTTATTATCGATCTTTGGTGTCCCTTCGGATTCACCATCTGCCCAACACTTTGTGGCCAACTGCATCGGAGTTTATTGCAGTCGTGACTTCGTCTTCTCAACTTCAGTCATTAGAGGTTGTTGGATCTGGTTACTTGGTAGACGACAGTGCAATTGTGCCGAGGTATCATTTGCCTCAACTGGAGTCGCTGGAGATGATGTGTCCCTCCGTGCACGTTTCTCTTGTCCGTCTCCTTGGATTTGCATGGATGCCTATGCTTAATAGACTGGTGCTTTCAGGTTTTGAAGCAGATGCGTTTCATCTCGTTTCGCATTATTTTGAGTGTCTTCCTCGCGTGAAGACGGTTGTTATACAGGATTGCATTGTAGATGCCGCTCTTGCGGAATCCTTTTTGAGCCGGTTGGGGGAAGTGGATAGTCTTAATATCCGATTAGGCGGTTTTGTATTTTTCGATGTTATGTTGAGGAACCCTGCATTTTGTCCCCGGCTTCGCGAGCTGATCGTCTGGTCGGCGAGCGCCTGTGACGTTCTGCAGTTCCTTATTATACATCAGGGGCTGAGTTTGCGTGTATTGTATTTGCACCACTCGATGGCATTCCCTCTGACGGAACGCGAATTTCGGACCATCTGTACTATATCTCATTTGATTCCTTATTTTAACACTACGCCCTATTGTGTAATTTGATAACTGGATTTCGAGGTTGCCATTATACAGCGATAACCGAGGGGATCTGAGGGATGGGATAATGATGTATCTCCTCAGGGGGTTAGATATTACTGCATTCATGTCGAGGTACAGATGGGCTTACGATGTGCACTGTGTTCCAATCGCAGCGAGAAACGGTTTAGTGTTTTCGAAGTCGTGGTGTTCGAGCTCCGAGTGAGTAGTGACGTCCGGTGGGTTAGCTGAATGGGTAGCGTGAAGCCGGACACTTCTATGGATGTGATTGAGGGGACGCTAGAGAAAAGATGTGGAGGATGTTCCCGAAAGTTCATCATCTCCAGGCGCTCGAGAGCCGCTGTGCCGCGGAATGGTGCCAGAATGGCAGCCATCGTCGTTCACGAAATTGATAATGGGACCTAATTGCTGGACCCTATGGGTGTGAGGTACGACATTTTGAAGCCTCTGTGCGAGTACATCAGTCTCGGGATGGAGACCATGCGGACCGTCCCAGAAGACTAGCTAGATTTTACATGTCTGTGAGCGCTCGAGGAATTTGAATATGATCTCTTGTGGACCAGTGTAGCTTCCGTGTGGGTCGAGAGGGCCAGCGTGGTGGTATCCCTGAGTCAAAAGTCGATAGGCTTAAACCTTCGAGCATTTAGGATACCTGTTTAGAAGACCTTGAGGCATGAAGGTTAAAGGGAGGATTGTTCGTGCCTTCGGAAGGCGTGCCGATGCTAAGGTCACGAAAACGATGAGAAACGTGGCCCAGGGCCCATTCTGATCTGAACGGGACGATGCCGCCTGTGTGTATGTCCTCCTCGTGTCTCGTCCAGCGATTGCAATGAGAAGGTTGTCCGGAAGTGTAAAGATTCGTGGGGGCAAATCCTGAGGTAATTTAGTGCCTTCTAGGAGCATTGGGAGGCACTGCGAGCCTCTTGCCGAGCCTAGGTATCGGTGGTCATTCTGTCAAGAGAGACTGGAGTCTATCTGTGATAGCATGGGAGTATAGCGTCAACGGCCAAGGCCCAACGATTCCCATTTGGTTCGATCGTCGTCGATCACGATTGACAGTAACTCCTTGGAGAATATTTACACTGCCACGACGTGTACTATGTTTGTACTCCTGTATCTGACCTGCCAGTCCTGTACAAAAACAGACCATTGCAAAACTTGTTTGTTCCGCCATTCTCGTCTCTAGACACCGCATCCGAGTCGTCCGCTGTCTGGTGTCATCTTGATTCTGCTCTGTTCTGCCCCATACCCGCTTGGCAGCCTCCACCTTGGTTTCCTTTCTTTAATGGCCAGCGCCGTCGACATTAAAGATGCCTTTTCGGTCAGGGACTTGGAACCCACTGCGTCAGATATCGCAGAAATCAGACTCCAAATTGCGTTAGCGACTAGAGATGTTATTGATCTCGAAGAAGAGTTCATGCGAGCGTCTTCTGCAGTTGCCGATGTAGTTGCTCGTCGAGCAGCTCGAAGGATGCAGGTGCAGGTGTTAAAGTCTATTTTGGCCCCGATTCGTCGAATTCCCGCTGAAATATTGGCGGAAATTTTTGGGCATTGTGTACGAGGCGAGGCGCCTTCTTGTATCACGAATCCCCGGGCGGCGCCTCTTCTCCTTGGCAGAGTGTGTGGATTTTGGCGTAATGTTTCGATGTCGACACCCATCCTCTGGACCAATGTGGGGCCTAAATTGCCGTTGTCACATATCGACGAGATCTTCCGTCGGTCGGGCGGCGCTCCTCTTTTCCTCTCCGTTGACAGGACATATTTGGCTTTCGAGGACGTCGTGCTTCCAGTTCAGACTCGATTACGCGACCTTGCGCTGCGCCTTGATATGAAGCACGATGCGCTCACTACCAGTGAAGATTATCACTTCCCCATTTTACGCGCTGTGCGTATCCGTCTCTACGTCGAACAAGTGCGCGGCGATCGATTTGTCAGGGATAACATCTCTGCCTTGTTCGACGTGTTCGCCAGATCGCCGCAGCTTTCTGTGTTGTTCCTGGACGTTTGCCCTCGCAATCCCCTTTGGTTGCCGGTCCCGAGTGACAGATTTCCATGGAGGCAGTTAAAATCGTTGTGTCTCCACACCAGAGTGCCTCTTTCTTGGATGCAAAGAATCCTGCCTTTGTGTCTTCTGATCGAGTCATTGCAGGTTTATAACCTCGCTAGGGAAACGCCTGACATCGTAGAGGCGGGGATAATTGTCCTCAGCTCGCGACTGAGCTCCTTGACAGTTGGGGCGGACAGTCCTCTCGATTTGACGCGTTTTTTCGCGTCTTTTTCATTTCCTGGTCTACAGCGGATGGAAGTTAATATGGAACGTTCCCAGATGGTCGATTCCGAGCTTGCACGGCTTTCCGGTTGTTCCCTCGAAAAGCTAACGTTGCGAGGTATCCGATTTGTGAACCCAGAGCTGCTGCTCACTTTTCTAGGAACCGTGCCTTCTGTCACGTCGCTCTCTCTCCAGCATTGCTCAGGTCCGGGGCTTTATGACGCTCTTTTTCGGGCGCTCAATTCTCGCATGTCAAGCCTGCTCCTTTTGTCACGTCTCACCGATCTCCATGTTGTCGGGTCGAAGGAGGGTATGGAGGGTTCGATAGTTGCCGAAATGCTTCAGTCGCGCATCAGACTGCCTGACGATTCTCCGTTGTCTCAGTTGGAAAACGTGAAGTTCAAGTGGGTGTACATCAGAGGCACCGACAATTTTCCGCGTCTGTTGCAAAACTTCTGTCTTCCAGGGTGGACATTTGACGCGATTAGGTATTTACCGTTACCTTCCCGATTTTGGGTCTAGTTGCTGTGATTTACCTTTCCAGTGGGTGTTGGGATTGACTTTCGATACGTCATATACGTGTTTTATGTTAGGGCCGATATACGATACCAAGTCGAATAATTCGAGGCGAACCTGATACTAGTACTAGTAGCGTGTCGAGGCATAGTGCCGATGTGTAAGATTGTTTGATGGAGGGCTGTATTTGAGGGTACCGAAATAAGATCTTGGAGTGATGGGCAGAGCTTTTTTGATTGAATCGGGATACTGCGGGTTGATTGTATACTCCCGTTCGCTGTTGGTTAATGTCGCGAGGTAAAGCATCCATGCGCAGTTAGGAGAGCATTGTGCCTATGACGCCCTTGCAGGTTTACATACGGTGGAATATGTGCTTGACATACACCGTATTCTTCGGTTTGCGCTAGCAGACGGTCGTACTGCTCATTTTGCGGTACCTCATCGGTTTCGAATTATGTGTCGTTCAACGTCGACGACACGTCTTGGAATCATCCTCGTCGATCGACGGCACGGCGTGGAAATGTACTGGTTCTCTTTATTTCCGAGGGGGTACATATTCTCAGTGGATACCATATTTCCACCTCGAAGCTTGACGGCCATATACACGAAAGTCAGAGTGACTGGGCCTGGATGTGTTTACCCGTTGTGGTCGCTGGATGCCGATGGAATGCTCGTCTCCGAAACATCGGTTGAATATCTCAGCACCAGTGTGGTTCTGGTCGTAACCAGACCGGAGGATGTTCACGGATGTTGCCAGTATTTGGTGATGGATGTGTTGACGAGTGGAAGTATCCGGTGGAGGAGTACGGTGCGGGTTCCTTTCTGTCCATATGGGACTGTCGTTGTCTACGGGGTCGTTCGGATGCTAGAGGGTTATTGTTTGTTGGACTGTCGTGATATCGGATGTGGGCGTCGAGTGTGGCTGCGCACACCCGAGTCCTTGGTTGATCTCGCGTCTTTCACATGGATGCTGATGCCGTCTGTTGAAGTTTGGGGTAGGTTTATGTGGACTGCGGGGTTATTGGATTTGGTGTGGAAGGTTGGTATGCTGTGTGTTTTGCTGTATATCTTTGTGTAGTTCTTTATCGGTGCTCAGCCGTTGTAGAAACAGTGGTTACTCTGGTCGTAGTTGTTCCCGGAATGGAAGACACAGGTAGAGTTAGACTCGTGGTGTGTTGAAGACACTGCAAATAAAAGGGGTTTTCTTCGACGCAAGCCCAACCTGCGATGCAACTTGTTACACCATTCCAACCTGAACCACCACATTTAGTAGTTTCGGGGAAAAATATGGATAGGAAGAGAGTGCTTGCAAACCAGAAGTCGTCGCGGTTGTCGCGAGGGGTATAGTTATTGAAATAGGCGTTCATCACAGGGTTGTATGCGATTCCGAAGATATCGGCGATGTGCTGGAACTTCCGCCCGTAGGCGTGAATGATTCTGCGAATTGTCCTTCCAACGCGGTCGAGCATGCTCTAGCGAGTTCGAGAATCCATTGATTTAGGTGGATGTATAGTGGTGCAATTTAAAAAGTCGTCGGTGCCGGGCCAATATTAATGTTCAGTGGACGGTGGGGCTTGCGCGTTGTTGCGCGTTGTTGTAATGGTCAAGGCAGTGGACACGCCGATGGATGCAAGGCCTTGCAGACCTTGGGAATATGAAAACTTCAGGCCATTTCCCGGCTGAGGTTGTGCCTCTCCAATTGAGTAAAGGTGAGCGTTTCGGTGAACTTTTTTTTTTCTTCTTTTTTGTCACTCACTCCTCACCTAGTATGACTTCTAAAGGCTTAACATCTTGTGTACACGCGTTGGTACAATTCTAGGAAAGTGCGAGAGTCGTAATGAGACAGACATGCATATGCCATAACGATGAAGTTGTTCGTGTTGGAATTGAAGCGTGTTAGAATTGGAGTTTGAAGGGTCCGTCTGGACAAACCGGATGAAACACAACCATACAGTCTCTTCGAACCGCGCGATGAGGCGCCGCTCTCTATGGAAATGAATATTAATACGCACCTTGAGGTTCCTGTTCAGTGTCTCGCCAGCTTCTGTGCTTTTCGGAGAGGTACGATTTTTGTTGTTCAATTTAATATATTAATTGGATGAGCAGCTATGGGAGGCCCGGTACCAATGTCCAAATGTCCAAAGTTTAGGCGGGCGTGGACGCCGTTTATGGTAACGGGCAGTGACAATCCAAAAGAGGAATAAGCAAACAAATATGCACAAAATAATAACCACTCTTTTCCTGCCACCATGTCGAGCAAAGCATGCGGGCGCGCCCGCATCGCGCCGTCGCGTCGCGATTCCTTTGGTGTTGGGGTGGGCTATGAGCGCAAAAAGCCACGCCGGCCGTTGCGCGTTTGCCTGTTGGCGCAGCCTTGACGTCCAGGTCCACGTTGGTGGTCGTGTTGTGATGTTTCCGTCTTTTGGAGGAAACTAAAGCCCTGCAAGGGCTCAGAAAATTTACCGTATCGAAGCAGGATCCAAACCGAGGGAGGGCTTCACCCGCAGAAAGAACGGCAGGGTCGGCAAACAGTCGGCGGAATGGGCATGAAATGTAATGATGATCGCAATCTGTCATATTACTGATGCCATCTGATGCCATCACAGGAATTCTTTGTGCGCGCTCAGTGATGTAATACACTCTAGAGTAAACAACGCCAAATATTCTCCTCCTCCCTCCATGCTACGCTCCCTCCGTTGAGCTCCATGTCTGACCAAGAGACCGTGTAGCTCCGCCACAAAAAGACTTTAGGTATGAATGTTCGTGACGAGTTAACCCAAGGTCTGTGGATTTAAAAGTGACGGTTCAAGTTCGTCGCAGACGATTAGTGATATCGCACATGCTTGTACCAACGGCGCGGCGCATTGCATTCAGTAGCTCTACAAGCATATACAAAGTAAATGACCTTTTTTATTTTATTTTTATTTTTTTGTCTCTCCGATTTTCCTTCTTCATCCGTGGTAGTTAGTATTCAAGGTAGCGTGTGCAAGGATGGGTATGTTTTTGCGGCTTCCAAATGCTCCCTCGGCGCTTCCATGCCTGTTGTGTCTCCCCAGCGACTATGTGGGACAGCCTCAAGTAACGAGTGTTCAGCTTTTCGACCACAGTCAAAATGTCGGCGTCCGACATGGGATTTTTGCTATATCCCGGGACTTGCCGGATGGCTAGAAATCTGATGTTTAGAGGGAGGGGTATGGAGTCGTCCGCCAAGGATAGTAGAAAGGTCTATAAGTGTATTTAGCCTTCGTAATTTAAACACGGCTGGTATCACCTTGTATGAAGTCACATCAAAGTCCTTGTAAGTGGTGCGATCCACTGTTGTATCTTCATTTGGAATTCCCTTTAGATCTGACATGTACTCCGAGTCGGAATCATCGGTTGTACAGTCCTCTTCGTCACAAGAGTCACCGTCGTCGCCGCACTGATGGCTTTCTTTGGTGGAAAGGGCGACTATATCTGATGGGAGCATGTTTTCCGGTAATGAGGTGAATAGGAGATGTCCATTTCCATTGGGGAACTGAATGTCAATGTCCAGCAATTCATCGATGTCGCCGCTTGGATTGTCGTTCTGCTGCTCGGTGGTGTTTTGCAGGAAGAATGCGAGGTGTTTCAGATTGGGGAAAAGTTCTGCAATCAAGCATAAAACGCTGGAGCCCAGAGGAATGAGCGGCAAGGTGAGCTCTTCAACGACCGCCGTAGATTTCGAAATTTGTAGCAAAATGTCCTGCATTGTCGTTTTGGCCACTGGCCCGTCGTATTCATCGGGCCTCTGCACATGGTTTAGGTAAAGTTTCTGTACAGGCCTACCTGGTGCCAGGGCCTTGGCAACTTCCATGCGACCGACGAAGGAGCATAACAAGGGGATCACAGTTTCAGCGAGAATGATGCCATCCGCAAAATCGGCGGGCGTGTCGAGCTCCATGTCTTCGAGCGCTGGGCAGCAGTGGAGGAAGCTGCAGAACAAATTCTGGGCTTCATTTTCCAGAGATAAGGTTAAGGAAACGAGGTAAGGAGCGAGTCCTGCAGCCACGAAGACCGACAGAAACACTCTGACCGGTTCTGGATCCATTATTTCTAACTTTTCCAGGTTGGAAGGAGACACAAGATGGTACTGGTGCATTTTTTCATCCCCTTTCCATAGCGGCCCGTAGTATTGGTATGAGAACTCCTTCAACGCAATACCCCCGGCGGAGGGTGGACATGCTATTTCGCACTCCCTAATGTCCATGATGGTCAAGTTGGGCAGGGAAGTAAGTGCCCGGCAGAATTCGGGAGAGAAATTGAAGCCAGTGACCTCCAATTTACGAAGATTTGTGTATGAACCGATGGTGGAGCGGAAGTCGGATTCGATTGCATAGCACATATCAATTATTGATTTAAGGTCAGAATTAAGACCGGGAAGATTCGGTTCTTCCTCGCGAAGGGTGGTGATTAATGATGATGCCTTGAAGGTCCAGGAGCGGACTGTGACTGCGATGTGGGTGCTGGAAGGGATGCGAAGCAGCCTTTCGCGTTTATGCTCCATCTTCTTCAGAGTAGCATCGGCGGTAGCTGGACTGTGAATCGGCATTATATCGGCTAAGTCGGGGCCAGTGTAAACGAGTTTTTCGAACAAGAGTGGGCGGCAGATTTGGTTGAAAAGACGAGACGAGCAGGACAGGTTTGGCAAATCTTCAGTGGAGGCATGACGCCAGGCCCTTTCCCAAACCTCAGGTGGAAAAGACATCGTCACAGTTGAACTTTTTCGTAATGGGATTACTGGTACTGAGGTTGAGAAATAAACTTACCTCTGAACCATGAACTGTCGGTTGTTACTATCTGTAACGAGAAGTGGCAATTCGGCAGAGAAGAAAAATTGAACTAGCGACAAACAACTGCAAATTGAGTTTCATCGCCCGCTACATGTCCATGTTGAAAAACATGCCAATAGCCGGCCTCGATGCAGCATTATTCAATCCTAAGTAGTAGCAGTAAATACAGTCAGGTAATTAAGTAATGTCCTGCGCCTTCTCCGGCGGTGCTTTCGCGGTGCTCGTCCCGCTCGCCGCGGCTGTCGCATGTTCCCTCGTCCTTTTCCTCAAAATCTTCTTACGACTGCGCACCGCGTGCCGGTGCTGCGCGTCGTCTCCGTAGAATAGGTGGTACTCGCAGAAGGCGCAGCGAGCACCGATTGTGTCGTGTTTGTGGCTTTTCGTGAAACCCCATCGTCCTTGACCTTGTGTTCAGCTTGTTCGTTACGCCCCGTGGATCCATTCTTGTCAATCCCTGAGTTTCGTTTGTTTTACGCCCGCTGCTGAAACTGTGCGTACCTTTTTTTAGCGTTCTGTTCGCGTCTCACGGTTATAGTCGTCGAAAACGGCGTCCTTGTGAAATCTCAACGATGTGGGTCTAGATGGGGAGGGACGTATCGGAGGCGGTTGTTTTATGTTACGTCGACGTGCATTGTACCGATGCGTCTCTCCCTGGTACTTCGACTTCGCGTGTCCCGGTTTACCAACGGGTAGGCGTTGAATCTCGCCGTTATTGTCTGCTAACGATGTTCATTTCGGGGCGTTTGCTCTTGACGCGACCTACATCGACCGCTTTTTGAGGATACCGTCGTCTTTGTAGTCACTGTAGCCAGATGTTGTCCTAGTATAGCAAGAGAACCTTGGTGGAAGAAAACCCCTCTGAGGAGGCAGACTTTAGTTCCGTCTTTATCGTTGGCCCGTGCGCGTAGTCGTGACGGAAATGCGAGGAGGTTCTGTGACCCAGGCTGGGTCGATCTCTATTTCGAGGTGTTATGGCGTTACCGATCCGGTTTCCCCCTTCCATCCTCTTCCACGATGCCCTCTTATTATTTTCGCGAAGTCTCGGTCACGGTCAAGCAATTATCGTCGCGCATTAAGTGCATGGCTACCGAAATCGCTTGTCGTCGTTCGGTGTCGCCCGATGAGGTGCCGTCCAAGATGTCCTGGGTCTGAGAATCCATAAAGACCTCCAACACTTTTTTCGATACACGCCGGGTCGAGAAACAATTCGTGGGTGCCGGTAATCATGTCTCGGCAGTCTTGAAGTGGGAGAATGGAAACTGCGGCGATTCCAATGTATGGATTGGTGAAGATGAGTACGTCGTGTCGGAGACGTGTTACGTTGTATTTAGGTTCAAATACTGCTCTAATGAAACGGTTGCAAAAAGGGATTTTCAGTACAGTTATAGTGAGTTAACGATGGAGAGTTTACCGCGTTGACTCGCACCGTCCTGAGGGATGTTTTTTGGGTCGCTCTGGAGGGTGAGTTGGCGGATGTAGATGTATGGGCCGCCTGTACCTTGAAATCGGCCAAGAGCGAGGTAAAGGAGATTATTCTGAAAGGTGGCTGTTGGTAAGCAGCCATCCACGGTTTGGCGGGCGATTAGTTGGAGCAAGCCCGTTACCGAGTTAACACGGTACATGTCAACGTGCGTGTTCAGAGGTTTGAGACTAGAAAGGTAAGTTTGCCGTGTTGTATGGGAGAGAAGCGCGAACTGACTGAAATGGATGATGCGACGCGACAAGGAGGAGAATGTGGGAGGAGAGATACCAGGAAATGCTGGCAGTGTTCAGAGGTATTTCGGAGTCGGAGCTTACGGCGTGTTGAGGTTCACAAGGAGTGGAAAAGTTGTAGAGGAGAGCACCTCTGGATCTGCTTATGCAAAGTAGCTAAAGTAGCCAGTTGGTTCCTGGGACGAGGATAACATGCCGTAGGATTCCTGGCGTGGCGTTAGGCGTTTCATGTGTCGCGAGAAGATATGGGAGGGTGAGGGACAAGGAAGAAAATTCGATCGGACGTCTTCGTCACGAGGGTGATGTCGGATGTTGTCGCGTCGTCGAGTTGTTTAAACTTAAAGATAGAACGGGGTTCGATCTGTCTATGGACACAAGTGTCGGTAGAGGTCACCCCGGTCTAGTTTAAAGAGGCAGGCACTCGAAAGTGCGTCTGACCAGGTCTGACCCATTTGGTATCAGGGTGATCGAGATCGATCGTGTTTGGTTGTGGTGATCGCAACTATCTCCTTCTGCATCGCAATATTTATTTCTCTCTGATTAGTCCCTATTAGTACTATCTGGCGTGATGTCTTGTCGCTGCTTGGTTCACGGACCTAATAGTGGGATCTGTCGTGCGTCTCTCTGTCGCCGCGCCGGGTGTATGGGCCATACTCTCGAGCTCTGTCTTCAGAACTTGCCCCCATCTCGTCTATTCCAGCAGTGTGTAACGTCGCCGGGTGGTTATCGTGTCATTTCCGAGTATTTGAAATTCCACCATCGTCGGGATGAGTGGGACGGTTCGTGACTTCGTTCTGTTTCATTATAATACCTTGATATTCCGCTTTAGAAAACTTTGTTCCGAACGAGCGCACTGGTACTTTGTGCAATGTGCCACTTAACGTTTTGGCGGTAATTCTGTTGCGTCTGGAGCTGCGAGATAGGGTTCGTTTTGGAGGTACCTGTCGCATCCACCGAGCACTCGCGAAGAGACTGCTTCTGACGGTGGCGGCCTATGCAATCAAACCGTACGGTCTGTCGATGAATGATGTGCAGATTATACAGTCCTGCACCAAGACCGTTGTCTCTGGTTCCGTTCTCAGCCGAATGTTGTATTCTGGTGGCGGTCGAGGAGGTCATGGTCAGCCTTCTTTGGATTTCTACTGTGCTGCGCATGAAGCTTTAACGGTGGCCACTTACCTTAATCACGCTACTGGTCGGCGGATCGATCCCTATGCTGGGGACTCTGTGGCGATGGAGGCTGTATGGGATGCTTATACTTTGGCTCGAGAGGATGAACCTGACATCAATGTTTTTGAGGCTTGGTCGGAATGTCCGCTCGATGCTGTTCTTCAGCTTCCTACGACGGTAGATCTAAATATCTGGACGTTGGATCAGATATGGGTTGGATATCCCGCTTCCACGTTTTGCGGTTTCGGTATGACGTCCCCCGCTCGCTTACCCCTCGATTGTCTTGAATCGAGACAGGCTGCTTGGGACAGTCTCCACGGTTCAATGGCCGATGGGTATTGGATCGATTCGGAGCTTCTACACTTTCACGAATGTACACGGGATCCTGCTTGTCCAGCAACGTGGCGCGATACGCATGACTCCGGTTGTTCGACGATCCGATTTCCTGTTATGGGAGGTCTGTCATCCCGTGTGTATCTTGGACGTTGGATCCTTCGGTGATGTGTTCTTTTGGGAGCCGTGGGGTGAATGCTAAGGCGAGGTCTTTTAAAAATAGAGAATGTTGGTGATAATTTCATTTGTTTCTGGTTATAACTGATTTGGACTCTTTGTAGATCAGGGTTGGAGGTCCGAGATGGGGATGTTGAGGAATGCATCCGTCCGTCCCGCGTAGTTTATCTATTGGGCGCCAGTCATGCTCATTTCATTGGTATTGTATCTATTTCCAATATAGGTCGGTCAGTGGTCTAGTCCTAGTCGGGTTTTTAGATTTCCAGACGCATCTGGCGTTGACTTTTTCTGGTATTTATTATTCTCAGTCCTTTCGGGTTTCCTCGGTATGCGTTGGAGTCCGTAGGAGACGTTGATGGTCCAGTAGGCACCCTGTCGTCTGTCGTTTTTTAACCGGTTAATTGGGTTGAATGCTTTGTAGATTGTTAGTATGTGGCGGACGTTATCCTTGAGGACGAGTTTTTCAGTTTAATATTGTGTGTAGTGTCATGAAGAACATGCTGTTCTTCCATGCTTTGTTTTCCCTATGTTTGTTGAACCAGTAAAACCTCTGAATTAACGCGTCGCATATTTCATCCTTTGTTAGCATTTTCCGTTGACTGCTGTGTATTGCAATTTACAGGATGGTGGTGTTAGAGTGGTTTTCTTTCCGGGTTCCGACTCTAGTACTGTCCACAAGTTAACCTGGGCTTCAGGCTCGAGTCATAGTATTTTTCGGAGGTATGTTCCCGCGTCTGGAAGGACTTCTGGTCTGCATGGGAATTGGGTGGAGCACAGGCATCAGCAAAACCGGATTTGATCTGGTAGCGGCTGAGGTAATTTTCGTAGTGTTTGTAGCGTTCGTAACCCTGCGTAGTGCTACTTAGCGGAGGCTATCTTTTTGTAGCGCTACGTAGTGCCGTCAATTTTTTGTAGCATTTCGTAGTACTACGTAGCAATGGGAGCAAGTTCTGTAGTAGTAGATATATATGGCCCCGTAGATCTGGTGAAGTTACTGAGCCTAGACACGCAATGAATTTCAAGAATTCCCAGTATCAACTTTACAGAGCACTATCTACTCAGCTATGTACCTAATCAAGAAGAGTGCAAAGTCGTCAAGAAAGTCAACCAGACTCTCTACTTTCTGCATGCAGCCATCACCAAATCTGGAAAAACAAGCCCAGGCCATGGGGCTCGTGAAATCTCCGCAATTATGATGTATCCTCGCAAGCGCTCGCAAGCGTCGGTGACCGGGACACAATTCTTGTAAGTTGCAGACACTTTCCTACAATCTTTGCCACTGACCGCGAGATAGTTGCAACAGATATTTAGCACTCACGAGCGCATACACTTTGTCACCCGGTAGCGCGAGAAATAAATCATATTGTCAGATATCTGAGTAGCCGTTGTCGTCAAAAATGTCACCGTCGTCCCGTCGTCGTCGTCGTCCGAATCCATCTCCGAGACTCCATCTGAATCCTCCTCGGAGTCCGGCTCCGGGTCTTCCTCGCCTTCGCCGTTGTGTGCTGCTGCCGGTACCTCCTCCACGTCCACATCCATTGCGTCACCGGAAACGGACTGTAGTGGGATTGCAACGTCCGCCTCTTGTTGTGGAAGCCCATTGACGTCTGCATCGTTTGTACCTTTCCAGACAGACTGACGGTGAATGAGGTGTCGGACGCCATCACCAACATACCGCATGAACATGTCCCGGTCAACCCAGCTGCGTACGTGGTCAGCACATTGTTCTAAATGGAAGAACTGACTTACATTATGACGTAGAAATTCTCCCGATCATCTTTCTCTCCCGGCGCACGCGCGGCCGTCGATTGGTCGGGCGGTAAAGTCAACAGCGAGCTCGAACGACCAGCAGCGAAAGCAGGGACGATGTGGTACCCGCGCAGGATGAGCGAGGGATCCAGGAACCCAAAGGCAAAGTCGTCTAAATCGGGCACGAATCCAATTTTTGGTACGCGCGCTGCTTTGAAGCCCGAGCGGTAACCGGGTTCTGTTCCGTACCACCGAACCCACAAAAATTCCATGTGTTGTGGCGATCCGTTCCGAGATTCAGAGACGGTGTGGAGAACCTCGACGTGAAAAATACCAAGAACCCGTGCATACCAGAACGGGTGGGTGTTGTTAGCTGTTTCGGGGGAAAGCACCATCACGTTGGGATGGCTGCGGGGGTTTATGGTGTCCTGGTCGCGTCGCATGTCGTACGTAGTAAAATTGACGCGTAGTGTTTAAACCGGAAAAATGAAGTTTTGGATGATCCTGATTGTATTGCGTTGCGCTTCCGCATACTCGGCCTCATCGCCGTCGAAGCTTCGCCCCAGAAGGCGAGAGAGAAGGTGGTCCTTCAGCTTTGGAATGAAACCCTGTCGGTTCGAGTCGGTAGTATTCAGCAAGATTGTGGTCAGTCGCTCCGTACCTTGGTAGCAGGATCATGCCCGTGCTCCTGCACAAATCTCAAGAGATGGATCGTGTCTTTGCGCAGCTTTGAAATGTGGTGGTGAGCGTCGAGCCCAGCGTATGAAGAATAGTCGTTATCGGAGAAGGAAGTGTGTGCGTCACAATTATGAGGGGTAGCAGCGGCTTGTTTAGCGCGCCGAATACGCGTGGCACGTCGCTCCAGACGAACCATCTGCTTCGTGGCGTTGTTCTTATTGGTTCGGCCGTAGAGTACTTTGACGTATTTGTAGTCGGTTTCGCCCTACAGACCGATATCAATACGAGTAGCGTGAGTAAAAAATTATGTAGATCGTCTGGGCGGAGTATGATTCTGTCGCGCCAAAAACGCGGATTATGGGCGCATAATCACCTAACGCGTGGAATTTATAGGTATTGAGGTTGAGAAACTTACGCTTGGGAGGTGGAGGAGGGCCCGCCGGGACCGGCGCAATCCCCGCAGCTTTCTTGCGAGCACCGCGCCGAGTTCTAAATGCCGTCTCGCCAGGCAATTCGACAGTCTTGTACTCGCTTTGAGTGTTGGATGCAAACGAACGTAGTTTGCGTCCGATCACCGTGGTGGACGTTTCGAAAAGACCCAGAGTCGTCTCGGTATGCATGCGCATTTTCGCAAAGGCGTTCCACTCCGACGAGCGAAAGAGCATTGCCATTAGGCGCGAGTTGAATGGCTCCGGAAGTAGTCCTTCGACACATGGAATAATAGTCTATACAATGCGTCAGCGCACAGAATACAGCCGCCCAATACAGAAACTGACCGAAAGCAGGTTGTCATAATTATGACCCGCAAGCTTCTTCATTTCGGAGGCGTTACTGCAGAAGCGGCGCACCGTTCCGCGACCGAAACTTGAAATCTGCCGAAATCTGCCCGAACATTAGACCCTGAACTCAAGAGCGATTGGGAGCACATACCGTTCATTCAGAGTATTGACTGATGCACCGCTCGGAAGTGCTGCGTAGAGAACGCGGACGATGTGCGAAAATGTTGCCTTCCAAACCCCCAGCGACCATTCATGCAAATGGTCGACCACGAGCATGGTGTGGAAGTTGAATCCAAAGCGACCGAGCTTCTCGCCAAATGTGTTCTAATAAACAATGAGCAAAACGGGTCAAAGCGAAACACACCACACGGCCAGCACTCACAAAAGTCGGCACCAACGAAAATTCCTGCAGGAGCATATCGATACGGACATTGCTGATAGCGAGGCCGACCTGCGGCATCGTCAACATCGCTGGTGGCGCCCTGAATCCGACACACTCACCGGTGAAAAGTGATTTATAAGCTAGAATGTTATCCGCTGTATAACTTGTAACTCCTCTGGAAAAAAAAAGTTTCGCTCACCGTTTGGAACGTTCAATTCAGAGGCCGCGACCATCCCGCTTGCGGAAGGCATCCGCTTGAAATCGAGCCCTCGAGAGTGGAGAGCATGTGCTCAAATTTGCACACATCATCGCGCCGTTTTGCGGACACCGAACGCTAACCCCACTAAGGTCGTGCTGAAAAGGTCGTGCATCAGTCAGGCATCTTCAAATGATCATCCCGTTAATCACGCACCTGCCATTTCGAACGCCTCGTTCTCTCGTTCTCGTTCGCATCGTGAACCAGGGTATAGTCGAGCTTGGGGATTGAGAGAAGACTCGTCTGTAACGGGTCAGCATCGCGCAGGTTCGCTTGAGTGTGCGCCCATTGCCGAGACGCAGCTCTGGTTCAGGCCGTTTCTTGCCCGTCGCCCGGTGCCTCCATGTTCGAGTGAATAGGCGTCACCTAGAACGGCTCAGCATGGTTCTGTAGAATATAATCGTGACGTTGACTTTATGAGCTCGGGACGGATGCATATTGTTGTAAGTGCTGTTGTTCCTAACATTGTACGCGAATGATGTGCCGCCCGTGAGGTCGCCGCGCGTCAAGTCGCACTTGCTCTGAGAGTCCTTTGGTTATGCAGGGCGAGCCGTGTCAGCAGTCGGCGTCGATATGGACTGAGACAACTAGAGAAAGATGTATTATGCGGCAAAGTTGGGGTGCGACCAAGGTGCGACTCCTTATGTTGCGAACTGAAATGACACTGAGTCAGATCGAAATCGGTTGGCCGGGCCGCCGCACCGCACGTGATAAAAACCGACCAGTGCAAATATTTGTCCGATCATCCTCCTTCTCTTCTTCCACCACCTTGGTGAGGCTCAACCTCTACTCCTCTTTCGTTTCATGACCATTCAACGTGAACCTTGCATAAGAATCACTGCACAAGATCGAGCCGCCTTCCCCATCCCTCACCGCCTGTATGAACAACTGTCTCGGATCTGCTGCCTTAGATTCGACAAATGTGGACGACCTTTCGAATGGCCTGTTGGCATCTGGCGGGCATAGCTGACGTACGTTACCTGCCAATACTGATGAATTTCTCATCTGAACACTTTCACCTTCCGATTTGCGTGCAGCACGATTGCCGGCCTCATCGTACTGCCATTCACCCGGCACTCAGTTTTGCACCGCAGCGCTTCTGATCAGATACTCGCGCCGACGAGTTTTCCTCCAATTGTACCTCCGACTGGGACACTCTGCAAGTTGAAGCTTTTCCTCCAAACCGTTCCTCCCGTCCACTGAGTTTTCAGCCGACTTCGGATTGTGAAGCCTTAGAAGGCTGCGAGCCTCACCGGAACCCAAGATCAACAACTCTCGCCAGCACCTCATGCAAACACTTTCTCGGAAATTCTTCCATGCGCGTCTTGCTGAGCCCAAGATGACCCGCCTCAATTTTGTTCTTTCATTCAAGTTTTTTTTGTACTTCAATTCGCAACCTCTCCATCTTGTTTCAAAGTCAAGTTCAAACAGCTCCTTTGCGCTGGGGCTCTTTTCCTCCAAAGCAAGATTACGCTACTGCCGAAGAAACCCTTATTTTCAAGCTACCGCTCAACGGTGCTGGACTGCTACTTCCATTTCAAGCGGCGCCCATGTCAGGTTGTTCGCTGTGTCATTTCCGTTTTCCGTGTCTCAAGTCGCGTCTGTCTAAACACCGTCACCACGGTCATTTCGTCGACTTCAGCTGCGTTTTTTCCGCTAAATCCTTCAAGCTCAAATAAACCCTGCTTCTCAACTCGTCACTCGCTCTCTACTCATATATGCAAGTTGTCGGTCTCTGCTCAGCACGCAACTCGGTGACATTTTCGCGAAAGTGACCTTGACTTCACTCTGTCGGTAGTGTCCCCTGTCTTCTATAGATGATATACGCAATAAGACTTCATTTTTGTCCAATTCTGGATGATATCCGTCCTGTGAGCTGTGGAAACCGGTATTATCTGAATTTTCACATTTTCACAGCCCTCCTACGTAGTACTACGTCGCGCTACGAAATGTGTTGTTTGCGCTACCATTTGCTACGGTAGCGCTACGTAGCCAGGACCCAACCGCGGCGCGCACGCTATTTACGGGACGGGACCCGTACCCGTACCGTAACCGCCCGTTACGGCTGTAACTAAATAATACGGCGAATTCAAGTCCAACGCCTCAACGTAATGGGTGGGGGGGGGGACCGACTATGTTTGCTCGGATGTTCGCCAACTTATGGAGCCATATGGGCTCCTGCGTCGTTAGGCCTGCTAAACTTCTGCCAAAAAAAAAAGGTGGCGAAGGAAAAATGGTGAGTGATCGGGACGAATAGGGTTTGCGGATCAGTGGATGTCGGAGATCGAATGTCTCTCGTCCTCATCTCTATTTCTATCGCCTTTTCCGATACAGGGAAATTTCCTGCCGCTTTTTCTGCACATTTTCCTTGGTTTCCTCTGTTTTTGTGGTGGAAGGGGAATGTTTGGGACGTCGGGGGCCTTGAGAGATCGGATATGTTTTGTTATAGCTCCATTTGGAAATTTCATCGGGTCAACCGTTAACCTGCCACCGATCGATATTTCCGTTCGTCATTTCACCCGTCTCAAGAAAGCATTATGTTTGTGGTTGGGGCTCACTTCTGATGGATGTTGGCTGTCGTTGTCTGGTGGACCTTGACGCCCTAGGTTGCAGGTCTTCGCTGTGCCGAGGAAGGGCTGGGATAGGAAGGACTCTTGACATCATACTTGGACGGTTGTCCCCCACCCGGCTGTTTAACCATTGCATCGAGTCGGAGAGCAATTATCGTCGGGTCATTGGCTTTTTGCGGCTGAAGTCTCGCATGTGCGAAGGTAAATTGGTCACGTTGCTAAGTCGATACTTCTAAACTACTTGTAGGTCCAGGCTTGGCTCGTGGGTCCGGGAATTTTACACGGGTCCCCCCGAACGTTTTGCTTCTGGTTCTGCAGGAGCTTGCCATTTGTGACAGGAACAGTTTTGGAGCAACGTGTCGTGCTCATCAAGCCGCTGTTGGCAGAGCACTTCTTATACTTGCGGCACGATGTTTGCGACCTTATGATCTGTCGGTTTTTGATCTGCAGTTCATCCAGAGTTGTACCAGGACGTATGTGGCGGGTGCCATCGTCGGTCGTCTTCTTTCCCCTAGGCGATCCTCGGACTCCCGTGGCTTGCATTTATCTTTGGACTTGTTCTGTGGTTGCAATTCTGGGCTTTCAGTGTCGACATTTCTTGCCCGTGCGACAGGTCGTGAAGTGGGTGGGTACGCGGGGGAGTTCCAGAACGTGATTTGGGAAGCATATACTTTGACGAAACCTGGTAGTGTTTTCCGTATCAACGTGTTCGAGAGTTTTACAGATAACCCACTGGACGCTATACTTCGGCTACCTACGACAGCAGATTATAATGTCTGGGCTTTGGATAGGATTTGGGTCCCATATCCTAACGCAACTTTTATGGGCCTTGCTATGACCACCCCTACCAGGTTACCACTTGATAATCTTTGGTTGAAGCAGACGTGTTGGGATGTACTTCAAATTTGGACAGGGGAAGGTTTCTCGGTTCAATCGGCATTATCCATTCCCCACGTTTGCTCGTTTAATGCGGGGTGTCCTGCTACATGGCGTGAAAGTTCTGATGCTGGATGCGCTTCATTTAAACTCGCTGTCCTGTTGCCTAGGATGTCCGGATTTGACAGAAGTAGCATTGATTTTCCTGACGTTTCGTGGACTTTGGATGCTACCTCCAAGTGTTCGGTTGGGGATATTCGAGGTCGGCCTGGGGCGAGATCATTTGCTTTTCGACGAGGTAAGTCGACTTTGTGGTGTATATCTATGGGATAGCTGATTGTCGGTAGATTATTTCTGGGGTGCTGAGTTGCATTCCTTGAAGCACGCGAAAATCCGTCCTGCTTGACGGTTTGTATTTTCAGTTTTAAACTACTGGAGCTAGTGCGTTTTAGTTTCATATTTTCTAGGTGAATTCGGAGTAACTTGATTGTTTTCAGATCCTTGTTTGTGTATCGTCCAGAAGGTTCGATGTGCTGGGGCGATGAAGTGGTGTCGTTTTGGATTCAGTGACGAGCTGTCGTGATATAGTGGTAAAGTCTTTGTTTAGTTTAGATTCCAATTCAACGAAGCATGTTTGTGATCATGGCCGACGTTGACTGCTTCAGGCCGGTGCATGAGTTTCAGTTTTTGGTGTAAGGCCCAGAACGTGCGATGGTTGATGGGGTGGCTAATTTCTTTTTGAGGTTTGTGTGTGTAAGGTCCCAGGTCAGTTCACTGCTTGCAACTTTGTGAAGGTGGAGTAGCTTTCGACTGGGATTCGTATCTGTGTTCTTCTGATGCAGTTGGGTGGTTTCCACATACAAGTACATATTCAGCTGGGTGCTTTGCGGGTGCAATATGAAGGTTTACAATATACTATTTCCGATTTTGACACGTTTATTTGGGTGGTAATCAAGTTTAGGTTGTGATTTATATGTCTTCTGCCCATTCCTGAACTCGTGAGCTGGATAGGTAAGCGATATAAAGTCGTAGTTACATTTTCTTTTTTCATTTGGGCCTGCGGTGGCAGTACAAGCATCGGTTTCAGCGATTGAAGATAAATAGTGAGTTATCGTACCTCCTCTTCCGGGGTGAAGTCGTTTATGATGTTGAACTGTTTGCGGATCTCGTCGGGGGATTTGCCCTTAATCATGTTGGCGACAGTCTTGCAGCCTATGTCGCTATTGATTTGTCAGCATCTGGAAGTGGGATGGCATAATGACCAACAGTAGAGTTTTTATGTCCAAGTAGTTGGCGGCGAGGATAATATCGAAGAGCAATTCTTGTTCGACATCGAGAAATTGTTGGTCCCATTCAGAGATATTGGTCATTCGTTGGCGGGCGTCGTCTTGATCGTGCTCATCTGCGGGTTGGGGATCCGCTCGGTGATGTTCGCAGTATACTAAAACCTGTTTAGGGTATTAAGAGTAGGATAGGGGTGTTCGCCGATTGGTATAGACCTTTTTCAATACGCTTGAAGTGACGTTGGGAAGAGGGATGGGTTGATCACTTTCGCCGACATCTGTGAGAGGAGACTGTTAATGGTGGTGGATTGGCATATGATTATGCACCTCCTAGCATGTTCTTGATGAGGATGCTTTTTTCGATGGTGTCTTTTTCGGTCGTGAACTTCACGTTGTCTGAGCTGACGAGGAGGACCATGTCGATTGGAGACGCTGCTGTGGAGGTGATCGTTTTCTTCATTTTAAGAACGATAGGCGCGCTCGCGTAACCGATCATGTGAACACATGTGAAAGCTTACCTCCGGGAGTTACGTTATGCGATCGAGATGGATCTCCTTGTGGTAGGCTCAGAGCTGGCCCTGGGGTGTAAACCTTCGATCCAGATGTTCTTTTGTTACCTTCGGACGTTCCCCTCAAGTATGTAGTGCTTGAGATTGGACATTTTCAATTGCGTGCTACTTACAGGCAAGTTTTTGGGGTCTGTTTATGAATTCAGGGTTGCGTTTGTATGACCTAGCCAGAATTTGCTGCTTTGGTTGGTTCCGTATTTAGTTCTGAATTGATCGCGAACTCCAATGTCTGAGGCTATGAACGAGTTAATTTAATGGATTGTTTCAGGCCGAGTTCGGTCTGTGTAGAAGGGTTGGACTACTTGATGGCTTCTAGAATTCTGTATTCCTATTTTCTGTTATGCTGGATTGTTTTTGAGGTGAGTTATGGACGTACTCTCATGTATTGCACCCACATAATGTGAAGTGAAACGTTTACAGTGACGGTGGTACCAATCTTATATTCTTGGGCCCTCTTGGGATCGATTGTCAGGTGAAGTATTGATTCGGGTTGGCCTTCTGCTGGTTTCGACACCCATTTGACCGATACCCGCCCTCCCTTTTTTTTTTTTTTTGATGAGAACGGAAAATTGGCCTGATGTTATTACGCACACCTTGCTGCCAGCTCCAAAATAAACCGTTCCCCCAATCGAGGTCCGTCAGTAGTTCGAGGGTGTGGACCTGGAGGTCGTATAGGACTGCTAGTTTGTATCCATTTACAACGTCGTCCCAGTTTGGTTTTTTCAATTGTACGACTACTCCTGAAAGAGTCCATTTCTGGGATCCCGAGTTAGTAAAAGTTGACAGCAGGCTACAGTGCGCCCACTAATTCTTGCACAGTGCCAAAAAGTAAGGTTTTGAACATTGAGCCATCGTTCAAGGTTATTATCGGGTAGTTAGCATCCTCTTCCTCCTTTGAACTGTCGAACGGATCTGCAAAACCAATATCCTTGTTGGGGATCGCGAACGCGAGACTATTTGTACCAGCCCGAACTATGTCGTCGTAGATCTTCGATAAGGGACAGGGTTGTGTACGAAGCACATAAGGCATCAGCGGCACACGGGTCCGGAGAAATTGACGCGCGAGGCGCGCACTGACGCGCACCGGCGCGGCATTGACGCGGCACTGACGCGGCTTGACGCGGCAAATGTCCCGATTGAAATGAGGGTCATTATTGCGGGAATAACAGCCTACCATGTTCCAAAGCGGTTTAGGAGAGCTGCAGGACACCGTATATAGAAGTCAAAAGATGAATTTCCTTTCCACACGTTATAAATTAGAACAATCTACCTCGGTACTACATGTTCTTGCCAATAGGCTGCCGCAGGAAGGATTCTAGGAAGGTATGGAACCATTTGCGATGCTTGAGCGATCTAAAAGCGAGGTTGAAAAGTCAATGTGTGCCGCGTCAACTCGCGTCCCGATGCGCGCTGGGGCCGCGTCAATCCGCGCCCGTTGCGCGTCACTGCGCGTCAGGTGCGCGCCGGTGCGCGTCAGTGCGCGTCAACGCCGCGCCTCTGCCGCTGCACTCCAAACACCGTGTTTTCTATTAGAAAGCTCTCAGTCCATCACTGGGAGGTATACTTTGGCCAAGATGGAGGAATTGTCATTGCACACTTGCATCGAAGGTGATGTATGTTGGAGACTCACTTGACGCCGAGTCTTGAGTACATCATGACCACGAAACGGATTGCGGTCAACGATTATCGGTCTCTAATCATTAAGAAGCGAGAACTGTGTGAGCTGGAGTAAGTTCAACCACAGATTCCGCACGTTTCAACGGGTTGCCGCGTCAATGATGTCATTGACGCGCCGGCGCTAATCTTCGGTCAGTCCTCTGTCCAGATTCCGGTTGAAATTTAATATCTGAGCTACGTGATACAAAGATTTCGCGCTTTGTCAGTGAGGTAACAACATCACATCCACTTTTCTCCACCACCCGGATTTCGACTTCATACTGATCAGGTTTGGTGTTTTCAGTACCCTTGATTGACCAGTCAGCTTCGTTCAAAATAGAGGTGAAAAGGTTATGTATTCACTTCTTCAATGCAGCTCCGTCGAAGGGTGGATATGACGTGGAGTAATTTACTCGGCACACCAGCTTCCTCGGGGCGATTTGTATTCGTTAGCTTAGTGGAAGTTCAATGCCGACTTGATGGATTAATGGTTCGAAGTTGATTCGCTCTCGACAGATAATTTCTGCTCCGTTCGGGCAGTACATACTTACACGTGGAAGAAAGGGTAAGTTCGATGATGTATTCGAGGTTACAGTTGTTGCGGAGTCACAGGGAAATCGAGTCGGTCGGAATAAATCCTTGGTCTTCAATCCGGGATTGCACCTAACGCAGGAGCAGAATCTCAAGGCTTAAATTGCCCGCTGTTCGATTCTTATCTGGGATCTATGCCAGGTAATTCTGTGATCGTGTTGAGTCATGACGAGGGATACCGGATAATGAGTGTGCCGGTGGTCAAGAAAATTCCTTTCTGGACATACTTATGAACCATTGTGCATCGGATACATAAGCGAATTTGATATCGATATCCTTAGAAATTGCGTCGACAGCGGGGCAAACTTAGTTCACCAATGGATGCCCTGATTCCATAAATTTTCCCCTCGGTCTACCCATATAGCGATTTTCTACTGATATTGAACCGCCAAACCACAACGAGTATCTGTACTCCCGCGAAAAGAGATGAACAGCAAAAGGGCTTCTAAAGTCTTTACGGTTGACGCGCTGTGTCTCGATTGAACCTCTAGTTGACAATTCAGGCCATCTCGTTGTTGACTCGAGAAATAAATAATCCAAGAAGTTGAAATGGGGTGAAACTTGAGAAGATGTGAAAATGATGAACCCAGCAACGGAAATCCTGGCATTTGAAGCTTCTTGAACTGTGTGTTCACAGTAAGACTTAGTATATGGACCCATGGCGGTGTTGAAGCATAGACCAGTCATCTCCCATATGGCGGTATCTAGCTCTGGTGATAATTAATATTTATGGCGCACCCTGTAGACGCGCCTTCATGACACGTTTAATATGCCTTCTGCAGGCCACTTACTTGGGTCTTGAATGTGATTCTGACCCAACATCGACCACAATATATTTCCTGATTGTTGAAATGTGTATTTGACTGTTGTTGGTGGTTGGGTTTTCGCTAAGTCGTCAGTCAGAAGTTCTACTGCATTTCACAAGCGGTGGACCGGGCTTTACATTGTGTACATTTCCCAGCTTACTGCTACTTTCACACCGAGAACTGGACGGTCAAAATCACTACTGCGGGGACAACTTTGAGGTGACATCCACTATGCTGCACTTGGATCTAATTATTGGACGAACTTGCCTCTCCCTACTGCTTGCGACGCGATATGTGAGTCCAATCCTGTCGTGAAGAATAGGTTTCCCACGGTTCAATCCATCGCGTAGTTTTGCCAGTCAAATACTTTCTCCTCAATATGGAGTTGTTGACGCAATGGCTACTTTATGTCTCCTCTGCCGCCGATTTCATCTCATGGTAGGTTTAGAATCACGAAGAAAATAGTAAATACCGGGTTGAATGCCTCCAACTTATCTATGGCAAACATGTACTATTGAGTGGGGGTGTACGCACCGAAAAGCCACTCGTTTAAATACCACACGGCTATCATCAGTAGGGGGAGGCTATGACTATCCTTTCAATCACTTGCACGGCGCCATCATAGAGACAGATTCGTTACGCTGAAAGCTGTACTGAGAGAAGACTGCCAAAAGACCAATTCAGCTTCATTAAACAATGATCCTCTAGGGACTCTTCACGCAGATCACTGGAAGCCAGCAACGTTCCGCCAGTGAATGAGTGAGCTGGGGTGTCCGCGGATATTTTGAAGTTTTCTTGTCCACTCTCCGGTATTAGATGATCATAAAAGTGATTGTACGAGGGAGAAGCGTTGCTATTATCAGCGAAGAAATGATTGGCGGTTATATAGGACAGGAAGCTCCGATTTTGGAGTGATATGCCATGAGCCGGGTTGGCTTAACCTTGAATTTGAACTTGACTAGAGGACTTGCTCTCTGCCTGTTTTGTGTTTAAACGATGTATTGGTTTTCTTAAACAGTGTGGAACATGTATCCGAGGCCTGAATCGCAGAATACAATGGTAGGGAGCCAGCGCGCCAGCGCCGCGTCAAACCGCACAGCCACCGCCGCGTCAATGCGCGTCAGTGCCGCGCCGGTGCGCGTCAATGCGCGCCTCGCGCGGCAATTCTACCAGACCCGCGGCACACCGTTTGATATCGAGTGATGTCCTAGTGGTAGAGATTGTGGCTGGAAATGGTTGTATATGGGGTCAATTTATGTGTTGCTTTTTGTTCGATTTTTTTCTTCCGTTCAGTGGCAGGTTTGCAAAGCCGGGTTTATTCCATGGGTCATGGATAATGGGTTGAAGGATGGTGAAGGACGTTTCCCGGATAGATCACCGATATGGCCTCGTTATCTCCATTGAGGCACGCAAACGCTTGGCTTCTCCGGCTCCGATAATTGTTGCTCTTTGTTGCTCTACACCGTCACGACGCTATGCCAGTCACAATCTGTTGCCTGCAAGCAATGATTGATATTCCGAGTTCGATTTTTCCTCTTTTATCTCGTCGTGCTGGATTCTCGCGTTGTTTGATCTTCGATGTCGATGGTGAACTTTGTCGCAACGTCCCAGCCGGTACTGGAGCTGAGCGCGACTAGTCCCCCACCCTTTGAGGATGGAAAGGAACATTCCAAGCTTCTCGGTAGCTTAAAACCTTGAATTCATGTGCGTTTGAATGACTACAATGGCAGAGTCGTTGCGGTGTACTTTTGTTATTATTTCTATTCCACAGTATCGAGTCCAGCAAATGTCTCACATATGGGTTTCGATGCTCCGTGGCCTCATCGAACCCTCTTGTCTTTCGGGATTTAGCATAGGTGTGTCCACCCTTTTTCTTTGCGTAGGACGTCACTCAGAGTCGCCGAGAGTAAATAGATACCGAATGCGCTGTTGAAGCTCTAGGTGTGGCAGATGACATCGGAACTTGGTGAGGCGTGTTTCAGTGGCGAGTGTAGCCATCTGTCGCTGACTTGCATGTATAGAGTACGCTGAGGCTGTGAGGCGATGGAGACGGTTGCAAGAAGGCGTGCCCCATCCGCGTCAAATTTAGATGAACTTTCGGCACTCGTCTGCCAGTGAATTAGTTATCGCTGGAGGCCCGTGGGCGTCAGTGTATATCTCAGAAGATGTACGCCGTTGCCATGTTTTTAAAGTCATTCTGATTTCAGGTACCGTACTAGCTAAGCGGTTCGAACACCGACTTATCATTTACGTTTGGTGGTGTTCCCATACCGCTCCCCAGTTTCGACAAGACGAGGAGGTTAACAGGAGCACCTTCGAGATATCCGGCTAGACCGCCATGTATCATATGGACGAGGACTACAGTGTGTATCAGAAATTTTTGACGCTTTCCAGCATTTAATGTGCCTCAGGTGGTGACGCCTCCGGGAGCCTTCTACCTTACGGGTGGGAGCAAGATCCGGTTTCTGAGTCGGAACCAGATGCTCATAAAGATGCGCAAAGCTCACTGAATGTGTGTTGCTATCTTTTCTCAAGACCTGGGTCCGTTTTCTGACTTTGCACAGGTCGAAACGCGTGATGATCTGGTTCCGATGTCGTCTTCTCAAAGAACAGGTATTCGGTTCGCTCATATATAAGCTTAGCGCGCTGCTAGTGTGAATTCCAGTTCTGAGGCGGTCCTGATACTCAGCGTCGTAATACGGCTGCGAGTGGCGGAAGAAACGCAAACGTTTATTGTAAGCATCGATTAAGAGTGTGTTCATGGTACACATATGGAAGGTGGTGCAATCTGTTTTTTTATATATATTGTCCGATGACTTATGCTATGTTGTTGATGAAGGCGATCTATGTGGAATACCGAGTCGAATGAGGAAGGAGCGGCAATGCGTACCTTTAGCAGTTCCGCTTCACAGTGAGGAGCTTGTTTACTGTTCTCAAGCGGCGCAACACCGACACCATGCATGACGTGTCAATGGAGCAGGAGTGCATTAGGTTCGTGAAGCAAAGAGGCTGCGGTTGATCTTAGGCTTGGGCAGTGCTCTTTCATCCTCGTGCTCACCGCTTTTGTTCTTCTCTGATGTACTTTCCGCAGATGAAGCGCCCACTTTTCGTTTGTTCTGCCCGTATCGCGGCCCGCACCGCACTTCAAGTACGACCCTGTTTTTTTTTTTTGTGGCAGAACAACACGAGCCGTGTAGGACCCTCGCGTCGGGAGCAGGAGGCGATGCGTTCTCCGCAGAGGTCCGCCATTCGCCTCCACGTAATGTGCTACAAAAGCCGCTAGACCGCATCACCTGCAAGCAAGTCCCATCTTCGTGCAAAGGTCATTCGCCTCACTTCTTCTCCGTGAGCACGCCTTTGGTATTCGCTACTGGTACCGCTGGCGGAGAGCGTACCACGGCCCGCCGCGAGCGCAAGTTGCTCGTAGCGCTCTTAAAAACGTCGGTGCAGACCTGTCTGTGGGAGGCAAGGGCAAGCGCTGCGCGCTGTGAGTGTGCTGTGGTGGAGATGATGGCTCGCCTGAGGGTGACTCTCCTGTGTGTGAGCACGAGAGTGAGGACATGGATGATGTGGGGTGCAGATACCCCGGAGAGCCTCAGCCGTCCTCCTTGTGCGGTCTTTCTTCGTGCCCCTGCTTCCTTGTCTGTACCGATCTGATTCTGTAGGACCAGCGAGATACCGGCGCGCTGTATAGCCGCGTGAGCGGCGTGGGAATGGGCTTTGCGGACGTTGCGGACGACAAAGTGTCAATCGATGGGTCCGCCCCATACTCCGACCTGGCCTCTATCGTGTGCCTCTCTCCGCCTGTGTCCAGTCAGCGCGCACCCGTGTCGTTTGCGAAGGCGCAGCTCTCCGCATGCCTCTTGTAGGCGATTGTGTTGTTTCTGGCGGCGTCGTTCTCGCAGTTCCTGGGTGGCGTCGGAGCGGGTGCGCTGTTGAAAAGCTTGTGTACCTCGTTCTCTTCTCTCTCTTCGAATGGGAGCGACGGCGCCGACAGTGACCGGAGTGATGAGGGTAAAGATCCGCTTGAGTTTTAAGTTTGCGGGCCCGCAAACCACTGTTCTCCCAGCGCGCACCGTGCCGAACAGCGCCTTTCTGAGAAGTTCACGGGAGTGCGTGGCGGACGTGAACTGGGTGCCGAGGACCGAGTTGTGGTTCCTGTATGCGGAGGTGGTGGTGACGGGTGTATGATTTGGCTGTTCCGGACGTGGATAGGCCACCACGAGTGGCTTAAATTGCGCGCAAATTGCGTGGTTTTTGATGTTTTCGCCTGCACCCTATTTTCTTGGTCTCCCTTTCTTATCTTTCTTCCTTTTCTTTCTTTACTTTTTGGTTGTACTTTTGTGCTGGCGACTGAATTACATCTCTATAGCACTGTTAATTTTTGATCGAGTGTGATCTACATAAAGGCAAGGTTTCCGCCAGGGTTGGCAGGAGCGATGACCTCCAATGCGATGATGGGATCGCCTCCAGTAAACCGAAATATCGGGTGTATTTCGAATTGTTATTTATTTTTTCTGTGAATGTATCTGTTACATATTAGAACCAGGCAAAGAGGTTTGCGGGCCCTGAAATTACTAATTACTAAAGTTGTGAAAGTTGCTGGCGGCTTCTATGTGGGGAAAATCGGCGATCGTTTGGTAATCCCCTTTTGTCTGTGTGCGACTCGGATCGACTATGATCGCTTGCGTTGTGTGGGATTCTGGAGGTGATGTTTAAAAGCCGCTTACCCCCTCTCTTCTTTTCTCAATGGACGAGTCCTTCCAGTTCATCATTGAATCGCCCCAGCATGCTCAGGAGCATAAAAAGCGGCCGCGCCTCGTCACTTCTTGCGACGACTGGTCTGTTTCGCTTGAGTCCGCTCAAAGTCATTTTCCTGACGCGTCCCAGCCGTGTAAAAAAGATCAAGTGTCTCCAGGTCACTCCCGAGGCAAACTGCGAGGCGTGCAAGGCCGCAAATATTCCTTGTCGTTTCCGCGACCGCGAACGATATTTCGCAGAGCGAAGTCGGACAAATTTTGGTCCTAATGTTGCGTCGTTGGATGGGGATGAACCAAATCGAGGTGCGCGATGACACATTTCTTCGCTTGAAGGAACGCCATCCATCCTGTAGATCACCCTCTTTCGACAATTTTTCCGTCTCCAGTCTGTTCAGTCCCTCTCATTCAAATCCTGTTTGAGTAGTAACTCTTTTAAGCCCAGCGACGCCGTAAAACCGGAAGGAGACTCCCGTTCTCTGTCGTACCCTCCTCGAGAATCGCGTCGTTCGTTATATAGGTATGTTTCAGGAGAGTTGCGTCCGGTGATCTCTTCATTTTTCCAGTAGGTGTGGTGATTCGTCGTGCCCGCGTCTGTCGCGAAATGACCCGATAGGGTATGGTTTTGTCTCCCTCCCTCGTAACTACGCCCAGAATTTTCGCAGCGGCAGCCCCGCCAGTCGATGTGGCACTAAACCCTTTCCTTTATTTGACCCGGAAAGCCCGCAATTCCCTCATCCGACATACATGGCGCATTTTATTCAGCTTTTCTTCGAGCAATTGGGCGCAGAATTCTCCTTTGTAACTCATGATGAAGTCTCGAGAGATTTCTGGGACCAAATTTTGTCTCCTTTCCTAGCTAATTGCATCGCCGCCATGGCTACTAGGTGTGTTATGTATATTTTTGCGGTGGCCGCGGGCTAAACTCAATACGCAGATATTCCATTGTTTCTGAAATTACTGTGCGCGGGCTACATAATGTAGCTGAGACGTATGGGAACAACGCAAAGGTCACAAATTTCGTTCCGTACCTAGCTACTGTAGACTTATGCATGCTGTTAGGCCATATTAGCTTCCATTCGATGCAGTCCCTCAATGGACACTTTACATGGAGTAATGCTCTTGTCGTGGTCCGAATACAAGAATAATCGCATTCCTGGTGAGCCATTGGTGTTGTTCTACAGCCAAGAATGGTGTTTCAACAGCCGCAGGTCTCCGGAACTATTGCCAAATGGCGATGCGAATGGCAATCGACCTTGGTTTGTCTGATCAGACTGTGAGCTCCATTAATATCAGTGAGAGCGAGCGCAATCGCAGACGATCGACATGGGCAAGCATCCTCCAGCTTCACTTGACCGCATCATCGTGTAGGTTCGTCCACTTTTCCGTCTGTTCTTCGCTCATTTCTCCACCCAGTTCGTTAATGCATACATAGATTAGGGGTATCCAGATGTGTACAATATTCATGTCCTACAGTCGGCGCACAATCCGTCACATGGTTATGAAGTGATAAGTTGAATCTTCGTCGCGGTCGGCCGTTCCCGCTCATGCTCTGTGGACCTACTTCGAAGCGGTGATACGCCGAGGGTGGACGAGGCGGGGTGCTCATCGTCGTTACAGAGCTCCATGACGGAGAGGCGGCAGCTCGCAAGTTGGGGCGCGCTTCCATAAGGACCAGCCCCAAAACATACTTCCCGCGCGTTCAGGTTCGCGACCATCGCGATCATGGTCTGGAGGACCCCCTGATCTTGTGAGGAAGAGATACTTTGGCGACACAATTCATGGTCAAGACTCGATGGAAAGAATGCTATAAGGAGAAGAACTTCGTAGCGTAACCTCTTTCGAGATTTCCCGAATGGACGATAGAGATCGAAGCGGAGTTGGTTCTGGTGGTCAAGATTAAGTACTTAGTACCGAGAACTTCAAACTTGAACTTTAAAAGTCTGATCTGCGTCAATTTATGGGGTTATTCATTCGTTTAGAGGGGGGGGGGGGGGGCAGGTTTTTAGAGGTGGGTTCAGGCTAGGTTTGGAGCAAGCCTGTCTCCGGTTCGGCGAGCCGGACAATCTCGGAGAGTTGCACCAAATGCTGTTAGCATCAACAAAACAATGATCGGTGGGCTTCGTCGCGGGATTTCCTCACGATCGAGGGTGGTATCCAAGGTCAGGAGGGAAGTCATATTGAGCTAGGCGATGGACGTGTAAGGTGAATATAAAATTGTATATAAAATTGTCGATTCTAACGTGTTCGTAAACGTGATAGTAGTCATCTTCATGAACGTCTATTCCACGGACATACAAAGAACTACCCGATTGGGAAGGAAATGTTGCAGAGTTTGTCCATGTATCGCTCCTGTGACGACATCTTTCCCAAACTCGACAGTACCAGTTAACCACTTTTCGTGGGAAAGCTGTCAATTGGTCAGCAAGATCTTATTGGGTATATTGGCAGGAACCTAATAAGAAATTGTGGCCAGGTTTCTGGCCAGTTCCCCAAGCCCATCTAGGCATTCAGTAATTTTTTGCTTCAATTCATTATAACCTCCAAGACGGCGAGACGAGGGCAACTTAAGCGTGGCAGTGTTCTGATTAACAGATTTCCCACGGAGGGTCCGGGGGAGTTGACTTTGATGGATAATGGACTGGACACCCCTGGAGAGTACTGAATCCTACCGAGATATGTACTCGGTCTATAATCGCAGTTCAGCTTGGTACTACCTCCATGCGAATCACGACAACGATATTCACCGCCGTGAACCAAAAAAAATCGTCTCAAGTCGCGGGATACCAGCGAATTCGCTGTAAGCAACGTTCAATTTCGCAAACCGGCAGCCAAACAGAAGCTGAACAGCGTAAAGCCCATGGAAGACACGATTGTCGCCTTGCCATGACATGGACTCAAATCCAGAAGGGCCCCGACCCACTCAATATGGATTCTACGTTGCCGCACCACGGCGTTCGCCCCGCGTTGTGCCTGTAGTACCGACTGTCCTTCGCTGCACGCCACATTTTGGACACTCGTATTCTTCGCGCCCTTGCGGATACGGGCTTCGCCCGTGGCAGGCCAAAGCAATTCTTATTGCGTCCGAAAGCAGGGATATACTCGCGTGCCCGAACAGGCGGCGAAAAGACGGCCGCATATCGTGTGCCCGTCGTTCAGAAAATTCTCAGCTCAGAAAGTGTGGGTGGGTCGCGAATTTGCAGTGCGCAAAGCCGCTAATGATCGAAAGTCAGTCGGCCGATGCATTGCAAGCTACTCGTGCTTTAATTCTTGTACCCACGAGGCAACTCTCGGAACAAGTGTCGACATATCTGAAGGATCCGATTGCGTATTGCGAGGATCAAGTTATTTCAAACCTAGCGTCTGGAACCACAACACGTTTGCAGCGGTGCGTTTTGGTCCAGTGTTGTTCTTATTCCATCTAAAAAATCATAGAACCCTACTCTTTGACAAACCTGACATCGTGGTTGCTATCCTCCTCGCGAGCCCTGGCACTGATTCAGTCGAAAGTGTGTTTTGCAGGATCTTTTATGTTCATTTGACTCAATACTTGCAGGCGCTGATGGTATCCTCGCTCGAGTCCCTCGTTATTGATGAGGCCGATCTTATTCTGTCTTATGGCCATGACGAAGACGTCCAACAAATATTCGGCGGCGCCTTTCTTCCCGAAGTGTATCAATCGTCCCTCGTGAGCGCTACGATGACCGAGGATGTCGAGATACTGAAAGGGCTCACTCTGCGCAACCCCGTGAGTTTTATATAAGCATCTACCTTATTTTCTGCTCATTCCTTTACAGGCCCTCCTTGAACTGGAGGAAGGTGAGGACGAGGCGGCCAAACTCAGTCAATACTCTGTCCGGTGCACGGAAGAGGACAAATTCTTGCTGACATATGTCATACTCAAGCTGCGGCTTATCAAGGCCAAATGCATCCTGTTTGTCAATGATGTTGAGCGTTCCTGACGCCTCAAACTCTTCCTGGAGCAGTTCTCCATCAAGAGCTGTGTGCTTAATACGGAACTACCTCTGAATTCGCGATATCACAAGAGGTAGTTCCGCACACACTGTCCAGGAGTTCAACGAGGGTGTGTACGAGTACATAATTGCTACCGACGAGAGTGGTCAGGCGCAGCTGGGTTCCGAGGATGAGGGAGAAGGCGAGTAGGGGGGGGGGGGTTGAGGCAGAGTCGGATGTTGAGGAAGAATGTACGCCTTTCACGCTCCCCTTATGTCGTGCTGACCTTGTGCAGTCGTTTCTTCCCAACGAGGCACACCTTCCGCGTCGGCGGAACCTACTCCCGCCCCCAAAAAAGGGAAAACGATCCGCGTCTCCCGCTGCACTGCCCGCTAAAAAGCAGAAGGGGAAGAAAGGCAAGGCGTCGGCAGCGAAGGAATACAGTGTGGCGCGCGGTGTAGACTTTGTCGACGTTGCATGCGTACTCAACTTCGACCTACCTATGTTCGCTCGTGCCTACACGCACCGTGTCGGGCGAACTGCTCGCGCAGGGCGCACGGGAATGGCGCTTTCTTCCGTCTCGCTTGTCGCGGCCCCCGCCGCAAAACACCTTAAGGGTGATCCCCCCCCCACCGCGAGATGACGAGGCGGTCTTTGCGCGCATCGAACGCGAGCAAGGCGTGTGGGGGAGCAAAGTGAAGAAGTACCACTTTGACATGATGCAGGTGGTCGTCTGCACGCCGCCATCGGACGAGTGTGTCAACTCCACACTCGACGTCTCACGCGTATCGATTGAATGGGCCGTTTTCGAGATCCTTTTCCACTTCCTGCGCGGCTTCATAGCCGTCGAATTTGCCGTCGTCTGTTAGTCGATATTATTGTCTCGGTGCCGTAGCCGTTGCTTTCTTTGATGTCAAATGGCCCTGAAGCGTCGGTGCTTTCTCCCACTCTGTAAATTCACTTGCTAACACCTCCTCTTCAAAGACCTGCCCATTTATACTGCTATCCTGCTGGCCGCCGCCTTTGCAGGCTCCATGAACAACCACATCTACTGGGTGGCCCCAACCTTGCTTTTCTGTAGGTCCCATCTTCGCCCTTGGAAATGATGTACCTACGCCCCTTCTACAGGTTGTACTCGCCCTAATCCGATTCATCAACTCCCTCCAGGCCAAAACTTCGAGTCCATGGGGACTGGCACAACCCACAGCAGCTACTACACCTTTTCGAGCTGCCGTGCGCTCCTCACGCCCCCTTTAACTCTCATATTAACCCGAGCCCGCTGGCGGGCATCTGTAGCACAAACGTGGTGAGCGCTCGCAGATACCCGTGTGGCATCCGCCGTCCGCAGGCATGCATCAACGCACAGCAAGCAGTGTTTCCCGCTTCTTTCCAGCCGGCGCACATCCAAGGTTACCGCGAATCTGTAGACAGTGAGTGCAAGTTGCCCCGATCGAGTGGGATGATAATCAACCATTATTAAGCTAGTTCCAGTCCCACCAATGAAAAATCAATGCCGTCAGATAAACGCCTACTCAGCGAAGAGTTTTCTATGCACGGAGCTGACAAGTCGGATGCTCTCGACCTCCTAAACTAGCAAAGGCAAAGGAGAACTATGTTTCCGCTAATGAGATTTGAAATCACGGAGACAGTAATGGGGCAATTTTTTTTACATCTCGGGGTACATTGTACAAACGAAAGGTCTCAAACTTCACGACGATACCACAACACCCGACTCGGTTTTTCACGACCATGAAGATGAAATGCACAAACTATCCTCCCCGATGTCATCTGAATCTGTTTCCACGAAGACGTGGACGGCAAACAGACATCTGTAATAAATTATTACCCGCGCCACGGTAATGAAACGATTTAAGCACATACTCCTTGGTTCCCACTTTTCGCATTGACAACGGCCCCTCTAAACATACCAACAAATCGGGCACATTCACACGAATGAGGGCACCCGATAATAATGTACACCGCAGCTCTACCCACCCATCGCTTCCAACACCAAAATACTCCGTGATGTTCGCCTCGCCGATCCAGGCAGCAGGTGCGACCAGAACGCTGGTCGCATTCACCTTTCCAGGAGCTAGTGTCCAGACGTCGACCACGTGAAAGATATTCGCCGTGGTCAGATACACCTGGCAGTAGGAAATATTGCGTCCAGCTTGCGAGTACTCGGCGGATCGAAGAGTAAACATAGGCTTCGGGATGGCTTCATCCGCCTGAAGAAGTCTGCAGGAGCCATCCGCAGCTACTAACGATTTTGGAGCGACCACCCGATAACGTCGTCGATAACCCCCGATTCCAAGAACCCACGACATTCGAAGATCCACGTAGAAAACCACTTTCTCACTCCCGGAACGAATAATAACAACTTTTCCAACACTATCCCGCGGAGCACGCGCTCCCACATTCGAAACATCAAGACATCCTCCAGCATCTGAGTCGAGTAGTTCGTATGGCCCGTTCATCGTCGTAGAAAGATGGCCAGCTCGGAGAAGCATGCAACTGGCTGGGAAAGACTGCCCGACGCAGTCGAAGATTTTTCTGGACCTCATTCAAAAGATACGGGTGGAGGTAAAGGTGAAGATTATGAGACAATAACGGACTTCAGTTGAACGAGCAAGTAAAAAGATGTCACCCGCTTTGTCAGGTGGCACTACCACTGGGTTCTCCACGATCCACAACATTCCGATCTCCACGCCAGTAATGATTAGCGCCAAGAACTCAACATCCCTGGTTGCATCTTATTCCGAATCGCGGCTCAATTCAACTCTTCCAACAATGTGGCATAATTATGCATACTAATTCAGGACAGTTTTCCGAAGAGCCACGACTTTTAGCGGGGCGATAAACTATCGACCGCAATCGATCCATTAGAATCGCAGCGCGCCATCCTTTCCATATAATTCGTCATATCTAGTCAACGAGTGAACGATTACCAGGTTAGGTTTGTATGGAAGGCATTGAAAGAGCCATGCCGGAAGCTGACAGTCGCGGGAGCAAGTGTTGATGGAAGCCTATGTACTACCTCCACCACAATACACGAAGCCAACTAACGGATATGCTTTTTTTTTTTTTGTGACATTCCTGTCCCACACATGGCCCCCGACCACATTCGAAATTCCGCTCGTTACCATCAAGCAAAACCAAGAAGCAGAAAAGACGATTGTCAATACCATCAATTCTCAAATACGAGCGAATTGCTTATATACGCCGTGAAACCAAACTCGCCCGATTCACCACGATATCCCACGCTCCTCGTCTCAAACAACGCTTCACAAACCGCAAATGTTCTGTACAGGACGATGCCACTACGCAGAGCATAATCTCGTGGTGTGCAACATCGGAAGCAAAAAAGTGCTCTTTGACGCAAAAATGCACGTTGACGGCACGACATGGTCTCTTAACTCTCCCTCCGTTCGAAATAGTGAAAATACCCCCCCCACTCGACAGATCGTATGCCCTCCCCTAGACGTGACGTCTGCACTTCTGCAGATCAGCAAATACTCGCCGCATGGAACGCAGTCAGCAGCAACACCCTCGACTATCGAATATATCGCAACCGACCCATCCTGCCCCCTGGTGCTCTGCATCGCACACCTTCTCGACGCAGAAACAACCCAGTTCCAACTCGACGCCGCGTTTTTCGGTACCGGCGAAAAATGTATTAGAGAGGGGACCTTACTGCGTGCACCCGCCGCATGGGCAGGAGCCGTAATCGTCACGAAAGGATGGACTTTAGAGCATAATAAAGTACTGGTCGAGGCCCATTCAACCAGCGGGAGACGGGTCTATCTAGAAACGCCCGCAATTTATTTCCGTCCCATACTGCACGACACAGATCATTCCCTGAACGGATCAGTCGATGCGAATTTCCCCCAAACAGCCACAGTAAGCAAGTCACCCCCACAATAGTCCCACATCTGAGTTCAATTGCATAGCGGCCGGCCAAGTCCCATTATGTCCAAACGTCCCGGGACCTTTCCCAACTCGATCCCGGTGAATACCTTCGCGAGACCATGGATATCCCAGATACCGTCCCCATTAATCTGTGGGCAATACCAGACACCGACGACGGCTCTAAACCCGATCACAGACTGGAGGTTCTCCTTCAATTGACGCTTTACGGCAGTCGCTTTAAAAAATTGACTCTTCAAGGTATATACGCCGCACTGATAGAACGATTCGAGTGGTACAAGTCAAATCAAGACACTTCCACTTGGAAGGTAAGGCACCCTCCATCATAGGGCACAAATTGGCTGAATACAAAAGCAGCATTCCATACGTCACGATCTTTCTTTCTACCGAGAATTCTATTTTGAGCGAGACATTGAAGGTAGACGAAAATGGGCCTTCGATCTACAGCGAGGAGTCGGTCCAGGAAGACCCAGGAAACCCAGGAACAAAGGACACGGTAGAACCCAGAACAAGAACAGACCCGCATCGTCTGCGCGTCACGGACCAAATTAACTTACCACGCATGCAGCTTGGAACCTGCCACAATACACGTCCTTTCGGCCCGCCAATCGTCTTGTGCCATTGTCACGATATACATTTGAAAACTTAAAACTCTTCCGTCAAGTTGACAGTTCTTGCCCGTTCGCTAGATATCTAGTTGGTAGCAAAGTCGAGTTTCTGTGAACTTCGGGTTTCTCCCTTGAGAAGAAAGTTGCGTTGGAGATTTATTTCAGCATGTTTTCATTAACCTACAAGACTAAATACATTCTCTAATACATACAGAGAACGGTCATGCTAATCCCAAGACTTTACTGCGACCTAAATCTGAACGGTTTCCGTAGAAGCGAACTGCTTAGGCATACTCGTTTCAACGACGGAAGGCGTGGTCAGGACATTCATAATAATCGCTTCCCAATCATCGCGCGAAGTTGCAACGTCGAGCTCTGAACGACTCGAAAACTCGATATGCAACCAACTCAGACTTCGAGCGGGAAGCCTACCGCGCAGCTCTATAAAATCCTTCAACTGATTTATGCCACCAACAACAGAGAGACTGGCCAGCTTCGGAAGCAAGGCCGCTCTGTCCCCTTCATCGTCCAATGAAATGTTGACCAACGCTTGGAACACAAAAGGGTCAGCACGAAGCAGATCCAAGTGAGTGACCTCAGAGAAGGACTGGAACAACGGACGAAGACCTGATGAGTGCTCCAGCTTCCAGGTCGTCGAGACCGTTTGCACCTCCAACTCTACGACATGACAGAATACAGTCCGGTATTGATAGACACGGGCAGAGAAGTCGAGATGTGGGCCGTTCAATTCTAGAACGACCTTCACCAAAGAAGGAGCATCCAGACAAGCCGCAATTGATCCCACGCTATCGTCAATCGTGCCACAGGAGTACTTGAGCGCGCAGAGCAACGGCAAGCGAACTACATCGTCGTCGCCGTTAACGCCACCTCCAAATATAGATGGCACGGCGCCAGTCACGTCTAACTCCTTGATATTCGAGAAGAGTTCGAAGAGCAGTCGCACACTCTCCCACCCGGGGAGGTCCTCCAATCTTGTCCGGACCACCAGAACGTCCACTCCGTGAAAGATGCCAGGCCGTTGACGCAGAGAAGCATGGGAATCATTCAGAGAAGGGCCACCCAATTCCAGCACAACATTAACGAGTTCCGGAAGTTCAAGATGGCCTGCGAACGATTCGAGTCCACCACCCAATCCAACGGACAACTCCAAGGTGTGTAACAAAGGTAGTTGCACCAGATCGCAGCCTATACCAACTAGACCGACAACGTGGAAGCCAACCAAGACGAGGTGTTCTATTCTGGGCGAATTCCGGAGCAACGTTAGAACGCCATCCAACTGGATTGTGTCCATACCGCCGGAACCTCGAACTTCCAAGCTGACGAGATCCCGAAAACAACCTGGCTCAAACCACGCAATTGCACCGGACCGAAAGGAGAGTCGAGACAATAGAGGAGAGTGTCGAAAGAAATCAACAAGAGTTTGGACATCTGCAATCGACCCTTCCACCAATGGACAATCCAATGACAAAGACGCAAGAGACGATAGCGTTAAACAACGCAACGCTACGATAAAGAGTTGGGAACACGGCCCATCTTCAATCTCCATCGAAAAAGACGACCAACTGCCGGCGGAGGACATAAGGGAAGGAACAACAAGACGCGCATAGGCGCAAATGCGGGCTGAGACGTTCCCGTGTCCATAATATTTTTGTAGGCCATGGAAGTCGACCTCGACTCGAACGGAGTCCAATCCGGCGTTGCTTATCCAAAGCTGCAGAACATCGACGGGCACTTGCTGGGAAACGACGATCCGCTTCCACAATGAAGGGATTGAGAAGGCGATGGATCTCCACTTTTTATCCACACTGCAAACAGTATTCCTCGCCCGGACCAAGGATACAAAATCGCTGCCATCAGACCCCACAAATTGCTCAAAACACTCTCCCAGACATTCGTTAGGAAGTGAGTGCATCGACATCGTATCCAGTCTACACATCCGTTAGGAGGAAGACCGAGAACACATACCGACCGACTAACCGTTAATGCAGACAGACAAAACCGGAGAAGCCGAAGGCAGAGATAAGACTAACCGGTTAGACTAAACACGTGCCCATTCTCAAGGCGGTCGGGGGTCGGCGCGCGCTCTCGAAGTAAGTCCAACCGTAGTATTTTATTTATTTATTACAGGCTTCAAAAGTAGGTTGCAAGCGAAAACTACATTTCAGCGCATCGAGTTATTGGCAAAATCAATAAGACATAAAAAGCACGACACGCGTAAATGCTGGAACTGTATTAATGCCACACTTTCATGGATAATAACCCTGAAATCTATCCTTGAAGAACCAAGGACAGTCTTTGGTAGACCAGGGAACCCTGTCTCCTCGAATAGTTCTCTTCAAGCGTACGGGCTCCCCCATCCTTGAATCAAACGCATACCATCCAATGGGGATATCTCGATCCAATTCGCGACATTTCCCTTCTAGTAACCCAACCAAAGCATCATAGAGCCGCCAAGCAACCATAGCGTCCGTTGCGGCATCTATGTTGAAAATCAAATTAAACATCCAGTTATAAAGAGATGCGTTATACTCACAACGAATCTGAGCGTCGCTCAACTCCACTGTCCAATCGCTAACCTGTAGAGACTTGTCCACCCGGCATCTTAGAACCTCAGCAGCGCATACATCCATAGAGAGATTCTGAAACCCCCCGGAAGCATATTTCTCCGCCAATAGCAGTCTGGTCATCAAACCACAGTCCACTAAACTGGCGAGTTCCGATCGGAGGTCATTCCATATAACTGGAATATCTGAAACAAGGCCGACCCCGACCTTCATTATGGTGTCTGATGTCAATACACGTTCCAACTCCTGGGGATACGCTGCAAAACACATGAGCACTATTAAAAAAAAGACAATCGCCACACCTTTCAAACCGCGCAGATTAATCACCCACACGGTTGCATCTCTGGCCAGCTGAATCGTGCACAAGCCCATTTCGTTCCAAATATAAGGGACCGTACCCATCTTCCTCTCCATAATCTGCAATCCAAGGATCGCCCCCTTCCTGTTGCTGTTTCCGATGCACTCAGCAACCATGTCACCAACAAACCTCTCATCCGGAGGGAATTCCCGCCTAACAAACTCGGTATCAAAACCCAGAACCCCATCCACAATCCATTCAAGTGCAGAATCGACTGCGTCTTCCGTTGTCAGGTAATGCACAGTGAAGTCCACTGGGAAGTACTTTGAGTCGACGTCAATAACTAATTGAAATGAGGACCCGAACATACGGGAAGATTTACACCAGCCTGAGGAGCCTTCGCAGAATCGCCCTCGAGACGCAGCGTCAGCCGAAGTCAATAAACGATAAAGAGAACATGTTACTCACGACCGACTCAGCCATAGCCGTCTCAGATTCTTCAGCGCGTAGGGAACAAGGACCGAACTCCTGCAGGCAACCGTAATATTGCTCGGAATGCTGCGCGCAGTCGACGACGAAACATGCGCGACTTGCTTAAAAACCGGGGATGTAAATCAATGGAGCAAAGCAGGGGATAGTAAAAGTTGAACCAAGTTCCCACCTTTATACCACTTCGAATGCGTAGCTATAGACATGATGAAATCGATTTATGAACGATCGGATGCAAGCAAAAGGATTGACCGCCGATCTCGAGGATTTTGGGTCCGAGGAAGGAGCCTATTACACATGGTATGCTAGTCCCATTTAGCATCCTCGATCGATTGACGCTGATCGATGCCACCCCTTGCAAAGCCTGGCCCCTAGTAGCGCGCGGAACTGCACAGACTTACTGGAACGAGCACTACCGCATCTGCCTCGTCATCCTTTACCTCCACTGCAACATCAGCGTCCGGGTCCGAGGGCAACAGGGACGGAGAGGAATACAGGCACTCGCATCGTCTTGCCTGTTGCCGCCCGTCGCGACCGTCACAGCAGCCTCGGCTGGGTGCCCTCGGCTCCACGTTCCCCAAGATGTTTACGGTCGATTTCATTCCCTTGGACGTGGATTCAGAGATCACGCATGGCGAGCGAGACAGGAATACACGCAGAAAGGGCAAGGAAAGAGAAAGGGAACGCACCCGCGACGCAAACAGTCCGAAAAGGAATGGATAGGCAGGAGCAAGCTTTTGAAGCTGGAACCGATTTTATTCCCTTGGTCGACGATTCAGACGTCGAGTATGAACGACGCCGGGAAACGCTTAGACGCAGGCGTGCTGCACATAGTCCATCACCTCCGTCAGCGCCGCCGCCACCTCTGCCGCCGCAAGATAGCCGCATCCGCGAGGGCGTTCAGGAAAATGGGAACGGACACTCGCGGGAATGGGACCGCAGGAAAAGAAGATACGACATGGTCTTTGATCCCAGTGACGGATACCAGAACAAGAAACAGCGCACCGACGCCAAATCGCGGCTCGTGCCATGGGTGGAGCACGTACATTGGGAGGGGTGCGAAAACACGGCAGAGTTGTGCGTATATATTGAGATTACAAGAGAGGCGCGGACCTAAAACCCACCAGATTTCACCGCGAAGTCGAGGGCTTCGTGAACTGGATATCGCCTACGCCGCAGGAGGACGAGATTCGTCGGCTGGTGGTCGCGATCATCTCGTACGCCGTCACCCCGTCGTTTCCCGACGCGTCGGTCTTTCCGTTCGGCAGCTACGCCACAAAACTGTACCTCCCATTAGGGTACGTTTGCCACTGCGGCGTCGTCTCTGTGCTTAAAATTTCCCTGGCAGCGACATCGACCTCGTCATCCGCTCCCCCTTGATGGCATACGCCGACAAGCACGTCGTCCTCATCGCCCTCGCTGCGACAATCCGGCGCTCGGGGATCACGAACAAGGTCACCATCATCGCCAAAGCCAAGGTCCCCATCGTCAAGTTCGTCACCAACGACGAGTATGGCCGCTTCGCCGTCGACCTCAGCATCAACCAGGAAAACGGCATTGTCGCGGGCCACATCATCAACGGGTTTCTGCAGCAGTTCGGCAGTGGCAGCCGCGGGGGCACCTGCCTCGCGCTCCGTGCGTTCGTCCTCCTCACCAAGCTCTTCGTCTCCCAGCGCGGCATGAACGAAGTCTACACCGGCAGCCTCGGCTCGTACGCCATCGTCTGCCTCGTCATTTCCTTTCTCCAGATGCACCCCAAGATCCGCCACGGGCAGATCGACGCGAACGCCAACCTCGGCGTGCTCGTCGTCGAATTTTTCGAGTTGTACAGGCGGTGGTTTCACTACGAGGAGGTCGGGATCTCATTGCGTGAGGGTGGGAGTGGCAACGAGGGTGGGGCTGGGGGGAGCAGTGAAGTGGTGCGCGCAAGTCCGACGGGCTGCTATCGATAGAGGATCCCGGGGTGCCATGTACGCTTTATTTTCTCCCTTGCTGAGCGGCGCTTGCTTATTTTTCTCTCTCTGTAGTGCACAACATATCGTCGTGTTCGTACAACTTCTAGAACGTGCGCAAGAACCTGGCGGGTGCGCATGAGATCCTCATAGCAACGATTTACCTCCGCGCCGGCATCTTGGAAGCGCGGCGCGGTGGGCAGTCGTTTAACCTCCGCGATCGGTACGAGCCGGGTGACATGAGCATCCTGTCCAGGGTACTCGGTGTCACACAAGAGGTGAGTCGCGTCAAATTGTTCGTTGTATTCATCGATCTTAGCTAACCACCATCTTCCACCACACAGACCTTGAACAACCGCGCGCTCGTGAAAGAGGTCTACGAGAAGCAGACGCTGCATCGTCTGGTCGGTGTTTCCCCCCTTACTTACCTGGCACCGACACAAGCATCTGCTGCGAATGCCACCAATTTGAATGGGAACGGGAAGGCGAAACCGAAGAGCAACGGGAAAGTCGCGTTCGCGGACGCCGATCATCATCGACGGCGCGGCCAACGGCAACGGGACGAATGGGAAAGCAAACGGAAAAGGAAAGCCGCGGTCGGCGCGCGGGCGGGAGGATACCGTGCAGAACGCGTGGGCTGAGGCGGACATGGTGCTATCATCTGATGAGGAGGCGGAGAGACGTTCGGGAGCCGTACGTGCTGCGGACGAGCTGGACGGGCGGTACGCGATCGGCTTGCCGCCGCCAAAAAAGCGGCGCAAGATCGGCAGGTACTCGCCCGATGCGCACGTCGTCACGTTTGTGGAGTTTGGATCGGGCTCAGAGAGTGAGGATGGGCAGGTGAGGGCTGTGCGGGCGTCAAAACAGCGGCTTGAGGGTGTGAAGGGCAAGCTGGGTGCCGAGCACGAGAGCGAGGAGGTTGACGCGTTGCGGATAAAGGGGGCAGCCGGACGTCGAGCAACAGCTCCTTGGATCCTGCAGCGAAGCGGGATTATTGGCTATCGAAGGGAGTGGGGATCCGTGGAAGTGGGAGCGATGATTGAGGAGGGAACGACTGTATTGGATGTACATAGACTCGGGGAGATCGGTTTCCATCGTTAGAAGAACGCACGCACGCACGCATTGTACACACTACTCCCACGCGCAGCATTTGACTGAAATAAAACAAACTATCGTGTTCCAAGATTAATGCGTGGTGTATGTAAATAATCAGTTCCAACCGTCCCCTTGTAATTCAGGCCTTTGATTCTACATAGGTGACCCGCACCATGGGATCTCGGGCTCGATGGACTCGCTCGCGTTTTGTGCCCGACGGCCGTCCAGCGTCTTCACATCGACGGCGTTCTGGATCTCCAACAGGCGGAAGTCTGCGAGCGGAAAATGAATGAATGGGACGAGACAACTGAGACGGACCTTTGACAAAGAAAGCCGCAATGAGAGGGATGACAGCGATAACAATACAAGGAATGATGAAGAGGCGCATGGTCTCGGAGTAGGCGGCGACTATTAACCAAGTATTAGCTTTGAAGTAAACATGATGAATTAAGGATAAACCCATGTTGGTGTACTCTTCGTCGGCGAGGAGGCGTACGAGTGTCGGTGTACCGACGTAGCTCGCAATCTCCGTGCTGCGTACGCGTTAGTCAAGTGATAGCGAAAGACGGACCGGAAAAAAGTACCTGTTCAGCTGGGGCAGGTGTCTGGTGATTTCTACAGGCAAACGGTTGACCCAGATGGCACCAGCTGCGGCGGTGCTAACAACGTTGCCGAGCTCAGCAGAGAGAAGGAGGGTCACAGTGGCGAGGGTGACGTCTTGGTGGGGCACGGCGCGCTGGGCGCCAGTCTGGGATGCGACGGCAGCGATACCGCCTTAAGGACCCTGGATGATTTGCGTCATAACTGTTTCGAAGTTAGCGATGGAATAAATAAGCCAGGTGAGAGACGAACCAAGCGCGGTGGTGTTGATGTGCGAGCGGGCATAGAACATGAGCCCAACGTCGAGGAAACTGAAAACCGAAAGATTGTCAGCAGCAGAATGACGTGGAGAAGATCACAGACCGAATGGCCAGAGCAACAATGAGGGAATTCTTGTACCCGGTTTTGAAGATGCCCGCCACGACAGCCCAGCTGAGCCCGAAGAACTATGATCTCACGTTAAACATGCGATAAATATACCAAATACAATATATTCACCGTTAAGGACAGCGATTGGGTGTGGTTGTAGTAAACAAGGTTGCCGATCTCCCACTTGGTCGTTGCGAAAACGAATCCATAGAGTTCTCCGTAGGTAAGATAGAATGAGAACTAGTCGAAAATCAGAACGATCGCAAATCTAAAGGGATAACGACACGCACAAAGTTGAAGAAGTTGAACGCACAGCCTGTGTATCCCAGTCAGTATTTGATGACTTTCTCTTCGCATCTCAAAACTCACCAGCAATGATGGTGCGGTTGCGGAGCACTCTCCAGGGGATGACAGGGTGTGCGGCCTTTTTGGTCTCCCAGAAGATGAAGATTGGAAGGGTGACGACCCTGCCAACGACCATCATCGCGGGATGGCAGGGTTGTGCCAAGTGGTGGTCGCGTACGAACCGCCGGCCAGGACGATGGGCACTTGAGCGAGAAATCAGTGTTACCATCATGCGCAAACGGAGGTGTACATACGGAAGATAAGCGCCAGAGTTCTGGAGTGAGGTGAGTCCAAATGCGGACATTCCACAAATCGGCGTACATGGCGAGGAAAAAGAGGCCCACGGCATCGACATCGTCGATGAAAGCTTGGATACGCACACCAAGCGATGCTTTTGATACAACAGGTTCGCCGTTGAGGATCCCCTGGGCCTTTGCTCGACGCTGGGCCCACAGGAGGATGAAAATCTGAGCAAAGGTTGTTGGTTTATATTCGAGAATGTAAAAAAAAAATCACGAACAATGGGACACAAGGCAGGAATATAGTAGATTGGGTATATGCATCTCCAGCCTGAAATGAATTCAGGAAAACCAAAAGTGATTTCAAGTGAAGAGCCTTATGCAAACCTCCGACGGCGGTCAGGCGGTGATTTGACCGTTCTAGATTGAATCAGTGAGACGTTGGTCGGTGAAAATGATGCACAGTACAGCGTAGAAGTTGATACTACAAAATCTGAGCGCATAGTCGAGTAACAAGTAAAAGAACTCACAAATACCACCCGCCGGTCGACAGAGATGACACGATGGGTCGCCACCGCAGAGTCGTGACATTAACGATTACAATCTGCAGGGCAATCTGTAGACCACAGAATCTAAGAACCCAGATGCCTAGCGGGACCGTTGGTTTATTTCTACACGAAATGGAAAGGAACTGACAGCTTCCTGCATCGAGGCCAGCCATATTGGGCGTCGTAGCATTGATAGGACGTAGAAGAACAGGGCGATCTGGCTAGGCTTGGACGTACGAGTACAGGCGAGGAGGGAGCGCCTCGGAGTTTGAAAATAATGATGGATACTGGGTTTCCCATGCCGAAAGTTGTGGCTAAGCTGTATTCTTGTAATCCGCTTGAGGACCCTAATATGAGGAGCTAGGAATTTATTGGCGATTTTACTGGGGGTGGTGAAGGAGCTTTGAGCAGCTCTGTTTCGACGCTTTTTGGGCACAATTGATGGCAGTGACATCTTGTTGATGGCTCGGCGTTTGTTCGTATCTTTTATTTTAAACTCCGAGGCGCTCTCTACTCGCCTGTACTCGTACGTTCCAGCCTCTCTACAGTATAGTGATTCTGAACGATTGTCTTCAGAAAATCACGCCCAGTACAAGTAGAGAGGCTGAAACGAGCCTAGATCTGGCAACCTATTGAGTGTCGAAATGAGGGTTCCTCTCCTCTTCCTCCCGCGAAACAGGGACCTGGACTCAGTGTCGGGCAACGGTCAATTCCAACGAATGCCTGCTATTCCTCCCGACCCATGACGACGATCATTGGAACCACCAACAACATGGAAGGCGGGGACCGCTACCCTGACTTCAGCCAAGGTCGGCTGTCACTGCTGACCCCGACGCCATTGCTTCCCGAAGCATTTTTGCTATCGATGCCGACCTACAAGACCTTTGCGAGCGCGCGTACAGATTCCTTCGTATCTATCTTACTCACATTCGGCCCTGGCCCCGCGTTTCACGGACCACAGATGGCATCGCCGAGGACCAATTCGATGCTCTGATGGTGTCGCCGATACCGGGGTATCTCCCACCCCGGCCAGCATTAAGATGGTGAGTGTCACTATTGACTCGACACCGGTTCTGACCCGATTTTTAGATTCGTTCGAACTTCGCGGGTTCGCCGAGTTACACGTTACCGTGATATGCGGCTTCATCGATATTCGCACCCTGCCTAACCCGATGTCAGCAAGCATTGCCAAGGCCACGGCTGACAACCGAGCGCTTGTTGCTGCATTAGAAAAAAAGTTTCATTATGCGGTATGCCCTGACTTCATTCATAACGCTTTACTAACAACGTGAATATTGCAGAATCCGTTGGTTGCTAATACCATGTGGCGGAACAGAATCTTTCAGATTCTGGATATTGCTTTGGCTGCGGCATCAATAACCGCGCGTCGTATTAATATTTCAAGGGGCGCACAGAGCTAGAATGGGAGATGCTGGCTACGCTGCAGTTGATTATCAGCTGAAGTGTCCCAGGTCCAGAACTATATCGATCCATGGAAGACTGTCCGCTTGGTGTGAGTCGATTTCGTTCACAAAGTATATTATTCGCCGTACACCAAGATCCTCAGTGGTCTGCGGCGGTGGGAGTCGTGGTGCGATGCTGACGAGAAGGCTAACGACACCCGGAATCTTGCGCGTGAGCTCAGGGAGGAGCTGCTGCGTGTCGCGAGGTATGTGGTCGCATTACTGGTTCCTTTCCAAGACGATGTACTGAACTGCATTTTGATATAGATCGACAGTAGAAAGGAGGAGGGGGAAGAGGTGGCTCCGGCTGATTCGGACTCCGACGATGGATGGTTCCCCAGCGATACGTGCTCGTCCGCTATTGCCCCTACTGTAGCTTCGGATTAATATTTTTTTTGTGCGCTTTTATTAGTTTGAAGTTTGTCTGAAGTGGATGACGGTAGTACATTCAAATTGAGCAATGGCTCCATTAAGCCACCACGTGGGCGTCTCTAGCGTTTTCAGTTCTCCGGATTTACAAGCATCTCTGGAGAAGGGGGGTGACTCTGGCTCTACCGTTCTACGGACCTCCTGAGCACTACTGAGCCCTCGGGAGACACGACCCTTTTCCCAAATGACTCATGCGCGACGTGCCGTAATCGACAGCTCAGGTCATATCGATTGGTAAACCCCGAGAACTGCGTCGATCCGAATCGTGATCTACATATCATGATTTGATCACGTTTTTTTTGATTTCACATCGGTCTGCCCCAGTTAAATAAAAAGCGAGCTGAAACCTCGGCTTCCTTCAATCGCGCCATACAATGGACGACTCTTGCAAATGTGAACATACCGATGACCCACTGTGCTGTCGCGCTCTTCGATACGACATTACGGGCCGAAAGGGCCACGACTTCACGACATACCTCCACCGAATGACCATTTCCGATTTATTCAACCAAAGCTTGGAACCAAGACATTCCTGACCATCTCTCAATTTTTCGAAGCACAGCCAAAAGTACAGAGAGGACAGCTGCATACAATAATGATCGACAGCCGAGACTGACAGCATAAACAGCGATTGCAGGCCACCGCTCGGGCGCATTCGAGCGGATACCTTACTAGATCACTGCTAACATGTTGCAGTATATCACTGTATATGTCCACACGCGACGGAATCAGCTTCGGCGCTACGTGCCGGTTTCACGCAGTAGTCGTGGCCAGATTCATACTAACTACAGCAGCTCGCCGCCTCAAACCTTACAGTCTATCCCTCAGTAACCTCCAGCTATTCCAAAGCGGAACAAGGAGCTACGTTTCCGGTGCACTTGTAAGAGAACTCTGGTACGGAAATGCAGGCGACAGCCCACTGCACTGGTTCACAGGACCCATGCCTTTACCAACACTGAATATATATTGTGCTAGAAAGGAAGCTCCATATTCTTGTCCGAAGCGACCGGATATCAGGCAAGCGGATATCAGGCAGCACCGCGTTATCCCGTCGAGTATGCAACTGGCCAAACAGGGAGCACCTAACATCCGCGTATTCGGTCGTTTGAGTGCGTTTTCCGACTACCGCAGATATGGGAGTCTGGCTCCTCGATCGAATATGGCATGGTTATCCCAACACATTTTTTCAACGATTGGCTATTACAACACCCGAAAGGTTACCAGTCAATAACCTCAAGGTTCGCCAATGGGCCTGGGACGTAATACAAATCAACTTTAATCACGGCTTTTGGCTCGCGTGATTACCCCGCTTTCATGCATGCGGTGTCGATGTTAATTGTCCACAACCAGACAACGGATGTCTTACCATTCGATTTCCCACACAACCCTGGTCACCCTCGTTCGAAAAAGAGACATGGCATCGATTGAACGAGGCCGGATGGATGCTGGGTGCCGCTTCCATCTGTTACAACTGGCACACTGGGGGGATTTCATCGGGTCACTCCCATTGGAACATGATCGTAGGCAACAAGCAATACCAGTACTCTCTTCGCTAATACAATGCTAGATCGTGAATGGAAGAGACGCCTTGACAGTGTGATGGGAGTGGCCGAACAGCCTTGGTAATCAGACCGGTAAGATCCTTTGACGACCCTTGTAATCTAACTGACCAGAATTATCGGTCAAATCAGCATGCGAGCGCGTAGAGCCAAAGAAACTCCCTCTGGGCTCCTCGATCTCGATACGTAACAACAAGAAAGTTCCACCGCATTACGGGCAGACGAAGCACCCACTCACCCATAGCGAGGTAGATACGGTATGTATATTTTTCAGTCTATTTTGATTTCTTGATGTGCAAAATCAAATGGGAAGATTGATTGGTTCAGAGTACGGAACACTTAAAATCCGCTTCGTCGTGTAAGAATCAAGGTGCAGTGCCACGCAGACAACACGCCATTTACGTACTGGCACATCTGGCAATAGACCGTATCATCAACCCCCGGCACTAGACTACACAAATAAGAGGTGCAGAACCTCCCGCTGTCGAACAACGTCTCCCAATCCGGTTTACCACAGACAGATTACCCACGACGACGATAATGCAAAACAATTCAGTTTTTACCAGGCGAAATCGACATCACACTCGTTTTGGGTAGAGGCTCCTAGCGATCAGACATTCTCAGTCCAGTCTCAAGTACTGTGGTCAGGTGGCTCACCAGTTAGATTCCCCTGACCAAAACGAGTGTGATGTCGATTTCGCCAGGAAATACGGAGATACCCTCCAAAAGATGATCATTCTGTTAAATCCGAGACCTGACGTCTGAGACGCGGTCTCCGCGGCAAAACAAAAACAAAAACAACAGAACATCTGCTGAAATCCACGGATCTGTAGACATCAAACACCACACACTAATAACGAACAAACAAAGAAAAAAATCAATAATCTCGGGAAGTACTCTCTAGACTCTCTCATTTGTAGCTCACTTTTCTTCTGTTTTCCAGGGCATCAAAATATAAATCGCAATCCCAATTCCAAATGTACTGCAACTGTCCGCTACGCGTACTTTCTGAAGAAAGAACCGTGGCGTATCGTTGCGTCACAACCAAAGTGGAGCTTGTCTTCACCGTCGTTTTCCACAGCCACCAACAACAGTTGGTCAACAGCTTCGGCACAGATTTGACACCACCAGTATGCCCACCACTCAGCAGTACAGAGGCGGATAATAAAATCACGATACTACCCTTCGACTCTTCCCGCCAAAAAACTTCTCATCTCTGTGTATACGAAAACGAATTCGGACTCTTCACGCCACAAATGATATGTACCGCTCACAAGATTCCTCCTGTGCAGCAGCCTGCCACATTGCCGACCTTTCAGATAACCACAATTTTTTGGACGAGCAACAACAAAACGATACGACCGGGATCACAGATATTAGCCCCCAGTGCTTGGACTGGCCCAGCTACTGTAACGGCACTACGACCCACATCGTCCTACCCACTCATCGAACCGGAGGGGCGACCATCCGTCCTACTGGAAGCCCGCGTCTGGAACCTGGGTACCATCCACGCAGTACTCATTATACCGGGCACACAAACACACCTAAAAACTCTGCCACGCGTCCGATCTGTACCATCTCCGGCACATTTGCCAGAGGCGGGTGATTTCCTGCGAGAATTGCTCAACGTCCCACCCCACTGTCCAGTAAACCTGTGGGCCATAGACGACCCTGAAGACGGCACAAGGCCAGACAGACCGATGGCCATTATGATAATGACGGCCATATACGGCAGTAAAACCAAGATGTTGACCACCGGTGGCATATGCAACGCTCTAATCGAAAGATTTCATTGGTTCAAAGAGCATAGGCAGGAAAAGGGTTGGAAGGTGCGAGCGCGCAGCGCGCCGGCGCCCGCTGCGCTTGCGCTTTACTCCGATACCAGTTAACTGAAAGCAGATCCATCGCAGCACACCGTCAACCACAACTTGACCCAGTACCATGCGTTTGTACATGTAGACCGATCAAGGGACGACCCAGGCATCGGTTCGTACTGGACTATCGACATATCACAAAAGTTTCTCCGCGTCGGTAAAAAGACAGAAAATCCCTCTAATTCTGCAAACAACCGCCAACCTAGAAAGCCAAGTAGAAGTTACGGAAGAAATAAAGAGCGGAATAAGATAACGAGTTCCAGAAACGTGTTCGAGTCGTAAGCGACTAGCTACACGTTCCGGCTAAGTACTAACATCTCACAGACAAAGTGCAGAAGCCAAGAGCCTCTAGGTTGCCTGGCGCGCCCTGCTTTACGACTGAAGGCGAATGCATAGCCATGCGCCCCGGGCAGCAGACTTCGATGAAGGGCTCAAGCTGAACTTTACGATGTGGTACTGCATACCTGACCTCCGTCGCGACCAATATATCATACGAGAATTCCTTCAAAGTCCAGAGGAAGAGATGAGCGGCCACTACACTGTAATAATATTATGTCTCACACGATGCCCGACACTTCATGTTAAATTGACACTTCATGTTAAATTGACCATGATACCCGAGAAAACTGATATTAACTTCCGACGCAACTCAAATTCATACGTTGAAGGGATTAAAATTAAAGAGGCCGGTGAAGTTTGAAACAAAGTGTCGAGATCCCTTGCATCCAACTACTCGTTCACCGCAGGATAAAGAAGGTCGATTGAAAGACTTCTTGAAATGTACTATTTACTAAGAAATCTACGCAGGACGTAGTCTCGTAAACCTTAAGCAGTACAAATCGGCTCGTCAACAAAAATCTGTGCGCCATCAGAGTACGGTCACGAACCTCGCCTAAACTTAAATAACCTATATCCAACCTCTCCCGGGTGGACCCCAGATGTGCATATGGATGTAGCGTCGAGTGTCCAGGAAACATCCGGAAAACCCATACGATCGACCTTCGACCCCGGTGTTCTCGGCAGGAGAACAGGCAACCGGAGAAAAGCTCAAGCCAAATCGCAGCTTTCACGCCGCGTTCCCGGACACTCCATCCGCGAGCATGTATGTTGAAGCGGAAATTGAGAAGTCACCGAAACCCCCCCCCCCGCATCGAGCGCCGCAGTACATCCCATCCCCTCTGCTTCTCTTCAACGTCATCGAGAGGCAACCTCGTAGGCGTGGTCATAGCAATGTCCATGGAGGTGGCAATGGGATAGGGCACCCAGATACCATCCAAAGCCCAAATGTTGTATTCAGCGGTCATGGGAAGCTGCAGGATCGTACAGGCGGATATATATGAGAAGAATGCGAGGCCGGTTGTCAGGTTTGAGAGGCAGCTGCCGGCTCTCCCTTTCGCCCAATTTACCACCGACGCTGCTTCTCCTTCGACGTCGGCGTCTACGAGTTCTGTCGAACGGGTTATCGGCCCAGGATTCGAACATCGAGACACTGAGCATGTCGTCGCAAGCACAATACAGATCCAGAGTCGGATGCTGTGGTTCGAGGACGACGTCAAGAGAAGGACCAGAATACAAAAGCCTTCCGACAACAGGTCCCGCGACGAGGGTTGCAGTGCACTTTTGAACAAAATTCACCCCTCCGCAATAACGACAAGTGCCGAAGTCACAACCGCCCGATGTGCTATGCGGGTCTCCCCGAAGCTGATCCTGTCGCGGATGCGGAGTTCCAGTATAATTATAGACAACACTGTAGTTGGCAATCGGCCAAACAGACCAGATCCTCGAGCCCCAGAACACCCTGCAACTCTCATAATTTAAGATGCGACACACAGAAAGAGAAAAAAGACACTTCACCTCCACCAATTCCCAGTCGCAGGCGTAATGACGAAAGCAACTCACGACAGTAAATATTCAGATTTGATACAACGCTCGAACAGACGACGGAGACATGCAGGCCCGAACAGTATGTCAAGACTCATCCAAGTTCCTATGCGCATGCACATCACCGCTCGACAAGCAGCAGCGTCTGTATTTGAGCGACAGTCACAGAGGAGATCCATGAAGAGAAGGGCCAAGGCGAAATCGGGTGCAAGTCAGGCGGGGTAACGCAAAGTTGGTCGACAATTCACGGACAGTGACAATACCACTGCCCTGACAAATGAAGACCATGATCGACATGATCGTTTGAGAGGAAGGCCACATGTGAGTCAGTCATTTCTCAATCGTTCAAGACTGGAGTAAGTTGATCGCATTTGTCGCGGATCGTCGGAGGGGTTGTGAAGAAGTAATAGCTATAGCGGGTGGCGGTGTGCACGTGAGAGTGGCGGTGCTGTGGGAGGACTTGCCACAGACGATCGTTTGAACAGGTTTGAACCGAGCGTAGGAGAGTCAACTGCTTTTCAATCATCCATGACCGATCGATTCCTGCCACTGCATCACAGGGGATAACACGAGAAGAGGTCGGCATGAACCGCGGCGTCCAAATATAAAAGGCAGCATTGGCACTACCCATTGGTAGCCAAGGTCCCCAAATGATACACGACTATCGCTGCGAGTCGGCGGACGACAACTTATACTGCTATACCTTCAGATGTAACGCGCGCGCTAGGCGAAGGACTGCGTGCCCACCTTTTCAGAAGGTCGTGCACCGAACTCTTTACAGATGCTCTCGTCTCCAGACCCGATTACCTTGCAATCTCTGAATTTCTCCGCCAGCAACCGACTAACGAAAATGGAACGATCACATGATTCTCCATCCAACCTTGAAAACTGACCGATACAAACAGATCCATTAATACAGCGTTGGTCTATCTGCCAATTCTGCTTCGAGACTTTTTGGGCTCAATCTACTCGCAGGACTCTAAGGAACAACCCGCCGCGGAATTCCGCGTCTATCCGCGCCCTGTACTCTCGCTATAAACCTACCTTTACCTTACCTGCATTCCGGAGTGGCCAACACTGGCGACGTCTGTGGCGGGCAGCCGATCCGTGGGAGGGGTCTGGATTTTTTTGAAAGCGATTTGAAGTAGGAACACTCTACCTCGGTGTGTCTGCATTCTTTTTTCTGCCATATCTCTTCTCATCATCGCTCTTTACCATAGCCGGCTTAAATTTGGTGTTCGACATGTTTGAATTTTTCTGGGGAGCTGGTGGCATCCCAGAAGTTAGATGAGTGGCATAGTATATCGACCTGCTTATCATATAACTTTCTAGAATTCGTTTTGCGTACCGCAACGGGTGGTCTTGACCAGCGGCCAGTGTAGCCAGAACCTGCCATTCCGCAGGCTACCCCATCCCTTGAAAGTACATCCAAGCATGTCAGATAAGACCTAGAGCACCCATGTATCATACCCGAGTGACATGGACCCGGGTTTCCGCCCATGAAGCTTGATCAACGGGCTGGTTGGTTTCCTAGTATTTGGAGTTTTGTCAAAAGAAATTCATTGCTTCATCCACAGTACATCCAAATTCAGGGAAACTACATAGAACGGTTCGTGGGATATTCACCTTCGTTCAAGTACACTTTGGCCTGCATAGAGCTGATGTGGTCTTCGAAAACTAGGCATAAGTGCTAAGGTGGCCAGCATCCCGGTCGCAAATAGTACTCTTTGAATGGAAAAATATCTATGCACCTACATACGCCATCTGGTTCAAAAAAGCGTCCATCCTCTAGGTCATTAGTATTCTTGAACTGTGATGTTCCTTGCAACAGACGAGTCACTTTTCAACTTTCATTTGAGGATACCTTCCTTCTTTCCCCGACGCTTGGAGTTGTCAAAACTACGGACATGTGAATCAGCAAATTCAAGCGCTGTGCAGACTCTCGAAAGCGTTTGCTGGATAAATTGCCATATCGACACTTAAGCGATCACATTGAACTATCTGCAGCTGTAGATCAACAACATCGCGGCGAAACCGGAATGGTCAGCATTGCCGATGTACAAGCCTCGTTATGCTAATAATCGTGGATAGGGTAAAAACCCATGAAATCCCCTGCAATCGAGTACGCTCCCATTGGCTTTTTAAGGTCGTGTCGAATGGAATACTCGGCGGCATCATCTTGAGGCTTCAAATAAATTATTGAGCAATGGAACAATTCTGTGACCATAAATCTTACCAGGCAAATCGAGAAGCCATCGGGCATAGGAACGGGAAAATCATTGTATTTTTCTCTTGACGAACAAACAGGAACGTTCGCAAGGAATTTTGAATCAGACTTGAATACTGATATGAGCACTGCAACATCACACAACGACAACAACAACACACCTCGCTTGTAATCCCATGACCTTCAGACGAGCCGTCCCCGTTCCAACCGTGCAGAGAAGAAAGAACGCGACCCGCAGCATTGCAATTTGCCTGAAAAGAAGCATTGAGATGGGTGTCGCTCGACCTAACCACAGTGCAAACCTTTGGCACAGTCTGTCAATACGGTATGCAGAGAAGAGAACATGAGATGCGACAAAAATCACAGAAAAACACGCAACCTGACACAATGAAGAATATTTCTCCCCGGAATATACAATCCGAGGACTCAGTGTCTCTTCGAAATCGTTTACGTGCGGTGGTTCAAACTTGTAAGAAAGCTCGGCGAACGGAGCTCGCTGTCGACCGCCGCCCGAGTCCAAACGAAAGATCGTATGCAGGATCGTCCATTCAATCCGGTCTGTCCGCAAATTTCATATTATGTCGCCGCAGGTAAATCAAAGGAATGTACTACCTCCTGAACAACGAGGCAACGCAGAAACAATCGACCACAGGTCCATCGCGATCGAAGTTGAATATCGTCGTTGCCCATTCTGAAAACCGTCGGGAACAAGCAATGTAGGGGACACCCAATACGGCTTTCTATTCATGAAGACTTCAAAGATGGAATGGAGAACCAAAGGAATGGGAGAGAGCAAAACGACCGAAGGATCCATCTGCCAGAACAGTCGAGTCTGGGGTTGAAATTCGGCGAGGGTTCGAAGCTGAATACTTTGGACAGAAGGTTCCAATATAATCTCGGGAGGTAGAGAAGGATAGCGCGCGCTCTGCAACGCAACTACGAGTGAAACACGAAGCACCTCGCCGTTTTTTGCCATGCCATTGACCGCGGTAGCTGTGGAAGGACGCGTCACGAGCAGAGCCTTCAGTTCTTCTTCGTGAATGATGCCACGATTCAAAATCCGAAGAACTAAAAAATAAAAAATAAGATGTGACCGGGAAAAACGCAAATAGAAACGCACCACGATCGTCTCTAGTGGTTCCTCGAAGCTGCTGTAGGCGACTGCCTACCTGTTTGGGCGTGCGGATTTGATTCGTCATATCCAAAATAACGCGCGAAATAAACACATTGCGGTTAGCAGATCTTTTGTGACGTCGAGCGACCTCATATGGTCCGTAAAAAATCCGATGTTGGTACAAGCCTGGCAAGGAAACCTCAAGCTTCTCAAAATATACCAGAAAAAAAAGAAGAACATCTCTCACCTTCCATCAAAGCGGCTTCCCTACATTCGAGGAGAAAATCAGTGTATAGCTACCTAACACAATAAAAGCAAGAACAGGTGAAGCGGCCAAACTGCCTCAGAGCAGCCTTTGATATTTTTGCAAAAGCTACGTCGCGTAATTTCAACCTGGCGATTAAACTCGGCCACTTCCTGTCTCACTGGCAGGTCGTAAAAGCAACATCGTAGAAAAGTCGAGTCCGCAGCACATACCTCTTCCGAATGATTTTTGCCCATATCAGCAACAGTCGAAATCGATTCGCCGTAACGCCCCCGACGGTACTGTCCGCGAGATAAAGGTCTTACAGTATCCGCCATGAATAATCAGGGAACAGAGAACGAAAACTGAAAAACTGAAAATCCCGATCGTTTTTCTTTCACATACCCCACGTAATATCTATCAGAGAACCACTCGAGGATCCGCAACGATACAGGACGACATTGTGTATCACCAGTGATGACTTCAGGATGTTCTTCAGAAAGCCGAATCGGAATGCCGGCATCGCATCAATCGAGATTGGGATGATGCCTGAACACGCCTGATCATCACCCGATCGCCATCTTGCTCCCGTTACAAGTTACAACCGTACTAATGCCACCATCCGAATCGTTTCGAATGAACACTAGGTCTGCCGCTGCTTCTTCGTCGTGGAACCTAACACAGTTGGAAATTGTCGAGCACCCCTTTGCCCCCGTCCGGGACATTTTGGCCACACGCTCGCACATTTTCTCAAACAGCTGACGCCCATGCGTATCTTCCAAGAATGCCTAACTTCCAAAGGTCGCTATCGCGTAATATCCATGTACCTTGAAGGACAGCTTTTAACCGGTGAAAAAACGGTACACAATTCATATACAGTCGACTTAGCTTTACGTACCTAAACAGAGCCGCGTACCGTCGGCACAGAAAATGCCGACAGTATATCTCACCTACCGGAAAGGATTTGGGAGATGATCCTCTCCTATCTGGATGCGATCGATAGCCTGAGTTTCGCCAGCATATGCCGCGCTCATCGAACCGTTGCCAAAAACTCGCTTCTTTCACTTGCTGCCCATGAGGTTCAACGGTGCGGTCTAACTCTCCTGGACGTGCAGCTCGTACAAAGCTGCACCAAGGCCGTCTTAACAGGATCCGTTCCACGTCGCATATTGGACAAAACCGATGATTCAGTCCAGGGCAACCTTACAATTCCACCCCTATCGCTAAATTTTTACTGCGCCTCACCCGAGTCGTCGACTGTAACCACATTTCTTAAGCATGCGACGGGACGCTTAGTCACACCCTGCCAAGGAGATCTGGAATCCGCCTGCGGCGTTTGGGACGCCTACACTTTGTCCAACGGAGCGGATTATGATATAAAGGTATTCGAGGTCTGGTCCGAAAACCCATTGGATGCTGTTCTTCAGCTGCCTACCACAGCCGATCTCATTGTATGGATGTTAGACCGTATATGGGTCGGATACCCTTACTCGACATTTCGAAAACTTGCCATGACTACCCCGTCTCGTTTACCTCTCGACAGCATCGAATCCAGACAAACCGCATGGGACACCCTGAACGGCCTAGTAGAAGATGGGTTCTGGACCAATTCAGAATTACAGAAGAGTCATATCTGTACAAACCACACTTACTGTCCAGCTTCCTGGTGAGACACTCACGATTCAGCCTGCTCGAGTATCAATGTCCCAGTGCTCTTACCGTGGGCATCACACGCCGAACACGGACGAGTCAACATACTTTACATGTCATGGTCGCTGGAAGCAACGGCGCTGTGCTCCGCCAACTCCCACCCTCATCCAAACTCCTTCAAATACCGCAAATGTCAGTAGATAAAAATTACACTGTCCTGCCTCATCGGTTCTAACAGCATCCCTACGCCACAGACGAAGGATGGAAGGGACAGATGCGTGCATGGAGAGATGCGACAAGACGACCCGTGTAGACTGAGAAATTCGATATTCGCCCTTGGTTGAAATAATACCTCACGATATTAACGGACACACATACATACAATTACAACAGATCAGAGGGATCAAGTCTCAAATGACTTTTGTCAGGCACCGGCAAATCGCTGCTCCGAATCTTCTGAACCTCCACCACGACCTCAAACGTTTTGGGGAAGGATGCAGACCGTCTTCGGCTCCTCGTTTGATAAAAAACAGCCTGCCTTCTTCTCCCTATTCAATGCCTCCGAGCTACTGTTCACTTTTGCCATCCACCGTCGTAAATCCCAACTTCTTTCTCAAGTTTCTATGTAGACCCACAGTAGAAGTGTACACACCTTGAACGTCCACATTCTTGGCTCAGCCAGCACGCTAATGCGAGTCCTTCGGTTGCAAATAGTCTCAAGTTGCACTACGAAAAGCCGATCAGCCGATATTAGGTGGGTTCTCACGGTTCAAAAAGGAAGTAAAGTTACGTTGTGGTCATCTTTCTATCTAGAAAAACCAGCTCGTGGACTGTCACCCGACAAAATTTCGAAAAAATCCCTTTATTGCAGAAGAGAGAAAGCGGATAACTTGCACATAACAACGTCTCGATGTTCGGAGTTGAATGTGATGCAGGAATTAACCTTCAGACTTCTGGAAGTTTGAGAAGGGACTTGGGAAGTTACTTAAAGAGAACACCCTAATAATATATAATGCAACCAGATGACTTCGAGACAGGTTTTCAATCAGTGCTCTGTAAGTCCGATGTTAGGGACGCTACTAAAGAAGGAAAGCCCCAGATTCCCCTGAATCTATTTTCCCTTCTTCTAGAATGATTAGCGTTGATTCACAAAATCTGTTTAGTGTTGTGTAGATTTGCAGGGTGGCGACTTCTACAGCAGAGTTGAACATGTCCCGAAAATTGCTCAAAAAGGCCGATCGGCGGCCCGGGCGGTCATCAAAAGCCAAACCGGTTCAAGTTCTTCTGCAAAGTATCTGGTGTGTTGACGATTCAGTGCAAATGCTTCACCAGAAACTGGGATTAATTAGCCAACAACTCCCTAGACGTCTCGCTATCCGAATAAAAGGAACGCGTTGAACTCCATTTCTACAGGAAATCTAGAACGTGAATGGATTTGCAACGTCTGGGCATATGGAAGCTTGTGTGACCGCATATTATCAAGAGAAACCTATCGGGAGAAACCACCCTTAATCAAACCATCACGTCCACCTGGCGCGGCGGCCAGCCGTATGTCCACTCAACCGGCCAACATATAAGTACGGTAGTGCGTGTCTCTTTCTGTTTGTCTTTTACTCCCGACTTCAACTCGTCACTCATTACAATTTCTGGGCTATGACACCATCTATCGATGCAACGTACGGCGTATGGCTCGTGTCGCTGGTATTGGTGAGTGATTTTTCAAATTCATTCTTGAAGTTACTCATCCGATATCTCCCTCTCAGGAATCCATGTCGCTCTTTCCCTGTTTCAATTTCGATCCTCGCTGACCTGTACTGAGCAGATTGTATGGCGCCGGGATGCTTCAGGTTTGGATGTATTTTTCCGCCAGTCCCACCGATCCAGCCTCGATCAAGTGGACCGTGAGTGGCATCGAGCTTTCTCTGTATGCGCTGACCAAGAACACCTTCAGGTCTCAATCGTCGCGTACGCTTTCGTCTTTTGAGCAAGTCTCATTTTGCCTAGACTCGCCCCTCCAATACTGGGACAACAGTACTCGTGGGTTCGACAGTGGGACTACTCTGGACTTCATCCAGACACTGCGCCTACCAACATAGGTCATCGGAAGGATCCGGAACGACTTTGACGCCCAAAATTCCGAAAATTCCCGGGTAACTACCACGGATGAAGAAGGAAAATCGGAGAGACAGCTCGACGAGGCGGCGCGCGCGTACGCTGCGCCCATCAGGTTCGTACGCAGTCGTACGCTCGATCGAACTCAGCAGAGATTACCAAGCAACCCTTTTTTCGCAGGCATCACAAAACGTGTACGTATTTTGATGCGACGGCGCGATGCGATAATGATCTACCTTACAGCTCTTTGACAATGTCATCATCCTCTACTCGGGCCGATATATCTACTTTGGACCGACCGAACGCGCGCTCGAGTTTTGGACCAGCCGCGGGTTTGTTTGCGCGCCACGTCAAACCACGGGCGACTTCACCACCCAACCCCGCCGAGCGGATCATTCAGGAAAGATGGGACACCGCAGTCGAGTTCACGCAGTCTGGAAGGAGAGCAATGAGTGCAAGCAGTACAAGGCCCTTCTGCGAAACATCTCAGAGGACAATGCGGAACACCCCCCTCGACGGTTGAAGAGCTGGACAAATGGCATGTCTCGAGGCGGCTGCAGAAGTCCAAGCACACGAGCGCCAAGGCGCCGTACCCGATTTCCGTGCGCTGCCAGATCGCGCTGTGCATGTAATGTAGGTGGCAGCGACTCCGGGGTGATATGACAAGCTTCTGGCTCTGGTCAGTGACACCCTTGGTAGTGTGGGCCGAGACTAACTGAACGCGACAAATCTTCGGCGACTTTATTATGACTCTGCTCATTTCCAGTGTATTCTACAACCTCTCCGCCGACACGTCCAGTTTCTATCGCCGTAGCACTCTGTTCTTCTATTCCGTCCTCGTGAACACTTTCGCGAGCGCTTTGGAGATCCAAACCCTATGCGACCAACGTTTTATCGTAGAGAGCATAATTCTTACGCGCTTTATCACCCGTGAGCCCAGCGTCTTCCTCTTCGCTAAAGCTAATATGTGCCCTCTGAGATTTTCCGAGGCAGTTTCTTCCATGATTTGTGACCTACCTTCGAAATTTATAACTGCTACCGGTGAGTTCCAGAGCTAAATCTTGAATGCCTGGTTACTCATTAGAGTTAGTGGACAATATTACCCTCCACCTCATGACTAAGTCCCGGCGAGAGGCTGATGCATTCTTCATTTTCTACCTCTTGGCCGTCACGACCGCACTAGTCATGTCGATGAGAAGCGATGAGACTCGATCTTGGCCCTGATTCTTGGGATCATTTTGGGACGATTTAGCGATATAACCTAATGGGAGAGTAGGACTTGTTGGCCGTAGAAAGTGAAAGGCTTGTCTCAAGTTCGCCAGTCCGGGGTCATCTGGAGCATCCATCCATGGAAAATTGCAAGCGAAAAAAATTGACGTTCCGTCCGGCCAGGCATATTTGTCGGCACCGTCCAGATTAGACAGAGAGCACAGCCTTCCGTCGTGTTTTCGTCGACGCCACCCATACGACTGGCTTCCGAATGAACCAGAATCCCACATCGCCTCTCTCTCCGTTGGCACCTTGCCCTCCCATTGCTTCCCCAAAATACCGGAGTCGCGCCCCAGAATTCTACGGCTGTGTCGCATGGACGTCCGTCATTTCTGTATATCCTCTACATTCTCTGGGCATTACTTCCAGACGCATACATAAAACGGCTTGGAATCGCATGGTATCCCAGTCAGCAAGTTCCATATCCTTTGTTTAAAAAATGCCAGTCAATAAATCGTTTCTAAATCACGGCGAATGGCACTACTTGGGACACCATCCTTCTCAGATACGAGCTCTATTATTGGTATCCCTGTGCCCCCATCAAATCAGGCTCACCCACGTCGCCGAGATCAACCCAGAGTAAGGACAACATTTTTTCTTTCAGCACCTCTAACGTCCTCTCTCTGCTCAGGGTCATCAAGGTCTTGAAGCGCCTCATCGAGGGCGACCAGTCGCATGATATTAATAATACCGTTCGTTCCTTCTTCTCTTCATTTGTTCGTCTCTAATCTTCCCGTCTAGGCTCTCAATGTGGTCATTCACATGGAACCCACCCTCAACTATCCCTGTGAGTCGCGCCCTACAGCATCATTACCGCGACTTATGAACTTCACGTAGTCAACGTCCGGTCTTTTTTTACCAACCGCGAGACAAAGGACATTGGTGCTGGGTTGGAATTGTGGGTGAGTTAGAAATTTTTACTTACGTCGACATCTCCACGGGTACCATGTACAAGCACGGACCTCTCCTCCGCCTCTACCTCGAAATCATCTGCAAGAACAACCCGAACGCCCTGTCGCCCAAGCGTGGCTTCCCCAACCGCGAGCGCCTCCGCCTGCAGCGCTTCATCAGTGGCATCCGCGTCTTGACCACTCACGCTGGGCCCGTCGGGGAAGTTCAAACCCCTCGCGTCATCAAGAAGCTCAGCACCGCCGGTGCCAGCTCTCTGACGTTCCAGATGCGCGAGGGAACAACCACGACCGTGGCCGACTATTTCCAGAGCACGCAGAGCAAGCCCCCCCGGTTCCCCGACGTGATGTGCTGCGAGATACAATCCGGCGCTTTGATTCCTCTGGGTATGTTTTGTTCCTCTCAGCGTTCTGCTCTGCTGGGACTGATTGTCTTCCTTCTAGAGCTGTGCATGCTGCCTCCTGGCCAGGTAGGTTTCTTTCAGTGTGTCGAGTATGTATTCTAAAATCTCTTTCAGCTGATGCGGAAACAAGTGGTGTGCATCACTTCTTCTTTTTTCTTATTTGTCCTGCTTACACTCGTACAGCCCCCCGAGAAGACGAAGGATGTATACGTCTTATTCCCCGTTCCCCATGGCAATCGATACTCATATTTTACTTCAGGCTCAACTTTGCGACCAAGAAACCCGCCGATCGCCTCCACAGCATCGTCAATGGCTTGGGCGTTCTCGCTTACGGGCAGTCTGAGTACGTCCTTCAATTCGGCATGACGGTCGACCATGCCGCTGGGCCGCTCAAGGTCCAGGCGAGAGTTTTGAAACCTCCGATGTTAAAGTACGGAGCCGGTTCGCGCCAGATGATGATCGTTCGTGCCTCTTACATGTTCCGCTCTTCTGCTAATATTTCATAGACTCCCCGTGATGGCGCTTGGAACATGGTTGACAACAACTACTTCAAGCCTGTTTCCATTGATCGTTGGGTTGTGGTGATTTACGGGCAGCAGGTGAGTTTCTTCAGCTGAAGTTTCTCTGCCATCCTCACAGTCTTCGGCCAGCGTCGTTTTAACGAAGGTGCTGCGCAAGACATGATCAACGGCCTGGTGGGAAGCTGCCGCGACGTCGGCATCAAGCTTGCATCCACTCCGTTCATCTTCTGGGAAGACGGCAAGAGCCAAATCTCCGACCAACTCAAGGCTGCCGGCGCCGCTTGCGTTCAGAAGATGAAGGCCGGCCCCAACCTGATGATGGTCATTTTGCCCGAGGGATACCATTATTTTCTGCATGTAGTCGACATTTGCTTACCGCCGCATCTTCCAGAGGCAACGATATCTACACCAGCGTCAAGCACTTTGGCGGCATCACGGTCCGTCTCGCTGCTGTATTTCTTCAAAGTCTCCACTGACAATATCACAGATGGGTGTCGCGACGCAGTGTCTCAAGTCGAGCAAGTACTTCCGGGCCAAGCCGCAGTACTATGCAAACGTCTGCCTCAAGATCAACGTCAAGCTCGGAGGAATCAACACGATCCCCGACCCTTCGTCCGTGTCCGTCTTGACCGAGCCGCACAACCCACCATTGTTATGGGTTTATCTCTTTCATTGAATATTACCGCCTGATGCTCACGTCCTCACAGGCGGTTCGTTCCTGTCTTTTTTCTTTCTTTCTGCCACTAACGATCGTGCTCGAACCAATTCGGCTGATGTTCGTCCACTGCCCTTTTTGGTTCCATTGTTGAATAGTTCCTTGCAGGTCATTCACCCAGCTCCTGGTTCCGATGGGCGTCCTTCTTTCACGGCCCTCATTGCAAACGTCGACTCGAACACGGCCAATACATCACGGCCAGCGGTGTCCAAAAATCTCGCACGGAAATGATCGAGGAACTCGAGAGCATGAGCCAGCATGCTCTCAAAATGTACATGCGGTAATAAGCTTACTCGCGTGCATATCCCGCCATGTCGCTGACGTTTGTATAGTTACCACGAGAAGGTGGAGAAAACGGCAGCTGAGACCTCCGCACCGAAGCGCATCATCTTCTACCGCGGTACGTTGCTTGTGCATGTTGTTTTCATTCAACTCACCTTCGCCTCAGACAGTGTTTCGGAGGGACAGGTCAGGCAGATTTTGGAGCAACGTTAGCCTCGACATTTTTCCTGCATGCGCAACTCCTAATCCTACCACAGAGCTTCCACTTATCAAGAGTACGCCAAATTCCGTATTTTCTATCTGCAATTGTTGCACGGACACTTGTGGACAGGGAGATATCTCACCAGATGGATTTTGACAGCGCACGGCAGTCTTTTGCGCAAGTGCCCAGTATGCTTTTCTTCGCGATGCTGATCGTTATGCTTTTAATTTCCGGGTAATAGTCGTCCCGCGCACTAGTGTTCTCAACGGTATACGTTTCCCTCATTCTACTCGTCTTTCTTTGCTGACCTCAGCCTCTCAGGGAAACAACTTCAGCGCGGACGCCTTGCAGTCACCATTGCTCGCCTTGTCCTAGGTCTACACCCGTTTGACTCGCCTCCATGTCCATCCCGGCTCCTGTCTACTGTCCGTCTTCTCTCCCTATCTCCCCTTCTCTTGCCAATAACCAACAGAGGCAAACGATGTCTGCTCCCGAGGGAAGAACCACTACGATCCCAGGGCAACTGTCGATTTCACTGACTCAGCAACACAGTTCGACGATGGACAAGCGCGCCAGAGCCCGCGCGCACGCTGCCGATTTCCGCCAGCACACTCGAGGCTTTCCCACGCGGATTCAAGTCCTTACACCAGTCACAATCTACTCGGCATATTCTTCGGTTCATCGCCTCTACACTGTCTCTTTCCTCATCTAACTTTTCTTTCCAATGATTTAACGTCTTGTACATATCTAGTCTGTCGAATCCCTATAATCGATTGTCATTGTTTTTCTCCGTACCCAGTGGCAGCCGACCCCTATTACGACGCATCCATGTTGACGGGATCTTAGCCTTTTACGTGAGAAGACAGTTTTTCGGTTGAGAAAGACATTACTGTCCTTTCAATTCCGCGAAATCGGCGTCTAAGAACATCGAGAAGGAGTTTTGGTGCGCCATTTCGGAACATAGTCTAAGAGGGTCCCATATCACCAGTACAGACAGGCTCAATCAATGGCGCACGGTCGTAACAGAAAACGTTCCGCGGTCCAAGGCGAGAGGAGTTTGCAGATTTGGGCAGTTCGGCCAAGGGGTTAGTCAAAACCGCAAATGGTAAGTGATCCGCCGAGAATGATCTGATCGGCTTAACCCCATAACACATCATCGTACTACTTAGAGGCTGTCACTTTTCTCCGCCAACGGTTCTGCCCAAAACCACAGCGCCGAGTAGAAAGACTCTGCATTCCACAGAGGCAGGACGATCCGATCAGCAGGCTAACATTACAGCTCTTTGATATTTCTGCAACGAATAAGCTAACGCCGTGTTTTACAGACTTGTGAGTTGTCGCACGTACCCGTAACTGCATGCGGAGCGAAATGCTCACCTGTGATCAAGCACCGTCAATGACCACTCCAGATACGAGAAACGATTTCAGTATATTCCCGGACGAGACGCTGAACAATATTCTGTACAACACGTTTTGGCCGCACAGAAGCGACTGCTCGACCCTGTTAGAAGAGAGATACAGACTATCTCGAATAAACAATCGTGCAGGAAATACACGTTATTGGAACACTATTACCGTGAAGCGTTCTACATCATAGAAAGGTCGGGCCGGTGCGAACTGACTCTACGAGTCCACGCCGAGCAATGACACGACGATACCTACCCTCCGAAAACCAGCATGGTCGAATTCCGCACACTACTCATCCCCACCATTCAACAAGCATTGGGCCGAGTTCGCAGCCTATACATGGGAGCATCAAACCACGCAGACATTGTCACTACCCTGGACGTTCTTGCCCGCCTCGAAATTCGAAGATTGAGACAGCTGAAACTACACAATTGGCGGCATCACGCAGACTCAGGAGAAAACATATCCATACCCCCAATGGACAAGCTCACGATTGCGGTGTTGGAAGGGATGGACCCGCTATCCCTCAGAGCGTCGATGTGGGCAACTACAACCACATTAAAGTTGCGTCGCATACACACCGCGCCGACACGCCCTCGCGCGACTCACGTTCTCGACGCATTGGCTGCAGCAACTTCTGTAATCGTCCTCATCTGGACGACATAACAGATGGGCCTCCGGATGCGTGGAGGCGCGTACGGATGCCAGCAATGGAAGATTTCTGGTTAGGATGTAGTGACGAAAAAGCTTTGTTTTTAGCCGCCCCACTCGATTTGCCGCACCTGGACCGCCTTTAAGTGGACCTAATGGGAAAACTTACACTCCGCCAACTGCAGGACGCGTGCGCATCCTTATTCCACGATGCATCTACAGTCGAGCTCTATGCAGACGACGCTTCAGACCTTGAAATGGCACAGTTTTACGGACGTTTGAATGCCGCGCAGGTCCTGGATTGCCGATTCTGCTTCGCCCCCATGGGCATCGGCATATCAAACCACATCCGAACAATTCGACGGCTTTAACTCAAGTACGCCTACTGCGCCTCCCAACGAACACTGATCCCAACGTTTTCGCTGATATATTGGAAGAGGCAGAAACGGGACACTTCGGCCCCAGTCTTACTCTTACGACAGGGACGGGATGAAAAGACGCCATGCAGAATACAGACAAAAGCTGGCTTCTGCTCGGAGGAGAACTGCGGCACGACAACTTCATGGAAGACGGGGAAGAAATATGGTTCGGGAGATGGGTAAACGTCGACGAAGAAGACTACATTGAAACGGGTCGTCAATCGGTCATTACTGTTCAGGGCTAGTGATATAACAGCTATTTCCCACCACCGTCACCATAGACTATTTAATTTCCAATCCCACGCTCCTCGACTCCCCTGATTGCTCGAATTTCGCCACATCATGCGGCAACCTACCGTCCCGAGGCCCAGCTCTCCGTCAGAAGGAAAAATAAAAATAAATTACAAATGCTTCTCGTTCAAGCTGCCCGCATGTCAAATCCCGACATCAACGACGGTAGACTTGATTCAGATTGCACTCACCGCTCTCAAACGACGGAAACAATGATCAAACCAAGTAAAGAAGGAGGTATGACAAGACTCAGGATAAGATTGCCCAGCGTGGTCCCGTTTCGGAACAACCGAATGTACCATAACTACACCATCCCCTTCCACCCGCGAGGAGCTGACCCCTCTCGGCAGGACTGTAGATCTCGGGCTAAGCCCGAGATCTAAAAGATAGTCTGAAAATATCAACTTGAACTCTTACCTGCGTTAGGTAGGTGGGTAGGTAGCATTACACGGCCGGTTCCCTGACTCAACGGATGATTAACGCAATTATGGTGCAGCAACGGGCCAACGGCACGAGGCGGCGTAGCCCGTTGAGAAAACAAGCTCCAAAGGGGAACGATGTCACGGCCGATCACAATACACGTGATACATATCGTAAAGGAGATATGCCAATCGTACTAAAGGTCCAGGACTGTCCAGGCTGCAAGAAGTCAACGGGTAAGTAATATGCGAGAATCCGCCTGCAAATGCGAAACAGCAGCCAATATAGAGAACTGCTGGGCTCCAAGATGCTGTATAACCAACCGAGTGGGCAAGGTTTTGAACTCGTGGCTTCGTCGTCGATCCTGCCCGGAAATGTTCGCCCAATGCTTACTTTCAAGACACCGCTATATCGCCGTCTCTGCCTTCTTCCAAGAACAACCCGGACAGGACATCGGTACACTGAACAGTATTTGTTTGAATATTACTGACCGCTCTCAATAGTAAAACCCGGCCCACGTTCAGGTGCATTTCGAACGATACCATACGAACTAATCGCTATGATATTACAAAATACATCAATGCTCGACCGGATTAGGTTCGGAGCAACCTGCCATACTCACTCACGAATAGCAGGCAGAGTATTGCTCACCAATGCGGCACTGACCTTAAAACCTTTTAACCTTTCGCTCAGCGACCTACAGTTATTACAAAGCTCCAAGAGATGTTTCGTATCAGGATCCATCCTCAAAGGACTTCTCTTCGACGGCGCAAAAGGAAATCGACTCGAAATCTTCCCGTGCACAACCACCCCATTAACCCTTGACATATATTGCGCTAGAGCCGAGGGACACAAAGTGGCATCATTTCTCTGCGAAGCCACTGGACGCACATTCACAACATCTGCCGGAAACCTGAACACCGCAGACGGCATCAACCGACGTTTCGAACTCTCAAACTTGGATGCACCAAAGATTCAAGTATTTGAGACATCCTCAGATAACCCGCTGGACGTGGTATTCCGTTTTCCTACAACGGCGGATATGGGCGTGTGGTTACTTGATAAAATCTGGCACGCTTATCCCGACATATCTTTCCAAGGTCTGGCGATATCAACGCCTGAACGGCTACCTGTCCACAACCGCGACGCACGACAAAGAGCATGGGACATCATCCAAACCCACTTCCGATACGGTTTCTGGATCAACACATACCTGACTCGTTCCCATAGATGCGGAAGCGACCCTAGCTGCCCCCTCAGCTGCCGGTCAACCGAAGACAGCGCATGTCTCATTATTCGATTTCCCGTCCGACCTTGGACTTCGTCGTTCAACGACAACCCATGGAAGTTTCGCCCGCATGTTGGCTGGAGTCTAGGCGCCGCTTCATTCTGCAAAAATTGGCACGTAGGAAAGCAGTCGTCCAGCACATCCTTCATGAAACATGAACGTATGTACCTCTAACTCGAATCGTAGCTGAACTCATTCCTGACGCTCCAACAGACGACGAATGGAACGACAAGTTTGAAGTATTAATGACCAAAATATCAACACCTACCTAAACCACCGGCGTTCAACTGGTCAGTACCCAAATAATTACACCCAAATTTACATCTTGGGCTTCTGTGTCAGAATACAGTTCAACACTGCCAATGGACTCCATCCTTCAAATTTGAATATATCAAAAATTATTCTAAATTGAGCTGCTCCACAGGAAATCGCTTGTATGCAGACATCGTGTACACTACTCTAGGTAGGGCCTTTTCGCCATCCCAAGCTATCCACAGATATCGTACATCGTGGAAATTAGAAGTGAGAGTTTAATGTATATCTGATTTAGGCTCACCAAGGACACACCTGGGCACACTTGGCACTGTTGACAACGCTACAGCCACCATTCATTCCCAACATCCCCGTCCATACTCCCTTCAACTGGCCTGTCCGAACGGAATGCCACCGCCTGCCTCGTTATCCCGCCTTGATCATATCCGCTCCATCGTACAGTTACGCGTTGAAGCTGCGCGCCTCTCTACCCCTTCGCGTATTTATTCCAGTCTGAGTACCTTTTCGGTCAGGCGGCTGGGGCTTAAGATGATAGCTCAGTATCTTTCGATCGCAGCCCCCGAAATTCGCAGTGGCTCCGCGTCGATAAATGTGTTCGCGGGGCCTACTATATTAGTCATGTGTTGAATTTATACGGTGGGATCGGGGCTCAGAATGAGCTAAAACCGTCACCCGCTGCCGAGAATGGGACAAAGACATTATAAATTATCTCAGTATGAATGCTGACCAATACCGTGTCCGCCCAAGGTGAATGTTCCGCTTCCGCCTCTTCCAAACAGATTCGACCGCTAGACGACAGGGCCACCAATTATGCTTCCTCCCGGAAACGCAAAAGAGGGTCGTAAAGTAGACTGCCCTGGACTGATAGAGACTCCTGAGGGCAACGAAGACGCGAAGCCGAAGGAGTCTGGAAGTGTTAGGTGTCCATTGACACTGCATTAGCATAGAATGCCTGGATACTAAAAAAAATCTGGGTTCTTCTCGAAATCAATAGCCCCCAGAATCAATGGGGATGAGTACGAATGATTCCCCATCAAATTTCCTTTTTCTAGCTTTTGGCGGGGCTTACAGTAACTGAACGCCCACTCAGCCAACACTCAACACCCCGACCTGTAAGCAAGATTTCCACTTCGAGGAAGAGATAGAGCTTTTGACTAGCCTGTTTTAGAATGAGACAATCAGAATTGATTGGATACGTGCCGGAGCAACAGCGCAGTGATCGGCCGTTCTACTTCGTACCACTGTCAGTGCTTTTTGATGTTGTCACGTCTGAGTTTAGAGATTCATTTGCGCACCCTTTCGACGACAAACGCCATGGCTTTCGATTTTCGAAGATTAGATGAAGATGTTGTCCATGTAATTTTGACATGGTGCGATGTTGCCACCATTCTAACGTTGCGCAGAGTAAGTTTATGTTTTTGTCCTGGTGGAATGTAGCAGATTTCCTCCATCAACGACTGACCGTGGAAATACAGATAAACAGGACATTCTACGAGGTAGGAGGAAGCAACTGTGGCGATTTGTCGTTACGCTATTGGCGTCGAGGTTGGTCATCGACTTGCCGCCGTCCTTCTATTCGGAATCAGCTAGTATAACGACGGGAGAACTTATCGAGGTCATAAAACGAACCTTGCGTGGACCGCAGACCTGGAAGAAGGACGCACTGCCAGTGGCAGTACAAACAGCGACTTGGCACCCGCATCGAGTTTCGATATCTTCTCCCGTGGGTGTCCAGGTACTCTCTGGAGGAAGGCACCTTCTCGTTGTGACAAGAGAAGGTATTGAATGCTACGCCGTTGAGACCGAGCAGCGGGCGTTTGTGCAGATAAGTACAGGATGTAACTCAATGTGCGAGCCAACTGTTGAATGGCGGACAGTTGTTACGGATAGCAGTCAAGGGTAACTCCAGGAAGTAAAGCTTTAGTTATCACCCACTGCATCGGCACTAATTATTTTGGACCTTGGTTTCAGCTTCCCACTTCGAATTATAGAAATGGACATGACTTCCGGAGAGACGGCGCAGCTCACAGAAATTGATCTACCGGACATGTTCTTGGACAAGGTCGTTCTGTTCGACGACATCGTTTTGCTCACTGGCCCCCTCGATCTCCCGATGGCAAGTGGGACGATAGTGTTCAATTGGCGCTTGAACACATACGTCAATCTTGAGACGAAGCCTTGTTTGCAGGCAAAGGAGATAACCTTGGTGCCAGATCGCGTCGTTGTTTGCTGTTCATGCTACGGCCTCAGCCCATCCCACGCTGAAGTCTTCGTCTATTACTTGAAGCACTTCAAATGGCGATCTGTTGACCATAATGGCTGGATGAGCTTCTCCTATCCGCGACACGACTGGCAGGCATATGACTATGCTGTGGTTGCCCCTCCTGTTACCCACACCGGGTGCCAGTTCCATCTCTTTAAGGTCTTCGCCTATCCCTGCCCTGTGCACGCAGGGGACTATACTGTGCAGATTTACGCGATATCGGACCACATGCTCTCCTTTGGTGAAGCATTCAGATATCTCGTCTGGAGACGCTGGAAGTCCGGCAGTGTAGCACCACTACCACACTGCGGGAAGGTCCTTACATTTCGCTTAACTCCCGGGGCAGTCGAATTCATGGGAGCCCGAATGATGATAACCGGCCATTCGGTTCCGACCCCGACCGGTTATAGTCTCGGACGAACGAAGACCAAAAACACTGTCTTCGATGTCGTTTCTGGACGGGCCGTTAGGTGGGTAACGGAGGAAAATGGAGTCAAGGGCAGATACAATTTGTCACGAGCCGGAGTTGTGGGTGGTATGGTCGATGATAGCGGTGATGTAACAGTTGTTTACTATAAATGATGGCTGGACAGGATTGCAGAAAGTATCCAACGTAGCGAGCGACTGACTCGGAAACAATCTGAGCGCATCGGTAGAAAATCAAATGATTCTAGTAGTTCTCACGCTGCCCAGAGAAGCGGACGTCAAATCCCCTAGACCAGTTGACCAGTCTAAAAGGCTGCCCACATTCTCCGAACGCTCGTCTTTACTGTTCACAACATCTGTTTCCCGAGTCCGACGCCGCTAAAATGGATTTTCCCGGGAATGCTTTATAGATTTGCGCAATCCGTCCTTATATATCAGTGGCATGGCCTCATCGCAGAAAGAAGTCGGCGATACAGGTAAAGTAAAAACTGGACCGGGCTTCTAGTCAGGTACCGTGAATCGGAGCTCCTATGCCCAAGGCAATCTTCGCAAATATGATGATATGCGCGGTGTTATGGATCTTGGGGTTCTCCGAACTAACTGTGTACTCAGTTTGGTACGGTGTATGCCATGGGGGCCCGGCGCGCGTTGTGGCTCTGAGATTTCAAGTCCCTGTGGGTTCACAACTCGTTTCGTACATATCGAAGAAACAAAGCAGGAACTTTGCAAAGGCAATTGAGTTGATCGTGAATGAATGCCTGTAGGATTTGCTAGTATGTGATAGGGGTGTTGGTTTAACTTCGATCGTGTAGATGTTGATTTTAAATTTATTTTCAGGTATTGATATTATCGTAAACGTATGCCCGTTCAAAAGGCGAATGTGAGGTAAGTTGAAGTTGTTCGTAAGTTCGGCCACCAGGCGAGAGGACTTTCTCCAAGCAGACCCGTGTATGATCCAGGTCTACACTAAAATCAAGGTGGGACTTGACGCCAGTCTCTGACTTGAAGGCTGAATGCAGTATGGTTTTTCGCGAATTTTTCGTTAGCTTAGAGGCTTGTCCCTATCGTCAGTATCTGATACTGCGATGAGAGGGGAACATAATTCAACTCACCCCCAACCATTTTCGGCACCTTCGTCGGGTCCGTGCACCTCCCCTCCGCATGCAAATGGCTGTTGTTAACGACAAGTGCGGATTTTTGGCTGCCACGGCAAGCAGGGAAAGACGGTTGGGCGAGAGGCGAAAGGCAGCTTGTGATACGATTAGGATAGTAAAATAGAACCCGCGGATAAATTTACTCTACCACCGCTGCCTTACCTTGATGACTCCCATACTTCATTTCGCAGCTGTGACATTTGAAGCTGTACGTGGATGAGTCCATCATTGTCGCCGGCAGCGCAAGCTACTGGGATAATCTCAAAAACTCGCATAGCCTTCCCTTGCCGCCGATTTGAATCTCTGCAGGGGATTGTACAAAGCGACGGCTCTGAAAGATAGGTACTTACCTCCGACCAAATCGACCTTGAGAGCTTTGGCGGGGATCTTACAGGCACTGTATACGTGGACAACTACCTTGCTTTACAAGTCAGTATTGACACAGGGCCTCTCTTTTTACTTACCCCTCCACTGATTCTTTCTTCGTCGTAATATACATCGGTTGCGGCTGATTTATTCTGCGAATGAAGATTGAGATGGATCGAGTATGTTCTTCGTGTGGCTTGACTTTCCCTTTCGGGGAAAAGATATAGGGCATAATTCAGTGAACTCAAGTTTCATCTTTGACCAGCGTGCTTTAGAGCAAGACAATCAGGATTGATTGGATACGTGCCGGAGTAACGGCGCAGCGATCGGTCGTCCTAGTTCGTCTGTGCTCTTTGGTCCTGCCACGTCTCAGTTCAGAGCTTTGTTCGCTTTCTGCCCTATCGGCGACGACTGCTATGGCTTGCGGTTTTCGATATTTGAACCAAGACATTCTCTATGAAATTTTGACGTGGTGTGATATTGCCACCATTCTAACGATGCGAAGAGTAAGTTTATATTTTTGTTCAAGTGGAATGTAGCAGATTTTCTCCATCAACGACTGACCATAGAAATACAGATCAATGGCACATTCTACGAGGCAGGAGGAGCGAAGCAATTATGGCGATTTGTCGTTACGGTCTTGGCGTCTAGGCTGCTCATCGACTTGCCCCCGAATTTTGGGACGTTATCAGCTAATATGACAGTCGAAGAGCTTATTGGGGTCATAAAACGGACGATGCATGGACCAGAGACGTGGAAAAGGGGCGCAAAGCCACACATAATCCAAGAAGTGACTTGGCACCCGGATCCACTTTCGATATCTCCTCCCATGGCGGTCCGGGTACTCTCTGGAGGACAGCACCTTCTCGTTGTGACAAGAGACAGTATTGAATGCTACGCCGCTGAGACCAAGCAGCGGGCGTTTGTGGAGATGCGGGGCTTGAAGAGGTGTGCGAGCCAGTTACTTGATGGCGGGCAGTTGCTGCGTATAGCCGTTGAGTGCGCCGAATAGTAAGGTGATTGCTCCTTGCTTCACTACGTTCGTGCTGACTACGTTGGAACTTGATCTAGTCTTGGAGTCCGGATTCTCGAGATCGATCTGCGTTCGGGAAACTCGACGGCACTCGCCCAACTTGAGATTCCGTACGGCATTGATAAGGTCGTTTTATGCGGCGACGTCGTCGCAATTACAAGCGTCATTGCTGAATCAGGTGTTCCGACTAGCTTGGTGGTCTTCAACTGGCGTTTGGACACATATGCAATTTTTGCCCAGACCCCGGAGGTATTGGAACTAACTCTCGTGCCCCGACGCGTAATAGTGTGTCGTGCAAACTTCCGGGACGCGTCTCGGGCTGAAGTCTTGGTGTACTTGATGGACAACCTAACCTGGCACCCTCTTGATCGCGATGGCAGGATCATCTTCTCCGTTCCCCCACAGCAGCCGCCGCACGACTATGTAGCCGTTGCGCCTCACGTTAACCACATCGATTGCCAGTTCAAGCGCTTCCAAGTCTTTGCCCGCCCCTGTCCTGTGCACGAAGGGGACTATGTATTGAGCGCGTGCGCGGTATCTGAACACTCCCTGTCACTCGGTGATTTGTTCCGAGGTGCCTTTCCAATCGCTGGAGGTGTACCACGCTGCGGGGACATGTTCACGTTCCGTTTATCGGCCACAGGGGTTTCGTTCGAAAGATCAAATATGGTTGTTGCTAGCCATTCGAATCCCACCTCGACTGGGTACAGCCTTGAACGGGGAAAAATCAAGAATACCGTCCTCGACGTCGACATGTCTCGGCGTGCTGTAAGGTGCGTATTGAGAGGAGATGGACGCACGGGCAGGTATGATTTGAGGGAAGCTGGGGTGGTGGGAGGAATCGCAGATGGTGATGTGTCATTTGTTTACTATGCGTGACCAATATTGAAAGTTGTCTGCCGACTATACTGTGAACACGGTCCATGTCCGACGTATGGGGAGAACGCGTAGAGGAAGAAATCTCTGGGTAAGTTGGAGTTAGGAGGGGTTCCCCGCGATGGATGGAAGCACGTGGAAGCACGAATCATTGTATTGACACGGATTATTAAGGACAACAAGTTAGTGGTTCAGCTATGCGTTTTACGCCGATGGCTGAAAATGGTCAAGCTAGGGACATAGCGCCTCGGTGTGAGTGTGCTTTTAGGTCTTTTTTCTACATTCTGACAGGTATTGCGATATTCCCTCACGTGCCGTTCGACCATTTTTCCGTGTTTTTTTTTTCCACTTCTTTCCATGGTGTACATACCGCTACAGGGCAAATTAAATCTTCGTATGAGTTGTTCAGTCTTTTTTCAGAACCGAGGAGGGAATGCAAACTCGATGCGGCTCCCGAGTGCTTCGCGCCGCAGGCAATTCATCGCGTCTGTAGTAACGATTCCTACTTCTTCAAGTAGTACTTTCTGTTGGATTGGTAGCGAGCTGTGTATTGAATGACTTGCCTTTGACTTGCGCTGACCTTCGTGCGGCACATAAGGATTGTTGGTACAAAAATGAAGTATCTATTGACATGGAAAAACTACGCCCGTAGTCAGCGGGTGATGGGAATACGATAGGTAAGGCCGGCGAGCGGCAGTATTTGGATCGAGAATGCCAGGATTTTCGCCGTCGACCTACGGGACAAACATTCATGTGCAACATGATAGCGGAATGAGTATCGCTGCATCATCCGCACATGACGCGTTAGCCAGAGGAATCAAAAATTGAGACGAGCGGATGCTGAGGCATTTATGTATACGCCTTGGTGATATGACAGGTAGCTTAACCTGGTGTGACCCGACGCGTCAATAGTATGGAGTAGCGTAGAGGGGGTTTGTGGGTCAGATGGCGGAATCGGACGGGACTCTGCATCGGATTGGGATAGCGGCCGTGGACAGCAATGAACTTCCAGCGAGTTATCGTTATGAGCGCCGGTACTGTCGCCTTGATGTTCACCAGGTTTTCCGTGAGGATTTTACGGTGCATTATTTGAAAACCGAAGACGAAGCCAACTTCGTGCTTGCGCAGATCGTCGATGGAGTGGTGGGGTTTGATACCCAGTATATGAGAAGGACACCTACTCTAGAGGAGGGCATCGTCAACGACATGATTGACCGTATAGTGGGAGCAAGAAGTCAGCTATTTTGGCCTGGCAAGTTGTGGAGATGAGATGCAATTTTGACTTCCCTTTCGCCTGGGAGGACATGGGCCTGTGTACTGTACAGATTACCCGTGAAGGGACCGTGTGGGTGCTCAATAGGCGAAAAATGAAAGGTTTGCAATCGCCGTCGCTGGTGGTGTTATTGACATTGACTCAACAATGTTAGCTTTTTCGGTGGAGCTGCGGTGCATTCTGACTTCAAATCAGATTGTTAAGGTTGGAGTCGGTATTTTGAGCGAGATTCCCGTCATCTAGAACGACCTTCGGACGGAGCTACGCAATCTTGTGGACACGGGAATGATGGCGCAGTTACTACTTGCAAAGAAATATAGCGATAGCGGTTATCAGAATCTGGGCATGAGTGTTTGCGCCGAGGAGATCCTGCGATGTAGGATTAACCAGGGCCTGCAAGTCAGTAATTGGACGGGTGAACTAACCGAGGCACAGATACGATGTGAGCTATCCGTCTTCTAATTTGGTTTGATCTGATGAATATTGTGTAGACGCGGCTACGGACGCTATCATTGAGACTGTACGAGGTGTTGGTGTTGCGACTGCGGATGAAGTCCTTGGCGTTGTCTCGAGCTATACCGGAGGGCTGTAACGGTTTTAATTCCAGGATGGGAGAGCCTACGAGGCTTAAACGAACCGTATCCAATGACGAGGTGCCATACTGTCCTCGTTTTTTTGGTGGGAAATTTCGAGGATACTATCCTTGACGCAGTGTCCATATGGGAGAAGTCGTGTCTTTTAGTTTGTGGCGTTGGAAGGGAGCTCATGCAGGTTGGTTTGTCGTACTTGAACAATTTAATAATGTTTTGGTTGCCACACGGCTTATGACGTTTACATATTTCGCGTTTAATATTGAAAGGGAGGGGGGTGCGGGCGGGTGAACTTGCATGTCGTTGTGCCATGCTGTACTTCCGAGTTTCTTTGGTGCTGGATGTTTGTTCACTGAGCGTTTTTATATTGGTAGATACGAATCGTACGATGCTATAGTTTTGAAAGCTACTTCGAGGGAAGGGCCGAAGTGATTTTCAAGTCAGATGATGAGGATTGGATGATTGTATGCATGTTCTGAGAAGCATGCTGATCAACGTCAAAAGAGGACGGTACACCAAGCAAGTTGTTCGCGAATCGTTTTGAGCTGTGAGTTCGGCATGGGGTTTGGGCGTCCTGGCTGACTCGGCTTCGGAGCACTGGGGCTGGGTGCACAAAGATCCGGGAGCGGGAACAGCCTCGGTTCAAACCCGTACGCAAGCCTCAAGAGCCCAAAGGATCCTCTGGGAGATGGGAGACACTCAAAGCAGTCAGACGAGCGTATGCGAGCGAAAAAAGGAAGTGAGTACGAAAAATGCGGCACATAGGACGAAGAGCTCGAAGAAGATTTTGAGGACTATCCAATGAAGGCTGCGTAGATTACTTAGGAGCTCAGGCAATGGAAGCGTAGCCTGAGTCGTGGCAGTCCTTGGCAGTCTAGGTCACAGTGAGATTAGATTAGATCAGTATCATGATGATCGCCACATGTCAAAACGTATCTTTTTCGCGCACCTTGTCGCTCACAAACCAGCGGCCAGCAAGGAAGCGGCGGGACGCTAATCACAGCGTTGAAACAGGTCAATGTCCGTAGCTTACATTTTTGACGTCGTGTATGTAGTTACGGGCCCCGCTATGTTCCTCCAGGGGACCGCTGCGGTTAAAATCAATTCCCTTCCTTCCAGATCATTCTTCACGCACCTCTCCGTTTCTAATTAATCTTTCGCATTGATCTCGTGGAATACGTGAGACGGTAATCCCTCCGCGACTTGTATTGGTGAGCCAGTGACGGAGAGCAGCCAGCAAGGAAGCGGCGGTGACGCTGTTCACAGCGTTAAAACAGGTCAATGTCCGTAGCATACATTTTTGACGTCGTGTATGTAGTTACGGGCCCCGCTATGTTCCTCGATGGGACCGCTGCGGTTAAAATCAATTCCCTTCCTTCCTTCCGCGCCCTCAACTTTCTGTTTCCCCACCCACCATCCTCTAGTTTCTCTCTGGTCTCGTTGAGGCCTTGCGTACCGGTTTCGTTTGGCCCGTGCGTCCCGGTTTGCCCCGTGTCAGTTCAAGTTTTGCCGAAGCCGCCTTTTCCCGTGGCCTCGCAAAACCTCCAAACCGGCCGGCCCAGCCAAAACCCCGCACACACCAAAGACCGTCCCATATTTCTGTATCAGAGCCATTCTTGCAGCTCTATATCAGAAACCGATATATTTCTGTTCCGCCTACGCATCTTGGCAAACAATTTCGAGCTCCGCTATACTTATGGCCGCGATAGTTGGGTGCGGGCTTTTGCAGTGGAGGATGAATTGCGGGTCAAACATGTCGTATCTGGGTAAGTAATTTTTCCCAAGATGAACCAATCATACATTCACATATATTGTCAAGGGCAAATAATGTAACTGAGGCTGCCCCCGCCGCGGGCCGGACGCAAAAGCACACTTCTGAGCGCAGCTAGCGCGGGGGTGCCGCTACCGGCGAGGGGGGCAAGGACAGCGTGTCCCGCGAGCGCCGCGTAGGCGTAGAGGAGCAACTCCGTCTGCGGGGCCACGAAGGTCGCGGACTGGGCACCGCGTGGGGGGATGGGCGGCGGGATGGGCGGAAGGCCGAGGCCAACGGCGGATTGAGACTGCTGCTGCTGATATTGATATTGGGAGGGTGCCTCCGCGTGCGAGTGCGAAGCGCGGCGCGGAGGGTAGGTGCGGGATGGAGGGGCAATGCCGGGAAGAGTCGTAGCAGGAGAAGAGGGCAGTGGGAAGGCGGGTGTCGGGGGATAGGGAAATATCGAGCCCGTGTTGGAAGACTCGGCGATGGGGTCGAGCGCAAGGGAGAAAGTGGAGCTAGATGCGCTGGGAGTATACGGCGCACTGTTGCTCGGGCTTATGGAGGAAGAGACGAGCTCCTGCAGCTGCAGCTGGGGGCCCTCGAGTATGGAGTGTTTGCGCGCATGAGGATGGGATGGGGCAAGGGGAAGGGTGTCTGAACGTCTTGATATGGAAGAGGTAAGCTGTGCGGAGATGGGGGCTGCCAGAAGTATGGAAATGCGGACATGCAGGAGGCAGATAAAAACACGCACATTTGGGGATAAATGATGCCGAACGCGGAGTTTGGCTACCGCTACGCGTTGTCAAATCCAAGTCTGGAGGCGCGATGCTCACGGACAGAGATTTGGCCAGCATTTTCTTGCGCCGTAACTCGACCAGCGCAGGGAGACCTCCAATGGTTGAAGGTGGTACAATGGGCGAGGTAGTGATTCTCCCTATGAGCCCCTTTTCTGCCCAGCTTGTCATCTCGCGTGGGACGAGGAGGAGGCTGCACCGCGGTACGCGGCGTCCGTGGTGTCCCAGGTGACGTCGGAGGGCGTGAAATGGGTGCAGAGCTGATGGAGTGAGCATTCCGTCGGTGGGTATGCTCGTGCGTAAGGGCGCGCGATGAACCCGGCTCTGGAGACCGAATATTTGTGAAAGTAATAGTAACCGAAAATGGTTCCCCCGCGAAGTACGACGATTGAGAGGGAGTGACGACAATTCGGACTGCAGGGTCGACTTCGACGTCCGCCATGGGGTGTTGAAGAGGCAGACTGAGCTGACCTGACTTCTAAAGGCTGGAAATTCTCGTATATCCCTGTCAAGAGACTGGACGTCGGTCCTCGTCCGCAGCAGCGTACGAAATATCGCAATGTCCTCGCACGCTCGTGCACTATAACGGCCCCGGAGAATCAGGATCCCTTCTTCGTATTAATTTAGCGTTGAAGAAACGCGGGAAACCGTTTCAAAAATCGGCGCGTCCGGTAGGTAAAATCGACGAGTCGTGGCCAAATGTACTTCTTCGGGGATCTCTGGAGCCGGGAACCTGCGAGTATCCAGTACAGTGGGTGTTCCGGAATCTGGATTCGAATTCAGCAAGTCGTAAAGCAGGTCAAAAATATTTATCTATTTAAATGCGTACCGCCTTATCCTATGTTCAAGTCCATATCCAGAGAGAGAACTGGCGCGTCTTTCTGAAAGCAGAACCTCATGCTGTGAATTGCCCAAACCTGGCGTTATATTTGAGAGGAGGCCAATTATAATTTATGGGAATCAACCGTCAATTTATATTTGTGACTCTACCGAATCCTACCTGAGGTAAGGGGAATATCCCGAACAATGTTCGATCCGGTTATGCGGACGGAAGTGTTCGAAAATTTTGGGCACTTTTTTGACCTTTTCGAAGCGAATTTGCGAGAAAGGCACGAATCCGAGGTCAAAAAGCGTGGGAAAGTCTTTTTCTATGCGGACGGAAACGGTGATTTTGGACAAAATCCGGATCGGACATCGAAAGCCATATTCCCCTTACCTCCTACCTGCTTCTCTCGCTGCTTTAACCCATCGCGCCACCTCACTCCAGTCCTTCACTCTTTCTCTAGGAGGCACCCCTTCAGGTATCACCAGCGCCTCCTCCTTCCAAAACCCTCTACCGCCGCCTGCGGCTAGCCGTCTATCGAAGGACATTTCGTCTGCGCCTTGGGTTCAATCAGTCTTGATAGAACTGTCGAAAGACACGAAAGCACGCATGAAAAGTCTCACCGTCACCGGGCCCAGATATCCTCTTATTCCATTTATAGTCGCCAAACAGCAAGACACGTCCTATATCACTACGTCTTCAGCTATACGTACACCACTTATTCACCTGGAGGCTCTCGTCCTCAAGAGCAGAAGTTGAATTTACACTGGCGTATACTAACATAGGACAGCCTAGGGTAGAACACAGAACTAGGACAATAATATTGTAATTAAAGCTGCGACTGTTTATCAAAGATGAGATTAGGATGCGGTCGGTCGGTGACCAACCGAAAGACCGATCACTCTAGGAACGGTTTTCCCAAAAAGGTAAGCTCCTACGTTGGCTCATTACTTACTGTAAGCAACCGCTTGCATGCCAACGGTAAGCCATGCCAGACGCATGTTTTTGCTCCATATGCCACTTGAGTTACAGGCTATTCCCGAGAAACAAAGCGCAGACAATAATACTTCCGTCACCACCAAACGGCCACACCAAAGAACAGGGTGAGTTGAGGACGTCTACTTTCCGCACGAACCTTACCTGTCCTCCCACAGAACAGAATCAGAGTATTTTTTTCTTCTTTTCTGGCTAGTAACGACCTCCCTAATGAATTTTCGGAGGTTCCACTACACAACCCGCCGATAGGAAATTTGAGATATACACGGGCCCTTCCACTGCTCCGAGGAGAAGGAGACCTCCGCGCAAAATAGCTAGCGGAGAAACCTGGTTCGCACTCTACATCCCACCAACTGGTACCAAGCAATATCTGCGACAAAGAACGGCAGTCACACCTAAGCAGAAAGCACACAGCAGAGACGGACACACTTATAAGTGGACGATTAAAAAGTCGAACCCAAGCCGAGCTTACAGACAACAGCCTCCACAGCGTACAGATCAGCATCATGCCGCTAACACTACAGAAACCGAGGTATTCGACACCGCCGAACAGATGACGAACGAACCCGCACCCTCCCTGCAAAACAAACAAAGCATATACGCAGTATACGCTCTGTCCCTATCCAACCTCGTATACGCGAGCTCCGTATCTCATTGAACGTTTCGTCCAATGGGACTGCAACACCGTCACAGAAGCCGCCAAACTGAGAACTCATACTCAGACGCCTACAGAACAGCGAGTGGCCTCTTTGGCACACCCAAGCACCAGTACGAACCCCAACGAAATTCGAAAGTAAAAGCCGCTCACTAACAGGCCCTTTCTCAGGACCACTCAAAGAACGCATCATAGGGGACCCTAGTCAGTATCAAAGACCAACTCCCATCCACATGCGACGCAAGCAACGCATGAACCGAACATTTGACGTCCAAAGAAACGTCTCCACGACTCCACCCATAAAAACTCAAAGCCAAACAGACCACGCACCATCTACTGAGAACATAGCTATCCGCGTATCCAGGCTCATCAGACCGGACACCCACGCAGACGTAACTACGTTATGTGGGAGGATTAGTCACACAACCACAAACTCTCGGGAAACTATTCACCTAACATATACCTATTAGAAGAGCTACAATCCGGGATCCACAATCCGGTAGCACCTGAAAACGACATTCAATTGACGTACAATTATAGGTCTGGTTTTTGCTTACCGATGGATATAACTAACCCAGAACATATCAGCAGGAATCATATAATTCAAAACAAACCGCGGAGCGCATATCTGGAGCAAGATCAGACCAGCCCGCGGAACGGGCAAATTAAAGTCTGACATGTCAAGGGTCTTGTACCCAAGGTCGGAAATGGACGCCCAAAGAGTGAGCGCACGAGAGTTTCAAGTACCGCCGACCAAGCTACCCTAACATTACAATGTCAGTTAGATAAACATCTTCCCGAAATATATTAACACACCAGATCTATTAGAAAGTTCGGGAACCAGGAACAACGAGACCAGAAAAATGAAGACAAACTGGCATCGAAGCCCGTTTGGCCCGCCTCAAAACATTTCCAGCGCCGTTGCTAACACCCTTTGAATCATCCACAACCTCAGGATGTGACCGTTTATAAAACCAAACACCACCACCAGAAACAACACACCTACAGAACCTTTGTCACCAATTCATGGGAGAACAAGAAAGCGAGACACGGACGTCGTAACATGTAACGAAATTATTCCACAAAGACGCTGGTATTTATACTAACAACCCACATCACCCAGTGAGGATACACCCGTTTGCGATCGAGAAATCAGATCGAACATCCCCTTCCCCGGTAGCCAGATCCCGACGACGGATCCGCAAGGGGATCCACAAAAATGGGGAACCATAAAAATTGAAAAGCCCACATCTCCTCCTAACATGATCAAAGCAGCGCCTCAACACCTGTTGACTATCCATTCTCGATGAGACAAACAGTCGGCACAAACGGAGATGCAAAAAAACAAGACTGCCAAGCCTTGCTGTCATCTCGTATGTTCAGCTTCCGTCTATCTGGCCTAACAGGTGAATCCTCGTCACCCCCTGGACATCACTGACATTATCCATCAGGTCCCTGTAGCATGAGGGAGTGCCCAGGACATATTCAACACAGCGACCGGGCACAAAACCGAACTCGGTGCTACAACCAAACCTTCATGTTTTACATCACCGACTACGTGGTAATGAACCAGGACCCAAGGCCATTCGAAGTAAAAGGAACGTAGAGCACTCTAGAGGCGACAATATTTAGTTGAAATACACTACATCCCGGGCACAATATATCGTGTAACGAGAACGGTACCCACCATGTCTTTAGCGACCCAGGTACAAATTACAGCGTCGACGTACCAAACCACGCCCCCAATACTGAACGCGTCAAGACGCGACTCTGTAGGTACGTTCAGGTCCATCCAAACACATATTTCTGAAACAATCGGATCGGAAACACCTTCGGGAACAAGACGCCAACTGAGGGAAGTATTAAGGGCAAAACGGCGAATGTTAGGGAAAAGACGTCTCGAGTCCACAAGAAGCGGCAGTGAATGCTACAAAAAAAAAAAAACAAGAAACACCCCACGCAACCCTCCGTTCAAATCAATACATAAAAACGAAAATCGAAGACCGCACCTTCGGATCCATACCCGCCTTATCCAAGGATAACTGCTCCAATCTCGGCAAAACCCCAGCCAAAACCTCGAAAATCATCGTTGTATCGACATCATCTTCTACACGAATAATCAGGGTCACTATACTCCGACCGCAGACACCACGATCCACCAAGGAACACAAATCACGGAGTCCATTATGATCTAAGCGCTGCGAAATAACAAGCTCTTCCAGCTCGCGGTGCGAAACAACGCCTACAAGAATGGAAGTGCTTCGTAATTTCAAACCTCGCAGGACAGGCAAACTCAACCAGGAAGAATGTAAAACCCCACGAGGGCCATTCAACAGCCCAGTCCCAAACAAACCACGCGTCCTGGTGATTCCATATCTGTTCAACGAGGCCAAAAAAGCCTCTGTTTGAGCTGATCCACCAAACAACTCCAAGGAAAGGGCCACCAATCGGTCCATGGTAAACAGCGCCTGACAAAAGACAGGATACGTGAGATAGATTTCCGAAGTCGTCGTAACTGTATATTTCAACCGACGGAAAAAAGTCGAATAGATACAACCCAAAGGAGTCTTGAGGGATAGCGCAGCGAAGAGACGCCGGGCAGGCAATCCACGGACACGAACATCCGAATATATTGTACGCGCCGCGAGGAAGTGCAGATCCGCACAGACCGTAAGCAGAGCCACGCAATCCGAAATACGAACCAGGCTAAAAATTTCCAAGACAAGCTCGTCGGGTAAACATAACAGGGAAGGCCGAACAATACTAAAGACCAGCAGGTCAGCAAAAATACGATAGAGTGTCAGAGACTAACAAGGAAGCTTGATCGATCAAACGAGAAAATATTCCTCCACAGCCCATACCGAAGAGGCCGTTGAACGAAGTAAACCTTTAACAAATCGAGATATAAGTAGAAAGACACCGATCGCTGTGAATAAAAGCGGATCGATTTGGGATCGATCGTGAATCCAGGCTTTTCCGGAACACTCCGGCTCGATCAAAATCCCCTTTTACATGATTACACCGTGACCCGAACATATAAAAAGAGTTTCATTGTCAATCCACACCTCCACCTACTAATGACGGAACATCGGCCGCTTCCTCTTGCTACTGTAACAGAACTCTCAGAGATGATAGCCAAAGAGACCAACATGACCACCTACGAACCGTTGACCGATACCATGACTGCTGTGGACCAGGACCTTGCTGTAGTGCCATAGTACGTGAAATTATGGACTGGTACTACGCACTTTCTCATGAGAATTTCAGCCCCGTTGATATGGACGGTAACCCCATACCTCCTGAACGACTCAAAGCACACGCACAGACACACACCTTTGAATTCCCGGTGTGCTTTCACAGAAACGCTACTAACATCGTATTCGATTCGACAGTGAACGACGGCACCAACATATACCTTGAATGTGCCAGGTCAGAAAGACGCGGGAAATGTCCCTTCCACAGTTAAGCAATACAACTCCAGTATACGTATCAACTCTCACTATCGCAGTCAATCTATCGAATCTCTTAGCCAGATCTGACAAAATGGAATTCAAAAGATACAACGCCAAACCATGTTAGCTCGCCTTTCCTTCAATTCGAACACACTCATCATTGCACAGCAGATATACCGAAACACATACAGTCACCCGGTGCCATTCAACCAAATATGCGGACTAGCCACCAGCAACGAAAAACAACCTACACCGAACACAACGAAACGGCGGGAACAACTGTCACCGATCGACCCCATCCTACAACTGTTCCACCTACGGCCAATATCGCGACATCCCAGGCAATGCCCCTCGAAAACGACAGCTTGTGGTTCTCGTCCAGCGGGACCGACTCAACTCACCTATCCGGGGACTACGTGGCCATAACAAACGACACCACACCCGTCGAAACCGATGAATCAATGCCCGACCTGGAATATCTGTCGGAGAATACCACTTCAAACACCGACTCCACGGAGGACGTTTCGACCTCCTTGTATTCAACTACATCGGGCAGCGCATCCGAAAGTGACAGCGATTACGCCATCTCTGAAGACTCCAACAGCGACGATTCTATGATCGAAATCGACTCAGCGGATAGTGGTCAATCTGACAAATCCTCTGAACAAGACCAGCCACGGCTTTTTCAATACTCGGATATACGACATGGGGTGACAGCGTTGGGACATATTGTAAACGATCTGACCAGGAAACTGAAGCGATGGACCAAGTCTCACCCCGTTCTCGCAGAAGAAGCCAAGGCAATCCAAACCAACGTGACCAACCTCCGGTCAGCTTATCATCTACCCCCGGCGCAAACTACAAGGAAACCTCTCAAGCCAACCACTCCTACTTCATCCGAGTCAGACGATCGTGAGTTCAGTATAAAATACGCCGACTAAACACTAACAGTACATATTCAAAGTATGCAATCCACCTTGCGCGATGTGCATCTACGTTCGTAATGATCCCGCAATGAAGGGGGACATACCGCATGATATCGAGGAAGTAGAACGAAAGACCCCGGGCCGAATACACCGGCTTTTTTAATCAGTATCTGTCGTCCGAGATCCATGAGAATTACTATTTTTATTTCCATCAGACGTTCTCAAGCCCCGATTAGACCGCCTCTCCTACAATGACCGTCCCTACGGAGAAGACTCCACTGTTTATAAGTCCACTCCCCACCGAGAAGAGAGTGCTTGCCCACACCCTAACCTCCTATGGCAGACAATACTGGTTCTGCACTCGTATCTCGGGCCTGTCTCATGTGCCGTGCCCCCGGTCCACGAACTGATAAAGATTTAGTTAGGGTGATCCAGCTAATAGAAGCCAACAAGAAAACACGAACGGAACGCTCATGCTACGCTTGCAAAGTAGCCAACAACGAGGTAAAAAATCACAAGGATCGTTCATACGAATGTACCAACCTGAGTCCTGTCCAGTGCGACGAAAGACATCCCTGCTATAATTGCAAATTTAAAGGGACCTTGGTACGTACAGGCCAGAGCGCACAATAAATTTACCAACAGTCTCTTCAGTGCGACTTCAGTACCTCTCGGCCCATATCTTCAGCAAACATGGGATCGGATAGCAGCTTGCCTACATCGGCGTTCTGCAAACTACCCACGCTAGTCCTTCCGGAAGAAGTATTCGAAGAAGCCAAAGAGCCAAGCTACGACTCGGAGAACGAAGAAATGAACATGCCACGAGAGTTCGTCATCGCCGCCGAGACGCGGACAATCCCGGATGGATGCCACCATCTCCCCCAGGATAATCACTCCAATCCGACTTTTGACCGTATTGTGGACACCGACACCTCTTCAGATATAAAGCATACAGGAAAAGTCACCTCTCCTCGCCACATAGACGAAGTAAATCAAAGAGACCCAATCGACTTCAACACTTGGATGCAGTCAATCACGCGAGTACATTTTCATTCAAATAAGACGCCAGGGTTAACGCTCTCGATCCAGATCAGCATTCCCGGTCGATCTTAACAGTATTGAGTAGAACCGTGGTTTCAAAATCATGTTCCGCCTGATAACCATAGAGCAGCTTGCTAGATACCTATTCCGATCCGATGCAGTCCCTCTTCGATATAGGTAATTCCACCGTGAATCCCAAGTAAGTTGTTCTTACCAAAAAAAAAAAAAAAAAAGAATTGGAACCAGCTAAACCTCGCCGTTAGTCAATTGACTCTGGACGACGGACCAAGCAACACATATGGCAGCGAAATAAACTACACCCATCGGATGATCGTGCCCCTGGAAATACCTCATGCCTCCACATTCATCGACATGGAACGTTGGGAATTAGCACACACAATGGATACATCGGGCGAAGGAGCACAACCTGACAAACTGGAGAATCTACATCTACAGCACCGAAATACCGACTACGACCAGACACTTACAACCATCACCGGCAATTCACGCCAGTTGCCCCAGACCCAGTTCGCGCAGGCTAATCATGCGTATGACAACCTGACCGGACGCATAAACGGTACCACATACACCAGCCCTCCGATGCACATAATCCACTGTTCCCCTGAAGTACAGGCACCCGTACCCCGACACCCCCCCGCATCCTTCGTTCACAATAAATATCCGATCGACGACAACGAGCGGTGCGACGGTGGATTTACAGAAAGTCGCCACATATCCGCATGTAATGAGTTCTGACTGCTCTCCAGATCACCCAAATAAACAAGCAAATACGAGAACTAGTCGACTAGCTACATCCGAATAGAACACGCAACTACGTATTTCACCTCCCGTCAGACATAATTCCTCTTTTCAAGACAAACCCATCAACAATTCGATAGAAAAACGTGCCCACATGAATCCATCCCCAGACGATCGAAAACGAACGGGGATAACAATCCGAGATTCGACACGATCGAGCGACCTCGAAATGGCTGCGATGAACCAGGATTACGACCTAGAAGTGAAATCATTGGGGATAGGAACACATATAAATTGCTCCCAGCACAGAGAGCCGAGGAAAAAACCGACACTGGATCCGGTATGCGCAACACAGACCCCAAACCCCGGCCATCCACGCGCTCACGGACCGCAGCAAAAGCAGCAGAGAAAGCGATTGGTCCATACAACCTCAGACCCACCCAGCGGCGTACACTCCACATCGTTCAAAAAGCCAACCGCATGCTATCCGGTACAATCATGAACTCGAATGACGGGGCCCTAACTCTATACACAGAAACCGCAGGCACACCAATGGCGCCAATGGCCGGCCGCATTTCCCGCGTCCCCCGCCAGAAGAAGACCAATCCGGACACGCCACAGAAAGAACCACCGACTGCCAAGACAACGGAGCCTAGCACTTCAAACTCCAGCCGCGATCCTCCCAAACATCGTAGAAAAGACTTCATCGAACTTTCGCCAGGCACGGGAGCCCTCTTTGATGCATGGGTCATAAGTCATAACGGGAACCCCGCCACCACACGTTTCGAAATTAACGACCATCTACCAATCAGCCACGAAAGGGAACAACCCGCAGCGAGAAAGAATGTCATGAATACTGAATCTCTAGAACAGTGAACTATGTAGTCTAAACTCAATTCGTTAATTAATGGAATAATGTCTTTGACCACAATTCTTGATCGATATATGTACGTACAGTAACCGTACGTTCCTCATTGGGACCACCGCGGTACTTAGACACGCCTAGATGATCGAAACCCGGGAACCAACGGTCTGCCTGAGGCTAAATTCCGAAAATTCCCGGGTTTCGATCGTCCGAGCCTGATAATACCCGTGCCGTACCATGATGCCTTCCCGTCACACCGGATCAACCGGTCAATCTTGGGTTCTATTGGCCAAAATGATCGAATTTCGGATATGAATCCAAAAGGAAACTTTGCACTGTTAGATCACGACCTCGCCGTTGCACCAACCGACTCACAAGTTACAATAGAAAGTACAAGTACGAAGCCGCTTTCCCGACGTCAACCAAAATCAATCTGAAGCCCGATGAGGGTCAACGCTTGCCTCTGCGGTTCAAACACCAGCAGTGACATTTGCCTTGCCATTAAATGCCGAAATACTAATCGAATCGGACGGGCACTCGAAGCTTGTCTCCAACCGCTGCCCCCACCGACCCTATTCGCGCTGGCTGCATCAACGAGCGGAGGCTACCACAACGTCACTGCCTACCTACACAATCAAACTACAACGCCTGTTGGTACGCAATATCCACTATTCCAAAATTTACACTCTAACTCGACGACAGAATACATGTGCGGTATCAACTCTGGCACCTTCGAACGCATACCCACCGAGCTATTATCAGAAATAGCCTTACACCTTCCAATGCGCGACAGAATTCGGCTAGGACGCACATCCAAATTCTTCCGGAACGTCACACACAGAGCCCTATTTACATCGGCGGCTCAAAGTCTTCGACGATACAACCTATCCATAACAGACTTTCAGTTTCTTCAAAGTTCCACGGGAACCATAGCAGCAGGGCCAATACTAGAACGCATCATCAATCTTCGAATAGACCAGGTCAAGTCGCGCTCATCCGAACCCCTACCATCGGATTCAGAACATCTCGACCTATACTGCCCGACACTCAAAGGCCCGCAGGTGGCCAACTTCATCCGCCACGCAACAGGCTATTCATACGGTATCTACGAGGCATCCGACCCCGGGTGTGCAGTAAGCCGTGCTTTCAGACTGACCAACGAAGGACTCCCTCGCATCAACGTTTTCGAGACACAGTCAGATCATCCTATCGACGCAATTATCCATTTATCGATGACCCCGGAAATGGGAGCGTGGACACTGGATAGCATATGGCACGGCTACCCGGCCGCTACATCGGACGGGCTCGCCATGGCCACATCTACCCGCCTCTCCGTTCACAACCTAACAGCTCGACAAAGGACATGGGATGTTATGCAAAGACACCTGCGGCATGGCTTCAAAATCGATTCCGAATTTCCGCGATCACACAGGTGCTCACACAATGTAAACTGCCCAACCACCTGGCGAACGAGTACCGACGATGGCTGCTTACGCCTCCAGTTCCCAACTCTGCCCGTATCTGCTCAGACCACACAATCGCTATGGCACACACCATGCGTCGCTTGGACATTAGGCGCCACGTCCATGTGCCGCAACTGGCACGCAGACTCGCCAACCAATACTCGATCATTCAGACATTACGAACGTACGCAGCGGATAATACTTATCGCAACACACTCGCTGATAAACAAATCACAGATGAGTATTGGAGAACGGTGCTCAGCACCTTAATTGACGCAAAGCAGCGACCAACCTAGCTACCGGCTACAAAACACGTAGCTACCTATCGTTCACCTATCTCTATTTCAATCCACACAAAATACATACCGATTTCAATCACGAAACCAAGACCGCCAAGGGAATAGACAAGCTAGGCGGCGTCTCACTGCTGCCCGTGGATGGGCGAGGGAGAAAACGGCGTAGCGCCGAGCGAAATATCTGGGATAGATGCCGCTGCGTACCGAGCGCAAACGTGAGGACGGACGAACGGTCTTGGTGTGTGCGCGAGGGTTGAGCCGTCCCAGCCGATTGGGCTTCGGAGCACGGCGCGCTAGGGCGGGGAAGACTGGGTCGGGAGCAAACGGGACGCGCACGGCCAAAACCGTACGCCAAGGCCACTGAGGGTCCGACCAGAGCGAGACCCAGAGCTACCCGAGCGTAAGCAATAAAATAACAGGGAAATGGGTGAGTGGGCCCGACAAAACACGCGTACGAGAACGAGGAAAGCGACGAAGAGCTTTTTGAGAACAAGGTGGCCGAAAGCAGAAGCAAAGACCGATATGGATGTGTAGATTAGATGCTACGGAATCTAATCTATCTATGTGTTTTGTGGGACGCTGTAGGGGAGGTTGAGAGTGCATCGCTCAACACACTTCCTACTCCCCGTCAGCGCTTTCTCGAAGGCTCACAAGCAGCCCGAGTCGACGCGTCATCCGAGCAGAATAAACGGGATCTAATCTACATGATGCCGCATCCCGCTGCCGCTAGCTTGCCTTCCACTCAACCGAGCTGAGCTCGCACGATACAATTCCCCTTGGAAAACTGGTAAATCCGAAACGGTTCATGCCAGTTCACGATCAAACTCGATCAATCATGTCGGTTCAAACTTTTGGAGATACCAGCCTACCAAAGGAAATAAAGGAACGGAAACTTGCCAATTGTCCTCTCATCTTCTCAATGATTGTCATCCACCACTGCATTTGCGACAGCGATACCACTCGATGTCAGGCGACACAATGCGCAGTCACAGGAAAAATGGGACACGGACTGCGCACCTGCCTAAAACAGATGTCGTCCAAACGACTATTCGCAGAATGCTTAGCATCCGAAAAACAACACCGTACAATATCAGGTTTCCTGCAAATGCAGCCTAACGCTGTTTACCGTGAGCTTTCTTTTTACTTTTTACTTCCTTTAAACAGTTTTGCGACGAGCCGCCCTCTCATTGACACACCGATTCGCAGCACACAGCCCCGGCAAACAATCTGGAGCTTTCGAACGTTTCCCAGTTGAAATTACAAACATGATATTGCTCCAACTGACAATGCTCGACAGGATACACTTCGGAGCGACCTGCCGCACTAACCGAATCGTAGCAAACAGAGCTCTGCTCACGGCTGCAGCACTGTGCCTACAACCATACAACCTATCGCTTGTAGAACTGCGGTTTCTACAATGCTGCACCAAAACGTTCATTTCAGGCTCCGTCCTTAGACGTCTCCTATTCACGGGACAGAGCACACGGCCACCCCAGTCGACCTTACACAAGGACAAGTCAGATCCCGTGGCTACAGAAGAGGAACTAGATGATGATGAACGAGATGACCTCGATCGACCTACTCTTGACCTTTACTGTCCAGAATACGAAGGACTCGTAGTAGCGACCTTCATCGCCCACGCCACAGGATACACAATCGGCCCATACTACGGCGACTTAGAAACCACAGACGGGGTTCAAGACGCCCATACCTTAACCAAACTCGGGGCACCAAGCATTAACGTTTTCGAGGCGTGGTCCGAAAACCCACTAGATGCCATTCTTCAACTCCCGACGACAGCAGACATGAATGCTTGGATGCTCGACCACATCTGGATTGGTTACCCGTGCACGACTCTCAACGGGTTGGCCATAACAACCCCACCTCGACTTCCTCTCGGCGACCCAGATAACGAAGACTTGCAAGGGAGAGCATGGGATGTCCTACACTCGCACATGCGAGACGGTTTCACGGTCCACTCGGACCTTCCTGGAGCACACAGGTGTACCGACAGTCTAAGCTGCCCAATCACCTGGCGCACAACCACCGACGGAGGATGTTGTTCACTGAACTTCCCTAACCTGCCGCATAGTGCGATATCATCAACATACGTTTGGAAACGAGTACCAGCTGCATCTTGGACAATAGGCGCTTCAGCTAGATGCTCCCATACTACCATGACGAACCCTGCAAGACCAAGATCTTACAAATTCCATGAATGTACGACCATCAAAACCTCATAGCGGAGAGCAAATCTAACCCTTTGCCAGTTATCATTTGGAAAGACGAATTCCAGACCATAATGGAGATGTCCGAACGTCCGGAGTAATTCAATAAGCCCTGTAGAAGGCAGCGACCAAATAAATGTATCACATAGAGCTAGATCTATACAATTTGATGCCAGCGTTAAAAGACTGCGCTAAATCGACGTTCCTGTGTGCGTAAGCTTCAGCACGCGTCGTATCGTACACGATGGCATGTCACGACAATACGTTCTGTGCTGAAGGGGCAAACAATATTTTCGGTGCAAGCATTGCGGTCGACTGGATACCGCAGTGTGCAGGCGGTCCAGGATCCAAGGCTGCCGGTATCAACCGCGGCGAAATGAGCACACGCGGAGAGCCAATACCGAACACCGGACAGCTGAGCAGCACAGGGTGTAGCCAGCATAGGAGAAACGGTGCGTAACCACCGGATTCCCGTGCTCGGGGCGACGACCAGGCGGGCATGCACCTCCAGCACCAATATTTGACTTCGGTGGTGGCGAATCTGTGGTCTAGACCACCAGAAGCGTAGGTGCGTGGGAGGATGGCACTGGGCTCAAACCAACTGTGGCCAGTAGGGGAGGGGAGGAAGGCGCGCTCGGAGCGCGACGGGAGCGCGTGCGGAAATCGATGCTACGAAAGCCCTAAAACCGCACGTAGAATACTGCAGTGAAGGCGTATATATCTCACCTGCCTAACGGCTGGGATTGAATTGCCAGCAACATGCGAACGAATCCTTTCCAGCTGTGAAAAACGTCGACTGACGCTTGGATTGAGGGAGAAAAGAAACTCGGTCTTAGTTTATCCCAAAAAGATGGTATAACAGGGGGGTTACCTGACAATAAACACCCAATCGCTCCCAGTATTCAATAGTTGTTGTAGGCAAAGCGGCGCTCATTTCGGATCGATTGAGCGTTACAGCATGACGATTTTCTGAGGAGGTGGAGAAGGAAGAAGCAATCAAGATGTACAACTGCTTGGTTTGGAGGCCGTCATCTTGCCAATCCGGCTTCAACGGCATTCCGACTAGTACTACACTGAGGAACTTCCGAGGCGCAAACTGCCAGACTGGAAAGAGTTCTCAGCGCTACTGGACAGGGTATCGCGCCAGCACCCTCTTTCCCCCCCCCTCACTACTTTCCCCCCGTACACGGACACCCTCACACGCAGTGTTCAGGCGGTGCTTGAGAGCATGTCTCGCCATACACCAACCGTTGGTGTAAAGGGAACTGTCAACCCAACGCACCACATGCAACCGTGTAGTCGAAAAGAACCGACTCATTCGAACTTGGCCGTTATGCGCACCGCGAGGAATGCGTACCACGTGTTGAACTCTCCCATTGGAGGGACCACATAACCACCGCGAGGCAACATCTACAAGTCAGAAAAGTACGTACTGAACCTCATGAGCTCCCCATCCACCTCGCGCACGCCCGATGAAACCTGATGTCCCTCCACTCCCGCAGGATGTACACCCCGCACAGCACCCCTCCCCCACGGTCAAACATATCCTTCGCGCCAGTAAGATCTCGACCTCGAAGGCGCCCGCGTCCTCAGGCATCCCGAACATCACTATACTATCCACACGCAGCACCGAGTTGAAGGCCCGAGAAAGTATGAAAGCACACTTCTGAGCGCAGCTAGCGCGGGGGTGCCGCTACCGGCGAGGAGGGCAAGGACAGCGTGTCCCGCGAGCGCCGCGTAGGCGTAGAGGAGCAACTCCGTCTGCGGGGCCCACGCACCCTTACTGCTGACCGCGAAGGCGAAAGACACGTACAGATTAGGGAACGTATGCTCTTAATGGATACCTCACAGGCTCCCACAAGCTTTCCCGTCTGTCGGCCACGAGCACATCCTTCCTTTACTACGTGCTAACAGAGTCCCGGAAGCGATTGTCGGCATCGTCTGCAATCCTCTCTCGCTTCCGCACTGCAACCAGGGATCGCACTTATCACCTTGCTCTTCCATTCTCAGCCAACGACCCCCCCAGCAATACGAACGCCATCAGCTATATCGACGATATCAGCCGGCTCAAACTCGACCTTCTGAAGTTCCAACTCATCCATATCGTCCCCCGCGGTACGCCGTACACTACCGTGCACTCCCAATCTCCTGCGGCGAAACCACAATCCAAACTTCAAACGACGCGAAGCTCATGGGCGCCATGTTTGACCCTAAATTGACGGACCGGAACCACGTTGAGCTAGCGCAGAGCCGGGACACGAAGGCAACGCTCGCCTTGTCACGCATCTTCCCCCAACTTTCGAACTCCCCCGTACATACGTGTTCCAGCCTTTCCGGACAATAGTGGGCCCTCGCATGGAGTATGGGCCCCCGTTATGGTAGTACCGTACAACCCCGTATCATCGGGTTCGGACGCGAGACGCTCAGGGTCGCGAAAGTACCCGTGAAGGTCCAAACGTTAGTAGCCTGCAAGCTCAGCACAGGTGCGCTGCGCACGACTGTGATGGACACCATAGACTTCCACGGGAACATCCTCGCCAACCACATCAGCCTCAATCGCACCGTCTCCAATGTCGACACACGCCTGACCACCCTTTCTCGCACCCCCCTCCATCACACCGTTAGGCGCTGCCGCCGTGTTCCCATGTACCCCCACTCACCCATCCACCACATCATGTCCGCCTTCTTCGCCCTCCACGGAGACTTCAAGATAACCGACCCTCACTTCTCAATCGCGATGATTCCCCCGGACGCCTTGTCGTCGCACATCTTGCCGACAAAGGAGATTGCGACAGCGGAAATGGAGGACGAGACGCGCATGGGTAATTTTCATACACACACACACAAATGAACCCGGTGCGACGAAGGAGTGGAAGCGGCGGCCATCGCATGGAGTGATGGAATGGAGACAAGGAGGGCGAAAACAAGATCAAGCACCTCGGCGCAGAGACAGAGCACACCATATTCGAGTGCGAGGTCGTCGGCACCATCATAGCCCTCGACATCGTCAAGAACTTGACAAGCGTGGACATATTCACTGTCTCCCAGCCTGCCATCATCGCCCTCGTCGCCCCCAAGTCCCAACCAGACCAGTTTGTAATTACTGACGGCCTTCATTACCATTCTCCATCGCCTCCTCCACGCCCGCACAACCGTCAAAGTGCGATCTCACCAGGTCCCGGCCCATGTCGGTACCCCCTCGCTTCCGTCACCGTTTTTCTGTTCGATACTGCGGCCCCGTCCAACGCCGTCGGGCGCACTAACAAGAACCTGACCTGCGTGACGCAAATCCCGACTCTTTCCTCACCGGTCCCACCTAGACCCTTCCCGGACGGCCCGCCTGCCTCGTCCCCGAGACAGTACCTCATGTCATGTCCTCTCATCTTGCCCGCGGTATTGCCACCAATGGCTCGACATGATCCTCCGCTTAGGGACCGCCATCTCGTTTCACCCTTCCGCTGATCGACTGAACCTACCTAGAGCATTACTACTATAAGACGACATGACATTATCGACGAATAGAAGAACGGCACTCACAGATTGTGCTGGTCTTGACATATTCTACGATCTTCTTCTGATGTCGACATTCCACCCGTCCTTGTAATACTCTTCAGACGCAAGGAATTGACACAATAGCGCCGGTGGTACGATTGCCACAGTAGACTACTAGACTCACCTCAAGCTCATTGCAACGTGATCGCGTCTGCTCGTCAGCTGTGTGGCACACCCCGTCTCCGTCGTGACACTCAGTCTTTTTCACTGATGATATTGGCGCGACCACAAAGTCGAAATCTTCGACGCAGCACTGTTTGCCAGGCCATGATCGTTCGGTCCTGAAATGCTTAGCACCCGGTTCCATTGAAGCATGTTGAAAGGAAAAGCATCAAAGCAAGGCAAGATCTAGGAAGATCATGATAAGCAGCCAGCGCCTATCGCCCAAGAAAACAAAAATCATAGGAAGTGGCCGCAAGCGGCGGGGCACAAACAGGCGGAAAGCACTGCTTGAGGATTTAGAATGGTGGATGAAGGACAGCAAAGGATTTAAAGATTATTTTAAAAATTATTGAGTCCGCCTTAGCAGCGCATTGGCCGGGGTCGGGCGATCTCTAGCACAGCCCGTTATGATTATATAAGCCGATAGGCGACATTTTAGGCCTGTTTGTGAATAACGTCAGCTTGAATGACATTGACTTCCGGAATAAACACATGATAACATACCACGCTGCGCAATCTCATCCTGCCGTATCCATGAAAACGCCGTTCCTCATCTAAGAACTTACTATCTTCCAATTTGAGACCGCGCCAGTATAATAGACTCTCTCTCTCTCTCTCTATCGGAGCCTGCGCCACTCACGTTGTGTGACAACTTGACTCATTATTGGCGTACTCATTGCACCCGGCCCGTCGAACCCAAAGCAGAACCTGTCCTTCACAGGTCGTCCCGCTAAATCATTCGAGGCCAGAGAACGAACACCGACCTTACTCAAACTATTCACCGCGTACGAGACGATGCACAGGAAGCAATATATTCCCACAATCACTCGCAATACGGCCGCTATACAATCGCCAGGAAGTCGCTCGCCATCCTGCGACCCACAATCCACGATTATGATCAGCAACCAGATACTGGGTGCAGATACCGGGTGCGGTGTAGGACCTTAAAAAGCTCAATAAACCGTAAGAATGCCACAACAACAGGTTCCTATTTCGAGTCGCGCGCATCACTGGGGTGCTCCTAGCTTCTCACCTACGGTACGTCAACTCTTCGCACTACTCCCCCGTTTATTTCACTAACACGCAGTCCACAGGGAAAATGTATACTCAATACCAGCGACAATCTCCTCAAGCCCGTTCCTATGCAACTACCATATATCGAATCGACCACAATCCTCACTACTGCGAGTTCAGTAAACCGCCCTGGCTTGTGCACAATCCAATAGAATCTGTGGCATGATTTATGTACAAACACGGCCGATTGTTGAAGATTTACATATTTATCGCCAATAACAGAAGACGATTTCCCGACTCGAGTACTGACAAAACGAAGCATAAAATGAAAAAGTGATTCAAAGAATCTCAGCCAGCCCCCATCGAGACACCTCCACAACAAAACGCAGGTCTTCTCTGGCCATTCCCCACGCTACCGACTATCCCTCGATCCTCCGCGCGACCTTCCAAATGCCCCTTCACATTGAAGGCGGCGAGGTGCATAGGTCAAACTCGCCGTTCTCAAAACGAACCTTGGTTAACGCGTCCAACAAAGAAATGCGTTCTAACTCCTTCCGCATCTCCTGCGAGATACGTTGGAAAACCTTTGTGGGCGGAAACCACCGCAAAATAGCAAGCCCCTTCAGCGTTTTCACCCTGGAAAGCATAACATACACACCTTGTGCGCGAGCCGTCGCAAGATCAACAATAACATACTCTAGCGTCCTTCCCTGACTCTTAAAATCGGTATAAGCATAAGCCGGGAGAATCGGTATCTGCTTTCTCGTGAACGACCTCGTTGTCACGGTCCCGTCAGCACTCCGAACTTTATAATCAATTCGAACAGAATGGGGAAACAAGGGTACCACATCCACAGACAAACCTTCAATCGCAATTCCGCAGCCGGCAATGTGCACACAGACCATCGACGCCACTCTGTTACCTCTCCCATCCAACTCGTACTTGATGTCTGTGACAACGCCTTCAGCTCCATTTACAACACCCACACTGAACGCAACATTTTCCAGAATCATCACGCGCATCCCCAGGAAGAGCGGCAACTGCCCGAGAAAATCCTTAGTCTGACCAGCTGGCAATTTCCACACCGCATCCTGTAACCTGTCCTGCAACGGCTTTCTGTTGGAGAAATCGGACGCATGATATAAATGGACCATCTCCGATCTGCGACGAGCCTGATAAGCAATCAACATCGTATTGACTGCATCGCGCACAGACTTGCTGCCGACAATAACAGGTGCATCGCTGAACGCAGCAAGCGACTCCGGATCGGATTGCATTATCGCGGATAACTCCCTAGTTCGTAGGTAGTCAAGGTCGCTTGCAACCCCTCCATCAGATACATTATGATACCTCTCCAGGCACTCCCCCTTCCTCATTCGATCCAAAAATGCCGCATACTGAAGATCTCCATCATGGCGCTGATTCTTGACAAGCTGTACGACCGTTTTAACCTGCCTCCACAAGAATGCTCCATTTAACGCGTTAACACCATCGGGGCTACGAGCTTCTGAAAACGACGGACTATGCACCAACTCATAGGCGAAGAGGGAATGCTGACGCGGAGGTTTCAGTTGCCCAAAATCTCCGCAAAATATTATGTTTATACCACCAAATGGCAGCGCGCGACTCACAGGATCGTCTCCCATCGCCTGCTTTAAACGAGAGGATAAATCACTCAGCATAGCGGCCCCGACCATAGAAATTTCATCTATAATCAAATATCGGACGCCACGCCACAACGTCGCCAATGCATCCATGTCCTTCGACTTTCCGAGCGGAGTGGTCATGGTCAACGCATGAAGAGTGTATCCACCGACAAGGACCGCAGAAATACCTGTTGGTCCACCTATTTGCAAAGCATCGCGAACCCCAAGCTTCTCGAACAGGGAAACGATCGATCTTATCAGGTGAGATTTTCCCGTACCACCCACGCCAGAAACGTACATCAACAACTGACTCCCACCGTCCAAGACGTGCTTTGCAACGACTCTCATCGCCCTCAGTTGCTCTGGATTACTACTTAAACCTTTCTCAGCTATGACCTCTTCAACTACGTTACGGTGTTCCACTGACGAGCAACCTCGAAGGATCTCAGAACCAGGCACCAAAGAGCCAACATAAGCAGCAGGAGGGAAAAAAAACCTAGGCCGCTTTCCCGCACGCTCCTCAGGGTCAGCTATATCAGGACGTCGTCTCTTTCGTAACAAGGTCATCGCCTTCAGCTGGGACTTCAACAACACACGGTCCTCATCCACCACCTCCCCTACAAATCCAACAGGACCCACCGTGCGCAGAGAAGGTTCCGCTTCGACCAAACATTTACTCAAAGCAAGCAACGCCTGATCTCCAACCAAAGAACGCACCACCGACTCGCCCGCAGGTGCATCAACAGATCCATCCAAGGCAACACCGCGCAAAGCTTCATACGGATTGCTTTCTTCTGATAAAACGCGATCGTCCTCCACCAAGGCATCTAACTCATCAGAAATTAGAACCGCAGTAGCAACATCAGTTCGTCCGGGACGGGGATGTTCACGTCTTGCATCTCTGCACTCAGCCAAAACGTTCATATTGCGGATAACACGATTCTTCCAAGGTTCCAATGTTGGTCGGAGCTTCAATTCTGCGTCCAACCATGTTTCATCAGCCCCTTTAAGCTCCGTCGGCAACCTCCAAGGTTTAAAAAGAACTACAACATCCTGAGCCCACAACTCCTTTTCCTCTTCGGAGCGATCAGAACGATGTATCTTGGGGCCGAGGACAACCGGTACGTGTCTTTCATCCCTCGTATGCAATGAATGGCTCGAATACTGTGGATGTCTAGTATCGGAAAATTGACCAGGCCAAAACCCGTCCCCGTCATGAGGAACGGAACGGATACGGCGCTTCTTCTTCCCAACACGACTAATAAAATCGTAAAGACACAACTGATCAAAACCTGGAGATAAAGGCCTCCAAACATAATCCATGAGCTGATTAGAGGCAGAGATCGTTCCAACTCCGAGAGAAAGACTCAAATCAAGATCTTCCGCGGCCAAATCAACAGCAGACGACGCTGACTCAGACTCCACCGACGTCTCAGAACCTACATCTGAAGCGAAATGTTTTTTCACATATTTAAGCACCGAGCCCCACCACAAAACAACGAACTTCGATGATGTGTAGTGATCCCCGCCCCCTATCAAATAGCTTAACACTTGAGGATGGGAGATTTCCTGATAGCCCATCATACTATTCACAGTGCTCGTCATCGCCCCTACATATGTCTCATCAGTCGATACCGACTCACGGAACAGCTGAGGAAACTTTTTGTCGAACACATCTATCGCATGATTCAAAGCAGCAAGCCCAGCGTGAACCGGAAGTTGGGACTTGGTAATATAATCGGTAATATAGAACAAAAAGGCCTTTGCAGCCTCTCCGGACCCCACAAATTTTATGTCCATATTGCACTTCAACAAGAAGACTACAACGTCATTATAGTTGGCAATCCACGGGTGCCGCCGCCGAAGAGATATGGCAAAGGTCTCGGGATCCACAACCGTGCGAGGATTCGTATCACCAGTCATCCCCATACGGCAATTAGCACTCGTCATCGGTTCACCTCGCTTCAAATACTTCCAACAAGCCGCTTGATGCATGTGCCAATTATACTCCCGCAACAAGCTATCCACAAAACCCATATAATCACGACCAAGATGAACGTTCGACTGTGCAAAGACTGGGGCGGGGATAGTCCCCGGATGAGGGTCGCCATTACGTGGAGGCAATTTCGCGTCCGGGGAATTACGACTGTCGTCCAATAACTCGCATTTGATCGTATCCTCCAACCAAGTCACCATTTTACGAGAAAACTCATCCGACTCCGCAAGTTTGTCCCTGAGAGTCTGTGGTGACAAATGGCCCTCCAACCATAACAAACCGTGACCATGTAAAGTCCCTTTCCCCTGAGCTTCAACCATAAAATAATAGGCAGTACACTTTCCAAACAGACCTCGACCGGGTCTACCAAAACGCAGAATAATTGAGATAAACTTCGTCATGACAAGATCGAAGAACTGCGCACATGGAGCTGGATTTTTAGCGGCCAAAATCTTCCTACTCCACTCATCCATATCCTCACCTCTGGCAAGATCCTCCAACACAATGTCATCTCCTGCGAGAAGTCGTACAATCGGATTGTCTACGTCAGAAGGGTTCAACGTTATGAATAGAGTCGGCGCACCCCTATAAGTAATCAGACCGCGTATTTGATTCCGAAGGCTGACTTTATGGCCTATACTTCCAGGAATTTGATCCGCGATAAGTCCAACGGACCCCATCAAAGTCATCATACGTTTCTCCGTCTCCGTAGCCGGCACATAGAGCAGATCCCTCTTACATCTCTCTCTCAAAGCTGACAGTTGAGACAGATCAAGCTCAAGCATCCGGTCGATGACGCTCTTGTAATTAGGGTTCTTGGTTCTATACCTCATACTCCGTGAAACTAATTTTTTTCGGATTACATTGTAGTAAAAGAAAGCGAACTGTGGATGTCGCTGGAACCGACCACCATGCATCGTCAACATATGACTCAACTGCATTTGTTCACTAATTCGATATGTCCGCAATGGATGATTGAAACCCCCTATACCCCAGGGGTCTTCCTCCGGGAAAGCCAGCGACAAAAGATAAGGATTATCGAAATCAGGAACCATCTTACTGCCACTACGATATCCCAAGAATGGTTTCCCGGCCAAACATCGTTCCAACGCTGCATATTTCATATCTCTGTAACTCGACGCTGAATGATCTCCCGCAGTAAAACCCACATTCTCCATCAGCACATCATGCCCACTAGCTTGACCCACAGGTCCGTCCACATTCCTAGGAGTATAATCTGCAGTAGCGGACTCGACGGCATCGTCAGATGGCAAATGGCCAATATGAACAGACCCGAGAAAAGATTCATCCAAGCCGGCGTCAACGCTATCAAAGAGTCTATTCAAATTATTCTCATCAATTCCGCGAAACCCGGCCAGCCGTCCGTAATGCGGATTATGAGCAATCAGGAATTCTAACATGAGCTTGACCTTGCTCTTTCGAACTAATACAGGTCTAAGCCTTCGAATGGTATGACGCGACGGCGGTACAGATCCAATAAATATCACAGACATGGTGTCCCGAATGACTTCTGGAGGCGGCGGCAAAACGTCCTGCAAACGAGCGACATCCAAAGGTGTAACAACAACGTTACCCCTCACACCTTTCCTGTAATTTCTAAGCACATATGTATCCTCCGTCTCATCTGCAGTGGGATCATACTGAGACGCTTTAAATCTACAAGAAACACTGTTGTATCGGACCCTCGATATCAGCATACACTCAAAAATGGAAGCCGTATCAAACGCCTCTCTCACATCGTGAGGCAACGCTTCACGGCCATAATAAAGCCAATTCGCTAAAGCAAGTTTTGGCATGCCGCCATGAAGAACCTTTTTCTGACACTCTGTGCAAACTTGCACCACTGAAGGGACGTTGCTGTTACTCAGTCCAGCCGAACACAGGATTGCCCTATCATAAGCCTGAAAATTATAACTCGTAGGGAGCGATGCAGGAGGAAGTCTATCATTCCGGAGTAAAGTCAGGTCTATCGCAGAGGCGTCACAATCATGCACATCGACGGCACAGGTACGTGTAGCGCAAACAGCGCAGGTTTTCAACCTGAGCTTCTCAGTCGACATTTCTGACTGCCATTCCTTGATTATATCCGATTTCAGAACATCCCCGGCCACATCAAGATACTGCAACGTCGGCGTCCCGTCAGAAATTCCATTATCAGGAAAATCAGGTTGAAGCAACTCCTCAGAATACGGATCAACCCCTTGACCGACAACATTCCGTACCACTCTTTGAGGAGGCAATTCAACATCATAATCAAAATCGGGGTCGACCTGGCGTGGTCTAGCCAAAATCCTGAAGACGTAAACCGTCCGTCCACAACCCACATTACACACGTGAAGTTTCAGAGCATCTCGCTGGCGCCACCTAGTCTCATTCCGAAACCGAGTCAAATTATGGTGTAGACACAACGACCAAAGTTGGGCACGCGACAAAGTACGATAAAGCTTGACAACCTCTCGTACGTCGGCTCGGAAAACGAGGAACAACGGATCCCTTATACGGGTCGCAGCTAACTCTGGTTCCAAAACAACTTCTTTCAATTCATAATTCATGTTTAACCGGTAAGCAAAAATCCTGTCAGTCACAGGTTCAGAAGACATTGGACCATACCGAAGAATGGTCAACGCTAAGAACCCCGTTAGTAAGGCAGGAGAGAGTGAAATCAAACGAACACGCACATCGACGCGTTTCCGCGGCATCAAAGACAGGCATCGGCGCTAAAACACACACAAAACAAATGAGAATGTTTCGGAAGATTTGACAAGAAACTGACAAGATACAGGATTGTATAGGTTCGTGGAAATCATCGGCTCTACTACCGAAGCAGGAGCTGACCCCAGGCCCTGAGGCTCCGCGTCTGAACAAATATAAGCAACCAAAATCTGACCGGTGGCCAAACCCTACCTGTATTTATCGATCCGAGTTCCCGAGAGGTGTCCCTCCTGTCTATGCTGTCTAAATAAAAATAAGTTTAAAACTACGCAAGTATCAAACACCTACCAAAGACAGGCAAAGTATCCAAAAGCCGGCCGGCGGTGCCACCACCTGAAAAAATTAGTCAAGTCACAATGCCGCAGCCAAAAAAACAACCTTCCACGTAAGGGATACCGCTGGAGGGCCCACCTCCTACATCAGGATCTACAAACGGCAAGCTGTACACATGAAATCTTCCCTCAGCGATCTGTGGGGCTGGAAGCGAGTCTCCATACAGTTTGGCAGTTATGATCTGTTTAACACTCTAATATAATGCACTCACCAATCACTGAATATTCAGCTGTAGACCTAGTCTCCCCGACTATACAACATCACCAAACTATAAACATACACGAACAGAGATTGAGAAATATTTACGCACCGCCCATACTAAACGTCGGAACCTGAGGGTTGGCAACCATGCCTGCATCCATATTACGTGCGTCGAAGTTCAGACGAACTCTGAATCGAGAGAACATGGATTCCACTCATTACACGCGCTTTTATAAGGTAGCCGCACGGCTGGAAACCCAAGGAGCACACAACAACCCGAAATCAAATAGAGGATCGATCACGATCGGTTGATATCTCAATATGGCTTATCTTCGCCCAATCCCATGCGGATCAAATGCAGATCGTATCCCATCAGGCCCTACATATCTGAGTCTTCCATGTCCATGCGTAGCGGTGCCACACAAAGTCTTAAGATAAAACATTCAAAAGGCAAACCGAAAAAAAGTATGCTTCCCACCAGATATGTCAAAAAGATATGTATTGTACCCTATCCGTCAACCGGAAGTAAGCATACTTCTCCACCAATACGCTCCTAATAACAGTCCGCAAGCAATGGTCCCTATACAAAGCGTCACAAGCCACCTTCTGGACCGCGGAAGACCACCAACTTCCTGCCGCTAGTTGTGACCTCCAGGAGCCCACTATAATGACCATCCAAACTTGGCTTGCAGACACCATCGCTAGCTACGAAACAGACACCTTGGAACAGATAAGCATGAAAACAACAGACCCAGAGATACACGCATTCCTAGGATATCACACGATGATGTACGAAGCTCTTCCGATGTAACCTACAGACTCACCACTTTCATAAGGAGGAACATCCACACAGAATCATGCGTCAATATGCTCCAATATATCACACTGTCCACCGATCAAGTAGAACAGGCTCTACTTCAAGCACAAATCCGAGATATCCATAGAACGTGGAGGAAAGAAACGTTACGCAGCAACGCAGACACTCCAGCAACTCGAACGCTGACATTCATATGCACGGAAAACATTTTCCTGTCTAAATTGTTTATGCTAGCATCCGCAGACCTCATCAAATTACCCAACGAAATGCAGAGCGCCCTGAAGAAAATAGCTATGGACAGAGAACTTACCCTCGAATTTCTTGCCCGACTGTATGCGCAAATAGGTGGTCCAGATGCCATGCCCATAGCTGAGGCAATTGTAGGATCCGCCTTAAAAACGGAAATCGCGATCATAACCGGTCAGAGCTACACAGACATTTCAACGCCAATCTAACGAAAAAATACAGCCAACGACCTCATGACAAAACAAGTGGAAACAATTCTAGTCGAAACCGCGCAACAGAAAAAGAACAGTATATTGCAACTCATTCGCGCCCGTTGCAATCACGTCCCGGTAAGCAACCAGCACAATCGTCCGAGTAACAATCCATAATCGTCACCAGCCTTCTGGGAATCCGTCTTCCAACCCAAAACCACCAGCGACCTGGTCAGTACGCGATGCATCAGTAACAACTCTCTGACCCACGTACACTCAGGTCGCAACACGAACCGTTCTAATTAACCCAAAAGGCAACAAGCGAAGGAGACAGCACAAAAGGGCTCAAGAGCAGTGTAAGGAATACAAATGACAACTATGTAGAAGTACAGGCGAACAATTTCAGCAATTTATAAAATCAGTATAGAAATTTGGCGCAGCAGCATTGGTCCCCCTTCGCAGCCATTCGCTTCTCTGCCAAACATCAAACGACCAGAGACGCCTCCCTCGACCGCCAAAACAATTGTCCCATACCCTCGAGCACAGTCACTACCATCCACCGACAGAAACTCCAAATCCTTCTTGTAACCGGTCCATAAGAAAACGATTCGACGTCCACAAATGAAGCCGGAATGTTGAGTACAATCCAATGGTCGTTGCCCACATCATGACATTCAAGCAAACAAAACCCTCCCTCATGCCTGATAATTCCCGTGACAATAACCGCATCCAGATAACAAAACGGGAGGCAGACCCCAACACCCCGTCCTATAACGCCTTGGGTGAAGAGCTCGACCACGGAGTATTGAGAGCCATCGGACGGAGTTGGAGAATCATCCAGAATCGTGGCCGCCAGCAGAACACCATCGCGGAGCAAATCCAAAGGCCCCTCACACACGACCATACTGTCATATTCCCTCGACCACACCGGGATTGGGCACCCTGGTGCCGAGACGCGAATCTTCGATCGCCACTCATCACTGCGCGTCGGGGGTGCAAGCGTGTTCGCTGTGAACAAGGACGGATGTATGGAGCCAAAATCTTCAGCGGTCCAACTGTCGTCGTCAACGACGTCCGAACTCCCCCTCCTAGATATCGTACAAGCCAACGCCGACGGATGGATCCTATGAGGGACCGCAAAGTGCACCATATACCCGTCCTTTAGCTCGTAGTGCCGAATCCTGTAGACGACGAAATCCATGACGACTGGCCGCTATACAAGGTTAAAAGCAGACCCCAAGACACGTCAAGAACATACCGAAATTTTGAAAGGAAGACGAGTCAACTCTTACGCCGTTTTCCGTGGTTATTTCCAGTCAACCCAAACATAATAAACACGATCGGAATCGGATCGGATTCACACGCACGCAATAAAAAAAATCGAATCAAGAATGACCCTGCATTACATTCATAATCAACGAGAAAGACACTAAACTCAAGAAGACTTGAACTAATCACCAGAACGCAACCCCTGGATCATGATTACTCCGCTACTCGAAATTCCGATGATTTTAGCACCACAGACAGAACACGACTGAAGTCTCATCAGATTGAAGCAACCACCCTCAGGTACCTCGATTTCTACAGCATTATTATTGCAAGGCCACGCTACCCTGACCACAATGGAACACCTGCTCGTACAACCTGCACGGATACCTTCAATCGGCTTGACACGGTCGTACCAGCCAACCTAGATAATCCAACCGATCGGAAAGGACTTCTCTTTGTCTTTGGGCTCCCTCTTCATCTCGCCCCTCGCTTGCTATCAACCTAGGGCCGCCCGTCGTTTAAAACGGGTCCTCGTCTCTCAACACCCACCCACGATCTCGGCCAGCGCAGCCCGCAAGAGGGCCGGAAGGACACGGATATCATTGGCGGGGCTGGCAAGCGCTGGGATGGGCTGGACCATGACTGGAAAACTGTTGGTGGCTCATTAGGTGCGTCCAAAGTTTACCCATCACTTAATCTGTACTCCTTCCATTTGCGGAACACTCTCGGTCAGGAGTCGATACATATGTTGCACGCATACAAGTCCACTGGCGACGTGTGTTAGCAACTCCCCAGGTATGTTGAATAACAGGACGCAAGAGTTACGATGGCAGGCCCTCGGTGTCGCATGTGCTCACGGCCGTGGAAATTTTCCCAACACTTCGTGTTGTGGGTCCGCATGTTCAGCAGGAACGACGTGCACCCCAGTTCGAGCCGCGCATGGACCACAAACGCGAATTCGTACCTCGTGCTACATGCGCGGCTGATCTTGCCTTCAGAATTCTCTGCGCGCCCGCAATTGACTCTTGAGGCCCTGTGCCTGGGTCAATGACCGCGGCGGTTCTTCACTTCACCGATAGAGCTGAGGATGGGAGGTGTTGACCACGCACAGAACCAAGTAACCCTAAATGCCCAAGCCGATATCAGCTTTCCCATGCGAGTGGGTCTGGTCTTGAGTCCGGGCCAGCATAGAGTGGAGCCCCGTTGGAAGCGACAGGAGGACTTGCGTTGCGTGCGTGAGTGTCGGAGAAAAAAGGACACGTTTCAAGGGACGGGCGGCCCTAGGTTGAGAGCAAACGAGGAAGGAGAGGGAGGAACGATTCAACGAATTTAAAGCCAAGAAACAAAGAGAAGAGCCTGCCAAGTAAGCACAAAGATGTCGGTGTATAACAAGGCCATACAGAGGCGCTGGCGTCGTGTTATTCCGACATTACTCGACAACGCCCAAGGTTCGCCGGGGACATTTCGACCCCGCCCTTTCAATTTGTGAGGGTTTCGGGATTATGATACAGCGGCTTTCGGCGCGGTTGCCCTTGTTTATAGTGTACAAGAACGAGCACGTGACGTACACGGAAGCCAATCACCGAGTCACGACATCGCATTCTACCGCAACAGAAATACGGGCCCTGCAAGCAAATAATGAGCTCGAGTACAGGTCGAAGAACACTATAATCCTACTTTACCGCTCCCACTTCATACACAGATCAAGGATCTTCCAAGGAAACGAATGACGGTGGCACGTCGATGAGAATACGCGAACCTGATGGGCACCGACATCGCAACCGAACGTACCCATCTGGCCCACATCCAACATAATTTGTGACAATCGCTTCCGCAGTCCAACCACCAGGTGCAATAAGAGCACTCTTCCACCCAATGATGCCCTCGCCAAGTGCCCACATGTTGATGACCCGAAAAACGCGTTCTTCTGTCACATAGACTAGACAATAACAGCTGTTTGGACGAGGCACAACTGCCTCGATGAACCACGGTGCGAAGCGTGGCAGTGGGATAACTGTATCCTTTTGTATAAGCCTGAAAAAAACTTCGGCGACTTCCCTGGATCTGGGAGGAATAACGCGTTCAATCCAACGGCGACCACCCCAAATGTGCCAGCCCCGGAGGTGAACAGTCCCATAGAAGACGATGTCCTGATCTCCAAAACGGACGGATACGATTTTTGCAGAAAGGCGCCTGCGAAGACGAACCGTGTTGTTGAACACGACGAAGAGTCCACCGCCATCTTCAACAATGGACGCCGGCTCGGAACCGTTGAACAAAGGGGTGTAGCCTGACAAGTCTATTTGGCATCCTTGACCAGTCCTCTGCAGCAACGAAACTACGCGGGCGTAGAAGTTGTCCAAAACCATGCAGCTGAAGTGTTGTAGAGCAAGGGAAGGAGGAGGGAAAAACTTACGACAACGGCAATAATCGGCACGAAAAAATGTTTCTCGGAGAAACACCTGACAAGGCAATCGCAACGCCCAATCATCATCGAAGGCGACAGTATGAAGAGAACCGAAAGCAGAAGTCTCGCATCCCGAGGAGACAATTTTACCCACGCTTCCCAACTCCAAAAAACTAGATCAAGCTCATTAATCCGAGCAAAAACCCTAGATCGACCTGACCCAGCATGAAACAATACCCGAGATCCTAGCAATACGTACCAACGACAACGAACAGCCCAAACGAAGGGCCAACTAATCCAATAAGAGATCAACGCTCGACGCGGCGTCTTCAATTTAGGTGGTTCTGACCAGATACTGTTTCACTAAACGAAAAAAACTGCCGACTCAGCTGAAAACATTTTGACGGTCGAGAGCAGCAGAGTAAAGAATAAAGAACCAAATACGGAATCACCCGAGAGCCATTCGACCATTAACAAGATCCCTGCCGAACACCCTCTGATCTCCTATCGACTTACAAACCAGTCCTTAATTCCGGAACACCATCACACGAAACATCCGAAGTAATAAACAGATCTCAGTGCCGAAGACAGGCACCCATCAACAAGGAATCTGCATTGAAAAAAAGGAAACATCCATTCGACACACAACTCGACTAGCTTACGTCTACAATTCCTCTTGAAACTGGTCCGCAACCATCATATATGTTTTGCGGCGAACAATGCACTGACGTGGAGCGCATATCCACCGTTTGCAGCACGTTCTCTTTCATATCAGGATCCATGCCATCAGGAAACCCAGTGACGTCCACGTTGTACATACCCCAACCCGACTGCCGCAGACCCCCATACTAATCTTTGTATTAGATTTGTCCACCCATAGACGCCGCCACAGCACTGAATTAAGTCAGCATTCCCACAGCGGACCATTTCAAACAATCACCTTACCCGCACCCTCACGATGGACATATACTCTGCGTCACTCATGTCATCGATTCCCAAACCTCAAGATTTGAGGTCGATGCAGCCTTTTTCGGACGAGCAGAAAAATACATTAGATGCAAGTCGAACCTCATCGCGTCAGCATGGTCTGATGCGGCAATGGTAAGCCATAGCCAACCTATAGGCCAAAACAAGGTCCTGGTCATACTATGGCAAGCTCCGCATTTGGGATTACCCTACAGCTAGAAAGAAATTCCACATACCTCAAACTCGATAACGAGCAGGTGAGCGATATCAATACAATGCTGCTACGCTTTCTCATCTTCCCATAAGCAATCTTGCCTACCCAGTTCTCTAAACCACAGGACTAGAAGCCACGACACTCCCCCAATCACAACCGAGTCCAACGTCTGCACACTGACCAAAAATCCCGATACATACCTTCGCGAGAAGTTAAACATTGCTTCTGGAACAAATGTGGACCTATGGACCATCCCTGACGATGGGTCCAGACCCGTGGCCGCACTAGAAACTCTGATACAACTCGCAATTCACAGCAGCGAATCGAAGAAACTAACTCTGCAAGGCATATATGCAGAACTTATCGACCGATTCGCGTGGTACAAACAGGTAAAACGTGGTAGATGATCCCCCCGTCCACGTCCACACCCACTTAGCAATCGCAGATATCTATCCGCCACAACTGATCTCTCCATCAAGCTTTCCATTTGCGACACGACGAGGACGGTAACCGATACTGGACATTTGACCTTGACCTCGGTGATGGTCTGGCAAAACCCTAAAACGGCTGAGGGGCACACAAGGACCAGCTTAGCTTCGCTGAGACGCTTGGCATACAAACCCTCGCAATAGGATAAACTCGCACTGATACAGAAATACATGTGTCCTTATGTGCCGCAGCCAACTATGAAAGGATTGGTGAACACGCTGGCCATGATCGTGGAACGATTCTGGCCCAAGTCTTCCTTTCCTGTACTATAAAATTAAATCAGCATACAGGAATACATTTTCGGTCAATAAAACGCACGGAGAAAGATTCCACAATGAAACACGAAATCGAAACCGACCACACCTTACCCCCACGAAACCTACACCGCGAGCCGGATCTACACGAAACCGGATCAAGAATTATAAGTCTATTTCGAATCTGTTCAAGGACAAAATAATAAGCATATCGAAGAGCTGGAGAAACTCAAAGTCTCATCGTGGAAACTTAAAATCCTCCAAAAGTTTCTTCACGGGGAGATATTTGTGAAGAGACACGCCAGTATGAAGCAGCCACACTCGCACGAGAGCGCCCTGTCCATCGCGATCAAACATATCATCCTGCAGTAATTCGAAACCCGATATCAACGAATGCGGCGCAGCAGAGAGCTCAATCGGTTCGTAGGGCTTCAGCGCTTTTTCACCGACAACGTCACAGCCCAACCAGCGCGTCCTTCCGGACGCTTACCATCTTCCTCATGGAATACCATCCAAAAACCGTCTGGCCGGTGATGCAGAAATGGAGAAACCTGCAACTGCAACCACAGGAAGAGCGGAAGCGAAAATTTTAGGAAGCACAACGAGGGGAGAATATAGACGTACCATTGTGGCCTGGAAGGTGGCACCAATGGCTTCCGTGGATTGGCCTTCCGTGGATTGGCCGGGTGGCTTTCTGAGCTTCTAGACAAAGGACGTATAAATCGTCGGTCCGGATGAGAAAGAGAGATACGTACAGATCAAGGGCCGTACGTGACGCTGGCATTGCACACTGATTTCTGACCTCCCGACAATCTTCGTGAAAACTTTGAAGTGTTCTAGATGTACAGAGAGACGTGATTCTCCATCCCATCCCCATTTCGGCGGCATCACTCCGAGAGTAACAACAACACGGGGATTCGCATCATAGGCTCGCGCAAAAGCTTAAGCACGATTGTGCGGCTCGATTTGAGGGACTTGAGATAATATGTATTCGCTAGTTTCCACTCTTTTCTCGATACGCGCCCCGTCCTATGAGCCCTTGGGCAAACGGCGGCTGTTAGAGGTAGTTGCAGGCGTAGGGCCGTACGGTAATGTAAGGGTCGGTATCGGCGGCGTGTTGGCTAGGAACATTCCGATCTAGCGGCATGTCAGGAAAGCTGGAACCGGCTTTCAGATACCTCAGAGTAGCAGCACGCGGACCATATGGAAAGGCCAACGCCTTGGGGTATGACTGCAGTCGCGATAAAGGCCTACATGCAAATTTGATGTCTGCTGCCTTTGACGCCAGTTTGAGCCCAAACTCAAGTCTCGGGATATTACGCCAAACCTGATGTCTTAGCTCATCAGTATAATTAACCATAACAGTACTGGGGGGCAGCCATACTGTACGATTCGGTGCTCGTAAGCATGAGAGCCAACACATTTACAAGCGGCGTACATGGCATGTCTGGAACCCTCGAGCTTGACACGATGGGCTCCAAAAGCAGAAGCAGGAACGAAGTCTTGACGTCAACGGGACGTAGGGTAGGAAACTTGGAGAGGAGCTAGATAAGAGCTTGTTGTCGAGAAGATCTAGACTGGAGTTTTACATCGAGATTCAGTACTCAGCTTTGGTGATGAGCGCGATGGAGCACAGCCCTACACAGCCGCCGCCACGGAAGCAATCATGACTAAATCTAAATGCACATCGACCTGACGCCGAAAGTTCTCTTCACTTTCTCCTTCCAGATCGTACCGCACACACTCGAGAGGCTCCTCATCGGCATCCCAATCCTCAACGAGAAACGGTATCATTCAATAAATGAATAAGGATCCCATCGGACGCTGAGGCCTGAGGTTCTCAACAGCTCGAAGAAGAAGAAAACTAATCCCAGATTCGACATGGTCCCGGTCATTATTGCGCAAATGGAAGATCTTTTCGGAAAGTTGTAAAGGGAAAAGAAAAAGAAACAATCTTTGGATTGAACACGTTACGAATAATGGTATCCTACAAACCGATTGCCAATAAACCAAGCACAATACTTGGGAGACCACGCCACATCTTCCCCTCCAATACTCTTCCTCAGTCGGACCGGTTCTCCCATTCTTGAATGAAATGCATTCCAACCAACAGGGATTTCGCGACCCAGTGCACGACTTTTGGGAGTCAAGTTTCCTTGGCCAGACCGCGCGGTCAGAGGTACGCTGCGCGTCCTTCGGCAGTTCCTGCACTAACGACCGCTTAGTATTTGTTCAGAGTGAGCGACCGGTGTGCTCCATGGGTACATAATGTTACTCATGCAAAGTCCAGGTGTTGTCCAAGGCACCGCCTGCTCCACTGGTGATGCCCCCACGACTGTCTCGCAGGATAATTGAGTTGGCATTCCCGGATTCCGACGTCGTGGATGAGAACCTTGGACGCGAGATATTCGAACTGCTGCCACCTCTCTCGGAGGCGATCCGGTTGTGCGACACTTATCTCGAGCACGGATCGTATCTGTGAGCGCCTACCCTTTTTTCGGGCGTCATGGTCCTGACCTGTCTAGCCCGATGACCCTGCAACGCACAGAGCTGCTCGACGAGGTTCTGGAAGCGGTGTACCGCGCCGGGTGAGAGGATCCAATCCATCTTCTCGCCCCAATTCGCTCATAGGCTGTATGCAGTTCTTTCGAGAATCTGCGGAATCGCCACGCACTGTCCCTGCTATTTGTCGTATTTGCCACCGCGGCCACCCTTGATGCGAACAGGCACCCGCACTCCATCGAAGCGCAAGAGTATTATTATCTTTCGCGGGCGGCGCTTGGGTTGGCCTCGCCGGTGCGGGAGACGACGCTCTCGGCTATTCAAGCCCTGGTACGTGTTCCACCCACCCCATCGATCTCATTCGCTCATAATTACTGCTGCCAGATACACATGGCACAGTATCTCGATCCGAGTGATTGGGAAAGCACGGTCTCGAACGCTGCGTGAATATACATCAGGACCGCAGTACGGCTGGCGCACGGGGTAAATAACATAACACTGGCGTATATCTTCAAAGCGCTGACTCCAGCATTCGTTTAGATTGGCATTCGTTTAGATTGGCTTGCGTATACTTCACCAAATCATGTCACGGATTGTCTGCTGATTGGGCCCTTTTCTTCTAGATCTCAATAGTGGAAGATGGAATCTCAGTAAGGAGGCGAGTGAACGACGTGGGCGGCTGTTTTGGCAGCTTTTCCTGGCTGACACCTCTTTGGTGAGTCGTAGCTGCCTTAACTTTGGGGGACACCTATTCAGACGTCGGAGTAGAGTTTTTCTCTTGGACGACCGTCCAGCATGTCTACCAACTACATGGATTGTTCATATCCGAAGGAACCTCCCGAAGTCAGTCGTGACGATGGCGGCGAAAAGCAAATGAGCTGTATGTCTTGCAAGCTCGGAGCCGTTTCCAAGAACTGATTTCGTGCAGACTTCTTGTATACGTGCAAGTACAGTGTTCTCATGCACACCATCATGGCCTCTGCGTTCAGCGCCAAGGTCCCTGCATACACCACGGTTCTGGACCTCGACCGCAAGATCCGCGACTTCTACCCGCCCCCGCAGATACGCCCCATATATGGTCCGGAAATGCCTCCGCCAACGCCGCATATTCTCATGCAGCGCTTCCTGGCATTGTCGACGAAGGAGGGCAGTACATGGCTTCCATCTCTCTCGTAATTCATCTTCTCATCTCACTGTAGCGTTGCTGAATCTTCATCGCGCGTACTTCGCTCAGGCGCTACAGGAAAAACCGGACGATTTGGCCAACCACCGGTACATACCATCCGTCATGGCCGCATATCGTTCGATGTGGCGCCTGATTCACGGGTTGGTGATTATGTGGCGGGATATCCCGAGCTTACTCGCTCGTGTGGGGTCTGCGTGGTCCCCCGCGCTTTCTGCTGCTGTGAGTAATCCAACCCACTCCCAAAACAAAATGCCGATACCTGATATCGGGCAGATTGTCATGTGCATCTTGGCTACGCGGGCCGCTGGCTCGAAGATGACCAAGTCATCGTTAGAGGAGCTGGACGATCTGGCCAAGTTGTTCCAGGAGGCTTCCGCCACCTGTCGCTTCGCTGCCAACCTCCTCGTTAGTCCTTTCTATTCGAGTCTCCACCGATTTTATCTGATCATGAGCAGACTCCAATACAGGTTTTGATGCGTAAAGCACACCAGGCCGTTGATGACAACGTCAATCCACACCCGGACGATTGCGTACTCACCCCCGCCGATCTCGACCGCCCCGGCGGCAAGACGCATCTCATTTCCCAGCTTAACGACGTAACTGCGCGGCGGGATTCGCCCAGCCCGCCTCCGGAAGATAACCGCACCTACATGTTCAGCGACATGACGACGATAACCAGTGAGACGATGCACCCGACAATCGCCCAGGACATACGCAGCTTCGACCTCGGCGAGCCCTCGCAGTTCTACGACACCTTCCCGGACGCGGACATGGCCGGCATACAGTTCACGAACGACAGCATGTTCAGCGCGCAGCCCAGCGGGTTCGGATACAGTCCGCCGCCCGCCTTCCAGACCCCTGCGGTGAGCTTTGCGAGCGGTGCGCCGCCGATGCTGGACGCCACACGGCAGAGTTTCGTGGAGCAGCTCGGGTTCTAGCACCGTATCATTTCGAGGCTGGAGTATCGTATTGTATTGCCTTAGTCGCCCTGTACTTGTCGCTCGCTTGTATAATACACCTCCTGTAATCTCATGCCGTATACTAGAAATCATAATCCATGTTCTCGTCCATGCTACTTACTACTTGTCGATTTTCATCATAAGGTCACCGGAGAACACGACGGCGACTTGGGTTCCACGCCCTAGAAAAAAGTATAAAATCATACCTAAAATCGATACTCCAAAAATAGAAATAAAAACATACCTTAGACATTAACCCGTTCTCTCCCACACCGTGGGAATCAGGCGCCAAGCAGTGAGCCTCGCTTTTCAAACGAGAATGAGCCCTGAGTTTGAAAAACTTGGAGCACACCTTTCTGAACATACGAGACTAAAGAATAGGACACGTCGAAAGCCAGCTTTTATATCAAAACCAGGCCAATACAACCTAACGGGAATATATACCTCATAGCTCACCAATCTATACCCAACAGAACGATCCCCGAACATACGATCAATCAACAGTGGATGGGGGGGGGGAATGCACGCACCAGGATACATCGAGTTGAAAAATAAACAAGACACAGCGCTGCCACTCACACCACTCAGACTTCCGCGATAGTCCCTCCTACACGACGATACCAGGCAGCAGCCACCGACGACACATGAACCTAGCACAATTAAGAAGAAGAACGAAACAAAAAGATAGAAATCGACCACCTTCTTAGCACTAAAATTCAGGACCCTAAGACCTCGCGAAGACACGGCTCTGGACAATGCCACATAGACCTCACCTACCAGACAAGGTAAAATAAAGTCAGAAACGAGAGAAAAAGAACTCGCCACTGTCAAAAACGCCATTCAAATTAACGACCAACCGCTCAAGACTCATGCCGTGACATCTGTGAATACTCATAGCCCACCCCAACACCAAAGGAATCTAGAACCCGTCAATAACACATATACAACGAAGTCAACAAACCTGTAAACGAGAAGCCTGCATTCTTCCTGACGGCAGCTGGACATTAAAAAGCTGAGGTTGAATAACCACAACCCGAACACCACCCCGGGGTAAACGAAAGGACACCAAAGGAAATCCCGCGTGCAAAAGGGCTTCACCACCGCTGGACGCAGAACACATCACATCGTTCAGAGTACATTGCCGGATGAATCCAGTCACCGGCCCCATGGACCCATTCACGAGTTCTCGATCGACATGCCCCACCAACATAACCTAGAACGTTCCTATCAATGTATCTTCTTCAACAAGAAAACCCTGACCTGAGCACCTATCCCCAGAAGAAGTCTCTTCGGGACCACAAGCCGCGACAAAACGAGATCACGGCGTTCTTCATCAGAGATAATACCTCCGTCGACCGCAGTGAATTCAAGCAACGGTACAACCAAGTTTCGTAAATGGTTTAAATTTGAACTGTCGGCATCCACGGTACGTGCAAACCTGCGACCATGAATTCAACATTGAAACTTGAATACAAAATTTTCCAAATTACGCACAATTCAATGGGTTCAAGACCATCCACACGACCCAGCGGTCGCGCCAAGCCCTTGAAATACTGCAAAGCTCGATCAGAGACAACACCGACCCGAAGGCCTGACAACATAGCAATCAGCTCTACGATCCAAAATCAGTCAACGCCGACACAAACATCACAAAATCACCTTCATCATGCTGTCGATATACTTTCTTAAGGACGACTACATTATCAAAAACCTCCCTCCAGGCAGCCGAATCGAACGCAAAATCAAGCCACCGATTCGCCGGACGCGTCTGGAGAAAATCACCAGTGGCTACAACCTACGAAATTAACCCTGAAACATCTCTAAGGAAATCCTCCCACCTGAATCCCTCCGAATGGCTCATCTGACTTTCTCAGAGTACGGGCAATGCATGCCAGCTTGTCAAAGAGATCTGCATCAACCATTGAAACTACACCCAATGTTAGTACAACAACTTTCCAAGCTGAGCCCCACCTTCATCCAAAACTAACACCTTGACGCTCCTCCAGCGATTCAATGCTTTGCTGTTTCTCCGAACTCGACGAAGCAGGATTCGATCCGAATCCACCCCAAGTCCAATGCCTGCAAAAGAATGAAGAGTCACGCCGCCAATGTCGTAGGCAGCAATAGCTGCGTATTTACGTTCAACGGTAGAACGTTAAGATCAAACGAACAGCAAACCGTTTGACGCAGTAATCGCAACAAAATCGTCCAACTGAGAATAAACGTCTCGCAACAGTCGGATAATTGCGCGTAACACGAAAGATTTCCCTGTTCCTGAAAAAAACGACGTATTAGCCCAGGCTTCTAAACAGATAAAAATGCTAAACAACCGCACCAGCACTCCCAGTAAAGAATACGTTGTGTCCATTTTTAACCAGTGACAGCAACACCTTCTGCTCGTCATTCAAACAAGGATCTACAACTCCAATTCAAGAACACAAAAACAGAAGAAAAAAACTGATTCTAGACGCACCACAAATCGTCATCCCATCCTTCCCCACAATAGTGGCAGGAACATCCTCACAATCCGAGAATGGAATAACGTCAGAAGCAGACTGAAAATAGAACCTCAGCACCGCCTTTGTTTTCTCCTTAAAAAAGGAACCTCCCCACAAGGGAGGTGTAGCCCTCAGCTCTTGTACGAACCTCGATACTCTTCGGCTTCAACATGTCCACCCCAACAAGGGACGTCTGCCCGTTTCCGGTGGCAGCACCGGGACCCCAGTATCGATGCAAATTTGCTTGACCATGGACGACCACCAGAGGATCGAAATGTACTTGCGGTGACATAGAAATCAGCAAGAGGGATTCGGAATTGAGATTCAATATTAACACATTAATCATCTCCGATCACTTACCCCAAGGGTTAGCCAGGTCATCTCGATCGTGCTCTGTGTGAAAGATCCGAGGAGATGGCAGTCGTCATCGGGCCTTCCAGTCATCTGTCCCGGCGCTCTGAACTCATCGGAAAGAATTTATTTCTTCTGCGTAACTTGACTGGATGATAGATGAGTCGGTATGTTGATGAAAGTTACAAATTTCACCCCGAATTTTGGGCTCCATTGAAAAGGGCGGGACCCCGACAATGAAGCCGACGCATCCCGCCTCCCCGCCGATGTTGCGCAGACGATGGTCGGAGGATTTTGTGAGTTTTTTTGATGTGACCGAGTGCATGTTCGCACGACCTCCATATAAGGAAATTCGGCGTAGCATCTGCATCTGCATCTCGCCGCCGAACTGGCTCTAATTTCATCAACCCGCGCAAGAAAGACGACAGCAGGTGCGCGCCCGCGAACTATTCCTTGCCACCGGGATTCCTGACCGCCCCCGTTAGCGCTGCCGACCCCCTGATTACCCAATCCCAGGCTATCCACCCCAAAGGATAATGTCCGACGAGCGCGGTCGTCCAACTCCAGGTTATCCGCAACGTTGTCGCCCAGCATATTCGACCGGTTCCAGGATATGCGCACCGAGCTAGCGTCGCCAACTAACCCGTCCAGACACTGCGCCTACCAACATAGGTCATCGGAAGGATCTCTACCGACACTTGTGTCCCGTAGACAGATCGGGACCCGGTCTAATCCAGGGCCGCTGCCCGCACCGGCAGCGGCGCGCTCCGCACTGCCCACCCTCCGCCAGCGCCATCGACCAACCCTTTCCCCTAGCCCCAGGCCATCCACACCCAAACCAGCGCTGTTGACCACCCACCCAGCTCATCGATTTCCTGGGTATCCACCGCAAGGCAACAACGGCGAACAGCACACTCCCTCGACTATGCGCCCGCAGCCAATGCCCGCGGCCAGCACGCCCACCCCTTTCAAGCGTATGCGCTCCCAGCCAACACCGGCCAACAGCACACCCACTCGATTCGAGACTGTACCGCGACGGTGACAACACATATACGTCCCGGCCACAATATCCAGCAATAATATAAGCAGTACTACGCACCAGGTTTACGTGACTAGGAGGCTCGCCTTCGTCTTCAGCCGATAGTAATTCGTTACTAGAAGCGAAGTCCTGCATGCATCCTGACTCCAATGCAGACGGTCAGCTAGCAGTCTCAGCACGGAGGTCTCGGTTGGCAGCCTGGAAAAATAGAGGTTTATAGACTACCGAAGCTGACGCTGATAACCGAACCCCGAATTTTCTGTGAAATTGAGCCCCAGTCGTACCAATTAGCGTTGCGCGACAACTTAGGAATCGTGGTGAATACACTTGAAGATGAATGCGACTACCACGTAAACTTCCAAAAAGTCGTTCATGGCGTCGAGGGCACTCTGCGATACGATTAACAACGTGAGGTTCGGAACGAATACTCCACCAGGAAAGATTTCCGCCTCGTCAAACAGCGTTGTACTGGCCAAAATAGTAAACATGAAAGATGTACCGCTAGCCAAATTGACATCTCGCTACGACGGTTGAAAAACGCTGGGTTCCAGCTTTCGTCTCGATCGTCAGACTTTTCAGTGCACAAAATACCTAGCAATAGCGGAGACAATTCATGGATTGTCATATGAGCCTCTACAGGCTTAACATAATTATGGAAAGGGTAGGCACTTCGAAAAAATAACCGAAGTTGGGATCGATGGTGAACTTCGAGCCCAGGGCGTGCAAGTCGGGAGGATGATAAAGCTCTGTCCCGGGCTGGCCAAAGTTGATTCCTTCCGAACACGAGATATTCCAGGCCAGCAATAAAAGTACGAGTCAGCCCAACCAAGTGTTCCAGATCTTAAACAACGAGAGTTTCGAGAGACACGAGTTTCCTCCTAGCGGTATGTCGTGCGGGAGGCGGCCGAGGACTGGCCCTACAGGGTCGAGTTTAAATATGACAGCCCGCGGCCCACGCGGCCCGCTCATATCATCCAACATTCAGCCTTATGATGTAGAACCCTTCACGGTGATAGTGTTCCAATAACACGTATTTCCTGCACGATTGTTTATTCGAGACAGTCTGTATCTCTCTTCTAACAGGGTCGAGCAGTCGCTTCTGTGCGGCCAAAACGTCTTGTACAGAATATTGTTCAATGTCTCGTCCGGGAATACACTGAAATCGTTTCTCGTATCTGGAGTGGTCGCTTGATCACAGGTGAGCATTTCGCTCCGCATGCAGTTACGGGTACGTGCGACAACTCACAAGTCTGTAAAACACGGCGTTATCTTATTCGTTGCAGAAATATTAAAGAGCTGTAATGTTAGCCTGCTGATCGGATCGTCCTGCCTCTGTGGAATGCAGAGTCTTTCTACTCGGCGCTGTGGTTTTGGGCAGAACCGTTGGCGGAGAAAAGTGACAGCCTCTAAGTAGTACGATGATGTGTTATGGGGTTAAGCCGATCAGATCATTCTCGGCGGATCACTTACCATTTGCGGTTTTGACTAACTCCTTGGCCGAACTGCCCAAATCTGCAAACTCCTCTCGCCTTGGACCGCGGAACGTTTTCTGTTACGACCGTGCGCCATTGATTGAGCCTGTCTGTACTGGTGATATGGGACCCTCTTAGACTATGTTCCGAAATGGCGCACCAAAACTCCTTCTCGATGTTCTTAGACGCCGATTTCGCGGAATTGAAAGGACAGTAATGTCTTTCTCAACCGAAAAACTGTCTTCTCACGTAAAAGGCTAAGATCCCGTCAACATGGATGCGTCGTAATAGGGGTCGGCTGCCACTGGGTACGGAGAAAAACAATGACAATCGATTATAGGGATTCGACAGACTAGATATGTACAAGACGTTAAATCATTGGAAAGAAAAGTTAGATGAGGAAAGAGACAGTGTAGAGGCGATGAACCGAAGAATATGCCGAGTAGATTGTGACTGGTGTAAGGACTTGAATCCGCGTGGGAAAGCCTCGAGTGTGCTGGCGGAATCGGCAGCGTGCGCGCGGGCTCTGGCGCGCTTGTCCATCGTCGAACTGTGTTGCTGAGTCAGTGAAATCGACAGTGCCCTGGGATCGTAGTGGTTCTTCCCTCGGGAGCAGACATCGTTTGCCTCTGCTGGTTATTGGCAAGAGAAGGGGAGATAGGGAGAGAAGACGGACAGTAGACAGGAGCCGGGATGGACATGGAGGCGAGTCAAACGGGTGTAGACCTAGGACAAGGCGAGCAATGGTGACTGCAAGGCGTCCGCGCTGAAGTTGTTTCCCTGAGAGGCTGAGGTCAGCAAAGAAAGACGAGTAGAATGAGGGAAACGTATACCGTTGAGAACACTAGTGCGCGGGACGACTATTACCCGGAAATTAAAAGCATAACGATCAGCATCGCGAAGAAAAGCATACTGGGCACTTGCGCAAAAGACTGCCGTGCGCTGTCAAAATCCATCTGGTGAGATATCTCCCTGTCCACAAGTGTCCGTGCAACAATTGCAGATAGAAAATACGGAATTTGGCGTACTCTTGATAAGTGGAAGCTCTGTGGTAGGATTAGGAGTTGCGCATGCAGGAAAAATGTCGAGGCTAACGTTGCTCCAAAATCTGCCTGACCTGTCCCTCCGAAACACTGTCTGAGGCGAAGGTGAGTTGAATGAAAACAACATGCACAAGCAACGTACCGCGGTAGAAGATGATGCGCTTCGGTGCGGAGGTCTCAGCTGCCGTTTTCTCCACCTTCTCGTGGTAACTATACAAACGTCAGCGACATGGCGGGATATGCACGCGAGTAAGCTTATTACCGCATGTACATTTTGAGAGCATGCTGGCTCATGCTCTCGAGTTCCTCGATCATTTCCGTGCGAGATTTTTGGACACCGCTGGCCGTGATGTATTGGCCGTGTTCGAGTCGACGTTTGCAATGAGGGCCGTGAAAGAAGGACGCCCATCGGAACCAGGAGCTGGGTGAATGACCTGCAAGGAACTATTCAACAATGGAACCAAAAAGGGCAGTGGACGAACATCAGCCGAATTGGTTCGAGCACGATCGTTAGTGGCAGAAAGAAAGAAAAAAGACAGGAACGAACCGCCTGTGAGGACGTGAGCATCAGGCGGTAATATTCAATGAAAGAGATAAACCCATAACAATGGTGGGTTGTGCGGCTCGGTCAAGACGGACACGGACGAAGGGTCGGGGATCGTGTTGATTCCTCCGAGCTTGACGTTGATCTTGAGGCAGACGTTTGCATGGTACTGCGGCTTGGCCCGGAAGTACTTGCTCGACTTGAGACACTGCGTCGCGACACCCATCTGTGATATTGTCAGTGGAGACTTTGAAGAAATACAGCAGCGAGACGGACCGTGATGCCGCCAAAGTGCTTGACGCTGGTGTAGATATCGTTGCCTCTGGAAGATGCGGCGGTAAGCAAATGTCGACTACATGCAGAAAATAATGGTATCCCTCGGGCCCATCATCAGGTTGGGGCCGGCCTTCATCTTCTGAACGCAAGCGGCGCCGGCAGCCTTGAGTTGGTCGGAGATTCGGCTCTTGCCGTCTTCCCAGAAGATGAACGGAGTGGATGCAAGCTTGATGCCGACGTCGCGGCAGCTTCCCACCAGGCCGTTGATCATGTCTTGCGCAGCACCTTCGTTAAAACGACGCTGGCCGAAGACTGTGAGGATGGCAGAGAAACTTCAGCTGAAGAAACTCACCTGCTGCCCGTAAATCACCACAACCCAACGATCAATGGAAACAGGCTTGAAGTAGTTGTTGTCAACCATGTTCCAAGCGCCATCGCGGGGAGTCTATGAAATATTAGCAGAAGAGCGGAACAAGTAAGAGGCACGAACGATCATCATCTGGCGCAAACCGGCTCCATACTTCAACATCAGAGGTTTCAAAACTCTCACCTGGACCTTGAGCGGCCCAGCGGCATGGTCGACCGTCCTGCCGAATTGAAGGACGTACTCAAACTGCCCGTAAGCGAGAACGCCCAAGCCATTGACGATGCTGTGGAGGCGATCGGCGGGTTTCTTGGTCGCAAAGTTGAGCCTGAAGTAAAATATGAGTATCGATTGCCATGGGGAACGGGGAATAAGACGTATACATCCTTCGTCTTCTCGGGGGGCTGTACGAGTGTAAGCAGGACAAATAAGAAAAAAGAAGAAGTGATGCACACCACTTGTTTCCGCATCAGCTGAAAGAGATTTTAGAATACATACTCGACACACTGAAAGAAACCTACCTGGCCAGGAGGCAGCATGCACAGCTCTAGAAGGAAGACAATCAGTCCCAGCAGAGCAGAACGCTGAGAGGAACAAAACATACCCAGAGGAATCAAAGCGCCGGATCCTATCTCGCAGCACATCACGTCGGGGAACCGTAAGGGCTTGCTCTGCGTGCTCTGGGAATAGTCGGCCACGGTCATGGTCGTTCCCTCGCGCATTTGGAATGTCAGAGAGCTGGCACCGGCGGTACTGAGCTTCTTGAGGATGCGAGGGGTTTGAACTTCCCCGCCGGACCCAGTGTGAGTGGTCAAGACGCGGATGCCACTCATGAAACACTGCAGGCGGAGGCGCTCGCGGTCAGGGAAGCCACGCTTGGGCGACAGGGCGTTCGGGTTGTTCCTGCAGATGATTTCGAGGTAGAGGCGGAGGAGAACAGACCCCAAAAAATCTCCACAGGCGTCGGCTTCCGCCTCAGCACGCTCCCACTGCCCGCGCTGCATTATGTCGGCAGCGCTCAAGCCGCGCCGCGTTCCAAAACGAAAGTCGGTGGAGGAGGACCAGCGCAAGCAGAAGGTGGACGGAGCGGTGATGCACTATTCACCGTCAACGGCAACAGAGAACGAGCACTGCACCACGCCGCTGCATGGCCCGAATTCGAGGGCCTGGTGAATGTATATGCTCGTGGAGGAATCAGACCACACCGCCAGTGAGATGTTGGACGGCAAAGTCAACGTGCGGCGGCGCGAAGAGCACTGTATCGCGTACGGGACGTAGAGCGCAGGGATCGGCATCCTGGGCATCGGGGACGCGGCTGGCGCGGGCTTGGCAAGTAAGGCTGAGTACGGCGGGCCCACTGCGCCGAGGCTGGGGTCTCAGGGACAGCGAGGGCAGCCAGAGGCGGCGAGCACCTCCACAATGGGGAGCGCACCACGTAAGATCCTCATCCCGCGCACCGAAGAGCGCACAAATCTCCGCGAGGTCGACGAATGCGCCTTGTAGAACGGACACATTCGCATCCAGCGTGCGGGGCCCGCGTACTCCTTACCGGCGGCGTCGGCGCCGCAGGTGGCCTGAGTGGCGGCGGATCGCGCAGCAAAGATCCTGTCAGTCACACGTTCAGAAGATATTGCAAAGATGAGTTTGTAACGGAAAACGCACCCATTTCCAGATAAAATCAATCTCCCGAATGTAGCGTTTGAAACCTAGATGGTACACCATAAGGATCGTACATGCACAGCACGTACGCGCTTCCGGTATCGTCGTGGCCTGGACACATCCTACGCCGCCGACAGGCTTCATCGCCCAGTCAACCGTCTTCCAGTACCCCTCGAGAAATTCGCGTCCGACGACCTCAATCATCTCGATGCTCACCACGCGATCGAACGCGCTTTCCCACTCTGGCGTGTGATAGCGATCGTCGGAGCAGGATCGTACTCCATAGCTTGCTCATATCGAATACGATGGTCGGCCAATAGCGTGCGCCGTCTGAACGGCATCGAAAGCTGTTCTGTAAAGTGCGTCACGTTTCTCAGGCAGCACAGCGTATGAGAACACCACTCGCAAGAGTTCTGGGGGAAGGGTGCGGATGAGAGAAAAAAGGCACCATGTTGCGTGCACATACTTCGAGATTGTTTGACGTCTGTGCTGAAGTTGCTGGACAACGCGGCACAATCCGAGCATTTCCGCCGAGGCGCGCGGCGGTCGCATGCTTGTGTCGCAACAGGCATGGTTGCAGGATTTGAGCGTGACTTTGTGCACTATCAACGATAAAAACCACAATTAGAACTAGCCTACTTACCACGCGGGGGGCCGGAATCTTGCAATCGGGAGGTGGGCAGGCAGCGAGCAGGTGTTTCAGCCGTACGTTTTCGTTGTTTTAAGAGGCAGACAGGGCTTCTGCCCTGGATATTTGGCGAATGGAAGAGTATCCTATAAAATTGCAACAGATATTGGAGCATTGTTGTAGTGGGTGGCTCTATATAGCGTAAGTAAGGGCTATTTTGGGGTGAGTGTCAGCGACATACCTGAGCGTCTGTTCCGCGACTAGGAGAACGTTGCACTGGCTGATTAGTTGCCACTTTCTTCTCCCTTGATTGTTTTTGGACAGAGATGGTACGACCATGCTGGTGTTCACTTACTGGCAGTCAATGCTTCACATTCACAGAAGGAATTAGCCTACTAAACCACCACCAGGAACAGAGATAGCCGACTGACCGTCAGCGCAAGTACCTGGAGCGGATGTAGAAACCCGGCGTCTAACTGTGTGGGGGATGAGTACCTTCCTATACCACGAATGGAGTCCGCCGTACCATTGGACTCGGAAAATCGACAACGGGAAATGTTATCTGACTCAATTCTGCAACGCAAAACATGGCTATTGTCGGAGCGCAGCGATTGGATCCACGGGCGATCCAGCGAAACCATGGCATGTCTCAGGAGCTCAAGGCTCCGGAATGGAGACCTAGGCGTCCTAGTTTAAACTGTGGGTGGCTGTGTACGAATCAATACGTTCTGATGAGACCAATGACTCCGCAATACTCGTCCGTAATCCTCCGTTGATCCCATTCTCCCTTTCTTTCACCGTTTCCTCATCCCTTCCACAAATGTCCTCAACGGGCAGTCATCATCTCTTCTATGCAAACGCTGCGTATCTTCCGCAGTTGAGCTATCCGCAGTGATTTGTATCCTTCAGGTACTTGCAAGGACCGCAATACTTTCAATTCCTTTATGCATCCGCAGCATCCCATTAATCTGTCCTCTTGTTCTTTCGTGACTATATAACTACCTACTCTCTGCTGACACGGTCAAAGACAATGCCATTCTTTCCCTCTCCGCTTTTACACCCCCCCCGCTGAAGATGAGCGCTCTGACGAGGAAGATCAACTTGTGGATGATGTTGAACCCGTATTTCTGGTCTCTTGTATATTGATGTGGTTGCATTACTCATTCAAACGCCTCAGGCCGACTCTTCTTGCGCTCCAGCTTCTAGTGCTCTTTCCCATTCTTCGCGTCCAAGGACCGAATCGTATACTGTAAGTAATTCATAATGCATCATGACGCTGTCCGACTTATGTCTCGCAGGGCACAGAAAGTTCAAGTAGCTTGGTGCACGTACCACGTATGATGTGCCACGTACCCTTGCGAAGTCGCATGATGCCCAACGGATTTTTGAGTAACCCAACCGCTCAGGAATTCATGGACAGCGTTTTTCTTCCCAGGGTTGACTATTTTGGTTTGGTCCTGGATAGGATCGCTCGCGCTATCTGTCGACGTCTTCATCCGCACAATTTCAGCCTCGTAGACCTTGGTAAAGTGTACGGTCTGAATCACAACCCGATTCGCAAGGCCGTGCTGAACGCGTACAACCCTCTCGACGCGGACCCTTTCTGTCTACCTGAAGATATCCTTCGCGCCTATCGCTATTTACCTCCCATTCCCCTAAAACAACCGCCTGTCAGGAGGAAGGCTGTCATTCCAACGCGACGGCGTATCTCGCAGTCGTCTACTACTCAACGGGCTACAAGAACCAGGGCTAAGGTAAAGTTTGCTTGTCCCATCTCATGCCTCAAAATCATTATGTTACGCAGCCTTCCCAACGACGCCAATTCCACCATCCCGACGCTCCCGATGGCGAAGAGCATAGCCAGGTTTGTTTCGTGATCGTCGGGGACTTCATTGCTGAAATGTTCAATCTTAGGGCAAACGACAACGGGCGGTTGAAGACGATCGTGTTGGTCGAGCACTTAAGTTTTCCAAGACGAGCACTATGCATCATCCACCCAGTCTTGTCGAGAAACATCTGCTCCCCCACGGTACAGTTCCTCCATCCAATACTGAGGACATACAGCCTCATGTCCCAATTGCGAATCCTCTTCCAAGTGACTCTGCGCCGCCTTCCCAGTTCCCCATTCATCTATGTCAGACGCCGCCACGTTGGAGCAGTTCTTGTCTAATGTGCGACTGTTCAATATAAGCCAGTGGAGCCAACGAGTGGTTCAAACCGGATTCAAATCCATGCGGGAAGTTCGAATCCTCGCACCGTATTCCAAAGACAATTTGAAGGAAACCATTGATGACTTGTTCGAGCTTCCGGAGGGTGGTATGACTAAATTGGAACGTGTTTCTCTCATGAACGCTATTGCTGATCTCGAACGGAAGAACTGACTTTGATCACCTTTAGCTTGGTTATAATGTGTAGTAGGTTGTTTAGTACTTTTGTTCAAATGATCGTCTTTTGCTCTCTTTGTATCTACGCGTGACAAAGGGTCGTCTAGTACAGCAAGAATATTTGTATCTAGCGTTGAGTAATAAACTTGTGATGTTCATGTCAAGCGGTAAAGGCGCCCAACGGCTGATGCCTCTAGACAGAACGTTAGTTCATACTCTGCCAAAGACTTTGTTGTTGAACTTACATTTTCTTCATTGAACTTACGAGCGCATTCGAACAACAAGTGTTGTATTGGTGGTAAGTAGTGCCATAGTATCATTACTAGATCAACGCAACAGCTATGATATGTATACAATGGACCGAAAAGTGGGCTCATCTCGGTCATTGTGGACATCCTCCTGCTCGAAGCCTAGACAGCCGACGCCGGATATTCTTCCCTCTTCCTGCACATGTCGACCTTCAACAAGCGAATTAGAACGAAAACACCGGGGAAGAAAGAACATACGGAGCCCGTTTCGAGATCAACCGCAGCGATGGATGGAATGCTTTGGCTTTGGCCGCTGGCGTTTTTGTTCCCGATTTGGAGGGTGCTTAGAGGAATAGAATTTCCTATCGAGTTCCAACCTTTGTCCCCGGCGTCGATCTTGTTCCGGATGCGCTGGCGCGTGTTAAGCCTGCAACGAAGTTGGATATTGTTCACGAAAGAAAAATGGTGGCGTACGTGGCTAGCATACTGTTCATGTACACTGAGGAATATGAGTATGTGGATACGAGGACGCGAGATACCACTTACGTTTGCTGCTGGGAGCCAGGCCGAGGAAAAACCAAAACGTGTCGGGCAGCACCAAGAACTTGAAAAGGATATCAGAAATGCGCGGTTATTCATTCAATAGTGGACTCGATACCAGAACCATTGTGGCAAAGGAAGACAATGCAGTGAGGGTGCCGCGGTTGATGGCGTCGTAGACGAGCGCGTCGACCATGTTATTTGTTCTGCGCGGGTGTAAAGAAAAAGTCAACCAACGAGAACAATTGAACTTACTTCATCATCTCCCCCTTTTGGTTTTTCAAGAATAAACAAAGGTAAGTGGTGATGAGGACGTCGCACGCCAGGGATGCCGCCGATTGAATGGTTGTGACGGCCTGTAACAACATTCAGCCAAATCTTGCAGCCGGGGGGACGCGAACCTTGGTCTGGTCCAGCTTGAGGTACGACCGGATCTGATAACTGAGATAATGTGTCAGCGACAGTCAGGAAAAGGAATACAGAACGATGTACGTCCAAGCAACCTGTGTAATTCCCGCCACTATGAATTTGATGACGTTGGCAGGCTTTCGGTGGGAAAAGTTCAGAGGGCTTACAGATTTCGATAAAGGCCAACGCCAGCTGCAATATGTTAGCGACATGCGAATTAGTAGATGGACAGCGAGCGACGCACGATTACATATATCCCGAAGGCTTTGACGCTTAATTTTCCGCGACCCTTAGTTACTAGTATAATGTAATTAAACATAGGGCGCTAACAAATAGAAAAGATGTACTTACATTTGATGATTCGGTTGGCGAAGAATCTGGGTTCGAGCAGGTCAGTGGTATGGCGACGGAGATTCGATGAAAAGGAATACAGTTGCACGACAAAAGCAGACAGATACTGGGACGAAGATTAAGCAAGGCGGGGATAAACAAGTGGTTGGACGTACTGCGCAGAGCAATTGCAACTGTGAGAAAATAATAGTGTTCAGGTTGGGTGTCTGCAACGATAAGAGAAGACATACGGAATCGGCCCTGAAGTAATCATTCTTTAAAATACTGCGAGGGTATGAAGAGTGTCACTGTACTTACCAGACGAGGTTCGTTTGAGGTTTCCCGAATAATTTGACGAAACGAGAGTACGACGACACCGAAAAAAAGATCACTTGGACGGTTTCCAACACGCTAGGAGATGGCAATATGAGTGAGGCCAGGGAGAAAAGGCCACTAACTCCAAGGATTAAACCGCTGCCGACCTTGTTGATGAGGGTGTGGGTGAGACCACAGATGGCCATGACGAGGTCGCGCATGTGCTTCGCATAGGCGTCGCGAGTGACACCGCCGAGACTAGTACGCGGGACACGCGCCTTGGGCGCGAATAAGAGTGTGTCGCCGACAGACAGATGGGGGAAGTGAATATCGATATCGACGTTGTAGATGACCTCGCCGCGGAATTCCTTGTGCATGGTTTCTTCAGGGATTCTCTGGTACTGGCGGAGGTGGAATCGACGGTGAAGCCATGGGTCTGGCCTGGAAAGCGAGTTAGTTTATACAAGGCTATCGGAGACGGCACTGACCAGGAATGGTCTTGAGGAATGTCGAGCGACCGCTACAATGCTCGTTAGAATCGGGAACTGATTGGACGCTTGGCCACCTTCACCTTCCGGGACGTCCGAGAACAATGAGCATTCTGCAGACTTGACTACTCCATCAAAATCGCGCAAGTTTTCTGCATTGGCGCGTTCATTTTTTTCAAAAATACGCAGCAGGGAACCACATAGGAATCTTGCGCTTGCGAGAGCCCCTGCTCAACGCTCTTTTGATGCCGTAATGCGTAGGCGATCCCTCGCCATGAAGCGGAACGAATACCAGCTGTTCGCTAATACAAGTTGGTCTCGAGGGAAAACGGGAAGAAAACATAACAACATACGGGGAAATTCTCCAAACCGCAGGAGGAGATGCTGATGGCAAACTTGAGCCGAAGTTTATGGTCGAATTTACCGGACTGTGAGTCGAGCCTTTCATCGTCGGCCGCGCCCTGGAGTGAATTGATGATAATAGAGGGAATCTAGGAGCACCAAAAGCTCATCTGGATATCAATCAGTGGTCGGTTTGAACGTGCGAGATAAGACTTACATCAGTGGACGCAAGTTGAAATGCGATAAGTCGGTAAGAATACCAAGCATCGGGTATATGGGCGCAACACCAGCTCCAGGAACGACGAAACCGACAGGCGTTCGGTTCGCTACTTCCTAAATACTGCTGCAACGCAACCTAGTTTTGGTGCTCAGTTGTCTGTAAAGCCCAGGCACCACAGAAAGATCATTCGACTCTTGAGGGTGGGTTTTTGCAAGGTCAAGAAGCGGTGCGTAGATCTGCGTAGATTCGGGGAAAATATAAGCGAGAATGCGGCTGGTTTTGCGTGAGCGTGGTCCAAGCTTGATCCATGCTGAGTGATGATGATCCATCCATAGCGGGGAAGTATCTTTCGAAACCAAATCCCTTTAGGGAAATTTTTGAAACGGCTGCTGCTCATGCCTCGCCGCAGAATCTTCTTCGTCTACATATTGTGTTTGTGATTTACCGAACTGAGTGATGTGATCATTGTACTTACTGCTCAAATAAGTCCGTTCAGAAGGAATCAAAACAGAGACCATCTGGTCCGTTGAGATACAGACGGATGTTTATCAAGAATTGGGCTTCTGTGGTAAGGGAAAAAAAGAGATTTAAAAATGCCGCCTACAGGTTTCGAACCTGTGCCTTTGCAGGAATAATTTCTCAAATACCCCATGAATCCGCAACGATTTAACCACTGATCCAAAGCGGCGCACAGAATTAGGGCAAATGACAAGCTATGCATCTCGTCTCTTTCTAGGCGAGCACTCCCGGCTGGCTTAAGGTCCTCGTTACCGAACGGTCGTCGCGCCCCAAGCACGACATCTGTCCTCGCTTTCTCGAAGGGGCATCTTCCTCCTGAAGAGCCGATTAGAATTATCGCGCAGGTAGTTGTTGTTAATGTTTTCGGGCGAGATCTCCAAGACAGCGAGCACGCGGTGGTTTGGCGGCTTCAGTGTGTGGTTGGTAGGCGTCAAACGTGGCCTTTGCCCAAGGCGCGGTTGTCGGAATGTGGATGGCGAGGTTCACGTACACGGAGTCGGTGCGGGACTTTTGGGGTATGGCTTGCTCAACGCGTCGCAGTCCGGGTAGAACAGTGTGGGTACGTTGCCTTTCTTGAAGATGTGCGAGGCTCGGCCGGAAAGAACCGCCCGATATATATGAACGAATGCAGCTCTGTGAGAAGGATTTGTTGACGATCGGAAGCGTCGTCTGGAAGGAGCTGGTCGTAAGAATCGACCGTCTAAATATGCTGCAAAACACACTCGCCGTTCAATACGAGGCGAATCATACGATGAAAGGCCAGGCAGTGCCTCCGACAAGGGATTTATCAGCGCGCTGTTTCTGTTTTGACTGGAGAAGGTTTGCGATTTTTCTTTGATTGCGAGAGTAGCACTGCTTCCGCGACCCGAATCGAGCGTCTCGCGTCTCGCGTCTGGATTGGATGAACGTGCTTGTACCATACCGGGAGCCCGTACTTCATGCGAGAATCCACTCTCGACTGAAACAGCTGGCGCACGTACGCATGCGGGAGTCCGAAGGTTGGGAGAAGATGCGTGATAAGGCGAGCGTTGCCTTCGTGCCCCGGTTCTGGGGTGGCTTAACGCGACGCGTGCCGTGATGGCTCGTGTCAGCGTTGCTCTCCTGAGTGTGAGCACGGAAGCGATGACATAGGGGCGAAGCGGCCACGCAGCCCTTCCCGTTTTGGCGTACGCTGCGACAACTGAGTAGGGGTCCGGCAAAGTGACGGGAAGAAGACGGAACTACTCCGAAGGTGAAGATGACCCGCAACGAATTCTTTTCAAGTCTTCTTGTGCAAGTCGGAGATGGCGTTGTGGTCTGGATGCTTGGTGGTTGGGTAAGTAACATGCTCGTCAACGAAACAAGTGGAAAGGTGTTCGCCGGGAAGGCATGCGTTGAGCTCCATCGTGGCGATACCATTATAGATCCAGGGATGACCTTCTGGGTGACCCTGAATGTTTGTTGGTAAGTGACACTTGTGCTCTACGAGACTCTATTGGGTCTGCCTATCATGCCGACGAGGAGCGCGCCGTTGGCGTTGGCTCTGGCAGTGGACCTATGGACGGCGGTCAGGTTGGTGGGAGCGACGTGTCGATTTTTTCTGCTGTAGCAGGTTGCTCTAGTTGCACAGCGACTGCCTTAGTCGGGGCAGGGAGAAATATTCCTAGCGTTGTCTGGTGCATTGTGAGCACGATGGCGAGTAGGACGCCAGGCAGACACTTGTCGATGGAAACCGCCTCCCGTCACCGGGCCCGTTCATGGTAGCCAATTGGGAAAGCGATCGAACTTCATCACAGTTGACAGCGAACTGTTCGTTCCAAGTGCCGGTTTGGGGGGGGTTCCGCTGGACGATATTGTCGGCATGAGCAATGAAGGAAGTGCCTTGAGAGTTTGGGCAGCCGCAGATTGGGTGAATGGGCAAGACTAGTGGTATTCAGCCAAAGTTCGCTAGGGCAGGGATCGTGAATGAGTTCCATTCAAACGAGCGCTTGAAATTGCTTGAGTATACGGTACGGTCGCAGACGTAGAATCACACTTGCTGTTACCGCATCATGATAATCATGATGATTATAGTTTGTCGGTCCGTAGGTAATCGTCGAGCGCGTTGTACAACCAATATTAATGTGACTTGGCTTCAGATGGAATCTGGGGACTAATGGTCCGTTTATAATATTAAATAATTATCTCACAAAGTTAATTGTTCATGCCTGGCTAGCCCGGTGGGGATCGGGCATGCTGGGGTATGCCCGGGTCTGCTGGGGTCTGCTCGCCCGTTCCCAGCATATCCTGGCATATGCCAGCATTTATTTGAGACTTTTGAGCTGCTGAGATATGTTGTGAACGACTCATATTTGTTTTGATATGCTGGTATCTGCTGCATTCTGCTCTGCAATGAATTATATTCAATTTCTTCCTATTCGATACAATTGCCGTCCGTATTCTACCCGGTTCCCACCTGTTTCCAGCGTCCTGGGCTTTGTTCTCATTTGTCACAGAGGCTGCTATATGAAAAGTAAACGACCAATGCTCGAGAACTGGGAAATGGATGCGCGGAGACATACCTGAAGTGCGCGTGGCCGTCATCCGATCCTTGCGACGGCACAAAGCAGTGGCGGCGTCAATGTAGCTAGTTGCTGTATGAGTGCAGGGGCTACGATGGCAGTAAAGCGACTCACCGTATGATTGATTTTCGTCGTCGGCCCACGCAGCTCCTCATCCAGAACCTGACCGTGCTTGATTTCGCGGTCTGCGCAGATGATACCACTTTAGGAACACGGCGAGTCGGTTCATGAATCCATATTTGAGGTTAGGCTCACCTTGAGTCACTTGAATGGACGTCGATGTGGCTTGCCTCGCCGGAAACACTGCGCGCAAATTCAGATGGGCGAGGGGCCGCTCACAGATGATACAATCCATGTGTGATGGATACGATTGCGACTGCGATAGCAAGGGGCGAAGGACATTAGCTAAGACCTCGCACGTTCTATCATGGAACACCTTACAGGGAAAGAACGGCATGGCTGTTACTGACTCGAATGTTGATACTTAGGTCCGTGTGCGTGGAATTGGGTGCGAGACGAGTCTATAATGCACAATCAGACTACAGGTATGTGTGCGTCATGATAGCACCTGCCGGTCACCGTGTGAGCGCCGCACTGGCGACGGTGCAGATAAGTTGGGGAATGATGATGGATGCAGACACACACCGAGGGCATTCAGAGCGGTTTGCGTTCGTGTTCTATTTGTTCAGAAGCTCTAGGAGGGTTCTGCGCGCAAAGAATTTCGTCTTGTCGTTGGTAAGTCCTGTTGGCCGCCCACTTCTATCGGAATCGTGTTGAGACTGTGGTGATACGATAAGGAAGGATGGCAAGAGATGCTGCCAGAAATTCGGGGCGGATGGAGGGCGGAGTGCTCAAAAACAGATACTTCGTCGGCGGCGACATCGACGTCGGTGGAAGAGAGAGCGGAGTTTCAAAATTAGAAATCTGATGTAGCCCTGACCCACTAGATTGTGGGTGGCCGTTGGGTGGTCGTGAAAATTTCCCTAAAATTCTCAAGTCGACTAATTTGTGGGCATTTTAGACAATATTCATTTACTTGAATCAAATTGAATTCAAGTTTTCGCAATGAAATAAAATTGCAGCAGATCGGAGCAGATCCCAGCATTGAGACTCGATTTCAGCAGATCCGGGCATACCCCAGCATGTCCGATTTCCACTGGGCGCGCGCGCGCGTTAACGTTCAGGAGCTACTACTTGATAGAATCACGTCATCAAAAGACATTTCCCTGTCGTCAGTATCATCTAAACTTGACCCAGAACCGCTGGGGGTTGAGAATCGAGTGAATAGCCTGTGTATGCCTATTTTCATTCCGGAAGACCATGTTCGCATTAGAAGGTCACCCTGTGATTGAGAGATTAACTGTTTGCTTATAACAGGAGCGACTCGGACTACGAACCAGTTGATTGACGTTTGGGGAATCCAGATAAAATGACAGGCTTTGACTGTTGCATACGAAGGGAGCTCGAGCCGCAGCCATTTTTAAAATGCAATTAGGATCAATTTCCCATGCGGTGCGGTAGACTGCCTTGATATCGGCAGGAATGGCGTGTATTTGTTGAATGGATCCTGGGGTTTATGTCAATGACTGGATGCCAATATTATTGGTACTCAGGACGAGCCTTTCGCAGTTACGATGTCGTCGCACATGTTCATATCCCATAAGCCGATATTTGTTAGCTCTTGTACGAGCCACGGACTAATTCTGCTGCCCTCGATGATATTACTGTTAAGCGCGCACGGGTTCGCTTTAGCTCGGGTAGGTGTTTTCAAAACCGACAGCTTACCTTGGCATTGGGTCTGTTGAGGAAACGAATCCAGATGCTTTGTTCCAGCTTCCCCGGGTCCTATGGCGATGAGGGTGGCGTTTCTGACACCTGATCTTTGAATACGGTGGTTCAGTAATGCCCAGTCGTATGCATCGGATGGTTTGGCGTCCCAGAAATGGTATTGCATTATTCCTTGCGCGAGAGGTGAGCCTTGGAAGTGTTCGTATGCCCCATCTCGCTCAGCTAGTTCGCAGCTTGCTTCTAAGGCGCCGTGGTATATAGTTTCCGCAATGTTGACGTTGAGTTCCGCTGCTTCTAGAGATTCATACGGAATCTTCATCGCTACGAAGACGTCTGCCAGCCCATTTTGGCCGATGGCTATTGCCCGGAAGTCCACATTCCGATCGACCATGGTGATCAAATCGGGTAGTGAAGCATCCATGGCCTTGTTTAGGATATATACGGTCTCCTTCGTGACTTGATGAAGCCTGTTGAAATCAAACTTCGCGCCTCGTGACAGGAATAACGGAAGGTGGATGGCAGCATGTATCCGAGGATAAAGGTCGTCGTCGTCTCCCAACATATCAATGACACCAGTGCGTAGGTTGGAATAGCAGGAAGGAGGGGCGTCGGTCACATTGTTTTTTCCTAGAGATTATTATGTTTCGTGAGGGGTGGAGTTGCAGTTATGCGTACCGTTTAAGTTATCCTTAAATACGATCGCTGGCCCGCCTGTTAGGATCATGGAGCGCAGGATCATGTACCAGAGTTCTTTCGCTTTCATAGTAGTTCGTGGTGTGTTGGATTCTTCATACCGCGTGTATGCTTCGTCGAACTCTTGACCGGTTAATTTCAAGAGATCTGGAACGTCTCTGGGGCAAAACATGGACCAGTCAGCGTCGTCGTCGACTCGTCCCATGCTGTGCAGGGAGTCAGTTTAGGGTATTGCATGTGTAGTGGCTCACAAGATGTCTGGTATGCCCATCGTCGCCGTGACACTTCTCTGGTCGGATAGGTCGTTTTGGTGAACGTTGTTAAATTCGATGCAAGCTCTTGCGTCCTTGTGCCAAGGTTCAATGGTAACATTGACCATGTCGGTGCATTCTTGTTGGGGTCTTTTACCGAAGGAAACCGCTGCTTCGAGGAAACGCATTAGAGGCCATATACCGATGTCGACCTTGTCGTGAATGCATGGTCCAACCCTTGTTCGTCCCATTAATGTGATGTGTGCAACCCAGGCGATTCGCTCACCTGCCACTGCAGGGTACCCCTTGGGCAGCGATTCCTACTTTGGCACCGTCCCGTGCAGCAATAGCACACTTGACGATAGCTTCATACATGTCCAGTACCGGCGCGTTGGATAGAGACATCGAAAATGTAGATGTTTGTAGTTTTCCAGCGGTGCCGGCGTGCAAGGATGTGATCTCGTCCAGCGAAATCTGTCTGCTTGATAATAGCTCGTAGGTTGCAAGTGCACTTGGATATGTCGTCGAGATGGATGCCGACCGCTACTCGCATGTATACGTGCTGTATTCTTTCGATTACTTGGCCATTACTTCTGCCCAGAAATCGTTGTTCCATTTCTATTACGGCGTCGCTTGGTGTGTGTTAACGCCGTCGTTTAGTACTTAGCAGATTAACTCACTAGGGAAGGTCGTAATCTCTGAGATGGACGATCGCATCGTTGAGTGCAGCGCTGTGTTTTCTCACAGCTTCCGTAAAAGCTCTCGAATAAAAAATATCTCCTGTGGTAGTCATCAGTCTGCTAGGGATTTTCCGTTGTTGGTTAATATACTGGCCATTTCTGAACGCTCGGATCGAGTCTGAGAATTCTGGTTTAGTTGCTTTGTGCATGGCGCCGATTTTGACATGACTGGCAATCCAATTGTAGGCTGGATTTGTTGTGGCGAGTCTAAGGGAAGCTTGTATAGCTAGTTCCTGGACGGGATGTTATGGGAATGTGCTGTTGTCAAGAGGGATGATGATTGGCTCACGTCGATTTGAACACTGCGCATGCCAGTTCTGACTTGGCCTTCAATGTCACTGGCCAATCTTTTAAGGAGTTGTTAGTCTCTTCTGTACCTGTTCTGGGTAATCGCTGGCTTGCCGTTCAATATCAATGTGTTTAGGATCAATCCCGAATCCAGTCTGGTTATGCATCAGCGAACATTGCGACACTGAATTTCAATGTACCGTGTGGAGTCGTTGTCTTAACTGTGACATATTTTAGATAAGTGCTGTCGTACTGGTGTGAAGAATGTTGACCTTGATTCTTTGGAATGGTTGCATCGTCCTAGACCGGGTATATTAATGAATGGACGGGATTAAAACTATCATTTGTACCCGTCTGTTTGCAGGTCATTAAGGGCTGCAATGTTTATGAGGGATACTCACCTCGCTTTTCAACGAGCATTTCTGAGAGATATGACCGCGACATGTACGATGCAGGGTTTCCTTCCGTTGCGTTGCATTAAATACTGGTAGACATATTCCTCTGACATCGAATAGATTTCCCGCAGAGAGAAATCCCAGGGGGATGGACTAGATCATGGAATCTTTGAGACTGGGAAGCAGATGTCGAAATCAGGATTCGGAGATGGGGCCGATCAGGTGTGATCACGCGGTCCGATCGTTATCGATCGATCCACCCATCTGGTAAGGTCTGAATGCGGTCATCTCCCCGTTTGGCCAACTGACGGCGCTGGAGCTCCGGTCCTTATCCGAATCGTAGTTTGCAAAGTGGTCTCTTGTGATTTTTCTTCATGTCGACAACCTCCCTCCTGGAGGCTGCCCTTTCCAGTGGTGACGCGCCTTTCATTTTCCGTTTTTTTCCGGTATTGGGAGCCCTCACTTATTTTTCTGCTGGGTAGGCTCAATTACCGCCTCCTGAACATCGTTCGATTCTATCAAGCGACGGTTTGGAACGTCCCGGATTTTTTGCGTCGCTGGTTCACGCGCCCGGAAACAGTGCTTAGGTTTCTGCGAGATGGTCCCGCTGTTTTTTGTGGTCCATCGGTACTACAGTTTTTCGATCGGAAAGGTCACGACGCGACAAGACTGGATATGTGCGTCGGGTTTGAGGGGTTTCTTGAAGCAGGAAGGTTCTTAGCCGCCGATGGCTATATTTTCCGCGCAGACGCTTCTTCTACCGTCCGGGATTTTGAAGTCGTCTGTCTCATGGAGGCAGCTTATGTCCCTGAACGACGATTAAGGGTGGATGGGGATCGATCTCTGACGCAACAGGAGCATGGCAGTCGTTCCTTCAGGTTCGTTAAACCTGGACGCCGATCCCCGCTGCATATTGTGGTGCTTCATTTGGTGAGGTGCGAATTTCATCGATTCATCTTATCTGGCCATTCTAGTGAGTCCTCTTTCCCTGTGTCATCTAGAATTCTGATTTGTCGGATAGCAGCCTTGATGAATTTCATTTCATCCACGCATGCGTTTTCCATTTTCCCTCGAAGTGCATTCGTCAAGAGGAAATCGTTCGTGGCTTGTCAAGAGAGACTGTCTGCTACGGATGCCACGGTTAATTTCGAAAGTCGCTGGTTGTCGACGTATGAGAGCGACTTCGGCATTTTCGATATTGTTGGTGCAACCATCGACGTGGATCATAGCGCTGAAACTGGACGGCGTTATATTGGTGATTCGCGATGCTGGACAATATCTTGTTTCTCTGGAGGTGAGTGAGGTTCTTGATGCGGTGGTCCAGTCGACGAAATTGACCGGTTTGCGTAGAGTCGCCGCTTGCGATTTTACCTGCATCTGCTGGCCCAGCATTTGATGTTCTCGATTGGAGGTTTGGTGTTACAAGGCACGGTAGTTATCTGCGTGTTGGCGAACCTTTCATTTGGAGGTAAGTCGCTTTCGTGTCTGTCAACTCCTGCTCAACGGTTTTCATCCAGCTCATGGGCACGGGCTAGATTGGAGATGCTACAGTTTGAAATATTTTTGTAGTCGATATTCTGCACTGAAACCACGATTTACATTGGCTGGTGGTCGAATTAGTCGATTCTCGCGCATGTGGGCTAGCATCTGTTAGCATTCAAAGTTTGGTAGGTCTGGTGATGTGCGGGATCCATCCCGCGACGCCTTTCCTTGGCGCTACATAATCCCAGGGCATATCCGGGGTAATTAATCAAGGGCGGTATTCGAGAAGTGGCGGCTCATCCCTTGACCACTGTTCAACGCCTTTTCTTTGGGGTAGTTATTACCGTATGCAGTGTGTTTTGCGATGGGAATTCGTAGTCAGTGGTGGAGATAGAACCATTGTATCAGTCCGTATCTTCGTGGTAGACTGTCGAATGTCTGTGTTTTTATTTTGGTGTTCACCTTGCGGGTGGGCGCCCACCTTTGCTCAAAGTTGGGAAAGTTGTTCGAATAGTATTATTGTTAACCTTGTCGAGACAGATGGATATGCGAGTCACGACTGGGATTCTGCTTCTCTTGAGAAGGCGGGTAAAGGGATTCCGATGGCGCGAAAGGTATTCGGCCGAGCTACTAATGCGGATGTGTGTGATATTACTGATTCTGTTTTTTTTTTCAGCCGGGTCTCCGATCTGCCGTTTTTCTCGTTCCTTCTGGGGTTTGAAGGATCTCATCGCAGTTATGTGGAGTGGTATGGACTTGAGATGCGGTGGAACGGACTTGTCGTCCAGTATTCGGAATGTTCTTGTGATTCATGGCGCCGAAGTACTGTTTTTGTTGTTCTTTCTTGGGTTGATTCAGTTGTGAGTGTTCACTGACGGCGCAGTCGCCTGCTCTGAAGTTGTATAAACACTCGTGGTCATAGTCTTGATTAGATGGTAGTATCTCATTTCGCATCTGGACGGTGGGTTGGTACGGGTGAGGGTGCGGGTCAGTTTCTTATGACGAAGCTTTTTGGAATAAGGTTGTGTCCAGCGTGGGCTGGATTTCATTTCCAGACTAGAAAGGAACGAAGTTCTGACCTGAATAACTTCTGTGGCGCGGGTTCTGATCTGGTCGCAGGTCCTGGGATGTTGTAAGATTCGTATACCCATATGGCGTTCCTCCTGGTACAAAGCTGCTCTGGTGGTAGAATTGAGAGTACCTGATGTAACCGACGGTGAGATGGAAGGCCCCCGGCTCAGGGGGTTGGTATACGTGAGTCGACGTTTGGATCTCGGTCGTTGCCTGTGCTGAGATAGCGTACAGCGCAAGCGGTATTATCAGCGTTATATTGTGGAGCCTCCGTTAACTGGTGGTATGATCAGGGGGCTGTCGGATGTCGCCATGAAGGTTGGTGTCTTGCTGTTATCGGCAAAATTGCACTCATATGGTTTGGTTAAGGATCCTGCAGCGAAAAGGTTCTGCTGCTATCCGTCTGGCGCGGTTACTCGCCAGCCTATATATCTCCTGGAAGAGGGTGCGACTGAAGGATTCGTGAACCTGAATCTGGCCGACGTCTTTCCGAACGGTTATTACAGCCTGCGTCTTACTCACATCGGCGCTACGGGCTTTAAGTTGGAGACGACGTGGCGCATTTATTTGACACTGGGTGCTATTGGGCACCGGTTAACCAGTGTGTATGGTCCAAGTTTGGCGTGGAATGGAGAGGGAACATTGTCTTGGTGAAGCATTGCCGTGGATCTGAGGAAATTATGTCGGTGAAGGAGACCGAGGAACAGGCTGCTGACCTTATTCTGACCCTGTTAGTGTTTCGCTTCTCTTTTCTAGAGACTTTGCGGCTCATAACAATTTTCAGGTGGTTGAATGAGTTTGTATATGTTCGTAGATTGCTTTGCTTTTAAATACGGTCGATACGTGATTAGGCTCAATATCGGGTACCCAAAGATGTTCGTCGATACTATTTTCTTCTTCACGCTGTGCTCTCTGTTGCTGGACTGTTTCCGATGCTCAGCGCTCTCTTGAGGAGGTAGTATTGAAAGCTTGCATTGAAATAGCGGGTACTAATGATAACTGGTCGTCCGATGCGTGGACATGAGCAGGTACTAACACGGCATCCAATTTGGAACCTTTCCTGGATTGATTCATTGTGGACGATGAGTTTTTCGAGTCAAGGTGTCTAGACGGTTTCGCCAACGGTGGTCTGTTGAGTTCCGTCAGAATTAAACTCGTTGCGGCTTATGCAGACGTACCTTCCGTATTCCTGTAAGATCTGACATTGTCTTCTTCACCGTTCCACCAGGTTTGGCAAAAGGTAGTTGTGCCTAATGTCCAACCCACGGTGGATTCGTCTTTCCAGATGGCTTCAGTGCCTAACGCCGATACGGGGAGGTTTGGTAGTTTAAGGACTAAACAGCCCGAATCTCGGTTGGTTCGTGGGGCTAGCGGGCAACTGTGCTTTCCGGAGCATGTGTGGTATTCATGTAAATCGCAATCTAACTGGATCCCGACGTCGTAGTTTGATTGAATTGCGTCCCATGCTCGTTGTCGGTCCGAAAGTCCTTTCAGCGGTAAACGTGTTGGAGTTGTTATAGCTAATTTTTTAAAGGTCATGTGCGGATACGCGTGCCAGAACCGATCGAGCATCATAGCCCACATGTCGGCGGTGGTGGGCAAGTATAGAATGGCATCGAAGGGATTTGGAGAAAGAGTGCTGAAGATATTGATGTTAGGTGCGTCTGTCCGTGTCAGGGTGACGGCAATGCGTATGCCGCCAATAGCTTCCATGTCGCCGATGTAGTTTCCGGCTGTGTATCCTGTGGCGCGAGTGACGAAGTCTATAACCATGTCTATGTGTTTGCTGCAGTACAGGTCCAGGCTCTGCGGTTTTTTCTGTGAATGAACGCGTCGGGATAATCCCCAGAGCCGTGGCGGTCGTTTATCTTCTGGTTGGTAGCAGAGCCACTTTTTTATTGTGGCACCTCCGACGATGGTAGGGGTGCAGCTTTGCAAGAATCTCAGGTGCACTAATGAGAAGTAGTACGGGTGGAGGGATCGGGCTACGATCGCCAGCAGCGTCTTCTGCGTGGTGGTGCGGTAGTAGCGAGATGTGGATCCAAATTGGATTCTGTCGCGTATCGGGAGATAGAGAGCTAGTATTTCTATCACGTCGGTTGGTATCTTTTCGAGTGAGCCCGTTGGTGACCCCGAGAGTTCTTGTCAATATGACGAAGATTAGAAGACGTTAGCCGCAGAAAGTTGGCGCACCTTCGATGTCTGGCTGTTCTTGCAGGTATCGAGTTATGATGTAAAAATTTTCAGTGGATCGCAGACAACATTTGAATAGCTCCTTGGACGGTATACGGCGAAGTCTTTCATTCAATCTAGAACCTGTCCTGTTCGTGGCATAGCATTGTGGTGCATTGCAAGATGCGGTGTTACTGTGTTCGATGCATTGACAGTCACTGTTTGCTATTGTTAGGCGGGCCATGGGAAGATGGGTTCGTGGCACTGATTAGATCCTTTTTAAGTTTTAACAAGCCCGGGCAACAGATGGTCGTGGGGAATGGAAGGAAAATGAGATCACTGAACTCCATGGAGTGTCAAGTAATGAGATGTCTTTTGGAAATTACAACATGATTGCTTTCTATTATTTTCTATCTCCGTGTATGTGATTTTTCCTGGTTCCCCGCAATGAGAAAAGTCGCCCTCGTCGCAAAAGGAAGAAAAGAGCGCGTAGCAGACTAGCCTGATGAATGAATTCGGCACCATCCCGAACTAGAAAGGTAAACTTAGGTTGGAAAGGTAAACTTAGGCTCGAAAGCGTGGAGTCGTGGTCTCCGTCTCGAGAGCCGGCAGAAGGCCCGGGAACTTTTTACTAGCCTTCGTGCGGAGCCTACATGCAAAGGTTTGGTGAGTTGGACACTTTTTGTTTTGTATGCTGGTCACCTCCAAATTCCTGGTTCTGCAACACGCGCAAAGGAATTTGTGTGTGTGGCTCCTGTACGCCAATTGAGGACTTCAAAACGAATGTTTGTCTCGAAGCCTCCGTAGATAGAGTTTGTCTCTGGTGTTTTAGGTAGAGGGGCTGAAGGGTTTTGAACTATAGACAGGAACAACGTGGTGAACGCGTCAATACTCACGTTCCATTTCGACGATCCAGGCATATCTGTCGGCCGACGATCGTTTGCCCAATATAAGGTCGCGGTGATCTCCTCTTGATCGTTTCTGGATGAGGCGGAACTCCCGTTTCTTGTATTTGTCCTGCCAGTGTATGGTCCGGTTTTCTGTTTCGGAGCGACTCCTTGCCATGTACGATTTCCGGTGAATGAAAGTAGATGTGGGGAACACTGAAACTGCAGTGTCTGAAGTCATGTAGTTCATTACCGCCGCTATGCTGGGGATGAGATAGTGGTGGTGTTGGGTTCGATTCACTTACTAGAGTGGAAATCGAATAGTATATGACGAATGGGATTTAGGTCGACCGTTATGAGCTGGATCTTCTGCGCGTAAATGATTGTAGTCGAGGCGATGAACCGCTTGTAATTGTATACCGTGTTAATGGGGTCCTCGCGGAGAGTTGGTTTCAGTGTCATTTTTTTTTTTAAAGCCTGTTGTACGCTTTGGGATACACTGGTGTACTTGGGAGTTATTGCGTCAAACGTATAACCTTGCGTCTCTAACCAGCGGGTCATGGGATGAATGCCTCCTAGACGAAGGAATATGTCCATGTCGCTGTCGAAATAGGTTACGCGATCGAAAAACTGTATCATTTGTGAGCCCGACACGATGGCCCCGCAGTGTTTTAGCATATTCCGGAAGCTTGATGGGTGGTCGATGAACCAGTAACGGAAAAAAACATCTGGGTTCCATGTGCGGGTCCTGTAGTAACGGACGATGTCGTGGAATATCGATGAGAGTGTGTCCGATGCGATGATATCTTGAACGGTCCAGAAAGACAGAATGCGTAAGAGTAAAGGTTCGGGGGCCGACAGGAGGGTTGCCTCGAATGTGGATAATTTGTGCAACCGCATGATAACTTTTGGCGACTGGATCTTGGTGAACTTATGAAGTACTGGGAAATATCCCTGAAATCGGAGATTCGGAATAACTCAGAATGGAGTGAGTGGAATAACTTGCGGAACGCCCTTGATCGAGATCGGATCAACATTGAAAAAGGTGCAATCAGGTGCAATCGATCGGTCGGACTGTTCAAGTCCGGTCAAACGACCTTACGTAACATATCCGTCTCTGTATATAACAGGCGTTGCCTCTCCCAACCACGTCTTGGTGTTCCTGCTATGGCCGGTGAAAGTTCTCAAACCCTCGACGAGCTGGCACCGTGGAAGAAGAGGCGTTTTCGTGACTATGAACTGTATTGGACTAAGGCAACCGAATCTTTGGATAGCAATCATCCGTTGATTGAAGTTAAACCGAATAAATCTGGTTCACGGTGGACAGTGAGGTTGGATTTTTCAGGACGTGCTCGTCTCATTTCTCGGTTTGTAGGTGTACGACAAAGCGACCGGGAAAATTGCCATTTTCTGTCATGCAGCTGTTTGGGCATGGTCAAGTCCGCCGGAAACAGGAAACTTTGTGCCAGACGGAGAGGTGGCTCCTGAAGGTTCGAGGGAGGGTAATATGTTTGTAGCTGTCCCATGTTTTGATTCAGCCTGTTTCACATAAACTTTACAGAACATCTGTGCTTGACTATACAGCAGAAATTTCGTATGCTCTCAACACCGCGGAAGATCCTTCTTTTTATACGGCTGCTAGGGTGAGGCTCCGCGATTTTGAAGTATGATTGTTGACGAATTATTTCTAGCTTCTTGAGGACCATGTTACAAGTCAAGCTAATTTCAATCGATACAAGAAGCCTAGGCGTCAATGGCAGGAGGGGTTAAGTATACCGACTCGCCGAAGATTTGTCTTCACCTCTCGGCTCGTCGTATACAAAAACCTTTACAACACAAAGGATGGCCAACCGCTTACGACGTCTTACAAGTTGCATCCGTGGATAGATTCGAATGTGAGGCAGAGCTCCGAGTGGATTCCTAACCCCGATCGGCCGTCTATTGTGGATTTCGTTGACGGTAAGCTTAATATTTTGAAGCCGGTTAACTATCGCTACTTCGACCGGGGGGACATCGTATGGTTTTCTTTTGCATTGGTTTACGTGGTTCGTCAAAGCAATTGGCAACCCGAGTTTAAACCTTTGGATTTCGTTCGTGTGGGCCGTTTGCCTGCTAGTTCGCAGACTCGTGTCGAGTACTCTGTAGAGGATGAAGTCGGCGCAGCGTACCGTTCGTTCTCCGATGGGAGTGTTACTCTCTTTGAGGGTGTGTTGGAGAGATTTGTTCACATCTGTTAGCTGCTGATGTCGTGTTCTGTGTAGACTCGGATGAAGGGTCGTTTAGCGGTGGGTCGCTTTACCGCAGACATCTCCATTTTATCAATCTTATTAATCTTTGACAGATGGGGGTATGTATTTTACTCGTTATTCGTTCCTTTCATAAATTCTGGTCTAGGTGCCAAACGTCAGCATGATGCCGATGGAGATGAGACCATGTCGGATGGGGGTCTCAGCGATCTCAGTGAAAAGTCTTCGTATTCCGTGTCGCATCGTGCTGTCGAGGCACCACGGAAGCGAACGAAGGTTGAGTCGTCCGATTTAGTGACCGACCTGAGAGTCAATCCCAAGGGTGACGATGTCGTTAAGCGAAAGGTAGGTACGAAGGGAAAAGGTAAGGTTTGATATGTATGTATCTGGAAAACAGTTATATTTGTTTTGTCCCTTGTCCCTCCATTAAGTCCGGTGCTGGTTGCGCAACTGCATGGTACTGGGTGTGAATCGTGATAGTGGCAAGAGAGTGTAAGGCAGAGATCTCGGTTGGTTTGTGTGTCTCGTTGGATGTGTGTCAACCTAATTTCGATCTGTTGTTCGCTGCTGTGATATTCGCCATTTTCCCGATTAGGGTTGATATTTGCATTCGTTTGAGCCGGTGGCTCTAGCGTGCAACAAGATAAGGTTGGGAAGTATGGGAAAAGGAGTTACTGGCAAGGCTGGAAAAGACATACTTAAGTCCGAGCCAAACCAGAAAGAAGAAATAATAACATAGTGAGAAACGTGATGCATTATTAAATGTAGACAGACTTGTACCCAAATCTGAAGTCAGTTAACCTTACTCTGAACGAAGATGCTCAATCATGTTTGATTTTCCCGCCAATAATTTTGCTTTGGTGGAAAAAAAAAAGGGTATTCGAGTTTGACCTATGTATGTCAAGGTAAGTTGAGCAGTGAGCTGAGGCATGTATCGACCAAAAGGGCACGCCGGATTTCCATCCAAGCCATTTAATTTCCATTGATAAGATGAGTTTGGCCCGCCACATTTTCTGTCCGACTGCCCTAGTGGCTGACACTGCCCGTGGGAATACTGTGTCGCTTGGCAAACGGGGCATGATATTAGTGTGAGTCGGTGTGTCGGGAAGCGGACGGTCGCGGAAGCGACGAGTCTGGTCCAGACAGCGGATCGAATACGGAACAGTGGCGTGCCGAATGTGAACATTGACGCGGCATCGATTTCTGCACGCGTTCCCAGTCCCTGACCCGATTTTACTGGACGTGGTCCTTTGTGAGCCGCGGGCTCAGAACGGACGGTGAATGCTCCCACCAGAAGTGCGGGGGTGTAGGAGGATGGAGTCCGGACTAGGCAAATAGGCGCACTATTGGACTCGGTGCTGGAAGTCACCGTGTTCGATATACTCCGTTTCATCCATATTCACCCATTTCCCGTATCGTACCTCCTCCCGATCTTCAAGAAAATCGCCATGAAGCCATGGACCAGATCCCATCTCTTCAAACCACGCTGTTCCTTCTCGTTGTGGGAGTAGAGACGATATCCTTGGAAGCGGAAGACAGTCGGGAAGGGGAAAGTAAGGAGTTTCTGGATACTTCTGTCGTTGACAACAAAAGGCGGTATATTTGATGTTGATGGGGTAGAAAGAACGAGGTGACGAGTGGTCAGTCTGTCAAGAGACTAAGTAGAAAGTGGAGTGAGTGTTAAGCGAAAACCCTACGGAGCGTGCAGTATGTTGACTAGTGGCAGAACGGAGTTCGTTCGGAAAGCTCTCACGGCGCGCGAGGAGAAGATGGGGTGAAGCCTGAAGGGAACGAAAAGTTATGGTTGAGCTGCGAGGTCAAGTCAAATATATGTTGCCTGCGTAAAGGTGGATGCGTAAGAAGAAGAGAGAGAGACTGACTGGAATCTGGCATCCTTCCATTGCACCACTTGACGTTTGTTACTGGGAACGTTTTCGGACTGGACACCGAGTTATTTGCTACTTGACAGGATGGAGAGAGGAGCTCTTGGTTTCAATGTGCATTGCAGTCAACTCGAGTTCAAGTCGCAACTTACCTCATGTACATACTTCTTGTGGTCTTTCGGGGTGGGTCTCTGCCTGTCGTGCAGACTGGAGGCCATACTCGCAATTCGAGATCAAGTTCGGGAGGGAACCGAGGTGGAATTGCAAACAACGTGAATCTGGTTGAATGGATGCTCAGTGTGGGAAGAATGTGAACAAGGAGACCTACAGTCAACATCATGTTTATACTACTAGGTGTCGGCGTAGCTGCCGACTTCCCGAAGTCGAGGCCGGGGCAGCATCAGGCTGCTATGTGGTTTCGAAGCGGCGCTGTTTACCACGCATACATCGCAGGCCCTCGCCGAGGAGGACGTGCGGTTGTCGGAGCTGACATTCCAGACGCAGAAGATGCACCCAGTGCTCAGATAAATATGTCGACCAGTACTCAATAGCAGATAGAATGACAAATGTGACGGTCACGATTTTTATTCACGCTACAACGACAATAGTCTCAGGAACAGATACTATCACAGACGAGAGCTTCAAGGCTCGTACCCCTGAAATTTACCGCCATTGAACCAGGTGCACACGGGCGTCCAAGGTGCGTAGATGCCGGAACAATTTGGCCGGGTACGGACCGGGTGGGCGAGACGGCCATTGAAGGTGTACCAGGAGGCGGGGATGGAGCCATTAACCGTCGTTTGCAAACGCGCCGACTTGGCGAGCAGCAACGGCGCGATCACCTCGTAGCAGCGCAGGGATGCTTGCGCGTCGATGGCGGCGTCTAGCGGTAGTACGCGTCAGGCAATACACCAGGAATAGGAAGATGCGCTTACATTTACGCTGTTCTTCACTGAGGTCGCCATTGTCATCGCCGCGCCAGTTGCTCTTCTGGAGGTCTTTGTCGATTTTTAACCCCAGGACGTCTTGGACGGCAGTCTTCAAGGACAGGAAGTTGTAGGTTTGATCGGCGTATTTCTCGTCCATGAAGGTGAGGCGCGTCATTAGGCCAACGTCGACGAAATTATTAACGTCGGTGCCCAGATCGTACCACAGCACGGGGATGTCGCTGACGAGGCCGAAGCCTACCTTGGCAATGTCGTGTGAGACGAGGATGCGGCGAAGTTGAGCAGGGAAGGCTTGGAGAGGTGTCAGAGGACGTGTAGGGGCGAACAAGACGCTCACCCTTGATGACATTCATGTTCAAGAGCCACACCCGGTCGTCCCTCGCAATCTGGATGACACAAAGCCCAATTGTGCTCCAATCGATATTGAATTCTCCCGACGCAATCTCCAAGGCCTGCAAGGCGAGGAGAACGCTGTTCTTATCCCCTTTCACGGTGGTAAACAGCTTATCCAAGAAGATGTCGATGTCCCCGGCAATGCGAGGCGCGAATTCGCTATCAAAGCCGATAGCGCCGGACTGGATAAATGCGAGGGCTTGGTCGACGGCGGCCTCCGTTGTGAGATACTGGACCTTCTTGACAGTGGGGTAGTTCTACATAGTGTGAGTATCGTCGCCTAGCTCATCGATGCAAGGCTTACCGGGAGAACAGGTGCGATGGTGGCGGCGGTGGAGGTGGTGCCCGAGGCAACGACGCCGGCGGCAGAGGACGCGCCTTTGGAGGCCCCGATCAAGGCGGGCGCAGAAGAGGCGCTTTCGGAGGCGATGACGACGCCAGCCACATCGGGAGTACGGCCTGCAGCTTCAGCGGTGGTGGACGCGCTCGTGCTCGCGCCCTCTGAGCCGACCGTGCGCTGCAGTGAAAAAGGCGGCGTCAGTTACGCCGAGGACGAACAGCAGCGGGACGTACCTCAGGTTCGGTGGGCGCGGAACCATGGCGAGCAATTTTGCTGGCCATGCGCTTGATGCGCGACGATAGTTGCTTGATCGTCGCTGAGACGCCGTGAAGGGGAGACGAGGAGGGCATTGTGTAAGACGATGGAAGAAGGAGGAAGGAGGATGGGTAAGGCGGGTAACACTTTGAAATAGGGATTGACCCAGCCTGGGTCACAGGATTTCCTCCACTTTTCGTCACGGCAGCGCGCACGGGCCAGCAATAACGACGGAGCCGACGTGACTTCCACTCTGGTTTTCAGACAGTTTCATTTCACTAAGTCTCTTCTTCTTCTTTTGTTTCTGTACTACGACTAAATCTGGCTACAGCGACTATCTATGGAGACGATGGCATGCTCGAGAAGCGAGTGATGTAGCTCGCGTCAAGAGCAAGCGCCTGGATGGAGACGCCGTTAGCAAGCAATAACGGCGGGAACGTACGCGTCGGTAAACCGGGGTGTGCGAAGTGGAGGTACCAGGAAGTGCGATGGACATCGACATGACATAGAACGACCGCGCCCGGCTCAAGCAAAGGTCGGCCCTCCTCAACGGTGGCCACATCTAGGCCGAGATCGTCAAGATCTGTCGAGGACGCGCTGTTCAGGGACCGGGACAGTTAGATGCGAATGAGAGGCGATTCAAGGTACGCACAACCTCAGCGGCGGGGGTAAAACGAACGAAAATCAAGGGTTGGCAGGGCTGAGTCCACTGGTCGACGTAAAGAACAAGCTGAGCAAAGGGTTAGGAGCGGTGGGTTCGTGTGAGAGACCATCCACGCGACGCAATTCATGTGAGTCGGTGTTAGCAAGGCGTTGGAGCACGGTGAGCTGATGAAGGAATAGCGTAGCGACGAAACCCGTGTCGGGAGTGGGCTTGCGAAGGACGAGGATCTGAAAGAGGTATGTTATTAGTTCGCACAACGTGTAGGTGATGCCCCCTAACCTTGACGCCGTCGCCGACAGAGATGATCTCCCGGATTGTGCCTACAACAGCGGGAGCCAACGGCTCTAGGGTTTCCGCGTGGACGTATATTTTGCGGAATCTCCCATTGGGAAGGGCTACGGGAGAGGCGACTGTAAATTCGCTCAACGGCGCCAGGGCGGCAAGCATTGGAGGCGTGGAGGGAGTGAGGGAAGGGTGCAGGTGGAAAGATGTCGCCCGAACGAGGTTGCAAACGGGCGGGCATGATCAGATTGGACGGTTAAGACTTGATAGTTCAGAATATCATTTAACAGGGTGCATAACAAAACGATAAGGGGATATACAGGTCCAGGAATCAAATGCGGGACTACGGCAAAACGCGTCGCGTAAGGGAGCGCGCCGCTACGGCAAAACGAGTCGCGTAAGGGAACGCGCCGCCTATGTATACGGGAATCACGAGCGATGTTTTAGGCGAGTGTATCCGACTGGGCCCGGAGCAATACCCTAAACGGCTGAACGGACCGAAGGAGCAGGACAGCACCCGCTCGCGCGTATGGTAGCACACACTTGCTAAAATAAAGATCCCGATGCTGCAGATGCTGCACTAGCGAGCAGCCGACAAAACAGCACATATCGATTCTCAGGGGGTGGTCACAATGTGCAGTAACACGTTGTATTAAAACAAGGTACATGCAGACTACGCGCCAGAAAAGTATGGTAGAATAAAGAGCTAGTCAGAACTACTGGTATCGTCGCATGGCGCTCGATAGCACCAGCATATGGAACTCAAGCATGGAATGGGGTGCGAAGAGCAGCTTGAGCCATTCGAAACAATCGCCTTCGGACATACGACCCATCGTGAGGAGCTCCTTTCTCCCACGAATCCCCTTGATGCACATCATAGCGCCCCAGTGCTGGAAGTCGTACCCATCGGCGACCAGAATGCCTCGGAGGAAGGCCGCAATCTCGGCGTTGGGCTGGTGGTTGATAGTCCTAAGCTGGAAGTCGGTGACACCGCTGGTCTTTCGAGGTCGGGGGATAAGCATGACGTCGTCGGGCGGTGACGCGTCGCTCACGCCCTCAACGGGCTCTGTTTTGGTCGGAATGGAAGGAGTAGCAGGCCCCCTTGCAGACGTGGAGGAGGAGGGCTGCGTCGTGGAGGTGGACGGCGCCAAGCTCTTGCGGGGGGCATTCCCAACAGTGTTTGCTCTCTGTAAAGGGGATGGTAAGCAAGGTAAGGCACCAATGGAAGGAGTTACATACCTTAGCGGGGGGCTGGTCGAGGTCGTCGTCAGAATCCGCGACGTAGATGGGCGCTTGACGCTGGGAAAGTGTTAGAGGCTGCTAATGACGGTGAGAGCAGTAAGAGCACGACGTACTTTGGCAGGTTGCAGTGGGCATGTATACGGGCGAGGGGAGCTCTCGATCTTGGGTAGTATCGACTCGACCTTAACGACTATGTCGGGAAGGCTGACGACTTCGGCGTCGACGAGCGCCGCGTCGGAAAAGACCGCTGACTGTGAGAGGGAGTCCAGCTCAGGGGAGCATTCGGCTCTGGCAACAGCTTTGACCTCCGACTGTTGTGCTCCAGCGACAAAGGCAGCCTTGGGTTCTGGGGTGCCTGCGTCCTCTGATTGGGACTCTGGCAGGTCATCTTCGATGTCGGCGCCTGAATCGTCGTCGCTGTGGCTCAGAGATGTGGCGTCTTCGGAGTTGAACACGCCTTGGGCGGGGACGGACGTGGCCGTAGAGGGTGATAGAGATGCGATGCTGTCGGGGCCGAAGAGCGCGAAGAAGAGGGCGCCCGCGTACCAGTAGTCGTCGGCGGGGTCGTCGCCAGGAACATATTCATTCAACGCCGCTATTCGAACGGGATTGTGGGAGACTCCGAAAATGTCCGCGATCGGCTGGTATTTCCAGCCGTGGGCGTACATGATGCGGCAAATCGCTCTTCCTATACGGTCGAGCATTTTGTTGCGCGATCTGAGCCCCATCGGAAAAGGGGCAGGAATAGGTGTGCCGTCGATGAAATCCTGTGCGGTTGGATTGGGCCAGAATTCCTCGGGATCCCGGTGACGAGGCTTGCGGTGGTGTTTGGGCGATGAGGTCGACGCTGCGGACGTGGACGACTCATCGATGTCCACCGTCCCCAGATTACTCTTCAACGTTCGACGCTTGGCGGTGAGGGCAGCAGCGGCTTCTTTCATGAACGCAGAGAAGTAGCGGCGCCGAAACTCAGGGGGGACGAGCCTAGATCAGAAATGGTGAGAGCATTGCGGAGAGGAAGTTTTTTGCACTCACCATTTGTCGTGCGACAGCAGGTCACCCATGGAGTTGTCGAGAGCGCGACGTACGACGTCCTCAGGGACAGCACAAACATAGGCGATGACATCGACGCCAAGTCCCTCACCCATTTCGTGAACAACGCGGACGAGGGCGCGGCCCGTCTTATTCAGCACTCTGCGACGGTAAGTAGCCATACAGCGTTCGGGGTAAAGGGCAAGGCGTACTTTGTAGCCAGTCCGGCCACTCGTTCCACGGGCGTCACACGGAGAAAGTGGTCGAGCGTCGGCAGAGGAGGCACTGAAGACATGATGAGAAGGGGAGAAAAGAGGAGGAGAGAGAATCACCTAAGATTATTGTCCTTATGGCGACATAAGGCGGAGCCGCGCAGCAAGGAAGATACGAGAGAAGACTGCAATATAACCGCGCAGAGTCAGCACAATATATATAAGTGTATTGGTCGAAGCCGAACGTAATATCGCGCAGGATGCAGGGAAGGGACTTTTCCAGACGCGCAGCGCCGCGAGGGAAGGAAACGAGTGGCATGGAGAGGGACTGTCCATGAAAGCAGATTAACGGGAAGGAAGAGCGCTCAAGAGCGCGAAGGTGGTGGTGAAAGGTGGGAGGATTGTTGGGGGTTGTTTGAATCGGAGCTGGCAGAAGTTGCCATTGACGAAGGATTCGTATAGAGGTGGAGTTTGGTCTTGTTAGGACGGCCATTCTCAATAGGTGTATGCTTCAAAAAAACATCATGTTATTAGCAGGCGTTAAGTGAGCGTAGGACAAGTCTTTTGCTTTCTACGCCTAGCAACTCTTGTTCCACCTCTAATAGTTAAGGCTTTCAAATCGTGACGTCCCTGAATACTCCCACAAACGAGTGCTTGGCGTCCGTGGGCGTTGAAACAAGTTGGTGTTATTTTCCGGTTTCGCTCTCGTCTCACTGCTGAACGCCAGTGCCTGTTGTTCGCGTTCCCGAGCTTCAGTGTCATTGGTTGATCACAACTTCCTCTCGTTCCCCGATCCTCTTAAACCGTTCTGACGCGCACCCTCTTTTCCTCCAGCAGAAACAGCTTCATGATCTGCTTCACAAGTTGAGCTCACTGGACAGCCAGCTCTTCTTTCTTCCGCGTGAGCTGTTATCGTTATGTCTGAATCATCGATTCAATGTATCACGTTTTCCTCCCTGAGATGCACCTTCCCACCGACGTCTAAAACCGTTGTTGACCCAAAGCTCTTCATACTGCGCCGTTGCAAGTTCTTCGAAGCGATGAGTTCGACTTGGCTAGTAAACACAAGCGCGACTCTTGCTCGCGTTCGTGTTTGCAAGGGTCTTGACGTTGTAGTTCCTTATCTTTGTCGGTAGTTATGCGGAGGATGAGGAAAACAATAGGCATGCCGGTTGAGTCATTCGTAGTTGCCGCGTTTTGATTGTATTCTGACGCTTTTTCTTTTGTGTTTTTCAAGATGTAGCACGACTGGGGTGGGGTGGAGACTTGGGGTGGGTTCGTCCCGTATCGACGCAGTGGAATTGGGCCGAATCGATTCGATCCGTATCAGCACCGCTAGTCTCTGTGAAAATACATTCACCACCGAGCGTCCCGCCATCTTGGTCCAGACCAGATGCGGGTTGACGATCTGCCGACGGTTGACGACCTGCCGACGGTTGACGGAGCGCGACACGGGAGTAGAACGGCAAGTGTCCCGGTCTGGCGAAAACTTGGCTGTGCTGCGAATGAGGAGCTCGCGCAGACGACGACAATCCCAGAAGGCGGATAGTGTTGCAGACCAGGATGCCGCGCCGACGGGTGGGGTGAGATCGAGAGAAGCACGCCAAATTGAGCGGGGTGATAGGTCCGCGTGGGGGACGTTGGAGCGGGACGCCCGCCTTGTCGCCTGCTTTCTTGCCGGCACGCATCGCTCATCGCCGGGCTACTCCGCATCATTGAACAAGTGCCAGAAACACAGACAGCTGAGTCAATGTCGAATGCACTTCCCAGTGCACGACCCGACGGCCTCTGCGACGAAAGGGGCAAGTAGAAAACTATCCGTGGGCCTGCGTGCTCGCAGATGGCCTCGCGGTCGCAAAATTGATGGAAACGTAGGAGGCCCGCGCCCTAGGCCTCACGTCTCGACGATCGTGGCCAGCAGTAGCTTCTCGTACTCCAGTACTAAGTGTTGGAGCGCGAGAGATGCGAGACGATGGGGTGTGGGGAAGTCCACAGCAGAATGCGCCGGTCAGCGTGGACATGTGGGCGATAGCTGCTGGGCGTCAACGCGTTGTCTGGCGGGACGACGTGCGCGCTTGGACGGGAGAGACAAGGAGGCGGCACGGCGCCCATCCAAAAGCGCCTCGCGTGCATCGGTGGAGGCGGGAGGGAGGAGACGCGCGATTAAAAACGAGGCGCGCGCGAGCCAGCGATGATCGGTAAGGTTGCAAGGTCGCAGGCCCAAGCCGCCGAAGCAATAGTGGCTCGGCAGTTGGAACAAGTGGGGATTTCTCGAGCCGGTCGGATGGCGCGAATGTGGTAGGACTTCAGGGCGGGAACGAATGTAACTGCGACTGGTCCTGGTGGCAGATGAATATTCCGATTCAAGCACGAATAAAGAGAAGCGAGTCGCTCCCTTGAAAGAGAACGTCATGCGTCAGAGCGGTGAGGAGCGAGAGAGAAGAACGAAATGAGTGAGAGAAAGGATCAAGTATATAGTGCGTATGTCAAACTCTTTTGAGGCGGGGTGGAAGCGGCGCCCAAGCGGACTTGCAGAGGGAGACCATGTCCATCAAGGGTATACTCATAGTACGCGCAGATACGCCGTCCGACGTCCTGGTCGGCTTTAAAGGTATCAGCAAACTGGGCGTTCATATGGTCGCGGGTTTCTTGTCGACTCGCGCGGTTCATCAGTTCCACACGACAATTGAACGCATTGCGTGAAGCTCCATGCGCCCAGGAATCGCCAAGTCGGGTGAGCGGCCATGTTCCCTTGGTGGCCAAAAATGGGTGGGAGAGGGAGAGGAAGACTTGCAATTGGAGAGTGCGGCCATCGTATTGAGGGCTCAGTTTTCGAGATGTCAGAGGATTTAAGTAAAGCATGTGTTCGTGTGGTGCGCTGCGGTGCGTGTACTGCCTTTTCATGTCGATTACAGAGGATTTACGTGAAGCACACCTCTAGGTGAAGCACGATTCGAGCGTTCGAGATGAAGAGCGTCACCTCAGGTCACCTCACTGCACCGCACGTGCTTTGGAATGTAATCTTATCTCCTCTTATCTCCCTTTACGCTTGCAAGTTTGCATGGCGCCAGCTTACAAACCATTTACGGTTCCATCATAGCTACTGCTTCGGCTGCATACATATCGAATGCCCTTTGAAGCCCGACAAATTGCGACAATATCGTTTTTTTCCTTCTCTTTCGCTCTCGGATTATCTTTTGTGGCCCATACTCATGGCTCAACACCGGCGTAGTATCCATTGCCGTATTCTCGATTAAACTCGGATTGGCTTCAAGGTCTGGCGCTGTGGCTTGCTCCGGGTCTCGGTACCGATCGTCATGTTTTTAGTACAAAAAAAAATCGCCAATGGAACAAATAAACAAACTTCTTTCTGGTTGCCTCCATGTCTGAAACTGCGCCCCCGCTCGTGTCTGGTTCAGTTGACTCAACTCTGGCTCATGATTCCTGGATATCGCTTTCGACAGCGTCGCCTGGGTATTGGAAGGACACTGTGGCCATCGTGGAGAAGAGCGGTAATATGTCCCGTATCAGACATGTTTATGGTCTTCTATTGCAGCAGTATCCCGACAACGCTTCCGTGCAATTGTCCTATATCCGGCACTTTGTCGACAACCCTGCATTATTCGAAGAGGGGGAAAGGCTCTTCATGATGTTCCTGTCTACATCCGCTTCGGTTGATCTATGGATCTGCTATCTCGACCATGTCCGACGTACAAATTGGGAAGCGTCCAATTGGGATACCATTCGTGTCGCCTACGAATCTGCCCTCGATCGCGTTGGGCATGATCCCACGAGTGGTCGAATTTGGGTCGATTATATTGAATTTCTGGAGGGTGCACGTACCGACGTGCTGTGGAGTGCGGAACACAAGATAGATGCCCTTCGCAACGTGTATTATCGTGCGGTGGCGATCCCAGTCGACGGTTTGTGGGACATATGGAGAAGGTTTGTCGCTTTTGAAAGTCAGATCGACAAGAATGCTGCTGGTGACGTCATCTCGAGACTTTCTCCGGCACATATGAAGGCGTCAACCGTATTGGGGGAACTCCAGTTTCGACTTGGGTCACTGGATGACATACACTGCCGTCCTGGTCCTGGCGTTCGGCTTTCTTTACCCGACATGCCTACTTTTTCATCCGAAGATCGTCTGTTCATAGGCCGTTGGAAGGGGTACTTGAGTTGGGAAGAGAGCGACCCGCTGCAATTCGGCGACCGTGCTAGGCCGCAGTTAATCAGTCGTATTCGAACGGCGTATCGTAAGGCTGTTGTTCGGATGCGGTTTTATCCAGAAATATGGTGAGTATTTATCGCTTGGTGATCAGTATGTTCTTAATGTTGCAGGTATATGGCCTTTCGTTGGTCGACATCCGCTGGTGAGAGTAGAGAAGGGTTGCGATTCATTACGGCGGGTTTGCACGCGAATCCGGATAGGCCAGTTAATTCTGTCCTTTTTTTTATACTACTTACCTGCATTCATAGTTTTCTTTTGACGTATGCCTACGCCGAAGAAGTGGAGACTGCCGAATGTGTTGCGTATAGTCGGAATTTCGCGGATGTGCATCGAGTATACGCGCGATTATTCGATGCGGTGCGGCTGCAGTTGGAGGCTCCGTTTGTTTCTCGCTTCCAGAATATGGATCAATTTTAATGGGATACTTTTACAGTACCGAGGTATCCTCGTTTGAAGCGGCTGAGTCGAGACAGGTCAATCTCCTTGAGCCTAAGAAACTATATTCCAACGCTTGGATCAATTACTTGTCTTTTATACGTCGCGCTGAAGGACAGCAAGCTTGTCGCGCGGCGTTCAAGAAAGTTTGTCATGATGATTTTGTCGGGTGGGAAGTTTTTGAGAGGGTTGGTGCGTTATATTTTCCCCTTCTTCATTATATACTTCTGATCTCATTGTCGTTGTTAGCTATGATGGAATATCATTGCAATCAAGATTCGGTTGACGGACAGACAATAGCGTCTCGAATCTTCCATATGGGTATGCGAAGGTTTAGCAAGGACGTGGTTTACGTCCTCAAACACCTAAACTTCTTGCTTGGTATAAATGATGAAAACAGTACGTTCACTCACTCCTGCACCACCCGTTGTGTTCTTTACTTTTGTGACAGATGCTCTAGCACTTTTCGAGGGCGTTATCGATAGTTTCACACCTCAGGAGGCAAAACCTATTTGGTCTCGATGGTACCAGTTCCGCTCCCAATACGATGCTCTGGATGCCGTGTTGGTTCTGGAACGGCGAATGGCTTATGTTTATCCTGACGGTGTGTACTACCAATTTTCTTTCCCGGTACCCGGCCCAGCTGTACACAGCTTGCCTTCAGTTATAAGACAGATTCATTTTTCTCTCGTGTTTATGGGAATTGATCTTCGTCGGGTTACAGATGGCAGTATGAGGCATTTTGGCTTCCGACATATGTATAACTCTTTTGATGCTATCGCGGAGCATGATCTCGGTTTCTCGAAACGATCAAGGCTTCAGAAGAGTAGTTCCTTCCAGTGACGGACTTGGCCCTTGTCGAGATTAGTGATTTGGGTGGTCGGGCCCCGGAGGACATTTGACGGGTCGCGGTGAGTAGTTCGCCTAAATTACGCGAATTGTTTTTTGTGTTCGGTGTGCGTTTCGATGTGGCGGATAATAGCAGTGCCACTATAAATACGGCTGGTATTGAGAGAAATGTGCATTCCTTCTGCATCAAGTTGCCAGTGTATGCTTGGCTTATTGGCTCTTGTGGAATCGCTGCGCTGAATACTTGCCTGGCGTTCGTAGCTACTCATCTCCGTCTTTCAATCCATGCGATCTTGAGGGTGAAATATATTATGCGTGATAGTATTTCATGTTGCAAGTCATGTTGAGGCCCTGAATGGTCTTTTGTTTACGCTGGCTTTTATTTCCGCGTCTAACAGGTGTGATCGTATTTGTTCTCTTTAAGTCGCCGCCTGAACCGCCGTATGCGGTAAGGATGGTGCGTCATGACTCATTATAGTGTGGACGGAACCAGACAAAAATGATTAGTGGCTTTCAGGATGAGATCTTGTACCCGTGATTTGGACGTTTGCATGCCGGGTCTGTGTAATATAAAGGACGTTACGCTTTTGATGGGCTTCCTTGCCTCTGAATATGTCTTCCCTGCCTTATGTTGCGCTACAAGATGGCGGTGGTGCTGTTGGTCCATCGTCGTCGTGGTTTCAACCGTTTCGAGCGCCGTGGGAGGCTCACCGACCAAGTTTTCTATCCATGTACGTCAGAATCAGGGTTTTTCCTTTTTCCTTTTTCCTTTTTCTTCTTCTGCTTCTTTCTTTTGGTAACTTTATTGTCCCTCTAGAGTCTTGCGGCAACTTGCCGAGATTCGTGGGGTGTAGGATGGATCATGCGTTGGTTCCGTTCGTCTTCACGCTTCAATCGTTCTTCAGCTTCTAAGGAGTTAACACTGCCACACCCCTGGTCAAATTGGGAAGCGACTGGAAGCTTGTCCTTCGTCCATTTCATCGGACGGAACTCGTTCGCCGATGCAGTTCATTCGTCGGTCTCTGCTACAACTCTGACGAGCTGACGAGCTGTGCATCGCGGACGGGGACTTCCTTCTCTCTCTTCACTAACGCAACCGGCTGGTGGCGAGGATATCTATACTGCCCCTCTTTACTCTTTCAGTGCTGCAGATACCAGTGTTGATTATACGGTGGTTGGACGTCATTCGATGCTCTCTAATGTGTTGGATCGGCTTCTTGAGATTTCAATCCAGAAAGGCTCTTCCGTCGACATTGAACGGTGTAACAGAAGTATTGGTGTCTTCGGGGGCCCTGAAGCGCGCAGGGCAACCGGTTTGGGATATAGTTTTCCCGCTGCACGTTGACGTTTCAACGGGAACAGTGTTGGTCTGTCGAGGTGCAGTGCGAGGAGCATTTAAAGTGCGCAACATACTTGGATCCAGAGATGGTATTGTGTACGAGTACGGGGAAGGGGAAGAAGTCGTGCTTTTCTGTCTTGCTGTAAAACCTGTCGAGGTTGTTGCACGCTTCTTTGTTCTTACAGTCTTGCGTAGGTCCAGGTGGAGCGCGTAGTGTGGTATTCCGACGACGCTTATCTTCCCAGCAAGGTTTGGGCTTGAAACATCGCCGGGTATCTGTTGGTGTGAGTAGTCGAGGTTGTGTTCGTCGTGGTGAAAAGGCGGTGGTATTCAGGGGTATTTGTATCAAGAGAACAATGCAGTTTTACTGGTACCTAGCAAAGTCACGATCAAGTGCCTCGGTTTCGAAATCTATGTCTCGGGAGGTCAAAACACGTGTGAGTGTCGTGCGTTGGCCACCATTAGCAACGATTTTCGCTCGGTTGTACCAAGCACTAGGGGCTAATAGGTAATCGCCCTTCTTGATCTTTTTCTGGGTACGAGAAATATCAGTGGAGTGACTTGATAGACGCTGTGAAGGTCCAAAAATGTCACGCATGGAAAATCCTTGCGTTCGCATTCCATGACGAAGATTGACTCGATGGGATGTGGCGAGGCTGGTGAGAGTGAGTTGGCGTGGTCGATGACGGAGGCGTCGTTGGCCTCCTCGTGCTCTCCAACTTTATCTCATTCTTCAGTCGTTTGTGAATGTGAATGAGGCCTATTTCGTCGGGTTGGACACCCCGCCCAATTACTTGCGGGCGGAGTCTGTAGCTGATAAATGGACTGCTCATCGTTTAGCGATCCAGAGGAAATGTTAGGGATTTAGATATGTACCTCAATGTGTTGGTAGAGGTGTAGAGACGACTCTGATATTGTGTGATTGTTGCCAGGATTTTTTTTTAGGGTCGTCGGAGCGAATATATGTGCGAGGGCGAATGTTAGACGGTAGAGTCATTACCGCGGGGATAAAGGATTGCGAGTCTCGTCTTTGGACTGTGCGTATTGGTTCGCCAAGACCGGAGATAAGGGTGTTTTTGTTCATGGCCTCGGAAGTGGGCGACGTTGTCAGGGCCTTATTTCCGGGTGGATGGTTCAGGATGCGGCTTGCTGTGCTTATTGTGGGACTGGCGGTTGACTGTTGGGTGAAGGGGAGATGTGATTTCTGATTCGACCGTGAGATGATCGAGCCGCACTGGGCCGATCAAACTACCTGCCAAACCGAACAGCTTCCCACCGCGTTTGGTATACCCTCTTTAGGGTAGCACGGGTCGTCAGACTCATCGCAGAAGAAGAAAGAAAGTTTTACCGTGGCGAGTTGATTCATAGTCTTGTTTGGGTTTATCTTTGAATGCCTAATTCATAAAATACATAGGGGGTCGAACACACAGATGTGAGCAGATTTGGTATCGCATTCGTTCTGTGCTTGCCAGTCTTGTTGCATGCTCTGTGCCTGGTTGGGTTTAGCTGCAATCTTTTCTGTGCTGCCAACGTCATCTGGTGCCCTCAAAGGGAAAAAAATCCCATCTTTGCAATCAAGACTGCGGGCGAAAGACGGATGCGATACCAAATCTGCTCACCCTGTAATTTGGCTGTGCAGGCATTGGCTAAGCATCCATCGGGGCACCATATTCATGTGATGGGTATGTGATGCAATGCGCCAGGTAATGTATTGCATCCAACACGTTTTGTTCGGGCATTGTATCTGGAGCTGCAGGGTCGAAACCAGGTCAAATTGAACCAAACCAAGTCATTTTTTTTGAGTTCCGCTGGTGAATTGTGACCTTGCATCCATCATTGTGTGCTAGTTTTGATTTTTTCCGCGATTTATCCTTTACTAATTCATTCTGGAAGTCAATGTCCAAATCTCTGGCGAAGCTCCGTTCATAAAGGCATAGATACCCACTGCTCCTCACCATCCCGTGACGCCTATATAATAATAATGGCCACTGTTCATGCCCAGCAGCCCTCCCATCATCGCGACATTCCAAAGAAGGTTCCCCTCAATGCTCCTCGTCAATCGGCGTACTCGGTGCCTCCAGTCCGTCTTGTACTCTCCTCCAGCGTCTTTTTCTCATTTTTAACAACAGCCCCAACCGGCACCCACAAAGACGGACCCCTTCTATGGCTACGAATACATCGCTCAGCTGAGCGCACGGTTCATCACGCATCTCTTCGCATGTCCACCATTTCCCCCGCAATCCACCCATTTGCAGGCGAAACTTCCATATTTTATTGCATATGCCCTCCACCGCACGAAGCTGCACCAAGCCGCCACTTATGCGGCACTTGTTTTGCTGCAGCGCCTAAAAGCGCGCTTTCCCACGGCAGGCGGCTCCTCTGGCCACCGCCTCTTCATTTCTGCCTTCATGATTGCCTCTAAGGTCATCTGCGACGGCACGTACTCGAATAAATCGTGGAGTATTGTCGCGCAAGGGATGTTTACCTTGCGTGAGATTAATCAAATGGAGCGCGAGATATGCAACTACCTCGATTGGGAACTCACTGTTGACAACCCAATCTTGGGAAACTTCGAGGCCATGGTCCAGCGCGATTTCCCACCTGATTCCAAAGGACCCTATCCGACGTACTCTCTTCATATGGTGTCAAAGCGTGTTGTCAAGGCCGCTGCTTCTACCTCCGCTACGTCCATCCCCGAACCTAATTCCACCACGAGCCCCATTCCAGCCTTTGGTCAGCAGCGCCAGGCGACGCCCACCGATACTGCATATCCACCGTCACCGCCGTCTATCATTCCCCCTCCCCTATACAACAAATCGACGTCGCCCATGACTCCGGACACGCCGCCGCAGAGCTACTCCAACACTACATCGCCCGCGTCGTCGATTTCGCCACCAACGCCCACAGAGTTCGTGGACCTCACCGCGAGCATAGTACATGACGGCAAGAACTACAAGATATCGCCAAACCTGACGATATCGACTGAAGAGCCGCCAATACATCCTTTGAAGAGCAAGATGTTCGCTTTTGCTACTCCCACCGTCTGGTAGCTCCCGGCCCCATTCCCCTTGTACGTTCATCCGCATTATATCTTTTTTTTTGCTCTCACATTCACCGTGGCATTCGCATCGCGATGTATTTTATTTCAGCCACCTCAACACTCATCGGACTCACCTGCCCATTAATTATTGCCCATTTCATCGATGTATCAATTGGTCTCGTTCATCTTATGTTCCGACGCACGTTGACTTTTTCATTGCTAGACGCTGGCGAAGTGCATTTCGCTTGGGGTTTCCTCGATTTGCGAATGTCGTCGCTGGAACGTAGTCTGCAATTCCTCAGTCGTTCCTCAGTATGCATTTTTCAATTGCGGTTGAGTGTGTCAGCGTGAGCTCTGGATCATGAATCAATAACGGTTGGCAATACCTTGTTCGAAATGTCTTAATTACACCTTCCTGGTGGGAGAAGCTGGTAAAGAGGGCTAGATTTCCAGTGTCGGAATTTGAGTGGTATTTTACTCGCGCCTCTCCCATCGGCGTGAAGGTTGTGCTGCAGTGCAGACAATGACATTGAAGGAGGAGAGCGGCAGGCGAATAATCTGATGGATGAAGGCAGGTTATATTCGACAAGAGAGAAGTCTGGGTTTGAACAAGATCTTGAGCAGTGGCTTGGAAGATGGTGGCAAAGTTTAAATTTGTGTGCCGAGGGTTATGTGAGAGTAGGCAGAGTGAGATTTCCAGAAAGTCAAGCTCAATAGAAGTAGCAAGGCTGAGCGCTGAACGACCCTAGTCACACGATGCAACGGGCTATGCACTTTCTGAGGATAGTCGTTCAGAATCACTGTATTGTATCCGCTGCTGGTGCGATTTGATTGAATCCTGAGGGCGATGGCGTCCTAAGTCAATATCAACAAATACCTGACGCGACCTTCAGCGCCATCTGACAATATCGACGTTTCGGCTCCCAAAGAGAAACGCGTGCAAGCGTCGCCATGTAGCAGATGATCCCCATTTGTAGGCACATATTCAGTCGCGGTGTAAATAACGATCTCGCAGAGCTTGTACGGTGTGTCGGAAGAACGATTTTTGGTGCACCGTCAGAGGCGCTCAGTCTAGTAGAGCTTTTGCCTAGCGCTCGGCAGGCTCCCTGCCGTCACGGGCGCTTTACCAGTAACGGCACCTTGTGTCTCTTTTAGATCTCCAACTATGTTTTCTTGCATCCCCCATCCATTTCCGCTGTCGTACGAACAATCCGGGTGCTCATTTCCAGGTCCCTGCTTTGACCACCATCCCGGATATCTTTCCCAATTCCCAGCCGAATGGTCCAAGACCGGCGCAGGCAACTCGTGGAATCATTATACTACTTGGTTTGTATTTGAGCTTCCGCTATCCCGTTCAGTCGAGCTCAGATCCTGATTTCAGTTGGCACAACATTTGCTTAATCAACGTCTAGTAGACGCGTGTCGAGGTCCATTCCTTTTTCAGCGTCTCACTGACGTGTAATTATTCCCGAAACCTTCGATAACTCGCTGCGCTCATGAAGTCCACGCGTCTCTGGCGCCCGCCTCTATTCCGCATACGTCCTCCCTGGCGCGTCGCCTTCGATCTTCCCCACGGCATCCCCAATGACATCTCCAGTGCGCCACCCAGTTCAACTCCCGTGTCCATGAGGTCGAGGAGGTTGTCTTGGGGAACCGCATCTGGAAGGAGCGCACAGTCGTCATGGGTGTCGTCACGGCCCAAGTGCGCGCAGCTACGGCTTCAGCGGCGTCATGGTCTGCAGGAGTGGCATCCGATGGGACCTGTGCAAGACCGAGCGGTATGATGCATACGACGAGGTGTGTGCCTTGTGTTCATCTTTTTCTTACTTGCTTTCTAATTACTAGGTTGTGGGTTGAATTTGACATTCCCGTGGGCAAGAACGGCGACTGCTACCTGTGTTGCCTGTCAGGAGACGCGGGAGTTGCTGCACATCATCAGTCGGTGCCTCAATAGAATCCGCTGCGGCGCGGTCAAGCTCATCCTTACTGCTGGGGTCCATGAAGGAGAGCACGGTGAGCTTGTATCTTGGAAGCGCTCGATATTTATTGTCAAGAAAAGGTACCTTGCCTTCGTTGACACAAAGTTTGATCGCTAGTCTAGTGTGCCGGTTGGAGGATCTGTGATCGCTGCAAGGTATGCTTTTTGGACAATTGTTTCTTGTGTCGACTGACTTGTTAGTTCTTTTTGTCTGCTCGATTGCAATGTGACTTCTTGTTCCTCTTTCTTTTCGCAGCTTGTTATAATCCCTCAACCGCCCCGTCTTCAACGTCGCGGTCCGCCTAGCTACCCTCCTCCATCGCATCCCCTCCATCGAGTCTTCAGACGCTGCCGTCAGGTCCCAAACTTTCACAGGTCTTCCATCCATCACCTCCTTACCGTCTTTCTCTTTCTTAACTGGAGTGCATTGACCTGGATTTCCCGTTCGCGCTGTCGCCATCAGGCCCCTGACGACCAGTATTTTACTGACGAAGGGCAGTAGAAAGGAGATGAGGGAGGTAACGAGGAGCGGAGGTTTATGTACTTGAACAGACGGATCGGGATTCAAAAAAAAAAGTTGGAGCGGCGATGGTCGCATGAGGGACTAACGGCCGGGTACCCATTGGACGAAGCACCCCGGCGACGGAGGCGAAGCGATCATGCCGTTTTCGAGTCGGAGGTGGTCGGATCCATCTTCGCCCTCGATATCATCGAGGGCACGCCCCGATTCACCGATGTCGACATTTTCACGGACTGCCAACCTGTCCTCGTCGCTCTCTCCGACCCAAGACCGCAGCCGGGGCAGTACTTGGCCGCGGCGTTTCATACGTTCCATGCTCTCCATTGTCGCCTACTCAACACCCACCCCGCGCTCAAAATCCTCTTTTATTGCGTCCCTACACTGTAGGCATCCCAGGCAACGAGCTTGTGGACGCTTGTGTCGAGGAAGTCGCCCTGCGTTCATTATCGGCCCTCACGCTTCGCGTCCCATCTTCGACAAGCCCCTCCCCACGAGAATGGCGGCTGCCATGGCCGCCGGCGCGAAGAATGGTCACAATATCCACGATACCGTGGACTCGTACTCTTTGACGATCCCACCCCTCAAACGCTGTAGGATCGACTCTAGGAGGACCAGTGCGGCGTGCTTGCGCAGCTTCGCGCTTTCTGCATCGGCCTCAACGCCCTCCTGCATCCTTTCCACCCGGGCCCGTCCCGGATTGAGAGCTTTGCCGCGTCCGGGTTATAGTGCTCTCTCACGTTTTCCCTTATCCCGCATCCATTCGTACCGTCCCTATGCCCAGCGAGAATACCTCAATGTCCTTTAGTAAAGTGCCGTATGGGCCTCCGGGGCCTGCGCGCACTATAGTTGAATACTGAAGGGATGAAGGGATAAATGTTACTTATAAATTATATAATCCCTTTAGTCCATCAAGTATGCCGTAGATCTTAATCCGGATTGTTTGGCTGCAGGGTGTTTGTCCGGGACATCGTAGAGTAGCGCTCATTTCAGCTAGTGCTAATTTCAGCTTTTCCCAGTCGCATCTCGACATGTTTACACCAGTGAGGCTTCCCTGGCCGACATGAATTTTCCGTGTGCACGATGATGACTACATATGCCGCGGGATCGAAGTAAGCGGGGGAAAAAAATAGAAATGAAAAAACAAAACAAAAAATTGGACGTCTAGTGATGCGCCGCGGCGCCGGCGCAGAGAGGAGCGCGGGGTCAATGTTCGAGATAGCACGTCACTAGACGTCACTGTCAGTAGCTGCAGCTTCATCCTCTGCGTCCCATTCCAAGTTCCGCCTCTTTCGTTCCCTCCCCCTCTGCAATCTACCCGGCTTCAAGTTCACATTCCATAGTGTCTTTGAGTCCTAGGTCGTCCTCTTTGCTACCGGTGTTTTTCGTCTCGGCATCCAATTGTTGCGTGAAGACCTTGTCCATTGTCCACTCACCTTCCGTTGATGTGGACAACGGCTATAGGCCGGCGCGCATCGCAAGCTTCGTGTGTTGCACAAACGATCCCCTTGTCGATCAGGATAGCGGAATAACCGTACGCGTGCATGGATGGTGTAGGGCCACGACGTGGGTTTAGTTGTATTCTTTTGCTGTCGACGGTTAACTCATGATTGTCTGGCAACTATCGATGAGCAAGGAGGAAGCGGTGCACAATATTTGCTCGGCATACTTGTCTGTCTGTCAATTCGTGTGTCGGAGTCAGAAGATGATATCGAGGTGGTAGGAGCGACCAAGTCGAAGTCGGTACTGAGAATGTCGGAGTCATTTGCCCCAAGGGGCATTTTTGAATGATCTCGGAGGGTCGTTAAGGGTTTACTCCTCGATCGCTAACAAGTCACTGATAAAACGTTAACAGATTGACTGTAAACAAAAACCGACACTCATGCTTCAAGACGACTGCAAGTGCGAGTCGAAAGACGATTTCCGATATTGCTACGCATATCGATGCATCGTGACAGATCAAGTAGGAGAGGGCCTAACCTCCCACTTATGTGGAATGTCGTGTTCCGACCTCTTTGAAGAAGCCATCGCATCGAGAAATGGTTACTTGGCCGTTTCTGAATTCTTTCAAAACCGATCGGGTCAAGAAACAGGCGAGTATATCAACTCCCTTCCCTGTTCATGTCTGACCGGTAACACAATAAAGCTACACCCGGGCTACATGGAGCGCATAGTCCCAGCCATATCAAAGCTCTGCCATACGAGTTGATAACCATGATTCTCGAATGGTTATCTATTCCCGACAGGATCCAGTTTGGGGCAACATGTCGGACTTATACAGCCATTGCAGCTAGAGCATTACGCACAGCCGCAGCCCTGCGTCTGAAGCGCTATAATCTCTCCATAAGCGATCTCCGGCTACTACAAAGCGCTAAGAGATGCTTCGTGTCAGGCTACGTTCTCAAAGACCTGCTTTACGGCGACGCAGAAGGGAAACCCCGCTTGCCTACCAAAACTAGTCCCCCGGGCCCACAGACACTCGACATTTACTGTTCGAGAAATGAAGGATCCGACGTATGCGACTTCCTGCACGCGTCGACCAGAACTGCAAGATTAACTTACACCGGCATCCCCCCTGCACTCGACGGTATCAGACGATCCTTTACAATGGTCAAACCATGGGAAAATTGGGAACCTGTAATTCGCGTGTTCGAAACGAACTCAGACAACTCTTTTGATATCATACCCAAATTCCCAACGACACTCGAGATGGGAGCATGGTTCCTCGATAGAATCTGGCATGCGTATCCCAATATATCCTTTCAGCGACTCAGCCTGATAACTCCAGAACGTCTGCCGGTTCACCATTCAGAGGCCCGTCAAAGGACCTGGGAAATATTACATTGCACCCTACATCACGGATTCTGGATGCATACTGTCCTCCCAAATCGACACCGATGCGGCTCTAGTGTCAATTGTCCGGCGAGCTGCCGATCAAGTAACGACAGAGGATGCCTAACGCTCCACTTTAACAAAGCAGCTTGGTCTTCGCCATTCGATGAAGACCCGTGGCAGGATCACCGCGAAGTGGGTTGGATGTTTGGCGCAGCTTCTTTTTGCGACGATTGGCACATAGGAAAGGGAGCCTCCAGCCGGTCGTATATGCATCACGAACGTGCGTATACAATCAGTACGCAAGATGCCACTCATATAAGAACAGATACGATATGGAAGAACTCATTCACGTCCTTGGTTAACCAGACGAGCCGGCCAGAATGATCCGACACGATCTATCATGTGGAAAAACGTATGATTTCAGCTCGACGCAGTCTAGGTAATTACAAACTGAACTAGCACGAGGGAGAGACTGCGCTGTCGCCGACAAGCCACGCCAGCACTTTACACAGCGACAAAACTACTTCACGATCCTCTGGCCGTCAAAATGTGTATCTATGTTTAGGACACTAATCAAGGAAATCTCGACCAGTGATCGAGTCCAAGGAAGAAGTGGATGATCAGTTCGAAAACAAGGAGAGTGGAGGTTCGTACGAGTAGGAACGTTGTTAGAACTTACTGCAACGAGTAGTAGTGTTGCATTCGGACTTCTAACCTATCTGCTTATCTGGATCTTACTCGTTGGGAAGAGAATTTATCGGAGTGGCAGGTAATCTAACGAAGAATTAATATGGGACACTTCGGCTGATGGATACAATCTCACCCTGAGGCAAACGAGCTCTGAAGCAATGCTTACCAAACGCCTACGCAAAGCAAGTTCAGCCTTTAGATGATGCCGAACTGTTATGTGTTATGCCAATTCCATACCTAATTTCCAAATGGTGATAGTGGTCGATCAATCGCCGCCGTGATGATGATCGGGCGATCGGGAGGGCAAATTCAAAAGCCTTGGGGTTAGCGGTTGAGAGCGTCTATATATTCGCGGATAAATCAATCTTCTCGAGCTGAGTACTAGGGGTCCTTAAAGATCTCTTCGACGGCCTTCTCCAATTGAATCAGCCGACGTTGGCCAAGCAACTAAGGAGTCAGGACGTCACTGAACTCCGATAAGGAGCCAAGACTTGACAAAAAACACGAACGTACGTTCCACCGTTTTACTTTTTTGCCAAAAGATTTTCATCGTGTCAAAGATGCACACAGATGATAGTCGAACAGTAGATACCAAACCAGTCAAATCTCCGGTATTGCGGGATGAGATACGTGGGTGTGCATCAACTATTTACATCGGGTGCTTTACATCAAAGTGCCGCAGAACTCAGTCCAGATCAGCAGGAAACGATTACCTTGGCGTTGAATGGGAGCAGTGTTTTTTTCACCGGTAGCGCTGGTCGGTAATATCTTCCTATCACTTGATACTGGCTCGATTTCCACAGGCACCGGTAAATCACACGTCCTGCAATTGATACTAAGTCAGTTGCATGAACAACACTCCAACTCGCACGGCACCATCGCAGTTACTGCTTCGACAGGTTCAAAATCTTTTTTCTCCTCCAAAAATATTGCTGCAATGCATGTACAATAGGAACCGCGGCATGTAACATAGGAGGTACGACTCTTCACTCCTTCGCGGGCATCGGTCTCGGAACAGATCCATGGGACACGATGGCGAAGAGGGTTGAGAGCAACTCGACTGTACTCGCTCGCTGGCGCAACGTTAAAGTGCTCATCATCGACGAAAGTACTGTCATCCTGTTATTTCACCGTCGTAAGCTGATTTGCATAGTTTCTATGATAGACGGAGAACTATTCGACAAACTGAGCAAAATCGCTTGTCGGGTGAGGCGGTCCCACAATGTGTTCGGTGGTATTCAAGTGAGCGTTGCACTGGCCCGACTATGGAATATTCACTCGGATCACATCAGGTGATAGCTACTGGGGATTTTCTCCAGCTTCCTCCTGTGAACAAGAACGGTCCAATCAAGTTTGCGTTCGAAGCGGAGGCATGGAGCGAGGTTTTTCACACCAATGTAGTGTTTAAGACAGTATTTCGACAACGAGACCAAGGTAGGATTGTTCCCATAATTCGTCCGATTACTCATGAATTCTGATAGATTTCGCGACGAAGCTGAACGAGCTGCGTGTCGGCGTGGTGACTACTGATACACTCGAATATTTCAAGCAGTTAGCTAGACCGCTGGTATTTCCTCGAGGTCCCACTCCCACCGAACTGTAATCGAACAACTTTCCCACCTTCTCCATTTTTTCACTTGCGGTATAGATTTCCTCGACGGCACGACGTTGAGCTTTGTAACATGCGTCATCTTCAGAAATTAACCACTACCATCCATGAATTCCCTTCTTTGGATGGTGGGTGTGTGACAGAGACGGATCGTCGAGATAGGATCTTGACGAACGTGGCCGCCTCAAAAGTTCTTGTACTCCGTACTGGTGCACAGGTCTGGTTGCTTTTATCTCCTTCTTTCGCGCACTAAATGTAAGATTCGACAGGTTATGCTAATCACGAACATGGACAGGGAGCTGGTCAACGGAAGCGTAGGAGTAGTAGCCGGATTTATATGCCGAGAATCAGAAAGCAAAGAAAACAACCACGTATTTGTAGGGGACGCAGACGCCGATCCTGCTACCATCTATCCTGTGGTGACGTTCTATCTTTCTCGCGGCGGTACTCGGGATGTGATACTTCATCCTCATCTATTCACCGTTCAACTCCCATCAGGTCGGGTGCAAGCTTCCCGACTGCAGGTGAGTAAACATTTCACAAGTGAATTGTTGCACAGCTTATTCACTATTCATGGTCAGTTTCCATTAATATTAGCATGGGCCATGAGTATTCATAGGGCACAGGGGAAGACGCTTAGCCGACTCAGCGTTAATTTTCACAGAGCTTTTGAGAAAGGTGAGAACCTAATTCCATCGCAAGCATGTTTAATCCACCTCAGGACAAGTTTACGTAGCATTGTCCAGGGCCGTGACAAAGATGGACTGAGGGTCTTGAATTTTGCGGCTGACAAAGTAAGCTTTTCGTCTTTAATAATTCGCTTCTTGAACACAGCGCCAGGTCCGTGCCCATCCCAAGGTAATCGGATGGTATTGCTCCATGGAGGATGTTAGAGTTGCTTGATGCTATCCGACTCCTCTTTTCAACGTGTTTGGACCGAGGCTTTAAATTTCGCAGCTGACCGGGTAAGCGTTTTTTATTTAATAATTCTCTTCTAGAGGTCCGTGCCCATAGTTGAATGATATTTTTCGATCGAAGATGCCAAGTTGCTTGATTTCAGCCAACCCTTTCTTAACATGTATTTTATTCAATTGCATATTACCCGTTCTGTTCTATTTTGTCTGGTAATCCCGACCGGTTTGGCGGACGCCTCCCATATCTTAGCGGTGAATGATGTAACCGCTCACACAAAAACTCGCGTCTACGCAGTGAAAACCGGCCCAGGAGGTCGGGTCTTTGAGCATTATCCAGAGGCACAAGCTTGCTATCGCGCTCAGAAGCAAAAGGGTCGATACCCGATCCTTGCCGTTGGTTGGTCCCTGATGGACGCAGTCATATTCATCGAATTAGACGGCGTTAAAGGGTATTGGTGGATCGTGGTACGGATGGGAATATTGTACATTTAACTCTGGTGAAACAGTCACTGCCTGAAATCCAGAAGAGAACGTAAAACTTGCTGTTTGGTGGCCTGGTGCATCGGAGTGCATCGGAATAGCTTGCGTGGAATGTTACTATGGTAGGAAACTCGATGAATGTTAGATGGCCCGTTTACGGGCATCCTACAAGTTGACAATGCATGACGTGGTAAGTTCCGGAGGCAATATGAACATTAGAACCTGGATTCACGCCGGGTCTTCTCGCCTACATAGACCATAATTGATGAGATATCCATGGAGCAGAGGCACGGGATATCCATGGAGAGACTGAGCGCTCCATGTAAAGAGGCTGGCGGATTATTTCCGTTGGCTCAAGCGAGTAATCAGTGGATTCATGGTCCTCTAGTCCACTAGAAGTCGCTCCCACTTTTTGGCTCAAAAAATTCAATCAAGTTCAAGTTATGAGCCAAACCAAGGAACCAACACAGCGCAGATCTTCTGAGAGAGTAGCAACAGGTTTTCGCCACTCGCCATGCCTGGTTAACGGAGGGCCATAAGCTTTGAGATGGAGCGTGAGAAACTATGTACCAAATTGTATCAATCGGATTGTAAGAGCCAAGGAATTTCGAGCGGCGGCGGCCGCTGTTCGGAATTTTTAAAATTGGATCGCAGAGGCATGGAATAGCATGAAATTCTGGAAGGCGTTGAATTTCGAAGCCGCAAATATTCCATCGTGCCATCGTGGACAAGATAGGTCGTCTAAAGGTCCCGACTCGGAACCCCACTTAGGCGGGTACGATGTTCACAAAAGAAGCTGCTACCAAACAAGCCGCAGACGGTGCTACCAAGCACAGTCACATGGTTCGGACTAAATCGGTTCGGACTAAATCGGCGAAGCTCCTGGACCGGACTATTGTTTGGCTGAACTCTGACCCCTTTCCTTGTTGCTATGGGGCACATCGGTCGCCCCAACGGACTTTTGTTGCAGATGTTGACATCACAGACTTTCACACTTATCCTGAGGCTGACGTACTCTGCGTCTGCTGTGTGTGCGCAGTTTAGCGACGGGACACCGCAACCTACCGCAACAATTCTCTTTATGCTACTTGTTGACCATTCGTGGCGACTGGTCTGCCTCTGCTGGTATTACAGCACACTCTCGCCATCCTAACGCAGTGGATCCAATACCTGGCACGAGTCAATCGCCAGCGGATGGACATACCTGATCACGCCGTCGATGAGAGCTTTGCCTTCAAGGTCCATGGAAGGTCGAACAATGACTGAGAAGAAGAAGAGCGCAAATGCAGGATCTGCAAGATTGGTCTTCGCCGTATCCAACGCCATCCTCTTAACCTATTCCGCAATTCACTAGCGAAACCAGAGTATCTTTACATACGCCCAAAAGTTACACTCGATTTGGTTAGCAAATTTCGACCGCTCTTCTTCGGACTATCGGGAGGAAAATAAGACGAGGCACCTACATCACCACCGCAATCATCTTTTTGTTGCGAAAAGCATGCTTCTCTCACGCGTTTTATCTCCCTCTTTCCATCGACGAATACTACCAAGGATTCAAGATATCAAACTCCAAAGTAAGTTTTTCTTCTACGAACACGTCCATCGCTTCTGACAAGCCTACAGTCCAAGAGTTTTCGCGCGCAGCAGGAACACGAAGTATGTACGACTCCGAGATCCTGTGTCTTCTTTGATCTCGTGCCACTCTCACTTCGGACCGCAGGCTGATCACACGCTTGACGATCGGTATTCCCCATGGATCAAGAATTTTTATTTTCGGTGATCGCTGTATGCTCGAATATGCACCTAGACGAACTGTCTTTTAAGTGTCGATTATGACGCGCCAACTTTTGCTCTTTCATGGCACGCACATCTAAGCCGACAAATTCTTCACGCAAGCCGACCCGGAGTTTTACCTCCAGGCATGTAGTGCATGGTCGGTCTAGAGCGTCAAAAACGCGAGTTCGAGACTTTCGGATTATCTATTTCGCTCGCGGTGGGGGCTATCGTTTCAAGAGAGTACGACGCGGAATGCCAGTCGACCGATCATCTACACAATCCGACTCGGGGTCTACCGACTCGGGTATCACCTTTACCGACTCTGGGTCGAGTAACTCTGGTTTCCAGTCCACATGCACCAAGGCCCGTAACTCGAAGCTCCACGATGCCTCACTAGTGGATCCTGCCACTCACTCCCCGGCTCTCATCGCGCTTATCAACATCCAGATCGCCAAACCCGTCATCAGTACGCCTTTCTCCTTAGCCTTGTCGTCTTTTGAACAAGCATACCCGTCTAGAATATATCATCGATAGCGTGGCGGAGACGGTTAACCTTGGCATGGGACGCACTCAGTCTCCCGCTCATACCTGTGAAACCAGCTGCGTTTGCAGCGGTCAGTCCACCTATAACACCATTAAATTCGCACCATTCGTCACCGCAGTCATATCACGGGCCGAAGTTACTACTCCTACTGTCCTCACGGCCCTCGTTTATATTAGCCGCGTTCGCCCACATCTGACCATCGCTGTCGAAAAGTGGGCATTTGAACGTGTTTTCCTGGGTGCACTTATCGTGGCGTCGAAGTACACCCATGACATTACCCTGAAAAACGTGCATTGGGCTTTATGCACTGGGCTTTTCGGGAAGCGGGACATCGGCCTGATCGAAAGGGAATTTCTCGGCGTCCTCGACTGGAATCTTCGTGTCAGAGAATCAGAGCTCCTAGCCCATTACAAAAGCCTGGTTTCTGTTACTTCGGTGGAACCGGCATCATCTACTCAACACGTCGTTGAATCCCTTGGCATGATCCAGTCTCCATTCACGACCACAGCGTTTCCCTTTACGGACAGCCCCACACCCCTCCTCAACACAAGCTCACAAATCGGGCCGACATCGCATCGCACAGATCACAGGCATTCCCATGTAAAATCTCGAAGGGCGAGATCCGCACCTGGGAAAATGAGAAGTTAGCCTAGCGGAGTGGCGCGGATGGAAGACGGAGTGTCAAGAGAAGGTGGATTGTGTGTGACGATCACGACTTGACGGGGCGGAAGGAATGTTGTCAATGGTTGAGAACGGAACCCATCTTAACGTACTGTAGTCGTTACATCTCTATCCATACTTCGAACGAGACCGTGATTGTTAGCTATGTCGCTCAACGACAATATAGTACGCCGTAGAGGCTTGATTGTACGATCATAACACGTGTCGTAGGTATAAAATCGAAGAATACGGTATAACAGCATAGACAGCCGAGAAAGGTGTAGCAGAAAATCAGAGGGAGTATGTAAGTGCATCAGTCGAGGCAAAAGTAGAATAAAAGGACGAATGGAACTACGCACCTGGCATGCAGAGAGAGGCATTGTAAATAATCTCGTCTGAGTCTGCCTGGAGTGCAAGGAACTGAGCACCTCATTAGCGCCATGACACTCGGGGCCCGAAGAATGCCTAATGTTCGTTGTTGTCTCGTATATGTTGAACGACCAGAGTCGAAGGTCGATGTACCCTCTTCATCCCCAATCACAGGGCGCGAATGCAAGTAGAGGACGATATCATCGTCGGGCTGAGATGCCTTGTTGACCAGACCGCGATTCTTCAGTGGGAATTGACTCTCTCCAGGGCCACTCAGCCCGGGGATAAAGTTTGGACGCGTAGAGATGGCAAGTAATAGAAGCCGGGGTAAATTTACATAGCAAGAAACGTACCAGATTCACAAAATATTGATATATCAATATGTAGTGGCCGGGTGCACCGTACAGTCGCCAGTAAAAAGTTGTGATGTTCCATTGAGTAGGAATAAAACATGAAACTTGCCCCAGCACAGATTGCTACCACTAGAAGGTCGAACATCCGTACTAGGGAGCAGAGCATTAAGACAGCGAGCCAAAACAGACGCGTAAAAACTCACCTCAAACCAACACCTCCAGACGGGAAGCATCACCGATACAAGTCGCCCTCCCGGTTCTTACTATGCCCGCTCCGTCGTATGAAGAGAGCACGGTTCTGAAAGAAAATAACCTCTCCAGTTTGCCTAGAATAATTTCAGAGAAGGTTTGAAAGAGGCGTATGAAAGCAAAGGGGATAGGAATCGACGACTACTGCTTGATTGTGTACGCATGTCCGCTGTAGTCAGCAAAGCAGCAAATGTAAGTAACGTCTTCCCCAGTCTCTCTATCGATTCGCGCCCAAGTGACAGGAACACCTAATTTGGATTCCATATGCACGAGGAAGAGTCGGGAAGGGAGTCCGGTAAGACGATGTAGTTCCTTGTACTGTGCAGCAGCTTCGGGGTCAACAGGGTAACCGATGAGGACGGTGGGTATTGGCGCCGATTGAGGAGCTCACCAGAGCTTTCATTATCACGTGCTATCAACTTCGAAAGGCTGAGTTATTCAGTTAGTGAGAGAGAGGATCGGTTAACGGCGCAACGTATACTACTAGCTTGGGAAGTATCGAAGTGTGTTGTCTGTGAGTATTTTGCGACGTAATTAGAGGATCCAGTCTGGTCTACGTAGTACGCGGGCGGCTGGTTCGGGTAGGAAAGCATAGGGTGGCCTGTAGGTATCATGAAGCATAATAAGATCATGAGAGAGAAAGGAAAAAGAGACCAGGACGGTATCTGTGGTTCTGACGTCGAGATGAATGCAATGTCGTATCGCGTGCGCGTGGCTGTGTTGGCGTCTCCGCCAGGTTCTTCAACCGCGTCCCCGCCGTGCTCCGAGTCAGGCTCCCCGTCACTTCCGTATCCACCTTCCGGACCGCTCCCGTCTTCTTCTTCCCCGTCCTCTGGTATCGGCTGCAGAATCTCTGGTTCTCGTCGTGGTCCGCCTGTCTTTGTAAACGCCCCCGATTTTTGGAGGAACGTCGCCGAGGCTTCAAGTTGCAGCCCCTTCTCCGTGCCCAGTATATCCGGTAGAGATAGCTTGGCCGAGGATTCGCGTAGTACACACCGCGGTGCTCCTCGTATCTCTCGCATTCTCGCAGTATGTGCTCCCTCGTTTGGAATTATTCGTCACAATGACACGCAATGCATTCTGAGGGACGAATTTGGTATAGTAACCACCTATAAATGCGTGTCCAGTTCTGCATTGAGCCAGTCTTCCATACACTTCCCCTTTTGTGTCCGTGAAGTGAGGTTTCGGTTTCCAGGCTGGGGGGGATACGGTCAGCGGGCCAAGTCAGCCTGTGGGGTGCGTTTTCCTCCGTCGAATACGGAGCGTTCCAATATCACCATATCGCGTACCATTTCCCGCGATTGCTCCGTGAAAATCCCACTCGTTCCCTTCATCCAGTGGGAATTCTTGCCAACACGTTCCCGGGGTTTCTGATATGTTTCCGACCCTTTCTCAGGATGCCAAGGGGGAGATCGAAGGCGACGCGCCAGGGCGGACGTATGTTCAAGGCGACAGCTATCCCGTCAACCTTCATCCTCTCCATCCGGCCGCAGTGTGCTCCGAGCGCCGTAATGCTTTGCAGGCGGGTGACTTTGACGTCTCTCCGCGCGAGAATTGACGTGATTTGTTCAAATATTGTTGTGTGATCTCCGAGATGGATCGTTGAGGCGTTGAGACATAGCTTTGTACATTCGTGGTGAGTTTATAGTATTCGCTTCCGATACGAGTGTATGTATTCCTCTGGTGTGCATCCGCGAGGTCGAGTAGGCGCTGCCGCTGTGGTGGTGTGACTGGGCTGCTGTTGGTCCCAAGGACCGTGTCGTGCTTTGGCGGCCCAGATGTCGATTTTTTGCGGTTATTCTCCCTTTGGGTTTTAGATGGCGGCAACTGCACAGGCGGGAAACGCGTCGGTAGAGCGTGTCAGAACTCGTCGGGATGTGGTGATGGAAGAGAGTGAAAGCGTGATGGTGGAGATCAGTGATCGCACGATATACTCTTCCGCTGCTAGTGAGCATTTACTTTCAATTTGCACATAGATAATGTTTACATCGTTTAAACTCGACGTGTACACTGCAGCTTGAACTGCGAGAAAAAAGGTTTCCCCGGTTTAAATAGAGACAAATATATAACCTCCACTGCCCATATTGGGCGATTATGATCGCGGTTTCATCGTTTCTGTTGCGATCCGTGTCTGTTTATTTTGATCTCGTTGGACACAATTTTTTTTTACCCGACAACGAACTGGTAAAGTGCTTAAAACGACATGTGAAACGAATCAGAGTTTTGGTCTGTTTTTCTATTTTTCCGTCCAACTGGCTGCTTAAACGTTGTTTTGGTCTCTCCGTACGGAAATCTCCGGCCACCATTCTCAGTATCTCAAGCGCCTACCTTGGAGTCACCGAGAAGGAACAATCGACTTGCGCGGTTTTAGTCCATTACGGTCGAAAGGGGAGCGATTCAAGTATGATGTGCAATAAAATAAGTACATTTTGACAGAAAAAGTCTATTCGGGCCGTCGCCGCACACCGGAAAGATATCGTATAGCGTACCTCCATCTTTGATCTGCATATATTGTCAGAAATAAACAGTGATTATACGCATCGGAAACGTACGCTCGGCATCGAGATAGGACCTGGCATTATCCCACGCCCCTAAAGCACAACTATCACAGGAAGACATGGCACCCATCGACCAGCCCACAGTAGTATTATCTCTCCAAATACGCACTGTATCAATGGCGGATGCCGGCAAACTCCCCAGTCGCAAACACATACTGCCTCTATCCCTGCTCGTTCGCCACGTCAAGGGGCAACTGAAATCAATGCCGCATCTGTGAGGACGATCCCATACAGCATCGACTGCGAGGCCAATTTCCTCATTCGCATGCAAGATATCCCACACTCTCTGCTCCGTCACGAGATTCTCCAGAGGTAAACGCGCAGGAGTCGTCATGGTCAGCCCATCGAACGTGGCGAGAGGATAAGCATGAAAGATTCGATCCAGCATCAAGGCCCCATATCGGCCGACGTCGGTAAATGAAATAGTGCGTCTACAGGATTGACAGAGAGCGTCGCAAAAACCTGGATAGTTGGGCCAGCTCCGGATGTCAAGGTAAAAACGCGTAGAACACCACCGCCAAAGTGTGCAGAGCCTATCGAGGTGTAACCGGTGGCTCGGGAGAGAAATCTAGAAACATCTCGCGCTCCACTGCTGTAACAGTAGAGATCCAAAGACGGTGGTGAAGCCGGAGATTTCAACATTCCACCACCGTCATCCATAAAAATGAGGCGTTTCAAAACCATGCCAGCCATGATGGTACCTGTGCAACTCTGGAGGAAACGGAAATCCACCAGAGACAAGTTATATGGTTTTAGAGACCGTCCTACCAAGTCGAGAAGGGTTTGTCCCACTATAGCTCGATGATTGCGGCACGTAAGTGAGAAATTTATTCTTGTGCGCATAGGCAGGTGGATAATGACCATCGACACCAATTCTACTGGTATATTCTTGAAAGTCCCGCTTCGGGGGGTCACAATAATATCTTGACGATGTCAACAACTAAGCATTGTTTAGAGGATAGCGCACCTTCTACAGCCGATTGCTCCTGGAGATAGCATGATACGGCACGATACTCGTCGTCAGACCGGATACAGCGGCGAAACAAATCCGTGGAGGATGTCCAATCATATATCCGTCTAAGAGCCACTCCCACGCGGCCTGTTAGTCGGCATCGTTTGGATTGACAGTCTTCGCCATTGCTATCATCTCCACAACTACAGGGAATATCCATGCGGGACGTGCGAGATGGTGTGAGACCGACTTCAGGAAGTTCGGGAGTTAGAAAACCCGGGAAATTTGTAGCCGACTTCCATTAAGGCGATTAAGACCTCCATGGAGCAAGAGTTTATCAGGTGATCGCGGAATCAGATAATATTAATCACAGTTAGCTCCATACGAACGTCTATCCGAACTCCCTGCTGCTGGTTCATCTCCGTTGTGGCGATTTTGCTCTTTCTTAAACGTTGAAACGCGGTCATCATGAAGCTCTTGTGCCGACATTGTGTCTTTCGTTCGGACCAACATGGGAACCTCAACCGCCCTAGATGACCTCGGCTGCGAGAGTTATCCCGCCAGAAACTATATCTCTCGTCTTCCCCCCGAAATGGTATCCGAAATCGCCTCCTGGGAGGTGGAACTCAGTTGCACAAACTTCTACGAGGTAATGCTTCGTCGTTACGAGCTAGGACTGTTGTCTCACCACATTCGCGATGGGGTACTCGGTGCTTCTCGGGTGTGGAACGAGGTCGAGATCCACCCTTGGTCCAGCGTTGACTACATCAAAATGTGCATTATACGAGCGGTCGGCGATGTCGTCGTTCGCTTTGTGTTGCACCCTTTTGCAAATACCCCGCACTACATTGGCGTCAAATTCCGGCGTACTCTACGTCAGACGCACGCCGAGATGCTGCCACTCCTGACTGTCTTGTTTCACCGAGTCTCACGTTTGCACGTCTCAGCAGATGGTCTTAACGACATCTGGCGTAGCATGCATCTGCTCGCTCCGTATGAATGGGACAGACTCAGGGCCGTGAAGATCTCCGACGCCGCTTTGGAAGTCAGGCGACCGGCTGGAATAAGCCAGACCGCCTTTTGGTTGCCGCAGCCACAATCGTTGGAGCTCCTCGGCATACCTCTCCGGGCATTCCACCATTCCATTTACACCTCCATCACCGTTCTCCACATCGGGGTCCATTATGGGCCAATATACCACTGTGATGCCACCGACCTCGTCGAAGTTCTTGCAGCCACCAGCAGACTCGAGGTATTGCAGTTGACGGATGTGCATTGCAAGTACGTCGAGAAGGCGCAGCCTGCAACGCTGCCCTATGTGACCCATTTCCTATTCAAATACCACTCGGAGGAGAACGTGGACGTTGTCGGATTAATCGATTTACCGGCTCTGGAAAACCTTTGCGTCTCAGCTCTCGCTGATGCAACATCCCTTAACCGCCTTCACAAACACTGTCCGTTATTCTTTGCCGCAGCCACTCATTTCGAGTTATGCGTGGAATACACGTCCCTCAGGGATTTTTCAAGCATCTTCAGCCACATGACCAGGCTCGAAGTGTTTGTTCTCAGAAGCTCTTCCGTCCTTCTTGAAGATCCTTTTCTAAACTTCAGCTGGTTCCTTCCTAGACTTCAAGTGATGAGTCTGCCTCATAATTTCCCTTTGGAATACATTCGCGGGCTCGTTACACAATTGCGACTCTCTCATGGCAATGTTGTTGTAGCGACTGGAACTGGTGCATCAGTTGCCTGTGAGTGGTACTTCGAGGAAGAAGAGCTAGTTTCTCGACCATCCGAGTTCTGTCATTTACCTTCTAGATGGGTCTCCATCAGGATGGATACCACAATGGACCGTCTCATGAATTAATGTCGCAATTCTCATATGTCATCATTCAGCGTTGTCGACCCCCGCTGCCGTCCGCGGCTTTCTTTTTGTAAACAATATCGATTCTGTTGATTGCATTTTGCGCGGAGCAATGTACATTTGTGGCGTAAATTGCGTCGAGAGCCGCTCCATCTAACAACGCCCAAGATGGCCCTTTCGCTCTCAACGTCGGCACGGCAAAGTCTGAATTAAAACGCATTTGTGTGGCTTTGTTATGCACCGACTAGGCTCGTCCCTTTGTTTCCGTCATCTGGATCTCAGTCACGCAACCCAGACCCCCAGTTCCTCGGAACGCAGCCTCATATCACCGTCACGGCGTCACCCGCCATAATTCGCCAGTACGGCTCTAACCAGGGATGCGTTGTGGGTGCAAAGCGGATGGACACAGAACTATTGATGCAGGGCATTTCCTTCGTGCATCGTTCAACATTTCTCGTACTGTTCGACTATATCCGACTGATACGATCGGCCTCAGTACCAGCGCATGAAGTTCACTCAAATGTACGTCCCGACACGGATAGAATAGCGTAAAACTTGTGAAGGGCCGACGTAGCGTTGATGTGCATGCGCTGAATGCCTTGTGTCTCCAGTTACCTACCCGCAGCACACTGCTTTTCTGTCGTTTGCGTTGCCTTGGCAGTTCTTGACTTTTCGCTCGAATTTGGCTGCGGCCCTCCCTGAGGGTTGTCCAGCTGTTGCTGCGCTTCACGTCGGAGAAAGCGTCATAGGGACTTAACGGGACAACCGCCAGATCGAACCGCACACGACGCGGGTGTGCGCCTGGTGTTGCGCCTTGCTGTGCGCGCGGTTATTTCTGGCTCGAAGTCTCTACATAGCAGAGGCTTTCCACGTGGGTCGATGATGACCGCCGTTGTTCGCGACGCAAAACCTACATATGTCCGCGCTCACCAGCGGAATTGAAGATGCGGCAGGTGTCGACCACTGGCAGCCTGGAGGACGGAACTTATTCGGTGTAAGACTCCCCGTTGACGCGAAGTGGAGCTTTTGCGATACAACGGAAGGAAGGAGGAAATAGGTTTTCAGGAAAGATCGCGTTGCAAGGCGTGTATAAAGATAATAGCACCACAGATGAATCATGATTAAATTCAATCAATATTGAATGAGTATGGGTCGCGCTCCATGACTTTTTTATTATTTTTCATTTATTTTGAGGTCCCAGAACTTCATCGAGTCTTCGTCCCTTTTCTTTTTGTGATCGGTTTTCAGAGTGAAAAGTCATACAAAACTGGTAGAGGTCAACCCGATGTAAAGACGCCTTTTGAGGTTCAACTAGTAAAGTGTTACGAATATTTGCTAGTGATATTGCACCATAAGAAACGGCGGCATGAGCATCAGTAACACGTCTAGTGGGAACTTCCAAGGGAAAAAGTCGAAAATGTCAATCAAAATTCATAGAGGTGCGAGCAGTTCAAAAGTTGACGTTGATTAATCGTTAACATGATGGTTTCCGACATACTTGGCCTTACATCTCGTATGTCGCGACGAACCGAGCATTTTCGTGATTCCGCAATTCGCCCCGTTGAAGAGGATCGAGGTTAGTCAATCGGGCGACAAGCCTGGCAGCATCCCTGTCCTCGACTCTTTCCTAAATCGTGTCAGCTGACGCTCAAAGAAAACAAAGTCACATACCTCGATGCTTTTGGCGGTCTCGAAATAGTTTGCCGCCAAATGAGAAAATTGGAAATGTACGCAGCTTCTGTGATCAAAGGCAGTCGGGAAACGTCTCTCAATATCGACAACCATTTCTTTCGAAAATGGACCTAGTAGACGGTCAAGAACGGCGATATCCTCTGTAAGGGACCCATGCGACCTCGGCAGGAGAGGCACAGACGAGACCATTTCAGCAATAATACACCCTATAGCAAAGTGATCGATGGTCTTCGTCCAGGACCAATCTAAGACTCGGTGCGTTAGAAACTCAGGAACATGTAGATACACATACCCATTATCACCTCAGGTGCCCTATAACCCGATAGACCTACGGTCCCAGTACATGTGATAGAATCGTCGTGGACGCTTCCGAAATCCACGATGCGAATCTCAGTCGATTTGAGAATAGTCTGTAAAACTCAGACCCGCCATGCCAACCAGCAGGACGAGACGCACCCGGCTGTGAAACGCGTTGTCCATCCCGTAAAAGGTCTGTGTGGCTGTCGCATTGGATAGAAACACGATGTTCGTAGGATTAAGGTTGCTGTGGATTATGCCATTTTCGTGTAAATCTGGTCCGATTTAGCGCTACAACGTAGGAGTGACAAATTGCTTACATCGAACGCCTTGAATTAGCTGGCGGCTTATCTCCTTAGCTTGATATACAGGCATAGAAGACAATCGGGTGTTGGTGAGTACCGTCGCAAGATTATCACCGTATACATCAAAAACCATGAAGAAATGATCAATGGACACGAAGTGGTCCTTCAGCTCACAAAAACGCCTAGTCATAATCTCGAGTCAGCAAGCTTGTAAAGAAAGAAGGCATGGTACTTACGCAGTAGAAGACAGCGGCAGACGTAACAGTCTGGACAACGATCTAACCTCTCTATTGAATTCAGTCTCTGTTACACGAAATTCGCCCCTGCGACACATAATTTTGAGTGCCACCGTCGTGTCGGTGCATCGATCAAAGGCTGAGACAACGCGGGAATATCTGCCCGCCCCCAGAAACTCGTCCAACCTGAAATCTTTCCACATTGTTGGAAAAAAGAAAGGCACATCCTCAAAACACGTACATCTGACATCCGGGCTAATTTCATCATGCCGGGAACGTATCTCACTCTTGTCGATATCGGAAAACCGGTGCAGGTGCGACTTGCGTAGTGGGGGCCTTTGCTTGTTGGTCCGTGCCATTATCGCACTTCACGCTGGATAAGCCGTTATAAAAATGCATTTGGAATTTATCCACACGGAGAATGGCACCACGGAGAATGGCACACCGCGCGATATCCCCGTAAAACCCGATCGACCGGCATTTCGAAAAGGGACTACACCAGATCTAGAACAACCACTTTAGCTCCACCTCTGAATTGCCCCCGCGCTACGAAAATTATCCTCCCTGCTGCTTCGTCCATGTGAAGAGTACCCGGTTCTACAGCGTCATTGAGACGCACCCGACAGGTTACCGTCCCCTTATCCCCCGCCTGCTCTTTCTGACCGTAGAAGAGCGGATGAAGATCGACGGCAGAATCACCCAGTCGGAATGTACTAAAAACCAGAGACGAGGATGAAGGTCGAAACATCCCGATGCGGCAGCCAGACGTCACTCCAAGATATACTGTGGCGCGGTCATTTAAAGCCTGCTTTGCGACCCTAAACTGAGGTCGCGAACCGCCTGCCATGAATACACAGCGGATGGAACTGCCTCCACAAACTGTGACCGATTTCTCCCCGGACACGGTATTGGCAAGGATCGGACCGAGCGGAGGTCGAGAAAGGAGGTCAGATGTGTTGTAACAGTGCTCCCAGCAAGGCCGAATCCAGCGAACAGATTTTCCAATCGAATTCAAAGTCCGGTCTGATAATCGGAACACAGTCAGTCCCGTCGGATTGGCAATAAGAAAATGTGAGTCGTCCATAATGGCGAAAGAACTCGAGGCCAGGGTCCCCTATAATTAGGCACGAGTTAGAAATGACGAACACCGGCAGAATTAAGTAACCTTGGGAGATATCCGAACAAATGCCCTTACTGCTACAGAGACCGCCTTGTTATACGCGAGCATAACACTCTGTAAATAGTATGTTCTGATGCCAGCGGTTCCGACAGCGCATAAATGACGTTCAGTCAGAGCGAAACTAGAGACGGCAAACGGGAATTTGACAGTGGTGAGTAAGGTTGTGCTGAGATTATCCTCGTCGATCGCAAACAGCAGAAGTTCGCTGCGGATGCGTTCCCTGGTTCATTCAACAATTCAAACGATCATGCCGACGATATGGGACGTACCCGACTCTTCTGCGACCACGGGAGACGATAAGAACATGGTGACCAAGAGCCTCTACCCAAAAAACGTCGACGGCAAGCATGAACAACTCGTCATCGCGATACACTGATACTTTGTGTGTCGCAGTCGATTCCCAATTCCGCAGGTACACGGCGTCCACTTCCAGTAGAACAACCACACGGGTCCATGGTATCGCCAAAAACTGTTGGACGTTGTCGCCGACGGGAAGTGTACGAATCCGTTTTGGTTCGACATCCTTCGACCTCCAGGCCAGGAAAACCTTGCGAGCCTTTGCAATCCGCGCTTGTAGAGCGCCCACTGGGGTTCCACTATAATCGACGCTACCGCGATGAGGTCTGCAGAGCAGACTATCCATGTCGATGTTGGCATAGACCCAGAAAGGCCGACAGTCAGCGACATACAAGAAGTGTTTGCATGTCTCGTTGAAAGTTCAGCTAACGGGTGAGTAGAAATTGTAAATTTAAACGAACCAGAAAGAGGGATAGAGCGTCCCCGATAGTCAAAAGGCGCAAAATCAAGAACACGACATCCAAAGGAAGTCGTTGGATGGCAGCAACAAGAAAGTCACGTGCATACATTCTCAGTTCTGATTCATGTCCATCCTCCTCAGCACCACCGTTTTATCGCGTGTTTCGGGCGTACTATTGGACCTAAACCGTGTCCTGTGCGCAACTAGCCACAAGTCCACTCACCGGAGTAGCGCCATGGAGATACCTACATCTGTCCAGACCCGATCGCGCTTCCTACCCAAAAGCGAACTTTCACAATCTCCGAAAGCACGACGGAGATGGTCCCACCGTTCGAAGAAGGTCGCAAGGCAGCCACCTATCCGCTGCCTTCCGAGAAAGAGGTACGCGAGCGAACTCGGATCTATTCCGTACCGATGACGATCCTTTTTCAATACGCCAGAATACGCCTTGGCAACACCACGCTTCGCCATGCATGCAATGATACGCAAGGTGGACATCAAGCTCTCCTCCAGCGGCAAGCGGACATGTACAGACGGGACAAATCGAATATAATCTGGTTTCGCGATGTATCCGATTCCGACTTCCTTTTAGAGATTGGAACGCGATCTGTATTTCTATCCTCCCCGAATCAGCAGATGCAGCAAACTTTGTAGCAACATACGTATTCTCGATCGAATCCCTTCACAGCTTCGCAGGTGGTCAATGGTCATACCTTCTCTGCTTGGGAACTGAAGCAAAGCCGGTGAATGGGGCAGCTTGAAAATCGCCTTACCCATACAACCATGTGCTAAAGAAGCGCGAATAAATACGGGCCGGTGACCTCAAGCGGAGTTAGCTGATCGAAAGCAATACCGATCACCTGCACCAATGGAGTATGTTCTCTGAAGGAGTTGTAGAACCTCCAGGAAAATCACAACATACACTCGCATACACTCAAGCGATGCCTATTTTAATACCTCAACTTTAAAATAATGCAAAAATCGTGCTCTCCAAAGCCGCCATTCAAATGAAGATCAGCCATCTGCTAACCTATTCACCCAGTTCACCCCTCATACCATACGTACGAAGACAGTTCATTCAATCCGAGCAACACTGACACTGCACCGACGACAGAACATCAGCGAAGACGAACCTCCTCGATTCCCAACCAGCAATTTCGTCATGCAAACACAGCCGACACACCCTCTCCTCTTACAACAGTTGGCTCATCTCCGAGTAATAATTTACCATTTATCCTGATACCGCGGAAGCTCAACGCAAGTGATCAGCGCACAGTCAAAGCGGACATAGGATCGCTTTCCAGATTGACACACGAGTCCATAGAGAAGTCAATTGCCATGAGGAATCTCGAGAACGCAGCGACAGCGCTATTCGACATTTTACTCGATCGCAGTACTTCGACTACTTCAGAAAATGCGACCGGGAGGACTTCGATTGCGCCTGAAGTCACATTGGAACAATGCCTCCCTACCTCTGCGGGAGAACAGTCACCGGGAGTGTGGATTCATGCAACGCCCGAGAATCCGAATTGGACCACGTTGGCGGCTTCACAGCGTTACAGAGACAGCACACGTTCCGCGCCGCCCCCGACCGTTCATCCAGTGTGCTTCACGTCGCCGCCCGTTCTAATACCAGAACACTCGGGCGTGAGCCAGCCCTCAAATCTACCCTATGTAACAAGTGCTGCCACTCGTTCTCGTTATCTTAGACTCGCCATTAACAGCTCCAGGCCACGCTCGACGCACAAAACATGGAGTTCCAATCATTCAACCAACGTACGATTACAAGAGACATCGTCACTTCTCCAAATGAAAATCACCCATTGACTCCGCCCCCTGTTGTACGAGGTGACCGATCCCCAACAATGTCGTTTCACACGCCATCCGAAAGCCCAAGCGGCGACTCGATAGTATCATCCCAGCAACATGGGGATGCTGCGCAGGCCTTCCCACTATTCACTATGTCCTTCGATCCAGCATTAGATTCCGCATCAGATTGCATGAACGTCGTGCAGTACGCAGATATGGAACATGTACTCAACGTTTCTATTCTTCATAACCAGCCGGACTCACCCTTTACAGGTCGAAGCCACGGGTCTCCAGACAGTTGGCACGCAAACGGACAACAGGGGTATTGTTCCTTTAAATCCAACGCCTCCCGACTACGGATTTCACCGCATGGACATGGCTGCTGACACAAGAACAAGAATCCACCCGACGAACAGCACTGCGACTCTTGAGACACTCATTGCACGCAGCCCAACCCCATCCGATCGAGAATTTGGCAGCTATGGTACCGATGCGATTCTGCATGGTGCAGATTTCGAAAACAATGCGAGTATAGTGAAGGTGTCATCGGTGGAAGATGCAAAGAATTGTCATGTACCACAGCCTAATCATACAGCGCAATCCAGCCCATCCGACTTGCATGTCACTGATAGTAATGCAAATGGGCCACAACTCAGCAGTTCTCTCCTTATCCTCTCAAGGCCTACCGTCGAGATACGGACACATTCACCCTCTTCAGTTTTACCCGAGGTACATTATCCAACTTTTACCAATCTGCCATGGCTAATCAAATATTAGCCTAACGCTCCAAGGCAGGCTTACTACCGAGCGGCGAACGAGGCAAGACTAGCATGACATTTCTATCCGATACAAAGTGCTTATCATTTCGTAGTCTCTCGATTCCAATCTGTCGGCGATTCCATATAAACGATTTCCGGGGCGTTGTACGTTTGCACTCACCCGAAAAATCACACTCGTATTCAATTATAATCTCCAAAGATCGGTGCAGTGCCTGCCGGCAAGATGGCCACAACCGGTTATCGTTATCATGCCCCGCAAGACAGTCGCACCGTTTGGGTCAGCGAGGTTCGTGACGGTGATCGTCTTTCGTCAAATCTAATTCGGGATACTGAACAGTGCAATGTAGTCACTGTAAAACACCAGGACACGACCAAGCCTCTTGCCCAGAGCTCAGGTCGACCGATAAGAGAATATGACGCTGCTCGCGGTGCCACTCACAGGGACACAATGCATTAACGTGCAGAAAGATGGACGGTCGTGCATTTTGATATCGAAACAATTTTCATTCAGTGTATATACGCATGTACTACGCTGGACTGAGGAAACCCAATCTTGAAGTAGGCTGAGAACGCGGTACATTATCGGCAAAATATGTTTAGGGTGTTGCGCCAGAGCCATCTAATCGGGGGAAAAAATCGGCTTGAGTTTGATTTGTGGCTTTCCAAGCCAACGGCTTCAGTGTCAGGCCTTAGCTTCAAGTACGTGTTTTGTTAGAGTCTGTTAGAGTGGGGAGGACCCGACGGGGGACAGTCGGGTCGATCTCCATGTTCACTCCGCGAAGTGAGAGAAATACTTACCTGCCCAAAGAAAGCGAGACTCCGAAGAGCCCCGGAGGTACGGGCGAGATGTTAGGATTTACAGTGCAATGATCGGCCAAGCGGGCAAAATGGATTTTTTGACGGCTTTGTTTGGCTGGCTCACTGGCGCCCGCCAGTCACCAGCAAGTCACCAGTGGCCTCCGCGCCTGCCATGCCGAATGGTACCCCACCCGAGAGCTTGACGGAAAGTCAGCTTCCCCGAGTGTTCAAAGGTTAAACAAGGGCCGGCAGTACCAGGTTCGCAAACCGTCGATATAATTCCTATTTTTGCAAGAACTTGAAACTCAGTTCCGGTGTACGGTGGTCCTCCACCTCGAACACTGCTGCGTTGTGCTACATCCCCTGTAACCCTGTCCAGTCCAGCAACGCGCGGAGCCGCTCGTTCAGCGCTCTCCCAATCGCGTCTTCGTTTTGCGGCACCGACAACCTAGAGCTCGTCCACCAAGTCCCGATCCGCCCTTAGCTTTCCGTACAGTAAGGATTATGGCGTACGCAACCTTGATCTTGACCTCATCACACTTTGCCACCAGGCCGTGGATCATATTTTCTGGACAGTGCCCTCGTTGAAACGATACTAGAAAAAATGGGGGCGACTCGGAACAAGTCTTTCCTGTTATCCTCGCGCTCAACGACAACTCTTGTTGAATGCAATAGTCAGCGCAGGACGACCGCCATCCGATATCCCAGGTTAAAAGGATCCGAACATGTAGACATTGCGGAAGAACCGTTGTGGACCGGAAAATGTAATGACCGTTCTGCACCGCGTACTGGAAAATTTTGAACGGTGATATCAAGTGATATAAGCCTCCCTGAATATCCTTTCAAGTGTCGAATTTATGGTCCGACTGCAGCTTGACTCACTATTGGGGAAACGGCGATTGTGTCCGCTAACTGCGCACGGCCATCCAGGTTAATACACATGTGCACCATACAAACCAATGTTTGGATAACGTGGACGATGAATACATATCCTGGCAGCCGGTGAGGACCATAAAAAAAAACTCACGACCTAAAATGGACACCAATACCAGCCAAAAAATCAAAATCGACCTCTAGCAGTGTTCTTCGCTGGACAATTTTAGACATTCCGAAACACCCGCCACGGTATGTTTTTCTCAATGATATCTATGCAATATAATCCGATGTAAAAAAGAAAAAAAAATATTCCGCGACTCCCGAGGGCCCGACCAGTCTGTAGACATACGGATCCACGTGCGTCCCATCGTTGAGGTCATCCAAATATCTAAGTTCCACCACGCGCGCACTCGTACTCTCACCTGTGAGTGAAGGGTCTCTGTCCATTTCCACCTCGAAGCTTGGATGGACGGACGCATTAGCCGCCAGGAGAATTGTTATCGGGGCAAGGTCGTCTTCCGGAACACATTCCAAAACACTACACAGTGGGCGATCCAGAACAGAGCCGTGGTTCTTGGCGAGACGCGCAACCTGCTGGGTCATTCCGACGAGAACGATAGTCTGACCACGTCTTAAAAAACCGGGGACACTGGGATCGACGATGGCGTATCGGAAGATGGTCAGTCCGTCCTCGAACTGCACAATGTCCGCCACGACCACCTCCACGATTAGAGGTACATCGCGTTGAAAGGGGGTCCCACGTTCAGTGTCGACCACCGCGTTGGAACTCGGCGCAGATACCGGGGGGGAGACAGAACCGCCTGTGTCGAGTAGATTTTGTGGGGTCCTTTCCAACGCCGGAGAAGGCGACCTATCGTCTACAGTGAATGCAGTACCGCTCCACCGACGAACGACGCCGTTTTCACTGGAAAGATGGAGGGCTTCATAACGGGTATAACGCCGGCTTCTCTGGTCATCGTACTCCTTCTTTGCAATGGCTCTCGCCAGGGTACGACCCGGTTGGGATAGAGAGTGTGAGGTTGGTCGACGATTCTTACGGTAAGAACGACGCTCTTGTTCCAGCATGGTGCAAAAGGTCGGCCTACCCATGGTGAAGGTAGATGGAAAGATTCGACTGCTCTCACGGGCCACCCCAAATACGTAGCATTTGAATATATGAATTAAGATAACTCCCTTCATGTAGGTTCATGTGAAAATTGAAAAGGCCCAAACAGAATTCCGGAAAACAACCGATGACCAATATTGGCCCGATCGGTAAAAAGCGTAGTTCTACTTGCATGTACTTGCGTGTATTTTGGTTAGTGGTCCTTTTGTACCTGCTGGTAACAAACTCGTTGTAGCGACTGGATGCTTTTTCCCCTTTCTTTTCTTGCAAAGATGGATAAGTCAATTGAAAGGGAGGGGCGTAGATGATTTCGCTGAATATGTAGTGTCAAAATCTCTTGGCGAGAGTTAAGTATGTGTGTAGAGGCAAGTAAAAAAAAGTGCCTCGAGTGAGATTTGAACCCGCCTGCTGCCATTCTAAGCGAACTCATAAGCAGACACAAGGAAACGTCTCCAGGTATATGTCATAGCCCGTGCATACCACAAGGCTGTAGTCTTACTTGCGGAATTGGAGAGTAGTCTACCCATGGGGAGAATTGTGGTTCTGGTCCCTTTGGCCTTTGCCATTTTCAGGTGGGAGAACATACCTGGACCAATAAAAAAAGGGAAGGCTCGAAGCAGGTCATTCAATATCAGTAAATAAGCAAAGGAAAAGTTTAGGGCCTGGTCGGGTGGTCCGCTTCAACGGAGCGAGATAGAGCGAGAGCGTTCGGGAGTTGGAAAATCTGGCATCAAATGTCTGGCGGAACTCAAACATTCGGCCAGACATTCGGCATGATGGAGCTCGGATTCTTTGATCCGACAAACTGAGTAACAAGTATAAATAAAGCCGTCGCGACCGCTGTATCATTACCTATATCATTATCTATGCTAATTCGGGACGCGACCGCGTCCTCCAGTGCGTGGTGCCGGAATATATTATTACTAAAACACGCTTTCTGTGTGTTTGCAGCGCGGCTATAACACTCAATCAATAGATCCAACCTGAAGAATTTGCTTCAAATCTACACAAAGACTGCTGACTCGGGGGATGAAAATTCCCAGATCAATTCAAGGAGTTGACGGTAGCCAGGGCTTACAGACACGAAAATACTTTCATACGGGATACAGCTGAATCGCCACTGGCCCAGTGCAACGTCGACCACTGCATAGTTAGGTGCCCTTCTATATATCGCTCATTGGGGCGGGACCAATTGGGCGATTCTCTTGCAGTAATCCCGGATGGGACAGTTGTCATGGCAGGGAGGATGAAGAAAGAGGAAGGAGTGGAATGTTAGTGAAGTTGTCCTTATTTGGCATGAACCTTTGGTGATCGAGAGTCATGATCCGAATTTCCGAAATGTCTGGCCGCTTTCTGCCGCCAGACAATTTTGCCGGGTTTTCCAACTCCCGAACTTTTTGAAGGGAGCGCAACAAAATCGGAGCGTCTGCTCCGTTGAAGCTGTGCTACGCCTGAGGTGATTCTGCCTCCGTCACCAGGGTCCAGACTCATCCCATCAAACGTCCTTTGACATCGCTACCCGAGTCGTAGTTCGATGGGTCTTATTAGATCCCATCAAAACCGGAGCTCCGGGCTGATTCCTGGTGATCCCCCCGCGATTTCTGGCGGCCTTCTGTTGCCGTTCGGTTGCCGTTGAGATCTAAAAAGACCAATCGAACGGTTCCTCACTGATGTGACAGGCAAAGGCAGAGCGTCGAGGAACCGTTCGATGGGTCTTTTTAGATTTCCCCGAAAGGGAATTTCCCACGTCATCGCCGGCGCGTCTCCGGAACCCGTACAAGTTCAACGCAAAGTACTTTTATTCTCCTGCCCAGTCAGTGCATCGGGCCCATATCTGACTGGAAAACACGATTCTATCAGTCTTAAAAAGGACACGATGTTTTCTCCCATGGGCCAATGATCACGGATCCAGGCTTGTGGTTTCAGTTGACTGTTGGGTTCCAGTTCAAGTTGGGTTTCTAAATCAAACGGAAATTAAGCCTCCTCTAATAAACACTGAGAGCTCTCTGGCTCTGAACAACCACACATGCGGGTGGTATGCTTTCGTGGATTTGTTTCGCTTCAAACATGCAGCATCGCTCTGAATTGATCGGTGAATTCAAACAAAGCGGAGTCTGAAACACTGGCAGACTTAAGAAAATTGTCAGATTCTCTCATGCAGGAACACATTCTGACCAGAAGAGCTCCTCCAAAGATATGCAAAACTTAATTGATGGGTCTGGGCATGCACTTATATTCCGCAAATTAGAGAAGCGCGCCAGATTTACTCCACTCGGTTCACTCACTCACATCGACGTCCAGTTTACGTACCAGGAGCAAGTAGTCTCCTGTATCTAGAATATTTCAGCTGGTGGTCACAAAAACAGGCATTCCGCCGCTTCCTTGGAACCAGAAGATAATTAACTCCCAAGGACTTGCAACGGGCTTCCCACCGGATCTGGCGGCATAGTCCTGGCAGACGGCAGACCTCAACGGCAACCCGACGGCAACAGCAGGCCGGCAGGAATCGCCGGGAATCACCAGAAATCAGCCCGGAGCTCCGATTTTGATGGGATCTAATAAGACCCATCGAACTATGACTCGAGCGTCAGCCGCCTGAGCAAGCCGGTCACCCGATCAGGCCCTTAGTTGCTTCCATAACACTAATAAACACGCACCTGCACCATGATCCCCGCAGGTCGTAAGGTCAGATACCACGTCAACGCGGCAGGTACTCGGCGAGAATACCCGTACCTGAAGACAGAGCACAACGAAGCTGGACCTGCCTGGACGAGCCCTGACGAGCCGACGCCCAAAAATTCCTTCATACTAGCCTCCCCAACCCATCCGTTAGGTTATTGGCCGCGACTCCAGCATCAGTCATCACTTCAGTGACGTGAAAACCCATCCGTCAATTTATATAGTTTCATTTCAATATGTACATGAAATTATCATATCAACTACTTCGCCGGCATTCATTGAAAACGCAGCTTCAGGTGCTACACAAAAATGCGTCAGTGACCACCTCAGGAAAAAAAGAAGAAATACGGATACGCACTAGCCGAGACCTACAGAATAAGAGAGAGATGGTTGCGAGTTCATCACATGCCTCCAGAAAGCCTGTGTCACGGACGCAGTGCAAGTCTCGATATCGGCTCTGTTGAAGCTGAGAACCCATTCGAGACGTATACACATAAGGCGCTCCGTTCTGTTGATCTCTTCAACGGTGTACAGCCGCTGGCCAAGGAGCCTCCAGGAACGGGTGGTATAGGCACCATCCCAAAGAAGCTTGGATGCGAGCATGTATGCACAAAGAAACAATCTTCTGCCAGACGACCGATGAAACTCTGGCAACCTGTCTTCCAAACGTTGAAGTAGTACTAGGGAAGCATAAACAGTGATCTCGTCTAGCTCCCCGTAATGCACGACGTACGCAATGAAATAGGGTAAAGGAGCCTTTTTCCAACGGCCCTGCACGGACGACTCTTGAGAGCAAGGGAATGTTCGCATTATGAACCAAGAGCACAAGATAGAAATGTACTCATGACCAAAATACTGTTCGAAAGGAACCTGAGACATTCGACTTCGTCCACGAACCTAGAAGCATGAGAGAGCAATAAGATTTATGACGCCACCTCCATAGTAGTAGATGGATGCACGAACCTGAACAGCAAGAGGCGCAACAGGTACTCTCCCTACCTCGGATCTTCAGATGACAATTCGACCCGAATGCCGACGAGAGTGGCAAAGGGATCTTAGCGCGATTTGACGTGAAAGGTGAGCACCAACACGCAAACGAAGAGGCTACAATGACGGGGTAGCCTGGACTTGATGAAATACACCGTGGCTCTGGCAGAGATGTTCTGTGCAGACACCCGGGGACGTTAGTGACATATAAAGAACATAGTAACCACAGATATAGAAGCCCATGGAGATAGAGAACGAGAGCAAATCATCATCCAATCCGCCGATTGATTCACCGTTGACAGAGATAGAAGGAGGCATCGGCAGCGGCTCACGCGCTTCGACCTTTTGTGGGACACTGGCCAAACGCGAAGAGGTCAGGATCGAAGAAGAGTGAACTGAAGGACGCGGAAAGTCGTGGCGTTGACGAGTGGGTCGCCAAGGGGCGCAGAAAACTGGAGTAGGCCGTTCCCAACTGGTGGATACGAGTAAAACGAATCCAACTTGAGAAAGGGTAGAGACAGAGGAGAAATGGTGCGTGGCCGCTGTATTCCTATTCCTGTACTCGGGGTACTGAGCACACCCCACGACCACAAATTTGGCTTGAGGTGAAAATGATCTCAATTTCCGGTATAAATGTTCATAATTATTCGCGTGGTAGCCAACCGCCGGGTCTTTAGGGCGTCGTTGGCGACTAAAACAGCACCGCCAGTGTACAAGGGAGGACAGAAGGAAAGCGAATCGCAAGCCAGACATCGAAAGGTTGTGGACTTGAAAATGTTCATAGAGTGCACAGTGGAAGGAGAGGGAAAGAATGGCAGGTCTAGGGTTCAAAGGGATCAGATGCGTCTGTGATTATACCTGACGTTCCTTCAATCCTCGGCTCCGGTCTTGCCTGGGCCATATACTTCCGTTTCCCTGTGTAAAGCGGCAGTATCCAGGCGCCGCCCGGAGGGCAATATCCTTGGAATGTACATTAGCGCTCACCAGTTTCTCGAAAAGGAGAACAAGTAGTTCCGAAAGCGGTTTATTTGCATTTGTTGAATCCAGCTTCCTCTATGGCCGAGGGCCCATCCTCCACAGGGTTATTTTCCGGCGTATTTAGCTTCGTTTCGAGGGAGTTTGAATCTTTTATCATTACTGCCACTGGAGGGACGGTCCCAGAGGTACAGGCGCTGCTCCCCAAATCCAACTTGGCTCACGAACGCGTCTACCCAGGACGAACCATGTTCACGCGTAAATTCCCCCGAACCTGCACCCCGTACATCGTCCTGGAAACGCGACGAGGCTGAGAGGAGCCCTGGTGGTCCAGTGCGTAACCCTCGCCGGGCGCCGGGTGCTTCAAGCGATAGGCGGCGTGTCGCCGCAGACCGACACAGAGAACGGAGATCGCCTAGCGCAACCCCAAAGCATTCAAGATCCGCCCAAAAGTCCCAGAGACGCGTAATAGTTGTCGAAGAAGAAGGTAGGCACAGACGTCCAGATTGCATTTGGAAGTCAACGTTTTTTACAGAGTCTCAGTCGGACCACTCCCCTTCACGCTCTCCTTCGCCTCCCACCCTGCCCCGTGTCCTTCGGCGCAGGGACTCGATCACAATGCCAGGCTCCCTATATCCACGCTCAGCTTCCACGGATCCGGAATCACCTCCTCAATATCCCAACGACGCAGAACCTCGTCAGGTCAGATTTGCGCCGGATGTTCTCAGTCCGCCTCGGAGGGATCGAAATGAAAGTGACACTATCCCAACATCATCTCTTCCCATTTGGCCCCCAAGTGTTCCCTCCGTAAAGGCAGCCGTTGAGCGATTTCATATGGGTGCCGACGATGCTGACCCCTCCATATTGTTACCTAGCCCAAAAGGCAAGGGCAGGGCGACTGCACCACTGGAGGGTGACTCGCCTCGGATACCAGCCAGGGATAAGGGCAAGGGACGGGCATATGACTTCGAGGCGGAGGCAGACACATTGGGTGAAGTGCGGGTCAGAGGCAAAGAACGAGAACTCTCCGCGGCGCGTGAGGAACAGGAGCGAAATGAAAAACGAAGATGGGAGCGTGACAAGGAGCAGGACAAGGAAGATGAGGCTGAGCGCGACAGAGAAAGGGAAACGGACAAGGAGAGAATTCGAATGTTGGAGGGGGAGATCCTCCGCCTGAAGAATGAGGTTTGTTATCATCCGTCACTTATATGTTTCTTCTAACGTCCTCTCTCGTTTAGTTGTCTAACAGGCCCTTCGTGGGTACCTCTTTTCCACCACCGCCACCTCCTCCCCCTCCTCCTCCCCCTCCTGGTTCTGGCGGAGGTCGTCTTCCGACCACCCTTTTTGCAACAGCCCGTGCCTCGCTCAAACACACTGGCTCTCTCCCAGATGAAGCCCCCATCAACCCGATTCTCCCTACCCGCCGCCATGGGCAACCTACTGTCGGTGTCCCACCAGACAAGATGGCGGCATTTTTGGAGGAAATGAAAACCGTCCGTTTGAAGAAAGCAAAACCCTCCCAGCCAGGTGTCGGCCCATCGAGTAGCTGGAGAAGCGGAAGCGCCGGATCCGCCGACAGTAACAGTAGCCACACTGTTATTGTCGGAGGACGAAGCATGTCTTCAGGAAATGCCGCCATTTTGAAGAAGCTCGGAGAGTCTTTTTCTCGGTCTCATTCCACTACGTCGAATGCGATTGGGAATACCAGCTTGAGTGGCTCTCGAATGACGCCTTGGGACCGAGAGCGATCTGCCCTCTTTGATACTACCAAAACGGGGGAGAAGAGAAAAAGAATCGCCAATCACCCGGAGGATAGTTACAACACAGACGATCAAGGTACGTTCTCGCATTTTTCACCCTTCATCTCCAGATCATCGCTTATTTGGAACCCTCAGAGCATGCGTCGAAACGCAGGTCTTCATCTTCGTCCTCTAGCTTACAATATCCAGGATCTGCAACCCTTTCCCAATCGTACCCTCCTTCCAGACAAATGGTGCCCAGGGAGAGTACCATTACCCCTTCCTTGTGCTCTGACAAGGGAAGGGAAGATGATGACGACTCTGACGAGCGGTTTCCTTCTACTCCTCCTGCTGCCACCGCTCCTTCAAATCCGCCATATATGCCTGTCAGAAAGCTTTTCGTTCCCCCGCCTCGCAAAGAGAAGCAGGTCATCGATGTCGATATGGATGTGCATGGCGGTGATACTGTGTCAGTTACCCCTCCGCCACCGAGTCGAGCACCGGCAGCCACCCGGCGCCTGCCGCCGGCGACAACAGATGTTTTTGCGAAGCGCCCTCCATCATCGCCCATGCCTGCACAGTCCCCTCGGAAACCTCGACCCCCTGCTCGCACAACTAGGCCTCCGCCTTCCGCACCCCCTCCCCCTGAGGCTGAGGAGGAAGACGAGCTTAGCCTTAGTTCGACACGCAAGATGCCCTGGAACTCAGTCCCGGCGATCCTCCGCCCCCTGTCAAGACGGGAAACACTGCGACCCTCGGAAGCAAGGCCAAGGCAAGAGGACATGCACCTCCTCCACGCTCACAGTCGCCCTTGCCTCCCCTACAGCTTGTCCCTCATACTCGCCGTGAAAAGGAACGTCCCAGCGTAGCGCTATCTGTCGCATCTTCGTCATCCCGCGGAACAGGTACGAAGAACCGCCGGAGGCAGACGCTTGATGAAGAAATTCGAAGTGCCGCAGCAGAGCGCTCACGTTCTCGGTCTTATTCGCGGTCCTCTCAGCAGGACCGTGAGCGGGAGCGTGAATTGGAGCTTGAATTGGAAAGCTTGGAAAGTGGGACACTGGTCGGTGTTGGGACGCGTCCAAAAAACCGAGGCTTCCTCGCCCGTGGCGGCGCCGGCGGCGAACCAGTCTTCATGGGGGTCGGCTATGTCGACGGCGTTGAAGATGAGGAGGACCTCGGCCAAGCTGGGGATGAAGGCGATGTTAGTGATGATGGGGATTATGAGCCGCCACCTGTCGCCACTGGGAGGCGGAAGAGGAGATGATATATTGTAAGACTTCTTGATTCATTCTTTCATTTTCTAGGGTGTTTGCGGCCGGTCGATCCTCTCTATTTCTTTTTTATTGCCGACTCGAACACATTCTATCCTTTCGCTCTGTCAATCCTTGCTGTGTGTACACATCTCCCTCGTATCTAGACCCACACATCTATATTCATGTATGTAAATATTGTAACCGGATAGTCGTTTCAAGAATTATTGTAGCGCTACTACTACTAGTTAGAATGCACGACTGTATGAGAGCTTGTTCCACATGGGCATCAATTTTCGGCGCTTTATAAGTGTGAGAATTTGCTCATTGTTTGTGAGATCCCGCTCATTTCAGCATTCTCTAAAAATTGGTGCAGTGTGTAAGTGTAGTGGATACAGTTTATGATGTGCTATGCATTACAAATGCGTCGTCGTAATTCGTTAATATTCATGCTGCATAAAGAGATGAGCTCGGGGGAAAGGGACAAAGTTCGAAGTATAATACGAACAAGACTCAACAAAGAACCGCAACCAAAAGAAGAGCAAGGGGTCCCGTAGACCAGGGCGAGAACATCCTGTCAGACTGGGCGTTGCTCGGAATGTCCCGCGAGCCCCGATTCGCCCCAGATAAGAAGATATCATGTTGGGCACCTTCGTAAAGATTAATGCGTGCTGGATTCAGGGAGAAATGACTTGCCTTCGACAAAGCCCAGGACGGAATTATATGCGGGAGATTTGGGAAACCCGTGGGCGTCGTTGCCGTCGACTTGGATGTTGTTGCCTTCCTTCTGATTCCAGTATATCATCTGTCGTGCACCTGATGTGCAGTTTCCTGGGGAGTCTTCACACCAAGTGGCAGGGACGGCGGGTGCGAGGGCTGTATCCCCTGGTTCACCCGTCACTTTACAGCGAAAGCCTGAACTCGGAGGGCAAAGATGAATTAAGTTGTCCTGAGATGATACCAGGAGACGTACCTTGCATGTACATGTTGGGCTCTCCGCAACCGTTGGGAACCCAGCCCCACTGAATGTGACTTTAGCAGATCATTAAAAAGGCGACAATAGATCGTATTTACAGCACAAATGCAACCGCCAGAAGGACATACGGGAAGGTTAGGAACAGCATATGTAGCAAGGCGCTCCCAGGGCGTGCTAGTAGAAGAGATGAATTATGAGCTGCAGCTCAGAAAACGTGCTTACTGATAAAGGGTCGTAAATACGACGAGGTTTTCCGGGGTTACTGCTGAAAGGTCCGATTGGTATGATATAGCAAATGCGGTGCCTGCCGCCATGCTCTGGTTCTGCGTATGGACTGTTACGGGTCAGAAGGAGTTCACGTTGGAAAGAAAACCGTACTGTTAAGTTCGGAGATGCAGTCCATGCCTCCGAGTCCATCAGTATAGTTCTGCCCATCACCAAAGCTGGCGGTCTGAGCACCACCAAAACCCAGAGTCGTAAAGGCGCGATTCACGGCGAGCTCCACCGTAAACTGGCCATTCGCAGGGCTGAGTTGGAATTCAGCCTGCTTTAATACTCAACATCTTAACATTTGACTCACAGCTCAAGGAAGTCGCCCTCGGCCGGGGGAAATTCGTCGCACTAGCGGACACCAATGAGTGGAATGAACAATATGGAAAGAGAAAACGGACGCCATTATTATGATGAAACCACCAGTCTTGTTTCTTCATCTGCAAACGGCACCGTCAGTTTGGGCAAGAAAAGAAATACGAGTGGCCAAGTACATCGAACAATGGCGTCGCAATGGCGTTCGTGTTCTGGTCATCAAGACCTGGTGTTGTTCCTGTTAAGATGTACACATCCTGCTACGCGTTCCCCATTTATCGACCCCCTAAACACGTTTATTTCATCGATTACTTTCTCTCACTGGTTCTTCTTGAACTACGTGAGAGGTAACAGATCTACTTATATTTCACTCTACATTACTTATTCTACCTGCAGATTGTGTACTGACTCGTACAGGTAGATACTTAATTTACTGGTTCTTCTTGAACTACGTGAGAGATTGTGTACTGACTCGTACAGCTCTCCACTGTTCACAGGTTATAGGGCCCCGACAGCGCTATACTGTGCTAGTTCCAGTCAACTGCATCGTCGATTCCAGGACTTCATTTATTGCAGCCCGTTATCGAGATGGCAGCAAGATTTCAAGCGTTTGACGATCTCGAGTACGAGACAGAGTCGTCGACAGACACATGGCCGACATGGGCGGCCAAATGTCAAGCTGCACTTGTGCTGGCGGGCTATTGGAACTACATCACGCAACGTGGTCTCACCATCCCGCCGCCGAAAATAAACAACGCAGCGACGCCGCCAGAGCTCATCGATAACCCGGCATATATGACCTGGCTTGATGAGAACCTCATAGTTCTGTCGTGCATCAGGTTGCGGATTGGGGACACCGACCAACGGCTGATTCTCAACGATGAGATCGCGGCAACAGCTTGGGCGAAGCTTAAAGCAGCACATCTTCCCTCCGGTGTGCTTTCCCAGGTTACCCTCCTGCAGCAGGCACTCGCCATTCGCTTCACTCGGGAAACTCCGCTGAAGAAAACCTCTGATGCGTTGCAAGTTATCATCGACGCGTTCTTCGCGATCCGACCGCCCACGCAAGATGAATGGACATCTATCCTTTTCCTCAATGCCATGGAATCAACCGAGTTTTCCAATGCTCGATCCTCGCTCGACACCCTGATGAGTGCAGGCACCCTCACATCTGCGGCGGTCATCACACGGATAAAGCATGAGCAGATTCGTATTGATGCCGAGAACGCGCAAACAACCGCGAACGATGCATCGTTTGCAGCCTTCAGCAAGCGCTACGAAGCAGAGGCAGGCACAGCCAGCACTGAGTACCGTAATGGAAAGGGTCCGTGCGCGAATCCGCAATGCACCGGGACGGCGAAACAGTACCACGATTGGGCACATTGTTGGGGGCCAGGTGGTCGTGCTCAGCGTCCCGAGAGTCACAAAGCCCGAGGAAAAGGACGAGGCGGAAAGAAAAAGGAGAAAGAGAAGGCCAAGGCAGCAGTCGACAGCAGTGATGAGGATTCCACTCCAGAGCGCTCTTTCCTTGCTGTCGCTGGCAAAGCTGCCAAGGAGACCACATCAGTTGATTGGTCAGCTTTCATTCTCCCCGCCGATTCACACAATGACCGTGCAATGGTCATCGACACGGTGCTACGACTATGCATATACCTTGATACTGGCGCTACCAGCTCTATCTGTCCCGTCTTGAAATACTTCACCAAGATTGTACCCTGTCACCGCAAGGTCTCCGGAGTCGCAGGATCGGCCATTTATGCTGTCGGTATTGGCGAAATCAGAATTCGAATTGGGAAGGGTCGTCATTTCACCTTAAAGGATGTGCTTTATTGCCCTCAAGCCACAATCACCTTGGTATCCGTAGGCAAACTGTGCGACGACGGTCATACTGCCGCATTTAGCAGCACTGGCTGTTCACTTCAACAGATCTCTGGGAAGCTCGTCGCAACTGGTACCAGGACCGGGACCAGTCTGTACACCCTCGATTGTGAGGCACCCATCTTTACACTGGCTACTTCCTCCCCATCCGACGCCGATACATCAATCCGTTCGCAAATTGCGAGTGCGGCTGTCCATACCATGGCAAATATTGCGTATAAGGCTACTGCAACCTTGAGAACTTGGCATCATCGCCTTCTGCACACCAATATCCCCACCGTCGTCGATATGGCCAGAGGAAATGCCGTCACTGGTATGGACATCGACCTATCAAATCTCCCTCCAAAATGTGCTGACTGCATTCTCGGAAAGCAGAAAAAGAAACCTGTTCCGAAGAAGCGTAGGGGGCCGAGGTCGACGAGAAAGCTGCAGAAAGTCTTTGCGGATTTGGCAGGGCCGCAGGCAGTGGCTGCCCGAGGTGGATTCTTGTATACATTGCAATTGATTGACGACTTCACCCATCTACAATGGACAATTCTTCTGAAAAACAAGAATGACGCTGAACAGAAATACAAAGAATGGGAAGCAGTCGTGGAAGCTGAATCGGGCGAAAAGGTCGGCATACTGCGTGTCGACGGTGGAAGCGAATTTAATTCGGCTGGATTTTGCAAATATCTACGAGAACATGGTACTCGGAAGCAGACCTCTGCACCATATTCCTCCGCACAAATGGGACTCATTGAGAGAACTCATCACACACTCATGAGTCGCACTGTAGCATCCCTATCCTCCGCTAATCTTCCGGCAAATCTGTGGGGTGAAGTAAGCCTCACTGGCACTTACGTGAAGAATCGGACGCTCACCAGCGCACTACGCAAACCCGACGTTACGCCCATCGAAAAATGGACCGAAATCAAGCCTGATCTGTCGCATATGCGTGAGATAGGTTGTCGCGCGTTTGTACTGAAGCTGCCGAAGAAAAGCAATCCCAAGATATTCAATCGTTCCATCGAATGTATAATGATTGGGTACTCGCCTTCTAATGTGGGCGAATACTACTGCTATGACCGAAAGACGAAGCGAATCCACCGTAGCCGCAATGTCGAGTTCATCGAGTCTCAGGATGAGGACTCGCGACCACTCACTGCAGCGCAGACATCGCAGAAACCCGCCGTAGCTGAGACCTTGGGAACCAATGCGACTGCCGTACCAGAGGCTCCTGCCCTTGTCGGCCCACCCGTACCTCCGCCGGCTCTTGATGCAGAGGAATCAGAGTCAGAAAGCGAGGAGGAGGATGAAGGGCCCGAGGAGACCACTAGACCGGTACGGACTCGGAAGGTGCGCGGGGATGATGGTGCATTCCCGGATGTACGCAAGGATGCTGCCGTTGCTGAAGCACGAGCAGCCGAGACTCGTGCTAAAGAGCGGCGCGCTGAAGCGAGAGCACAGCGAGCCACTATTGAAGAGATCCCCGAGGACGTGGCTGAGGAGGAGCGAGCTGCTCGCGCAGATGCCGAGGAGTATGAATATTGGGGATTATCTGCTGTGGCAAGTGAAGATGAGCCCAAAACGTGGAAACAAGCCCAAAACTCACCTTTCTCCGCTGAATGGCGCGAAGCCTACCAAGCTGAACTTGACTCGATAAAGCAACACGGCGTATACGATCTTGTCCCACCGGAATCTGTCCCAGCTGGCCGAAAAATCATACGGTCGAGACCTATCTTCAAAATCAAACGGGGAAGTGATGGAGAGATACTCAAGTTCAAGGCGCGTTTGGTTTCAATGGGCTACGCTCAGATCCACGGCCTTGACTATCGCGAAACATATGCACCGACATCTCGTTTTGAATCCTTCCGAACCGTCCTACATGCTGGTGCGACCCTCGACTACGAGATTGACCACATTGATGTGAAAACTGCGTTCCACAATGGCTTCCTTGAGGAGGAGGTCTGGCAAGAGCAGCCGAAGGGTTTCGAGGTGCCAGGAAAAGAGAAATGAGTGTGGAAACTGAAGCGGGGAATGTACGGCCTCAAACAGGGCAGCCGATCATGGAATCTCCGCCTCAATGCCGCAATGATCACACTTGGCTTCAAACGCATTTCAGTCGAACACAGCATGTATTCCCGAAGGCGTAATGGCAACGTCTCTCTAGTCGCCGTCCATGTCGACGATCTGTGCGCAGCTGCAAGCTCAAAGACAGAGATGATCACATTCAAGGAGGAGCTTAAACAACATTTCGAGATTACTGACTTGGGTCCTGTCCGCTGGATACTTGGCATTAGAATAACACGAGACCGCTCGGCACACACAATTTCCCTCGACCAACAGAGCTACATTGAGAAGATGGCAGCGCGTTTTGGTCTTGAAAACGCCCACCCTATCCGGACTCCGATGGTTCATGGTGAACCGCTGACACATTCCATGTCTCCGTCCACGGATGCTGCAAAGAGCCGCATGGCCAGTGTGCCCTACAGGGAGCTAGTTGGCTCCCTTATGTACGCGAACGTTGCCACACGCGCAGACATAGCTCACTCGGTCGGAATTGTCAGCCAATTTTGTCAAAATCCGGGTGAATTGCATTGGACAGCAGCCAAGCGGATACTTCGCTACCTCATCGGTACCAAGTCCTACGCTTTGGTGCTCGGGGGACGCGGGCCCATTAGGCTCGCTGGATTTACAGACTCGAATTATGCACCGCCGGGTGATCTGGACAAACGCAGATCGACCTCCGGCTATTGTATGTCTCTTGGCGGCGGAATCATATCATGGAGTTCAAAGCGACAATCAACTGTCGCGACATCCAGCACTGAAGCTGAGTACATGGCTTGCTGTCACGCCGCTAAAGAGGTGATTTGGCTTCGTATGCTTTTGCATGCCATCGGTTATACCCAGAAATCGGCAACAAATATTCGATGCGACAATCAAGGTGCTCTGATATTGACCGCCGATCCATCTTTCCATTCTCGCGCTAAACACATCGACGTCCAATACCATTTCTCGCGCGAACGCGTCGAAGCGGGTGAACTTACGTTCACGTACGTTCACACCTCGGAAAACATGGCAGATATATTCACCAAATCCCTGCCGGAGCCGCTATTCAAGAAATTCCGTTCAATGCTGGGCATTGTAGGTTGACTGAACACGTATAGCACGCTGAGGAGGAGTGTTAAGATGTACACATCCTGCTACGCGTTCCCCATTTATCGACCCCCTAAACACGTTTATTTCATCGATTACTTTCTCTCACTGGTTCTTCTTGAACTACGTGAGAGGTAACAGATCTACTTATATTTCACTCTACATTACTTATTCTACCTGCAGATTGTGTACTGACTCGTACAGGTAGATACTTAATTTACTGGTTCTTCTTGAACTACGTGAGAGATTGTGTACTGACTCGTACAGCTCTCCACTGTTCACAGTTCCGTTGAGACAGTACATGCCTGGATTATAAGAGACGCGTAAAAATGCGAACACTTGCGTGGCACCGACGTTGGGAAAGGACATACCCTTGTGCCAGGCTGCGAAATGGGCGCCAGCGAACGGGAGGAAATAAAAGAGCAGATAAAGAGTGAGGGAGAACATGATAGAGAGAAGGAATGAAGATGAACCTAGAAGAGCTGTGTGTGGGCCTCGCCACGGCCGTTATTGTTTTGTCGAAGGAACATTGTTCTGGGCACAGCCACATGCGTCAAATCTAATCTAATCGGTTAAGCGACTGCCAAGCAACTACCGAGGAGCCACATCCAAGTCGACTGTTCAGAATTGACCGCGGACTCTCTGCCCACTTGCATCTTTCTCTTTAGTGTCGATCCTTGCAAATCAAGTAGCAAAAATACACTCAGTTTCTCAGGATGGATGAGGCGTACAGGAATACAAGGCAAACGAAATATTACTGACGAATTACCGGCCCTCTTAGCAGGTATCAGCATCGTTCTTCAGGGCTTCTGTTTTAGCTCATATCTACATCTTCGGGCGGTTTACGCTCTCGCACGTTACCAGTGCGGGCTACCTCGTCGCGGACCAATTCTCCTTCTCGTCTCCACTGCGCCTTCTCATACGCATCCCATTGCTCCTTGGCATCCACCCACCTCTCCTGTACGTCTCGGATGTCATCTGCAGACCCATGCATGGGGCCGATGGCACTGGAAAACAATGCATACGAATTGGGTCGCGCCGCCGAAGATGTGTCCGTGGTATCGATGGTGCCGGGCGGAGCATTGGAGTCGGGGGGCGGGACGAAAACATAACCCGTCGCGCGGTCGATGGCCCTTGTGAGATGTAGCATCGAGTTTTTGTCCTAGAATACTGCTTGAGTCAAGTCCATGCCGGTGCCGTACCCGGGTACCTCGACTGCAAGCGTCTCGAAGCCAACGAGGCTATAGTCCTCAATCAGGGAGATCATGGCCATGTTCAGGGCTGCAAAACGCGGGGTCGACGTGGACAGGGCGTTCTCGAGGTACGACAAGTCTTGCACCTCGGTGTAGAAGTCGAGATTGAAATCTAAGAGCAAATTAAGATGAGGGTGTGGACTGGAGGAGCGAAATGCACCGAGATCGCCGTATTGTGCTATTAGGTCGACCTTGGATAGGACATTAATGTGCGGAAGCTCTAGATGCAGCATGGTGCGGAGGGAGAGGAGGAGCACGGAGATATATTTTGATGCATCTGTTACATAGTGCGCGTCGCACAAATGCACCGCGGCCAACTACTAGTCTGCTTGTAATGAACACCGAGGCAACCCAGAGCGATGGAACGCACGCGAAATCCGCTCTTGGTCAGCTTCTCCACGATGTTCTTTAGACTCTCGTGGTTCGTGCTGAGCTCCACTTGCCCGGGCAGGTCAAAGAGAACGTAGGCGTCCTTGCCCAACTCTTGGAGTCGTTCCTCCAGCCAGTCAAAGTTGGCCTCAAGGTATTCCATACAGTAGAGAAGCCCTCCGTTTGGTCCGAGCCCGTGCTCGGCCATGACATCTTGCAGGGTTATTAGGGAGGAAATGTCGACGGCGCATGGATATGTGATTGAATCGTTTGCTGGATCGAGGTTGACCACAGATATCGGACGATTCAGAGCTGTGAAGAGCTGATGCTTCCCGTAACAATAAGTCGATTTTCCGCTACCAGGTGAGCCGCATACAACCTCTCCGAATGGCATCGAGGTGACCGGTGAAGGTTGCAGTGACGACTTTGTGTGACAGCTACTGACTGGCAACATATGCGGGCCGGTCGGGACGAGCAGAATATGCACATCCGTTTTGTCTATACAGTACATTTGTTTTTCGTTTATACCTACTGCGACAACAACTCGAGCATCTACCTACGCCGACAGCTTCTTGCGGAGGAGCTCCTTGAGCGTCTCACCGTCCTCGGCGAATTTCTTGATACCCTCGTGCAGCTTATCAAACGCCATCTGGTCTTGCAGCAGCGCCCATCGGAACTCGGGCTCGTTGTCGACGAAGCTGACCTTGGCGATGGGGTCGGCCTGGGCAGCTATGCGTCGTCAGAAGTTAGCACGCATTTAATTCATATTATTTCTGGCGGCACTAACCAGCTTGAGAGTTGAGCTTCTGGGGAACGGGCTCCGTTGAGGACTTGAGCTCCTCGAGCAGAGCGGGCGCAATGGTTAGGAAGTCAACACCGGCGAGAGCCTTGATCTCGCCGACCTGTCGCACAGCATCAGTATGAAAGAAGTACATGTGTGCAAAATGAACGCGACAAACATTACGGAACGACGCGCCCATGACGATGGTCTTGTACCCGTGTTGCTTGTAGTAGTTAAAGATCTTCTTGACGGACTGCACACCCGGGTCTGCATCGCCCTCGTAGGTCTTGCCGGTGCTCTTCTTATACCAATCGAGAATACGGCCGACGAACGGCGAAATGAGCGTGACGCCCGCCTCAGCACAGGCAACCGCCTGGCCGAAACCGAACAGCAGCGTCAGGTTGCAATGGATCTTGTCGTCCCGCTCGAGTTCGCGTGCAGCTTGGATACCCTCCCAGGTTGATGCGATCTTGATCAAGATGCGGTCCTTCTTGATGCCGACCGAATCGTACAGCGCAATGAGCTCTTTTGCCTGAACACAAAAGGTATCGAATCAACAGAAATTATCAGGGAGACGAGCGCGTACCTTGGCCTTGGTCGCCTCCTTGTCGAAGGAGAGACGAGCATCGACTTCGGTGGATACTCTGCCGGGAATGATTTTGAGGATTTCCGTGCCGAATTCTACGAGCTGTAACACATTGAGGGACGTTTCGAGCGACTGAGGATGAAGGACGCTACCAGGCGGTCGGTGGCGGCGTTCACCTGGTCCTCGAGACTGCCGCCTTTGGATTTACCGTACTTGACGGCGTTATCGATGAGGCTGGCGTAGCCGGCCTTGTTGGAGGCGGCGAGAATCAGGGAAGGGTTGGTGGTTGCATCCTGAATCGAATGTCAAGTGCGAACCGGGGTGCTCCAGGACAAAGCCTACCTGTGGCTTGTAGACGTCAATCGCTATCGCGATGGGCAGGATATCAGTTGGCGAACGCGAAGGTGGAACAAAGCGCACACTCGAAGTCACCCGAGTCGGAAACGACGACTGTGCCGGTCTGTTTCAATAAATCCAAAGAGGTGGTCATGGTAGTAGAAAGGAAGAAAATGGAGGTGGATGAAATGTGACGCGAGTGCTATATCATTACTAATTTTATTTACTCAGGTTACCCGACAATCCCCGCAAAGCGTCCCCAAGTGAATCCGTGCGGGGTCCGTTTAGTCCGTATACCGGAACAATTTTTGTGGACTCAGGTACACTCTGTATGCTCCGAGTTCGATTTACCTCACCGGGTTCCTCCGCCTTGTCCTCCGCTAAACAAACCGAAGAAAGACGAACGTTGGCAACTTTCATATTGATTGTGCGACGAGACGGCCCTAACGGCCCGGAAACCGATCCCTTACACCGCAAGTCTACTACACTTGGACCGTGATTCCGCAGACAACCCCGGCCCCCAGCCGTTCAATTTCACTCAAGACGCCCGCCTCGTTCAATATCACCAAACCCTTGTCCTTTTCTTTCTCCTTCTCCTGTCGAAAATAGAGTCAGCCCCATCCCCGAAAAGATGCTATCTCCGCACCTTTTTCACTGGCAGACCCGAAAACCCTCCGAGCACCCTGAATGGCCGGGGCTGCTTGAGAGTCGGGTCCCAAACGCCACCGAACCGGTCTCCGCCCAACGGATCGCAGAAAATTTTGAAAGTGTCGGCATACACGCGCTGGGAGCGGTTGTCAGTTACCCGACCGGATAAACACTCGGGAAACTGACCTGGAGGTCGTCGAATAGCAGGCGCGCGGGATCGAATCCCGGCCGCGAGACTGTTAGAGAGTCTTCCCGAGGGAGATTGGCGTATCGGCCGTTTGCTGCTAGAGACGAGTCGATGTTTTGCGCGTATCGTGGCAGAACCGCGGGGTCCATCCGCACCAAGAAGTCGTAGTCGTCCGTAGGGTGGATAAACATCGACTGCCAGATCTAAATCAATGACCCGAAATTCGTTTTCGACTGGGTACGCCGCACCTTGACATCAAGCTTGCCCTCTTCCATCTCGGAGAGACAACCCCACGTCGCCTTGGCCAGGGCGCGGATCCGCTGCGCTACCATGACGTCGGGGCCGTTTTGTGTCCATATGTGCCCCTCCGAGTCGGCCTCTGTCGAGATCTTCCACACTCCTGTTCTTGAGCCCGTGGCCGTGGGGGTCTGATGAGCTTCACTGGACTCGCCACCATACAAAGGCACGAATAACCCGTCTTCCCACTTCCAATCTTTCAAGAACTCTACGACCGTGGCAAATCCGCGTTCCTTGCTCCCCGGCACGCTGGCCCGCTCGGCCGTCTGATTCTCGGGGTCGATGCTGAGATCCCGTCCATCTCCGATGAAGAAGCTGGCGCAAAGAATCTCCACTGCCTCGTCGGAGACATGTCCGTGCATTACCCAGTGTGCCGAAAGCCACCGCTTTACGAGCCGCACCGTCGACGCATACGCCACGAAGCGGTGGTTCAGCGCCGCGACGGCACGGTGGTGTCGGGGTGCGTGAATGAATCGTCTCACGTAGAGCTCCTTGGCATCGACAGCCTCATGGTGTTCCTTGCCCTTTTTCTTCTCCGAGGGCACATTGATGTGCGGGAGCGCATTTTTGCCCGTGATGAGGCGGTCAAGGAGGGTCGCCTCGCGGTCGTGCCAGATATGTGCAGAGAACGCCCACCCAGCGGCGGTGACGATCTCCAGTCGCGAGTTGTCCTGGATTTCAGAGGTACTTACGCCGTCCCCAACAACGACATTGGCTTTAAGGCCATCGACTGACGTCATAAGGGCGGTCGCCACACGCTCGAAAAATGCTAGCTTTATCTTTTGGATGGCGCGTAGGTCGTCGGGCCATTTGGCCGATTTCTCAAACTGGAGAACAATTTCCATCGAAGGGAGGTAGCGTGCATTTTGAGGCAGGGATGGGGCCAGAGACTCGGACACAGGGACAGGGCTGAATACGCTCGTGTACCGGAGGTACTCGGAAATGGCGCTGACGTTTGCGAGACTGAGTGGGAGTCCCTCGTTCAACCCCTTGAGTTGCTTAACGAGCTCATCAAACGCCAGCATGGCCCCTTTAAACCCTACAACGGCCCCAGAACCTGTGTATACCCGCGAGACCGTTTCCGGGAGGCGGACAACCTCGTCGAATCCGCTATGCCAGGTCTGCATCGCCGTGACATCTTCGAGCCCAAAATGCCGCTGCAGAACCTGGCGCACAATCATGGCGGGCACTTGAGCCCGCTCATCAGCAGATTTGATATCCCATACGACGCTCTCGATGATGCGCCCATCTTTAAAGCGCCGGAGCTCGGCTTTGTCTCCCCAAAAGTCGCGGAAGCGCTCAACCACTGCAGGATCTGTTTCATCGGCGGCTGGACCATGATCGACGAGGCGGAATGCATTGTGAGGATCGTGGATAAGCCCGATGTAGAGAACATCGGGATTCGTCGGGAGAGCCTGGGAAAGCGGGCGGGTGGAGGAGGACGGGTGGAGAATGGTGATCGCCTTTGCTCTGTCGCCCAGTCCTTGCCGCAGGAGAACGGCCATGGAAGAAATTAAGGCACCGGCGGGAGAACCAATGTCGAGTGTCGAGTGGAGTGACGGGGAGCGTGGCTTGGCGGAGGAAATATCGACCCTACAGCCGGGTTAGATACTCTCAACTGTAAGTACAATATGCTCACCGAATAATAGTATCAAATCGCGTTGATAAATCGCGTTGTTCTCTGAGAAACACGTCGGCAAACGGGTCACTGCCAATGGGTGCACCGTTCAATTTCTCGAGGGTCATCCGAGCGTCATTTTGGAGCTAAAATGAATCATCAATTCAACGTGTGCAGTAATGAAGAAGAAAATATGAACCAGTTGCAAGGAACCGAGAGGAATACTCGACAACATGTTGAGCGTCGACGATGAATCAACGAAGACAGCTTCATGATGTTCCCGATACTCATCAGGCGAAAACTAGATCGCGGTCAGTGCCAAGCTGGGGTAAAAGAAATTCTTCCACATACTCTGTGGCCCTCCTTGGTCTTGTGGAATACAGCCTCGTTTCCAAAGTCGTGCGTTGCTGACTCGAAATTAGTATCGTGAGCTTAAAGTACAAAATGGCCAACGCACACAAAAAGTCCAAGGCCGCTCTGAAAAGTTGATATGAGCTTAATCCTCTTCCCAGGGCCTTTCTTTTGGCTCCCTTGCCCTTGGGCTCTTCGCCAAAGACCAAAAACCCAAGCAGACTGGCCCACCATGAACCCATACCGTCGAAACCACGCACGCACATCCGGGAACCCTCCCCGTAGCCGCGCTGGTTGGCCCAAACCCGTAACAGGGCGAGAGCGTCACTGAACGAAGGAGTATGTTCCTTGAGGGCGAAGGTAGCCAACAAATGAGTTTTCGGTATAAGGGCGGTTAGTAAAGCAGAGTTATATAAGGGTGTCGGCCTCGAAACGGTGTCGTTATCACCGGATATCCGGATATTGGAATGTGAGGGGGATAGTCGGTGTAGTGGAATGGATGAGTTGGCGGATAGCACAGGGATAATGCACACTCGTGCATTGAGCTTGGTGAAATCGTTAGGTGATTCATCTGTTTCAAAAGTTTTACTTTTACATGACAAGGATCGAAGGGGAATCCGGACCTTGTCGAGGTTCGAGGACCAATTTTGTAAGTCGGGGGTCGTTAGATGACGACTCGTAAGTAATGTCAACGTTGAGACCACTTTTAGAACTTTGGATCCCGGCTGCAAGAGTGGCCAAATAGAAGGCTCGCTTGTGAAAAAAACGACCATTGAGATAATCCTTCTCTTGAAAAAGACTCTGTGTCCAGACGTCGGCTGAGTACTGAAAGATTGGATGCAAGCAACTCACGGGAGGCATCTCGACCGCCAAGTCAACACCAAATTTGGAGCCATCCTTGCCCTTGACGCTAATTTTGTTGGGCCAGCTTCCAACCATAGTAATGTCGCTGGGCCGTTCGAAAGCGACTTTCCAATTGGTGTCCTCCGCTGGTTGGGGCAGGCAATATGGGACAGAAATTCCCTTCTTGATGAGCTTGCGGGAAGCCTCGAGTGGATGTTGAGGCGCGACTGGGGCCAGTTCTGTAAGCACCCTGTGCAGAGCTTGCAGGAAACGATCCAGGGGTGGGATTCTGGCAGTTTTGGGCCGCACATTTGGTAGGAGGGCATCAATCTGAGCATTTTAGCACCACATCTCGGTTGTAGTCACATAGCACACCTGGAGCTTGAATGTGCTGGACCGGAATAAATCCTTCGCATCATTGATAACTCGGAGCTCTTCGCCTGTTGGTGGCTTCTTCGGTTTTGTGCCAAAAGCGCTGTTGTCGACGGTGACTGCCACCTGGACCTGTGCCGGCGCTATGCCGCCCCATTCCTCGTTGTCTACGTCTTGTTCCAAATGTTCGGTTTCGGAAGCCAGGCCAGATTCACCGTCACTTAGCCTGCGAGTCTAGAGGACGTTAGAGTATGGCCCCTAAGGGGTATCTGAAGGAGCACCTTGCGAGGTTCAGTGTCGCCGGCGCGCTTTCGCTTCAAGTTCAAGGCCATTCTGCAAAATTTGCACAGCCACGCGATCAGATCAGTTCACGTCGGTATCTTCCGCCGCCCTGCTCTCTTTCCATCTTGCTTCCTCCGCCCTGTCTCAAGGTTCTCCACCCTCGATCTCTCAATCCTGGCACAACGACTGGTCGTCATCATCTGCAACCTCTTGTCTTTTCAAGATACCTAAATAAATACCTTCATTTCCACACTGATGAGATGCATTGCACTTTTCGGGTTTCACCCAGGACTGTACTGCAGGCGATGTCTTCCAGACCTTGTTACTCTTTCCTCTCCTTTTTCAGGCCCGTCAAAAAAAGCGCTTGGGGCTGGTATCGTAAGAGGAAATTCCAATACATACCAGCAAGATATTTCAGGTCTTATTTGATACCTCCTCTCCCGAGTCTGCCGAGTCCAATGGTTGCACACGACGAGATGTTTCCCTCCACATCCAGTTGCCGGAACCATCCTGCCCGCACCCCGGATTCGGGGCCCGCAAGGCTCCATCGGGGCTAAAAAAATACGAGTACGGTTCTCCGTTCTTGTATAGCCAACCACTTTCTGATTCTGATAGTCCTTCTTTGGTATTTCTTGCTCTAATCCGGCTTTAATACCTTCTTCCCCCTTTCAAGCGCCCATCTTATGGCATTCAAAGTTTCAACTTCACCATGGTAATATCTTCACGACGAACTGCACTAACCACTTCAGTATCGTCTTTCGACATTACTTCTACCATCCAATCCACCTCGCATAAACCTGAGACGATCGAGAGCCGTCCATGGTATATGCACCAGATACAGAATCCCATGGAACGCTCATCAACCCAGTGGCGCTGGAGAACATCAGAACTATCCAAGAACGGACACGATAAGCCAGCCGAGACTTTTGGTCTGGGTAAGATGGCTACTTGTGTTGCGTACAATCCAAAACCGAGCAGCGACGGCGTCTGGATCCTAGACTCTAGATTCCCAACGGCTTCTCCCACCGTTCTTTTTCCCTTTCTCTTTTCTACTGTATGAAAGCCAACCGCCTGACCAAGGATCAGTCAGGATCAGTCCCTACTGAATGCCAGGCGAATCGAGTTCGAAAGCAAGTCGTCGATTGCAATATCAGGGCTCGCAGTTTCAGAATTTCCGCAGGCCTCCGTGCCATGTGTGGAATTACATGCATACGTTTATAGTTGCGTTACTTGGAATGTTCTGCACTCGAGAGACCCGTACGTACGGTACAAGTCTGTACAAGTAACATGTATTCATAACATCGTCCCGAAAGGTTCCGAACAGTTCCGAACTGCGTAGATATCCGTTCCCTATCAGTATTCGGTCAGCCAACGAGCTCGAGCTTTCTTGTTTTCTTGTGATTTTTAGTGATCTTTATGCATCGGTGACGCTTCGGTCACTTCACTGCTTGGCCTTTTCAAGGTTTTTTTTTTTTTGGTTACGGCATAACTTTTTCGGCCGCTCTCCGACAACACCCGAATAGCTCAATCATCACTCTCATGATCTCCGTCCGAATTCTTGGATCCTCCGCTATGCTACCCTACGCGTGTTGACATTCGCGCATGCACTTGCTGTAGCATTTGGGCATGTACACAGTTAACACCATGCCTGAAGATGTCCGAGATCACCCATTCCTCCGCGGTATCCTGCGGCGGCAAATCACTTGTTGTTTCTCTTAGGCTCGAGCCAGCCGCAGACGCCTGCCGGGAATTTTGATGACAATCGATCGCAAGCCGTTGGCTTTTCCGCCGGCTTATTGATCGATTGTCATCAATATTTCGCCGTCTCGAAAATCGTTTGGTTCGAGTCTATGTTTCTCTGGAGAAGTTGCCGATTAGAAAGGCTTTTCACTTGGATGTCAAACGCGCTGAGCGATTAAGCCCGCGTGGTCTGTTCAGTCTCTCAAAGCCAAAGGAACGCCGCACTTTTTCTGGCCAAAAATCGTCCCCTCCTCGCACGGCCTTCAGATGGTTGTTCGAATCAGAAGCGAACCATGGCAGACCATGGCTTCGTGATTCGTGAACAGGATCCGTCTGATCCTCGTCCGCGTGAGGTAAGTACCCCAACTTACAGAGAGTTGGGTAGGTTCTTCATTAATTCCACCGTATCAGTTAAGGTCGGACTGTTCCCGGCTATGGAAGATCTGGGTGTTGGGGTGATGACGCATTCTTCCAGTTCAGTCGCGAGGAAAACATGGCTGTGGAGATAGAAGAGCGTAACAGGCTATTCTGCGCGGACATCATAACTTCTTTCCGCTTGCGGATATATTTCATGACACCTGGAGACTGTATAAATGTGTCTCTCCGGGGAAACTCGACAAACACCCTCACACCCGACTTGAACGCGACAATGGGCGACCAGGTTTTCCCTCTCGAAAGGTCCTGGTACATCGGCAACACGATCTTTGCTATCCTCTATGGTCAGTACTGCGGATGACGGAGCTCGACCTGGCGCTTAAAACCATGTCTTTATTTCTCAGGTATCGAGCTGTGCATGTTCTTCATGTCGTCCTATTTTCTGTGGAATAGTTCAAAGGCGAACAAGTCCAGACTGTTCTACATAGGGTATTCCGCGACGCTCCTTGTTTTAATAACCTTTGCCATGTCGGCGAATTTATACTTTGGTGAGTCGGACCATCGAATTCCAGCTCACGGCTCAAACCAAGGGTGCAGGTCAAATGATGTGGATCGAACATAGAGACGTCGAGGGCGGTCCTGTCCAATTTTTCTCCGACAACATAGCAGCCTGGTATAATACCTTTGGAACTGCGGCCGATGTAACCGCCAACATCATGGGAGATGCGTTGATGGTACGTGTGGCCCTTTTCCTTTACGCGCCATTCATGTTATGCCTACGGACCACTTATTGTTTTTTTCACCCCAGTTGTACCGATGCTATGTATTTTGGAGTAGTACCAGCATCTGGCCGATTGTTTTCCCTGGTCTCCTTTTCCTGGCTTCAGCGTGTATGCTTGCCCCTCCTAAAACGTGATTTTGTTCTCATCTTCCCCAGCAATGGGCATCGTCATGACCATTCAAAGCGGCCTTCCCGGAGGGAACCTGTTCCAGGGAACCACTGTCAACTTCGGGATCCCCTGGCTTGGTTAGTTCTACATGAACTTAACGGCCTTGATTGTACTCATCCGTTTCCAAAGTCCTCACCATTACATTCAATGTTCTGACCACCTCGATGATCACTTACCGTCTTTTCGCCGTCAGCCGCAGCATGCGAAATGTCCTTGCTAAGGAGCGTGCCGACGTCTATACCGGGGTTATCGCCATCCTCGTCGAGTCCGCCATGCCCTTCACTCTGCTTGGCATCGGGTATCTTGTCACATACGTCAGGAACGATCCCGAGGTGCTCGCCTTCGCCGATGTGTGGGGCTGTTTCGTCTCTCTCTCACCACAAGCGATCATCCTGCGAGTTGCTATGGGCTCCGCGTGGTCGAAGAAAACTATCACTCAATATGGCACGAACACGGCCGTTGTCTTCACGGATAGTTACAGACCTCAAGGTACAGCCCTCCAGACTTTTGGAAAAGAGTCGCTGGCAGGCTCTGGAAGCACCCGCGCTTTCGCTATGAGTTCCAAAAGATCAGACCCAAATTTTGACGGACGACCGGACCCAAATTTCGAGGACGATGTTTGATATTCAATGGCGCCACAGGCCTACCTTTGTTTTATTTGGGTATCATTATCATGTACAGTGCATTCAGAGAGGGGAAAAAAATGTTGCATATCCATCGAAGATTTGGAGCACTAATTGAGTTTAATGAATGAAATATATCGTGCATGGAGAAGAAGACTACATAAGCGCCAAGGGTCGTTATATATGTGCGACGATCGTCAAACCAAAAGACAGGGTTGGACATTCTAAAGTAGCTCTGCATAGTGTGCACGCCGCCGCCGCCGCCGCATCATAAGTGTTTTTTTCTATGTCAACGCCTATATGATTCCGACTTACCGTCCCACTTCTCACATATATGTCGGATAGCCCAGACCACACGGTGACATCTACACGAATAGACAAGGACCTAGGAGAAACTTGCGCATAGCCTTTCGAGATCTGACCCAGCCATCTACGCCGGAATCTCTTTTGAATTTTTTTTTGAATTTTTTCTCTCCACTGCAACTTCACTGCCACTATGTGTAGATGATCGATGATTCTCTGATCATGATCGAGATATTTACTTCCGCGTTTCTGCCAAGAGACAGGAACGTCACTCGGAAAAAGTTGACTTCAGTTCTGCCCATTGAGATTGTTTATAGTATGGACGTAGAGAGTACAGATCATCGCTCCGAAACTCTGGAGCAATTTTTTGACCGTCGAAAGTATTCATAGTTTTATGGATGAAGATCTTACAACACATAAACACAAATTAAACAGTTTGGTACTGGTACATATAGAGTCCTGACGTGCACCCCGTTAGTCGAAAAATGGGACAAAGGTAGAAGAAAGACAAACCGGATGCCCCGACGCCCTTTCCCATGATGTCAATTTTGCAATTTGGTGTTGAGCAGCGAAACTCGAAGCTCTGATAAGAGCTGGATTCACAGCGATAGCCGGGCAGTCGGTGAGTTTCGCCAAAAGAAACTGGGAGAGATCCGAAGAGCTTCCCACCAGTCGGTCGAGTGGCCCACGATAGTTTATGCATCTTCATCTTTTTCGTCACTGGCAATGACCAGACATCAAGAGTGGCCGGTTCATCCGTTAGGTGAGCGCTGGAATCATTGCGAGGCGGGACAGTGATAGATAGACTGCAGTTTTCCATGCCAAAGTCCGCTACTCTAAACTGAGCAACAGTCGAAATCTATTCAAGAAAGGGTGAGAAGAATGGAAGATACATCCGGGACGGATATCGTACCTTCGGTGTAACCAGAAGATGTCTCTCATACTCGGGGACCATGCCATCTGGTATGGGGCGCATGAGTCCATAAGGCGGGAAAACCTTATGCGGCTCTGTGGAGGAAATCTGGACAAAAGCGCGGGCATGGTTGACGATCGGGTCGTGTTTGGAACTTGTCAGCGACGTCTGTGAATACAATTCGGCAAGATTGACATAGGGACTCCGAATTTCAAGGTCATCCTCTCCATTGGTCGACGTTCGATTGGCGGCACGATGTTGGACGACCCCAAGGTACAGCAATAATAACATATCGATTACGGTGCAGCAGATGATAATGGCTGTTGCAATGCGCACAAGCCGCTCAAGCCTGAAGAGCGAGCGAGGAGAGGAGGAGGAGGCTGGTGGAGAACCATGAGAATACCCCCAAAAAACGATGGATCTCGACAGACCGAGTTCTTTTTGAGCCAAGGGAGATGTATCATTGTCTTGGAGTAGAGCTGCGTACTCCCCGTCAGGCATCTGGCTAAAATCACGGTACGTGCGGTTCGGAATGTATTGAGGTGTATCAAAGGCTTCGCTTTCTGACCCAGAGTCGCTAGTACTGGGAGAAGCTGGCGGAGGCTGGTTGAAACTCATGGGATGTAACGGATGTTTTTTTTTTCACGAACCGGGGATTGGGATGTCGTATGAATACGCCTATTTACCAGCCCTCCGGTGGGAATCGAAGCCTCGAAGACATCCAGCGGCAGTGATCCAATACGAGCACGGTGTATTTCGGTGACGAGCGCTCGGAGCGCGTGAGCGGGACGCACAAACACACACACAGCCACCTCCTTCGGTTTGCTCAAAAGTCAAAACGCTCTTCTCGATAAGGATCTATACCATAGCGGTCTGCTTGACTCCCACGAATGCAGCCGAAAATACTTCTCATTGGCGCTGGCGGAAGATTGTGAGAAATTGGGGCTGATTCGTTCTTTGGTTCTTTCTCCGGACTCGTCGCTCTGGTCGACCCTCGGACACCTTCCCCACTTTTCAATATGAATGCCGGTTCGATGCCACTCAGTCGAACACATGGTCCGCATCCTCTCGTCGCTCGAATTGATGGTTCAAAGAATGATTCTCCCCTTACTTCTCCTTTTCCTTGGAGTCAAAATCGGTGGCATCCTCTGGTTTCGCAGTGCATTTAGCGCACCAACGCAGCATAGTCAATATTTTTTTGATGTTACTGCGCTTCCTCACCTTTTTGACTTAGCATTTATCGGGGATGACTACCCTCGAGTATGGCCCATAAAATTGCCAGAAAACAAAGTTATCATTGCCATCCACGATACTGTTCGTTATCAACTCGACACTGAGGATGGTGCTGCTGAGTGGGCTGCCTCGTCGCCGGGAAATGGGATGATATATCTTGGCGGCCATTGTCGGCCTTTCAGTATTTCCATGTTCCACCAAATACGATGTTGTGAGTTCCCCATTCTGTCCTCATTCACCCAAACTTGAAGCAACGCCAAATCCTAACGAAACGAAACACAACTCAGTGGACAATCTCCGTCGCGCCTTTGTGGGTGTACATAATGGTACCGGCTCCACACGTCGGGATGCAGTAGACTGGGAAGTAACTCGCCATTGTCTCAATTACTTGCGACAGATGGTATTTTGTCGTTCTGATCCATATCTCGATTCCATCCTTGGATATCCAGTTCCGAATGCGCACCCAGACACGGACCAGTGCCATGATTGGAGTGCCGTGTACCAAGAAGCGCAGATGAATCAACAGCGTTGCGGTGTATCGTAGGTAAATGACCTTTCTTTCTCATTAATCTCGCTGATTCACTGCCTCCAAGCAGTAGTATATATATAACCTGCATACATTCATCTCGCCCGCCGAAAATGCATTGGACTTTAGGGCGGGACACCCGTTCCCATCCAACCAAGCGAGGTACGAGCTCACTCATGGTTGAAGCGTCTGTCTACGAGAGACTACCGTTTTCAACGCAAACACAAGGTTCAACTTCCAAGTTCACTTCTCATACTGTAAGTTACAAGAGAACTTCCCTTGCGACATATCAAATACAATCAACCACTCAAAAACATGACACTCGTATACATAATGAATAATCCCCTCGAGGTGTGTTGTCGTAAGGCAGTTAATACGTCGTTAAACACGTGAAGATGAACTATATTTTTCATCCCGTTCCGAATCGTGGTCGACAACAGATCGTTCCACTCCAGATGCAACACGCGAAACAGTCTCCTGCGTCCATGCCGCGCCCATCGCAACACGCAGGATAATCGCCTGGGGTGAGAGAGTCTGGAAAGAAATCATGAGCCATTACTAACCTTGCGCAATCAAGGGAAATGGGACGGACAACGAAACATCCCCACACGCCCGCCCAAGCCAGAGATTCGGGGACTTGCTTTGTATACGTGACAAGATACCCGATGCCAAGCAGAGTGAACGGAAGAGCCGATTCGACCAAAATAGCGACAAGGCCTGTGTACTTCTTCGTTGCTTCCGAACCAAGTACTCTATTGGCTTTGCCATGCATTGCAATGAGACGCACAGCTATCATGGCAGTGACAAGGATGTTGAAAACAATGGTGAGGGCTGCCATTCAAACAAGGCGTCAAGATGGTATCACACCACGAACATGAGCCACGTACAAACCCAGGGGATCCCGAAGTTTACAGTACTTCCGTGGAACAGATCTCCTCCGGGAAGGCCACTCTGGATAGTCATTGTAATTCCCATGGCTAGGATTTTCGGTGAGTTCTTCGATAAATAACGTGACGAATCAAAGGCTCACCTACGGAACCCAAATAGAAGAGAGAGGGGAAAATCATGGCCAACGGCGAATGACTCCAGAATACATAACACCGATACAGCTGATAGTCGATGAGTAATCTCCAGTATTTCTAATTTTATGTACAACCATGAGACCATCTCCCAGGACATTGGCGGTGACGTCGGCCGCGGTTCCTAAGGTATTATACCAGATGGCAATGTTCTCCCCGAAAAAGGCTACCGGGCCGCCCTCCACATCGCGACCTTCAATCCACATGGCTTGTTTTTTTAGGATTAGAGACTGTTCAAAATGAGGACAAGCGTGCATCTTACCTTGACCAAAGTATTGATTACAGGCCAACGCGATTGTAATCAATGCCATTAAAAGTGCCGAGTATAAAATGTACAACGTTTTGGCTTTGCGACTTCCAGGGCCTGCATTGAGGTAATGAACAGACTGGACGAACATGGAGATCTGGATTCCTAGTACGCCGATGAAATCAGTCTCAATGTTGATAATTCACGGAGACAATTACCATAGAGGATGGCAAAGAACGCGTTGCCGACGTACCAAGAGCGCTCAAGAGGAAAGACCTGGTCGCCCATTATGAAGGTTCGGCTAGAGGGGAGGGTGCGGAGGCTTGCCGAATAACATGATTGACCAAGGCCAACTTATATGTCTCGGTACCAGACCCATTCGGCGGATCACAAGGGGTTAACACACTCATGAGAACCAGGCACACAAGACACAGATTCAGAATTGGTTTATCGCCTTATAACGGCATTGACGACTGCATTAAGGCAGTATCGGGTAAACCGGTAAGATGATCTTAGGGTTGAACTTTTTTTTTGTGGAGCGTTAAGGCTTGGGTAACAGCAATAGGGTTGAACTTGGTGAACACTAATGACATGGCCTACGCTTGGGATTAGGATGCGGTACACACAAATGCTCTTTGTCGCGTCTAAAGCATATAGATGAATGTTGACAAGCACGCGAATCAACAAGTGAGGTAAACAAGCATGGATAACGCGATCCCAAAACAGAAAATGCGGTCCAGAATGAAGGTGAAAATGCATGGCGGTTCTGGTGCAGAATAAATTGATGACTTGAAAATATGGTAGGATATGGTAGCAGTACCTACTTCAGGTGAGTGAGGAGTAGTTAAGTACCGGTGAGGATGGTGTCCAGCTTGTGAGGACCCAAGACTGACAAGAAACAGGTCAATCTCAGGCTCGTGCTCGTGGGGAAAAACATAGGCGTGCTTACCTTCGGCGCTCGGTGGCGCCGCTGTCTCATCGCGGCCTACGCGCCGTTAAGTGATGATTTTGACGATGATGGAAAGAGATAAGATACCTTCAAGTGGCGCTGAGTTGACGGCCAGGGCCAGCAAGGCGAAAACGAAGGTAAGTCTGAGAGGATTCATGTTGTTGTTTTTTTTCACGAGGGAGAAATCAAACATCGTGGGTGGTATATATAAGGCGGGCCGCGGCAGCTGCAGAATCTAAAGAATATTGTTTTTCATGGTTCCAGGGGGTCTGGGGTTTGCGGTGTTGAAAGGGAAATAGTCGTGCTTCCTGGGCGCTCCCGCAGCGCCGGTGTAAGTAACCTCCGTTTGGTGGTCTTGTTGAGACCGCGAAGCATGATTGATATATCGGATGCAGATGGTTGATGTTGAGCATGAAAAACCGCGGGACGGCGACAACATCCAATCCAGTTAGGTGTGGGGATATGATAAAAATAACCAGACAGCGTATCGGCGCCAACAAAGTCATAATCCATCCAGAAAACGGTCGCAACGTTGACGGGGAGCGATTTTTTACAACATGAGAAAATGACGGCAGGCTGCGGCTCTATATGACGTGATGGAAGATGTATGTTGATGGGCTTGTGATGGGCTGGGTTTAGTTCCGACGCACCCGAGGTGAAGCAGTAGAGTGTCAAGTTGGTGTCAAGCCACATCGAATATTATTCAAACGCATGCTATCGTGAAGTAAGTATACTATTAACCGCACGGCAGCAGATTACGAACCTTTTACTCATTGAGCGTGACATTGTGGAATTCTCTCCACACGGAAACCCAGTCCCGCCAGTTGTCGTCTACCTTGGAAATTACAGCATTCCAGTCCCGGCAAATGTGAGTAGCGCCGACGCGTTCCTGAGCAAAGTTCCGTGTGGCAAAATCACCGGGTTCAAGCGTCAAGTCTGCTTGACAAAGAGCCCTTTCACGGAGATAATTAAGGCAGTGGTGCAAATGTCCCCAAGGAACGTGTGGATTCGGCTCCACCAGCGTATCACGAAACTGTTGGAGGCAATGAATCTGCGAGGGAGTAAGATACTTTCTTTCCGCGATACGGTACTCGTCAGCTACCTCATGGTACATGGATCTGTGAATGCAGACATTTAGAAAATGCAACAGAGGGCATTATCCACCTACACAAAAAAACTGCGATGATGGGGGCCAAGAGTAACGGATCCGTCACCGTCAGGGAAAGCAGCATACCACACTGCCTTACTTTCTGGACTCAGGTTGAAGTGAACGCTCTCCTCGACAACCATTTTGACCGTCTCGGCAAGAGGAACACCGGGAAGATATAAAGGAAAGTCATCGCCGACATACGCTTCCTCAAAATAAGAAACAATGGATCAGTATGGCAAATAGGTTGCGCACAATACGAATCGGCGGATTGCGGTTTCTGGTATGCTTTGCCGGGGGTCAGTGGCACCTGCATCGCGATGGAACGGACATAGTTGAATAGCGTATAGGTGAAGAAAATCGAAACAAGGCTCAGTGAAATGAGAAGGGTAGAGAGAATCCTTTCCCGAATAAACATGGTCGAGTTGAAGATGAAAGATTTGCTCACGTGGAGCGCGTTTATTACTTCCACGAACATTGAACAGAAAAGGAAACAAGTAAGTACCGGGTGTCGCGTTTGACACATCCCCCTTCTTAATGTCCGGAGTCCGGAGTCCGGACTGATTGTCATGCCGCTTTACCTTCCCTCGGCATGGCCCGGAGAAGCCGCACTTCGTTCGAGTTCTCGTTCACCTAATGACCTACATTCCCCCCGAACCTCGACTGTCTTGACACAGTTTCAGTAGATTTCAGGATGCCCTTTCAAGTCGATCTCAAATCCAAACTTTCAGGTTTCGACTGTTTTCGGTCGGCACGGACCGTTTTTCGTGGCTTATTCTATCATTTGCAGAGGGAGAACTTGAACAGGCCGTGGAAATATGTCTTAGAGCGTACGCTGGAGGTAAATGTCATAATATCACTACTATTCATCTGCTGTATCGCGTATTCATTCAGAACGAGCAACGGACTCGATGGTCGGAGGTGACGAGTCGCTCAAGGATCCAATCTTCAGAGCTATGATCCGTGCCGGGGAGCTAGATGGTGAAGTTTATCTTGCAACCGAGAGTGAATCAAAGCAAGTCGTCGGTATTGCAATGTGGTTCCCTCCCGGAAAATCCCTTTTTGAGACGTCAGAATCCCACATTTCCTTTGACCTCCAGGGCCATAATTCCCCTTTGCAGAGAAGAACAGAGGGCCTTGGGGTTTGACGATTTTATCAAACAACTATCCCCAGAAACCAAGGCGTTCTGGGACAATACCGTACAATTCCTACGTCTCGACTGTCACTTTCTGACATATCCTCAAGTATGTTCCTGTTGTTGACAGATTCCTCGCTGGCGTCATTGGTCCAAATGCATGTTACGATCCAGTTTTTTCAGTTGCCGACAGTATTAACCTTGATTGATCAGGGAACCCGCGATTCGCAGTACTTAAACCTGCTGGCAACCGATCCTGCCTTTCAAAAGAAAGGGATTGCTACCATGCTTTTGAAAACTGTTCATAATAGGGCAAGTATATTTCATCGCTTGAGAGTGACTCCCCTCTTATCAAAATCCAGTTCGCAGAAATCGAAACACCTCCTATGCTGGCACACTGCGCTGCTAATGAGCCGAATGTATGTATTTTCCCCACATAAATTCCGATGCTCACTTAAATCCTTCAGGCTCGTTTTTACGAAGCCTGCGGTTATACCGTCAAGGGCAGGATGGAGATGGAGGCGTCCACTGGTGGATACCCTGTCATTGTTCTGACGAAATAGGCACCAAGATACGATATCCTTAATACGTTTTTGATAGCCAGATCGGAACCCAAATCAGAATACCACGACAAGTATATCCATGTTGAGCTGCGAAATTCCTTGTATCCGTCGCAGATAGCATGCTAAATGATTAAATAAATGCCTATCGCACTTGCCCCGACAAGTTCCATTCAACTTCCACCCCTGTTTCTGATATCTGATGAGATTTGTTCCGTGGCGTCTCTTTCTGTCTTTTATATATATATAGCTTCGCGCGTTCACCATCAAGAAAAAATATCCACCGTATCATCTCTTTTGGATCGCCATATTATTAGTTTGTATGTGAAGGAGGGAAGTCTGAAGCTTTAGGCAAGTCCAAAAATTCGTCGGAGGCAAACAGGACGCTGAAAGGGCTCGTATAGATACGAAAGAGTGGAGCGTTCTGGGACAGTGAGGTCCCTGCCTTTGACAATCAAAATTAGACACTAGCCTAGCGCTCAAGAAGAGAAGGTTCGTGTTTTCGGATGAAATGAATGGGGTAGAGTTGTGGAGATACTGTTCGAGCCGTTCGCATATATGCACCCGTTTTTCCCGGAGAATATGAACCTCACGCCGTGGCCGCTGGCGTACCGTGAGAGGAAGAATAAGGCGACCGACTGTATGTCCGAACAACGCTGGAGGAAGCCGATGTCCAAGCGATGTGTATCTCTGCGGCGGCTCGGTGTGAACTTTTCGTAACTTGCTTTTAGCTTGAGCCGTGGGAGATGTCTCGCCATAAATTTGACCTCGGTGAGACAATCTTTTCCGGCAATGTGAACTTCCTTCTGATGAGTATGTTCCTTCTGTTCTGACTTCGGAAATGGACCGCCCTAGACCTGGTCACGTACCGTGTGTAGACGATGCTTTCAAGGCGGACAAATCTCGAGATTTACCTTCACGAGACACTCTCCTCATGTTGTACGCTCGCCCAGCAAGATGTTCTCCATGGAACGAACGACTGAGTCGACGGTCCCTTACCTTTCTTACATGTATTCTTGTCGTCAAGATGGGATGCGCCTTGTGGCTAAGGCGACTTGCAATAAGTTCGAAGGAGCCAACATACAGTGGGTGTTGACTTTGTGGTACGATGCAGCTACCCACACTTGGCAGCGTATATGGATGAAGATTATCCGCAAGCATGGCCGATACTAATGGCTGGTCCGGTTCTCATGCCGGTTGAGGACACTGTGAGATATATGATCGAGTCTCCGGACAGTAAACGGGAATGGGACGCTATGATCCCAGGGAATGGGATTATACGTCTGGGAGAACAAAGACGACCATTCAGCATATCGATGTTTCATCGTAAGAACCTGCATTCTGAGACAATCCGGAATATTCATCGTAACACAGAGCTTCGGTGTATATCCATCCTGCGCAAGGAGATGATGGGGGCGCAGAAAAACGGGGAACATCAAACCTGATTCTCGGTTGAATCAGCACTGTCTCAATTATATGCGGCAGATGCTTTTCTGTGCCTCAGACCCAATTCTGGACACTGTTGTCGGACCTACATCTCATCCGCCGGTTGTTCCAGAATATTTTTCCTGCAGGAACTGGCATCTGGTTTATGAAGCTGTGAAGAGAAATCAACGAGATTCCTAGAAACCCCTACCCGTATGTGTATCTTGCAGGTCATGAAATTGAAGCGATTGTTCGACATTTCTGGTGATGATCGCAAGACGTTGAATTGGATATATTAACTGACGAATGTAAGTGCGCTGTAACCTTGTTTGAAGTGACGCAACAATGCGAATCATCACGAACGCCACCGACGGTAGGAAGGGCTCCATACTATGGGTACACTAATTTCAACGACTGAGTGGGATATTTGAAGAAAAACGTACCTGAAAGGGCAGGACCACTTGAATTTCACGGTCACAAGAACAGCGGCGGCATATGTTCTGTTGGTTTGTCTCCGACGTGAATCGTGTCCTGCGTCACGGTGTGCGACGTGTAAAGGTTGAGAAAGGAGAATGTTTGTCACGGTCGCAAAGTTTGTCTTGTGTTTGTCGCTGCATGTCATCAGTGATTGCGTGTCGATCACGGCGGCGGCCGCTGCCGAAGACTGATGACAGTTTCTTCCAATTCAATAAAAAATTGACCCCGCAATTTCCTACAGCTGAGCACTAGCACTGCGCTTTTGGGTCGACTCCGAGGGTTAACTGAATTATTGATATTTGTACGCAGGCTGCACTCCAATACTCGGTGGAGTTTCACATCAAGTTACGGTGCACGATGTACATATTGGATGACTATATCTACAGAAAGACTCTCGCAGCACCGTAGTCGACCAGATGGTAAAGCAAAACCTTTCCCCGTGTATTGCCTACCGCCACATACTCGCTCTGCGCCGAAAAAATCGACTGCGCTCACGTGGCCGAGCGGCGTGCTGGAGGTCGGCCAGTTGGCAAAAGAAGTAAGAGTTGGGAGGTGGATCTGGGAGGAGGAAACGGTGAGTGACACTGAGGGGAAAGAGAAAGAGAGCCTACGAGTCGCAGGGCGTCCTTCTTCTCCCGACTAGCAACTGCCATGACCTGCGCATCGTGGTTAAATCGCAACGTCGATATGGCTGTCGTGAGGTGGCCGATTGTTTTTATTGGCTTGGGTTGCGCGGCGTAGGATGCACCGTCGTCATATTTGAAGGAATCGGAGCCGTATACGTTGACCAAGCCCGTGTTGGAGCTAGATTAGAGTGAGTAAATGAATGGAACAGAATGAAAAGATCAGCGAACCCAACAGCCAACCATCCATTTGACGAGCCCGTCATCGCACGTCCGGACCCTCTGAATCCCCCCTCATCCTTCCACCGCCGTAAACAACGCCGCTCGCCGACATCCCACAAGAACACCTCTGAATCACCCGTCAGTGCCGCCAGACTACCACCGCCTGTACCAGAGCCTGTCCACCAGAGCGTTTTGACAACCGCCCCGCATTTGAGGCTTCCCACAACCTGCCCCGCGCCGCTCTTCCAGTCCACAAGATGTATATTTCCACCGCGCCCTGCAACAGCGAGTACGTCCCCCGAAGGATTAAATGCCGTGATCTCCATTCCTTCAATGCTGCCCCCGGCGTTCTGAGACTCATCCACAGCACCCCGTCCGCGTTTGCGGTGGGATACTGTTGTGGTGGAGTCAAAAGATCCCCAAAGCCCTCGGCCGGCCTTGTGTTGCATCTCGCCGCGTTGTAGGTCATAGACAAAATAAAAAGGACGAGCTCCCGTGAGGAGGAGGGAGGGTACCAGAGGGGTGGAAGGTAACAGAGGACTGGGAAAGTGGAAGAGTCGGTATGTGCAGTGTTTGCAAGAGGGGGACGTGTGTCCGTCGATCTAAAGAACGTCAAGTACGCACATAGTCAGTGGGACCTTAACGTACATTGAACAACCGAATGCGACGATCTGCACTGCCAACGCAGAGAACAGGGACCTTCGGGCTAGGATGAAAAGCAAGCGATTTGATCTCTCCACTCCCCGACCCAGAGGCTGCTTGGTTCGCGTCTCGTAGTCTTTCGATAGAAAGGGTTCCAGAAGGCAAAGCGACCTTTTTCGACCGCGAGGCAAGAATGCCGGATGTGGAGGACAATAACTCGTCGATTCCAGCGTCGTCTGTTTCTCGTAGGCGCTCTTTGGCGGCTTTGGCCCATGCAGGTTGGGGATTAATCCGCTCGTACTGTCGGCGCAGGCGTGATTCATATTGTCGGCCAGTGAGCGTGCTTTCCGACGGGTCGTCGCGTAATTTGCGAAGTCTTTTTGACTCGAGTGAGACAACTGGAGGGTCGGAAGGATCCACCCATGCCGATGGTTTTCTGGATTTGAGAGAATTTTTATTGGGTTCCTCCGAATCCGTGTCCGAATCCGTGTCCGAATCCGTGTCCGGCTGGGAGTCGGACGAGCTATCGCTGTCGTCATCCTCCTCCCCATTTGCAGATCCATCTGCAGCGTCCTCCTCCCTACTCATGTCGATGTCAAAATCCGCAAGGTGAGACGGCTCCCCGCCGTCAATATAAAACAGCTAATTGAAGTCAGAATGAGGAAACAAAATTCGGCGGCCAAGTACATCGGTATCCGTGAGATTCTGCATTTCCTTGCTTCCCGCATCCTGCTGAACGCTGTGTCCTGCAGTACTGGGAACGAATTTTGTGCCAAACAACAGGCTTTCGAGGCGTCTCTCCTCGTCATCCTTGCTTGCGTCGTCAATGAGAGCACGCTGAGTGGCGCTCGTCGAGTCTTGTGTTGTTTTCTGGCGCTTACGGGGATGTTTTGGCATCGTGCAAGAGGTGAAGAAGTTTCTTTTGCGCCGGTCCGCAACATCCGGTCACGCCGAGTTGGGTTAATTATTTAATTATTTTCCGCCATAAATAACCCTGATTAGGGTTAACCAGTCATGTTGGCCCGTCAATTTTTTCCCTTTCGTCCGGTATTCTACACCATCCATCCTCCTCCGTTCACACGTCCCTTTTCCTCCACCCTACCACGCCTCGTTAAGAAGAGAATGCCTCCCAAGAAGACTGTTGTCGAGAAAAAGACCTTGCTGGGACGGCCAGGCAACAATCTGAAAATCGGCATCGTAGGTCTGTTTTTACAAAAAATCTCGTTTGTTTGATATCCTCATTTTCGCCAGGGGTACCCAACGTCGGAAAGTCGTCCTTTTTCAATGCTCTGTCGGAGACAGGTCCGTTCATGCTTTCGATGGTTCGAGGCCATTTTATTTATTTATTTTCATCTCGCAGATCTTGGCAAAGCCGCCAACTTTCCTTACGCCACCATAAAGTGAGCTCTTTGATGCACTATGATCTCATGGCTGGTGTTGAATATCTGCAAACAGTCCTGAGGTAAATTTGAGAACTAATCCTTTTCCCGCAAATTTATGTATCTGGCCTAGGAAGCGCGTATTCCTGTTCCGGATGCCCGATTTGAATGGTTGTGCGAAACTTACAAGCCCGTGGCACGCGTTCCGGCCTTCCTGACCTGCATCGATATCGCTGGTCTTACCGCTGTACGATCTTTTTTTTAGCTTTGCTGTTTCCTTTCTGATCTCGTGTGACTAGGGAGCATCAACTGGTGCTGGGCTCGGCAACGCCTTCTTATCACACGTCCGCGCCGTCGATGGTATATTCCAGATGGTCCGTGCGTTTGACGACGCCGAAGTCATCCACGTAGAGGGTGATGTCGACCCACTTCGGGATATGTCCATCATCCAGACGGAACTGCGACTCAAGGATATTGAGTGGACCGAGAAGGCGCTGGAAAACTTGAAGAAGACCGGACGGAGTTTGGGTAGCAACAGTCTCGCTGACAGGGCGAAGAAGGAAGAAATCGTAAATATGCAACGTGCCCTTTCGCCAGTTCTGCCCTAATCGATGTCCCAGGCCACGGTCGAGAAGATCCTAAAACACCTGAAAGATGGCAAGGACGTCCGCAAGGGTGACTGGAACAATAAAGAGGTGAATACGTCTTCTCATGCGTTTTCTTCTTCTTCTTTCTTCCATTTTTTTTTTCGTCCTGCTTCATGATGAAAAAGAGCACATAGCTCGAAACCCAGCTCGTTGAGGAGGGAGTAACGCCCCATTATTCCTATGAGATCATTCTGGTCTTCTGATTTTTCTATTTTCATCGACACCGTCATGCCTCTGTGCCCGATACTGATCCTTTTTTCCTCAGGTGAATATCTCCTATCTCTTCAAAATTTCTTCCCCACTTTTACATGACGATAAAGAGCTGTAAGCTCGATAACCCAGCTCTTCGAGGCGGGAGTAACGCCCCATTATGCCCATGAGAACTAGTTCTTTCTGATTCATCCCTGTGCAACTCCTCTGCTGTCAGCAAGTGCTAACACTGGACAGATCGACGTCGTCAACGGCCTCATGCTTTTAACGGCCAAACCCGTGACCTACCTCGTCAATTTGAGCGAGAAGGACTACGCACGGAAAAAGAACAAGTGGTAAATTCTGTCCACTTTTGGTTTGACACGATGTAGATGTAAACATGTTTCGCCGCAGGCTGGCAAAGATCAAAGCTTGGATCGACGAGAACAACCCTGGTGACAACCTCATTCCCTTCTCCGTCGCACTCGAGGAGCGGTTAGCGCCGATGACGCCCGCCGAAAGGGAGGAGGAGCAGAAGGCTGCCGGCGCGACGAGCGCCCTGGGAAAGATCACGCAGGCGGGTTATGCCAGCCTTGACGTATGTGTTACTGGCTCCGTACGGCACTCCGCTCAAACCCCCCTTCAGCTCATCCGCTACTTCACCTGTGGTCCTAAAGAGATCCGCGCCTGGACGATCAGGAAGGGCACTAAAGCTCCCCAGGCTGCCGGTGTCATCCAGTAGGTCCCGTCTTCTGGCGCTGCACCGGCTCTTGCTCACCTTTTTCCTCTAGTTCGGACTTTGAGAACACGTTCGTGTGTGGTGAGATCATGTCGTATGACGACCTGAAGGAGCATGGCTCGGAGGCCGCTGTCAAGGCTGCGGGCAAACTGAGGCAGCAGGGCAAGCCGTACGAGAGTCAGTCTCTCTTCCTGCTTACTTCCCATTGCTCGGGACTGACGATAACTGACAGTGGTGGACGGCGACATTGCGTACTGGAAGTCCGGCGCATAATTTGGATTAATTTTGGCGTGGCGAATGTATCGTATATGTATTGCGCGCATTCGCTGACATATCCGTCGAGATGCGTGGTGTAAGGTGAATGTGAAGATGAATGTATCGATTTACAGTGCGCTGCTTTGGAACCGTCGGAATCGGATGTCGGAAATATGTACAGGCCCATAAAAGGAAATCGGGCGAAGCTCGCGTCTGTCAGTTTTCTCTTCCCTACCCCCAGCATGGCCGCGTCCGCATTGAATCTAGACGATCTTTCCCCTCCAACACGTACCAAAGAGACGTTTCAGCCTGAAGCGCGTCCTATTGCTATCGATCTTGCCGAGCTCAAATGCACCATCCGCGGCAAGAGGTTCATGCCCGGCGAGCACAGGATGGCGCCGGACACGCTCGAGCTGCTCACGCTCACCGTTCTGCACCCCAGGTACAGCGAAATTGCGTGTGTCACGGCTGTCCGCCTGCGCCGCCCCTGCTATGGGATCTTCCTGGAGGTCATGCACATCGACACGGAGCTGTTCACCATGGGCTCGACCCTCTTTGACAAGTATGGTGAGGTCCGGCCGTGGCACGTCGAAAACGAGTACCACAAGGGCAGCGGCGCGTGGGGACGCGAGCTCAATGAGGGAAGACTTGTATTTGTGTTGTTTGTTTCGGTGGATGCGCCGGTATGTATTAAATTGCCTTTGAAGTGCGCGTTGAGATGCTGAATTTTTTTTGACAGTATAGGAAGCAAGGTATTGGCTCGTGGGCGCTCAGACAGTTATATGCGTCGGAACACATCGAGGAAAACGATAAGTTGATCTGTTGGCCGAGGTAGTGAGCACGGTGTCCCTTAATTCTCGGTTCACTCACTACCAGACGTTCACAGTCCGGTCCCTCGTCCGCCGCAAGACCAATGGCTAAGCGCATTCGACGAAGTAGTCACCTTCTATAGAAAGGTATGTACATTTTTTACCTCCTCTTCCCTGATTCACGCGTTCAGGTCGGCTACAGACGCATCGGCGCGACATCGTTCTTCGGATACGCGCAGGACCCGGAACACCCATCGCGCAAGATCGCGCACCTCCACGACTTTGACCCATGCGAGAAGTACCTCGGCGGTCCCGACCCAATCCCGCGCTTCGCACTACACGACATGATCTTCGAGGACAAATCGGAGAACATCGGGCAGCGGATTCGCGACGCGCATGCGGCGGATCCCGCGAGCATCGAGCAGCCAAACACAAAAGGCTTCCGCCCGATCCACGTTGCGGTGAAGAGCGCCAACCTGCCCGCGTTGCGCACACTCATCGCGCTCGGGCTGGCGGAGGAGAGCTTCACGTCGAGGGATAACGGCGACCACTGGACACCGCTGGAGGCGTGCGAGGGGGACATGCGCAGCAGCCGCGAGGTTGCAGAGATCTTCAAGCATGTGGGGGGATGGGAGGGGTTTGAGGAGACGGCTTTGTGGATGCAGGCGGCGCTCAAGAGAGCGATGGGGCATGCGATGCCGCCGACGGACGATGAGTATGTGGCGAAGCAGAAATGGGGGTGCACCTGTGGCCGGTGCATCGGCGGGTGGCTCTCTCCGCGCACGTTGATACGCCTCAAAGGTGAGAGTCGTCATGCAGTGGTATCTAGTAAACTGACGTGCGATGTAGATGCAGCGGAGATGGGCAACGACGCGGCGAGCGCTGTTCCCGATGAGGCAGAAATGGTTTCAGGCGTGCCCTTGACGCCTGAAGATGTCGACATTTACGCGACAGCCTTGACCTACATCCCGCTCCACCTCCGGCGAGAGCTCTTCAAGACGTTTATCGTCGGGTATGCCGCGGTGATGAAGGCGATCGCGTTGATCCTCGACCGTGGGGCGCTCCCCACTGACGCCGCCGTGCATGCGGAGCTTCAGAACGGCGGGATCGACTTCTTCGCGGCTCAGGCGGCGCAGTTTTACTTCAAGAAGGGCGGACAGGTAGCGTATGCGCTTGCGGCGGTCGTCAACAGCGCGCAGGACGAGCTTGAGGCCGGTGCCTTCTCGTTGACAGCTGAGGACTTGGGGCTGGTGGGGACAGCGTTGGTAGACCAGTTGACCGAGTTGTTTACGGAGGACGAGCGGATTCGGGAGGCGCCAGAGTGCGCGAACGATCGCGAGTGGGACATTGTGAAGAAGAATGTGGGGCTGGACCCGCTGCAGGATGGGGGGTGGGGGCCGTATAGTCTCAAGAGTCCGCTGGGGATGGATTGGAGGGGGATGATGTTTGAGGATGAGGAGGGGAGCGATGGTGGGGAGGACGGCGATGAGGACTGAATTGAACAGAACTTGAAGAAAAAGAAGCCCAAGAAAACGATGGGAGGAGAACGAGGATGTGGAGGAGTAGCGTCGCAGTTGGACGAGGGGCACAGAGCTCAAGGACTCTGAATCGTGAAAGTTGTACAGTATTAGACGCGTTGAATGTCAGAGCAAACCGAGAAAATTCAGCACATATCTGACTCAACCCCCTCTCCGTCTCTCCAACTCGGAGGCTTGGTGTAATGGTACCAGCACTATGCCAAACGCGTACGGCACTGATAAACGCCATGGACCATGGTGAACATCGATGCATCTGAATTAGCGATGGCTGGCGAAACTAGTGTAAAGCCGAGGCAGCGGTGTGCGAGCTGACGCGACGTCGACGTCGGGCAGGAGCCGCTCGGGCTCGGGCTCTGTGCTAGGATCTTTTCTCTCTCTCTCTTGAGATGTAAATTCTCTTTTTCTTTTGATCGTTTTGGCGGGCGCTGCACATGCTCGCCCAACAGCACTAAATACATACAGAGCACTGAGCGCCGAGGGCAGACGCAGGCTGATCCTGGTGACGCCATCAGCGATTTGGGCGATGGGGTCATTGATTTGGGCGATAGTAGATGGGCGACGAACACGAATTGGGATTGAGAGGATTGATGGGAGGAGGTGGACCGAATTGGTTTTGGTTTTGGTTTTGGTTTTGCAAGGCGCTGTATGTAGTCACAAAGGGGTTGAGAGACGGGGACGGGAATCTGCGCTCGGGTGCTTAGAAAAGTAGATGGACGTTTGAATAATGGGGGAGAGAAGGAGGTGGAAGGGAGGGAATGGGGGGGGGGGGGGGGGGGGGGGGGCATGGTAGAGAATGTGGGAGCGCATTGAGGTAGATGGAGAGAAAAGTAGCGCAGGCAGAGAAGGAAGGTAGCGGAGAACGGGTCAATGCGAGGGAAAGAAGAAGGACGGAAATATCTTGTCGGTACAGATGTATTTTGGACAGCCATCGCGACGAGCCTCCGTTGGAGCCTAGCGTTCGGGCTGAGGAAGGGCGGAAAAGAGAGGTAGGTAAACCTAGTCGGTATGAGCACCGCAGTTGCAGCGTAGAGAAATAGCATGGCACACAAAGTCACGGCGGGAAAGCAGCGCACTGAAAAGACAGTCCTGCTCAACTCGCGCAGAAGCAAGAAACGCACCACACCTTCGGCGAATCCTTTTCAAGTCTCGCACGAGATCTTCGCCACCATTGCACAACGCCATGATCATGGAGAAATGGATTCATAGCATAGGACGACAGGGATAGGCATAACCAGTTACGCAGAGGTTTAATCTCTGGGGGCACCCCTTCCGACGCCGGCGAACTGGGGCCTGAACTCTCCGGGGGCGCCTCCGCCCTCCTTTTTGCGGTAGTCGTCGCGGTCGCCGCGGGGGGCACGGTATGCGCCCTCGCCTCCTCCGGGACGGACACCTGCGGGACGCGGGGGGCGGGCTGCCTTTTTGTGGGTTGCGGGGACGATTTCAGCGGGGAGGTGTAGCCTAAACTGACTCAATACAGAGGGACGGGTGGGGGCGTAGACTGCTCACCACTCGCGAAGATATTCGACGCCCTCTGGGGTGAGGACGTAGTAGTACCACTGCCAGGAGAACTGTGTCTTGACAAAGCCCTTTGAGGTGAGGCTCTGGAGGGCCTTGATCACCTGCAGATTCGGCACATCCAGCTCCTCGTGCTTCGGCGCGTTGAAGTCTTTCTTGGCAACTAGGACACCCTCTGTGCATTGTCAGTACTTGTCACATAGTGTCTACGCTGACACGCACCCTTGAAGAGGTTCTCGTAGATGACGCGCCTGTTCTCTTTGGTAATGATCATGCTGGGCGGAAGGGCAAGTTGCGGAAGTGCGAGCTAAACAGCAGGCACTTTTTCCGGCTACAACAACTGGTCAGCGTCATCCGATCCGTCCAACCCCAATCCACCCCTTCCCGTCATTCGTTTTTCACCAGGAAAGTTGGAGTGGAACGGAGAAGGGGCGTAGAGGCGGCAGGAGGACTCACAGGGCGGGGAGGGCGAGCCTGGCGGGGGTCTTGAGGGTGGCTGAAAAAGCGGACGCGGATGCGGAGTTGTAACGCGTGATTGTCACATATCTGTCACAGGTCTCACGGTGGTCGTTAGACTCAACCACAACCGCAACTTAAAGGTCGACAGACTACCGCTCTCATTGTTTACTCTACCAAGCATCAGGCTTCTCAGAAACGTGCATTGTACTAGCATTCCTATACCGCTTGAGGCTTGCTTCAGTGCCTTCAGAAACCATCGTCTGGATGCCGGCGATCTGCGTGTATCGCTCAAGGGGCTTTTACAGACGCCGATCTCAATTTGCCTGCACTGCCTAACTGCTATGTAATCTTTAGTGGTACCATATGCACCCGACACTTCAACCAGAAAAAGAGATGACAGACGGGTTTTGCGATATACCGCCTGTAGCCTTGATCTGGCGTATCCCTCGTAAATGCGCTCAAACTCGACTTGAAACCACGACCCATCGACTACGACGATTCAGGCCCGCATATTTATGCACTGGAAGCGGTCTATCGCCTCTTGTTCCAATCTGTTGGTCTACATTGAGTAGGCGTTCAGCGCTGAGCACTTGCATTATCGTACAGATGCGGATTCAACTAGACTGCCAGCCATCTTCTCACTGGCTTTTCGGGTTCGGCAACTGTCTCGTCAGCGGAGACGAATGAGCTTGCATACTCTTTCTCATTTCATGGGGGCTTGTTCTCGTATTGCATCCTGTTAGCACGACCGCTAATGTTTGGTTTCGATTGCCTTCTGAGCTCGAAAGCGTCGCCGTGAGTTGAACAAGGCAATCAGCGGCTAATTTACTTCTTGCCTTCGTTGCCCTTACTTGAATTCAAGTTCCACCAATTCAAGTGTTTGTATCCTCTACAGTCCGCTTGGAGGACAACAGAAATTAAATACATGCATGTTTATTGTCATCGGTAAAGTCCACCCAGGGTCGTAAGAAAATTCCGGTGGTGGGAGGTTGGCAAACTTCTGGCTAACATTGTGTGGAAATGGTTTCCATAAAATTAGTACAGATCGATTGTGCCATCTCTTCACGGCCAGCTTCGCTGTTTCGAGGAGGCCGCCGAAAGACCCGTATGCGAGGGCGAACAACATGTGCTGGAGCTTCGACATGAAAAGGATCTGAGAATTCAAGGCGTTTCGATTCGTTATGGCCTTTGAACATCAGGGAAGGTTAGAACGTTTTGAATAGGTCCAGAAGGCAGCAGTTGAACACGAAGGACGAGATTAAAGTCAGTGCGTGCGTCCAGCGTAAGGCTGCTTGTAGGCAGACGGGGGCGAGAACCAGGGACGGTCGCGGATCTGAACCAAGCTGTTTGTGATGGGGTTTGTTTGCCAGCACGACCGGCATGTCGGCCCGGCAAACACGTCCAATTTGCGTCCAACCGTCCCCTTCAGCCGGTCCCTGCACCGGGCATCGACGCCACCACTCCGTCACACAGTCGAAGCCAAGCGAAGCCACTTCTCTCCTCTTGTCTCATTATCTGGCGTTATGGGTTATTGCTCGTCGCGAATGAGGGTCGAGACCAAGTTGGCACTCGCTAATGTTGAATCACTCCAGCTTGACGCCGGCATTCCGTTCGTATACATATTGTGATGCTTGACACCCCAATTGGATGACAATTCTACTTCTCCCGGGACTACCGTTTCATCATTTGAACCATTCGTCACTCGGAGCACAAATTCTTGCTGTCCATCCTCAAGGACTATCATAGTCACGTCAAGAACAACCCGCACACCCTGCTGTCGCGATTCTACGGTCTGCACCGTGTCAAGATCCCCCGTGGTCACAAGATCCACTTCGTCATTATGAACAACCTTTTCCCCCCGCACCGCGACGTCCACGGGACCTTTGTTCTCAAGGGCAGCACCGTGGGGCGCGAGTACTCAGAGGCGCGCCTTTCTTTCCTTTCTGACCGTGTTTTAGGCCGAACTGGACGACGGTGCTCTGTCAGGACTGTGATCCTAGTCAGTGGTTACTTCCCGGGGAAGGGCTCGCAACCCTCCTGCTTCCCTTGTTGATAGGCCCCGGGCTGCAGACCTTCGTGTCGAACCAAAAGCAGGTCAGATATTCCCGTGTTGAACTGTCTGGATATATTTGCTTGCGTTCCTGTGGTCATCGCCCTGCACGAAGAAAAGTTAACCAAGGGCTCGAGCCCAACTGTCGGGAGGCTGTCAATGCAAAATAGCGGCACGAAGAGATGACTGCCCGCTCCCTTCGTTATTTTCTTGACAAAATCCCCTAACACAGTCCAGACGTCAAATATTCAAGCTTCAAGTTCTTCTGCTAATACCAACCGAGGAACATTGTTATCGTTTCAATTTCAATACAACGACCTTCTCAACGTTTGAGAGCTCGTAGCATTTCTATTGATGGACCCTGTGCTAAAAGAAGATTTCCCGCTGCTAACATCTTCTCCTGGTATCGCTTCACCTCATCCTGGGAGGGCAGCGTCTGCTCATGCTGCCCAGTCTTGGTGCACTTCATCTTGTGCGTTTTCCAAGCGCGTGTCTGGCAGTCGGAGCTGCAGTATACTGACTGCAAGGACGGGTCAACCTGCGATAGGTTGAGAGATAGCAAACTACATACCATTTTACACCTGCTGCACGTTTTCAAACTTTCGACATCTTTCCCCTCCGTCTTCGTGCAGCCAGGTCCCTCGCAGGTCCGAATAAGCGCACCATGCCACGTCCCTATCTTCGCAGCCCTCTCTATGATGTGTCGGGAGCGTTTGTCGCCGGCGTTTGTATCAATATAGTCATCGACGAGCGAATTCCATAGTCTCTGTTGTTTCTCGCTAAGAACGCGACTCGCCTTCCGTGCCTGAGGTCTATGTAGGATAGTCCAAGATCAGCTCCGCTTCAGCGAGATAAAGAAATAGCAACGCACTGCGGAAAGAAGCCAGCCTGACGTAGGGCATGTGCGAAGGCTGGATCTAAGACACATTCGCGCAGCAGTCGCTGTACATTTGCGCTCCAACTGGGCTTGACTGGTTCAGACAAGGTCTCTCCAAGGATTGCACTGCTTTCGCGCCTCGCTTGGGAAAGCCTCTTCATAAGTGTGTTCAAATCTGCAGGTACGCCTCGATCGTACTCATGCATAATGCGCTTCAAGTTGGGGTCCCATTTTTCTACGACAGGGCTGCTGCGGGAAAAGCAACACTTTTTGTAGGTTTTTCCAGAGCCGCAGATGCACATATACGCAAGGGGGTATGGCAGAGCTTTCGCTCTGTGACATTCCTCCACACTCTTGCCGGACCAACACGGACATTTTCTGGGAGGCCGTGGCCGTTTCCGGGAATGAGTCTTGAGTAGGGAGGCGAATTTGGACCGGTCGCCAGAGTTGGGGAACAAGGCAGTGGTATTTTTCGGGGGCGATGTGCCATGTTCAAGGAACAACGCAATGGTCTCCCAGACTCTTGCCCAACAAAGCAAGTCAATAAGAGGTTCACCAAGCATGGATCTGTCGAGGACGACATGCTGTTCGACCAGGATTCTGATAACATATTTAAGGCGAGAGGTTTCTCTCTTCAGATCTACGGCCGACAGGGGAACACCATCGGAACGAACACATGGAACACCAGGGATGCTGAAGCCCGCAAGCTGCGCAACCGCAAGGCACAGCGGTGTGACACCGGAACTGTCTTCCAGGTCAGCGGTGGCGCCTAGTCCAAGTATTTCGTAGAGAGCGAGGACGTCGCCGTCATATGCAGTAGAATGGACGCGAGTTCTTTTCATCTCGGGAGTGAATCCAATTGCGGAATCCTCAAGGAAACAGTTGGGCGACTCCGGGGCCTGAAAATCTCGCATCTTGAGCCGATGTCGATGGTAATTCTCGCTGAAAACTTCAGAGGCAGGAAATCCAACCATCATGTCGTCTGCCAGGACCGTTTTAACAAGGTCGGCGGGAAGGAGGGGACGGGACAGCATGGTAGAAACGTGCTGATGAGAGCAATTTTCCTGATCAGTGTGGAATTATACCAAGACAAAAAGTCGCACCCGAGGTAATGTGTGGTCGAATCCGAGTCGGGGCTGCTTGAACTTGGTTAAAACAAGTTGGTCCTCGGGCTCTTGGGACGCGCGCAATGGGATCGGCTGAGGGCCCCGTTAAGGTGCCCCGAGATAGCTCAACCAGGGGGATTTTCAGGCTCTGTCTAAGTAGGTCACAACTTAGGAACAACCTCAAGCCTCAAGGTATGTTTTGAAGGACATTCAACGAGCCGATATGCCGAGCCATCACATCGAAGCTTCTGCCAAACTCGACCACATACCTCCAAGATCTCGGACATCGACCAAATCGACGCTTATGCAACACTTTTCCGTCGACGTAGTACTTAAGTAGGCCCGCGGTCTTCAAATCCGTCTTTAATTTACTTTTATCCCGCGAACTGAGGACGTCCACTCGTGCCCAGTTGCCGGCTTGCTTTCAAACCGCTATTTCTGAGTTTTGACCAAAACCCACTAGCGCAAGCGGACACCGGTTACATTGGGATAACATCACAGCTCACCCGCGCCAATCTTGACGATTCGAAGTTCAACAGTGCGGAAGCTGGCAGATTTTCCCCTTGAACGCGGGGATTCATCAAATACTGAGGTTTTGGAGCTCAGTGTTTACGCCGCATCTTACCTGGACCCACAAAAAAGTGATCAAACGAGTGGAAATGATCATCTACGCACTGCCTCACAACTTGAGTACTTTTATTAGAACCAATGCAGCCTTGCCACTGGCCAGGATCTGGAAATCCGCCATATCTATCATCTCCGCTTCCTCTGATCTTACTTGACCTCGAGACCCGCATAGACCTGTGGAGCACGATGATTGAACACAGACGACCAACGAATCAAGTACAAGCTACGGATCATCGTCATGTTGAGAATCGCGAGGAAGGTTGGAGCGTGTATGCAGCGGAAGCAGCAGCCCTCTCCCACTTTTATAAAGCGCTGTCTGTTACCTGTTGCTACCTATCCAACAACCCACTCGCCAACCAGATGGATTCCGCCTTGCTGAAAGCGCTCGAAACCACTCTATTCCACAACACCATCTCGCATTACACAGTCGGTACGCCGATCTAACCAATGGTGCTCATGTATACTCAACCTATCGGGCAGTGAGCTCGCTATGTCTTTATGTCTATGATTACCGTATGTTCCTTTCAATCCAACCAGCCTCGTCTTCTTCCTCCCTGTTTCATCTTCATTTATCTATCATATGTGGCTCATCCTTGCTTGCGGTTCCCTCAGTGTTGACACTCATCAGGAAAAACCTCCCTGACATATTTGCAATAATTTAGTTCAAGTTAGTTTGTCCACATATAATTGAGCATATTGGTGATAATATGCCATAATTTGTGATAATTTGTGCAACATGACAGCAACATTTGATCAACCTTGGATAATATCAGATGGGAAACCCTAAACCATGCTCCAAACTGCTGTATCTACCTCTATGGGACCCGACAGTGCTGCCAAAGGGATAGTTTTGGAGTTGTGATATTTTCTACATACTCAGCACCACCGAAGGAATCATTTCTTCTAAGTCTTTCAAACTCCGATGATGCCAACAGGTGCCGGCACCGTTGTCAAGCAACGCCAATATAAAAGATGTCGTACGACGTCGTACCATTCTGTCCCTTTTTCCTTCTTCCCCCCATCTTCTCCCACTTTCCACCCCTCAATCTCACCACCCGACTCTACTCCTTGCCCGTAATATCCTCCTTGTAGATCCACCCCCTATCTGGGTCCCGGCCAGCCCCCATTCTCATGATCAAGCAGCACTTCAAGTCAGCCACATCACCAACATACAACATTCTTCAAACTACAATGCACTTCAAGCCCTTGGCAACTCCTCAACATCCCCAACTTCTCATCATCAAAGTCTTTGCTGTCGGGTCTCTCGTCGTTCGGCCTCTTTGCACATCTCCGTACCTTAGTAATTATGTATATTGTAGCCATCATTTGTCGTTTAGTAGACTTGTATATCAATACAATCAAATTTTCTGCCTAAACTTGTGTTGTCTATGAATTGAAAACAGCAGATGGGTCCGGAAAGTCTCCTCGAGATTAGCTCATATTAGCTCAAACTTTGCACAAATATGAATGCCTAAACTGGCCGAGAAGATTATTTGAGCTAATTTGAGCTAAGTTGCATATTGATGATAATTTGAGATAAATTATCTCAAATCAGGTCAAATTATCTGGGGGGTCTTTTCCTGATGCTGCCGGAAGAGGTATATAATATTTGCAATCTCGAATTCTTATCGCCTTTGAAAAACTACATTTCCAGGTCGCCTACTTTTGGGTTTGTATGCTGGTATATTCCGGCGGGAATATTTCTTGTTTAATCCACTAAAAATCATCTCAGAACTCCCCTTGGACACTGGTCAAAGTCTTATTCTTCTGGGTAGAGTCGCTTTCTACCTACACGAGTTCGTTGACCGATGCATTTGTTTTGTTCAAGATCCGCTACTTCACCCTGCTCGGGATGGGATATTTGACGTTCGGCATGTATCTTCGAGTTGGCTGTTCAACCAAAACTGACGAGTCCTCTTCTCACCACTCAACTGTCCATCCTCTGGCAGCTGAAGTCAACCGGCATCCAACAATACCATTGTAAGTACATATACGCAAACAATTCCTGAACCCTTTTTGACGCCATTGGCAGCTGTAAATCCATTCACCCTACTTTCTCCAAGTCATTTACGACCGCGTATCCCAGGTGTTTCCCACGGGATACTGGGGTTATTCATATGTATGTATACCACCAACCTTCTTGACTTGGGCCGACTATTAGTGACTAACAGCGATACCAAGCAACACGATGGCCCAAGGTGAGTCAATACATGTGCAGGGATTCTACCCCATACCTTCGGTGATTCGTCGTGCTACAGTCATCATGCAACTCCGCGTACATGTCATATACGGCCATGGTAAGCTTCGCAATTGAATGTTCGGCACTCGATGTATGATTGATTGGCATAGATGTGAGACTGAAGATTGTCCTCTCCTTTTTGAATGTCCTGGGCCTCGCAAGTAAACTGGGCATCGCGATATCGCAACTTGTCAAGATTCACTGTATGCTTTTCAACTTTTTCCGCGCTCAGCACATGTCTCGCGACTAATTACAATATTTGAGCAGCATCAGTTCAACCCATTCCCGGGTTGCGCGATCCCCTTGCCTTCTGTGTTGGCACCATCCCCAAACTCTTCCTCTTTTATCCGTAAATAACGAATAATCTATCACAGCGGAAGTTGACGTTCTCATGCTATTGAGCCAGAGTTCCCATGATGGTGTTCGACTCGATCCTGCTGCTCCTGGTCCTTTACAAAGCTTTTTTGTTTCACCGCGAGGAGCCATCTACGAAAGCACATTGGAACGGGCATCGACTTGTGCGCATTATGTTCCGCGATTCTGTCATGTATTTTCTCTGGTGTGTGACTCTCCCCTCCCCGTGCATTCCGCTTCACCTGGTTGACCCACAGCGCCGTCGGTGCCAATCTGCTCAACCTGCTGATCTGGTTCCTCGCTCCGTTTGACCTGTTCACTGTCGGCACCGCCTGGGGGATCAGCGCAACGGTGATGGCAGCGAGCCGGATATTGTTCAACATGCGCAAGGCATACCATGAACCGCCGGGAGAAGATGAGGGTTGGGATGGAGCCGTGACCATGAGCGACTTGCAGGTCGCTCCTCGCGTCGATGAACACAGGATCTGGCCTTCTTTCTCGCCAGATAGGAGTGAGCAGAGCCAAAATAGAACAGCCCTTATTTCGGGAATCGGGTCCCAAGGCTGATTCTCAGGGAGGGCCCGGCTTTCAGGATGAAGTGTTGACTGTTTCACATTATTGGCTTGCCTTCTGTCCCAACTTCTCTTGTATTTATTCCTCGTCTCCGTATCATGAATTCACTGCAAGTTGTGTAGCGATTTTGAAAACATGTTGTAGACCGACCTTTTGTATTCGGCTGGAACTGCCGGAAAGTAACTTGTTTATATATACTGCCTCTAAATTGTACATCCATGCGAAGTGTCTAGAGGAAGCAAGCAAGAGGAAAGCCAGGAGCAATGGGCATCACAGTTGATTGGCGCCTCCAGCGTCTATCATCCCGTCAAAGCCTGATACAGCACATTCACACTTCGCAACCCAAAAAGGCAGAAAGCGCGTTCCGTAGAAATTTCGGACAGAAATCGAGCATGAACGGAAGCAACGCAATTCGCGGTCACGTTTGTTCGTGTCGCACTCAACGCGTTGAGTTGACATTATTTGGTTCCGTTAGGTGATCGAAAACATATAAAGCCGCACCGCAAGGTGGCTGACCGCACTTTCCATCTTGATCCAGTACGTCGATGTTCCTCATCCCATTCAACAGATGCTAACTCCCCACAACTCCTCTCAGCGCTGGGAATGGCGGCGAGGTTCTCTTCCTCGCCGCCGGCTACGAGCAAAGAACCCACACACAACACGCACCCGCGACGGACGAGCACAGGAGGCCCCCAAGAGCCGAAGAGCCCGAGCGCACCCTCGACGCTGAACAGCCAATAAGGCGCGCTTCCATCTCTCAGCTGCTTCGCCCATCTAACCGTGTACAGGGTTGAGGAGGGCTGAGAAGTGGCGGCACATACCCGCGAAACGAGCAAAGCTCGACCATGGCGGAAGCAGCGCACTGTGGGCACCACGTCGGCCTTTGCGATGTCGCAGCTAGCAGGCACTGATAAACATCCCGCGGCCTTGATGATGCCGACGGAAGGGTGGACGTGCGCCTGTGGGACCCGCTGGCCTGATCTCCCTGTGGTGAAACAGCGGTGAACAGTACCGGGCAATCTGAAGCCACAAACAGCCAAGAGCCCCTCTTCCTCACCCTTGGAGCGCCGTGGCGAGCACTCCTGGTGCGTTTCTTTCGTTCTTTCCTTATTTTCCTGACTGACCGCGTTTTAGGCCGAACTGGACGACGGTGCTCTGTCAGGACTGTGATCCTAGTCAGTAGTTACTTCCCGGGGAAGGGCTCGCAACCCTCCTGCTTCCCTTGTCGATGGGCCCCGGGCTTAAGACCTTCGTGTCGAACCAAAAGCAGGTTAATGTTTGCGTCTTTGTACTCTTCAATGGAATATATTTGGGATCTCAACTCATTTGAAGCTTGAAACTTGAAGACTGCAGCAGATGCGAAAAAGTGTTGTATTACAATAGGTTACAAGGGGTGGACGAGGGATGGGGAAGCGCGTAATGGTCGGTCATCTCCGTCCCCACTGCGCACCGCCGGGCTGCTCTCTGCGCGAGTTGGGATCCCAACGGCGGCGGTCGCGCTCGCGTTCCTTTTCGCGGTCGGCAGCAGCATAGTCGGTATCTGGCCGCGGAGGGGAGCGGCTGCGTGTTCGGGCTCGTCGAATCGGGGAGCGACTCCGGCGGTCTCTGCGCTCGGGCGCGTCACGATCCCTGCGGTCGAAAGTATCGCGATCCCTGTGTTTGATAACGCCGTCACGGTCCCTGTGCTCGCGCTCATCACGGGGCGGGGACGTCCGACGACGCACGGGAGAGCGCGACCGCGACCGGTCCCGTCGGCGGCGGTCGTCATGGTCCGCCTCGCCGCGCTCGAGTCTGCGCTGCTCCTTCTTCGCGCGCTTCTCCTCCTTGCGCTCCGCTTTCTTCCGGCGCCTCTCTGCCTTGTCGAGCACAGCCAGATTCGGATCCTCAGTCGGCTCTCGCTTAGCTGTAGGAGACCCGGAGGAAGACGCGGCGGCGGGGGCGGCGGCGGTCTTGCTTGCGGGCTCGAAGCCCAGTGCAACTGCGAGTGCATCGGCCTCGGCCTCTTTTATTTTGCGAATCTCCTCTGCACGCTCATCCTCTTCCTGCTTCAGGTCGCGATTGTACCAGTGGACGTCTTTGTTCTTCTGCCAGCGACCGGTTGGCGCGTTTATGCTGTGGCCGAGATAGTTCTGGGGATGTACATTTAGCTTGAAATGGGACGGCGGAGGAATGGGGCAGACGGACCTCTCTGTCCTTGTCTGCTGAGACATCGGCCCACTTGAACTCGGCCTGCCCTCCACGGGTCCCGCCACGAATTGGCTCGAACATGGTTTAGGGAAGCAGAAAGCTGTTTGCGCGTGTTGTTTTCGGAGGCTGACAACCTCGACTGAACTTCACCGTCACTGAAGCAATTGCAAGATGCCCGGCCATTGACTCGCCATTGACCGACTGCGCCAGTGATAGCTCAGAATCCTGGTGGTTTCTGGATACCTGCATCTGTCGCTGTTATGAAGGCCGGCAAATAATCATTCAAATCCACCCAAATAACTTTGCTTCGTCTGCCAAGCCACATCAAACGTCTCCTCCAGGCCCCTGGACCTATATGCTGTGCTCCAAGCCTCTCCAAGCCTCCTGCAAGTCTCCTTCAAGTCTCCTTCCAGTCTACTACAGCCTCTTGCCTGGCTATGCGCCGCGCCGCCCTCGGAATTAATCAAGTGGGCGCGTGTTTCGGAACCGGAAATTGACTCGAAACCTGATGGTGGCACACGGCGGCCAACCGAGACCGACACGACGTTGAGGAGAGGACAGTGAGGAGCAGACAGGAGCGTGCGTGCACAGCAATGGTGGCAGGTATGTATGTCTGTCCAGGCAATGGCAGTAATATTCGCTGGAAACAGCACTGCAGCGAAACATGAGGCGCGTCGGAGTTTGAATGGAAATCTATATAAGGGCGATCGAGTCATTTCGTGGCTACCGCCTTTGTCGCACACCCACCACCCACACGACTGACGCAGACCCGCAATCTGCCTCAGCCGTCCCCTGGCCCAGCAGTTAATCTCTGAGGCATCTGTGAGTTTCCTTTCCGTTTGTTGTTCAAGATATCTGTCCCTTGTCGTTGGCTCTATCGTCCTCGTGTTGTGTGTCAGCGCTTTCAAATGAATTTGGACCCGTCGAGTTCCCAGTGGGCATCGTCGTCGGCGTCGTCGGCGTCTGCTTCCCCTTGTATGGCTCAAGGCCAGTGGCCCATGGATCACTCCCATTGGCAGACTTCCCCAATGCTGTCGTCCACAGCCAGCGACGAATACCATGATGAATTTGAACATCACCAGCTGACTTCGGATTCCAGACGCAGGCCGCATTCCACGTTGCCGCCGTCTCCCACCCTCTTCTCTGACTCCCCACCCAACGTCGCAATTTCCTTCCCGGCCAACACCAACACTATCAACAAGCGCCAAGATGTTCAACCTCTGAACCCCTCGGCCTCTTTCCGTCCACCGTCGCCGGCACCTCGCTTCCATGGCTTCTCCACTACTCCCCTTGAAAGTCCTCTTTCAAGCGTCTCTCCCCCCGACCAACATGTCGCGATAAATACTGATAGCACGCGTCCTCGGACACACGTCTTTGCATCCACCCAGGATCTCGCAGCCCACTATGGCATCCCCCAGAATCTGCCCCCTCCACCGCGCCCAGTTGCCCACCGCACAAAACAGCCAACTTCGACTGTTCGACCAACCGATTTTAGTGCTCAGCTCGGTAACTACTTGAATATGCTCGCACAAGAACCTTCCACCGCGGCCGCGGACCCAGTCCCGGCCCCCATCGTTGCGACCCAGCTCGACGCTCTTGAGGAATTCCTAGGTATCCCTCCGTCCCTTTCGCGTCGTCGTCATTCCCTTGCTCATAGCCGCACCGTAGCTTCGCCCGAGTTTCGCAACCTCGGCGACAGCTTTGACTCCACGCTCGCCGATGACTCTCTGTTCGATGACAACTCGTTCAATGCAGAGGAGCCACTCATCCCCGACACCTCGCCTTACCTCACCTCCCCCCACGAGTTTGGCGACGATGACTTTGGCACCAGCCCCATGGACACGCCGTTCAGCGAGTTCATGCCCACTCCCGTCATGTCGATGGCGAATGACTTCCACAGCAGCCCGCTCATTACCGACCAGGGCTATGACGATGCTTCTCTCGATCTCTTCGGCGCGCCCCTCTTTTCTATGAGCAGCGATGCCACGGCGCCTTCCCCTAAGCTGCCCAGCACCGACAAGATGTGGACCATCAGCCCCGGTACCCCCGCCATCGATACCATCGAACCCTCGTCGACTGTTTTTCCCAAAGCCGGTCCCGTCGTTCCTCCTGCGCCTGCATCCGCGTCTTGTGCTCCCACCCGCCGGCGCTCGGCCGTGACGGGGACGCGCAAGAACTTACGCGCTGAGTCGCTGATCCCTATCGACGCCCCTACCCAGAAGCGCACGTACCTTATGCCGAGTTCGACGAGCCGGAAGGCCGTGCCCGCCGCCATAGCCAAGAAGCGGCTGCACTCGATAGCCTTCGACGATGCGGACGAGGAGGAGCTCGGCGTGCTGTCGCCAACGGCGAGTGAGGCGGAGACAATCGAGTACAAGCGGCGGCAGAACACCATCGCCGCGCGCAAGAGCCGGAAGCGTAAACTCGAACATCAGCAGATGCTTGAGGACGAGGTGCAGACACTCAAGGGTGAGGTCGCGGTGTGGCGGGAGCGCGCAATGATGGCGCAGGAGATGCTGCGCGGCCATGGCATTATGTTCTCGTTCGATGGCCAGCAGTCTCCTTGACTCCCTGCCTTACCCTTTGCGTCTTACCCACTCTTCCACTTTTCCCAGCCGTCACTCGCTTTCTCCTCTTCGTTCTACACGACAAAGTAGACCCGTCTCCCCTGACCTGACTCTCTTTCCTTCGGTGCTCGTGTATTACCACCATGTTGTTCCACCACCCACTCCCCCACCCACTTGAAGAGCACCGTCGTACCCCCTCCATTAGTTAGCAGCTACTATTGTAAAGTACAGTATACCAGCCTACCGTACCTGCACAGTATACCTCATCTACGCCAGCTATGTTCGTATCTTCACGCACCATCTACGCCCGTATGCGCCTGTTTGGCAATAAAAGTTCAGAGGATCTTATGGTCTTTGTGCAATTGCGATGTCCTGAATGTGAAAACAAAATGGGTCTGTTCATGATCAAGGACCAGATCAGATGTAAGCCTTCGATTAAGATCTTGCCTAGAATACTTGCTCTTAGATCTGCGTGGATAATACATAGGACTGATACTAATGCTACATTATACACTCGTGCTACAACCCACTGATGTTCCCAGCCACACTCTCCACCGACGCTTTCAGCCTCAGCGTCTCTCTCACCACCATGTCGTGTTCATCCTCACTGCATTCCGCAATAAAGGTTGTTGTCTCGGATACAAAGGCTGCGCAGATAGTCAGTGTCAAGGTCGCCAAGTTTGGGTAAAAACGTACCGAGGAGCTTCCCACCATGCGCGTTCCACAATGCAGTTGCACAGGAGAGGGCAAATACACGGAGACGGGCGTCGTCGGAACGCGTGTGCATCAGCAGATCGAGGTTGATATTTTTTAGGAGCGTGTCGTCCGCGGCGCTGTCAGTGAGCGCCACGAGGCACTCTGTCACGAGCGCTTTGCTCTCCGCGCTGCCGCCGAGCTGCACACACACTGAGACCTGCTGTACAAGCGCGGGCGAGGCAAGGCGCAGCTTGTCGTCGCGCCAGAAGGCTTCATGGATGTCAGATGTCAGTAATTGCAAGAAACAAAGGCGATTTCGACGTACCGCCGTCGTCTGAGACAAGACTTTTCGTGAAAATATCAAGCATCGAAGTCCAGAGGACTGGGTCGACAAGCGTGCCCGTGCCATAGTCCTTCAGCGTCGTTACGAAGGGCTGAACGAGGAAGGACATGTATGGGTTCATGAGGCCCTGCACGGAGTCAGTGTTGGCACACCTATTGAAGTCAAGGGGATACCTTGAAAAAGTCCAGCAGTTCCGAGTAAATGTCACAGAACGTTATTTTGCGTTTGAGATCGGCTGCAAGACTGAGGTTACATCCAACAAACCAATGTAAACTCACAAGTTTCGTCAGCGAACGCCCAGTCATACAATTTGCGGAAGAGGGGTCGGAAAGAGGCTTCGTTCAACTTGACAACGAGCTCAATGAAGGCTGATATTGCCTGTGCCTCCGCCTGCCAATGTTGGGTCAATTGCAATTCCCAAAGCGGTCCACACACTCTACACTCACTTCGCTTTTGGGCGTTGAGATACCTTCGACGTTGAACCCGTCCATGAATATTTTGAACAATATACGGACGTTCTCCTGGACAGCAGGCCGTGAACCACCCCGCAAGCATCGCTTGAGCAGATCAAAATAACCAATTAGACGCTCCTGCAAAGACGTTAGTGACGAAAACAGGGTGATAGAGTAAATACCGTTTCCGGAGACGCCTGGATGACAGGCCACATGTCGGCAAGCGCAGAGAGAAGAACTCCCGTAGGCGCTCGTTTGGTGACCATCTTCAGCAGCGGCGTCAAAGGAGTAGCCGATGAAGCATAATGCTCGACGTAGAGTTTGGAAACTTGCGTGAGTTCAGCGGGACCCCAGAACGTCGGTATGGACGTTAATAGCCCGTGGAGTACATTTAGAGTCTCGGCTGCCACTGCTACAATCTGGTCAGTCTTGTCACTGGCACGGTCGAGTAACCAACCTTCCGGACCCTCTTGGAGGAGGGCCACACACTGCGCGACGATGTCACGGAAGAAGGGGATGAGTCGGGGGCCCAGTTTAATCCTACATCCCTTCAGCAAGCTAGAAAAATACAGAAGAAAACAGACGCACGACAACGGGGCGAGAGCAGCCATTGCCGGTGTGGCTATCTTTCTGCCACGGATAGCCATGAGGAGGGGAGTGATCAATGTAGTTAGAGCTCCTTCCTCTCCAGGGCTCATAGTCGCCGCGACTGACTGTACGGCCCTGTAGCTGGATACGGCTAGGGAACCGTCCGGATGCAGGAGTAATAACTTCCTGATTTCCTCCACAGCTTCATTTACGCGAGGGGTAATCTTAATGCGGGTTGAACTGGCGATATCGGGGAGACGTTCGCTCAGGAGATCCAAAGCTCCGCCCTGGACCTGAAAGGGTCGATGGCTGAGAGGATGGTAGGTAGTAGGAGACGTACTTGGGAGTCCCCAAATTTCAGAATCGACAACACCGCTTCAATAAAGTCGACGGCCGACATGCAGCTGAGAGCTTTACGCAAGGAAACCCGGGCAGCCTTTGATACTTCCTCGACTCTTGTATCTGGAGTAGATCCTCCACGTGCGGTGGCCACTGCGATAAGTAAGGAGACTAGATTGCTCATAGCGCCGCCCTCGGGCACGGTAATTTCGTCTCCTCCATGCGCAGGCGATTTCATCGCATGGCCGACGAAGAGTACTAGAGCCTGTGCTCTTCGCTTGAAGGCTGCGGCCGATGGCTGCAATTGATCGTCATCGCTGTACGGGCATTAGCGAGAAGGCCGATAGCAAGATGGAGCTACATACGGTGATGTATCCAACAACGATGCTTCCAGATTTTCTGGGTCCGCAGCACGTGCCACGAGGCGCTGAGCTTCCCGCAACACCTCAGTCAAAATCTGGACAACAAGTTCATTTTCAGCTTATAATTGACACAATCGGAAACTCACGAAGGTTTGTAAGGCAGGAGCGTAGCGATGAAGCACAGAGATGGGCAAGACAAGCAAATTCTGTACTTCTTCGGGGGTTTGACGCACAACCCGGTTGGTCATTTTCTCGACAAGAAGCATACATAAGGGCGGGAAAAAGTCTATCGGGCCCAGTATGTCGGTAAGATGACCGAAAAAGCTACGGAAACGTTAGGATAGAATGTGGACGATAGGGTGACGGGCAACAAACTTTGTGCGACGGTGACGCGGAATGTGATTGGCGGCATCCGTGAAGACCCGAAGAAAATCTCGGGATGCAATGTAAAGATCCAGGCGCTCAGAGTGGGCACTTTTGAGCGAGGATACCATAACAGGAACAATACTCCCAATAGTCTACGAAATCTTTGAGCATCCAAGCATATTGGAAATAAATATAGATCTACCCTTTGGACAACTTTGAAGCTGTATGAATCGTCGCGGTGGAAGACATTCGAACCCATGAAGGTGAAAACTGGCATCACATTGTGGAGGACAGAGTCGGGTGCCAGTCGGGCCAGCGTAGCCATCAACAAAAGCGCTTGATTGAATGTTTGAGGGTTATCCGCGACTAAAATGGGCTCAGCGATCGTCGGGCTGAACAAAGGAATGTAAACTTACCACGAATAAGTTCTACGAGAATGTCCAAACGAATAGCACTTGGAGCGAGATTTGGAACCTCCTGCGAGCAGAATTGTCAACCATTGCATCGAATGATGGCAATGAGACTTACAATAATGTTCTCAGCGGAACGCTCTACGGCTGACATAAGCGACTGCTCAATATAACTGATGTCCGTGTCCGCCGAAGTCGTCGACTGAATAACGACATGTAATGTTTCCAGTAGCCGAGATACAAGATCGAGAGATCCTGGTAATGGTATATTGGCCAACACTTCAGCCAGAAGACTGAGACGGGGAAGATTATCATCGGAAACGCTGAACTTGGATTTAGAACGCGGCAACTTGGCTTGAATAATACGTACTCAGATAATTTCGCTCGTTTGCTCGCTCTGGGGCTAGTATTGGCTTCAGGTCTGGTGAGGGCCAGAAGTCTAATCACGAGGGGGATGTCATGGAACATTGTGCTCAGAAGCTTTTTTGACGAAATGTTCTGTATATATCGAAATCAGCCTTGTCCGTGACATATACATGAGAATACCATGCACCATGTCCGCGTCTTTGATGCCTATCTCTAATAAAATATTGCACAATTCCACTTTTCGATCGATGGTCAGAGCTGCAACGAGCCCTTGTTCCATCTTGTTGAGAAGAACGACTCGGCAGGCCGTCACCGGTCCTTCAAAGCTACTGTTTCAACCAGAGAAGAGGAAAACGAAACAGTGACGCACCAGTGAGGTAGTGCTGCAGCACAGAAACGAAAACGCCCCATATGGAACCTTTCTGGTCGTTCAAGACGGGCGCTGCAGAAACATCGAAAGACGCCACGACGAGGCTCGCGAACGTCTCCATTGACGAACCCGGCACGACAGCTCCATTTCGGTTGAGTGCGAGGAGTGCCGGGAGTAGAACATCGGCTTTCGACTTGTCTGAAATGTCCTCAATAGATCTTAGTAGTCCGATTTGCGCTGACAGTAGTCCCAAAACTTGAACATGAGACAAGAGATAGCAGAGCACGTGATACTTATAGCTAGATCAAGAATCAAAATTGATCGACATGAAAGCTTGAACACCACGTACTCGAGGTCTTTCTTCTTGTCTGTGTTGACCCGAGCGAGATGCTGCAGGTGGAAAACCTTGAGATATGCTGCATCAAGCGAGATGTGTTTCTGATGGTCCGCGATCGCATCAAGGTACCTTTTGAGATCTCCCTGAGAAAGATATTGGAGTTTTGCTGCTAATGCATACATTAGCTTTGCGTGCAGTGAAGGAGATGGCTCAACTCACCTTCGCTTTCTCCATAGATGACGTCGAACGCGTAAACGGCCGAGAAGCGTTGTTCAGCCAAGTCACGCAGAAGCGAGATGCAGTCGAGCGCAACTACACGAATCTCAGAATGAGTGCTCTGTAAGCATGTCATCAAAGAGGGGAGGATTGTTTGAAAGTCGACCCCATCCGCCTCCTGCTTGTGGGCCTCAAGGAACGCCGCCGCGTGGCGCAGCGCAATGACGCACAACTCAGGAGCGGATTCGAAGCAGGTAGTCCAAATGCCTGCGAGGAAGCAGAGAGCGTCGTCTTTGAGATTAATGAAAAGCTCGCGGAGTAGTCCGATCGTCAGTACTGGAACGACGGCTGAGGAATTGGCCAGCTTGTAGACGGTTCGCATTAGCTTGACATAAAGGGCGCCTTCGGAGTCCTAGATGTCAAAATCGGCATAAGAGAACCGCGCTGGATGGAGATACTGGAACATAGCTTACTGAGGTTGAATCATCCGTAAACCAATCCAAAACCAGGCTAGGTGGACGGGGAATCAATGGAACCATTGCCAGAATGGACACTTGGAGCCAATGTGTCGTGTTTTTGCTGGTCACCTTATGAACAACCATTTTCGCCACATTAGATTCATTCAAGAACTGGATGCGCATTAGAGAGAATACGATTGGCGGAGAACAAAGGAACATACTTCAGGCAAGGTTTGGGACCCCAAAGAGGACGTGTCAACCTCTGGCAGCTGCTGGAGATTGATTGCCTCGAGGGCCTCATTGGCAGTGACAATGTGCTGTGTGCTAGATAGCCGGCCAAGCAATGCCCGTATAACGAGGTACGCCAAAACACGGACATGTGGATCAGCATCATGAGATTTGCGAATCAGGGCATTGAAGTGGGCAGGATACTGCTTAGAAACTAAAATGTTTTCTGCATCAAGATTTGTCAGCATGATTGTAGATAAGATAAAATTGGAGAACCTAACCTGCCACTTTCGAAACGATGGCTTGGTTCATGGTGGCCATTTTTTCAGAGCCACCATCCGCCTCATCTTGGTCTTTGACCGCCATACGAACATTCGCGCAGCCGACTAGCAACTCGTGATGCGTAGCTGGATGCTGCTCAATGATCTCCCATACGAGGTCAGCAGTGTGCTGCCGGGTCTTTGAAAACAACAGGAACGGGAACAGTATCTTATGAAACACCTCTTCCATGGTCGCGAGGGTGGCAGCCGGACAGAAATGAGTGGCCAAGAAGACAAGGTGCAGGCGAAGAACCTGTCGTTTCGGCTTCGAGCCCATGAGAGCCACCGAAAGATAATCCAGGTATGTTTTAGGGTCGCCTAGGAAGACGGTAGCTGCAGAAGAAGAATCCGCGTAGAGCGCGCCAAGAACGATAGAACTCGTGTCTTGTACCCGAGCTAGGAGCGCCGCACTTACAGATTGCTTTTGTGAAACAGGTCAGAATGTTTGCGGCAATTAAGAACTGGCATACCAATTCAATGGCATCCTGATCTGGAGAGGCCACGGTTTTAAACAGCTCTACGACTGCTGCCGCTCGAACACGCTCGTCTGCGCTCATAGACGCGACAAGATTTCCTGCTTCGCTTGACTGATTGACTGAATCCGGCGTCGCGGCAAGCGAGATAACCGTATCATCGATGCTTTTTTGTAGCTCCGAGCGCGAGCGTGATATCTCATCGGCGACATCCTGGATGACACGCGGATACCGCTGCTGTATATGCGCCAGGAGACGACGCGTCGGCGCCTGGCCATCTTCGGAGACGGCTTTGTTGATTAGTAGACCAGTCAAATGCTCAATAACGACGACGGGGACGGTAGGAGAAGTAATGGTCGACTCCAGGAAAGGCAAGACGGCCTCATCGTCCAGACTGGGGGAGCATGTTAGGCGGTTTCGGACTAAGTAGCAAGTGATTACCGTCGACAGACTGTCGTAAGTAGGGGGGACGAAAACTTTTCGATGCCGCTCCATTTTTCCGCCGTGCGGAGCTCTTCTTGAATATTGCTGGAGCAGTAAAAATGTTGAGTGTGCTGATGTCAATTACGCGGGGGAGCTGCTTACGGAAGACGGAGAATGCTTTTACCTGTACCATCGGTGAACGTATCAAGCTGTTCTTGTGCCTCACACACTGAGACGACCGCATTAACAAATTGCTTCGTGGCTACGCGGCGCGCGCAGTTGGCCATCGCAGTGATGATAGTCTTCAGAGCCGCCGGAGCAAGTTGGCATGCTTGTGCCAGGGCGGAAAGCAGGATATAGCTTCCAAGCTGAAGTGAGCCATGATTAATTAGCAAAGCAGATATTCCGAGACGGCAGACGTACGATAGTATCCTTGCTCACGGCCTCTGAGCGATTTTGCAGCGGTTCCAGAAGCGCGGGGAGCAGGAGCGCGAGCGTCCCTTCATCGAGCCCCTTGGTGCGTGTGAGATAATCGTGGATCGTCGCAGCATTGAATGCAAGTAATGTATGGTGCGAGCAATTGCCTTTGATTCCGGTCGGGAGTAGATTCACAATGAAGCGCGTCGCGTCTGAGTTCTTGAGCATTTCTGTGACCAGGGCCACCCGCGGGACGTTTTGTGCAGCGGACTTAAAGGGTAGGAGGAAGCTCCAGGTAGAGTTTTGTCTGAGAAGGGTGAGATATCGTGCCGGAAAAGTAGTTGTTCACTCACTTGACATGCAAGATGGAGAGCATCTTGGCGAAATGCGGAGATTCGTGATATGGCAGGAACAGAGCGAGGATAGCTTCGACATTGAACTCGTTGATTCTGTGATTCGGTCAGCACAGTAGTGCTTCTTATACATGGCGACGCACCTGAACCGCCGAACCAGCCATTCAAGAACCTTCCCAGTGGGCGCGTCCATGAGATATGGCCCCAACAACGGAAGAAACCCCGCAACAGTAGCGTTCAGCTGCCCGACACCATCCGTCTCGAGAAGTGTGCGGTCTGTATCCTTCGCCCCATCTGAAAACAGAGGGCCCTCAAACTGACGGAACACCTGGTTCAATGCAGCGAGCTGCAGAAAGCCATTCACGCCGAGCGCATGGATCGACTCGAGATCATGCTGGTCGGCTTCGCGTCCGGTGAAGAGATACGATTCAGCTGTTTTGCGCCGAGACCGGTCGACCAGGAGGGTGGTGTTCAGGGACGCGCCCTTGGCTAGCTGGGCCGCGAGACTCGACACCATCAGGAGACGAAAATTTTTTGGACAATCAAGCAAGGCCAAACAATGCTCGTCCAAACGCCAAATTAGGACATCCACCACGAATCTAAGGAGTGGCAACGCGCCCAATGCGCAGTCCTTTGCCCGCACTCTTGAGTGAACCCTGTCCCTGTGGTGACATCTTCTCAATCTGACCCCACCACCGACTTGACAAGTTGAAGGGTGCTTTTTCGTTTACTTTGTCTCTTCAGGCACGGACTCTTTGTGCCGGATGCTCCTCGTCAACTATCTGGAGAGAGATTTTACATTCGAATTCGACTCCTGCAGAGCTTTGAAGACAAGGATGATTACAGTCAATACTATCGTAGTCTCATTCCTTTCGATCCCGTAGGTGTTAGAGGTAGAAGTATAGAACTTCGCATGTGTCTGAAGCACCAGCCTACCGTCTTGAGCACACAAAAAAAGTGGGAACGGACCGGAAGGAATATACCGCAATGACACGGAAAGCGTCCATGATGTCCGAGGGATACTAGCTAAATGAGATTTCGGATGGATGGGACTTGAATGGAAGAGAGATGGGTAATCCGGGGCATACACTACAGCGAGCCTGTCGAACACAAACAAGCGTTGGGCCCAAAAAAAACTCGCAAGTCTGGCACAGAGCTGTTTGCGCTGTTCATGTCAAACCTCTTCGAGGTTGAGGTTGCTTAACTTTCGGTGCCGCCCTCGTATCTGACGTACCGTGTCAGTTCATGCACTTGGACCTGCGGCCGTATATTATGAGGATGACCGGGCTGGCATGGGCCGGGACGTTGTGTTATATTTCTGTGATTTTGTTCTATGTGCCTCGTCACCCTCGTGTGTCAAGGACAAGTTCACACGGCCAGAAAACGTTCATAACAGTTTGAAAATAAGGGATGGGTGCGTCGCCCGACAACTCCGCGTTGATCTGGCGGTAATGTTTCTCAGTTACGTCCAAAGTTGTTTGCGTCGGTGGTTCAGGGCGGCGTGCAGACTCAGTTCTCTATGCAGTGCCATCAATGTGGCAGTAGGCGGCAGTAAGGCCTCGATTGAAGGGATGGGTGCCGACATTGAAGGTATTCCGTTGGGGTAATCGCCCCTCGCGTTTTATCTGAATTAGACTGAGCGGGTGGAACAAGCGCGCGGCTGGAGCAGACTCCTGGTTGCTTTGATCCAAGGATTCCAACGGCGAACAACCGCAGCAGCAATTCCATGCGGGAAACACCCGAAGTTCCCTGTGCGGGCTGAGTTCCCCTTTGTGGAATATTTGGGCAAGAGTCTTTGCGTCTGTGCTTGAGTTTGTGCATGCATTTGTTTTTTCGGGGGTCCTACATCGCCGTTCGCGCCAAGAAGTATCGACCACGGAACACAACGGGGCCAAACAAAGGCTTCTCTTCCTGACCATGTCCGTCGCAATGCGCTCGCCGTCGCCGCCGTCGATGGCACCGCGGCAGACCCAGAGCACAATGGCATCTGCCATGTCTCTCTCTGCCAGTCAGCTGTCCTCCGCCGCATCCTTTCGCACCGCCCCCTCGTCCCGTTCGTCCTCCGCGCATACCCTCCCTCAGCCTCCGGACGTTCCCCTCCGCTCGCTCCCCCCTCCACCCGCTCCCTCACACGAGCCGCACATAGGCAGGGTCACTGGTGACTCGCTCCCGCAAGACTCGTATTTTTCCCGTCAAAAACAGCCCAGCGACGACGCTGATAGGGTCGGCCCACCGCCCCCCTCACCTCCAGCGAGCGTCGACCCCGGGGACGACCAGGATGAGCCGCCGCCAATCCTGGACATTGGGCAGCCGGTTATCTTTGATGAGCCCGAGCAGATGCGCCCACAGGTCTCCTCATCAGCCGCATCAACATCGTCGTCCCGGCTGCGCGCCGAGCCCCTTGTGCGCTCGTCTACCGACGCAAAGCTTTCCTTCCGCACCCCCACAATTCCCGCGCTTGCTCCATCTGAGTCCACCATTGACTCGTCTCTCAAAAACCCCAACCCACTGCCCCACGATGCATACCTCCACCCCCCGACCGCTCGGCCCACCCGGAGAAACACAACCGGCTCCACAACCTGGTCGGGCGCCGCCCTAAATCCCCTCCGCACCTCCCTGCACTCCCAGTTTGGCTCCCAGCCATACACGTATGAGGGGGAAGACCTCGAGGGCGAGCTCGCCTCCGACATCCAGCTCCATGCCGACCAGATTCGCAGAGAGCGCATGTCCAAGCGGGCAAAGCAGCAGCAGGAGGCCGAGGCCGCTCTCACCCGCAACGAGCGCGCACCTCCCACTCGTCACGGCTCCAATGGCAAGGACGACGTCGTACTTGTCGGTAACCTCATTGGGGAGGACCACGTCAACTATGTGCTCATGTACAACATGTTGACCGGTATCCGCATTGGCGTCTCTCGATGTCAAGCCAAAATAAAGCGGCCCCTCACCGACGAAGACTTTACTGCACGGCACAAGTTTTCGTTCGATATGTGCGTCCCATCCAACTCCGCTCATTTTCTTTTTTCCTGACCTTTGAACAGCGTCGGAAACGAGCTGACGCCGTCCGCAAAGTATGACTTCAAGTTCAAGGATTACGCCCCTTGGGTTTTCCGCGAGCTACGTGAGGACTACTTTCACCTCGACCCCGCCGACTATCTTCTCTCCCTCACTTCTAAATATATTTTATCCGAGCTTGGCTCCCCCGGAAAGTCCGGTTCCTTTTTCTACTTCTCCCGGGACTACCGTTTCATCATTAAAACCATTCGTCACTCGGAGCACAAATTCTTGCTGTCCATCCTCAAGGACTATCATAGTCACGTCAAGAACAACCCGCACACCCTGCTGTCGCGATTCTACGGTCTGCACCGTGTCAAGCTCCCCCGCGGTCACAAGATCCACTTCGTCATCATGAACAACCTTTTCCCTCCGCACCGCGACGTCCACGAGACCTTTGATCTCAAGGGCAGCACCGTGGGGCGCGAGTACTCGGAGGCCAAGGCCGCCACCAACCCACGAGCCGTGCTCAAAGACCTTAACTGGATCAACCGCGGTAAAATGCTCGAGCTCGGCCCCGAGAAGCGCGCGCTTCTCACCGAGCAGTTGCGCCGAGACGCGGAGCTCCTCCGCAAGATCCACGTTATGGACTACTCTCTCCTCATCGGGATCCACAAGATGGAACGTGGGAACCGCGACAATGTGCGGCGGAACACGCTCAAGGTGTTCTCGCCGGACATTCCTATGACACGGCGCGCGACGGCACTTGCAGCCAAGGGCGGCACGTCCCCCGAGGCGATTGCCATGCGGCGTGCGATGCGCGAATCCGACCCGAAGCGGCTCGGGCATGGGAAGGGCACGATACGGCTCCCTGAGGAGGACACAGGCGACAGACGCGACTTTTTGTTCTACCAGGACGAAGGCGGTCTGCGTGCGACGAACGAGGCCAACGTCCCTTTAGACAAGATATATTATCTTGGCGTCATCGACATTTTGACGCCGTACTCGACCACGAAGAAGCTCGAGCACTTTTGGAAGGGGCTGAGCGCAGACCGGGTGCGTGGCCTTCTTTGATCATCCCGTGCTCATACTGATTCTGTTTTTCTAGCACAAAATAAGTCCAGTCGAACCGGGCGAGTACAGTGAGCGGTTCTTCGCCTTCATGAAGGCCATCATGCGCGGCGGCGGCGGTGGCGAGCGCTTCAAAGCCGAATGATCATCTCCGTCCCCGTCTCTCTCCCTCTCGCATCTCGTCACGTTGTTGTTTTCGACCCTTTGTCCTTGTCTCTCGCACACACACATCATGGACTGACTCGCATGCATCCATCATCATACAATCACATCTCCGTGTATCTGTATCAAACCCGCCCGCCCGCCGCATCACATTATCTCAAACCAAACCTAACTTATATTAACCTAATATCTGCTCGCATCACGCTCACGCATTCCACACTCGTTGATACCATCCACACTCCTTCTCTAGCAGCACCTCTTCGTCTCCTTCGTCTTTGGCGCTGTAACTGCCGCCCCACGCTCCTTCCACATCTGGCTCGGCTTTTCGGAGTCGCAGCCGCCCTGGCTCAGCTTTGAAGCTGCTGCCTGGCTCGCATGCTGGCAGTATCTACTGCCCGTGCCGCCCCGCGCTGCCCCATGCGCCCACGCTCCCTGCATCTGGTTTATTGGCCGCGATTACCGCTGGTCAAGTCGTCTTCCTTATACTTATCTATTTACAAACGGACTCGATAATTTGTGCTGGTAGTACTAAAATTGTGTCGATACATTTAAAAAAATCTACATACGCTGCTTACTTTGGTGCGGGTTTTCTTAAGTGTTATGCTGATACTTGCGGTAGACACTTTCGGCACTACGGCTATCTGAACTCAATTCGCAAGACCACGATAACGACTTGAGGGACCGGGGAGCTGCAACTGATTACTGAAAATTCCTGCTCTTGTGATCATCCGACACCACGCAGCACATGCTGAACCTCAGGGTCGAGAATTCAAGTGGGCCTTACGAGGTCTGAACTAGCTAAGATTAGTATACATGCGCCATCTCAGACCGCGTACAGCCCGATTTCAACTGTATCAAGAACGCGACAAAGAATTAAAAGAGGGCGAAGCATTACTCGAGGACAGCAAAATCTATCCCAGACAGTACAAACGCGCAAATATTAACCTGCTTTTGGTTCGACCCGAAGGTCTTAAGCCCAGGGCCCATCGACAAGGGAAGCAGGAGGGTTGCGAGCCCTTCCCCGAGAAGTAACTACTGACTAGGATCACAGTCCTGACAGAGCACCGTTGTCCAGTTCGGCCTAAAACGCGGTCAGAAAGGAAAATAAGAAAAGAACGAAAGGAACGCACCAGGAGTGCTCGCCACGGCGCCCCAAGGGTGAGGAGGAGGGGCTCTAGGCTGTTTGTGGCTTCAGATTGCCCGGTACTGTTCACCGCTGTTTCACCACAGGGAGATCAGGCCAGCGGGTCCCACAGGCGCACGTCCACCCTTCCGTCGGCATCATCAAGGCCGCGGGATGTTTATCAGTGCCTGCTAGCTGCGACATCGCAAAGGCCGACGTGGTGCCCACAGTGCGCTGCTTCCGCCATGGTCGAGCTTTGCTCGTTTCGCGGGTATGTGCCGCCACTTCTCAGCCCTCCTCAACCCTGTGTAGTACGGTTAAATAGGTGAAGCAGCTGAGAAAAGAAAGCGCACCTTATTGGCTGTTCAACGTTGCGGGCGCGCTCGGGCTCTTCGGCTCTTGGGGGCCTCCTGTGCTCGTCCGTCGCGGGTGCGTGTTGTGTGTGAGTTCTTTGCTCGTAGCCGGCGGCGAGGAAGAGAACCTCGCCGCCATTCCCAGCGCTGAGAGGAGTGGTGGGGAGTTAGCATCTGTTGAATGGGATGAGGAACATGGACGTACTGGATCAAGATGGAAAGTGCGGTCAGCCACCTTCCGGTGCGGCTTTATATGTTTTCGATCACCTAACGGAACCAAATAATGTCAACTCAACGCGTTGAGCGCGACACAAACAAACGTGACCGCGAATTGCGTTGCTTCCGTTCATGCTCGATTTCTGGCTGGAACGCGCTTTGTGCCTTTTTGGGTTGCGAAGTGTGAGTGTGCTGTATCAGGATTTGACGGGATGATAGCCGCTGGAGGCGCCAATCAACTGTGATGGCCCATTGCTGTTGGCTTTGCTCCTGCTTTCTTTCGCCTCGATATTTTCTCCAGTCTCCGTACTGATGTAGTCTAGAGGCAGTATAGAATTAAGTTATGTGATCCTCCGCTGATGTCGAGGTCGGGCAGTCCCAGCTGAATACTCGAGGAGGGATATTAACAATGGTGTGGCCCGCCGGGCGCAAGAACCTTTTCAACAAGTTCCGCGGGAAAAAGGCGCCGGGATGGCATGATAAATGGATTAAGATAGGCAGGAAAAATCGGGCAGCGGTAGACGCAGGTGACAAGCTTTGTCCAAAGTGCGGCAACTCAAGGATGAGACAGAAAGAGGCCTGCTGAAGCTGAAACGTCCACGACGCCACGAACTGCTAGAATTCGACTCGAACAGAATGCCGGTGACAGGCTCCCAGAGTGATTCGATATAATCAAATGACTCCTTCAAGTTGGGCATGGCAATAAATTGGCAATAAGTAAATAGTAATTAACCTTCAGCCAGATACAGTAATGAGACAAGTGGCTTCGATTGTGAAGGGAATGTCGGGGCTGGTGCCCACGCATGTTTTAGCAACGGCAAAATCCGCAGCTGTGAGTTCCGAGCCTCAGCCTGGAGGCCATACGTGTTCAAAACGTTCAACGTTCAGCCACTTGTGGCTGTGCATATCAGTCGCGAAGCGGTCCCGGGCCGGCAAGCCGAATCATCCCTGCCAAACTCAACCACACACCTTCGAACGTCATGTCGACGAAACCTCCTTCGAGTGAAGATATCCTCGGGCAAAAGGTACGCCGGCGGAGTCCCGCTACTTCGTTGCTGACCTTTACGCGCAGTATGATCGTTGTCGTGCGTAGTCTCCAGATCTACCGGTACTCTGCGAGCTGATCACTATAAAAGTGGCCGATTTCCTCGTCAAAGCCGGCGTAGGCTTCAGCGCAGGAGTTGTTCTCTCCGTTGTTCTATTCAAACGTGTGTCCCTTTTCCGTTCCGCGGAATCCATACCCCAACTCTTCTCCAGGCCGAACATGGCCAATTGGTCTTGCGACTGGTTTCGGAGCGGGCACGGCATATGCGGACTGCGACCGCTTGTTCAACCCTGCTCGGATACCAGGGACACGGATTATCTCGCAGCTTCCAGAGACGGCGGACAAAAATTGAACGGAAACGGGTCCTGGTTGAATATTTCACCCGTACACGGCTGGCCATGTATATTCAAACCGATGTCTTTATACGCTGCAAATCAATAGAGGGTTGACCGGCTGCCCAACCATCTTCACATTGGACTCCGCTTCGGCATCTGCAAAATACAGGACACATTCTGAAACTATCAGGGCCGTTTTTTCGCTTCAAAGTCTGACCTTCTTCATGGCCAGACAGTTCAACATTCGAGGAGGCTTCAACTGGAACCAGGTGAGATAAGATTCGTAAGAATGAGCGTTGTGAAAGAACAAGATGTATACATCATCCCAACATTTTGACACCAACATGGGTAGCTTGGCGACAAAGTGCGAAGAACACGAGTGTGATGCGGTTGAGATCTCAATCCACTGTCGTGGATGGGTCATTCTCTTGCTGTGCACATATCGTGCCAAGATGCTCTTGATTTCATTGTACATGGCCTTTCATCATTTGGCAGACCCGCCTTTTGTGACCAACCACGCATCATATGGTGAAACCAATGGCAGCTCAATCTAATCGCGCCGCCTCCGACGCCGCCCGCATCTGCAGCTTTGTCTTCACCAGCTTCAGCAGCTCTGTCGCCCTCGTATTGGTCGCTTCGTCCAGAGTCGTTGGTGTGGGAACACCCACCACACGCTGAAGATATTCCCGCGCGCGGTCCCAATCTCCGCCGGGCTGCCGCACCTGGTGCTCAGCCACTGCGACAAGCGCCTTCGCGTAGTACTCCACAGGCTGTGCATGCGCCTCACCCTGCGCGATCGCTGCCTGCGCATAACCCGCAGCAGCCTCTGTATCGCCCACCGTGTTCAGCAACTGTGCCAGCCGTATAAACACCGTCATTGGGTGCGGCGCCTCCGTCTCCAACGCACGCCTGTAGCATATTATGGCGTCTTCGAACCTGTGCACGATATTACCTGGAGGGGAATTTAAGCTGTCGTTTCCGCGCACCTTCCTGCGGCATCGAATGCTTGCGCCTGGTCTTCCCAACACTCCGCTTCCTCCGGTCTGCGCACAAGTCAACCTCTAAATGGTTCTGTATAGGACAATGGACTTACCGCAGCTTTAGTGCGCGGGAATGGTAATACAACGCATACGAATGCATGCCCATTATTCCGTACGACTTTCCCAAGCCACACCACGCACGATAGTCTTTTGGGTTCACGTCTACACAACAGTATTCGTAATGACATTTCAACGGGAGATACTGGAAACGTACCTATAGCTCTGCGGAACGACTCAATCGCCGCCTGGGGGTTGGTCATCTCGAGATACTCGATACCCATGAGCGTCCATGCGCCAGAATATGTTCGGTCTAACTCCACTGCGCGCCGGAAGTACTTGACGGATTTCTCATGCTCTACGCGCAATGAGTAGTGGCACCCTGCAAAAGATCAGCGCACCATCGTGATGTCGAATCTATGCACACACCGAGAAGATAGCACACCTCGGGCCGGTTCTTGTTCAAAGCGAGGAAAAACTCCGCGAGCATAGAGAGCTTGTCCTTGTTCTCGACGGCGTAGAGGATGTTCGCGAAGATGTCGATGTCGTCAATGCGGTACGGATCCATCGCCATGATCGTGTCAAACTGCTCCTCCGCCTCGGTATACGCGTGAAGATTGTAACACACGTTGCCGCGGAGGGACATGATCCAGAGACTGTGTTGGAAGAACGCGGGCTCGAGGAGACGTTCGCACATTTCGAGTTCAGCGGCGGTCGTGCTGTAGAACTCATTCATCATGCGGATCATGAACAACTGCGGAAGAGGATGTGACGGCGGGAGTGGGATCTTCTCGAGCTGCACTGCCAACTAAGATACGACGCGTCGTGAGGGAACATAAAAGATAAAATGAAAACCATACCGATTTGGGATCATGTATGCAGTCGCCGAGGAGTATCCAGGCGGACCAGTTCCACGGCAGGGCCACTATGGATAAAATCACGCACTCGATACTTTCATCGTACCGGGCGAGCCGAAATAGAAAGAGTGCCTTTCTTTCTTTGACAAATGACGAGTAGCTCAGTAGAACACGACAATACTCACAAAAACAACAGCCATGGCTCGACAGCGTCTTCTATAGACTGGTATAGCTCTGTCAGTAAAGTATTGATGGGCATCGGCGGCTGAGTTCGTCTGCCTGGATACCGTAAACGTCGACCACTAGGTCGTCAAAAAGCGCACCATCGAGTGCATGCCAATCACGCAACGCCTTCTTCTCAGCAACCTGCGACCCGCGTCAACTTAGGAGATAAAGAACCGCGGCCGAGAGGGGCACATACGATGTACCGACAGTATATGCGCAAGAAGACCGCCCTATCGCTGTGGCAGTCCCGCAGAATGTGTTCTGCGCGTGTGTGTTGCTTCTCGTCCACAGATTTGCGCGCGAGCGCGAAGATTTCCTCCTCACGCATCTGCGCCTCAGTACGGAGTACCTGAGCATCTTCTGAAGATGATGCGGGCGTCACCGTCAACATCGCCTTCCGCTGTTCTGGTATAGCGCGCAGTAGGTCCTGTGCCCTAGCCCACCATTCAAATCCGATCGTATGGATGTGCTGAGCCGCTCACCACTTCGTGGTCGCGAGCAAGCCACGTTCATGGGCCTCCTTCGCCGTCTGGCGGAGCTCTCCGATGATTTTCGCGTCGACATGGGTGATTTCAGGCGTAGATTCCATTTTCTGGCATGGACATTGAACGGAGGGTCTCGACAAATAACACACAACATCGCGTCTCGCCTAAATGTCAGGATGTCGACATGTTTGCTTCATGGTCATCATACCAAACATACGTATGTACGGCTTGCCCACAGAACTCAACAAAAAAAGTACCCCAGGCACAGATTCGGAACAATTGTACTCAGAAATGCGATCATCAAACTCAAGAGATCGTGGTCGCCAGTTCCCCCTCTGTCGCCCCGCAGCCCCCGCTACTAGGACGGGTAACGAGCATCGAGTCACCTCACTGAAAGTTAGGTCCCACGACCTGGAAACTCAACGCCTCTTTCAACCCCCTGTGCAAAAAACAAATAAACCCAAATGTTCCAGATAAGATTGCGGCCGACACACAACCAAACACTGGGCTGCTCTCTTGCTACTTGTGCAAAAAACAAACAACTGCAACCACCGATAAGATACCGATCATTACCCGCAAAACGAAACTGCTCCATCCTCCGACTGCCCGCTCTTTTTGCACGCGCCGTCTACCGCACATTTCCCTTTATTCACATGTTTCATTGCAGTATGCCATTCTACTTCGATATCAAACCCCGCATATTACTTACGCTGCTGGGTTCTCGCCGTTAATTTATTTAACTACACATCCTCTGTAGCTAGGTCAGTGCTTGGAAGTGTGGTAAATAACCTCTTGTCAGATCCTCTGAGTAACCTGACTTTCTGCCGACCCTTGCACGTCGACAACGCGACATAAGCACTCGGTGCCCAGCGTTTTGTGCTGCGATCCAACGTGGTTCAGGCTGTCGGCCCCGCCGCGTTGAACACGACTGTGGCCGGTTGGAAACCGGCCGGCGCCTTGGACAAGGCCCCGTCAGCTTTCGGGGGAAACGAGATCAACCACAATGCGCCCGAGGACAAGGAAAAAGACGTTGGGAACGGTGCGTGTGCTTACTTTTCTCGTGTTCTCGGACTCATCCCAAACCAAGTAAAAGACGCGAGCGCGAGACCGGGTCGGAAGGGAATAGTCCGGCGAAGAAGGTCAAGCTGGGAGAGAAAAGCTCGGAAGGCGAGGTTGCTACTGCTTGAATTGTGCGCTCGATTTTCTTTCATTTTATCTGCAATATATTGTGATTGTTTCGTGCTCGGGACTGTGGGTGTGGCGTGAGGGGATAGCGATCCAGTCAGTGAGGTGCATGCTTGCGGCAGCAAGCGCCTAGGATGTAGTCGGTTCTGATTCTGTTTACAAAATGACATCTTTTATGCCATCTCCATTCGATCACCATACATATTCACAAGTTACAAGTCAACAACTCAGAGCGGGGTCGTACGCAGGTAGGGCTACAAAGGAAATCGATTAATTGATGTTTGCTGTTGAGGAAAGAACGCACCAGATGGACTGTGTGGTTGGGGAAGAGAGTCTTGGCCTCCTCGGCGTTGACGCTGGCGTGGATGATGACATCGTCGCCCTTCTTCCAGTTGACGGGCGTCGCGATGCGGTGCTTGTCGCCGAGCTGGATCGCGTCGATTACGCGGATAATCTCGTCCTGCGCGCGGTGAGCTTCTTTTCTTTTCTCTTCTGGTAGATCTGGAGAAACTCACGAAGTTGCGGCCGGCGACGGCGGGGTATGAGAGCGTGAGGCGGATGACCTTCTTCGGGTCTATTACAAACACGGTGCGTATCTGAGCCATACTAGGTTAGTGGAAGCAAGTCGGACGCGAGATTCGGCACACGGTGAAAGGTAGGCCCTTCAGATCCTTGTTGGTCGCGTCCTGGTAGTCAAGCATGTCGTAGATGTACGAGACCTTGCGGTCGGCGTCTGCGATCTGCAGCGATTGCGGTGAGCAAGGTGCATTGCAGACATTTTGAAAATGGCGCGTACGATAGGGAACTGGACGTCGGTGGGCCCGACTTTGCCACCATAGTCGTTGATCTCTTTGATCCACTTGTGGTGGTCATCGAGGTTGTTGGCGGAGATGCCGATTACCTTGACATTGCGTTTGGCAAAGTCATCGGAGCGACGGGCAACCTCTCCGAGCTCAGTGGTGCAGACCGGAGTGAAGTCTGGATGCGATATTTTAATCGTAGCCTATCGCAACAGAGCCTGAACTGACCTCCCGGGTGAGAGAACAAAACACCCTGAATAACCGATATCGGCAAAGACTCTAAATACAGGATTCGGACCTACCCATGAGTCGCCGAGCCATTCATGGAATTTGATAGGGCCGATGGTGGTGTCTGCCTCGAAGTCTGGAGCTAGGCTGCCGAGGCGCAAAGTGTATTCGTGCTTGGGGAAAGTGGCCATGGTGAAAGGAAAGGACAGAAAGCGAGATTGAATCAGGGAAAGGTCTTGGACCTAAGTAGTCTGTCACAACAATTGACAAGAATGGCGTGCCCACTGCACAAATCGCGCAATTAGATGGAGAGTCTACCCGAAAGACAAGGTCAGAGGAGTACCGGTATACCCTTACCCGTGGCCAAGGCCCCGAACGCGCGGGACAACGAAGAGAAAGGAGTGCAGAAAGCGCGTCGCGTGTGAATCAGCAGCATTTTGTATAGAAATTCCGGGCCCTGTTGAATTCTTTTTTTTCTGGTCTTGAATTCCTGGGAATGTTTGCATAGTACTTGGGAATGCAGGTCCAGAATACACAGGGAATGGAAAGCGTCATCGGCGAAAGCGGTGATGATCGTCGGTTACAGCTTGACCATGGATTCCATCTCCATTCCCCCAGCATTCGAATGGCCCGTCCAATTCTGCGTCTTTATGACCGCAGCGACCTACGTCCATAATCACCTCCAACGTCTCTCAGGTCGATAGGCTCTGAACCTTCTTGCCCACGATACATCCGGTACGGCCTACTTGGGAAAGCGGCCGTGGTGAAGGGAAATGTCAGAAAGCGAGGGTGAATCAGGAAGAGGACTCGGGCCGCAGTAGGCTGTCACAACAATTTTTCTGTGGCATCTTGGCAGCCGGTGTTCCGCGAGCCTGTATAGACCCATGAGGTCTGGGACAACATTTGCTGGGGTGATGAAAATTTACCCTTTGTTTGTGGGCATGAATTAGTATCTTGATGATTTTTGCCCGGAAATCTGCCCCAACTTTCCTGAGGAGGATCGGTTTTCGCACCTCGTAGAGATCCGCCTTGTTCTTTGCAGGCGAATTTTGCATGTCAAGGATCTTTGCTGGGATAAATGCCATTCGTGAAAATTGATCAGCCCGAATTTGACCGAAGCAATGTCCGTGCTTGGGGAAGTGGAATGAAAAGGACAGAAGGTGAACGACTGTACCAGGGGGAGAACTCGGGCCTAAGTACCCAATACCAACAGCGAAATATTGTTGTGGCAGTCGCGCAGCCGGTGTTTCGCGCGCGCGTGTTGCTTCTGGTGCACATATTTCCGATTTTCTCCACGCAAAGCAGCACCCAATCCGCACCGCTGTTCTGGGATAGCCCGCGGTAGGTCCGCCGTAGTCCACCGTCCCAGTCCGATGTAGGGAGCCTCTCAGCGCTCACCATTTCCTGGTCGCAATTAGACTTACTTCGCCCTCTGAGATCTGCCATCATTTTCGCCGCGGCATCGACGTGGGTGATTTCAGGCTTGGACACGACACTGAGCAGAGGCCTCAGGCGGTTAAGAGGCGGTGGCGACAAATATTAAACATTGTTATTTAATGTCGAGATGTTGACTTTTCGATCTTCACGTTGATCATCCACCTGCTTCCACTTGCTGTTCATCCCAACCATCTGATTCTTCTGTATTTTTCCTTGCGCTGTTTCCATGGATCAGATCCCAAGGCTCCAATCGTGGACACAATTCGAACCTTTCATGCACTTGGTGTTGGCCTCCCTGAACGATCCAATGGCATAACCAGCTATTCCGGGTCGGTAGCGACGTTATGAGACATGCCAATGCATCGCAAACTCGCAAAAATATAACGGTGGATCCAGGTATTAGCTGCATGTTCGGCCCTTGATCATCTCTGCCTGTGCGGGGGTGTTGATTGTCTCAGTCCAAGAGAATTCCTCAACCAACTCAATTGAGAGACGCCGATGCATCACCACACCTTCCCAGCGTCGTCATCAGGATGCGCCCTCAATGATCTTCCCGCCACAAGCGACGAAGATCAACAGTTCATGCGGCCCTTAATACTTAAGTATATCTCACTGCTCAGATGGTGACTTACTTTTGCTATTGCATCACTTCCCGAACCTCCCACTTTGCGTTTCTCCTTCGACCTTGGTTGGTCTGACCACCATTCCTTAATCCTACCCTCCTTTAATGAATCCAAACTTTGTTGGGGGTGTTGAGATCAGCACACTCGTTGCTGTTATTCTTCTGGGGATGGTCACTGTGCAGGTAGACCTACCCTCGCCCTGTCCTGCCCACTCTTACCAGAATCAACTCAGATCTACGTTTATTATCTCAACTTTCCTCATGATTCTTGGATCATAAAGTCACTGGTACGCTCAGTACCCTCCAAATGCGCCCCAATCTCTCACTGAATCCAAGTAGATCGCGGTCGTTTGGTTCGTCTTACACTGCCGTGTTTCTTGCCTCCTCAGCGTCCAATAGGATGTCTGAAACCGCGCACGTTGCTGCTATCTGCTATGGACTATACCGAATTACCATTACGAGGTATGGCCATCTCGAGTTGCCCATACCACTGGAAATGTGCACCGCCGCCATTCTGGGCAACGCGATCCACCCGCTCGTACAGGTCAGCCTGCTGTCCGCCTGTTCTTCAGCGTAACTTACAACTCATCCATTGCTAGGCCATATTCACGGCCCGCATATACCAGCTTGGACAAACCCGTCAAAATCGGTTGATCACCGCCATATCTTGGGCGATGTCCGGCTTCATACTCGGAGCGACGGTCCTCTTGTCCCTTAAAGTGTTTACCGCGACGTCTCTCGAGGAGTTTGAAGATCAGTGGGATTGGTTGATCCTGGGCCTTTTGGGTTGCACAGCGGCTGTCGACTTCCTGATCGCTGCCTGTATGTTTTACTACACATTAAAAAACCGGGCTTTAATGAAATACGAGTGCGTCTCAACCCAGCCATATCACTTCTCGCACGGCTAACTGGAACCAGAAATCCAAATAAAATAGACACTTTCATTTCCTGGACTGCCCGTGAGTGGAGTCGGATTCAATATGGACGCTGCTTGAATGGCTTCGTTAGAAACTGGTCTGTTCACCAGCGTGGCTGCGATCGCAGTCACAGTTCTTGTGAGTCTTATTTCTTTCTCTGTCTTTCAATATCTGACGTTGTTTGATAATAGTTTGCTACGTTGAAACACACCCGCAAGTTTTTTTTTTCCTGCGGAGACTCCATATCTGTCCATCTCATTTATATGCAGACATATGGCTAGCTCTCCTCATTCTCACTACCGGCCGTACGTCACCAGTGCTACTGAAGGAACATATCGCTAACGTTTCATTTAGTATATAGCAACTCTCTCCTTTCCTTGCTCAATGGACGCCTGCATCTCGGTCACCAAACCGAGGCTCCCTTCATGATCTCACTTTCTATATTCCGCCAAACCGGCAACAGTCGCAGCCAGGTGGAATTTTCGGTGGGTATCCATCTATCAAGCTTGTAGCAGTTGACGCGAACCCGACTTGCAGTTTCCTCCCACAGTCCATCTGAAGCCTCCATCAACCCTGGGCACCCGGAATTCCAGTTCGGTGAGATGATCTGATACACATATACGAAAATGAACTGCAACCCAACTACCTCTAGATCAGAGCTTCACACGCTGGGTCTTCGGACACGTTGACACCTGCTCCATCACGACATTACTCCTTGGCTCGTGAGCAACGGAGCAGATTTCAAGAGGGCGATGGACTACAGGGCTGAATTTGTGTATTTTATGACCAGTGTAAGACTAGTGCTTCCAGACATGAACTGGACTACAGAAAAGAATGCTGGAATGTAAACAACATCTACTCTATTTTCCCCTTGGTGTTAGATCCCCACACAGCCTTCTCGACCTCTGCCTTCTTGCCCGTAAGCGCCAGCTTGATACCCTTCAAAAAGGTGTCCACAGGGCTGAACATGCCCACGCGTGCCTGGTACAACGCGTATCCTGGGTATTTGCCGGCCGTGATCGCCTCCGTATACATTGTGGAGGAGAAGAACAGCGCGGAGAGCGCAATGGCGGGCGTCAGCGGCAGCAAGGGTTCGAGAAGTGCGTATGGATCGAAGACAGGTGCACGCAGAATGGCCAAAAACTCCGCAGGAGTGTGATGTTTAGTCAGGGACGCGAAGTTCATTATCCACTGTTCAAGATGTTAGTTCTAAAAAGAAGCAGTAGGAACTTGGTGCGCACCCAGAACGATTGCTCGCAGAGGAAATTGGGGTGTCTGCTAAAGGCGAAAAGCCCGCGAGTCAGGAAGCCGCGCTCGACGTCTGCAGCCGTCCAGTCGAGGCGAGCGCCAATCCACTGCTGGTACTTGTGGTATCTTTTGGGCTCATGTTTGAAGGTCTGGTATGCGAATTGCTGGTTGTCGGATGTGAATTCTATCCCGAGAACGAGCAGGGAAAGGGCGATGACACCGTAATCACTTGTGGTAAGAGGCTGCGGCGACTGCATCGCTGCGACGTATGTGGGAATGCCAAGAAGTAGGAGGAGCACATTCTGAATGCCAGCTACCGGACTGTTAGAACAAGGAAAGTAAAATGTATAACCTGTACACACAGATGAAGGTGAGGTTGACGATCTGGAAAAGAATAGGGTGCAGCTGGGTCCTAGGGAAAATCATGAATGAGTGGCTTTAGACACTTTTGGGACTACTTACCGGAGGACCGCCCAGCGGTAATCTTCGTCTTGGCTGGTTGAAGTTCAGAAAACGCGATTTCGAGGAAAAAATAAGGAGACTCACAGACTGAAAAGGCCGCGTCTGTAGGTGTTGTAGCTCAATCTGACGCGAAAATCAGTGAGGGTCGGGTGAAATGGTGTCATATTATACCTGAACATCCAGGTGATAATGAGAGAGAGCATCATGAGCGCTCTGGGATTGTGGGGTCCTCCTGAGATTCCAAGGGCAGCCGGGGTGTATGGAGCCAAGTAGAAGGACTGTTCCTGGGGCCATAAAGGCATTAATGCAAAGTAGGCCGTGTAAATTGTGGGCAAAAAGGTCCAGAGCCTATCGACCTGAGAGACGTTGGAGGTGATTATGGACGCGACGTAGGTCGCTGCGGTCATAAAGACGCAGAATTGGACGGGCCATTCGAATGCTGGGGGAATGGAGATGGAATCCATGGTCAAGCTGTAACCGACGATCATCACCGCTTTCGCCGATGACGCTTTCCATCCCCTGTGTATTCTGGACCTGCATTCCCTCGACACAAGTAGTACTATGCAAACATTCCCAAGAATTCAAGACCAGAAAAAAAAGAATTCAACAGGGCCCGGAATTTCTATACAAAATGCTGCTAATTCACACGCGACGCACTTTCTGCACTCCTTTCTCTTCGTTGTCCCGCGCGTTCGGGGCCTTGGCCACGGGTAAGAGTATACCGGTACTCCTCTGACCTTTGTCTTGCGGGTAGACTCTCCATCTAATTGCGCGATCTGGGCACGCCATTCTTGTCAATTGTTGTGACAGACTACTTATGGTGCGCATCACCTAGCTGCCACTACTTTGTGCTTGAAATTGTGTGACTGATTGTGACTTCAATTTTAGTCTGAGGCCTTATCCCTCTAACAAAAGTGCTCCGTTTGAAGAGAGGAACAAAACTGTTAGACAGAATTTTATTTAAATCAAAACTGAGTGACCTCGAAAAAAGTTGTCACCCAGATTTGGCCACAAGCGGGTGAAAAAACAGAAAATCCGTCCAATTGTGGCTGCGTACAGTGCAAATTTTTTCGTTAGGTCAATTTGGCCACTAAATTTTGGTAGCGGCAGCTAGGTGATGCGCACCATAGGTCCAAGACCTTTCCCTGATTCAATCTCGCTTTCTGTCCTTTGCTTTCACCATGGCCACTTTCCCCAAGCACGAATACACTTTGCGCCTCGGCAGCCTAGCTCCAGACTTCGAGGCAGACACCACCATCGGCCCTATCAAATTCCATGAATGGCTCGGCGACGCATGGGTAGGTCCGAATCCTGTATTTAGAGTCTTTGCCGATATCGGTTATTCAGGGTGTTTTGTTCTCTCACCCGGGAGGTCAGTTCAGGCTCTGTTGCAATAGGCTACGATTAAAGTATCGCATCCAGACTTCACTCCGGTCTGCACCACTGAGCTCGGAGAGGTTGCCCGTCGCTCCGATGACTTTGCCAAACGCAATGTCAAGGTAATCGGCATCTCCGCCAACAACCTCGATGACCACCACAAGTGGATCAAAGAGATCAACGACTATGGTGGCAAAGTCGGGCCCACCGACGTCCAGTTCCCTATCGTACGCGCCATTTTCAAAATGTCTGCAATGCACCTTGCTCACCGCAATCGCTGCAGATCGCAGACGCCGACCGCAAGGTCTCGTACATCTACGACATGCTTGACTACCAGGACGCGACCAACAAGGATCTGAAGGGCCTACCTTTCACCGTGTGCCGAATCTCGCGTCCGACTTGCTTCCACTAACCTAGTATGGCTCAGATACGCACCGTGTTTGTAATAGACCCGAAGAAGGTCATCCGCCTCACGCTCTCATACCCCGCCGTCGCCGGCCGCAACTTCGTGAGTTTCTCCAGATCTACCAGAAAAGAAAAGAAAAGAAGCTCACCGCGCGCAGGACGAGATTATCCGCGTAATCGACGCGATCCAGCTCGGCGACAAGCACCGCATCGCGACGCCCGTCAACTGGAAGAAGGGCGACGATGTCATCATCCACGCCAGCGTCAACGCCGAGGAGGCCAAGACTCTCTTCCCCAACCACACAGTCCATCTGGTGCGTTCTTTCCTCAACAGCAAACATCAATTAATCGATTTCCTTTGTAGCCCTACCTGCGTACGACCCCGCTCTGAGTTGTTGACTTGTAACTTGTGAATATGTATGGTGATCGAATGGAGATGGCATAAAAGATGTTATTTTGTAAACAGAAACAAAACCGAGTACATGTTTGATGCTCAAATCCAAGTGCACTATGATGCCCATTGGGATGCAACGTCCTGACTGATTCTCACCTTCAGCGGACACCATAAGCCAGAAAAGAACCATCAGCCTCTGACCAAATCAGGACGCTGCCTCTTCAGGCCGTACAGTAGTCTCGGACCAAACTCTCATGACATCCCAAAATGGGAACCCTGTCATGAGAGTCTGGGCTTATCCCAGGACAATAGCCGTACCATTGCGCTATCATTTTTGATCGAATATTCCCACGACCGCAAATGTGTTCTACTGGACATTCTCACAGCATGGAACCATTGTTATTATACAGGTGGGGTTCAAGGCTCAATTTAATACATCCTGTGTGTTAAAAATTGTGGAAAGGGCCATAGATGAAACTGAACATTGATTTGAACTACCTTTGAGTTACTGGGTGCACTGCCACATCACACATCGGTCGAAAATAATGTTGCAGTGGAAGTAGCACCGAATGTGGATGGGCTGATACTTAGGAAACACTTGAATGTGTCCAATTATTGATTTGAGGGTATATCATGTCCAGGTTCCGAAGCAAATACCAGAATTTGCCTACACACACCGTGGGAATATTCGATCAAAAATGATAGCGCAATGGTACGGCTATTGTCCTGGGATAAGCCCAGACTCTCATGACAGGGTTCCCATTTTGGGATGTCATGAGAGTTTGGTCCGAGACTAGCCGTACAGGAAATATGTGCTTGCGTGCATGGACCGCTGACAGATAGACGTCCTAACCGGATGCATTCACGACTGCTTTAGAAATAGTGCTTGACAAGTCGCCCATCTCAATAACAACAATAATAGGATCGCATTAAGGTAAGAGCGAGTAGCATCTACTATTTCTACTTCTAGCTGTGGTTGTCATTTCGTGCGACAGCCAGGCGAGGCGAAGCGCGGAAAAGGACGGTGAACGAACGTGCAAACAAGAAAAGAAAGTAACAGTTATCTGCCCAGTCTTTACCAGCGATCTCCCCCACCACCACCACCACCACCACGCCCGCCGTAGCCGGAGTCTCCGCCACCGTACCCGCCACCGCCACCACCACCGCCACCGCCCCAACGACCTCCTCCACCTCCACCACCTCCCCGACGCCCCCCTCCGCCTCCGTAACGGCCTAGCCAAAATCAATGACTGCAAATATTTCAAGTCAAGTACAACATACCACGGCCACCCCCACCTCCACCGTACATTGCCATCTCCTCGAGCTGAGGAGGGACGACGGCTTTGGCCTCCTTCAAGATGCCAAGGAGTTCACGCGCAGACTTGGCGTTGTCGGTGGTGAAGTAGGTATAGGATGTCCCTTTCATACCAGCACGCTGCATTGAGAACATCAGCATGGCCCACAGTTCCGGAACGAGAAACGCACTCCTGTACGCCCAATGCGGTGGATGTAGTCTTCGCAGTTGTTAGGGAAATCATAGTTCTAGAGACAGATAATTAGCTTAGAACAAACCAGAGGCGAAGCCTAACGTACAATGACATAGCCGACGTCCTTAACGTCTATAGGTTGCAATTGACAGCCAAGAGGATACATGCAATGCGGAGCGAGTGACACACACACAAAACACGGGCACCACAAAGATGTAAGAGGAAAAGGCAGAAGAAAAAAAGTCAATGACATGAAAGCGACAGACATTGAAAAGACAAGCGCTCGAAAAGGAATCAACCCAAGAGTCCGGGAATACATGAGAATAGACAGTTCAAGAGGTTGCAGGGGTGCAGACTGTTTCGACGAGAGGAGGATAGATCAATTTTGGTGCGTGTCCAAGTCCATAACCGCTCGCTACCAGTACCAACACAACAGTTTTGAAAAAAATGTTCGTTGGAGGTAACCTAACCCGCTTACGCTTCGTGGAAGGAAGCGTATTTGGGCCATTCTAGGAGAGGTCAGAGGGAAAATGAACCAATTGTCTGTCTTGATCCAGGAAGGTTCCTCTCGACGTGCCGCGCATGCTAGTCTCAAAAGTCTGTCTGTCCTCATTCCGCAAGAGCTAGTGAGCTGTATAGTTTGGTTCATGATCTCTCCAGTTACCATGGAGGAAAATGAAACGATCAGAATACCACACCAGTCGACTGGAGGCGAGGAGCCCCGTACAGTCAACATGGACCTCGTCCATGTCGCAGCGCTTGTTAAGAGATGAAAGAACGTACCAAGACCACGAGACGCTACGTCAGTGGCAATCAAGATGGGCGATCGGCTGGCTTTGAATTCGCCCAGTACCCAATCACGTTCACGCCTTGATATCAGTGTCAGAAGCCGGACATCGGTGTCGATGAAAATGCGTACTGTTCTTTGTCGCCGTGAATCGCAAGAGCAGGCCATCCGTCTTGGCGGAGGTATTTGGTGATGTCGTCGGCAACACGTTTTGTGCCAACGAAGATAAGAACTTTTGCGTTCTCGGCGCCTATCTGGTCGAGGTGCTTGGCAAGCTTGCCACGCTTCTCAAAGTCACTGCAAACTTCCACAATCTGTGCGATGTTGTGGTTGGCGGTGAGTTCCATCGAGCCAATGTTTACTTGAATCATGTCTTTGAGGAAGTCCTGGATGAGATGGCGTCAATAAGCAAGATACCGAGGAGGAGTCGGAAAATTTACGTTAGCGAGCTTTTGCACATCCTTGGGCCACGTAGCACTGAACATGAGCGTTTGACGGTCGGGTCGAATTTGACCGACAATCTTGCGAATCTGAGGCTCGAAACCCATGTCTAGCATGCGGTCGGCCTCATCCATAACAAGGTATGTAACTCTGCGGAGATTCGTTTTTTGCGTCTCAAGCATGTCGATGAGCCGACCGGGGGTGGCGATGACGATTTCGACTCCGCGCTGCAGGTCCCGAATTTGAGGACCTTTCGGAGCTCCGCCGTAGATGGCAGTGTTCCGAATCCGTGAGTTGGAGCTAAGCGGGAACGGTTAGCCAATGGTGCCGATGATGACAAATGAAACTTGCCCAAATTTGGTGCACTCCTGCTGGATCTGCACAGCGAGCTCACGGGTGGGCGCAAGGACGAGTGCAATAGGTCCATCTCCAGGAGATAGTAGGGGTTGGCTAGAAGTGGGTAGAATGTGAGTTGCATGAATGACGCCATGAAGACAGACGGACGCATTGATGTGTAACATGGCGGGGAGAGCGAAGGCGATCGTCTTGCCACTACCGGTCTGGGCAATGGCAACGACATCCCGACCGCTGAGAGCCATAGGCCACGCCTGACATTGGATGGGGGTTGGGGAGGCGAAACCCTGGGCACGGATAGAAGTCATTAGGTACTCCGGAAATCCACACTCGTCGAAAGATGTGACTGGTCTAGGAACACCCCGGCCTTGAACCTGCAATGACATGCATGAGTGACGGGGCGATAAGAGCTGCGGAATACTGGACCTTGATCTCCTTTAACCGCTTGAACTCTTCTATATCCTTTTCGCTGCGCTCTTTGACCTTCTTGTCTTCAATGTAGAAGTTCTTTTCAAAGTGCTCGACCTTGGTGCTGGCCCAGTCGATGGTACGCAAACCTCCCCCGAGGTTGGACATGCGGTCTTCGCCATAACCGCCTCCTCCTCCACCCCAGCCACCGCCACCGCCACCTCCACCGCCGCCATAGCCGCCATATCCACCGTAGCTCTGTGGGAAGTGAATGAGTGCTTTTGACTAGAAACGAGAGCAGACGGACCATTTTCAGTTAAAGGTGATGGTGGGGAAGAGCAAGAAGAAAAACTTCGGATCCAAACACCGCAGCACAGCTTTGCCGATCAAAACATTGGATACCTGTACTAACACGTCGAAAGTGCGCTGTAACTTTCTGCCTTCCCTTTCCTGCCTTTATACCTCCTGAACGGACACAAGGTTCAAGCGGCGTTCTCCTCGTTTTTAGCCCATGCGGCCATCTGGCGCTGTCGCCGTAGACTTTGGCCCATCCGATCGCGACTCTCCGCCTAGGACTTCGGACGACTTTGAACAGGTTCCATATCCCCCATCCCACTGGTCTACTTCCCACCAAGAAGAGGAGCTCCCGTTGTATTCTATGAACGAGGAAAAAGCTCGGCGACGTGTCCCAAAACCCACCGGAGTGACACCTTTTGCTGCGGACTTTGATGATCGGGACGCCTATGACGACGAGGGGAAGGATGTCTACAATAAACCGCGCGCATTCAAAGCATATCAGGGTAGTGGACGCCCTCGCTATCCTCCCTCACCTCCCCCGACGTCTATTGTAAGTTCATGCCACGTCTGCAGCCGGCGTCCTGATCACCGTTTGTCACCAGAAAGAATTCCTTCTGCAAAATGTCGAGCACGTAACACCAGTTGTTTACACATTACTCTCGTGCTGGACCCGCTTTCACAAAATCGGATACTCAAATACAGTCGTCTGGGATGAAGCCCATTTCGGCAAATTCGGTTCTCATTATCTAAAACGCGAATTCTACTTCGATGTACATCCTCCACTGGGCAAGATGCTTGTGGGGCTCGTCGGATTACTCGCGGGGTATGATGGTGGGTTTGAGTTCAAGAGCGGGGCTGAATACCCCGATTCCGTGCCCTACGTCGCAATGCGCGTGATGCTCGCGACTTTTGGTGTGGGGATGGTACCGCTGGGTTGGTACACTGCAGTAGAGCTTGGTATGAGCCAGTGGGCCTGCCATCTTGTTGCTCTTATGGTTCTTTTCGGTGAGTGATGTTCACTCGGACTGTAGCGTTCCCTGACACGTTTCAAAGATGTGGGCTGGTTATGCATATCCCGGTTCATTCTTCTGGATTCAATGCTTTTATTCTTCACGTTTCTCACCGTGTTTTGCATGACGAAATTCCATAACCAGCAATACCAGTGCGTGTGTTCCTTGATTCGGCGTCTCAAGCTACTAACGCCACACAGACCGTTTTCGTTTGACTGGTGGACATGGCTCGTTATGACTGGTGTCTCTATTGGTTTGGTTACTAGGCAAGTTTTGCTTGTTGGTCTCCCGTTGCCATTGTATATCTAATACTGTTTTTAAGCGTTAAAATGGTCGGATTATTTGTTACGGCTCTGGTTGGACTTTACACCATTGAAGATTTATGGGAAAAGTTTGGGGATCTCAAGATGCCTGTTGTAAGTACTTTCATTGCAAGTGATGATTCTTCTCAACCGAGAATGCAGCGCGACCAAATCAGACATTGGACTGCGCGAATAGGTTGTCTAATCGTCATACCAATTCTTGTCTTCATGGCCTCGTTCAAAATCCACTTTATGGTACTGAACCACTCCGGTCCCGGAGACGCACAAATGAGCTCTTTATTTCAAGCTAACCTGGAGGGTAACGATTTTTCGAAAAATCCACTAGGTATGGCCCGCAACTAAATTTATCTATCCTCCTGACCTGCTTCTGTAGATGTCGCAATTGGCTCCAAGGTTACCCTCAAGAATGTTGGGTATGGCGGAGGATTGCTTCATTCACATGTTCAAACCTACCCAATCGGTTCATCGCAGCAGCAAGTTACATGTTATCATTACAAGGACGACAACAACGAGTGGAATCTCCTTCCCCGGTGGGATGAAAAAGCTTATGATTCAGAAGCGCCGATCCGATTCCTCCAGCACAACGATGTCATACGGCTCTCGCACGGGCCGACGACGCGTAACCTGCACTCTCACACAATTCCTGCTCCTGTAACCAAGCTCAACCACGAGGTATCGTGCTACGGCAATGCGACCATTGGCGACATCCACGATCACTGGGTCGTGGAAGTTGTTGATGACATCAAACGGGGCAGCAGAGAACACGTTGACCGGATACACTCTTTGACCACCCGTCTGCGATTCCGGCATCAAGTCCTTGGCTGCTACCTGCGAGCAGCCAACGCCGTATTGCCGCAATGGGGATTTAAACAGATCGAAGTCAGCTGCGTACCAGAGAATAACCGCAGGGATGCCCACACCTACTGGAACGTAGAGAGTCACTGGAATGACCGACGTGCGTTCTTACTCTTTACGTTGAAAACTCCATTCACTCACATCGTTAATTTGTAGTACCTGCCGGCGACACAAAGTACTACAGGTCACCTTTTTTGCGGGACTTCTGGCATCTCAATGTCGCGATGATGACGTCCAACAACGCCCTCGTCCCAGATCCCGACAAAGAAGATATACTCGCGTCCAAACCCTTTGACTGGCCATTCTTACATCTTGGCTTGCGGATGTGCGGATGGGGCGACGCCCAGACCAAGTATTACTTAATGGGCAACCCGATCGTATGGTGGGGAGGGGCAGTCAGTCTCGTTGTGTCCTTGGGCGCCCTTGTCATATATCTGCTACGGATGCAGCGCAAATACACTGATATGGATGCCAGTATGTTACTGGCTATCATTGCTTTGGCGACTTTCTCTGACAATGGGTCCTATAGACGAATGGGACCACTTCCTATACGTAGGGAAAGTGGCCTTCTTTGGATGGGCGTTGCATTATGGTTCTTTCCCTTCTTATTGTTTGGTAGCCACTAACGATCTCATTCAGTCCCATTCCTCATCATGGGCCGCGTCACTTACGTCCACCACTATGTATGCACCCACTATCGACCTCTGTTCTCCGATTGATCATCTCTGGGCAGCTTCCCACCCTATACTTCGCGGTACTCATGCTCGCTCATCTCCTGGACCACTTCATCTTTTCCTCTCGGAGACTGGTACTCAGAAACAAGGCCATTGCATTCGGGATATGTGCAGGCTCTATCCTATTCTGCTTCTGGTGGTTCAAAGGAGTCGCATTTGGCATCGACGGACCTATAGCCGAACACAAGGGCCTTCTATGGCGCAAAGTAGGTGCTGCAATTTTATTCCGCTGCAACGCTAACCATGCTGCAGAGCTGGAATATATACACACAATAGACGCTTGTTCCTTTAACATGCTCTCTCTAATATCTTATTGTCCTTTTATATATTAAAAGCAAGGTTGACCGTGAACGCGTAACTCGATTCGTGTACCGTAACCGGCAGGGAGGTATATACGTGAGGGTATTGGTGCTGTAGAGCATCAGTATGGTTTGCTGGAGTGCATATCAGAAGCATACCATTAGCAGGCATTAGCAGGCGTCGTCGCGGGTTCACATGATGATGCATGGGCCCTTCTGTTGCTTCTTCTGTTTCTTCTTGGCCGCATCTGGGGGATATCGTACCCGCATTTGTCGTAGTAGATCCTCAAAAACGTCGTTAACGTGCCAGTTGCGCTTGGCCGATGTTTCGTAGAAAGGTAAATTCCATCGACTAGCAAGCGATTCGATTGTCGTCGTTGGCACCTCCCGTTCGCTCACGAGGTCACTCTTCGTCCCGACCACAACGATAGGAACCTGAATCGAGACTTGAGCTAAACATCCAGAACATAGAAGTGATACGTACCGATTCCGAACCTTTAATCCGGAATATTTGCTTCCGAAGACTCTCGACCTCTTTCAGACTGACTTCTTGAGTCAAGCTATCGGATCGGAATTATAAGACGTTTGAGAGACATTGCGCCGCAAGACTTGCCTGAATACGAGTACAAATCCACGCCCAGACTGGAGAATATTTGCATCAGTGGTATAAATTACGCGTCGCAAGATAGGGAGTAACCTTGATGTAAACCTCATTGAGGGACGTGAACTGCTCTGCTCCCGCTGTATCGAGGACTTCGAGCTGTGATAAATGATGAGTGCACGCCGAATTGAAATAAAACGCGAAGCGGAATGCAGAGAAGGAGGAAAACGACGGACACTCTGTGGATGAATTTGATGGCAAATAAGAAGGATATTGGAAGAACTGAAGAACACGGCGCAATGACGGCATTGCAGCAGGTGGACGCACCGAAGATAGCTCACCGTCGACCATCATAGGCCGATGATATTGTTCTAGACGAGTGTGAAGTTACTGAGCCCGCGCACAATCAGCTGCGCACCTTCTATAGTGGGGTCATAATTCTCAACGAAGACATCGCGCACGAAGCGAACTGGGAGGGAAGTGAGGCGAGTAGGCGAGAGGAGTCGACACCTACCAGTAAGAGCCGATTTTCCGACCCCACCAGCTGAAACAGATCAGTCTCGGTGGGGCACATACGGGCAGGTGTAGGAAAATACCTCCGAGAACAACGACGTTGAACTGCCGCTGAGTGTTTCCAAGGACACATAAGCGCACGAAATGGCATTGGGGGGAATCCGAGACGAACCATGGGCCGGTGCAAGAAGTAGCTAACAAGAGCAGGTCGTCACCCGTGAGAGACTCTGCCGCACAGCTCCCGTTTCCGCTTTTGTACTTCATTGTCTATTTCAATGTCGCGGCCCCGCGTTTTCCTCGACTTTTCCATCGGAAATGAGCCATCGGGCAGGTCAGGTCCTATCTATGTTGCCCCACAGCCCACCTAAGCTCTGGACAGGGTAATTTTCGAATTATTTAGCGATGAGGTGCCCAAAACGTGCGAGAACTTCCGGGCTCTGTGCACTGGCGAAAAGGGTGTTTCGTCCGCCGGAATCCCTCTATATTACAAGAACAGCATCTCCCACAGGATAATCCAGGACTTTATGATCCAAGCTGGAGGTACATCGTGGTTGGCACACTGGCACCGCTTGCTCACGCACGCGTCCTAGACTTTACAAAACGCAATGGCCAAGGTACGTGTGAACGATTGTCTTCACAATATAGTGTTTACGAGACTATGGCCAGGCGGTGAATCCATCTACGGTCCCACCCCATTCGCAGATGAAGACACGAGCCGCCCTCTCGACGCTAAGGGTCTCCTTTGCATGGCGAACAAGGGGCCAAATACCAATGGGTCACAATTCTTTATTACTCTGCGCGAATGTCCGCATCTGAATGGTACGCAAACCATGAACTGCAAGTGGCTCCCGCCTGACTTCGGCACACCAGGTAAACACGTCGTCTTTGGAAAAGTTATCCGAGGCTACGATGAAGTCGTGTCGAAACTCGCAGATGTCCCCGTAGACGAGAAATCGCGACCTTTGAAAACGGTGCTCATTACAAGTTGCGGAGAGCTCGAGCTGCGCAAAGGTGTTACTAACCATGATACCGTGTTTTACATCTAATCCCTGTGCAGCTGCTAAACCCCCAAAACGCGCATCGCCTGTGTCGGACGCGGAAGAGGAAGACCGACGTCACAGACGCTCCAAACGTTCTGCAAGCGCAGATTCCGACCGGCCTCGCCATCGCCGGAAAAAGTCTAAACGAACAAAACACGAGGAGCTCGTCGCAGAGCCTTCTTCTGCCGTACCGACGGAGGAGACCGAGGAGGAATATGACGCGCGCTTGGAGAGGGAAGAGAACGAGCGGATTGAAGCGCAGAGAAAGAGGGACCTTGAACGTATCAGGGAAAAATACGAGAGGGAGGTCCAAACCAACAACGGGGGAGTAAGGTTGAAAGGCCGTGGGAGGATGATGTATGTGGACCCTGGTATGTTGCCTCTTTCTTCGGTGTCGTTGAATTGTACTGAACTGTTTACAGAAACTAGCTCAAGACGCTATGATTAACAGTCGCGATTTCACGATTCCATGTAATGAACTGGGGCAGTTGTCATAGTCCCTCGAAGCAAGTCTCAAGAATCATCCTTCTGATTTCGTCACCAGTCGCCAGCTATTATATCTCGCATTTCGCGTTCCGTCGTAGACTGTCATGGTAGGACCCTACGGCGCCATGCCATGCAAGGGGGTAAAAAAACTAAGGCTACAACAATGTGTGTGGCTGTCGGCTCGTCATTCTGCGCGTCGTCGCTGAACCCGCTCACCCTAAAGCTCTACCTCGTCGTCCTCGTCGCCCGATACTTCAGCGTTCTCCTGGCCCACCTTCGCCATGAGCTGCGCGAGGTCTGCCTCATCGGACTCGGATACGGCTTTGGGCTGCGCGAAGGCTGCTGCTTGAGCAAATAAAATGTATTCGCATGGCAGGAACGGACCTTCATCTTAACAATGCAGCTCCCGCCTTCATCCTCGATGCTCACCTGAATCCCCTCGATCGCGCGCTCGAGGCGCTCCACGGCGGCGTACTTGTCCGTCGCGTTAGTGCTGATGGGCCGATGATTAGTGGTAGTGACAAAAAATATGTTCCCGATAAAGTAGATCGAGTGCACACCTCAGCACATATAACGGCGGGGCGACGAGCTTCGCCTTTATGGGCACCGTATCGGTGCTGGCTTTTTCGCCGGCACGCAGAGCTCGCTTAATCGCATCAATCCCCGCGGGCGTGTAGCAGGTGAGCTCGATGTCGGCGCGCAGCTTGATGGGCTGCGGGGTGAGTCGACGCGCGATCGTGGCCGTCAGCAGCGCGTGCGTGGGGCCGGGGATGGCTGTCGCCAACGTCGCAAAGACGGTTTCGGGTTCCCTGAAGTAAAATGAAATAAAATGAGCAGCAGCAAATATACACATGGAGTGGGACAGGACAGACGTGAGGGCAAGCTTGAATGCATCGTACGGGTGGCCATACGTACGGCCCAGTGGCCATGCGATGGTCTCATACAACATCTCGAGGCGTTCCTCCTCGCCTGCAGCAGGCGGCGGGGCCTCCTCAACCGGCGCGAGATCATCGTCGCCGCCCTTCTTCCGCACACGCTTCTCCTTTTCCCCAGGGATCTCCCCACCAAGTTTGCTGGCTACGTGCCGCAGGATACTTGCGACGCTCTTGCTCTTCATGTAACGCTCCTCGCAGCGCGTGATGTCTTCGGGCGACACCCGTCGTTTGGATAGATCGATGTACCCCTTCTCCTTGTCCACACGCAGGACGACGACGACCTCATTGCGGCCGACACGAATGAGTTTTTGGACGGAACGGATGCGACGGCGGGAGAGCTCGGAGAGCAGAATCATGCCCTCGGTGCCATCGTACTCAAGCAGCTTGACATACGCTCCCATCTCGGCGATCTGCCTCACCTGCACCGTGCCCACAGCGTTAACGAAAGCTCTCAGGAAATAACTGATGCCGCACCTGCACCATTACCAGCTCATCGACCTCTGGATATTTTTGCTGGTAGAAACGCATTTCAAGTTTGCAACTTGCGAGCAAGTCGAGTAATCAATAAGGATCCCAAGGGATAGAGGTTAACCTCCAAAGGTCAGTGTCAGGTCGAGGAAGTTGTGCAGTGTGTGCGTGTTTATATGACTCGCAGAAATAAAAAGCGCTCGACACATATGCATTCAACCATTACATCCAGATACACTACGATATCTACGTCAACGCGCGCGAAGACCTGTAAAAAGAGTCGGTCAGCATACTGCTTCAACACAATAAACAGTAGAAGGGATATAGGAGTAAGAAGGAAGGCAACGAAGTTATCCACATGGTTTTGCGCTCTCGGACAAAAGAGTCATTGACTCAACATCCGTTATTGGTTTCATCATCCATAAAGGAGACAGAGGAATGGGGCTCACCTTGGTAGTGGTGGTGGTGGTTTGAAGAAAAGGTCCTGAAGAAAGAAAAAATTGTCTACACCTTATATAAGCCAATCACATGACTTCGCTGTCTAAACGAGTGAAATGACTTGCAGGATTCAGCGCAGCCTGCGTCGGGTATACAGCGTCAATAATGTATGTAGAAAATCGTCCATGTGTATGTATGGAATGCAGGGTTCACAGCATCGCTACTGCCGACACCATGGCCACGGCTACCAGACCCGCAACAGCACACAAGGGGCGCTGGATGTCGACCGCCCCGCTCCGCTTCTCCGAGCGCGACAGCAGTGTCTCCGTCGAAATGAGCCCATCGCTCGTGGTCGTTACCACCGTCGTGCTCACGTTCCGCAGCACCCGCTTCGGGAGCATGTTCGGCTCAGTCGAGACCTGGAACAGCGGTGCAACAGGCGACCCGTCAAACTGGAAGAGATGCAGCTTCGGCCCGAAGGTCGGATCCTGGAAGATGCGCCACGACGTCATGAGCTCGGTGAAGTTGTAGTTTTGCATGAAGTTGGACGTCGCGGCGCACGGCGCCTGCACCTGCTGGTAGCCGTCGCCGACGGGCGTCAGGACGATCGATCCATTGCTCTCAAGAGCATAGTGCCCGTGCACCCATACGACGGTGCCAATGATGCAGTTGGGCTCCGACGCTGCGGTGATTGTGAGGGAAAGTCATAACTGCGGAGGCGGTACAACGCACCGTTCGAGGCGAAGCGATACCTCGCAACCTCGTACCACCCATCGTCGGAGCTGCAGCCACATATTAATTTCTCTTCATTGGACGTCAAGGGGGGCGCACAAAGAGTAGCCAACACCAGTGGTGTTGGGGTAGGTGAAGCTTTCCTGGGCGGGATTTGCGAAACCCTGGCAACCACAGATGAGCAGCAGAACTTGTACAGCGAGAAGAACACAGACCGCTCCAGGGATAACGTGCTGGCTCCCGGAGCTCCACGTTCCGACGATTGGAGTAACGTTGTGGATGGAGTCGTATACAACGTCTTGTGCAGACACGGAGGCTGCCAGCACCAGGGCCATTAGGGAAGGGAGAATCATAGTGGGAAGAGGGAGAGCGGAGAGCAGCGAAGGAGGTGTGAGGAGTACGGTGGTCGCTGAGGCCGACGACGATGATGGGGGAAAGGAAGCGATTATTTGGTCTTGTTGACTCCGGGTTTCCAAAAAAATGAATACAGATTACATCATAGCCAATTTTATACAAGGGCGGCTTTTTGTTGCGAGATAGCTCGCCTCTAACTAGGCTATTGAGGCCGCCTTATGCCTCTACCTCCCGCTCCCGCGACGGGCTGATGTCTCGACCCTGCGCTTGCTCGCGATGCCGTCTCAGAAGTCGATCAAGTGCCTCTTTCTGCCCGACCGCAAGCTCCCCAGACTGGATACCCGAGTGGTAAATCCGCAACAACGAATCGACGTCATCCATTGACTGCGTGCGGACGTCCGCGAGCTCCTTGATCTTGGCCGTCGCGTCCTTGATCTCGTCGTCGGTCATCGTCAACTTGAGCTGCTCCACACGCGACTTGACGGCATTCCAACCCGTCAGGCGATGTCTGCAACCAGATTAGCAGCAAATAAATTAACAAGGGAACGGGGCATACCCAATGGACACGTAGCGTGTAAGACCAAAGTCCTCTGGCTTGAGGATCTCGTATGTACTGGGGTTGTTGAGGATGGCCTTGGCGTGAATGCCAGCCTTGTGCGTGAATGCACAATATCCACTGCCAAATTGTGAATAAAAGAAATAAAGCGCAGGCTGGGGCACATACGTGATCGGGTTCATGAAGGGGATGTTGACCTCAACGGCCTCAGCGACCAAGTTCTCAATCTCGCGGAGCATGGGGAGGTTGTACTTGCTCTTGACATATTCAGGGTTGGCGGCGTAGAGGCAGGCGATCAGGCCGCCCAGAGGGGTAATGCCCACTCGCTCACCAATACCGAGCACCGCTGGGGTAAGATAAATAGATGAGACGGGCACACAAATACAGTAGCAACGAACGCACATGTATCGATGTGTGTGGCGCCCGCTTCGAGGGCGGTGTACGCATTAGCGATGGCTGGTAGGGACGCGTGAGCAGCAGGTCAGGAAAATGGAGAGCCAAACATACCCATGCCAGTGTCATTGTGGAGATGCACCTCGATATCACAGCCGACGACGCCGCGAAGCGTCCTGATGAGGTCATAGACCTGTCTGGGGTTGGCACAGCCGACGGTGTCGGCAATACCGACGCGGTGTACACCAATTTTGTCAACCGTCTGGTAGATGGATAGGAGGTCGACGAGGTCGGAGCGGAACGAGTCCTCCGACGAAAAGCGGACTTCGATGTTCTTGGACTTGACGAAATTGATCACCTCGATGGCGGTTTTGGTGATGTATGCCATATCCTTGCCATGTGAGAATTCGCGCAGAAACGACGAGGTGCCAATGACAACATCGACGCCATCGACACCTGCGGGGCCGATAAATAATCATGTGCTGCGCGCAGGGTGTGTATACAGACCGGTTTCTACTGCGATTCGGGCGTCGTCCATGTGGCAGCGGATGTGGGTGAGGATCTTGGACTTGAGACCAAGTTTGCAGATGGCCTCGCAGTCGGCGCGCGACTGCTCCGAGGCCGCGGGGGACGTGAGTTCGATGTACTCAACCCCAAAGGCATCTAGGGCCTTGGCGATGGCGATTTTAGTCTTGGTGTCAAAGAAAGCGTTGGCGAATTGCTCTCCCTCTGGAAAAAATAATTGACACGCGGACAAGGGTGCTGCAAACGCGACTGACCCCTGAGCGTGCTCTCGATGATGTTAAAGTTGGAGACGTTGGAGAGAAAGTCGGAGGGGCGGGGGGCATACGGATTGCGAGTCTGTTCTGGAGATTGGGTGTGCCCGTTGAAGCCATTTACCTTGGCAGATGTACCGCGTTTTCCGCTGGTGCTGCCAGTGAGAGGAACTTCCACCATTTCGCTGGGGCCAGAGGGCAGAGAGTCGCCGTTAGCATGGGGGCACATTGTCGTGGGGTTTGGAGGGCAAGCTTTTTTGCTTTGACTCACTAATTTATACCATGTCGTTATGTTTCGGCATTTTCGGCCGGCGAATGATACTCCAATTCCACTATTCGCTCTCAATACGAGCCCGAATGCAACTAAAACAAATTGAATACTAAAGTATAACGAATGGGTAAGAAGAGGAATGTAATGAATAGAGCGGATAGAAACGGAACTTCGAGAAGCTGCTCTCTGTCTGTGGAGAGAGAGAATCGGTTTACGACTGCGCAAAGCGAGTTCAGATGTCGCTCAATGTCTGGAGGACAATAGGTAGTTCTGATTCGAGTACATCTACTCTACTCTTCGCTAGAGGATGTCTGGTTTTTTCTCAAGACAAAAATCTACTTCTACACCCGATCTACTCGCTTATCCTCCTCCTCCTTCCCCACGCGCACAGGAAGCCCCGCGAATTTAGCCCGCAATGCCTCATACTTGCGACGCTGCGCTGCGCTCACGCTCGGCCCCACCTTTTCCAGCGCATCGACAAAGTCCGGCAGCGTCACGGTCAGCGAGTCGTCGTGGGCAGCAGAATCCGCACCCGCCCCCACGTCCATCTCGTCAGGCCGGCCGATCGTTCGTCGGAGCGCGCTGACCCCCGCCTCTCTTACGAGCGAGGCCAGGTCTGCCCCACTGTATCCCTCGCACCGGTCTTGCACAAGCTGCTCTACCTCCCCCTCTGCGCCGCCAAGAGGGATCCCCCGCAGGAGCGTGCGCACAATCTCCCCCCGCTCACGTGCTGCGGGGAGGTCGACGTACAGCAGCTTGTCGAGCCGCCCTGGACGCACCATCGCGGGGTCGATCATGTCTGGTCTGTTCGTCGCGGCGACCACGTATACGCTTTTGCGCGCATCGAGCCCATCGAGTTCCGTCAACAGCGTGTTTACGACTCGTGCGGAGGACTCAGACTAATATGGCACTTTTTGTAACGGGCAGAACGAATGAACACAGGAACGGACTTACGAGACTGTCGTCGCGTCGTGGCACCAGTGCGTCGAGTTCATCGAAGAAGATGACACACGGAGAAGAGGCACGAGCGCGAGCAAACACCTGTCGAACTGCCCGCTCGCTTTCACCGACGTACTATGGGCAAATTGAGAAAACAAGGAAAACAAACGGCATTGAACAGACCTTGTTGAGCAGCTCTGGGCCCTTGACGCTGATGAAATTGGCCTGGCTCTCATTTGCAACTGCCTTTGCGAGGAGGGTTTTACCGCACCCGGGCGGTCCCCAGAGCAGCACTCCGCACGGTGCGGCAATGCCGACACTGCGGAAAAGGAGCGGCCGGCGCAGCGGGAGCACGATCGCCATCTGCAGCTCGTCGCGGGTGCCGTGCAGTGCCCCGATGTCCGCCCAGGTGACATCGGGAACGGTCGCGAAGCCCTCGCGCTGTGCAGACGGCTGCACGTGCTTCAATGCATGCATAAAGTCTGCGGGTGTGATAAGAAGCGGTGCAAGCTGCTCGGCGGTGAGCGGGGAGGGATGTGCGTTGAGAAAATGCGCGATGGAGCTGGCAGTAGGTGCGATGGGAAAGGAAAAGGAAAAGGCTGGTGCGAGTGTAGAGACAGAACTGGGGCCGGCAGCAACAGGCGGGTCAGCCATGAGCACGTCCTGTGCCTGCTCCGACTGTTGGTCCTCCTCGGATTTCGGCGGAAGTACGAGTGTGCCATCTGATAATTGCTTGAAGATGCGTTTCACCGCGATGATCCCTGCTGCGCCAGTGAGAGCCGCGAGGTCCGCGCCAACATATCCCGGAGTAGCTTTCGCTAGAGCGGCAAAGTCGAAATCGCCATCGAGCCGCAATTTGGCTGAGAGTACCTGCAGAATCCTTGTTGTGTGTTGGTCATGATTCCCAAGTCTAAGAGAAGTGACCATACTTTGCGCGGGCCGTTTCGTCAGGAACACCCATGCTGATTTCGTGGTCAAATCTGCCTGCTCGGCGAAGGGCAGCGTCGAGAGAGTCGGGTCGATTCGTCGCGCCCATCACGATGACGGGCTTGTTATCCGTCTTTTCCCAGGACATCTCTGAAGCAGAAAAATGTGCAGATACGTTAGGAAACGGACAACGAAAACATACCGTCCATGCATGTGAGGAATTGAGCGACAATACGTCGCTCCATCTCGCGCTGCGCACTTTCGCGCTTCGGCGTAATTGCGTCGATTTCATCGATAAACAGGAGGCATGGAGCTACCCGCTGCATGCAATTTAGATTCAAGTGTATGTAGAAGGATATAACGAACCTTGGCCTCTTCGAATGTATCTCGCAACGTTTTTTCAGATTCCCCAGACATCCCTGATACAATAGAGGGTGCTGAGATGTTGATAAACGGTACACCGAGCTCCTAGAGGGAACGTTAATAAACACAGAAACAAGGAGAAATCGACGTGCCCCAGCGATAGCGTTCGCGAGCAGAGTCTTCCCGGAGCCCGGTGGACCGTGTAACAGGACTCCCCGTGGGGGTTGGACACCCGTATGTAGATAGATCTCGGGATGACACAGCGGCATAGCGACAAGCTCGAGTATTTTCTCGATGCAGCCCTCAATGCCGCCGAGGTCTGCAAGCCGGGCAGTAGGCGGCGTGTATTCCTTGGCGATGGTACCACCGCCAGACATTTTTGGTCGCTTGTTCGCGCTGCTGTCGTCGGCGGTGCGGGATGAGCGTACTTTGCGCTTGCCATTAACGAGAGACACCGGCGGGGTCGCGGGCGGATCTGCAGGGGTAGGCGGCAGTTCCTCGGGAGCATCAAGTACGGGCTCCTCTGCGGAGGGCGTTGGGGGTGCATTGAGATTCATGCGGCCGCGGCGATGGGTATTCCAAAGGCCTTGCATTTGCTTGTTGAGGACATTCGATCCCTGGCTGCTTTCTTGTAAATAAACTCAGAATGAGACGGTAGCTCACGCACAGAGGCCTCCATTTCTGAAGTCGAACGCAGGCCGGGAAAGGTTAATATTGGGAGGAAAAAAAAAAAAAAAAAGGTGTTTGGTTGCAAGCGGAATCAGCAACAAGTGCAAAGCGCTGATAGAGAATTTTGTAAGTTAGCCTTGCACTCGAACTTGGTCACTATGCGTCAGTCGGTTCCCTTGCGTTGTATGGCCCCATTCATCCAGTCCCACAGCTCCCAAGAAAGCAAAGAAAATATCTCTGAACGAGTTCCTCGGCGACAGCGGTGCGTAAACAGAACCAGCGATGTCGATGCACCCTCTCACTCCACATTATGCCTAGCCTTAGGATCATGGGCAGACGAGATGGACTCCCTCCCCAATGCTCGTGAGTGCTCGTGCATTCTCCAGCCAGCAGTAGTCTTACTAACTTCTTTTTCGCAGCTGCCGTCAGGACTGACGAGGAAATCGCGCGTGGTAACGACCGCTATGGGCGCCGCGACGATTTCTTGTCCACGCGACGTGCGTAGACACTCTTCTCCTACAACCCATTTCCGACCTTCTCTACCTGCTCTTGTTTAGCGGATCGAATGGGCCCGCCTCGCGAAGATCTGCCCCTGCCGACTCAACCACCGTACACAGCCTTTATCGGTAACTTGGCCTTTGATCTCACGGAGGGAGAGCTCGGGGACTTTTTCGAGTCGTCCAAGGTCGGCCCTGTCCGACAGTTCCGGTTCCCGCGATTAACCGCCTATAGACGAAATCCATCAAAATAATCAAGGATCGAGAAGAGAAACCCAAAGGGTTCGGTTACATCGAGTTTGAAGACTTGGATGGTTTGAAGGATGCCCTCGCGAAAAGCGGCTCCGTACGTCGCCCTCCAGTCCCATGTTTCTTTTTGTCGTCTGACATCCATCCAGAATTTTTCCGGCCGAACTATCCGCGTAAGCGTTGCGGAACCCCGTTAGTTTTTTTACATTACATGCCACCCGACCTGCTAATTCATCGTCTACCCAGCCAAGGAACGCCCCGGCTTTGGTGGATTCGAGGACGATTCCAAATTCGACAACCCGTGGAGGCGCGACGGTCCTCTTCCTCCCAGCTCCACTTCCCGCGACTCTTCCCACAGACGCCTCGATGGACCATCCGCTGGCGATCGTGACCGTACCCTCCCCTCCCTGTCCGAAGGGCCCAGCGACTGGCGGTCTAGCAACCGCCCAGCACGGGCAACCCCTCTTGATACCGATTCTTCGTCATTCAGGCGGAAAACTTCTGGATTCACCACACCTGACGGCCAACCCAGCCCCGCCGATAGGGAAGACAATTGGGCCATTGGTAGCAAATTCAAACCTGCCCCTCCGGTTGGAGAGGAATCTGGGAGCCGATTCGGAAGCCGCGGCAGGAGCGACATGGGACCCCCGAAAGAATCCGTGGCCGAAGAAAGTGACTGGCGCAGTGCCGCCCGTGCCAAGCCCGTCTCCCGCGGGAGCGTTTCCCGTAGGTTTTTTCCAATGCGTTGGACACCATCCTAACATCTCTCTTCAGCGAATAGCTCTACCCCTCCCACCCCACAACTGACCCGTCGTAAACTCGAACTCATGCCCCGCTCCGGCGGTCCCTCAGCCGCGCCGAGCCCCTTGTCCTCGCCTAAAATCGGCCCAACACCACCGGTGAGCGCCGCACCCCGGTCCAGCCCCTTCGGTGCTGCAAAGTCGGCCTTCCTACTCCTCTTACTTCCGTTATTCTGACCGCTTACATTTAGGCCCGTCGATGTAACGAGCCGAGAAAAGGAGGTGGCAGAGCGTGTTGAAAAAGACCGCGAAGTCATCAAGGAGAAGTTGACCATGTCACGTACGAGCTCACGCACTGCGTTGGAGCGACCTACCTTCCGTGCCCGGACACCGCCGCCGGGCTCTGCACCCCAGTCCCCGAAGTCCCCGAAACTTGCCCCCGCTGCGGCTGCACCGAAACCCGCGGCATCGACCGCACCGACTGTGCGGCCGACGCTCAGTTTCGCGAGTGCCGCCGCTAAAAAGGAGAACGTCCCCGAGCAAAAGGGCGAGTCCGCTGGCGCGGAATCCAAGGAAGTGGACACGGAAGTCGGGCGTCTTGCAGACGTCGTCTCGGAAGTTACTATTTAAGATATGTAGAAGTCAAATCTTTGTTGTTATATAATCTTTGATTATCTCTTGTTGTCTTGGACATCGTACCTACGAGCGCCGTGGACTGGAGCTTCGTATCACGTTTTTCTCAGTTTCAAAAAAAACAAAAATGATGTATGTCGCAAATTGATTGTTTAGAGAGTTCATACAACCATTAGTGTACAACCTCCTTACGCCAATCCCAAGTCCTTGAAAAGTTTTCAGTCAGGGCACATGCAAGAAACAGCGGCGGACCTTATCGATCAGCTTCCTTGCTATGGGGTGGAATTTAGTCTTGTTCTTCGCCCACGCATCCTTCGCAAGCCCCTCATCGACTTCGAACACACCCCGGAAAATTGGGCGGCAGAACTTCATCCGACCTTTAATCACGCCGGTCCCATCGCCGCCTACAACCCACTTCGTTGCCTCTGGCGCAAACTGCTTGGCCGTTTCTGAGGTGGGCGGCGACAGCGCGAGACTGTAGAAACGCAGCCGGATCTCAGCATTTGGCGTGGTTGATGCCCCGTAAACTGCGCCGAGATGTGCTATGTGCCCTCCAGGTAGGGCGGGCATGGTCTGGAGGCGTTCAAGAAACGCCACTGGTTCAAAAAGTCAGTAAACCGTGGGAAGCGCTCGAAGATATTAGAGTACCGATTTGGGTAGAGCTGAAGCCATTCAAATCAGATTTCTTGAAATCGAGGTCGACTTCAGAAACAGAGCGCGAGGCGTCCCAACGATCGGCAAGGGCATAGGCCGCCTGCGCGAGTGTGGTATCATACTGCATCTCAACGGGCAGCTTCAGGCCTTCCCCATAAAACCAAGCCTATGCGCCGGACGTCAGGTAAATCATGAAGAAGATACAGGGTTCCCACATTCCAGTCGATGCTGTCCAAAGCTTTGATCTTTTCGGGACCACCATTTTTCGTATAATACTCGTATAGGTGCGTCTTCCACTGCTCCGTTGTGATGCTCTTTCCGATGAACGTGCTCACATATTCCTTTACATAGGGGAGGAACACGTCGAGGCCACCCAAGGTCCGCTCTGAAAGTGCTCGTCAACGTCATGTCTGACCGACGTTAGAAGTACTCACCAAGATGCAATATAAGATTGGAACCCTTTTCATACGGGATTTCGGAATAAGCATCATCAGGGTCCTCCCCAATTTCATAGTCGATGACAAGCCGCTGGAATCGGGGCGTCTTGATATACTGGTTGAGCGCGTCCTTGAGTCCTTTGGCACCGATGATGTATGAGAACCCGCGCGCTGCAGGTGAGTCGTGCAGAACCTGCTGGAGAAGACGTTCTATATACGTAGTCCATCCTTCATGAAGTGATGTTAGAAAGATTGAAAAAAAACACAGGCAGGCATACGTGCCTTCGTTGAGCCAAAAGTGGGTCGCGTGCGCGTGGCTAAGATATAAATGAGGACTGGCGCTGGAAAAAGGGGAAAGATACACCTACGTGACGCCGTTGCCGAAAAAGGAGTGTGTGAGCTCATGAACTACCACATCGACGAGGGTGCGGTCACCGGTGAGAAGACCTGCGTGCTTTACATCAAAATACAATAAACAAGTCGGAACAAATCATCTGCATACTTGGGGTCAGGAAAGACAAGCAGGCATTTTCCTGCAGCTATTTAGAAAATGTCTACAGCAGGAGATGAAATGAGGACTTACCATACCGCCATACGGGAACGAAGGCGGCAAGACGAGTAAATCATAGACACCAAACTTGTAGTCGATAACGATTTTTTCCTCTGCCGCCAGGAATCGCGCAGTGTCGGCGCTGAATTCCCAATAAGCGGCATCGATGAGCTCAGGCTCCGCCCAAATACCGGTCCGCCACTTCTTGTCCTCGAACTGGGGAAAGGGCTTGTATCGAACGTTGCCGGAGGCGATCGCGATTAAGTAGGACGGGATGGGCACCGGCTGGATAGGTCGAACATGTGCCATATAGCTGATGAAAATCGCATACCTGAGTGTACGTGTACGTTACGGAGTCCTTCCCGATGATCTTGCCGTCGTGTGCGGGACCTTCAGATGGGGGCGAAACGCGGATGGCAGACAACAGGACGGGAAGAACAGAGGTCACTTTTGCGCTGTATGTCTACTGGACGTTCAGCTTGGCTGAAGAATTCCACGCCTCGCATATTTCTTACAATTTTCACGGACGGGCTGTCTGAAGAAGCATATCGAAGATTGGAACCAAGGCTGAGTCAATAACAGGAAGTTGCTCACCTTCTGTACAGCCCGTAAGAAAGTCGTTCGTAAATGTAGCAGATCGAAAAAGCTTCACTTACGACACGGAGTCACTGTGCGCGCAAAGATTGGCTGGCACTGGCTGAAGAGATATGGAAACGATTTCCCCTGTGTTTGTCTAGGCTCACTGAGCTCCCAACTGAAGCACAAAGGATATGGTCGTACTCCTTTTCAAGCCATTGCAGCGCTTGGCAATCTTTCGTTGTTTCGTAAAACACCGCAACGGAAATGATGCCGCCGGATTTCAGGCCTTCAGGAAGCGGGATATGCAATGCAGAGCCCATCACTTCGTGCTTTGCTTTCAAATTGTGCTAGAATAAGAAGAGGGTCGCAACGATCTTCAGCGATCCGCCGCGATTGCGAAACTGACCTGGACCACGGTGCCCTCCACCTCGACGCGAATGATTTTCAAGTCGCCAGTATCGAAGCTAAGGAAGGCCCGAGTATCGAAGTCAGTGGGTGCAGCGATGAGAGATACGGCAGACTCGCATGACTTCTGGCACGCCATCGACAAGAATATTCAAGCTGTGAGTAGCAGAACCAGAGAGGATCTGGGCGGCAAAGTCAAGGGACCAGTCAAACGCGATGTGAGTGGATGCGATCTGTGAGTAATTCGACTGGGTGGTGGGGTCGAGGTCGGCCATGGTGGTTGAAAATAAGATGGGCGCTCAAGCGCTCACTGATTGCGTAAACTCGACGCGTTCTAATCGCGTTCAAAACTCGTCAAGTGACCCCGCAGCGGAACTCTGACCTCTCTCGTTACATATAACACATTCCAGATCTCTGTTTCCAATCCACCATGAAGCAAATAACTATCATAGCTGGCCTCGACGTTCAGACGTACACCACAGAGGCGTTCGCAAACTCTACCAAACCGATTCTCGCGCTCTTCGTCCTCCATGGGCGTACCGGGGACATGGAGTCTACCCATGTGCAAGATATCATTTCTGGCCTAGTCAACGCTGCTGAAAAGCAGTCTAGCGAGAAAGATCTCATGGTTATTGCATTTGTGGGTTATAACACCGATTATGCGAAGCGTCTGCTTCACCAGTAAGTCGTATAGGACCATCGCAACCATGGAACAAGGCTCAGAGATCCGGTGGGCAATCTTGGCTTCAAGGAAAACCCCAAACATGTGTGGGTACCTGCCGTACACTATCCCACGCACGGTTCAACTTCATATACAGACACGACATGTACGCCATTCATGGTAAGCAACTATCGACGCAATTTGCGGGACAATTGACTAACCGGAATGTCAGTGGGAACGGCGAAGGATGTATCTTTTCTCATCGATTTCATACCATCGTATCTATTCCCAATGGGTGAGCGAAATATCGTCGAGTGGGGAGTGGCCGGTGTCAGTCTCGGGGGCCATTCTGCGTGGATCGCGGCGGCGACAGACCCACGAGTCAAAATAGTGATCCCTATTATTGGATGCCCGGACTACCTCGGTTTGATGGAACCGCGAGCAAAGGCGCAGGGCATATCTGTGGCGCCGCCGCACTTTCCTGAGGGTTTGGTCAAAGTCATCAGAGCGGCGTCACCGACGGCGCTCCCCTACACGAGTAACGGTAACGAGAACCCGTTTATGGGCAAACACGTTCTCGTCTTGGCGGGCGGAAGCGACCCACTTGTGCCCTGGACAGCAAGCCAGGCCTTTGTGAATGGGTTGGAGGTGGGACCAGGGACCAAGGAGTACGTTGTATTTGACGGCGTCGCCCACGAAGTGCCGCCACAGATGGTGGAGGCAGTGGTAGCATATATACTTCGTATGCTGTAGGCACATTTACCTGTCCTCAAAAAACTCAAGCTAATTGGATTAAATTTGTATGTTACCTCGAGCTCGTCAGAAAACTCAACTATTCTAAATCTTCTGGATCCTCCTCCCCATTCTTCCCGAGATCGAGTTTGCGCTTCCTCCCGGGCATTTCTTTCCCAGCCCCAAATCCCACTCCGGCCTTTTTGCGCAGCACATCCAAGTCCTGCTCCGCCTCCTCTGCCCACTCCAAAACCAAATGCCTGCCTAGCAAATGCGTGTGTCGCAGAGCTGCATACGCATTCTCCGCTTCGTGCCGCGTTACAAAGTCGAGGAACGCGAATCCACGTGTCCGCGAGTCGAACTTCTTCGGGAGGCGCACCGACTTGAGGTGCCCGTGCGAGCTGAACAGTTCACGGATGTCCTTTTTCGTGGCCTCGAACGGCACATTCTTGACGATCATCTTGGTCGTCCTGCTCTTCGCAGACGCGCCCTTGCCCTTCTCCGGCTCTTCTGCGCCCCGCCCAGCAAACTTCACATGGAGCGCGTGGCCGTCGAGCACGAAGCTCTGCATGCTCTTGAGCGCCTTCTTCGCGCCCTCCACGTCCTTGAAGCCGACGAACCCGTAACCCATGCTCAACTTCGCCTCCGGTCGCTTCGGGTCCGGCTTCATCTGCACTCGCGCGAACGAGAACGACGGCAAGTTGCCAAATATCTGCGTGAGCCGCTCTGTCGACGTTGCGAACGACAGGTTCTTCACGAAAAGCGTTGTTCCTGCACCCAGCGGCGGCTCCTCTTCATCCTCCTCGTCGACCGCCTGCTCTGCGATCTTGATGACAGGGCCACCATGGACTGTTTCGGCGGGCCCGTTGCCGAACATCCCCATCGGCCCCTTCTCGAGGTAGACGACGGAGTTGCCCAGTCGCCGGTATGCGACCGCGCGGAAGGCCACCCCCGCCTCGTCTGCGCGGGTAAACTCCACGACAGCCATGGTTCCCGCAGGCGGGACGAGCACGCGTGCGAGCGTGCCGTGGGGCTCGAACAGCTCGCGGATCTGTTCTGCTGTCGTGCCGTACGGAATGTTCTTCACCAAGATTATCGTGTCAGACCGCGCGCGCGTGGAAAAGGAGTCGAGGAGAACTCCCTGCGACTCCAGGTACGTCTTCGTTTCTTGGATGATGTGCGTCTCCGCAAGCGCGAGTTTGACGGCGGCGTTGTCTGACTCTGGGTTGAGGATCTCAGACTTGGAGATCTGCATACGGTCTGCGATGGATGACGCCACAGCGTCGCTCTGAAAAAGTAAGCGATTAGCGCCTGTTTTGTGACGATACGTTAGAACATACATTCATGTAGAGCATGCTCCAGTTGAATTCCTTTCCGGCGGCGGCCTTCCGTTGCGCATTCTTTTCGCCCTTTACGGTCCGCTTCCGGCCTTCACCCTTCTCAATCTCGTACTTTGTTTTACGGTCGACGGCGGCAAGAATGTGAATAAGCCGGCCCTGGAAGGACCTGCGATCGAGACGTTCGTATGCCGCTACTGCGCTAGCAGCTTGCGTGAACGTTACATACGCGACGCCCTTGGGTTGCTTGGAGACGGGATCCAATGGTATGTGCACCTGCGTGACGGGGGAACGTTAGCACGAGGGAAGGAACGCGGACAACAGGATGAGAAGATCAGAATATTATTTCTACTATCGGATTCCAGAGGATCAACATTCCCGAAGGTCTGATGTCCCTATATAGTTTGTCATCGTGCTGAGGAACAGAAAGTGATAATCACCTAAAGAGATATCGAGGTCAGTACACGTCGATGGGCAAGAGACAAAAGCAAGAAAGTCAGAATATTTCTACTATCGGATTCCAGAGGATCAACATTCCCAAAGGTCTGATGTCCCTATATATTTTGTCATCGTGCTGAGGAACAGAAAGTGATAATCACCTGAAAAAATATCAAGGTCAGTACACGTCGATGGGCAAGAGACGAAAGCAAGAAAGTTCAGAATATTTCTACTATCGGATTCCAGAGGATCAACATTCCCGAAGGTCTGATGTCCCTATATATTTTTTCATCCTGAAAGAGTAAAGGAAACTTATAATCACCTGGCAAGAAAAAGTCAGCTGAGAGGTCGGGAAATCGAAAAGAAGCATAAGGAAAGCTCAGAATATTATTTCTACTATCGGATTCCAGAGGATCAACATGCCCGAAGGTCTGATGTCCCTATATAGTTTGTCATCGTTGCGGGATGTCCAGCACTAGACAAAGAACAGATTGCATGAAGGAGGACTGTTCACCTGAGAGATCTCGCCAAACGGGGAGAGTAACTCGTGCAGATCGGTGTCCGTGCACGAAAATGCGAGGTTGCGCACAAACAATCGTGACGTCTGCAAGATGGTCTCCGTCGTTGGGTCCTTTGGGGATTCGGCGACAGCAGCGGCGGGAGGCGGCGCGGACGACTGAGGGTGAAAAAGAATGGATGAAGGGGACGGAGGAGGAGGCGTATAAAGCACTCACGGTTGATAATGTGTTTATGGGGAGTGGGCCGTCGTCCTCGTCGTCGGATTGCTCGAAGGCCTTGTCCACAACGTCGGCGTTCTTCGACATCCGACGCTTCATCCAGTCCAGATCCGACAGACCTTCTTCGCGCAGCGGCTCGGTGTCAACTTGCATCTCGTTGACGGCGGGTGGGTCTGGAGGAGCTTCTACCACAGCTACAGGCGCGGCTTCATTGGCCCAGGTTCGACCCTTGTTTCCGCGCGGTTGCATCACTTTGAGGTACTCGTCGAGCTGTGAATCGCCTGGAGGCGTTGCAGGTTTTGGAGGAGCCATTGGAGTGGAAGGCTTTTCGGGAGGGTCGCTGGGTGAGGGCCCGAGTCTGGGCCGTTTATTGGGTCGCGGCGCAGGCGCGTCTTTTGCACCCTACTTGCGAATTGCAGTCAATAGGTTGGAAAAGAGTTTTTTTTTATAAAAAAATTCACCTCGATAACATCTACCTTGATTCTCGTCGAGTCGATAAAGGTGCGGTGAAACCATTCCTTTGCGGTGAGGGCCTGTTTCTCCGTCTTGTAGCCAATGAATCCGAAACGACGAGAGGTGCCGTCGGTCTTGAGTGCGACCTTTGCGTCGGTTATGGTGCCGCCGGGGCCAGCCTTCTGCTCAAAATGCTCACGGAGGCGGGCTGGGGTCACATAAACAGGGAGGTTCTGTATGAGAAGCCGCGACATGATGGTCAGAACTTAAAGAAAAAAACTTGTTGGGCATCAGCTTGACGGCGCAGGCAAACAAGAGCAAGCTGCTCTCGTCCCTCGTTTCCTGTCTGTTCATTTGGGCCTCTTTCCTTCAGAGACTCTTAGCTTGGTTTCAAACACGAAAATGCCCGAGCTGAAGCACCCAGTACCCACTCACCCAGGTAATAATTATCACCGTCTCCGGCATCGCGTAAATCCCATATAAATTGGTAGCATACATTCCCGAGCCGCCATTGACCCCCGGCTCGCCGCAGGGCTACCAGCGCTTTACCTCGTCGCCCCAGCCTGGACAGCCGCAGCAATCATACGCACCCAGCCACGTTCCTGCCTACACCTCCCCCTTCCAGCACCAGCAGAATCACCCCCCGCAAACTCTTCCACATGGCGGCCACAGTCAGCCCCCACCGCCACCCATGATGCCTCCGCAATTTGGCGCCTGGGGCATGAACGACGCGACTGCCCAGTTCGGCATGCAGCTCGGCAGCAGCGCCGTTGCTGCGGGCCAGGACTATGTTCAGCGCACGGTACGTGTATCTCTTCTTTACAGCGCGCACCCTTCTATATTTATTTATTTCAGTGGGGCGGCGTGTTTCCCGGTGCGCGTGTCAAGCCGCACTTCAACGTGTCCAATTCATATGTCATGCGAAAACTACGCATCGTGCTTTTTCCATGGATTCACAAGCATTGGGCCCGAAGCGCGCATCGGACAGATGCTGGTGTGACTGAATGGCATGCTCCGCGCGAGGACATCAACAGCCCTGATCTCTACATCCCTCGTGCGTCGCGTCGCTGCATCTCATTTTTACAAGTCTAATTTAAATATACTCTTCGCAGTCATGGCGCTCGTCACGTATATTCTCCTCTGTGCGCTGCACTCCGGGTTGCAGGAGCGCTTCCACCCACAAGTCCTCGGCGAATCCGCTTCGCGCGCCATCATGGTCGTTATGTTCGACTTTGTCTTCGTCCAGCTCGGCTGCTACTTTCTTAATGTCCAAGGCCCGAGCCAGTACATCGATATCATTGCCTACGGCGGGTACAAGTTTGTCGGGCGAGTGACCGTGTCCCTCTTTGCCACATTTGCTCTAGCTAATTGTTCTCCAGCGTCATCCTGACTATCCTTGCCGGCTTCCTCAACCTTGGCCGCACCCTTAGCCTTATCATCTTCATCTACTTTTTCCTCGCCAACGCATTCTTCCTGGTACGTCACGTCGTGAAATACCACACATAGTCCTCATTCCCTTACCCCAGATGCGCTCCCTCCGCTCGCTCGTCCTCCCCGACGCTGCCGCACGTGCAGCGGCCGATCCTTACGCTACCACTCCGTCCGCGCCCCAGCGCCGCCGTCGCATCGCTTTCCTCTTGGTCGAGGCTGTGTCCCAGGTTGTCTGGATGGGCGTCTTGGTGAGGATATGACCTCTGCAATGAAACGGGGGAGGACTATATATGGTATTGCCCATGGATTTTCGAGCCTGTAGGCCACATGAACAAGGGTCCGTTTATGTTCCAGTTGTCGGGAGCTTGCGAGTCGTTATAGATGGCCAGATGTGGAACCAGAAACATGTGGATTAACGCCGTGGGCCACGACTTGCCCACAGGGATGGTCAAGAAAGAACCTACAATGGGGGTACTTGACTGGGACGTCGTAGATGAAAAAAAGGATCTTTGTACAAGTCTTCTCTGACAGTGTCTCATGAGCCTCGCTCCTATCTCAGATCTACTCGCATGAGAATGATATAGATTTACAACATGAAATAAATTAGATGGGAATACACTATGCCCTCCGGCCTCTCCGCGAACCGTCGCCATCCTCGTCCCTGTCGTTATACATCGATGACGTCGACCGCTGCGCCGTCCGTTCAACAATCGACGTGCCGTCCCGGAACCGCGTCTTGAACAACACATTCGCGTTCGTAAACAGTCCTTCCTTCAAGCTAACGACGATGAACTGGGAGCCCTTGAACCGCGTACGGAACAGCTGCCCAATGTGCTGAGTGTGCGAGAGATCCAGCGCAGCATCGATCTCGTCCAAGATGTACATCGGCGCGGGTTTGAATTGCAAGAGGGACATGATGAGGGAGAGCGCGATCAGTGATCTGCGTACTTGGGTCAGCGGGATGTCAGACGCATCTAGGGCGGGATACGGACCGCTGGCCACCACTTAGCTCCGTCAAACTCTGTTTCCACACGCTCCCTAGTTGCACCTTGACTTCTAGACCATCCATTAGGTCTTGATCTTCTGGCGGCTGCAGCTTCGCAAAGTTGCCGGGCAGGAGCTCAGCGAAGATCCCGCCAAAGTCACTACCGCGTGATTGAGTTATACTGTCGAGCAGAATGAACAGAAGTACGCACCCATCGACCTTTTTCCAGGTTGATTCCAGTGCCTCCCGCTTGTATCGGTCGAGCTCCGCAATGGTATCCTCGATCTTGTCCTTATCTCCCATAACGGTTTCAAGATTCTTCTTGAGGCCACTTTCTCGTTTCTCGACGCTGGATTACCCGTCAGTGACACCCAGACAGAAAAAAAGAGAAATTCGCCTACTTGTCGATCATGGCCAAAACCTTGGGGTTGATCGACTTCTTCATGCCCTTATTCTGTGCCGTGAGCTCTTCAACCCTTATCTTCAACGCAGGCATGTTGTTAGTCGAGAAGTCAAATTGACCCCCTTTCTTCCCAAATTCGCTAGAAAAGCGTTGAAAAAACCTCAAAGTATATGAGAGACGTGCTCACTCTTTCTCCTCCTGGATCCACTCATGTTCCTTCTCCAGGTGGGCGACCATGTTCGTCGCGGCGTTCACATCCTTGGTCAAGTTCTGAATATCGATCCCCAATTTTTGGATGGCCAAGTCTGTCTTGGAGATGACCTGCTTCTTCTCCTTGATCACGCGATCGAGAGCGAGCAGCTCATTATCGAAGCGCTTGAGTGCGGCACGCTCTTCTTGGAGTTTGGCGTCTGCTTCATCGTACGCAGCCTAGCAAGGAGTTGAGACGTATACTTGGAGTCAAAGTGGATTTTATGTACCTTCTTTTTGACCAGCTGTTCGTCGAGTTTAGCGAGCTCAGTTTGTAAGGAAAGGACGGCGGCATTGGCCTCTTCTACCGCCGTCTTGCTAGCCTCAATATCGGTCTCCATTTGTTCTGCCAGGAGATTCTTATTTGTCTCGCTGGCAAAACAAAGGATCAAACACGACTCACCCAGCTCCAAGGTAGCCGTCTGCTGCTCTTTCTGTTTCGTCTTCACGATGACGGAGTGCTTCTGTAGGGCTGTCTTTTGCTTGGAAATATCCGCCTGTTCGCCAATGTTAGCAAGGGGAACGTGATAGCCAGAAATCCAACCTTAAGTTCGTCGATTTTGCCATCCTTATTGTTCTTGAACTCGTCCATGTCGCGCTGGAGCCGGGTGCAGTCCGCGTTGGCGGCAGTCTGCTTTTCCTGCGCCGTTTGAATGGCAGCGTTCAAGTCGGCAATGGTCTGTTTCAGCTTCTCGACCTGGACACCGAGCTGCGGATTGAGACAGTTAACGCAACGAATATCAGGAAAAAGCGACACAACGCACCTGGGCGGCGTTGCTACCCTGTATCTGCTCCTCCATGAGCTTGAGCTCGTGCTCCTTCATGTCCAACTCCTTCATGAGCATCTTCCAAGCATCCCGCACCTTCTGCGATCTGCCCTGCGCCGTCACCAGCTCGTTCAACTCATTTTGCGCTTTCTCGAGCCGGTCGCCTGCTTGCAGAAGCTCCTGCGCCCGAATGAGTATGCCCGACCCGTGAGACGCAGACCCGCCCGACAGTGAGCCCGAAGGGTCGTACACGTCCCCAGCAAGCGTGACCGACTTCAGTTTCACCGCGTCCGCGAAGGTGACCTTCTTCGCAGTTTCGGGCGTGTCGCAGATGAGCGTGTCGCTAAAGACGAACTCCGCGGCCTTCGCGACGTTCTGGGGATAGCGCACGAGCGAGAGCGCAGTACGAACCTCGCCGTCGCCTATTTTTTCAGCGGCTCGCAGTCTCTGCCATTAGATGTAAGGTAAAAAAAACACGGAACAGTGGTGAAGTACTTGCAATGGGGTCGATGGTTCGCGGGTTGATTTTGTTGAGTGGGATGATTTGCACCTTCTTCTCTAGTCGGCTGTTGAGGAGATCTTTTCCTACTTTCTCGTCATCGACAACCACACTGTAGAGCTTGCCGCTGGAGGCGACCTCCAAGGCCTGTGCAGCGGGATAATTCTCTTGGGCGAGCGAAAGTAATAAGGCGACTCTGCCCTTGATTTTCGTCTTGTCAAAGTTTGGTCCAAGATTATACTTAAAGTCAAGGCTGCTTAAACCATGCTGGATTCTTTCGCGGTTCTGTGGGGGATGAGCGAATTACCAAAGAAGAAGAACCGGACATACATTTTCGAGCGACCGCACCTGGTCCTTGAGCTCCTTCAAACGGGCCTCGTTGGCATTTTCTTTCTCTTCGCTCCAGGCGCACTGGGCTACTTTGGCGCGACATCCCTCGACCGTCACCCGCATCGCCTCCAGTTTCTTCCTCCCGTCACCAGCGTCGCGTTCAACGATCTTCCACCGTGCCTCCAGGGTCTTTAAATCGCCTTCGCTCATCCCAAGCTTGACACGACTCTGCTTCTCTTCTGCAGCTGCTTGGGCAGCCTGCTGGCGAGCGGTTGCCAGCTGGCCCATGTATCCACCACCACCGGTCGTGTTGTTGCCCTTGTTGTTCGACAGCCCAGTGAGAAGACTTTGGAGCAACTCCTCCGCCGTCGTAAGTTTGTCGCTGAAACCGGTGTGTTTGTCCTTGACGGTTTTGTGCGACACATTGAGCTCTTCCACTTGAGCCTTCTTCTCTGTGAGGGATTCTTCGAGCTGCGCACAGAGGTGTTATAAGACGATACAGTAGATGCGATCAGCTCTTACCTGGGCTAGCTCAGCTTGGCACGCGGACACCCTCCCCTCCTCATCCCTTATCGACGCCTTCTTGATATCGACCTGCGTTCGAATCTTGACAAGGCCTTTGTCGAGTTCGCCTACTGCCTCCTCAAGTTTTGCGAGCTTGCCGCCCTTCGCTTGCTCCTGGTTGCGCTTTTCCTCGACCTCCTTTTTCTCGCTCTCCGCAGCGTCGCACTCGCCCTGTAACGCCTCCTTCTTCCCCTCCTGCGCGGCGACATCCGTCTCCTTCTTACCGATGTCTTTGCGCTTCTGCTGCGCCCGCTGGCGCGCCTCGTCCCACTCCCATGCACGCAGAACGCGCTCGATCCGCTGCAGCTCGGTCTCGGCCTTTTGGTATTCGATGAATTTGCGCTTCTCCTTGCGCAGCTTGTCAAGCTTGGGCGTGATCTCCTCGGTGAGCAGTGCAGTGATCTCCTGGACCTTCTTGTCCTTCTTGGCCATAGTCTTGATGGCCTTGTCTTTGCGGTCCTCGAACATGCGTGTGCCGGCGGCCTCTTCGACCATGCCAAGGATCTCTTGGGGGCGCATGTTGAGCACCTGCGCGTGGTTAGGCGGAGACAGCTACCAAATGGTCAACACGCACCTTGGTGATCTTTCCCTGCATAATGACAAAGTTGGGGTTGTTGATGTTGAGCTGGACGGACTGGAACAGCGACTGGATGCTCGCTTGTGGAACCTTGTGGCCATTGAGCAGGTACTTGGTTACGTTCGGGAGAGATAGCTGGAGTGGCGCGTCAATATGCGAACGATACACGAACCTATATGAGACCTACCTGGCGCGTTACTGTAATTTGTTTAGATGATTCGTGGCCCGGTGGGCTCTTGCTGATGTCTGAGTTGTCGAACACGATGGTGACGCTGGCCTTGGTGACTCCAGCTTGCCCGCGTTTGTAGATGAGGTCGGTTTGATTCGATGCGCGCATCTTTCAGCAAGTCAGCACATAGATGAGGCGTCGTGACAGGAAATCATACAGTGGACATGTTAGTGAGCCCCAGGACGAAGCTGATCGCGTCGAGAATATTGGACTTGCCCGTGCCATTGAGCCCAGTGATGGCATTGAACGAGGAGTCCCATCCTGTGATTTGGGTTCGAACAGGGTAGGATTTGAAGCCTGAACGAGTTTAAGCACGCGTTTTCTTGCAAAGGAAGGAAGAAGGTACCTTCTAGCACCAATTCCTCGATCCTCATGGTGGTTTAAGGCCAAAAGCGCCCAACGCGTTCCCGTGATTTTATTTGTCTCTGCTACTATCCGGGGCCGTAGCCCTCCTTCGACCTCCCCCTTCGTTCACCGGGATAACTTCTGGCTTCAAAGATGCCCCCACCCAAATCGAAGGCTACTTCCGCGAAGTCCATCCATGTATCAAAGCCTAAAACAAAAGCTCCAGTGGCTGTACCCGACCAATTGAAACGACTTTTTACGACCCTGTGTGCTCAAATCGACGGCGGACATCATTCCAATGCGATTCGTACTTGCGATAAAAGTGCGTTGAGGACTGTACCTTGGTACACTCGTTCTAAACCGGTAGCACAGTTCTGCGTCTCTCCCCATCTGACCCCGATGCATTGCAAACGAAGCTGTTCCTGTTACTGACGACCGAGCAGCCGGCTGCCGCAATTACCCTGATTGAGTCGCTCAATGGAGAAGCGATGAATGAGCTTCGTTACACATTCGAGCGCGCGTATGCTCTGTACTGCTTACACAAGAAGGACGACGCACGGGCGGTGCTGGCAAAGGATGTGGGAGGAGTCGATGAGCGGAGCGTGCGGCATCTGCAGGCGCAATTGGTGCGTTCCACTCTGGCTATATTTCTGCCACTGATGTGCGTATGCAATCTCGCGCAGAACTACCGCGAGGGCGCCTACCAAGAAGCGTTCGACATATACAATGAGCTGCTTGATACCGCACCAGTGAGTCTGCTCTCGTTTCGCGGTATCAAGAAATGTTATTAATATAATTATAATCCATCGCCTGCTCCAGACGGCGGAGGAACAGGCTGACATCCTCACTAACATCCAAGCTGCGACGGCCCACCTCGACTTCATCAATACGACCTTCCTGCACTCGCTCGACGCACTCCCGACCTCCACGCAGACACAGCTCGAGGATGCTCCGCCACCGGTCGTCCCAGGCACACACGTCTCGTTAGCTGCCACACCAGCGGCGCTCGACGGACGCGCCCCGCCGAAGGAGAAGAAGGTACGCCTTCCGCCCGGCGTCGTGCTCGGCGTCACACCTGCACCGGACCCCGAGCGCTGGCTCAAGAAGAGCGAGCGCTCGAACTTTGGTCAAAAGCGTCGGAAGGGTGCCGGGGGTGGTGGCGGCGGCGGGGCGACACAGGGGAGCGCCGCCGATGTGCCGGGGGTGGTGGAAAGCAAGACCAAAGGTACGAAAGGGAAGTCGAAGAAAGGAAAATAAATGGGAGAGGATCATTTATTTATAAGTAAAGCTGTTGTACCTCGTTGGTCAATGTCAGTCGAGTGTGCATGAGGCTCCGCAGTAATTCAGATTATGAGAGAAGATGCAGCATCCTGGTGAATAGTGAATGGGTCGCCTCCATTGTGGTGAGTGGGTGGTTCATTTTGTGTATGCCTACGCTGTGTATGCCTACGCTAGCGATAAGATATGTATGCTACACGCAATGGTTTTTAGTGTGTGAGTATTATGCAATAATAAAATGTGGGCGCGTAAGGCGCAGAGGGTGGCGCGCAACCGAAAGAAGGGTCGCCAGGAGGTGGGGTGTAGTCGAGGAGGATCGAAAGCGGGAGAAGGGACATCTAGAAGTCGCCACCCCGTCCATACCCGCCCCCACCTCCGCCTCCGCCCCTCTGCATTCCGAAGCCACTGCTACCGCCGCCCTGCCCGCGGCCATAACCACCCTGCCCCCCGCCATAACCGCCCTGCCCACCGCCAAACCCACCCCGCCCTCCTCCTCCTCCGTACCCACCGGGTGCACCTCCGTACCCACCCGTCCGTGGGCCTGCATACCCGCCGCCACCACCCGCGGCGAAGCGGCTCCCACCCACTGAATTGGCCCCCGCCGGCTTGGAGATGGCGTATTCGAGGTTCAGAGCACCGTACGGTGTGAGGGTGCCGTGCAGCTTCTCGATGGCCGAGGTCGCGCGGTCAACAGACACGAACTCGACGAAGCCCGAACCGGTGAGCTCGCCCGTGTTCTGGTTGCGCACTGTGATGGGCAAGGGTAGTTAGTAAATGACGGGTAGTTCATGAAATATTGCAACAACAAAAAATGGAGAGTACGGCTCAAGGTACAGAAGTAATGCGATGTGCATTCGGGCAATGAAATTAAACTGAAAGAAAGAAAGAAAGATAATCTCGAGAAGGGAGTGTAAAAGTAAACGAGGTAATGAGACTTACGGAAATGCAGCCTTTGGATGCTCGATTCAAACTCCTTTAGCGACAGGCGGAGAGCTTCCTCGTTGCCGCGGTAGTCGAAAAAGTAGAGTTTATGGTTGGGGGGGTTGGTGGCAGTAGGGCGCTGGGGCGCGTAGTCGATGCGGAGGGTCCGGTCGAGCATGTAGAGGGGCTCCTCAGCGAAGCTTTCAAACGCGGCAATCGAGTCCTCCTCTCGCATGAAATCGACGTGAGCGAAACCGCGCGACTCGCCGTTTGGCCGCGTGCTGATACGGATGCTTTTAATAGGGCCAAAGGGTTCAAATTTTTCACGGATGTCTGCCTTGATTGATTTGAATATGAGAAGAATGCCTCTTGTATATTAAAAGCGAAGGTACCTCGTCAACACCGAAGGGCATGTTGCCCACGAAGAGAACGCGGCCGGGGGGTGCGGGTGCGCGCATGTCCGTGTGACTATTCCGCGAGCGAGAAGCGGGGGTCGTTGCGTGGGGGCGCGTAGTCGATGCGCAAAGGGCGCTCGAAGAGGTCCACGGGCGAGTTAAACATTTGTGTAGCCGCCTTCTGCTCCATGAACGTCACGTAACCAAAGCCACGGCTAGATCCATCGGGGTTGACGACTAAGAATGAAAAAAAAAATTGAAAAAAATGTCCACAAGGGGATTTTTTTTTAAAAAACTAACTGAGACGAAGAGACTCGACCTGGCCGTATTGGTCAAAGATGGCACGAAGGTCCCCTTCGGTGGCGTCAAAAGGCAGGTTCCCAACAAAGAGCTGGCGGCTGGGTTGGTGCTCCGAGGTCTTCTCGACCTGCTGCTGCTCGAACCGGCATACCAGTGTCGTCGAGAGTGAGCGAATCGAGACAGGGACCTGCCGTGCGACACGGGATACCAGTGTCGGTGCTGCAGTGCGCCGGACGGCACTGACAAGAGCCAGTCGCGCCTGTCTACGGATTGCATTAGCGAGCATGGTGGTAGAAAAAAAGTGAGGGTGGCCGTGCCCCCTTGACGTGCCGTGTTTGGTAACTGTTCCCGTGACCCCGATTGGACTCGAAAAAAGTCACGAATTTATTCTCGGCCTGAATTGCAAGCTTTAAGGTACTGAGGCTCGTACAAATTTGTTGAAAATCTGAATACAAAAATATATACAATATGCCCTTGTTGAACGTCTGTTTTTTTGTCTACTTTCAGATACTAAGTCATTAAACATACAACCAGCGACCGAGGCCGTCAGCCCACTGCGCAAGCTCGGCGATACGCTGCTTCTCAAACGCCAGTCGGAGTAGGGGATCGTCGCCTATGTCACGTTGCGTGAGCTCAGGTGTCTCGGGCGGTGTTACCTGCCCCGGGGCGACTACAGATGGGGGCTGGCTGAGGTTGGGGGGCGTGTAGGGCGAGAGAACACCAAGCCCGCTTCCACCAACGGATGTGAGATATGGTACAAACTTTTCTTGCTCAAGTGCCGCGATCAGGCTGTCTAATGCAGTCTCTTGGAAGTCTAGACGGCGATGAATAATAAGGAAGAAGTTGAGGACTTCACACGAACCGTCCGGTACAAGAGTAACCGAGCAGCCACCGCCACCCGCACCAGTAAGCTTCGTACTGAGCCCGTACGGCGGCGCACCAGTCGTCTTGCGAATGGTCTCAAGCGAGGGGTGCGACACACCAAGTGTGACGAGGTGCTGGTGATTTTCGCGAATCAGCGCCTGATCATTTCAAATCAGTTCGAGGTGAATATCGGCTTAACGATCGGGGACTGACCGATAGAGCAGACAAAAGCTCCTCGCGAGACAGTTCGGGGTCTGCAAGTGCCCGTCGTGCTTCGTCGCTGATACTTTGGATCGATTTTAAAATCCCGTCGACAAGCTCGGGCTCCTTGAATTGAGGACACCTTCAGTCAGCATGAATAGATCTATGCACGTGTAAACCAACGCACAGCAGCTTTTAGCGCCCCAACACCGGCGACGAGTTTCTTCGTATCCCGCGGGACTTTCGAGTTGGTCAACAGGAACTTGAGTGATTTGAAACTGCAGAACGCTTAGCATCCATCAAACGAGGTACAGATACAAAACGACGCACCCTTGGATCGGCTCCATGCCGCCCTCCCCTCCGAGCGTGAACCCGGAGCGCGTGTACGCGAGCGCGCCTCCAAAAACGGCGACGCTGTTATCGACACCGCTCGGATTTCCGTGCAGCACCTTCTCCGCAACGAACGCCCACTCGTTCACCTGTGTCGCAACGGCGGGTGGGATAAAGCGGCGGCCCTGGTGCGAGACGTGCACATGCCCAGACGATGAAGTGGGCTGGGGTGGAGGCGGCAGCGAGATGGTACGGTTGACGAGCAGCAAAGCTGTCGCCGCGCACGTGGAGAAGGACGCGGAGGACCCGAGACCGGCACCGACAGGCAGCGTCGCGCGGGCAGTGAAGTTGAACGACGACCTGAGTCTTATTAGCCAAAGTCGGCCATATAAAGCCAGTGCACGCACTTTCGGGAATGGCTGAGCATTAGGTACATGTAAAGGAACGCCAGACTGGCTGTCCGTCCGTGCTTTGCCTCCTCTGCGATACCCTTGAGCGGCCCAGCGGCGATAGCGTCCATGAGCGCCTGATCGAGAACATCAGGGTGACCTTCCCCTGGTACAAGGGGTGTCACAGCGTCCCACGGTAAAGACTCTATGTCCCATTCGTGATAGAAGTTGTCGATGTCCCCGAAATGTACAGACAACTTCCCGTCGTTACGAGGCGTGGTGAGGCCATAACAGCGCAGATCGACTGACGCGGCCACGGCGGTCTGGAAGTATAAGTGACAGAGCGGGGGGGCTGGATGAACGCGCTTACCACACCATGTACGACGGCGTGTTCGCCGAACAAAATAATTTTGCCAGGTGCGCTGACGAACCACTCGTGCTGGTCGCCTTCGCCCAAGCCGAGCTTGCGAACCGCTGCGTTAAGCTCGTCGTTCGTCGACGGTACCACTCTGGTGTATTTATTTTGCTGAGCGTCGAACGCAATTGCGCCGGCGTCAATGAGTGCGTGCTCAAGGTCGTCAATGAGGTCTACCGGGTCCTCGATGCCGACGCACAGACGAATAAGATCCTCGGGCAATCCACGCGCCGCGCGCGTTGCTGGATCGATTGATGCGTGTCTGGGAAAACTCTTGAGCAAAAAAAAAGTCGTCAAGGACAAACACGTACGACATGACACAAGGCATGCTGATCAGGCTGTTTACGCAGCCGAAACTGACGCTAATGCCCCAAAGACGGGCGCCACCGACGATCCGCTCGCTCATTGCCTTGTCGCCTGTCTCAAAGCTCAGCACTGCGCCATTGCCGCTTGCAATGCGCTCGTGGATCTCGCGACCGGGGTGGTTCGGGAGGCCAGGGTAGTTCGTGTGGAAGCCGAGGGAATCAAGGTAAGTAGCAACTAGCTGCGAGGTCGCTTGCTGGCGGTCCATACGCAGCGCCAGTGTTTTTGTCCCTCGGAGTAAAAGGAAGCAGTCATTGGGCGCGAGTGCGTTGCCCACGGAATTTATAGTAAACGCCATTTTCTGTGATGCATCTTGGCTCAGAAGCAACAACGTACGATTAACGGGTCCGCTCACTTTTTTGAGATCGTCTCTATTGCACGTAATTACGCCGGCCATAAGATCATGATGCCCGCTAAGATATTTCGTCGCACTATCATAGACGATATCCGCACCGTGTTCCAGCGGCCGCTGGAGGTACGGGCTCATCATGGTGTTATCGACGACCACGACTGCGTCCGGCGCCCGCTCCTTCACGTCCTTGCTAATAGCAGCAAGGTCCGCGATCTTGAGTAGCGGGTTTGTCGGGGATTCGAGCAGGACCATGGCGGTCTTGGTCGGGTGAATAAACGGGAGAATGGACGCAGGGTTCGTAGTGTCGACATGGTGGACCACTACGCCACCGTGGGTGCGTATGTACGTGAGGAGGCGATTCGTCCCTCCATACAAATCGTCGCCCGCGATTATCTCGTCGCCAGGCTTGAGCATTCGGAGAATGACATCGAGCGCCGCCATCCCGGAGGAGACGGTCAGTGCGTGCGCTGCCGACGATATTTTCGCAACATGATGTTCTGCGGCCGCTGCTGTGAGTGCAAATGCCGCAAGCGGCGGTATAGCGTACCTAAATGGCTTCTAGTGGGATTCCCGCTCCGTGAATAGTCATAGGCGTTCCCAACGCCTTTGAAGGTGGCCGATTGGTAGATTGGAACAGAGCTGCTCCCGTACTGGTCCTTCTGGTCTGGATTCTCTACTGTAGCACAGAGAGTGGAGAAACGGTAAGGTTTGCGAGATCTCAACGGAGACTCTGGATCTGGTGTCGGGAGGTCGCGCGCAGACGACGCAGCTTTCGCGTCAATTGTAGGGGGCGCCATTGTATTTGCGCTGGGGGTCGTGGTGCAAGAAATAAAATATCATTATGTTCCAGTCGCCACCGAAATGGCGTGCTCAATTCCCGGCCTTCGGCGGCTCATCGGCTTTACACAAACATCCACCTCCAACTCCACAACAAAAACCGTTAAAAATACGAGGAAAACACGACACTTTACAGCGAGTCAATAGCTACACGCACATTGTAATATCGTACTACCAATTCACGGGAGACCCAATAAAACTCCTTTACTGGATGTTATCTCTCGTCCGCGAGACATGAGGCTGCATTGAGGCACGATAGACGATGATGAGGTAGGCTGAGCGAGACGTATGAAGACAGCGGCAAAAGAAGGAGGTTGAGAAGAGAGGCTGCCGTTACTTTCGGTCGCGCGCACATGACTCGACAAACTTGCTCTTGACCGTGACGCGCATGGACCCACCCCTGAGAGTCAAGCTTTAAGCTTGGGCCAGCGCATTTTACGCGTGGCTGAAGCTCAAAATAGGATAACTTATATCTCTTCTATATAACCCTCTAAACAAAAATGCCACCGGGTGCGCCGTACAACTCGTTTGTGGTTCCCTACCGCATTCGAGTCGATGACTTCGTCAATTCTGTCGGCCAGGAGATGGTCCCCGCTCTCCATCTCCTCAGCCACACCCACTCCGACCATATAACGGGTCTCCAGGCAAAGTCCTTCGGCTACACCGTCATCTGCTCGCACGACGCGAAGGAGATGCTTCTCCGCCACGAGGTGTACGCGGAGCGGTCATTGCACGAACACGAATATCGCGCCGAGACTACTCGGACGTATTCCCACCTCAAAGTCGATCCGCTCGTCTACCCGGATGGATCGATGTACTATACCGGCTCAAGAGATCTCCTGGTGCGTCCTGTGCCTTGTTTTAAACTCCTTGTCGACCTGTTCCGCAGAGACCGCTGCCGCTCAATACTCCGACCGAGATTGAGCTGGCAAACGACGAGCAAGTGACCATCACACTGTTCGATGCCAACCACTGTCCAGGCGCTGTAATGTGCGTGGCCGTACTTCGTTTCTAAAACTTCATACCACCCATTTCCAGGTTCCTGATACAAGGTCAGCATGGTGCTGTCCTCCACACGGGCGATTTTCGAGCGGAGCCGTGGTTTCTTGACTCGATTACACACAATCCTTTCCTCCAGCCGTATCTTGCGTCTGCGGACTCGTGCGATCCGCTCAGTAACACTCCGGATCACACCCTCAGCAACACCCTCGAGGCCATTTTTCTCGATACTGCTTCTGTCATGTCTTCTGCGACGGTTCCCACAAAGGTATTTGTTCAGCACCAGGTCTAAGCAGGACTCTGACCATTGTAGGCCCACGCTACCTCCGGACTGGTCGAGCTCATGAAGCTCTTGCCAGCAACAACTTATTTCTTTATCAACGCCTGGACATGGGGCTACGAGGACGTCCTCAAGGCCATTTCGCGTTCATTTCGGTCCAGGGTGCGCCATGCTTTCCTCGAATGTCACAGGCCGTGTTAAATCGGTCAACCAGATCCACCTCGACCGCTACAAATATAATATCTATAGCAATGTCTCGGATCCGGTCTTGCGCGCTATCGGGACGCGAGAGGACGGCGAGAGTCGCTTTCACGCGTGCGAGCGCTTTGACCGCTGTGATTACGTCGCGGTGGCAGATCCACACCGCCCGAGCACGAGCATCAGCTGCAAGAGCAAGCGTATCGTGTACATCAACCCAGTTACGATGGATGCCGCACGGTGGAGCACGTACCTCCAGGAAACCAAGCTTGCCATCGCCCGCGGTAACCTTGTCACCTGCCTGGTTCGCCACTCCATCGATCTAAAATTGTTTCAAAGCTTACTTCAAAAATGTAGCTGGTACCGTTGTCGCGTCACTCGCCGCTACCCGAACTGCAGGCGTTCGTTTCGCTGTTTCGTCCCCGCCGCATTGTTCCGAATACGCTGATCCCGGGGTTGCGGGGCCTGGACTGGAAGTGCATCGACTGCATGTTCGCGGGGTGCCTTGCGGAGCCTCCACCGCCCGAGGATCTTCCTGAAGATGTAGACCTCCCGACCGATGAGGTTATGGCGGAAATGGATACCGCCCTGCTGAATCTTGTAGGAGGTGATGGTGCAGTCCATCTCGCCGAGAAATGGGCGGAGAGCGGAAAGATGCGCAAGAAGATCGAGATCGTGCGGAGTTGGTTGGGTATCAAGGAGCAGAGGGCGGTTGATCATGCCTTGAAGAAACCAGTCGCGCCTCGGGCCGTAGATAGCGAAGACGAGGACTCGAACTACGGCGAGGCAGACGACGAGCGGGGGAGGACAGCACACCTACTGTTCGCTAGCCTCGCTGGTATTGAGGTTGCACCCTCTGAATGGTGTCTCCCTGCGTCGTCGTCGCCGACTACACCCTTGAGCGCCGGGGGTGCAGGAAACAGTATGGGCAGACGTGGTGTCTTTTTGACACCCATTTCTTCACCGATACGGGTTCGTACCCCTCGCTTCTCGGCCGCCAAAGACAAGGGCAAGAAGAGGCAGATCGACAGTCCAGAGTTGTCGCAGCCGCGGTCGGCCAAACGCGCACGAGTTATGTTGGGTTCGCCCTTTTCTACACGTTTGCCCGTGCGACCGCGTTCATCACCACGACACTGTTACGACAACAGCGCGTGGTTGTCCATATCTAGTCCTCCGTCTGCGTTCCCCCTGCGTCCGGTCGAGAACACGGTGGCGTCGTCGAGCAAACTGCCGCCAGCACCGTATGATAGTAGTGTCAGTCCTCACCCACGACAGGACTCCTTCCCAGAGATATCGGTGCCCGAGATACCGCCAGCATCTCCCCCTCGACACCCAGCCGGATCCGCATTTCATACGCAGTTCAGGTCTCCTTCGGGCGGGATCTATGCTTTTTACGAGGTCCTGCCCGCGTCCTCCCCCGCACAGCACGCGTCTACGCCACCCCCTCGCCGCGTCAAACCCCCACCGCCGACCAAACTGGCCATCGACGCCAAGCACGCACGCTTGACGCAACGCATCAAGATGCAGGACCGGCTCCTCCGCCAGCGCCAACTTCGAGAGCACCCGGAGCGCGTTGTGGCGGGTTTCCCCGCGGAGCGTGCGCGCATGGAGCAACGGGTTCTGCAGCTCCATACGAGCTCGACCTACCTTGCGGGGATGCGTGCGCACGCGATTCAGCGCGCGGAGTCGTTTGAGACTGTGTATGACGAGGGTGAGACGGCGGTGAAGCATTACGAGGAGGATACAGCACTGAAGGAGATGATTGAGGAGGCACTAAGGGCGGGAGAGCACCCAATAATTCCGTCATTATTAGTTTCCGTGCAGAGTCAAGATGTTGGTTGACGTTCCACTGTATTTTGTATTACTACTGCATTTCTGCTCGCTGTGAACGATGGTGAATTCCAGTAAATTAACAAAAAAAAAGATTTGCTTCGAGGTCAAGTGACTCGCGACGAGCCATCAAACGCGTCTTGTTCTCTCACTTCAACCACAATTGTGCTCTATTGTGCTTCTATGTCCAAAACTCCCTTGTCCCTCGTCAGCCGCTGTCGCCCAGCTCCCAGTTCTCCGCCGCGCCGTGTAGCCATGTCTACCGCCCAACCACCCAAAGAATCTCGGGTCCTTGCAGCCTTAGCTGGCATGTCTGTAGCCGAGCTTGGCGAAGCGAGAAATGCTGTTATCGAGGCGTATGTGTGCGTTCAAGTACCAAGATTCAGTCTACTGAGTGTTTCTCAGAAACAAGCCTCCCCCTCCCCACCCATTCTTCCGCGCTGCTACGACGCCCTCCGTCCAACCACGCACAGCGCCGCCGATGAAGCAGTCCATTTCTTTGCCACCACCCACAAAGAAATCATCCCTCGTCAGAGTTTCTCCGCCCAAGGCTGTAGAAGCGCCAGCTGCTGCTGCCGTCGAAGAGCCAACTGAGCTCCCGCTCTATAGCTATAAGTCATATTCACCGGCGCCGAAGATGCGTTTTACGCGCAGTGAGGCTGAAGCCAACGAGTGGGTCGGGGAGCTTGACCAGACTGGGTGCGTGGCGTAATTCTCATTACAATTATGAGCTTATGGTGCTAGTCCGATATCTATGGACCTAGAATGGGTTGTCGAGTACCGTCGAGGTTTCCCGATGCGACCCGTTTCGATCGTCCAAGTGGCGGATAAGAAAAATATCTTGGTTATACAGCTTCGAACGTCACGGATAGACACGACCATGGCACGATTTCCAGTTAATCTGCAGCGTGTTTTGGAGGATCCCGACATACCCAAGATGGGGGCGAACATACTGAGTGAGTGGACAACCGCCGCGGTAATTTTTGTTGAAATATCGTAGACGATGCGAAGAAGTTGTTCAAGGACTATGGAGTTATGATGGCCAACGTTGTTGAATTGGGCCATCTGGCGAAACAAGCAGATCCTGCGTCCACCGACACCAAAATATTCGGTAACAACAGGAAGATTGTTTCGCTGGCCAATGTATTCACTCCCTAGTTGAGTTCGATCTTGCCTAACATTTGCCGCAGCTGGTTTCACGGTACCTCAATAAAACGCTAGGCAAAGAAAAGGATGTTCGCACGAGCAATTGGGAGGATCCTGAACTGGAGAAGAAACCGGTGATGCTCGAATGTTTGTCGCGTCGCTTCCTTTTGACTCCGATTGACTGAGATCGACAGATGCCGCAAATGACGCATACTGTGCTCTGCAGGTCTACAATCATCTCATGGCGTCTGCTAAAACGAATGACATAAAGCTTGATGCTTCAAAGTACACTGGGCAGGTGTACTTTGAATCTCTCTCCTCACCTCCGCCTACATCCACTTCAACGGACCCGAAGACCCTTCCTGGGGTTCCTGTAATCTACTACAACGATGATATGGCGCATGCGGGCATGTCGATGCAGCATCTGCGTGCATATCGCCACTGGCTTGCCAAGTGGGACATTGACAGCATGTGCAAAGAACTGAGCACCAGAGACGATCTCGTCTTAAAGCGTGCGACAATCATGTAAGTCTGCTAGCAGTAAATATGTGCCCTGGAAAAGCTCACGCATGATGTAGAACATATGTTGTTAGTGCTTTAAAATGCTGGCCGAAGTTCCCGCGCGACTTGGGGGCTCTGCGGCTGTTTGTGCAGACGGATCTGAAGAGCTGGCAGTATAATTACGAATGGCTCTCGAAGGTTGGGAACTGGGAACTGGAGAAGAAGAAGTAGCGCATAATATGTGGACTTTGTATGTATGTATGTACGCGAATCCAATAGATCACGCTATCGTGAACTGCGCTCTCTTCTTGGCGCTTTGCCATTTCTGACGCCAACCATACTTGCATGGCCCCAATGTCACTCGCTTTTATTTGGCTGTTCTATTCGCCACTGAATTCTGCGCGCCTGCTTCTAGACGCGACAAATACACGATTCATTCCAAGGCCGTAGTGTGCCAGGATGTAGAACTGAAAGGCGACATAACAATCGGCTCAGGTCCTGAACTGGCGCTTCAGTTCCTTGTCTGCTGTCCACTCAAGTCTCCCTAGGTACCATAGTCAACCCCAAGGCTACCATCTTTGCCATTGCGGGACCCATCGTTATTGGTTCGGGGTGCATCATCGAGGAGGGCGCCATCATCGTGAACAGGTGAGGTCCGCCATGGCTGATCGAATAGACAACCCACTGTCTGCAGGAGGAAAGAAGTAATGCGAATAGGTGATGATAATTTGTTTGAAATTGGCTGTCGTGCGTCCGCTTTCCACTCTTGGTATGCGTTGAGTGAAATGTATGCACAGGCGTCGAATCTCCAACGGTAGGCGACTTCAACACAGTGTCGACACGCGCGCGCGTTCACCACACTGTCCGAATCGCATCATACTGTGTGATTGGGGCCGGGTGTCTTGTCGTGCCCACGGACGACGAATTTCTCGACGACTTCACCGTTATATATGGGCCTGCCGCCGAACGGCGGACATGGAGTGGGCGGGGCAAGGCTCAGGAGGCTGATTTGCGACGAAAACACGCAGAGTACCTGCGGGAGATGCTCCCCAAGTTCAATCGGCTGCGGCGCGGAGAGGGATCCTGACCTGCTTAGTCTTTTACTGCGATTTCGATATCATATATAATTATTATTGTTTCTAGGATTTCGAAAGCGAGGAAAGCTGCTCGTGGCAAGAATGCGTATGTGTGAGTAAATGTTCGTGTACATCGTCACCGATGGTGTCCATATCAGCTGCGTAATTTCATGCTCCCAAGAGGAGGATCGTCCCGCCAACCATGCTGATCAAGGCGCCGAGGCAAGGGCCCCACCAGCTTCCGCTCGGTCGGGTGCCATTGTTTGAATTGTTGGCATTGGCATTTTGGGTCACAGCCGCTGTGGCGTAGGTAGCGGTGTAGTCGGAGTACGCCATAACAGTCGCCTTGAACGTCGCGGAGGGCATGACTGTCGTGGCGAAAGAAGGTGTAAATGTTGCAACGACGGCAGTTGTTATCCCATTCGCGTCGGTCGTCGTGTATGTGAACGGGGTCAAGGCCCCCGCAGCGCCAGTTGCACCGGGTTGGCCGACTGGCCCAGGGTCGTCTGGCGTTTCTACTCCGGCAGGAATAGTTTGACTGTCGTCATTTCTGGGTTAGCCGAGATAGCATGGAGAGCCATGATACGCACATCGTCTGCGTCGCAGTGACCCCTGCGCCGTCCCCAGTGATGACCTCCACTACAGTCTGACCCAAGCTGCAAAGAATACGCTTCAAAGACGCACTAGAAGCATGGATGAAAACTTACGCGTCCGTAGTAGTTAACGTTGTCGTAACCCCGGTAGGAAGTACAGTTGAGCTTGAGAGTAATAACCAGCGTTAGAAGAACGGAAGCAGAAGGGCTTAATGCACGAACATGGTCGAAGTTGTGGGCAGGCCATCGAGATCGCCGACTGTAATTACTTCGATAATCGTTTGTCCGACCCTGGAAAGACGGATTTGGTCAGAGCCAAAGGAAGGGGTGATAGAGCGCACGCGTCTGTTGTCGTAAGAGTTTCTTGGGCGGCAGCGAAGGGCAGGAGGAAGGCGAGAAAGAGGCCAGGCAAATGTCTGCGCATGGTGTCGGGTGGAGTGAGGCGGTGGCTGTGTCCGTTGTGCCGCTTTGTTGAAAACGGTGCCGGGTGGCAAGATTACAACATGCACCCAACCATCATGTCCTTTTAATCCTGTTCTACAAGAAATAGCCTGCCGATAAGGACCGGCTCGTTATTACCCACCACTAGTACTGCCATTCACCAGAACGATTGGTTCGGCATTAGGGGATATCGATCTTGAGCTACAAATGGCTCACTGCGGACGTGTCATTGGTCAAGATCCATTTTTATCCTGCCCTCCGGTGGTCTCCAAATTATCACAACTCTTCCGATACCGTCGGTGCTGCCAGCACAAGTTGAACCAAAGCTGAACCGGATGAGCTCCCTCCATTATAGTAGCAAGACACCGCCCTAAAGTTTTGCAAATTTGGCTGGGAGGACCGCATCAGCGAACATTATACGGTTGCGGGACCGTTGTATCTCAGTGATACCCGCACAGTTCCAAAAGCTGGGCCGGTCGCGGTCTTTTTTCGTCTTGATGAGTCCTTCGCTGCTGCTCGGAATTTTTGGGGGGAAGGATTCATGGTTAGGCTAGCTCTTGAATTTTACCTCGCCCTCCCATTGCTGCGACTGAAAGATAGCATAACTGCCCTGAATCAAGTTTGTCTCTTTCGAACACAGCAGGGATACATTGATCCCAGATAAAAGAGACTGGTTCAAATGCTGTGTACTTACTGAAAATTGATCAACAAAGACGGAGTTCGTGGTTTTCGTTTCCTTTGGATAGCAATACGTGCAATTAGGATATCCAGACCTCATAAGATACTTTATTTTCATCGCGATTGATCGCGAGTAGGAAATCAGGTGACCGCATCGCAGCTGTTACTCGTTACATCGTCACGGTCACCTCCAAAAAAAAGTCTCGACGATTGCAACGATGGCCATCCCAGCTCTGCCCGCAGACTATACGCCCCCCGCGTCCACCTCAAAGTTGACGCCCTTCCTTACCCAGCCCAAAGGAAAACTCATTGCCGCAGGCCCCGCCTACCTTACCCACGTCAGGCTCACCCGCCACCACGACGGAGACTTCAAAAAGTTCGATGCTGCGACCGCAGTCGAGCGTGAACAGGCACTCGCTGCTAACGGAAATGGTGGCGAGGAAGATGACCTCGGCGTGGGTGAAGAGAGCGAAGACGAAGGCTTGCTGTCCCTCGATCCCAAGGAGTGGAAGAAACAGGACCACTACCGCGTCTTGGGTCTCAGTCACCTGCGGTGGACGGCTTCGCCCGCCCAAATCAAGATTGCCCGTTCGTTTATTCTACACACTGCGAAACTTATTACCTGATCTTTCACTTAGACCGCAAGAAAGTCCTTCGTCACCACCCGGACAAGAAGGCGTCTGGTGTGTATTTTCTACTGGAGACCCGGCGATAGAAACTCAGTTGCTGAGTAAAGATACGACGGCTTCCACGTTGGGACTCAACCTGAATACCAACGACGATGCGTTCTTTAAATGTATCCAAAAGGCGCACGAGGTCCTCACCAACTCCGAACGCCGGCGCCAATTCGACTCTGTTGACCCCGCTTTCCTGGAGGAGGTCGAGGACGTCCCGAGCGCGTCCGAATTCAAGGCGTGTTTGTTTTTACTTTCATCTTTTGCTGGACGCTCATATCTACAGACGAATCCCCCGCCTTTCCTCCCAACCTTCGCCCCCATATTCGAGCGCGAAGCGCGCTTCTCGCGCATCCAACCCGTGCCCAAGCTTGCTGTTCCCACTGGTGCATACCTTTGAATCATTCTAGTGCCACTGCTCACCAATAGACAGCCGCCGACGCCGAACCCTCAAACGACCCGAACGACATCAAAGGACACGCCTTCCCGGATCTCAAGGCGCACGTTGAGGCGTTCTACGACTTCTGGTACAATTTTGACAGTTGGCGGAGCTTCGAATGGCTGGACAAGGAGGTCAACGAGGGCAGCGACAGGTGTGTTCATTCTTTCTCTCTTCCCGGTGAGACGCCCTGCTGACTGCATTGTAGTCGCGACGACAAACGGTACACGGAGAAGAAGAACAAATCAGAGCGCGCCCGCAGAAAACGCGATGATATCGCGCGTGTCCGCGGTATCGTAGATCTTTGTTTGAGGTATGTTCTCCTTTATTTAGCCTGTAACATACTTACAGTCTCTAAAGCGTCGATCCACGAATCAAGCACATCAAACTGCAAGAGAAGGAGGCTCGTGAGGCCAAAAAGGCTGCTGGCGCTAACAAGAAAGGCGGAGCTGCAGCTGCGCCTGCCGGCAAGAGCAAAAAGGAGGAGGAGGAGGAGAAGGCTAAGAAGGAGGAAGAGGAGAAGGTGGACTTCCTCTCTAATATTCGACCTTCTCGTTCTGACATGTTTTGTTCAGGCTGCCAAAGCAGAGGCAAAAAAGGCCAAGGCTGCTGCAGCGAACGCGGCGAAGAAGGCACGGAGGGCTGAACGGGCTGCCACAGATGGTGCTTGATGGTGCTTGATTCGGATACATTACCAAGTACATAGATCTTTGTGGTGGACGGATGTGTACAGCTATCCAACAATTGGGCGTTACAAGAGGCTCATTTCCAATAGTTATATTGAGAAACAATGCTCAGGCCGCTTGTTTCGAAGTTTCAATGGCCGGTCGAGAAGAACATGTGTCTTCAGGAGTGCTTACGGTGGATGCACTATGGATGTGTATCCTCGTGCGAACAGTCGTTGCATCCCCCAAAACCCTCATCAACCTCGTTTTTATTCCGGAACAGGCAGCTTTAGGCGCTCCAAGAGGTGTGCAGGAGCATGCGGAGCGCGACAGTCGATCTTCCAATGCGCGCCGCCGCAATTGGGACACGGCGTCGGAGGCGGTGTCAAGTCCCCGTCGAAAGTTCGTCTCTGAAGCTGTTTCCTGACTTTAGAAATGCTTGTATTGCTCCGCTCGGCTTCCTGACGGACGGGGCAGTCAACGCGCCAGTGTGAACCGGTGCAGATTGGACATGGTGGGGGTGTCAGCTCATGACGCGTGCTGCATAGTCGTGTGGCATGTGGGCCACCGCAGGCGGCACAGGAAGATTTGGTTTTTTTCTTGACATCGCCGGCTGCGTCTTTTGTCAAAGGGGAGGACCAGGAGCGGAGAGTAGCATTGAGGTCCTCCCAAGTGGGGCGTACGGGAGATGGGCCGAATTCTTCCGACGGCTTTCCTGGGTATGTAGGAAGGGAAGAAACGAGGGCAGCGAATCGAAGATCTCGGAGGGTAAGCCCTTCGAGTTTACGGGTGTCGGGGCTATCTTCAGCATTCCATGCGGGACGGAGCGCTGAGTGTGTCGTAGTACACATGTCGACCGTGGACCGTTTGGTCGTATTGGTCAGTGAGAGTGAGTACGGGTGGTGCTTCAAAGGATCGTGAACGGAGTGTAAAATAAAATGTAATGCCTACTTACATTCTCCGTGTCTGCAAGGACAAAGACGTCCCTGATGAATGCAGCTGCAGGCTTATTGCTCGGAAAGATGAAAAGACGAGACAAGCCAGCCGCTCGCGCGTTGTGAAGCTCGCTCTTCACTGCTGAAATGTACCAACCTTCGGAGTAGAGTGGAAAGAGGTAATCGGTAGCTTCCTCCTCTGTAATCCATGGAGTTGGCCAGCCCTGTACTTTGCTAGGGATGCGGACCGAGATATCGGACAAGGACCGCTGTCCACTGCCGAGTTTGGGAGCGCAGAGTGGCCGTAAAAAGCGGGGTGCGAGCATGCAGACAAAAAAGCGTCGGGAGCAATTGCCCGGGTGTCATCACAATCGATTGGCGCCACCAGCGTCTATCACCGTCATATCCTGATACAGCACACTCACACTTCGCAACCCAAAAAGGCACAAAAAAACGTTCCAGCCCGAAATCGAGCATGAACGGAAACAACACAATTCGCGGTCACGTTTGTTTGTGTCGCGCTCAACGCGTTGAGTTGGCATTATTTGGTTCCGTTAGATGATCGAAAACATATAAAGCCGCACCAAGGTGGCTGACCGCACTTTCCATCTTGATCCAGTACGTCCATGTTCCTCATCCCATTCCACAGAAGCTAACTCCCCACGACTCCTCTCAGCGCTGGGAATGGCGGCGAGGTTCTCTTCCTCGCCGCCTGCTACGAGCAAAGAACCCACACACAACACGCACCCGCGACGGACGAGCACAGGAGGCCCCCAAGAGCCGAAGAGCCCGAGCGCGCTCGCAATGCTGAACAGCCAATAAGGTGCGCCTTCTTCTCCCAGTTGCTTCGCCTATCTAACCATGCACAGGGTTGAGGAGGGCTGAGAAGTGGCGGCACATACCCGCGAAACGAGCAAAGCTCGACCATGGCGGAAGCAGCGCACTGTGGGCACCACGTCGGCCTTCGCGATGTCGCAGCTAGCAGGCACTGATAAACATCCCGCGGCCTTTATGATGCCGACGGAAGGGTGGACGTGCGCCTGTGGGACCCGCTGGCCTGATCTCCCTGTGGTGAAACAGCGGTGAACAGTACCGGGCAATCTGAAGCCACAAACAGCCAAGAGCCCCTCCTCCTCGCCCTTGAAGCGCCGTGGCGAGCACTCCTGGTGTGTTCCTTCCTTTCCTTTCTTATTTTCCCTTCTGACCGCGTTTTAGGCCGAGCTGGACGACGGTGCTCTGTCAGGACTGTGATCCTAGTCAGTAGTTACTTCTCGGGGAAGGGCTCGCAACCCTCCTGCTTCCCTTGTCGATGGGCCCCGGGCTTAAGACCTTCGGGTCGAACCAAAAGCAGGTTAATATTTGCGTGTTGTACACTACTGTCTGGAATATATTTACTTGCGTACCTGTGCTCATCGTCCTACAGTTGTTGATATTATACACATTAACATGTAATACAAAAGTCATAGTCCCATGTATACATAGATCAAACATATATCACATCCTCACTCATCGCCCTCCTCCTCCTCCTCCTCTACCGGCGCAGCCTTTTTGCGCCCTTCTGTAAAATCATAATGTCAGGAGTCTGCCAATGACGGCAGTGACACAATCTCACTTCGTTTCGACGCTCTCTTCTTCGCGGCGGCCTTCTTTCCTTGCACACGTTTCTCGAGGTCCCGATCCTCTTCTCCTTGCATCTTGTGATCTTCGAGGATCTGCAGCAACGCATTAGCACACATGCCAGGCGGGGCCATTGGCTCACCTGCTCAAACTCAGCCAGTTCTGTGTCCGGCTTGTTCGGAGACTTGTTCTGTCGCGCCTGCAGCAGCCATAAATAAAAATCGCAAAACTAGTGCGAAAGATATAAACCTTGTTCAAAATTTCACTGAACCGCTCGAAAACGGTTTCCTCGTGCAGCTTGTCGCGGTAGAATGGTAGCCCTTCAATTAGCTTCTTGACCGACCGCTCCGACTTGAAGGGGAGAAGCGACAGACAGAACGCAATATCCCGCCATTGTCTCGGCTCTTCAGAGAGGTGGAACCGCTGACACAGCTTTTCGACGATACTCTCCGCTTGTTTTTCCTGCCGAAGCACATTTAGAGACACGGTGTCAGCAATTTATTCGACACACATACCTTCTCAATGAAAGAAAAGATGTACGTCAAAGTCCGTTGGAATGTCTCCTCGTCCACTGCATGAGCCCCGATACCAAGATGACTGATAACTGTGGCACATGAATATGGGAACGGGAAAAAAATGTAAGCAACATACCATCCGGCAGATTGTTATAGATCGCATTGTCCTTGGTCGATAGCTCCTTGAAAAAGAGCTTGGCGAGGTCCGAAATGCGCGTGTCAGGGTCTTCAATGCATTTAGCCATCTCCCCCAACTGGCCCTTCACTTTGATCATTCCGTTCAGGATCAAATGAGAGAGGACCATGAGAGTGTTCTTCTTCACAACAAGGTTGGGGTCCGAGAGGCCTCTGTACAACTCATTGCTGTTCTCATCAATAATGCTGCTGAAAGAGACAGCAACGTCGCCGAGCGCAATGACGATGTTGCTCCGGATGTTGGCATTCTTCGACGTTTCGAGGATTTTGAACAGCAGCAAGTGGTTCTGGTCACAAAACTGGGAGCTGACACAGAGGAACTTGCTAAATGACAGCGTCGCAGCGGCCCTGAGCGTTCGGTTCTGCAGGAACGTCAGCAGATCCACAACATTGTATTGTGTTTTTATTCACCTTGTACTTGTGGGGACTGCCACATATGTGCACCAGCATTGGCCCATAGAGCGCCAGGAGTGACTCTGGCCCGTACAGTAGTTCTGTCTCCCGCACCCCTGCAATGCGCTCCCCGATTTCGTCTTCTGCATTCCCCGCTACCTGGTCAAGTTCTTCTCTGTCCTTATCCTTGGCCTTCGCCTGCTTGTCTGCTACAATAGAACGTAAGCCTCATCCTTTTGCTGGGAAGACGCGAAAGCTCACCTCCGTCCTGCTCATCTTTCTGGCGCTTCCACTCACGCTCGACAAGCTCAAGATAGACAATATGCTTGATGGCGACATGCCCTACGACAAACACCAATTGGCTCAGCTCGAACGCATCGCCTACGTCGCTGCTTTTTGCGGGAGCACTTGGTGAGTCATTCGATGCGCGCGTCACATCCCCCGGTTCAGGTTGGTCTTCGTCCATAGCGTCCGGATCCTTCTCCAGCTGCGTTTGCGTCTCCTGCTCCTCCGGCGGGACCTCCGTACTCGTCTTCGCTCGGGGCGCAAACGCACGCATGGTGAGTTTCTTGATGAGGTCGTTGCACAACACGTCCGGATGGTCGCCGAGCGCGTACGCAGTGTTGATCGCCTGCTCGGCAAGGCCAAACCATTCCCGGGAGCGCGACGGGTTCTCGACAGCTTCCTGCAGTTTGTGGAAGATCGGATTGTCCATCTCGATGCGGATGGTCTTGTCGAGGAGCGACCCTGCATCTGTTTCAGCACACCGTGGCAGAAGGAAGAAAAATGGGGAAAGCACCTTTGATCTTCTTCGCGCTCCCGTTGAGGCGCTGCAGCGCGACGCAAGTGTATCTTGCTAGCGTCAAATCCGCCTGAAATCATGGTTGAATAACTGTCGGACGTCTGCAACCAAATGACGCGCTTACCTTCCCCAAATGCCCGAGGCCCACCCTGAGCATAAGGTCAACGTGGTCGGTGAGAACTCCACGCTTCGCGAGAGCTAGCATCCCGAGGATGATGATTGCGCCCTGACGCTGCGCCTTGGGCAGCGGCTTATTGATGCCTATTGCCAATTAATCGAGGCCACCTCCTCGTCAGAGAAATCCCACTCACTGTACACGCTCCACAGCTTCGCAATAACGTCTGAATGAATCTGATCGTCGTCCATCATAATGCGCATCATCTCTTCCAGGCTCGTGAGCTCCGCAAGCGTTGCGTTGTACGTTAGCCTGCAAATAGGATGAGTCGCGAAGGCACAATACAAGAAAAAATATCCTTCACTCAATCATGTTTTTGGCAATACGGTTGACCTGCGCCTTGGGCTCCATGCCCGCAATAGGGTCAAAATACAGACCCCGATAGCACTCGAGAAGCCGCTGTCGTATGCCCTTGAGCTCCTGCCCATCCTCCGACGTCGAGTTGCTGTTGTCCTTCGACCATATAAGGTGCAGCATCTTTTTGATCCCGATCTATGGCAAAGAAAACGAGTAAGATCCTGTGCCCAACCCGCGGAAAAGCTTCCTACCTCTGCTTTGGCGAACTCGTATTCGCGTGCCACCCGGAAGAACTCAATCGCCTCGAGGACTTCAGGTTTGTTCTTGCTGCCTAGCAGCTTCTCCATCGTGTCCATGGTGCCTTCGATTTGTCGGATGAAGTTGAGCGCCTCGGCATAATACTTTTTCTTTAAGCGCAGGTGCAGAAGCTGATTCGTTTCGAGAGTCTCGAGCGCGACCTGCTCGTGTGTCATGTCGACTGCGATCTGGGATTTGCGCGGCTTCAGTTTCGGTGCCTTCTTGCTTTTCTTCTTCTTTTTCTTGGGTGTTCCCCCTCTTCGTCGGCGTCAATAGACATGGCAGATGGGTCTTCATCCTCCTCCTCCTCCTCTTTGTCATCATCATCTTCCCCCTCGTCCTCAATCTCCGTATCTCCGTCACCTTCTTCGCCGTCGACATCCATCGAATCGTCAGACCTGAAGTTTAGGTTTAGGGAGGAGCACTGACGGAAAACGAAACCTACCTCTTCTTCTTCTTCTTTTCGCCCTCCGTCTCCTCTTCTTCGCCCTCCTGGACGGCCCTCCCATCTCCCACCGCCGCCTCGAGCTTCGCCAACTCCGCCTTGAGCATTCGATAATCGTCTTCCCACTTCTCCAGCGTCAACATCCCGCCATACATCAGCCCGTATGGGTGCGTCAGTAGCAGCCTCACGATTAGTGCGGCCGCGCTCTTCCGCACCGTCGCGACCTTGTCCTCGAGCGCTCCCACGGCCGCCTGCGTTACTGCGAGGCGTTGCTTTGGGAACTTTGCCTTCATGTCGCATAGGCGGGAGAGCACACCGAGAACCTTGGTGCGCACGTATGACGAGACGTCCAGTGCGCGTTCGAGGAGCAGATCGTAGAGGCCATTGATCTGCTTCTTCTGTGAGCTGTCGCCTCCCGACGACTCGTCCTCCTCCGTTTCAGCAAGATCCTGAATGATCGCACCGATGACCTCCACAACACCGATACGCATTGGGTATGCCTGCGAGCCGTCAGTGTTGTTATTAAAAGAGCAAATTCTCGAACCTCGGAATCCAGTTGCCCAAGGAGCAAGGGCATCTGCTTGAGCATGAGCCGCGGGGCAAGCTCAGAGAACTTGATGAGGAACTTCGAAAAGGTGCGGGGACCCTTGTTGTCTTGCCCGGTAAAGGTCTTGCTGGCAATCTCGCGTAAAACATCGTCGCCCAGCTGCGCGTGATCGAACTCCTTCGCCAGGATGGTGAGACATTCGGCCATGGGCTCGGAGAGGTGCTCAAAGAACTGCAAATTCTGGATGATGGTGATTTGTGCGGTAATAATGTGCCCGTGGTGTTTGACGGCCAAACAAATGACCTTGTACACGCTGAGCTTGATGTCCTGCGATTTCATGTATGTTTCGCTCTCAGTGACATGGTAGGCGGGTTTAGTGAGACATCTGCGCAATAATTAAATATCGGAAACACGAAAAATAGTAAGCGACGGACGAGATGAACGTGTCTTTCTCAGCGGTGGTAGTCCATATACGCTGTGTCGACAGGCGCAAGACTTTACTGATCAGGTTGAGGGTGGCAGGGATCTGATCGCTCCAGGTCCATTCGGTTTTCTTCGAGTTTGCCCCCCGCGCGGTGCGACCAGCGGCGGCGGTCTTACCACCGCGTGCCTTTCTGGCTTTAGGGGCGGGAGTTCCGGGCGTGTCGCCGTCGGTCTGCTTGACCTTTTCCGCAGCCGAGACGAACCACTGGAGCAGGAAGGCGTACATTTCGAGAGGCACCTTATGGGTGAGATAGACTTGCGGTGCGTCCTCGAGGTCGCGGATGGTGGCATCGAGTTCAGCCTGTAGCCCGGATGAGAGGGAGTCGAGCAACTTGCTCATGGTGGCACCGGGGACGGCATCCGAGTACTTGAGAAGGCTGCGATAGATATCGAAGACTTCTGGGTTTCCAATTGCATCGCTGGACTCTGCGACAGCTTCAACAGCATCTGGAGAACGTTCAGTGGCGAAAACTGCCGGAAAGACAGGAGACGCGCCTTCGAGAAGCCGAGCAGGGTCCTCTGTGGAGAGGTCGTGGTCGTGGGGGATGGAGTATGTGTCGATGTCTCGCAGCGCCTGCAGTTCTTCGCGCAATTCGAACGTGTCTGCCATGGTGGACGTCGACAGCAACCTTTAGTTGAGTGGTTCGCGACGCGTTATGAGGCTGCACGTGCTGGGGGGGGCGCTTTCCCACGCACTCTATTTGGCTGTGTTTAATTTCAAGACCCTTTCCTCAACCACAAGCTGGATTCTGCGGTGAATCATTATCAAGTTCTCTCGATCCCACCAGGATCGTCTCTCGCCGATGTCAAGGCCGCATACCATCGTGCTCTTTTGCGCTTCCATCCCGACAAAAATCCATCAGCCAAACTGTCCCCTGCCACAATAGATATCGCGTCCATCCAAGAGGCATACCGCGTACTCTCGACCCCCGATCTCCGTTCCCAGCACGACTATATTCTTCAGCAGTCTTATACCCCTGCTACTGGCCCCCGACCAGCCCAAATAATCTCACTTGAAGAATTCCAGGAACATGTCGATTTCTGGTCGCACAGCTGTCGATGTGGAGGTGTTTACAAGATTACCGCGGAGGAGATGGACGGAGGTCAACATCTAATACCGTGTAGTAGCTGCTCAGAAATCATCTGGGTCGGCTATGAATTGGTAGAGGAGTAGTTTAGCCGAGTGCGCTGCGTTTTATCTATAACTTGTGAACGATTATTGTCTAATCTTCACAACGTATGGAAAGTTTGTTGATGTGACTACTGTCGTTGTCCCATTTTGGCAAGAAAGACACGTCGAAAGTAAATATGTACGATATGATTGCAAAGTACAAATATTCTATCCAGTGTACAAGAGGCATGCGCGCGAAAGCAAGTAGAATTTATTTAGAGACCTGGAATACGTTCACTTTTTGGCTGCTGTGGTATGGGTGGGAGGACGGGCGGTGGTGGCGGGCCAAGCATCGGCGGAGGCGACGGCGCCCTACCCAACATCTTCTCGCTCTTCAAGTCCTTTTCAGAGTCATGTGAGTTTGCGCCCTTGAGCGGATGCAGCGGTGGCTTGCTCGGATAAGCCGATGGCGCGGGATTCGCCATGTTCGCGAACGGGCCGACGAATGGCGAGTCGTTGCGAAGGCCCTTGTCGTCCCCAGACGCAGTGACTGTGGGGGTGGTCGTACGGCGCGGAGAACTTGCATAGGCGGCTGGAGGAGGCGGCCCGTTCATCATGGCTCCAACCATCATTTTATTTGATGACGGCGGCGGTGGTGAGGGAAGTCGCTCGCGCTCACGATGCAAAACCGGCGATCGGCTCGGTGTCGGCGCACGTGTGCCGATGCTACCAAGCCCGCCGCTGCCCGAGCCCAAGCCCGTTCCACCCGTCGTCATCATACTCCGCCCCGTTAGAATGGGCGTATTTGTCCCATACTGAGAACTGCCGCCCCCACCAAACGTCGAGGGACTGGGTGGCGGGAGTGTGCGGTGCATGGGCGGTGACATGCCGGGGAGCGCACTCGAGCGCGGAGGCGGACGGGACGAAGAAGGCGCAGATGGGGGCGGGACCTGTGCGCTTTGGGAATAGCGGCGCGGCGATGACGGGTGGGAGGCGGGACGGTGGCCCTGGACGGCGTCCCCAAGATACCCAACGGACGTCGATGACGACGGCGGCATGCGGAATGCGTCTTCGAGCGTGCGCGAACCGCGCGGGGCCGTCGGAGGATTCCCGGGCGGCGGAGTGTGCATGCTGCGTGCCCCGCCCGCACCGCCGCTGGTGTACGAGCTGCTCATCACGAACGGCGTCGCAAGCGGCCGCTCGCGGTCGTCCATCTGTGCCGGGGGCGGGATGGGCCGCTTGCGGTAGTCGGGATGTTCCCGGTCCTCGCCCTTCCAACGGTCGTTCGGCTTGGCGGGGCCGAGATTGATCATCTCTGCCTGATGTTGCGAGCGAGTATCGGCATGTGAGGGCCGTCCGTCGCCGTGCCTGTCGCCGTGGATTCGGCTGTCGAACTCGCGCGACGCTCGCGGACTGAGCGATGGCCGCGCAGTGGGAGGTGCCGAGTTTGCATGTACATGACTCGGTGGTGGTGGATGAGAAGAGCTCTGAGGATGCGTTGGCGGCCCGCCAGGCTGAGGGTGATGGTGGTGCACAACATGGTGATGGTGTGGACGGTGATGGTGATGCGGGACGATGCCGTGGTGGTGCGGTGGCGGGGCGCGATGCTGCTGCTGCTGCATCTGCTGCATCATGTAGGACTCCCTTTCCCGCCTGTCACGATCGAGCTCGTGCATATCGCGGTCACGCTCTCGTTCGCGCTCCCTTTCGCGCTCCCTCTCTCTATCACGGTCCCGCTCGCGATCACGATCCCTCTCGCGCTCGCGTTCGCGTTTATCCCGTTCCCTCTCGCGCATCATGCGCTCCCGCTCCCTGTCGTCTTCTTCTGGCCCAGGTCCCTGCCCTCCAGGCCTCACCATCGGCATCCCCATCCCGATCACTCTACCCTCGCCAATCCGCCCATCAACGACGCGCCCGTCACCTACTACGCGCGGCTCGCCGCCCTGCCACTCGCCGGGCTTGCCCCACCTTCCGCCTGGCGGGCCGGCGGGGCTCTCTGCGCGCCTACCCGCCCCTGGTCCAAATACGCCGAACCCCATCTCGAACTGCCCGGGCGGCGGCGGCCCGCCATGCGTGTGGTGGGCGTGATGCGGCGGCACCGGGTGGTGGTGGTGCGCGCGGCTGAAGTTGGGTGGGAAGCCCCCTTGCATCTGCTGCTGGAATTGCTGCTGTTGCTGCTGTTGCGGGGGCGCAACATGTTGCTGTTGGGGTGGGGGGCGGAACGGCTGCTCATACAATGGCTGGCCAGGCTGTTGCTGCTGCTGTTGCTGTTGCGGCGGCGGCGGCATGCCCCCGCCGAGGATGCGCTGTGCCTGCGGCGCGGTCCGGCTCTGAAGCTGCTGTTGCTGTTGTTGCTGGGGCGGCGGGGGCGGGGGAAGAATATGATGTGCGGGCGGGGGTGGCGGGTGTTGGTGTTGAAGCATAAAGTCAAGGTCGCTCTGGATGTCATTGGAGCTGAGCGGCGTGAGGTCGGGGAACACGAGGCGTTGCGGCGGTGCGGCATTTTCGTTCGGCCTCGGCTCGGTGAGGCGCTGGCCACCGCGAGTATGGGTTCGGCGTGGCTGCTCTGCGCGCGGGAACGGCAGTGCAGCCTTGACAATACGACGCAGGCTCGGAGGAGCTGGCGGCACGGTGTGTGGTGGTGGTGGGGGCGGAATCCGGCGCACTGATAACGATATGAGAAAGATTATAGGCGAAAGAAATGAGATACTTACTGGGCTGAGGGCGCTCGATGCCCCGTCTGTCGCGCTCGAGGCGTCTGCGCTTGCGATTTGTCTCGGCGATCATGTCCGTCTGCAAGTCGTCGCGGGCCAGCTACAAGTAAATTATTAGCAATCGGGACAGCATGAAAAAATAGTTCATTATACCTTCCACCAAGCCCACACACCTCCTTCGCCGACGCGTCTTTTGTGCTCCGCATCCGCATACTCGTATGAGCGCTTGCGTGTCGCGAGCTCGAGCCGGCGATCGCGGCGGGTTGCCAGCTCGCGCTGAATGTGCAGCAGTTCGGGGTGTGTTCCACTCATAACAAGCGCCTCCTCCCAGCCCAGCCCCTCCATTCGCTCAATGTACACCGCCTCGCGCAGCAGCGCGTACTTGAGCTCGATGCCCGCGAGCACATCAAGAGCCTCTGCACGGTGCGCGGGTTGCACCTCCATCTCGACATCCTCCTCTACATCGCTCTTGTCCTCGGCATCGACGTCCGCGTCGCTCTTGTCCTCGGCCTCGATATCGCTCTTAGCCTCGTTGTCATCGGCGTCGCTCTTGTCTGCGTCGGCCTCGTCTTCTTCGCTCTTGTTGTCCGCGTCTGCATCATCCGCGTCAACCTCAATGTCGCTCTTGTTATCAGCATCGTCCCCGTCCACGTCGCCTTCGTTTTCGTCCGCCAAATCCTCGTCCCCACCCTCCTCGTCCCCGCTGCGCTCCGATACGGGGCTAACCTCACGGCTCCCTCCGACCTCCACGTCATCCGCATCCTGCGAGATCGGCGACACCGGCCCCTCGTCAGTGGCATTGGCGTTGGCGTTACGCGTGCGCGTCGACCTCCTGCCGCGCCCACCGCGCCTACCGCTCGTAGGAAGCGCCTTCTTCTTCTTCGTGTCCCGCACGTCCGCGGCGGAAGCGAGCTCGCGCCGGCGTTCCTCAACGGCGGCGTCGAGCGCAAGCTCGTCCTCTGCATCTTCGCCCTCGGCCACGTCCTCTGCTTCTCCTTCGCCCTCGCCTTCGCCCGCGTCTTCGCCTTCATCAGACGCCACCTCGCCTTCACCCTCGCCCTCGGACTCGGTGTTTTCCACGTCGTCGTGGTCGACGTCGCCGTTTGAGGTGCCGATGACTTGTGTAACGGCGTGGGCGAGGATGGGGAGCGCGGGCGCGAGGGGCATGGGTGGGGAGGACGCGACGGCAAAGAGGTCGAGGAGCGTCGCGGCGGCGGCGGCGGTGCTTGCGGACGTCATAGGTACACTCGATGGCGTGGGGACGGGATCGTCGACGTCCATAGCCATGCGCTGGGTAGATGTGAGCAGAACTGTATGAAATAGTATTAAGAAAATAAGGCGGTAAACAAACCTCCTCGGTATCCGTGTCTTCGTCTTCCTTTGGATCCTAGGCATTAAACTCAGTATGGGGAGAATATGTACGAAGGAAAATTAATACCTGCGGAAGAGGGCTGTCGTGCATCTCTTGCTCGCTGTCGGCAGATTCTTCCTCCATCGCGCGTGGCTTGCCCGGTGCCCGCTCTTCCTCCTCCTCTTCCTCCGCGACGGCGGGTGCGGCGCCTGTACCGGCCCAACCCCACATCGGCGCAGGCACGATGCTGCTGCGTTTGCGGCGCCCGCCGTTACTATTGCTGCCGCTTGTGCTCGCGCTTGCGGTGCTTGCCGCCGCGCGGCCCTTCACGGGACGTCCTCTTCCTCGCCCCCGCGGCTTTCCCTTTCCCTTCGCGTCTCCATCGCGGCCGTCGGCGTCGTCGGCGTCGATATCGTCCACGTCGGGCTCGTTTTCATCGCCCATGTCGTTGTCGGCGTCAGGGAGGTCCGCATCCTCCTCCTCCTCCTCGTCGCGGCGGGGGTCCTCTTCTTCGGTGAGTTCGGACAATTCAGAGTCAGAGTCGAGGGCCTTGGGGGGTGGTGCCAGGTCTTTCTCCTTCTTGGCGCGGGGTGGGGGAGCGGGTGCGGCCTTTTTCGGAGCCTTCTTCGGGCGGCCGGGCTTGCGTGCTGGGGCCTTTTGGGGAGGGGGAGAGGGAGAAGGCTCGGTGAGGTCGTCTGAGAGCGACGCGGTGGACATGGACGACAACAGCGAAAAGGCGCTCGATTGTTTGTCCCATCAACACGCTTCATCTTCAATCTAATCTAATCGGAAAATCCTTCTCCTATCCAGAACCATCATTCGCCATTTCAGGTGTTCAAGATGCATGGTATGCTGAGCATAACTAGGTAGAGTGGCGCGTACTACCGCAGAGTCTTTTCCACAGTCTCTCTTTTGGGGGAAGCAAGCAAAGCACAATTCACGAAGAAGTACTTGGTCAGATTCAGATTCACAGTGAGTTTTTCTTTATTTCCGCGTGGCCTCGGAATTCCTCCTTCATGATATGACCTGTACAGCAAGAGAACATACAATACGTCCTATTGAACCAAGATCACCCGCATCCCACTTGCGCTCTTCGTTGGGACTTCCAAGTTTTTTTTTGCCGACGGACCCTGGTCCAGGCTGTGCGCCGACATAGTGAGATAACGTCATCAACGACGCTGGCAAGTTGAATCCGCTTGAGCGTCTGCAGATGTCAAGCAGCAGCTACACGCTAACAGCGGAGGACGTAGAACCAGGGTACGATTATAACGATCCGCCAGCAGTCCGAGCAGCAGGAAACTCCAATCCCGCCGTTCTCAAGGCCGTCCTCCAGCATGGCTGGCAGAAATCACCACATTACAGCCCGAACGGATCTGAAACTTCCCTTGCGAACCAATACGGGCCAAATGCATTCATGGGACCTGTACCGTACGGCGGGGACTCGCCGCTCCTACGCGCCATTGACCGCCGTTTGCCGCAAAACGTCGAGACCCTGCTCGAAGCTGGCGCGGATCCGAACGGGCTGCCGGTCTGGATGCTCAGGGCTTCAATTGAGGAATCGACTGCGTCTCTCCCATATCAACGTCCTGACCCCGTTGGACATATCCATCCCTTTTGGTCTTCAGCAATGTCTCATTTCCAGGTCAACAAACTTAAGACCCAAGCAGTGGTGGCCGTAGAGGCTGCGGCCGGACATGGCTTGGACGCGGTCATCGACCAACTCGTGGTACACGGCGCTGATCTATCGTCTTGGAAGGCGGATATCCCACCGACCCCGCCGTCCTCTCTCTCCGCCTCAAGTCCCCTTCACGCGGCCATTACGGGCAGACACACCACAACGCTGGCGCACCTCCTTTCTCCCCCGCTCTCGCTCAATCTGAACTTCATCCCGCAGGGCTCCCCCGTCCGCCAGCTCACCCCCGCGATGCACGCGCTCTGCACCACGCCGCCCAACCTCGACGCCCTCTTCACCCTCCTCGCGAACCCCCTCTTCGACGCGGGGATCTGCACCCCCACCTTCGACGTGCACCTCGCGCACTTTGCCGCTGCGCACCTCTCCGCGTCTCTCCTGCGCGAGCTCGCCGAGAAGCTGCCCACCGCGCTGCACGATGCGGGCTGCACGGCGCGCGGCCACACGCTGCTCCACATCGTGTGTCTTCCGCGCGACGAGACGCACATTAACGTGTTCGCGCCGCGCGTGCACCGGTCGGTGCGTTTCGTGTCGGTGCTCGATCCTACGTGGAAGCCGACGCGGCTGTATGCGAGATGCCCGAGGGCGGCGCACGGCGTTGCTGCAGCTCAAGAGGAGCAGCCACCGGTGTTTGGTCGGCAGGATGAAGGATTTTTCGATGCGCAGCTGGAGGTGCTTGATTTTCTGCGGGAGTCGAATGGTGCTGGGGGCATGAAGAACATGGTTAGCCAAGCGGACGAGGACGGTAACACGGCGCTGCACTTCCTCGCGGGCTATCGAAGCGTTAACATGCGCGCGGTGGAGATGTTACGGGCACTGGACGAGGGCGAGGGTGTCTGGGAGACGGCGAGGAATCGCTGGGGGTTCACGCCGCGCGAGTTGTTTGACGACGGGGCGCGGGCGAGTGAGGCGAGACATATGAAGTTTTGGGAGGAAGGTTACGAGTCGAGCTCGGATGAAGACCCGAGGATGCCGTGCTTTGGGTGTGCGAGGGCTATTGGTGGAAGGGGATGAGGACGTGGGCTGTGAAACGAGGCAAAGGTAGGTAGTGGTGAGCACCGGTCACGTAGAGCAAGACGCATGGCGCGTATGCCGCGGCACAGGTTGGCAGAGGTTTTTTTTTTTTTTTGAACCTCAGTTGAAAGTGAGTTTTTATTCTTTCTGCGTAACTCGGAAGTCGCTTTTCTCAACGCATATGGATGCTACGTTGTTTGAATTGCATGCTGCGAGGCGTATCTCTCTACAGTTATCTTCTGAGAAGTTATTTTGAGAAAATCACGCCCAGTACAAGTAGAGAGGCTGAAACGAGCCCTATCCCGCATAGACCCAGTTCCGTGGAAAGTTGAATGAAGTGCCCCTATCTTGAGTGGCTTTTGTGTTCATACCACGATGGCCACCAACCAACCATCTCCCGCGACATTCCAGATCGCTGCTTTCCGCACCGTCCTCGCAAAAGCGGGCATCCCAGCAGACACCGCGGCTCAACTTGGTGCCGCCGTCGAAGGCAAGGAGGCGCCTGTCGCGGCCATCCTAGAAAAGAGGCGAGACCCGAAGACGCCTTGCGCCGCAGTGGGGCGGCAGAGAAAACCTCGTCAGCACGATCCTCACTCTTCTTTGACTTGATTCGTCCCATACGGTGACTCCTTTTATGCAGTTCCTCTCCATTCGCAGGCGCATATCAATGCAGTGATTGCTTCGCGCGTACGACGGGAGAGGATGCGCAAGCTCGTGGAAGATGCCGTACAGACAAATGTAGATGGGAAGATGTGGCGCGGGATGGGACTCGGGATAAAGATAAAGAAAAGAAAGGGAAATTCATGGAAAGTCGAGAGGGAACAGAGTACAGTAGGACAGTAGGACACTACAGTATCCAAGTTGCGAATCAACCGTGCATTTCTACAACTCCGAAAGAGCAAAGTCATCGCTGCGCCGTCGCGTGCTGTGCCGTGTTGTTTGCACGCCTTTGATCTGAAAGGCGTTGTGGCTGTGCCCAAAGCAGACACTCGACCTCCCCGGCCAACGACGCCAGCAAGACTCCCGAAATGGTGCGTACCTCTCCTACTCCAACATATGCGCTGCCCGTACACCGTATGGATGCTATGGACCGATTGTGAATGGGAAAGGGGGGAGGACGGGGTGGATGCGGCGTAAAGCGTGTGGATGACGCCCGGCCAAAATTTTCACATCACTTTCTGGTACGGATGGATGAATGAATGCTGATTGTTATTTTGTGTGCAGACAAAAGGAACGTCGTCCTTTGGGTGGGTTGTGTTGCTGTGGTTGAATAGCAAATACTGACTTGGGCTGCAGTAAGCGCCACACCAAGTCGCACACCCTCTGCCGCCGGTGTGGCAACCGCGCCTTCCACAGGCAGCACAAAAGTCTGTTACTTTGTCTATCAATGACAACATACTCAACGATACACCAGCATGCGCCCAATGCGGCTACCCGGCAGCCAAGCTGCGCTCGTATGAGTGGGGCCAGAAGGCAAAGCGCAGAAAAACTACCGGCACTGGCCGCATGCGTTACCTCAAGGACGTCTCCCGCCGCTTCAAGAATGGTTTCAGGTGTGTCGCCTTATGCAATTCCTGTAATACATCTAACGCACAACAGAGAAAACACGACGGCAGTCAAGCGGGTCAAGAAGGCCGTAGCAGAGTAATCCCGTCTGCCGTTCCTTTTGTCGCGAGCTCCATGTCATGTACCCTTGCTATGCCGAAACGACATGTTACTATTCATGCACCTCATAGATGGGAGGAGGGCGACGGGTTCGCAGCTGAGCAATGAATGAATACACTACGTCTGGAGCGCGTATTCATACGCTTCATATCGATGGCATTCAAGCGTCTCTTATACGCTTATTCCCCCTGCGTGCCAGTTCCGCCGGTGTACTCTTCGAATTCGCGCCCGTAGGAGCGATGCCTGATAGTCTCCTTCCGTCGGAGGAGACTGTGTCTCCTGTAAGCGGTTTTGAGCTGGCGTTCCACCTCGAACTCGTCTGTACATACTTGGTCCGACTCCGACTCCACGCATGCATGGCTTTGAACACCAAATTGAGGGCAGGTTCTGATTCTTGTTGTAAGCCAAATGCAGGTTGGCGTTGAAAGTTGGCGATGGCACGACCGCGTCCTTACCTCCAATTTTCTTCTTTGCCCAACACCCGGTAGAACTTTGACACCGTCCCTCCTTGGTCCCTCCGACGCCTCCGTCGCCTCTTTTAGTATGTACCACTATGGCTGTAAAACTCTTGAAGGGACCCTGACAACCGAAACTCCAGACTCGGACAGCGTGACGACGACAAAACCCGCTTGAACCCGAGGAAGAGGGTTCAGAGGCCGAATCTCAAGGGGCGGTAGGGATACGTTGCAACTGTCCTTCAGGCCGGGGAATACTCTGTGTCATCCTATACGTTTTCTTCCCTGGACTCCCATCAGAGTCAGATCATAATCCCAAGTCAATACGCAGAGCCAGTGAGATCGTCTGGTGTCTGTATGTCTGGGCTGTGTCTGCCGATGTGAATCTCCTCTTCGATACCTCACAGGAAAATTGGGCTGACCAGTGTTTGCTGCCACAGCGGTTCCGCGCGAGAGGCAAGCGATTTTCAGCTTAGTTCACTTCTGCGAATTACCAAAGGGCGTGAATGCAAATACGCCTTTCCCGGAACTCGTATTCACCGTTCATCTTTCTCCGCAACCCGGATCGATGTCGAAGTCTAAGAATAGAATATACCGCCAGTACGAACACTACGAGCATACACTGCGAATACGTACCCGGCGCGGATGGGCGTCGGACGATGCTGTTTTAAATTACTGTGCGGATATGGTGTACTTACTACTGTTCAAAGGCAGGCAGTCATCGGATTCTTTGTCACGAGTGGGCCGCACGCAATCTAGGTTCGGGTTGTGGGTAGTGCGAAAACCAAGCCGCGCGCACAGGTGCTAAGGCGGCGAGGTGGTAGTCTCCTTAAGACAGACGCTGCAGTATCAACACTTGCTCGTGCCTCGCCTAGCGAGGTGGCTAGATGAGGGAGGGAGGGCACTGGTACAATGACCAAATTCTGAGTAATACTCTCTCGAAAAAAACGTCGTCGGCGTGGCATACGGCTGAATGTTAAAAGCCGAAGAACGAGGTTACGAGTATAACGCGTGAGGCACGAATGTTTCCCCGTTACTAGAGCGTCTGCAACCTGAAGAGAGACTAGGTTACGAGTGGTCTTGGAACATTGTCGCATGCTTTGGAACTGTAATTTTCCTGGCGAAAATAGACCCAGCAGCTTTCCGCCCCAAAACATTACATACTCGAGTCGCGCCGGGTTTGTTGGGGTGTGTGGACGTGTTCGCGTGTCCGCCCGTGACCTGCCCTGAAGTGATCGTCAGTGCCACGTCTTACTTTACATTTCCATCTTCTGAATTCATCTCTCCTCCGCTCTTTACCATCATGAGCGGCTGTATGTTCTTTATTGCTGGGCATCCCTACGTTTCCTGACCTTCATCTAGTTCGGTTCCTCAACCTCGTCCGGCCTTTCCTCCCGATCTTGCCAGAAGTCTCTTCCCCGGACCGCAAGGTTTATATCGACACCGATAACTTTGCTATCCAGCCTGACGTGTCACTTTGCAGGTCCCCTTCAACCAAAAAATATTATGGACGGCCGTGACGCTCCTTATTTTCTTGGTGTGCTCGCAGGTGCCGCTGTACGGTATCATGTCGTCCGACTCGTCCGACCCGCTGTACTGGATGCGTGTCATCCTCGCATCTAACCGTGGAACACTCATGGAGCTCGGTATTACACCCATTATCACTTCGGGCATGATCATGCAACTGCTGGCTGGCGCGAATCTCATCGACGTCGACTTTGGGCTGAAGGAGGACCGCGCATTGTTCAGCGGGGCACAAAAACGTGAGTGCTGACAAGTACTTTGTACGATTTTCCGGAGGGGACGGGGGGTCCAATGGCTCCAGACAAGGGATGGGCAGACAGTCGACGACTCCTGTGTTGAATAGCCAGAGTGTTGTGCCCTCGACTTGTGTGTGATCACAGGCCAGCTGGATTTTTCCCTTTCCTTTTTCTTTCCTCATTTTGGTGCCCTTGCAACCCTTTGAAATGATTCTAACAAACCTTGCAGTTTTCGCCCTCATTATCTCACTTGGCCAAGGCACCGTCCATGTCCTAACTGGACTGTACGGTCAGCCCAGCGACCTCGGCGCCGGCGTCTGTCTTCTTCTCATTATCCAGCTCGTCTCGGCGTCCATGATCGTCATCCTCCTCGATGAACTCCTGCAGAAAGGCTATGGTCTTGGCTCGGGCATCTCCCTCTTCATCGCCACCAACATCTGCGAATCCATCGTCTGGAAAGCCTTCTCCCCCACGACCGTGAACACTGGCCGCGGTCCCGAGTTCGAAGGTGCAGTTGTTGCGCTCTTCCACCTCCTCTTCACCTGGAACGACAAGGGCCGTGCCCTCCGCGAGGCCTTCTGGCGCGACCGTCTCCCCAACATCATGAACCTGATCGCTACCGCCGTCATCTTCGGTGTCGTCATCTACCTCCAGGGCTTCCGCATCGAAATCCCCGTCAAGAGCAACAGGTTCCGTGGCCAGCGTGGCTCATACCCCATCAAGCTGTTCTACACCTCCAACATGCCCATCATGCTCGAGTCTGCCCTGACTTCCAACGTGTTCATCCTCTCGCAGATGCTCGCCTCGCGCTACCCCAGTAACTTCCTCGTGAAGCTCCTCGGAGTCTGGGAGGTGAGGGTTTATGTCCCTTTCTCTTTCTGCCGACTAACTTGAAACTCAGCCCATGGAAGACTCGCAGCAGCTCGTCGCCACGTCTGGAATCGCATATTACATGTCCCCGCCGCACACCATGAAGGAGGCCATCATTGACCCGATCCACACCGCGATCTACATCATCTTCATGCTCTCCGCCTGCGCCCTCTTCTCCAAGACCTGGATCGAAGTCTCTGGCTCGGGCCCGCGGGACATCGCCAAGCAGCTCAAGGACCAGCAGATGGTCGGCGTATTCCTCCTATCCATTTTTGCCCTTGTCTCATTGTCCTTCTTTTTCAGGTCATGGCCGGCCACCGTGAGGGCTCGATGTACAAGGAGCTCAAGCGCGTCATCCCCACCGCCGCGGCGCTGGGCGGTGCGATCCTCGGACTCCTCTCCGTCGCGGCGGACCTCATGGGCGCCATCGGCAGCGGTACCGGTATCCTCATGGCCGTCACCACCATCTACAGCTGTGCGTCCCCCTTTCTTTTATCATTCCTTCAAGTTCTCATCTTCTATGCAGACTGGGAAATTGGCATGCGGGTGCGTCTCCCTCTCCCTTATCTATCCCTGATACAATACTGACTTACATGTAGGAATCCGGTGGTCCCGAGATGGCGGCGTTCGGCGACCTCCTCTAAGGAGGGACGGCGGGAATGCAGCTGCAGAGAGAGAGACATGCAGCGCGCGAGTGGACGAGGGCCAAAGGGACGCGGATGGGAAGCGATTCGGAACGTCGTCGCCGCACGGTGTAAAAAACGCCCGCTGGCCTGAAAGCCATATAAGTTTTAGCTTAGCAGGGTCTGTCTCTCTTTTTATGTCTGCTTTCAAGTGTAAAAGTGTTTGAGATAATCCGTAATCTGCGTTTCTGGAATAAAGTAAAGCTGCGAGGTCTTGGCTGAGCAATGAGTACAAGTTCACAGGAGCCATGTGAGGTAGTTGTGAACACAAAGGCGACCAAGAAGAGCGAGAAAAATAGCGAACAAGAAAGAACCACCGCTTACATGAGCATTGCCTTTTCCATCTTCCCTCGACCACCTTTTCTTCGATGCAGCCCAACCGGCTGGGGCTCGGTTTGCGGGCACCCTTACCATCCTATGGCCAGGGCCCGTCCATGTCCGCGCTGGCGTTTCAGCAACAATCCCAGATGCAACCCCAAAAACAAACGACTCTTTTCGTGGGCTCAATTTCCGGCGGGATTACGGACGCAACGCTGAACGCGCTCCTGATCGCGTGTGGCCCCATAAAATCCTTCAAGCGGCTCATCACACCCGCGAACAAACCGCAGGGGTTTGGTTTCGCGGAGTTTGAGGAGCCGGACGGTGCATTGCGTGCTTTGGCGCTTTTGAACAACGTAGAGCTGCCTGCGCTAGAGGAAGGGTGTGCAAATAAGAAGTTGTTGGTGGGTACTATTTTATCTTTCAAGTACTTTCATACTAACAACAGCGTAAAGATCAAAGCAGACGAAAAAACTCGCGCCTTCCTCGATGCGTATGCGTCTACGCGGCCGCTTGAAGCCGCGTCAGCACAGGCGTCCAAGGCTGCTATCGACACCGTCGTCGCGGACGTCACGCGGCTCGCAGAAGCCTCGACCTCGGAGAAGGAAAAGTACGTTGTTCCGCCACACCTGCATGACCTGCAGGAGGCCGACCTTCCCGAGACGCAGCGCGGGCTCGTCATCTCCGAGATTGCGCAGTTCCGCGAGCGTGCCGCGAAGCGCGAACGCGAGAAGCTGCGCGAGCTGCAGGCGCAGAATCTGCCCAGCGGCCCGAAGATGCGCGAATGGGGGCGCCCGAAGGAGGATGCGGCGGCGCCGGCGAGGCAGCAGGAGCAGGCACCAAGAGAGCGTGAGCAGGGTATGGGCAAGGGCGCGCAGGGGTATAACAAACCGGTGGACTTTGTGCGCGGGGGTGAACGGGAGAGGGAGAGGGAGCAGCCGAAGCGCGCGCTTCAGACGCAGACGGACGAGGAGCTCGAGGCAGAGCGCAAGGAGGGCCGCCGGCGCGACGAGGAGGTGTCGTTTCGCGACGTACGTGGCTCCAGTCTTTTACTCGGTTCTTATCATTGACAATCGCCCACAGCGAGAACGCCGCTACGAACCCCGAGAGCGTGCACGCATCCTCGCCCTTGAGCGCGCCATCGCCCGCCAGCGCTCACAAGCCGAAGCCGAAGCGCGCGACAGGATCGACATGCGCGCGCGTCTCGAGGCGTGGGACGATGACGAGAGCGACGAGCTCTTCTACGTCGACCGCGCACGCTGGCGGAATATCCGCGCCCGCCATCTTGCCTCTGAACAAAGTGCGGATGCAGCGAGCGCTGCGTTCGAGGAGGAGGAGGCGGCGAATTTAGCACGGGAAAGCGAGGACTTCCTCGCGCGACAGATGGGCGAGATGCAGGCGCTTGCGGAGGAACAACGTCGTGCGGGGCTACTGCTCGACGACGGCGCGCCCGTCAGACTGAGTGTGTCTTTGGGACCGCTGGCGGCTGCGCGCGACAAGGAGGCGGGCGCATCGAAGGACCGCGAGGGCGTGTTTGGGGCAGAGGAAGACGAGGAGGAGGCAGCGAGAAAGCGCAAAGTGCCACTGGTGAAGCTTGACTTTAGCGCGGCAGAGGCGGGGCCGGAGGCTGCGAGGGAACGGCTCGAGGGTATGAAGGCGGGTGTGCCGAAGGAGAGGGAGGCGCTGTTCAAGGCGAAGGTCCGATGGGATGGAATGACTGATGTGCGTTCATTTGTATTCTTGTTCTTTTTCTTCCACTCTCCTTCCCATTTCCTCCTGCAATATTTTGTCGGCGCCGGTATTCATCGAAACTGACAATTCTGTGCAGAGCATGATCGACCGCAAGTTCGAGCCGCTGGTGAAGCGCCTGATGACGCAGTACCTCGGCGACGCGGAGGAGGCGGAAGAGCTGATTATGTTCGTTGTCGAGCATCTCAAGGACCACAAGGGCCCTGCGAAGCTCGTCGAGGGCCTGGAGCCGGTGCGTCCTGTGTCGGTGATCCCATAAACGCGCTATATTAACGCGCCACTGTTGCTTTGCTAGGTCCTGGAAGAGGAGGCAGCCGAGGTGACGACTGCCGTGTGGCGCCAGCTCGTTTTCGAGAGCATGGCATACGGCGAGGGGCTGCATACCGACCGCATGGTCGTCGACGAGGCGTGAGGCGCCTCGTACGTTGACGAGGACTGAGCCCCGCGTGAGTTTCTTGCTGTCCATCGTACTACTACTACTGCTACCACTTCTTGTTGTGTTCGTGTCGTTATCAGACAATTGTACGATTAGGAAGGAAGGAGGGAAGATGTGAGTTGCGCCCTCTTTTTTCCTGTTGTGAATGTGTGGTGGGCGTTGGCGGCCCGGCCCCTTGAAAGCGCTCTGCTAGATCGATTCACGAAGTGGCCCTGGACGCTGAAGTGGACGCAGAAGAATAACGAAGTGCCGCCTGTCGGTGAGCCTACCCGCACTTGTCCTCTCTGATACGGTGGTGGAAATTTATTACTCCAACTACTTGCAATGTCATCTTCACTTCTCAAGTTATCCGTACCTCAAATTCGACTTTACGTTTCCCTCCCAAAGTAATCAAAAGTCCAATCCTTCTTCCATCTCCCTGAGTGTTGGCACCACAATGAACCCTCCAAATACATCGTTCCCTATAGAAATAATGCACATAAGTACATGCTCTCTCGAAGTTTAGGATCAACGGAAGACTGTTCCAGACCAATATTTGGCCAACTTGGGTGATACCCACTGGCAGGTCTGGGTCTAGCGGCCGACATTCGGTCCCGGCTTGACCGGCCCGAACCCCTTGAACAAAGCATGAGGCAAAGTATGTTTTCCCCCTAGAGTTGTGTTGATTTGACGGGATGGGCGATTTGCTGATGTAACTTTGTGAGCAAATGTTCAAAATAATAAAACTATGGGGATGATGGCGGACAGGCGGAGTCCGGCGGACAAGTCATTACAAATCCCTGTAGCCTTTCACTACAAGCATCCTCTGGAGCATTTCCGTGCTAGCCAATCCCTCTAGCCTTTTCGTCTGGTATCCATATAGAGTGAATCTCTTCAGCCATCTCCTCCAGCCATTGCTTCAAACCTTATCCTATACAAATTCCCCTCAGCCCTTTCCTCTCGACCTTTCTTGTAATCAAACACTCCATGTATTTACATCAATAAACCCCTCTAGCACTTCGCCATACAGAATCGTCCAACAACATCTCTGCACCGAATCTATGCAATGAAATTTCACGCCAGGCATATTTGTACCAAGTCTCTTCCATCAGCGCTTCTTGCACACATTCACACAATATGTCTTCTTCTTCTTCTCTCATGCCCTCCTCGCTTGCTGTACAGGTGTTGGAACGACTTCTCAGCCATCCCTCCCTTCGGGACAACTTGCAGTTTTTTCACATCCAACGCTTTCTTGAGTTGGTCTGCCGACTCTGGCAAGAGATTGTGCCTCCTGAGAAGGCACGGCCGCTCGAGCTTCCTCAGGACATTGAGCGTTTTCTGGCTGCGGTCTTGGATCTTCAGGGCAATATTATACAGCTTACATGGCATGCTTTCAGCGACTTGGCTGAATCAATGTACCTAGGCCCAAAACCGCCCTCTATTGATGATAACTTCAAAGAGCATGGTCATGATTATTCCATGGGTAATAAACTTGACTATACTTGAGCCTGTGTTAATATATCACTCCAGGTGCTGAAACCATTCTCCCTCCAGTATCCTTCTGCATTCGATCGTCTTGCAAGTCAGTCATTGCTGGTGCTCCTCGAACCCTCACGGATGCACGTCCTGTTGAGGCCAGGCTATATACCCTACGACGTGGTATTCTACCTGTGTTCTCCAAGTCCACCTACTGTCGTGGTTAGTATCATCTGTTCCGCACTCTGCAATACTGATATTCCTCCAGACTGCAATACCCGATATTATCACAATTACTATGTTAACGAAGCCCACAACTCCACTGCACGCCGGGAGTATTATTCCTCCGAAATGCCAGACCACCTTCATGTTTTTGAGAGTTGTTTCATTGACCGAGCACTCTGTCTCTACATTGAAAATCAACTTTGTCTCTCGCAGTAAGAAGTCACTGTTTCCGTTATCAAATGTTGCTCATCGCAGGTTTTTAGCGTCACTTGTTTGAGAATTGCGCAAGTCTATAATAGCTCCTTAGCTCATACATCTGATCAGCCCTCATCGTCACGGCTCAAAGATGAGCTTGCTGGAGATCTTGTTCTCGAGGCCTTCCTTCTTCATGCAATTCTTCGCGACAAGATGAAACGTAAAGAAAATCTTGTCCTACCTCACAACGGTCATCAGAACCATCGCCTCGACGAGGCACTGGCAGAGCGCAATTACCGCATGGTTGGTACTGGGCAAGAACAGTGGGCACATACATGCAGCCGCTGCACCAAATTTTATAAAGGTGATGATGGAAATTGGTGTACGTTTTCTACATATCCTCCTTTTGACCTTAAGCTTACTGTTTCACAGACCGAATGTCTGCCGGTGTCCATGATGGAGTCACTGTACGCCATTTAGCATGCAGCGTCCATGATTGCACCGAAGCACTTGAGTCACAACGGGATCTGTTTTGCCAGTCTCACTCGCATTTAAACAAGTATGTTGCATTCGTGGCTGCAACGTATCTGCAGAGCCTGGCTTTCGGACATGTCCAGAACCTACCCACCGAGCCTTTCAACTAGATGCTGAAGAGAGGAACACTGCTATGTTCCAGCTTCATTCCCGACTTCAAAATCGGGAGTTTCTCAGGTTCCTATGGCCGGGGAATCTGGAAGTGATGTTTCCATGGCTGGAGCGTCTAGAACTGATGTTCCTATAACTCCTGGCATATCTGAGAATGCTGGATCATCTTCAGGTCCGGCTCTCAAGGGACGCTTAACACGCAGTTGGACTCATAATGAACAATTATTTGTTCGTTGTTGCGGAGTCATTATATCTCGTGCAACTTTTTTTGGATCTGAGGGTGTGTCTGGTGTAAATGTTGGTATTGAGATCTGTCCATTGTTATCTAATGCTGATGACGTCCAGGCTTTTCTCAAAGCTACATTTCCAGAGGAGTTTCCAGGCAGCATGCCCGCATATATCTTTTACGACAATAACTGCCAGTTTCTCAAGCACCTACGCCACTGCAATGATCATTACTTCGACAACGTCGGACTTCCTGTTGACGTTTTCCACTTCAAGTGCAAGCATACGGAGCGAGACATCTTTTGTCAGATTAATTGTAATCCTGCCCGTTTTCGGGAACTAATCGGTTCAGATGGAAAGTGGATTTTCAATTCCTCTGCAGCCGAGCAGGCCAATGCCTGGTTCAACAGGTTCCAGACCGTTGTTCAAGAAATGCCGGTTATTCGGTAAGTTTCAATTGTTGTATGGATAATATTTCTGAAAGTTACTCAGATATAATTTTTTCCTTGATGAGATGATTGCTCTGCACAATGACGCAACTGTCACTGAGCTTGCATCCCAAGGTCAAATACCTCATCTTCTTTCTGAGGCTTTTCTTCGGGGAGAATCGAAAACGTCTGCGCAAACTTTGTAATATCGGTACTGATACATGTATATACTTCACAATCAAAATTAAACACCACGAAGACCCATTCCTTCACGGATCTGCCGGATTTTATCAGCTCTAACAGCTGTAGTCTTCTTCGCCGTATTGTGGTCTCCTTTCGATACAGCCTTCTTGTCTATAGAGCTTTGGCTAGGAATTATAGAACCATGTTCATGTCGCCCGTTGAAACACCTAGAGAAAATTCAGCAAGCAAATTTGGGGGAACAAATAATAAGATGAATACCATATTGTATTGGCGTGTGTCTCGATAACAACCCCAAATTTTGTCATGGCAAAATCCCACTCATGCCGGGTCTTGTCTGTGCCTTCCTGTTGCAGCGACACACAAGGTCTGCAACCTCCCGCATCGTCGAGGTCCTCTGGTCTAACATCCTCATCGGAGTGGTTGCAGCTGATGTAATTAGTGCAATAGAATGTCGCAAGTGCATACGCGCCCAAAGTGTTAGAGTCAACTCGCTTTGTCAAGAGCTTGATCTCCTTCTTCATTGTCGGGACAATAGTGGTGCCAAACTCGACAAGCACATCAACATCCTGCTACCAATGAGAAAACATGTGAGCATGATTATAAATATCACTTACAACAGCATGTCGATAAAGCGCTCTCATGTCATCAGGCGTCTTGCCTTCATGACATGCATATGGTCCAAAGACATCACCCACTTTGCCCCCCATTGGCGACCGCAATCCAGTACCAGTCATAGTACCATAGGCCCATGCCTGCATGTCAGCCCGGCGACGAAGAGCACGGATTATTACCAGACGGTGATTGCCAAGTAACTGATCCAAAGTCTCCTTGCTCATGGCATTGAAACGTACACCACCCACCTGAAATCTCAGTCAGAAATGTGTCAAATATTCTACTCGGAGTACGTACCCATTCCCAACTGCCATCTTTTTTCATCCAGAATAACCGCGTAATATCTTGCTGACACCGTTGCATCGTTTCAGGACGTGGCTTCAGCCAAATAAAGCCCTTGTCCTCGGGGTTAAAGTACCGGATATGGCGTGGATGAGCTTGAGAACCGTCCTTTGGTTTGGGCTAGAACAGGTTTAGAATCCATTTTCACGACAAAAACAAACAAACAAAATTTACCGGTGGAAGAGGTTTCAACCTGTCTCCCTTCGCTGCACAGGTCATGGCGGCGCCAATAAGCTTCTTTGCTTCTGGGCACTCAAACACCTCCAAAACCCGCACACACCGCTCCTCTGACGGCCTATTCCTGCACCTTGAACACCCTCCCTCTCCAGGCTGTGCTTCAGTCCCGGCTTTCTCGAGCTTCTCTGCATCCTCTCGCTTACGTCGTTTCAGATTTCTTTTCTGACCTCCGGTTAATGGAACTGAGCTGCTCGGCGAGGTTGGAATGGACTCGGTGAGTGGAGTGGATTCGCCGTTCGCAGCTGCAGATGAGGATGGGCGCCAAGCCTCGTCGCGGACCCGTTTCATCAATTCACGATGGGACTAGCACTCGTAGATGAGAACGACAAGCTTCGTATCAGACAAGGTTGCCAGATAAGTGGTGGCCTGGGACGACATAGGATCCTTGAGCAACGATGAACGCATAATAGCTCTGAATACAACTGTAGAATTCCATCCTCAAACCTGCATCTGCTTAGTTGATCTGACGTCAGAACAAAGAAATCGTCTCACCGGATATCCCAAGGCCTCCAGCCTAGGTCGCAGCCATGTTCGTGAATGAAAGTCAAACAGATGCTCTGACTCCAGAAAATACGCAGCCATGGGATTATGGGCCCATGGGTGCATTTGTGGATGCGCACTCATAAAAGTGAACAAGTTGAGAACATCCTTCTCTGTAAATTTGAACTCGGGGTCGGACTGTGGCTGACGCTGAGCTCTGCTGTTAGTATACAATCCATTGACGCAGTGAAACTTGACGTACCGCTTTATACTCGGCCAGCGACATAATAGGTTCTATCCATTTGCAGAGGATCTCGCCATAAGCTACCTTCCAGTTGTGGAAGCGGAAGCTAGCTTCGACATCATCGTGAGATGTCTCTAGCAGGTTTCCAGCTCGACAAACTTCCTTCATACAATCGAGCAGACCCGACTCCTGTGAGTATCATAAGAAACAAGGTTATAAGAAACAAGGTTATACGTTTCTATAAAAATACCTGCTTACCTGAAGCGACGTTTGAAACGCAGCAGATTGATATACACGTTTTGGAAGGTCTCGCATGGCCCTGTAATCATCCACCAAATCTTTCTTGCTACGACGTAGCTTTGGTGCCTGGACTGTGTCAGTTTAGTCCTCGCAGAAATCAATGTCCACATACCACCATGGGATAAAAAAAAACCTTCATGTGCTTGCACCATTGGTTAGGCAGTTCAGCAGGCGATGGCGAGGCAGAAGGTTCAGGTGCTGGTAGACTGGGAACCGGTTGGCGACGCAATGCAGGTCGGGTTGGCACAAACTCAGGTATGTAATCTTCATCCATGGGATCATCGTCGTCGTCGGCCATGTCTTGCTCAATATATGTATAGTTCTCCAACCTGGAGATGTCCTCGTCGTTTGACTGGGCCTCCCGCTCCTCAATATCTTCTCCCCAACTGAACTCGGCAGGAATGTTGTCTTCAGCCTGCAAAATGTTTTCAGTGATTTAAAAATTGTGGAAGGAACCAGCACTGACATAGTTTCGGAAATGACCCTTGTGGACCTGCTGCATCTGTTCCTTGAGCAACAGATCACGCGCGGCGGCGTCCCCTTCAGCACTACCTTTGCTATCAAATCTGGTGTAGAGAACATTGAGGATGACCTCCCAGCTTTGCCGCAAATCCTCCTCTGGCATTTCCGAGACAACCTCGCAACCGATACAGTATGTCAAAAAATCGGACGCAAACTCCATCTGGATACAACTGAGATGAATGGTCTGTGCAAGCATGAGCAAACCTTACCCAAGCTAATGTTTGCAATTCTGCTGGTACCGACCCCCAGGAATGTACACTTCTGCGAGTAACTTTCGCATGCAGCCGTTCAGTAAACAGACACTTGAAAGGCTCCTGGGAGAACAGCTTCTCATCCTCTGAGAAGGGTCGCAGTGGGGGAGTCCAGAGCGAGAGGTTGTTTGAGGGTTTCGGTGGCATAGAAGATATAGACCAGCAAGAATACTGTTGAGAGCAGACTGGACACAAGAGAATAGAACGTGTGCGATGGGAGGCTGTAGTCGAGATAGAAGCGCTCCAGTGATGTCGTGTAACAAAAGCAAACAATGATTTCCATTGCGATTTCATTTCACGGAATCACTGCAGTGAATCACTCATGCATTTTGATGTAAGGAATCACTGTACCAAATCTACGCTACAAAACCCTTCAGTGAATGCCTACAGCCAAAGACTATAATAAATGAATACAGTTATTTCTATACGACTAGGCGTTCATGCATCACAGCCGTTCATGCATCACAGCCGCGCATGCAGCGACAGACGTGGATCCACGTCTGTGGTACATCCGCGGCAGCTGGAGGAGAGATCAGGCTGGGGTGGAGGCCCGACACCGAGCAACGTCCAAAACGGTCAGCGATGGGACTAGACTATCCCTGAAGTGAATCCCTTCAGGCATGACACCCACGGTTTCGCTGAAGCAAAACACTGCAGCGATACCGGTCGAAGTTTTGCTAGAGCAAAGCGCTGCAGTGATACTGGCCAAAGAATCGGTGCAGCACTTTGTTCCAGCAAATATCTTGAGCGATAAGTCCCACAGTATCCGTGGAGCAAATCGCTCCAGGGATACTGAGCAAATTATCGCTGGAGCGCTTTGTTCCAGCGAGTTCACAGTGGCGGTGAGATATGGCGCGATGGCGCGAGGGCTGTGTGAGGTGGTGCGTGTGAGAAGGGAACGGAGAGGAAGAAGTGAGGGAAAAGGGACGCACACACACCGGCGAGAGTGCCGTGGTTGATGACTCCTCGAAGAAGCTTAAAGATAAAGTAAGTGAAGTAAAATTGAAGCAATAACTGAACGAGACGCACCTGCGCTGCAGGAATGAACCCGGTGAGACTCGTCCGCGCACGTAGATCCAGAGTGACCCCTGTGCAAGGTTGCAGATCAGCGGCCATCTTTTCCTTTCTTCCACTTCCCTTCTTCGCCGCCTGAGACAGAGACATATAGGCGTATGGGTCAACGCCGCCCTTCTTAACGTCTCCGCCAGCTCTCTTTATAATAGTCAGGCGGGCAGTCGATACATTCGCCCATTCGCACCCCGCGTGAAGCCGTCCACGGAAGTCATGCTCTCGCGGTATGCAGTGCCAGCGACATCGACAACGGCGTCTCCCTGCTCGGCAGCATCACCCTCGTCGTCGATTATCATCTTGCCGGTGTCATCGTCGGTCTTTAACCGCGCAGCGTCCTGCCCTGGCTTGCGCCGACGATTCGCGCTTCCATCTGCGGAAAAAGTCAGCGGACGGAACTTGTATCGAGAAAAATGAACTACGTGTGATCCGCGATGCTGCCCCTTGCAGCAAATCCATGGGTTCATCGTCGTCTATACAAATCCGGGCATCCTGTTCCAGCCCCTTCCTCTTTCCAGAAACTGCCGCTCGCGTCTGCTGCGGTCCGTCGTCGTCACTGTCATCAATCTCGCTCTCACTTCCATACAACACGTCCTCGAACGCGTCGCCCGTCGCAGGCTTAGCGACAGGCTTGTGTGGTAGCATCAGTACAGCGTCTGCTGGGGAAGGTAAAACAAACTCACCTCATCGTCCTCGTCCTTCGTATTCGCTTTCTTCCTCTTTGCCCGCTCCTTGCGCTTCTTGATGTTGACGAGCACCTTGGCCGCCTCCTCCTCGCCCGCGCACCCGTACACTTCCTCCCACCTGAAGCGGCGCAACATGCGCTCGAAGATGTGCCGCACCTTCGCCTTGAAGTGGTTTTTGTGGTCGTGCGACCAGCCCAACAGCGCCGGCACGAGCGTGGGAAGATGCGGGCGGATGAGGTCCGCCGGAAGCGTGTGGATCGCGAGCTTGACGAAGCCGAGGGTGTGGGCGAGACGGAGTGGGCAAGACAGAGCAGGCGAAACGGAGCGGGTGATACAGAGTGGGCGAGACAGATTGGGCGGGCGAGACGAGATGGTGTGGGCGAGCGGGAGCGGGTGAGGCGGGCGAGACGAGACGAGGCGGGTGAGAGGGTGCGGGCGAGACGGAGCAGGCGAGGGTGTTGGTGGTGAGAGGAGAAAGGGAGCGGAGACCTTGACACGTGCAAGGTCTCCGCTCGAGCTCCGTTCCGGCGGCTGTGCGACGGAACAGCCTCCGAGGGAGGATGCGAGACGGGGTGGGCAAGACGGGGTGGACGAGACGGGGTGGACGAGACGGGGTGGACGAGAGGAGAGATGGCGCGAGCGAGATGGCGAATGCAAGACGAGGCGGGTGAGAGGAGAGATGGCGAGACGAGGCGGGCGAGACGAGGCGGGAGAGACGAGGCGGGAGAGACGGCGTGGACGAGATGGAGTGTTCGAGATGGTGTGGGCGAGACGAGGCGGGTGAGAGGAGAGACGGCGTGGGGGAGAGGGAGTGGCGGGCGAGAGGGAGCGGGCATGGGTGCTGGTGGTGGGAGGAGAAAGGGAGCGGAGACCTTGCAGGTGTCAAGGTCTCCGCTCGAGCTCCGTTCCGGTGGTTGTGCCGCGGAACAGCCTCCGAGGGAGGCGAGATGAGGCGGGTGGGATTGGAGGCGAGGAGACGGTGGAATCGGGTGCGCGGAAGCGAAGCGACCGTGCGGGAGGCACCTCGAGGATCGACCTGATGCGCGTCCCCCGTATCGCTCCCATTGCTGCAAAGCGCAGAGCACGTCAGCAGATGCCGGCATCTCCACTATGCAACGTACCTCGTACTCGACTACATCCAACGTCGCCAGCCTTGCGTAAAAATTAGCAGTTTGACTCACGCGCAAGCAGAAAACACGCACCAAATCCTTCCCACGAGCGCAGCGAGTCGTTCTCGAAATCAACTCAATACAACATCCCTGAGCCCTCGTAGCAATGGACAGCTTTCGCAGTAGCACCCTTCCCTCCAACGGAACTCTGTAAAACGCATCAGCGCGACCTCCTAATCCCACGCACAAAAACTCACCTCGAACACGCCGAATCAACGCGTCGCCTTGGTCCGACGTCACCAAACGCAGAATCACGAGAATGCGCCCGCACTTCGGGAATCGGGAGGTAAGTCAATTTGTTCCGTCAAAAGGGAAAAACCTGAAAATTCCCAAGTCAGTACTGATAGTCTACACCTGCAACAAATGAATCAAACCCACCAATCCATTCCTCGGACTTCGAAACGTCGCCTCCGCGAGTCTTAGACCGATAGGAGGGGTATTCGCGAGCCGTTCTGCGAAGCGGTCAAAGTGCGACCTCGAATTCACAAGTACAGTACTCACCTCGGACACGCCAGATCGACGCGCGGACGGTGCGGGGACCTACTACGATGTTACGCAGCGTGGAATTGTTACCTTGAAGCGCCCACTCTGCGCGGGGACGATGCGGCACATCCGTACGACGGGAGTGGAAGAGGAAGGAGGCGAGTTTGACACACGTGGCAAACTGTGATCCGAAGGCTGTGCTCGCCGATCCGATGTGGTGTGAGATGGATTTGAGCAAGTGTGGGTAGGTGTGGGTGCATAAAGATTATCCGACGTGTCTCAGACGCGTCGAATCTGCTACGAATGATAACTGTCTGCAAAGGAAAATGAGAGACGCGTTGAAGCGTCGCAAAACGCGTCGCAAAAGGCATTCTCAGGGTATGATCTCTGGAGGTATGAGTTGTCATGGATTGTTATCGAGAGAGTGTGTATCCTGAGAAAAGTGAGTATTGAAATAAGAAAACAAAAGCAACTCACATACCAGGAAGAATACACTGCTTCATGTGAAGCAAAATTTGAAGTGAGATTAGGACAAAAAGGAGAATATAACCCAGCTCTGCAACGTCCTGACCGCATGAGCAGCCCAACAGAAGCACGGCAAGGCAAAGTGCATGCGGAACCGGTGAGCTAGGTGGGGCGGGTGATGGTCAAAGGCCAGCCCGCCAAATCTTCAACAAACAAACAATGCACTTTTATACAGATCTGTGACGCGTCGCGTTATGCAACGCGTTTGTGTTGTGTTGTGTGTGGTAGACATTGGCTCTGCTTGTCTAGAAATTGTTTCACTATAATTGGCTAAGGCTTTCCGTGACCGAAATTGGAATCGAAGAAGACACATTCAGTGTATTTCTGAAACTACAAACGACTACGAATGACTACGAGGAAGATGCTCCTACAAAGCACTAAGTTGTTCAAACAAGACCGCAAGTCCCATGGTGTGCCCAAGCGCTACAAACTGCTCGACTTGAGGCAAATCCTTCTTTGTCTGGTATAGAGCGTGCGTCTCAAGCGCTATCTTGATCCAACTCACTGAACGCAGGAAGACCTCGCTAATGTTGGTTCGAGTGATCAGGTGTCCTACTGCAACACCAGCTGTTGTAGCGTGATTTGGCACCCGAGTGTACCCGTTGCGAACTTTGTGGACCTGCTCACACCATTCAAGCAACTTGGCCACTGCCTGCCCATCCCTCTTGTTTGTCCCACGTATCTCGATAACGATGGGATAGCGTCCATACAAGCGAAGAAGCCACGCAACCGTAGCTGCATTGATAGCTTGAGTATTTCCTGGCTGAGCCAATGGAGCCAGAGGAATCACAGGTGCGACATTCAGAATGGGTACAGGGTTGTGTGGTGCGGGCGGGGGTGGGGGTGGAGGTGGAGGTGGCGGTGGGGCAGGTACAGCAGGGGGTGCAGCTGGTGTGATTGGAGGAGGTACGGCAGGGGCTACAACCGGTGTCGGTAGAATAGAAACAGGCATGGAAATGTCCGACTAAGAACAAATGTGAGTATTGATAAATTATTCAAAAGAAATATATTTACATCCTCAGAAGAACTTGACTCATCGTCCTCATATATGATGGGCTCTCGAATTACGAGCAGTACACGCAAAGCCCAGGCCGGTCCGCAGATAGGGATTGTATGATCCTTCGTAACTTGGAATTGAATCTTGCATTCAGGAGATTCTTTACGGTGCAAAGCAATCGGGCCATATTCGGTCGCATTCTCGTAGCCTGGCATACGGTAAAACACATCAAAGCTGAGTCCTGCCAAAAGATTAGTCCATCCGTTGCATATAATATGAGAGTCAAGCTCGCACCTTCTTCAGGGCAGTCCTTTTTAAAAGACTACGTACAAGACTGCGTGTATTCGCATTCCATGTGTAAGCTGAACTCGGAATATCTCTTCCCCCAAGAAGCTCAGTAGGTCGATATCTCCAATAATCAAAATCTAATAAATTCCAGCGACGAATAGCAACTTCGCCTAGCTCTACACCAACATAGTTGATGACAACCACCTTGGGTTGATTGGGTGCAGTATCAGCCTCGGGATCTAGAATGCCTGAGAAAGAAAGACGATAATAATATTTGAATGAGCACTCACCAAAACTTAGAAACTCCCACTCTACGCTATCACAATGATCTGCTGTTTTGCCATACCAGGAATGAGACTGTGGGACCACCTTGTCCTGAAGCGACGTAAGGTTCGGTTCTTCACCTGGGGCAGATCATCAATATTTCATTATCATATCAATAGTAAGAAATCTTAACCTTGATGATCGTCAGGCTGGGTGGCTTGATCATGGGTGACTTGATCATGGACACCTCCAGAAGTATCATTACCAGACATATTATCTATATTTGAATTAACCAGATTTGTAGGTCAATCAATTACTACAAACGAACCTTTCTGTTCGACAGAATCAACAACCTGATCAATGGCCTGGGACATGACGCCAGACATCACAGTATCTTTATCTATTTCTGTGTCAATAACATATGCATAATCCATGAACACAAAGTGCTTTACCGTCTTCAGGGTGAGGGTGATCCGGATTAACAATAGCACCTGAAATAGCACCTGAAATGACGCCAGACATGGCATGATAATCTATTTCAAGATAGACAGATTGTGTCAACGAAATCCCGTCAATCAATGACAACAAGCAAACCTTGAGTGGACGTGTTGACTGATTGATCAACCATCCCAATCCCGGAACCAGTAGTAGAAAGGACACCTAGATTGTGTTAATAAAATTCTCTGCTATCGAATAAAGCAGCTGACCAGTAGGAACTTTTTCACTTGCGAATGTGTCAATAGACTCATTCTGGACGACCCCAGACATAGATGAACCCGGACGGTCCTCTTCAATGGGACTCAAAGGCGAAGATGGCTCAGAGACCTGCTCAGAGACCTGCCAAAAAATGAATACCTAACCAAAAAAAAAGAGAAAAAAAAACGACTCACTGGAGCCTGTAGGCAACCATTCTCAAAAAGTTGACGGATATATGTATCCACTCTTCGAGTGGGATCATCCCCACCCTGAACAACAAAGTCCCAATCGATGCGCACACTTGCTTTGAGAATAGCCGTCAAGGCATTGTCAAATGAGGTCGGAGTGGTTGGGAGTTTGTCAACTCCGTAATGATGTTTCAATAGTTGCTGGTAATGTATGCGGTTAACTTGAGCTCTGGCTTTATTTTTTTTAAAACCTGAGCTTACTTTGAGATGAGTGAATGTAAGTTATTTTGCTCTTTTTGAGCGCGTCTAGAAACAATGTCAGCTTGACGGTATCTCAAGATGCTTTGGTCTCACAGGTACTGCGCGGTGAGAAGTAAGCCAGTAGGAGAAGACATAGTTGCTGGAGGATATAAGTTCAGAAGACAGATTGAATGTTTACGTCTAAGGAAAGAAGGAAGGAGATCACATAGCCGAAGATCAAGTCTCGTGAGACTGCATATGATAGGATAAGCACATGAGGGAATCTATCAAGAGAAACGCTTCAAGAGAATCGTCCAAGATAATTCTAAACATAGGTACAAATGCCTGTAATTACGAGTACGCTCTACCCTTGCCCTTGTCTGTGGCGGTTTTCTTCTTCTTCTTCTCAATGGACAGACCGTACTTGCCAACATTGTGAATCCACTCGCCTGCTGGAGTCTGTCCATGTCCAATAGCTTCGTTAAGTGCGTCACGGGGAAAGTCATTCCAAAGGTTATGATTGTCATAGAATGTAGAGCTGTTGAAAGATGTTTGATTGAATGCCATCTTGAATTTTTCTGGGACTAAGCCGGACATGACAGCCATAGCCCGAAAGCCTCTGTCCATATCACAGACATATTTTAGAGGCCAAGTATTGTCTTTCTTGGGTAACAATGATGACGACGTCAATGACAAACTAGTAAAGCTTTGAGCATGTAAAAATAAAAGAATGTAAATGACACACATTGGTACAGATCCATCTTCAAGTTTGATGGGTGTGCGCTTCAGTGGAGAAGAGGCGGCAGAAAAATCTTCATTGTCTGAGTCAGAGTCGCTAATTTCACTAAATGACATGACATGACGGTAAGAATTGGGTTCCATGTATACATTGAATGATCAACTTACATAACGTCTTGGTTTTGAGTAGCATCGAAGACCAGAGGTGCAATGATTGGCCTGCTAAAGAAAAGCATTTCACTGAGATCGAGTTACAACTGAAGAACTGAAACAGTACCTGTCTGTGCGGGAAAGCTGTTGTGGAGACGGTGAAACGGGAGTCGATAAATCAAAGGAAAGTTTGCGTTTAGAAGTTAGAGTCGGGCCATCAAGACAGTTTTTAACACCGTCAGTCCGAAGATACAGTGGCCGGCCAGTTTTGACAGTAACAGGACCGTCAGTGCCCACCCATAGTGAACCAGTCCAAAACTCGAAAAACAAAGTGGCTCTGCCGAAGCGTTCCACCAATGGCGAAGAATTTTTGGGGTGAAAAAGGGGGTAAAGTGCGGCGATGAGATGGTAGACTTTGGCAGGTTCATTGTCCTGCCAGGACAAAAAAAAAAGAGATTAAGAAGGATAGACGTTATAAGATTTGAACGCACAGCAAAGAACCAGAACACTTGAATCGTCTGGCCAATAGCCTTTTTATACATCGCAGCCTGGCCAGCAGTAGCATTCAGCTCAAAGTCTTTTTCCTGCAGACTGAGAGCATAGCTCGGATCAACTTGTCGTCCAAATGGTTTTGCAAAAGTAAGGGTGGATGAAGAAGAGCCTGAGGCGACAGAGGAAGGAGTGGGTGGTAAAGAGGTAGGGGAAGAAGAAGGAGGTAGGATAGTAACAGAGCTCGTCACTGCAGGCTGTTCTCCACGATTGTGCTGAGGAGCACGGCAAACAGTTACGCTGTCCCGACAGCAACCTTTGCAAAATTGCTGGATGCATTGGGCATGTCGCATGTGCCCTCTGTTACCATTTTGTACAGGACGACACTGCGCATTGGCGCAGGGCAAACGAGCAGACCGCTGATGGGAAGAGCCCGGCGATGAAACGGCAGAAGCGAGGGGTGAAGACATGATGTCCTCCACAGAACTCCCAAACTGCCGCTGCATTTCGTCGCACCACACAAAGTATTTGCACTGTGTGAGTGGTGATTTGTAGAAGTTTCTGGAACACTGTAAGATTTGAGTGAGTGAGAAAACCTCAGGTGAAAACACCATGCCTTTTGAAAGAATCTGGTCTCGTTGTCAGGAGTGAAGAATCCGATACACTCCTGAGGAAGATTGAGATATGCAGTGTTGCACCTGGGGCAGAGCTCGTTTGACAAACCAAAGTCGGCACTGCTCATGAAGCGCGAGCAGAGAAAAGACGACGTGTCTACTGCTGCAATTGAATTTGCTGTTGTTGGCCATTCAGCTCAAGTGTTCACGTTCTTGGAAAGGCAGGACGAGAACTTTCGAAGGTGTCGCTGCTTAGAAACTTTGCAGAATTGTTGACGTACACTGCACTGAAGAGATTCAAACAATCAAAAGTCGGTGCAAGATAGCTAGGGGCTTTCGAATCAGAGACTGCCTCTAGAGAATGTGTCGATGCAATGTCTGGACGCAAAGGGCAAAGGGAAACAGTCCAGGGTTCCGGTGAATAAAGATCTTGGAATGGATTGAAAGAAGCAAAAGACTACAGCGAAGTCGTATAGCTATACACAAGACCATATATTTACCCCGAATCCCTCCAGGCCATTGCCTAACAGATGTGGTCAAGGCATTCGCTGGAGCGAATCAATGCAAAGAAAGCCTGCAGCTGTCCGGTGTCCGGTGTCCGGCGGATTTTGTCCGCCATCATCCCTATACTTTCTTTACTCTCTAAAATTCCTCTTGAAGTAAATTTCCACATCTTCTTGAATTAACCTGTACATTCGGTCTTGATTCAACCTATACTCACAATGTTGAGTCGTATGTACTTCTGTCTTGAGCCACCCCTGTTTCATTTTGTTGAATCAACTCAACCTGTCTTGTTGATTCAACCAAAGTGTACAGATGCAGATGTTGACCTAGCCACAAGCCAACTTGCTGATCTGGCCCAACTAAATATGTTGATTTGACTTCCACGCAACTTGTTGATTCAACTTTCCAGGCTACTTGCCTTTTTTGGAATTTAGATGAAACAGCGTCCAAGTTGGCAAGCCTGCCGCCGCTCCAGCTCTTTGTCCGGCATGTGATCTCATATCTTGGTCTCCAACGAAAATATTTTCAAGTCATTCCACTTTCTCCCTTTTCCTCCATGAGTCAAAAACGCACACTCTCCCCCGACTCTGAGGCCGGTGCTTCCTCATCATCTGCTCTCTTCCGTGTCTAATTCTTTTCCACAGGCTGTCTCGGCTGATGAACCTCAAGGATCATTATTCAAAAAAGTCCGCACAGATGCCGCTCAACCTTCCAACCCGGTTAGATTCGCTCTTCCACCATCCGTATCTTCTCTTATGTCCTTATCTAGCACCCTCGCAGGGCACTCAAGCGCAAGGTGGGCTTTGTTCATCTTTTGCTTCTATCGGACTCACAAAACTTTTTTTCCCCATCAAGACTGCCGATGAAATTCAGTCTGATGGTGAAGTCGACCAGCCTCCTACAAAAACCCCACCCTTAGCAGTAAGTTGTCACTGTCCATTTCTACATGTCTCTTTCTCATCATAATTAGCCTATACGCCCTGCTGGAGGGCGTCCCAGCCATGGCGACCGCGGGCTTTGCACTGATCAAGCCCCTGCTGCAAAGCTTAACGGTCTGATTCTGCCACAAACCCCACCACAGAAACAAACGTCAGAGGAGAAGAAGGCTGAGCATGCCAAACGTAGCAAAAAAAATTCTTCTTCCACATTTCTGTCTCCAGAATCCAGCAGAATCGCCAAGTTTAGACTGCAGCCTCGGGCGCAATTCCACTTTGTATCACCCAAAGCCCCCATAACTTCTCGCACCAATTCACGCAAAAACAAAACACAGTCCACTTCCCATATGAGCGTCAAAGCTGTGTCCCACTCTGAAGAACAACACTGGGTTGCAGGCGGAAACTGCCTTACTGTGGAGACGTACTACAAATTTGAGACTTGGGTCCGTCTAAACCTTTTGTCTCTCTTCTGCTTTTCAGCTCTTGACGAGCGATGACTTACAGAAAAACGACTACATGCCCAAGTCGTACGACTTTGCCACATCCGTCAAGATGATTCACCTTGGAAACCCCTGCGACCATCCTCAAGACATTCGCGCCCGCAAATGGATTCTGGGCTGGAACACTCCTGATCGTAATGTACCTCCAGAACTCGTTGATCAGAGGTTACCTGTCATGCGCATTGTTTATAAATGTAGCGGTCATTGTCGTCACGGTGCACCAGCTTCTGAGACTACCCCCTCCCCCGCTGCCGCCACTGCCGATGATGGAAACTGGGAAGATCTGGATGATGGAGAGTATGTAGATGTAGATGATGACGAGGAGGATACCACAGATAAACACCCTCAATCCTCTACCAAACCTCTTCAAGACCTTTCCATGAAGGAACTGAATGCCCGTATCAACAACGGTTCTGTGTTCAAAGTTGGGCGCAAACCACGCAGCGAAGATTGCAACGTCATTCTGCATGTGAGCTTGAATTCATCGCCATCATGAACGGTTCTCCTCATGGGCCTGCTAGGCCGAAGTTTATTCAGATGATTTATCCAAAGTCTACTTCTTCCAGCAGCATGAGCATCCAGAGACGCTGCCTCAATATCTTGACTTTTCCCGCTACATACGACAGTGTATGCTTGAGATGGCTCGGACTCTTGGTCTATCCCCAGCCAGTATTAAAAGGTGTATGTCATTGTTTCTTCCCTGTCTTTTCTCCTACAAAAAACAGTTTGTTGACGCTCAGCAGGTTTACTACATCTGTTTACTGAAGATGCAGAGCATCCTACACCAGCATATTGTTGGCCCGATGCTACGCAGGTCAACAACATTGTAAATAATGCCAGGCGAAAAGAGCGACTGCTCTCAGATCCTTTGCTCAGCATCGGAGTTTTTGCGGAACTCAACCCAGATAGAATCTTTCGGTAAGGAGCCTCTCTCTCTTTGCTTTCTCAGTATTATCCTCATAATCTAAAAGGTATACGGAGCCCGACTACAGTACTGATCCTCCACGTAACTTCTCCACTGGAATTCATCATCAATACGGGACACAAGCAATGCTTCTGTGGGCTTGGCTTCATGGGATTGGCCTGGACTCAACATATCGGCACATGAATGAGAACCGTGCCCCATTAACGATTATGATCACTTTGGACAGCCAGGGCACGATGGTACCAGGTGAGAGACTATCCTTCGATATACTTGGTGTTTTGTCCGCCGATTTTTATATACTTCCCAGGCTTTGCATATCTGTCGAGCGACACAACGACTGAGTCTCAAGTCCATTTCCTCCAAGACACTAAAAGGCTGGTAGAGGAGATGGCCGCCAAACTTGTCAATGGTGTTTTTCTTTTCCTTTTTGCCGTTCTACTTCGAGGTGTTCCTAAATACATACCAGGGGAGGAAACAGTTGCAATGGGTCTCGAGGAGCATTCAGAAGAGCTCATGAAACAGGCTCGCCATGTTGTGGCACACGGATGGCGGCCGCTTTTTTTATGATTGACAAGTATCGACCTTCCAAAGCAGCCATCAGACAGGGTACGCCCATACCAGCTTGTTTTTGCTCCTTTCACTTATTATTTTCAAAGTATATCCTGGACTGGTTATACGTGTCTGTCAGTTCCATGTAATGCAGGCCATTATTCGATGGGATCGTGATCGGGCACAGCCAGGAGAGCGTCAAGTTCGACCAAATCTTGATATTCGACGGGGACATCAGCTGCTATGGGCCGTACGAGAGCTCCAGCGATGCAGAGATATTGCACGCTGGCCTCGGTATGTTGCCCAATTCCGCAGACGCCTCGAACAGATCTGCGAAGGGTCACGAACGAGTAGTCAAACCTTATTGGATTACTTTGAGGCTAACTGGTTCTGTGAGGAATGGCGTGGTAATTCCTTTTCCATGCGCTCTTGTCTTCGGAACTCATACTTCTTATAGATCTTTGGACTGACATGGGACTCCCGGTGGGAGCAAATCACGATGGCATGCTCTCTACCAACAACTGGACCGAGCGAGCATTCAAGACATTTAACCAAGTCTTTCTTGGAAATCGCAACAACAAATCCTTTGTATTCATTGTGAGAATTAAATCACGGCTATTGACACTTCTTATAACAGCATCTTTCGTCTTGTCTTAATTCTTGTCAACGAATGGTTCCAGTTTTATCAGGTTTGGAAACCCCGTAAGCAGCTGGACTCCAGCCTCTTCGAGATAGGTGCAAGGGGCCATCTGGTATGGTCTTGTGAAGGCGCTGTGCAGCCGTTTATGATGGCTGATGGGAGGCAGGCCTGGCGCGTTGCCGACATAGAGTAGATTGGATAGGATAGGATACCATATTATCGAAGTCGTTACTACATATACATTGAGCTAATCAATCACCGGGATCCTTCTTTCTGGACTCCGTACTTGCCAGTCCAATGATTCGCCATCCTCCAGCGCTTCGCTCCGGATTTGTCCGTATGAAAGACAAGTGAGGCTCTGACACCTTGGAAGTGCAAGTTGAAGTGCGTCAGTCGGGCAGAGGGGAAAATAACCATATCCCCGGCCTTGAGATCCAAAACTAAACCGGGCTCATGAAGAACCAAGGCACCCCCTTTGCAGTCTCGCATGAAGGGAATCACAACACAATGATCACCATCATCCTCATCGTCACAGTGGCCAGGGGAGCATCCTCCCAAGTTGATGACAATACCACCAAAAGGAGCGAAGGGACACCTCGCGTTTCCCGGTAACAATTGGACGTAATCTTGAATATTTTCAACGAGATCTGGGATGTGGTGACCAGTCTGATGGAAGAGTTGAATGCTACGAACAAACTCAAGGTATGGAAAACTCACATTGTCGCATACAAACTTACAAATGTCGGTGAGATTTTTTACTAGCGACTCGTACCCATTCCGATCTTCCATAATGGCCTTGGATGGTGTAGGTAAACACTGGCCATCGTTGGAATGGCGAACATGTTCGCGTTGAATGAAGTTTGGATGAGCTTCATTTGTAGGAGCACCTTCGCCCTGAATTGGATATATATATCAGCGCAATTCAAAAATAGGAGTAAGAGGAAGAGACATCTTGTGAAAAGCGATTGAAGATCGACAAGTTTAATGAATCATACTGATAGTCTGGGCTCCGTGTGTCAACAGGAACGAGACTTTCACCCAAGATTGTATTCAACAAGTCGGGTATGGCATCTATTTTGTCACCAATGACCGCCCTCAAGTGTGTAGCAATGACGACACATGGACTCCCGTCCTGAAACTTGATTGTGAGGGTCTTGCTATGACTTTGCGTCAGCGAGTATCCAAACTTTACCAAAACAATTACCCATCGCAAATTTTGGTGGAAAAACGAATGTAGCTCTCTGCTGGTTTGCGGCCATCAATGTACATAGACCCCATCTCGAAATTGTATTAGAAAAATGTATTAATATACAAAAGAAAAAGACGCACTTTTTTTGCCAGATCTTCGAGATTGTTTATCTTTTCTGCCTTTTCAGCAAGGTTACGCTCTTTTGCTGTCCATGCCTTGCGATTAGCAGCATTTACTGGAGAAGAGTTTGCCTCAGGCATGACAAAGGTAGATTGAATGGATGCGACAGATGCCACACTACCCATTCGCTTCATGACTGCTGGAACGATGTGGATTTGGTTCCAGGCGCTGGATCTAGGAGGAAATTGAAAACTACTGCAGAAGATTTAGCGTCATGAAGCTTTTCGTATCAAAAGAATTTACTCACTTCATCTTGATGCCCTCGCACAACTTGTCGTTATACCCAATATTCCCAAATGTGATATGCGCAACGGGAACTGGAGCAGAAGGAGATGAAGCAGTGGAAAGCTTATGAATTCCAAAGGAGAAGTTGCGTAAGAAGGGGTCATTGTGAAGTCTGGAGATGACTGGGATTATAGAATTAATGATGGCTTTACCCCAGCAGTCTTGGCCTGATAAAAGGTATTGTTAGCTATATGTGATACAAATTGTTTCGGAAAGACGCACTGTCGGGCACTTTCAATCTCTCAGAAGCGGCCATGATGTCAGCCCACTGTACAGATTAATTGGCTAACTTGCAACGCAGACCAAGAGCTGCAATCACAAATAAAATATAAAATGTAGCTGACGAAGAAGTTAGAGCACAGAAAATACATAAACTCAAGATATCCTTACAACCAGCTGCCAAGGCTAGTAAACGTATACCTTGGGCTTTGTAGGTGCCCAAGGTGGATGCTGGTATCTTTGCTTTTTGAGCGACCTCTGCATCTCCACCTGGAGGAGATCTGGATCATCGTCAGGTGGGATGACTCATCTGAAGGATCAAACTTACCCTTCCAACGACAGTCTCAGCTGAACCAGGGCCAAAATGAGATGAAAATCATTAAGCCTGCTTTTAGACTCCAACTTGAAGCACAATGCCGCCAGGTATACAGAAGGAGGGACGTCAGGCTGGACAGTTTCCAATACAGAAGGTGCCTCAGCGATGAGGTTCCTTAGAAGATCCCCCATCTGCGCCTCGCCTTCCGTGGTATTAGCAGAAGCGAGGAAACCGAGAATATGCCCAGCAGCCACAGGTGTGGGCTTGGCTCGTTCCTTGATAGTAAACGCGCCCTGTCTAATCTGAATCAGTTTTGAGCATAAACGGAGGAGATTGATGTATTACTCAGTGGTAGACCTTTTGCGCTTTCCTCCTACAGCCGTCAATTCTTCCGCGCTGTCAGCTTCCATCTCAGAACTTTCAGACAACTCGGCAGAGGAGACCTGAGGAGGCGAGTGTTTCCCCTTAGACCTCTTCTTCGAAACAGATGGCTCTGGAGCCTCTGGAACCTCATCCTCTCCCTTACCAAACCTTTCCTTAGCAACCTTCTGCCGCTTCCTCTTGTCAGTCTTTCTAACTTGACCACTTGTTGTGGCGTCACAAATATCACAAGTTTTGGCTGGTGCAGCCTGAGCCTGTGAGCCAGTAGTAGCAGATGTACTAGACCTGGTTGTGCGTCTCATGCTAGCAACAGGCTCTGGAGCGGCAATGGCTGGTTTTGGAAGCAAAGAGGTCGACACTGAGTTGGGTAGTGGAGAGGATAGAGAGGATCCAAGAGTATTAGGGAGGATAGGGGATGCATTTGGGCCATTGTTGGCCACAGAATAGGGTACCATAGACTGAGATTTTGCCCTTATAAGCATGCTCTTGAAATTGGAGAGAGCGGGCAATTTCTCTAGATTCCACCCAGGAAGTTCCTCTAAAAGGGATTGTAGCAGAGCTTTTGGGATAAACAGACTGTCTGGAAGTTCTGTGGGCTGTGAAGACTGCATCTCAAGCTTGTAGAGGAGGTTTGAGCACAGAAAGACGGCTTGAAGTGGTTAAATGTCACAGGGTCACGTCACAACGAGTGCAGGATGCCACTCTCCCACGCATTCTAATCTCTTTCTATCCGACAAAAACCCAGTCTTTCTCACTCAATTCTATGTCTGTTCTCTCGAGCTCAAAGCCTGGCAGGACCTCCTAGGTCCTCTCTACACGACCGTCGACCACGCTCGACGTTGCGCGACGCAGAAACTTCGCACCAGCGTGATCTTGACTGGCAATTCATCAAAAGTGCGGCCAGACCCTGAAGTGAGTGGTTCTCACTCAATTCTTGGTCATTTCTCTTGAACTCAGAACCTGGTAGGACCTCCTTGGTCCCCTCTACGCGACCGTTGACCGCGCTCGACGTTGCACGACGCAGAAAACGCCTTATCGACGCGATCTTGACTGGCAATCCATCAAAAGTGCGGCCAGACCCTGAAGTGAGTGGTTCTCACTCAATTCTTGGTCATTTCTCTTGAACTCAGAGCCTGGTAGGACCTCCTTGGTCCCCTCTACGCGACCGTTGACCGCGCTCGACGTTTCACGACGTAGAAAACGCCGTATCGACGCGATCTTGACTGACAATTCATCAAAAGTGCGGCCAGCCCTTCCTGTGGACCACCTGGATCCACCTGTTGATCATCTTAAACCTGGTATATAGTCTAGATTACAGGATTTATGTAGTATATAATCTTATGTGTTTCAAACGAGTCTTACGCTGAATTGTGGTTTGTAGATAGATATGATATGCACATGACTTGGACGCTTTCTTCTTCTACCATCATCTACATTATCGTTGTATCATCATTGGCACCACTTTATCTCTATGATCCTTCAGCAAGTGAACCTGCGTGAGCCACTCTTAAGACTTTTCATCTCAAGCTGAGAGCAATTTTCGTTCCACAGCCAATGAACTCGTTGACGAAATAATATTGAATCTGCCACTATTCTTGAAAGCCACGGATATCAAATCATTGACCTTGCAAGGGTCCCGCTTCTGCTCCCTGCTGCAGCCATTCCTCTTTCGCCATATAAATCTACAAACTCTGTCGCAGGCTTTGGATCTGCTTCAGATGTTTCACCAATCTGAATCTCCTTCGTCAACTGACGTGAACGAGCATGTCCACAGGGCTCAAATATCCAGGGGTGTCCGTACACTACAAATTTCTTTGGAACTCAATCCAGGATTTTATGAAGACACCTCCGATTTGAATGCATTCTGGCAGCTCTGGCGATCTTGTCTTCCTTACATGACCAACATATACACTCTGATTCTCTGCTTCGAGCATGAGGATCCAGAGTTCCTGGGACGGTTCATTGCCTTAGGTCAACCACAGAATCTTCCATCTCTGAAAAAACTCCATTTGCGACCAGTCCCAGACGAGTATTCACTAGAGGTGAGATCGGGTTTTGACTCCATCTTTTTGTGCACTAGCTTATAATATCCCGTATTATTTAGTATGAAGATGAGCCTCAGATAGGTGGCGACGAAGGCCCATGGCAACATAGTGCATGGGCAGAGGCTCTCTGCAGCCCTCATCTCGTTCACATCGAGTCTCTCATCATTTCCATCCCTGGCCTCCCATTCTGGCCTCCCACTTGGAGACAAGCTCGAGCAGTTCACGAGGAATGGCTTGGCCTGCTCCCTATTGGTTCAAAGCTCAAGACATTCGTCTTGCATTGCGGCTATGTGAATGAGAATGGGAGGCTAACGGAAGCCGAGGATGAAAGGGACACCAATCTGGCGCCCAGCAACCCTGATGCCATGCCTCTGGGCCTTTGTGGTGCTTACAGCACAACTTTGTGGCCTAGACGCAACGAGTACACAGAAGTGCCGACTTTACTCTGGAAACGTCATTCTGAAGGTGGAAAAGTCATCTGGGAGGAAGACGAGGAAGGCGATGCTTACTGTTGCTATGGTGAACAGTTTTATTTTGACGGACTTAGGGTGGAACCTGGACATGCCCGTGTATACGGGTACGAGAGAGAATTATTCTACGAAGCTCCACTTGGATCTATCTTTCCTGATAGAAGTCCATCTAGATCTATGTTCGGATAACAAACGATGTCGAAATAAAATTGTACGCATTACCACACTCCTACAGTTCCTTTTGCTTTGGTTTGGGTTTGGGTCGTACAGCAAGGGACCGAACTGATTTCGCAACTGGTTTCGCAACTATAGCTTCATCTCCGGAGGGGTCACTGAAATCAGGTCCTCGCTTTCAATTCAGGAGAGTTGTAAGCATTTATATGGACTCCAAAACTTGGGTCACCTACCCGGAATATGGTTTCATCAGGCTGGCCCGAAAGGCCGTGCGACCAATTAGCAGGAAGCCCACTGTATGGATTCCACCCATCTTGATGTCGTCCTGTGTTTAAGCCCCACTGCTCCTCACCAGCAATTCCCGCCTCATTCGAGGATTCAAACATCCATTCTTCGAGAAGTGCAAGACATTCATGATCAACATCGACTGAAATGACCACGGGTGCCTGCAGTTTGGAAAAGGCCAGTTCCAATACGTCCAAAGGAGACAATGTTTCAAACACGGCTTGTGTTCCATTGTACAGCTTCTCCTTGTACATTTTCGCTACCACGAGGGTCAAGGCATGTGAATGTGCAGCATGGCCAACCCAGAGTCCAGTTTGTTGATTTTGAACTGCGGGTATATTGTGATGGAACCAGTTCATTATTTGTGCCTGTTCAATCAAGCTGAATGGACCGCCAAAAGGTACTGTTTCTTTCCTCTGCATGACAACATATCTGACAGCAGGGTACGCTTCGACTTGTTCCCTTGAAAACATTCTTCCAGTGGAGAGGAGAGAGTCAAGCTCCGCAACATGTGGCCTAAGGAGGTCATCAATTTCGGATGGGTATGCGTGTTTCAGAAAATCTTCCAGAATATCCTCTTGCAACGGAATCTCGTGTGCATGTGTATATTTTCCCAACTAGGGGAGCATGAGTTGTACTCCCATAGAAGAAAGAACAAAAAGAAGGCTTACTCGAATAAGCCTCCGCCGTTCTGTATTACCAAACAAAGAATCGACGAGATCAGTGTTTACAATTCTTTGCACATTTTCAGGCGGCGTAATTCCAATTGGGAATTCACAGCCTCGCCAGAAGGTAACCCTCCAGGTCTCTTTTTCTTTCTGCAGGAGACGGACAGGATAATGATATTTCCCCCATTTTGCAAGGGCTCCCCGTCCAACGCTATGTAAATATCAGCTTTGAAATGGAAAGATTCGCCAACAGAAACACACATTAGAACAATGTTCCGGGCTCTGGGAATAAATTAGCATCGGTGTTAGGTCTTGGAGCAGAATTTAATTACGCTCGCGGTCTAGGATCTTGCTTTTCGAGGAGGGTTTTAGAGGGTGCCATACAGTAATCACAAATGAATGCCTCTTTCTTGCGTAGCTTGCTGGCTCGACCATAACGCTGACAAGACATATGCGACCAAGCCTTGCAGTCCTCGCATTGAACTACAACAAGTCCCCTCTCGAAAACAGTCCAGTCTGGTCCACAGTCTCCACATCTACACGCAAAAGCCACCTCGCTAATGTCTTGCTCAGCCTGCTTTGGTGGAGTTGAGAGTCGATGAGGAGGAGGAAGGGGATAAGTTTCGTCTGGTAGGAGGGAACGTGTCTCGATTTCTTCAATTTGGGAAAGCCACGGAGGTAGCTTCTTCTGTACGAGTTGATCGGAGGATGTAGGCTTTGACACGACGACTTTTGAAATGTTCTTGTCGTTGTCATAGGCTGATAACTCTCCCAGGAGGGGAAGAAGATCCTCGCCATAGACACTGGAGGCGACAGGGCTGTCATTCATGGAGTTGGGAGACAGATGCTCTATCGTCGCTTCAAGGGGATAATAGGAAGTGAGAAGATCCTCGCCATCAACACTGGAGGCTACAGGGCTGTCGTTCACGGGAGTATTAATCTTCAAGTTGTCGGGAGCCAGATGCTCTACTAGTATTGTCGCTGTCTTATCAATACCAGTCGTTGGCTTGAACTCAAAGGCGGCTTCAAGACGAGGATGGGAAGTTTGCAGTCCAGAGGTAAGTCCCTCTGAGTTGGTAAATGTAGACGGTCCAGCGCTGGAATCGACACTGGTAAAAGTCAGATCCGTGTTGGTGCAACTTGAGTTTACAGGATTATATCTCAAACTCGAAGACTTGAGAGGTGATACATACCTTTTCCGATCCGACACCTGATGATTCTTGAGCACCCAATTGATTAGCGTTGTGCATAGAAGCACTCTTGTATAGTGCATAGTGCTGCCGTGAATAGTAGCTATTGTGGGACAGTTTGGACCATTGACGGAGTTGAATGGAAGCATTTGCAGAAGAATGGTGAGAATGCAGAACCCGCAATCGACCGCATTGGACTGGGGTGGGACTCGTGCCTGGGACATAAATTATTTTAAAGATGTTTGCGTAAGCTCTGAAAGCTGACCATAGATGGCACCCACTTAGTCCGATCAAAGTCAGGACCAGTGATAGTTTTCAGTGGCCCTTTCGAATGCACAATCATGAGATGTGCCAACACTAAGCAGTCCTGCGACATTCATGTTAGTAATATGAATGCTTCGACTGGAAAAGCAGCCTAACAGAATATATCTCTGGATGTACAATGCAGTCCTTGGTAAAACGTCTCTGGTTAGGCCCCCAACTGTCGAAAAACACAACTGCTTTATGGTCAAAAAAAATCAAGACAAGTAGCCAATGTGATTCCTCCTTTTGGTGAATAGGGATAAACAGACGTCGAACATTGTCCAATCCAACCTGAAAGAAATCAGAAAAATGTCGCAGAAAAAGCTGAAAAAACTGACGACTTTGAACCAACGCAAAATACGCTCAATGCTTTCCTGGAGTTCTGGATGGCCAAGAGGTTTGCTTCCCATGAGTTGGGCAAGCTGCCGCAACTTCGGATAGAAGAACGTTGAGAAAATGATATAATCCCGTGGTGCAGGGGGCAGGTGGAGAAGAGAGCCAATGTGGACCTCATCAGAAGCCTCAGGCATCCAAACAGGATAATTAAGAGCCGCCACATAGATATTGATAAGCTCGTCGTTGGCGTAATTGCCCACATGAAAGCGCCTGAGGTCTGAAGGAATGAGTCTTTCACGGTGGAATTGGAAGGGCTGCTTAGAAGTTTCAAGTTCGGTAATAAACCCGTCCATCTTTGCTTGCAGTGTCAGATGTAGAAAATCAGCGGGATACCAGAAAGACTTACCTCGTCTCTAAGAACGTCAATAGAAGAACTGAAGGAAGATAGTATGGCCTGTTCTATTTTCCTCCGAATGATTTGAAGCTCCATGTTTTTTTTTCATTCTCAATGGTTTGACGCTCCATACTTTTTGACTCAAGCTTAGGGGGCTGAAATGCATGCCAGATTAGCTCTCAGGAAGCAGGGCAAGGCAATACATGCCTGATGTATTGTAGGTGTTGATTGACCGAGGAGATTTTGCTGGAGATTGTCGACTTCTTTTGGATTGAAACGAGCCACCCAAGCAGGTCGGGGAGCAAGCTGAGATGCGGGTAAGTGACTGGAGGGAATCTGAATAAACATACACTTATGCAAGAGTTGGGACGGTCATAATGTTTGCTCCACGAAGCGAGGAAGTTATTAATGGGTAATACTCCCAATCCCAACTCTTCAATACGCCACGAAGTCAATAGAGCTTTCCAATGTGACTTGATTTCATCGATACCAAGATCCAAGAGGACGTTAAGATCAGCCTCTTGCTCTTCACTAATCTCAAGCTCGGAATTGAGCATCAAGGCTATGGTGATCATCCAAAAGCCGCATGAATCACCATCTCTCTGAATATCCAATTCTAGTACGTCATATTTTCTGTCGGTAGCAGGCGCTGGCTGTTAATCCAATTTTGTGTGAGAAAGAGTGAGCGGAAATAATAACGAAGGTGCCTACCAACTGATCTGGACGTTGAGGTGAGAAAAAATGTCCCAAGAGTCGAACAGATTGAACATCTATTTTGAGATGTTTTTGCAAGGGCTCATAACAGATGCATGACAGGTTCTCTTGGAGATCAACATCACAGAGAAGCCAATGGTTGCGAGCAGGATCATGGTGGAAGACAAGTAACCGTTTGAGCGTCATAGCCTGGCTGTGTAACCAGGCCTTTTTCAAGACGCTGTCATCTGCAAAGGCCCTCTAAGGTAACGAGTGATTAACACAAATATGAGGTAAAGCAAGGGCTGCTCACCTGACCCGATGGAAGAATTGGCTCGTCGTCTGAAGATGTCCATACAATTTTTCTCAGCTGAGCTGCATCTGTGGCATACGAGGGTCCATACACAAGACAGCCATTGTTAACTGCAAGGCAGAGGGCATTGAGCAGCTCTACAACCTCCAGTACCTCGTCTTGTCTGAGACGGTAACTGCGGCTCCGCCAACGCTTAAACTCTATATCCATGATATCCAGATCTTCGAAAATTTCGTGGGATATCTGGACTCATCGTTGGAATCTTGTTAGAAAAGAAAGCTGTAGTACTGACTTGAATGCGACGGGTTTTGGGGGGAGGACTTGGGGGAGATGGCGTGTCTGACCCACTGTTTTGGGGGGGAACTTTGGTCGTGATAAACTTTCCTTTTTAGGAGGAAAAGGCGGAAGGATAGAATTAGGACCAGGGCCCTTGGGTCCAGGTTTGCCAGAGAATTTCACAGGGGATCCATTTTTGCCTCCACCTCTTTTCCCTTGGCCATTTTTGCTGCGGCCGGGGTGAAGTGGTTTCGCCTTTGCTGGTCTACCACTTGAAACTACGAATAGAGAAGATGACAAGATGGTAAGGAAATTGAGTGGTGGGAAAAGTACCTTTACTATTAGAACCTGAATGAACTGTCACTGCTCCTTCCTCTGCTGGACTTTCAGCATCTTCATCGTCAAAAGGATTCCAACTGGGGTCGTTCTCCAGTTTTGCAAGCAGCTTATCATACACATCGTCTACTGAGTCATCGGTGGGCAGGTTGGTTTTGAGTCCTTTTATTCCTGTGCCTGCACGTCGTGGGATAGATTGCATGCCTTTGGCTGCAGGCCCGTGTACATCAGGGCCACGCTCAATATCTGAATAGGGATGAGCGAGCTGAAGGGTAAAGGAAGTGAATGCTGTCGACCCAAATATTTTGCTGGTGGGCCTGAATCCCGGTGATACCGAGCTGCAACTACATGGTAGCATGATTTTCCTGTGGCGGCATACGCTGGACAGTTGCAGACAAGAGCACCATCAGCCTCTTGGACAACAATGTGAGTTGGTTGAAGCTTTTCTGTAAGCTTACGCTTCTTCTTCCTTTTCGGTCCATCGTCGCTGCCCATGGTAGATGAGACAGCGAGCAACTCTGAATTTCATATGGGCCCATTACCCAATCAGGAAAGCAGAGTTGGATCAACAAGTGAGACAGTCAGTACAGGCGAAGTCAACATCGGTGTTTATGCTCGATCAACAAGGTCTGAATGCTTGCTCAACAAGTGTCGACTTATGGTAGGTTTGGCTCAACAAGTTAAGAGTGAGTTGAATCAAGAAAGGCGACGTGGCCACAGGAGTTGAATTAGCATGTCGACGTACGGGTTAACTCAGGTTGTAAGGTAGATGTTAAGTCAAGATAATGTCTTCATTGGTCTTTAAGGTATCAACATCAAGACTTGTTTAAATCAACATCGCAAATGCGGGTTGAATCAGCATATGAAACACCGACCTGGGTCAACATGGCTGGCGAGAGCGGGATCAGCATAGATCAGCATTGCGTGCTTGACAACTCAAGATCATCAAAATGCAAGCTCAGGATATTAGACGAGGTCGGGTCAACAGGCGAGTACGTGGGTGAATCAACAAGTCATAATGTTGGTTAGGTCAGCATCGGCGCAGGGGATTAACATATTTTCGAAGCAAGATCATTGAAGACAAAAAAGGCCGACCCACTCAAATATAACAAGTTTCTCCTCTCGTTCCAATGCCTCAACGTACCGGAGATGATGTATTGCTGCAGGATTTTGTCTTTTTTTCGGGTGCCGCCTTTAAGGCAGGCCAGCGTCTGGCGCACCTTGACCTCTCTCCTGGAACCCCACATCATCGACGTTACTACTACGCTCTTCTACACATCATGGCCAGTGAGTTGGGCAGCCTGGTCCTAAGCCCTGAACATGGTGAAGAAGATCACTTTTTTTGAGAAGTGTAAAGGTTTCCTAGGAGATTGGGAAACCCGAGCCGAGGATGACGAGTAAGTTCCTGCTGCGCGGGGTACATAAGCACAACTTAAAACATGTCCCCAGACTTATGAAGGTAGTGCTGGTTGCAAACTACGCGCTCCAAATCCTTTCCTCGAATCGGCTCCCGTACCACCCGCATGGCTTTAATGAAGCGCATAAAATAATGTCAGTACCTCATTACATATTGTCTACGCGCCACTCATCCATGCGTATATAGGATGCGCTCACTGAGCCAGCCCATCCCAGAGCATAAGCAACGACTCACTACCGAACAACTCATTCCTGGAGACCGGTTGCTATATACGGCGCCGGACACGAACAACATAACGGTCTACGTCGTCCACGATTGTGGCCAATCATCCAGAGCGGGGAAATGGATAGAACTAACTCTTGACCGGTCGAGCCCTCCCATTCACCTCGATTTTGAGGAGAGTTGCACCTTTTTGAACCTCTGTATTCTTATTCAAGATTGGAATTTTACATGAGAAAGATTTGAGCCTGTTCAAAGCCCAGCATCGGAGGCATGCGTGCAAGAACTGACAGGCGCTCGCGAACCGCGACTCTTACTGAAACGCAGCTTATAACCCGACGCGCCACTTGCCAATCTTAAAGAGTTGATCACGCTACGGTCCAGGGTCCTCTCGACTCTCGGTTGATTCCCTCCTACCTTGCTACTGTCCCTCCACAGCTTCTTCAGGGTAGAACACAGGCTGTGTACATATGAAAGTGGGAAGGTGAACGTTTGCGTGGAGGAATGCTGTGCAGGTTATTACATAATTTGTGCTTGTTCTTTCTGATCTCTGCGTCGGTGCAAAGTGATCCTCCCGTCTCTGTGCCTTGCCTACTCCTCCGTCCTATTTATCCAAAAGCGACCGTTGTCCCTACCCGTGTCTCCTGCAGCTGCTCGTCCTTTCCGTGTGTCCAACACGTCCGTTGCGGTCGAAAATCGCCGTAGCCATCCCCGCTGTAGCCAAACACAAACAGCGCCATGCCCCGTCGCGCGGCAGCCCGCCTCGCCGACGTCCCACAACCAGACACACACCAACAAGTTGCCGAGCATCGCATAGCCCAGAACCTCGCCACGCTGCGCACGAGCTGGAAATGGGCGGCTTTCAGCCAGTTCTTCTTCACCTTCTCGCAACTCTTTAATATGGACGATGTCGCGCTGAATGTACGTCTTTCCCTCTCTTCGCGTGTTTAACTCGCGTTTTATATAGTGTCGTTTGTGTGCTGACATTCTGTTGTGTCCGGAAAGGACATCGAGGACGATCTCACCCGCGACACCACCATTTATCTCCCGCGCGTCATGGCCCGTCTCTTGTTCGTGCTCTCCTACGATAGAAAAGTCTCGTAAGTGCCGCCCTTTCATTAAATGCAAAGACTTGCGCGTAAACTGATCGCGACTGTGATCCAGGCTGGACAACTGGCAGAGCGCGCTGAGGAAGCAGCACAAGCGGCGCGACCCCGCGTCCAACCCTATCGGACCGGAGCCAAGAGGCAGCACGCCGGAGCCAAAGTATAGATACGAGTCCGTGGAGACTGACGAGCCTGCGCAAGACTTAAAGGAGGATGCGGACATGGCCGACGCTGATCCCGCCACCTCCGAAAAGGGCCAGGCCGATTCCGAGCTGCCCGACGATTCGGGAGCGAACACGGAGCCCAAGGCCAGCCCCGCCCCCGAGCCCAAAGAAGTGCAGGAAGAGGAGGAGGAGGAGGAGAGCAAGGACTGGCTCGACCTCCCGATGCAAGCCAAGCTCGACTCAATGCACCTCCTCACCGAATGGCAGTTCCAGAACCCGACGCGGCTGCGCAGCCTCATGAAGAGCGACGATGAGGATGCTACTTGGGTGCGCCTCTTTTCCTAATGCTCAAGACCTTGCCTCATTTCTTCAAACCTATCTTTTAACGAATGTGCAGCGCATCGAGCCGATCGGGTACGATGCCAAATCGAACGCGTACTGGCTTATTGGGGGTGCGCATACCTTCCTTTCGTACGGTCTACTTATTTGATTATGAGCATTCTCGTCAGCCGACCGCCTCTGGATCCAACGCGTGCAGCCGCGTCCTCCGCGGTACACTGCCACGGCATCTTCCCTCAAGCGCAAGCGACCCGAGAAACCCGCTCCCGTAAAATCAACCTCGAGGCGCGGGACCGCGAAGCGCGCACGACTAGCGAGCGTCAGCGAAGAGTCCGCCTCGCCTCCGAGGTCCCATAAGAAAGGAGCAGGTAAGGGCAAGGGGAAAAACACCATCACCGTCCCAGGGCGCGCGGCGAAGGCGCAGGCGAAGCTCAAACTGGACGCACAGGCGAAGGAGCTGGCTGAGATCAATCGCGCGGCCGGGCTCGGGCTCGATGTGGACGCAAGTGCAGAGCCAAGTACGAGCACGAGTAGGCGGCGTGCAAGGAACCCTGTCGCGCCCATAAGACCGCTGGGTACCCGCGTAAGTTCGCGCCTGAGGGGCTCCGACGACGAGGAGTGGCAGGCGGTGCCGGAGGACTGGTTGGAGGAGGGAAGCAGTAGCAAACAGACGAAGGAGAAGAAGAAGAACGGAAAGGGGAAGCAGAAGGAGGCGAAGACAGGCCTGGAGAGCGACGAAGGGAGTATTAGTGATTTGACGGAGCTGAGCGAAGATGGAGAGGGTGTGAAGGAAGAGGACGAGGAGGAGGAGGAAGGGGAACAGGACGAGGAAGAAGCGGCTGCGGAACCGCCCGTCGAACCTTCGAGTCCGGCGGCGGGGGAGACGCCTGCTGTCAAAGCCGAGGACGCAAGAGCAACAGCGGGCGATAATGATGGCCAGCCAGAGGGATTCGTTGAGTGGGAGACAGTAAGCGCGATAAAACAATCTTGGGTTACTGCTGATTGTGGACGCTGCCAGATTTGTGTGACACTGTTCGAGTGGGAACACATCGCCGATCGGTGGGAGAAGGCTACTCATTATGCGGAGAAGGCGCTGTATAAGGCTCTCACTAAAGAGATTATGCCCGTCATCACGGAGGAGCTGCGTGTAAGTTTCCTCCTCGCCTTCTTAATCTTGCTACTCACACGGGATCAACAGGAGATTGAACGCAAGCGCCGGCTGGAAGAGGCGATCGTGCACCGTAAGCGGTCTTCGCGCATCGCGAACAAGGAGAGCGAGAAGGAGGAGGCGCGGCTGCTTGCAAGGCAGAAGGCGGAGGTCGCGGAGACAAAGAGCCGCGCGCAGAGACTCGAAGCGCGTCTGGCGAAAGAGGAGGCGGAGAGAGAACGCAGGGAGGCCGCGCGGGAGCAGCGAAGGAAGGAGAAAGAGGAGAAGGAAAAGGCAGAGGAGGAAGCGGAAGAGGAAAGGTGGGATCCTCTTTTGTGTGTGCAACGCAATGAGTTGTTGACTGACAATTTCTCTGTTTTGTTTAGCGCGGAGATGGAGGTTGATGTCGTGGGTAACGACAGTCACCCGCCGCCGACGATGCGCGGGCCCGGATATGCACATGGAACAAGTGAGAGGAACACGTACTTTGCGCCGCAGCGGAACGGTACCGCCACGGCGAGCACATCGACGAGTGGTACGCGCACCCCAATGGGCGACGATTGGGTCCTCAACTGCGAGATTTGCCATCGGTCTGGCGTGAATGTTGTAAGTTTCTCTCGTGTGCAGGCCGATCTCGATTTGACAGCATGGCGGATTCAGGACGACGGCATGCCAATGCTTTGTTGCGGCATATGCTCCCAATGGCAGCACATCGCCTGCCATGACCACGCCGACGTACAGGCGGGGCGGCCCCGGCGCAATTGGGACCAGGTCGATTTTATCTGTCGTCAGTGCCAGACGCGGCGGATGGCGGCGAAGAACAACGCGAGGCAGTATCAACAACAGCAGTCCGTTCCCCCGCCGAATTCGTACACGAGCTCATTTATGTCACCCATGGCTCCTTCGACGTCGTATGCGTCGTATCCTCCGTCGCCGCCTATTGCCCGTGCGCAACGGGAACACACGCAGAACAACGCGTATCCGATCGCGGTGAATGGTGCCGCAACGTACACGCCACACACGCAGCCCAGCATGAGCTCGTCGCGGCAGCTGCCGTATCCGGCGCATCCGGCGCAACAGGTGCCTGCAAATTATCACCGCCAGGTGCAGCACGCGCCACCACCGCCACCACCGCGACTTTCTGCGGGGCCGGCTTACAGTGCGCCGCAGCAGCAGCCGTATCCGGCGTCGTACGATCGGGGGCAGGCGCAATTCCAGCCCATTGCTTCCAGTGCCAACCTGAATGGCCACCGAGCACCGGCAGCGTACCAGGTGAGCGATTCGATACCAGACGTTGGCGCGTAGCTGATTATAATGAATAATTGACAGCGTCCACCAGCGAATAATAATGCGCCTGGTTGGAATAATATGCCCCCAGCTGGATACGCCGCAGCAACATATGCGCCGCCAAATGGTGTTCCGCGACGAGGGGACAACGAGCGGCACCAATACGGGGACAATCCGCAATGGCATGCGGGAGGGTCGCAGCAGGCGGCGTTTCAGTATCATAACGGCCAATAATTACCTTGTAGAATTTTTGTATGCAGTGACAGTCAGTGTACAAATGTGATGACTCGATCTTCATCGATAGTAATTTTACATCATTGCGTTCTTACTTGCTCGTCGACCCGCGAGCACGAGCCTCACCCGTCTCCTTTGCAGGACTTTCAACATGGACTCGACGCCAGACCCGTCGACTTGTGCCCTAGATGCGTTCCGGACCTCGATTGCAAAGCGCGTTGCGGCGGCGCTGCCTCTCACGGAGGAACAGGCCTACGGAGGAGTGGATTATGGAAAGAAGGGCGTCGATTTTACCATTGCACTCCCGCGATTCAAACTCGGCAAAGTCGATGAGGTGGCGGCCAAAGTTATTGAGCAGGTCATTTTTTTGCGTCAAGCTAGGTTTCTTCCCGTTTTGAATTTGACGACATCTGCCCCCAGTTTCAACCCGATGAATACATCGAGTCCATCTCTGCCGACAAGGCCTTTCTGCACTTCCAGTGCAAGAGCCCGACGCTCATCCGTGACGTCCTCACGCAGGTGCACGCCCTCACGCATCTCACGCCAACAAATGTACCATGCTACGGCAGCAACTCCTCTGGCAAGGGCAAGAAGGTCATCATCGAGTACTCGTCGCCCAACATCGCAAAGTCCTTCCATGTAGGCCACCTGCGAAGTACAATCATCGGCGGCTTCCTGGCCAATCTATACAAGGCCTGCGGGTGGGAGGTTACGTCGATGAATTACCTCGGCGATTGGGGGACGCAGGTGCATGCAATTTTTTCCCTGTTACTTTTCTCCTTTGCTAACACGGTTTACGCCGCAGTTCGGACTGATTGCTACTGGGTACGAGAAATATGGCTCTCAAGAAGAGCTCGAAAAGGATGCGATCAAGCATCTCTTCGACGTGTATGTCAAGGTCAACAAGGATGCGGAGGCGGACCCTGAAGTCAAGGCCGAGGCAGCGCGGTGGTTCAAGCGGATGGAAGACGGGGACGAGTCTGCGCTGAAGAATTGGCGCGTGTGGCGAGCCATGAGCGTTAAAAAATACGCCGAAGAATACAAACGTCTCAACATCGAATTCGACGTGTATAATGGGGAGAGCATGGTGGGGAAAGAATGGCAAGACAAGGCTCTCGCTCGGCTGGAGGAACTGGGATTAATCGAGGACGTCGACGGCGCCAAGATTGTGAATCTGGAACAGTGGAAAATGGGCAAGGCAGTTCTCCGTAAACGAGGCGTGTACTTGTCTCGAATTGGCTTTTACTTTTCTCACTGTACTTCAGATGGCACGTCCATATACTTGACTCGCGACATTGGCGGGGCAATCGAACGTTACGAAAAGTACAAGTTCGACAAAATGATTTACGTTGTGTCTTCACAACAGGATCTCCACCTCCAACAGTTTTTCAAAATCCTCAGCCTTATGGAGTTTCCCTGGGCGGAGTCCCTGCAGCACGTCAACTATGGCTTGGTGCAAGGGATGAGCACTCGCAAGGGCACTGTCGTCTTTCTGAATGAGATTATCAAGGAAGCTGGACATGTCATGCACGAGCAGATGCAGAAAAACGAAGAAAAATACAACGCTGTTGTCGATCCTGAAAATGTCAGCATGGAAATCGGCATAACGGGAGTCAAGATTCAGGATATGGCCGCCAAAAGGTATAGTGTTTACGGATGGTCAATGCACGGTAACTGATGATGTACAGAATTAACAATTACACGTTCAACTGGGACCGTATGAAATCCTTTGAGGGGGATACGGGGCCCTACCTCCAATACGCCCATGTTCGGCTGGCTTCCATTGCCCGCAAAAACCCTCATCTTATTCCGTTACCTCCGCCTTCACAAATCGATACCTCAACCCTCGCGTCGTCTTCGCATGCTCGAGATATCGTGTTCCTCCTGGGCACGTATCCGGATGTTGTCAAAGTCGCGCTGAAGACACATGAGCCGAGTGGAGTCGTCACGTACGCATTCAGACTCAGTCATGCGATCTCAAGCGCATGGGAAGTGTTGGTGGTCAAGGGCGAGGAAGATATCGAGAAGGCGCGTGCTCGGATGTGGATGTACGAGTGCGCGCGAGATGTTCTGGGTGCCGCCATGCGCCTGTTGAGCATTCGGCCTTTGGATAGGATGTGATTGATCGATAGCGGAGTGTACATATATACTTTAAATCTACCAGCAAGAATGGTAAAGTAATGCTTTGCAATTTGAGCCCACGAAAACAGTAGATACAACAAAGAAAAGAAAAGAAAAATCGGACATCCTGGCGGTCTTTGGCTATCTATGTATCGTACATTGGTTGTTGCATCAGAAGCCGCAGCAGCCCAGATCTCAAGTCATTAAAGTTTTTTTCCCTAAACTTTTCGGGGTCTCTTTTTCACCTCCTCATCCTTGCAGGCGTGTAACATGAGCTTATTCGGATGACCTTGAGGGAAATGTCAACTGGCCAGCCCCGTAGAAACCGCTAAGCAATGTACCTGGAGTCATACCGGAATGGCCCTTCGACCAGTCGTACGATACAGCATACGCAAAAATAGATCCATTTCGGTTGAAAGCGGTGGTGGAGATGGGACCTGGGGCAGCATCGAACGCTGGAACGGTTTAGTGAGTTTGGACGACGACGAACTACAGTACACACTTCTCAGCCGATTTCGCGCATCCTTGTCCCAAAAGTGAATTGAACCGTCGGCTCCGCAGCTGAGAGGAATTACAAGTCAGATTAAGCAACAAGTAGTAAGAATAGAAGGCGACGGACGTCGAGAAGGTTCCGTGCACGGGATGGAATGAGATATCATTTACGGCGAAAACGATTGCCGCATCTTTGGTGGTTGGCGTTGAATCGCGTCGGTGACATTTGAAAGAGAAATTGTTCCTAGAGGCAGGATGAACGACGCGGAAACGTTGGAATCCAAAAGCTTACCCGCCATCCTTGTCTTCCACATACCTAGCATACATGAAGCATGCACGAATCATGCAAAGTACATGCAAAACTCACTGGATAGCAACTCTGCCCTCTACGCTACCAACAGCGAACCCGCTATTGGAGGAGGCAGTAAAGCAAGATACTACGCGTGTCTGCCATTTCAGGGGAGAGAGCATAGTCTTGATAGCAGAAGTTAGATATACCGGATATCGGTCAACAGACTGCCTACCTTGTAAGGTGTCGTGGGATTGGTAAGATTGAATATCTGAATATGGCGTTCGGCCGTTCCGACGACCATTAATGGATATTGGACGTCAAAGCTGTAGCAACGTTCTGGAAGTTGAACAGTCGCGACAGGAGCGGCAGCACGAAGATCCCAGTACTGGATGTGAATAGTTTGAGACCGAATAGCGCAAAATAAGGATCGCGCAGAGGCACACACCTTGATAGTCTTGTCCCAGCTGCCGGTGGCTAAGATTCCAGCTTGCGGAGTATCAACCCATTTGACCACTTTTATGGGAGCATCGTGCTGGGCGACTTGAGTCGCTTGCCCGGTCGCGATGTCAAACATGCGCCCAGCATTATCCGCCCCTCCGGAGAACACTTTGTTTCCTTCCTACAAAACATATAAGCACGCTGGGCAGGAAATTATAAAAAAATCGCGTCGGGGGACCTTGTTCCAACAAACACTCAACACGGGCCCTTCGTGCTGGTACATTGCCTTTCCTTGGCTTTGTCCTCCTGCACCGACCTCATAGATGCGAACCTAGCTCGAAACACGCGTCATAAAATGGATCCACGACCGCGAAAGGTGCGACGCACGCTATTGTCCCAGCTGCCTACGGCGAGGTAATCTGCCTGGCCAGAGAATGATAGGGAAGAGATCGAGTCGGTGGGGGGATCCCCCATCTCGATATCCTTCTCCGCCGCCGCCGCGTTGCCTGCATTGAGTCCTGTTGAGGTGGAGGAGTTGAAGAATGCCATAACGGACACAGCCACATCGGTTCAGGCAGAGTCATCTCGGACCCACAACTCGTAGTAAGTGTTACTTGAAAAAACAAAGAGAGAGAAAAAAAACAGAGCAAGCTACACGGGTAGTATAAGTACAGAAAGCGTTCTGATAATTCAAGTCAACTGCAGCATGCTCCCATCACCCATCGGCCCTGCACCGCCATCCATGGGCACATTCGCGACCTGACTGACTATCGTCCCCTGACCGGTGGTCCCCATCGCACCTGGCGCCATCAGCGCCTGCGCCGCTCCCACCAGAGCTCCTGGACCAACCATCCCGCCCGCCGCTGCCCTCGCCGCCGCAAGCTCTCCCCTCACCCCATCCAACACTCGCCTCAGCCCCAGCCGCTCTCCAACCAGCGCCGCTCTCGCGCTCTCCAGCCCCCTTCTCTCATCCTCCAGCACACCCTCCAACTCCTCGAACTGCTCCATCTTAAGCTCAATCTTCGTGAGCGTGAGCTTGATAAGAGCCGCCAGCGAGCTGCGGATCTGCGTGTCCTCTGCAGTGGCGAGTGCGGAGGCGGCGCTGGCGGAAGACTTGAGCGCGAGGGCGGCGGCGCGCGCGGTTTGCGAATGCGGAAGAGTATGTTTGTTTTGAGTAAAGGAAGGGGCCGCGTCGACCGCCATTCCCTCTCCAACCGCGGGGGTTCCACTACCCTCACGCTTGACACCACCATCCTCTGCACGCTCGTCTGTACTTGTTGCACCTTTATCTCCTGTGAGTTGGTGTAGTGCCGTCTTCGCCCCCTCCGCCGCCACCCCCGGGCCCATCACACCGGCCAAAAACGCGACGACGCTCATTACTGGGTTATCCGCCTGTTCAAACGGTATCCTCCCGTGGCGCAGCGGCCCCGCGGATGCCTCTGTCGCCAGATATGGATCCTCGATTGGCAGCGCGAGAAACTTGCGTAGACACTGCTGCGCCGTACGGGTGCCCACATACTCACCCACGCGGGCCCAGTCGTCGTCAAACATCTCCACGCCCTCGAGAAGCAATAAGGTCTCTGCGTCGCTCCAGTCGTCCTCAGCGCCGGAGGCGGCGCTGCTCGAGGTGGACGCGGTGAGTTTAACAAAATCGCCGCTGAACATGCGGGAGGGGAAGCGTCCGTCGAGATAACACGGTGCGCAGAGTGCAAAGTTCTTCTCCTTGAGCGCGTGATAACGCAGCGGCGTGCAGTCCGCACCGCATGTATCGCACGTATGAAGCCCAGTTGCACGTCCTGCGGCAGCACCATTGGTACCCACAGACCCGTTGGAAAGCGCGGCAGCCTCAGCGGCGTCGATGGGGCGTGCAGACTTATTCGAGGTCTGGTAGATGTTGGACCTCAGCTCAAGGGACGCGGGGGTGGGGGCGGGCTTTTTAGCGCCGTTCACGGCCGCAGCGCCAGGGTTCGCGGGACGTGTGCCCGGGTGCAGCGACTGCAGACCGCGTGGTGTGTCGAGGATCACACGGAAGTGACCAGTGAATGGCGGGGCAAGGGCGGCGGGGCGCGAGTCTGGGTCAATCTAGGGATGTTGAATGGTGAGTGGCCAACGGTTTCACGGCAAAAAAGAGACGTACCTGGTAATTTACAAGACCCCATTGCTCGAGGAAAGCATGGACGCGCATGATGGCGCAGACGTCCCCGGCTAAATTTCGACGACAAGCAGTGACGGTGAGGTACTCCATGGGTCGGAGTCTGTATGTGTTGATCATAAAGTCGCGGTAGTCCTTGTATATAGCGGGTGTTTTGGAGCGATTTCGCGAGTTGAAGAATTCGGGGAGCGCGCGCCGCTCGACAGGGTGGATTTTGGACATGTCAAACCAGGCAGAATAGGAAGGGATGATAACCTCGTGGGTTTGCGCCGCGAGGTATTTGCGCGCCTGGTCTTCGAGGCGTAAACGAGTTGCCTCGAGCTGTGCTGGGTCCTCGTCGTCATTTTCGTCAGCAGAGTCCGCCTCGTCGTCGGCGCCGTCGCCCATCGACACATCACCACCGTCGTCATCGTCTCCGTCCGCTTTGAGAAGTCTGGCGCGCCCACCATTTTCTGGACGGCTGGCCCATTCCTCACTGGAAAGATTGGCAAGGTCGGTGGATGCCAAGGGCTCCAGCTCCGTGCGTTTGCCACCGGCGGTGTCAAGGTCAACGTGATACGCGCCCTCGTCCTGCTCAGAGTCGCTCATCCGCATCCTTTTCGCCTCTGAAGCTCCAGGGGAAGGGGAACCCGCGCGTTTGGGAGAATCCATGTGGTTGACTTGCGATGACTTCGGATCCAAACACATGCAACCAAGGTAGGCGCCAGCCGGATTCGGCACGCGTTATGTAAGCACACAGCCGCAGCACAGCCACTCGCCAAATGTGTTGCAGAACTTTTTCTTTTCTTTTCTTGGAGTGTTTGTATTAATCCAATTTTTTTTGGAGCTTTTGGTTTAATACAACTTAGTTTGCAAAAAGCATTCCAAGCATATCTGTTAGTTGAATTGGGATTTACCATTAAAGCCAGGGAAGTAGTCCAGGAGCCTGAGGAGATGACATTACACACAGGTTTCAAGCCTTTCACTGGTTGAACATTTCAAGTTTTTCAGTGAAAAAATGGATGAATTTTGTTTTATGTATTACACCAAGTTTTCACTGAAAAAGTTGGTGAAAAACTCGAATCATTCTGGTGAATTATTTGAAATGTCTCAAGTTTTTTATGATTTTTTATGGGTGTCCTCTTTGGACAAAAATACATAGATTTTTGCTGGAAGGATGCAATGATTTCGTGAGAAAACAGAACTTGTTAGTGTCACGATCATCATGATTCATGATGATCACAACAAAAAACTCCTTCCTTTTACTGTGCCAACACACTCATATCAAGCCGAAAACTTTCTGGCTTCCGTCCAAAACCAATGTGCTCCCAACCAAAACATTAGCAATGACCCACAACAAAACTTTCAACATGGAGTACGAAAACAAAACATGGGTACAAAAACGAAATATGGGGCTCCAGATCTTGATTTCGTTCTGTGCCATGTTGATTTCGGTTTCGGTGCTTTGGTTTTGCCCTCCAGATTTTCGATCTTGCACTCTTATGTCTGGGTTTCACTGCAGATCTTGGCTTAGGAGAAAATAAAACATGTTTTGGTCTTTGGCACATGTTTTTGTTCCGGTCTGGGTTGTCGTTTTCGCAATTTCATTGCTTGGCACCCATTATTATTTTCCCGATCGATCACTCCTGACGAAAAAGTGCAAAGTGCCATCTCTCCAAGTCTTCCACTGCTCCGTTTCCTTCTCTTACCCCTATGTCTCCTCCTACCCGGGGACCATGCTCTCTGTGTCTACCTCAGGAATGTGTTGCGCACTCGGTATGTGTCCGCTGCTGTCTCAGATCCTCACAGTGCATGACCACTTCTTCAGCCCCTAGGGGCCATAGATGCCGACTGTCTCTGTGGTCATCCCGCAGATGCTCATGCCATCGTTCATCAACTCCCGCCCCAAGGCAGCTGCCCTGAGACTGGATGCCCACGTTTTGAAGGCGTAAGTCTGTCTCCAACCTTCCTTCAGCACACCTTATTCCTCTGTTTGCACAGACACGATTTGATCCTCACGATCCTGGAAGGACTCCATGCCTGCGTGCCAACTGTGGGCGGCCCTACATATCCCATGCACCAATCCGGCCTCCTGCGACGTGAGTGATTTTTGCTCATGCTCCTTTCTTCTCACCCGACACAGAATGTCTATGACCTCACCATGCACTCCTTCCAATACATTTTGGGGGGCATCAACTCATTTCCACCAACGACAATCGCACTGCGGTCGGCGCTCATCACTCGATGTGGGGAACAATTACAGGTTCATCGATGCCTCGTACTGGCCACCGCCCATACTCCAACGCTCAACGACTTGGAACCGGCAAAGCCAAAGCAGGTAGCAGCAAGACCAACGGTAAATCAGCCAAGACTTCACCACCGACTACATTGGAATTCACATTTTACCCTCTCCCAGTACGCATTTCTTTCCCTTATGTTAATATCTGCTCTACATCTCTTTTAGTTGCACTCGTTCAATGAAAGCATCGACACAGACCATGCGGATCTCTATCCCTCCGATCCTCGTATATTCGATGCCGGCCGGTACTGGCTTGCCGCCAAACACACGGGTCTCACCTTTTCGTTTGATATCACTTCATATTCGGATCCTGCTTACCCATTCTATTCTGAGCTCATGTTAAGATCACGTGCCCGCAGCTAGCATCATAACCAACTGAGCCAAAAGGCCGCTATGATCAAGTAATTCGATCATAGGCTGCGGACTATATATAGATGATCACAGGCAATTTTCATGCATGTGACAGTATCTCCCCTTTAAGACACTGAGCCCTCGAAGTGCGGAATGATCCGGAATGGATCCAAGATGTTCCGGAATGGAACCAGAAAAGCCCGGAATGGGCCAGAACCAGGACAGAACCCGGGTTGCACTCCCGAAGACCACATGATACATAGTAGACCCCCAGGTCACATGTTTGCACTCCTGACTTTCCGCCACAACGTGGTTTCTCAGAAAGGAAATCTTTTTGGGGCAGTGCCAGTCGGTCATCTCGATGACAGTAATGTTTGGCTACAACTTCAGGCCATCCGCTAACAAAGACACACAGCCCGTCCACCATCGTCGTCCCTCCTCCTGCTGCGCGCCTTCTCTCTGCTTAATCCAAACCCTTAAACCCTTCTGCCCGCTATCACGATAAACGACCCGGCTTTCTACTGTCGGCACAGTAATTGTCACAGCAAACGTGATCTCAAGTATTCAGCAACCGGTACCCACGCTGGCTGCTACTTTTACGCTGTATGTCGACCCCCTTTTCTGAAATCCGCCCGAATGTCCACACCAAGCGAGGAAACCTTGAAGACCACAGCAGCTAGAGCTGCTGGGTATACGGCTGCAGCGCCATCACAAGACCCATTTCCCCGCTCTGTCTAGTCTCAGAACCGCACTGAATGATATGATGCGCGAGACCGACAATGGCACCGTCCTTCCCTCGGCTCAACGTCTCGCACCTGTAGTCAAAGATTTCCGCGCCCGGCAGACGATGCCTAAGGTCAAGACACGCCACCCAAAAGCAGGAGACCCTTTGTATGGAGGCGGGGCAAGCAGCGGGAGTAAAGCGAAGCCCGTGAAGCCGAAACCATCAAAAGCACCAGCATTGTCTCAGCCGTCTCATCCCACTGCTTCCCCCTCATCACACTACCCGCTCCACATCCATCCACAGACACAGCCTACTCCAGCGCCATCGACTGGTTACTACAGGGAACAATCTTACCCACCACCCGTACATCCTATCCCCATACCGTCAACATCTTTGTCCTTGATGAGCTCCTCCTAGCTGCATACGCCCGACCATCCACTAGCTCCTATAGGTAATACTACCCTCATACAATCCTACTCAGCTGTGATGTATCCACACACTTTTTTTCACAATATATCTCGTTCTGCAATGCATATAGAGGGCCACTTACAGCCCACTTGAATAAATTACTGTTGAAAGCTCTATTTATTCAACCATTTATGGGCACTTCCAGCAAGGGCGAGCTCAGTTCTAATGAGCTTTCGATAAAAACTTAGAAATGCGGCTACTCAGGTGTTAGGGTTTTAAGGTTATTTGACTTATAACTTATCACCCGTGCTGAATTAGACCAAGTTCTATTACAGACTCAGAGAGCGTCAACATTTGGGTGAAGTTTAGTCACCCTCACGTTATCGCACTCGGAATAAAACAGCTACAAACAACTATTTCCTAATCCGGTTGCTACGAAGTAAAGGGGCCCAAGGATGCTATCCTTGGGCTGGTAACAGCTCGTATGCCGCCCTCTTACACCCCCCCCTCCTGGACAAACCTCTGTCGTCCATGAACTTATGCAATTACTCAAAATCCAACAGATCGTCGGTCGGGTCGCGGTCCGATGTGTTCGCTACAAAGGGTCGAACACTGTCGAGTAAAGTGGCGTCAGAGGCGGCGTCCTCCATGCTGCTGTCCTGATCGATGTTATTGATGGGTTCTTCCAAGTATGAGGAATGGTACGTCTCGTCTTCGGATTGAACGCCGTGAGGAGTGTCAGGAAGTATTTCGGCTCCAGGGTTATCTAGTCGTGCATCTTCACGAACGTTGCCGAGACTGAGGCCTTCCCAGGCAGGGACATTGTCAGCAGATAGTCTTAAGACGTCGTTGTTGTTTTGCGGGAAACCCGAGGTGAAATGTATGCCGGTGAGATTGGCTCGATTTTCAGACACGTTGCGCGCCGATCGAGCAAACGATCCGAGATTGAATAACTCGATGGATGAGTCAATGCCGATGCCGTGGGTGATGTACCACACTGCAACCTGTGCGTGGTTCATGTGGTCGGCGTCAAAGGGGTACTGGCTCATAGCCTCGTTATCCCCGACGTACCCTCCGATTTGGGCCATGCGATAATAGTATCCAGGGATTGAAAATATCTCGTGAGATATACGCACAAACTCACCATGCTGAAGGAATGTGGCGCGTCGATTGGGGGCGAGCGCCATGATGGTGTTGTATGCCATTACGTCGCCAGGGTGAGGAGAGGCGGCGTCGGATGTAGGTATGTCTCCGGACACAGTGCGCATTCCACGCGGCCATCCAGAAGCGGGACAATTGGCGTAAAAGCGTATAGCATCGGCCAAAGTGAGCCGAGTAGATGTGCGGATAGAGGTGTTCTCCTCAGTAGGAGGATCGTTGGGGTCGGCTGGCTCAATCGGCTCAGGACTCGCAGGTGAAGTACCAAGATAGTTTTGCCCTTCAAGTTCCGCAGGCTGTTGATCAATATCGTCCAGTGCCATGCGCAAGTCGTTGAGTGCGCGGGGCTGAAGAGTAGGAGCGCTTGAGCTCGATTCTTGAGGTGCGGGTGCGGGGGTGTCTACAAGCATTGTCGGCGCCTCTGACGTGGTGTTAGGAGCTTCAGGGACCGGGGCCAGACACAATTGTTCCTCCGCAAGCCACTCGTTGCGATCATGGAGTCCTCTGAGGATGTGGTCTTGTCGGCGAAGGATATATGACTCTCCTTCTGACTGCCAAGTGGTTGGGTCACCGCTGTATGAGCGGAGTATCCAACTGTAGTATTCGCGGGCGTAACGACACCCAGCGAGCAGCCAGAGCTCAAAGTTGACAGCCTCCGATAATGTACGGATCCGCATAGCGTGCCATGGACCAACAAGATTTGACTCGGTCGGGCGAATGGGGTGAGGGGCTGTGCAGTTGTGGCTTTGACAGTAAATTGCCCGTCCGCGACGCTCACGCTCGATAGCGACGTACTCTGGGTCGGGAGCGGGTATGTATTCCGGGAATTCGCCACTGAAAGGCGGTGGCGGACGTGAGAACTGGGGATGCCCGTTGAACGTAACGGCGCTGGCAACATCAGGAGTCGGCCCATACATTCGTGCACGTAGATCAGGGACCGAACGTGTTTGCTCATGGCGATCCCATCGGTCTCGTTCTCGGGCGTCCTGCGACTGTTGACGACGTTGTTCCCGGAATCGATCCACCTGGTGACTGTATGTGTTACGGATGTCCGATCGGTTGTTACTCCGTGAACGTTCCCCGATGTCATTGCGATCATCGGTACGGGAGGATCCAGCGGCATAGGATCGGGATCCTGAGCTACGACTAGAGCCTGCGATATTAAATCGAGTGTTAGTTGGACTATCAAATCCTCGCAACCCGGAGGACATATCCTCCTGGCGCGATGGTTGCTGTGACGGACCTGAGGACGACACCGCAATCAAAGGAGGAACAGAATCTCCTCCTTCGTCGTTCGGAGGGCCGAGTGGTGCACCCTCAATATAGGGAGGTGGTGGGGTTCCGAGAGGGATGCCCTGTTGAGGGACCCAGGTCGGATTGGCCGGGCTCCCGTCAAAATATCCGACGTGCAAGTGGCGGTAGTAGAATTGATTGGTGTGAGTACGAGATTCTATCCAATATTCACTGTCTTGCCATTTGCGAGGGGGTGACATGGTACCGGGGTGGAGAATCAAGTGGACCGAGAATACCCAAGCTTCTACTCTTGTAAGCATAGTGGAAAAGGAACGTGGTTGCACGTTCCCACAGAATGGGAGTGATCGTCTTGGCCAATCTTGATTATCGGTGGCAGTAGCCGATACATCAATCTAGATCTCTGCGTGGGAGATCTTTCCACGTCTTTGCTCCGTGGACTAGCAAGTAGTCGTCGAGGGCCTCCGTCTCATTCAGTTGCTTAGGTGTCTCCCAAGTATAATCTCCTGCCGTCCATTTGACACGAAGCTTCAATGAACGGTTGCTGGTCCACTTGTGAGTAACAATTTCATCGATAAACCATTCTTGATTGTCAGGCATCCCGAAATCATAGAACCGATTGGCCTCGCGACTCGGGAAAAATGGTTGTATCATTGGGCTCGTGGGCCCGTAACAGAGAAGCATGAAACATAGGAAAATTTCCCCGCTTCACAAGGTCGGCTGATAGTTCCAGTGTGTAATTGGAGGTCTCAGGATTAGCCCGAGTTATCTTGTACGGGCCGATGAATTTTACGAGCTCGTCCTTTTGGGAGATTAAGATTTTTGGTTGACAAGTAAACCATAGATCCTACACTGTAGGGAATTTCTTCCCTACGCCGTTTATTGGATTGGTGAGTTGAGTTTACGCGCGCCTCTATAATTGTGTCGTACGCTAACATGATATTCGCCAACGCGGAGTTGACAAAGTCACGGACACCCGGGAGTTCTGTTTGAGCTTCCCATGTATTGAATATTTTCGGTACGTAACCGTAATTAAGCTCGAATGGGGTGAATCCAGTCGACGCACTAATACTTGAGTTTATCGCAAATTCAGTCATGGGAATATGGTAAACCCAATCACGCTGGGTGGGGTCTACCAGCGCTCACAATATTTGTGAAATATTCCGAATGGCTCGTTCGGAGGCACCATCGGTCTGAGGATGAAAGGATGTTGACATCATCAGTTTGGTTCCGGTAAGTCTATGGAGTTCTCGCCAGAATTTAGATGTGAATTTTGAGTCACAATCAGATACTATAGATTTTGGGACACCGTGAAGACGGACGATATCCCTTACAAATGCCCAGGCAATATCCAAGGATGTACCCGTAACACGAAGGGGAGTTAATGCCACCATATTTGTAAGGCGACATATCACCACCAACAGATAATCGTATCCGAGGCATTTTGGAAAGGGACCAACAAAATCCATCCCAACTGATTCCCAGGGACAACTGGGGATAGGAAGTGAGTGAAGCAAGCCTATCGGCTTTTGTGTTTGCGATTTAGTCATATCACAGGCTGCGCAACTACCGCAAAATTTATCAATCTCAATTCCCATCTTAGGCCACCAATACCGCCGGCGAACATAACCGGCAGTACGAACATCCCCAAGGTGTCCTAACGTGGCATGAGCTTGATCTAACACCATCTCAGTGAATAATTGTTTGGTTCCATCGCGAGGGACATGAGGTAGGCATAAGCACTTGACCCCATCACGATTATTGATATAATATAGGTTGTCCTGCTTTGAAAATTGTGGGAACACAGCAGGATTGGCCACAATCTTTGCGAAGAAAGGGTCTTTGGGGTAGGCAGCCGCTAGTTCAGAGGCAAATGTAATGTCTCCTTCTAAGAATATTTCATTGGGCGGTTTGGCGGCCAATGCTTCCTCGAGTGTGACAGAAGACATGTCGCGCCCGTCCATTTCCATTTCTTCTGCATTGTCGTGAAGCTCTTGAGCTTCAATTATCCGACCTTCTATCGGATGCTTTATTCGGCGGGCCAGGATCACTGGATCCTCCTGGCGCAATTCTGCTTCCCGGAGACGTGTCATATATTCAAGGCTAGGATCCAATCGGACGTCGGCATCAACGAAATCGTGAGGGAGGTACAAATCGTCCTCTGTATCATTTTCGTAATACCTGATAAGGCAATCCGCTATCTTATTTTGAGCACCCTCAATGTGGGTAATCTCAAAATCAAACCAAGACATATATTCATCCCAGCGAATAAGGCGTCCATTCATACCATTTCGTCCAGCTGTCTTGACACTTTCTAGAGCCTTATGGTCGGAAGCAATGCGAAATTTCCGACCAATTAGTTTATCTTCCCATTTTATGAGAGATTCTATAACGGCGAGTGCCTCTTGTTCGTAAGTTTTGTAGGAACGCTGAGCCGAGGTAAATTTCTTCGATAGGAAGCCAGCCGGACGGCAGGTCTTCCAATCTGGACCTTGTCCGTACATTGCGCCTACGCCCACTACTGACACATCACAAATTATCCAGATAGGGTCTGGATTATTGGGGTCAATAGGCTTGAGTATCGGAGTCTTCCGAACTATAGCTTTGATGCGGTCAAGACATAGCTGGTGGAAGTTGCGCCAGACAAACGGTTGACCACCACGGCAGATAGATTCTAGAGGTGAGGTAAAATGCGAGACTTCAGGTAAAAAGTGAGCTAGGTATTGGATTAATCCCAATAGGCGGAGGACTTCCGTGTGTGACCTAGGTGATCACCAGTCTAATACCTTTGTCATTTTATCCTCATCAGCATGCAGTCCTCGGTCATCAATGCGATGGCCGAGACAATCCATATCTTTAGAATACAGATCACATTTCTTCTTACTTAGGTATAGCTTTTGCTCCCTAAGGCGGTCGAACACTAGCTTGAGGTGGTGTTCGTGGTCCTCGACAGAATTGGAAAATATAAAGATATCATCCAAATATACGTGAATGAAGTCGCCAATCACGTCACGGAATATCCACTTCATTAGGCGTTGGAAGGTAGCAGGCACATTGCAATCGCCTTGTTGCATTACATGAGATACGGTGGTCCTGAAAGGAGTTGCAAAAGCCGTCTTCCAAATATCACCGTCAATGATGCGTATTTGCTCATACACATCAGACATATCAATTTTTGAACAATGTGGCGCTCGGGCCACATCCATGCGAATTGTGACCTGGTCAGGAAATGGTGTAACATCTTTGACGGTGTTCTCGTTTCTCTGGCGGGCGTCAACCACGGTACGCAGTTTGAGATCTTTCTTCGGTATGCATAGTAGAGGGGCGGCTTGGGGAACCGGCTTCATCTCCCACCAACCCGCCTCCATGTATTTGTTAATTTTGTCTCTTAATTGGCCTCGTAAGGACTCAGGGCAACGCGGCATATGGTGTCTATAAATTTGAGTGTCATCAATTAGATGAATTTCATGGTTAATTTCTTGTAACGGTGGGAGACATAGAGGAATGGGCCCCATGAGGTCGCTACATACGTCAAACCATTGGTCTCGGAGTCGGGGTATACAGTTACTTTCCGCATCCTCTATTTCGTCCAGTATTCTTGCGCTCCGAATAGCAATTATTTCGGAGGCAGCCTCGAGGGCTTCGTCGTTGATACCATGAAAATCGTAATCTCCAATTAATGAGGTTCGCCAGTTAGAAGAGTGAATAGTGAGCTGATCGCGAGTGAATAACCCAGGTGTCCCAAAACGGGCATTTCGAGGGAGATCTATCGTGATGTCGGGACGATAGACGGGAAAGCGGACCCACACGGGGTTGTGGGTCCAGTCGACAAGGGGTTTGAAGTTGTCGAAGTTATTGTCAACTTCATCCGAATTGTGGGTCCCAGTGGCACTGTGGGTGCCAAGAGATGGTTTCGGATCATCGGAAAGGTTCAGCCGATCGGGCGTAATTCCAGGTTGCCCATCACACCCATCTGTATCTCGTACTTGGTGTATATTGCCGGGTACGAATTCGCTTTCCAATCACATTATCTTAGGGTCGTTCTGGTCAAGTGTAGGGAGGTGCATATCCTCCGGTTCATCAATCTCCTCAATGGTTGGTCTATGACGCGTATTGAGCAGCACACCATAGGTCCTTTTAGCCAACAAACGGTGGTTATCATGTACAGGTAAGGATGGAATATGATTCCTGTCCCATAATATTGAATCAACATTATCCAGTTCTACCAATCGGGAGTAAGAGGGGTGGTCAGCTTTACCACCCGTCTCTTGTCAATTTCCTACAGCAGTCGGGGGGGAAGCTTTTCCCTTATCCATGGTGTCACCCTTGCGGACCTCATTCCGCCCTGTTAGCAACGCTGCTTCCTCTAGAATGGTGAGCGCTTTAATAACTTTCCCGTTCGGATAAGTAATAGTACGATTTCCAAAGTCCATCACCACTTTATGCCGGTTTAGAATAGGGGTGCCAATTATGCCGTCGTAACGGTCAAGGTTAACCTGGTCAAAGTACGTATATCCTTTAATTCCGCCGAAATTGATAGGAACTCGGGTCCCATAGTTGATACGGGAGCGACTACCCACACACCCTAATTGCAATGTTACCTGCTCCGTCAATTTGATGCGTGGAGCTGAAGCGTGAGCAAACTTGGGAGTTATTGAGTTTGTTGTACTCCCCGAGTCGTACGGAAGATACGCCATCTGGCCGTTAACTTCATGTACTGCGGTAAGGCATGAAATGTCTTTCCGCGACCGAGTTGGTTGATCCATCAATCCGACTGTACGAGTTCCTTCACGCACGTCGGTTTCTGGTCGTCGAACCGTAGACGAATGTTCGATGTTGTTAGCGAATGTTTGTACTCGGAATCCAGGTATGGCATTCACATCGTCCATTTCCGGGTCAAGCGAGGCTAATCGCTCATGGAAAGATATCCCAGGGAGCAATTTGGGTTCTATATCGCGAAACCCTCGTGGATCTCGAGTTCAGCAGCTCTTTCTAATATAGCCTCTTGTACTGCGGCGGTATGCACCGGAGCGAAGTCGGGGTTGAGAATGTGGCTATCAGGGAGAGGGGCGAATTTAGTGTATACCGACTTATCGGCGCGGAGATAAGTGAGGCAATATTGCGCCTCTGTCCCAAAGATTACGACTGACTTGATTATACAAGTGTCTTCCTCGTAGTCATTGGGCAGCGGCATAAAGCTACCATAGGGTTTCTCGCTTGTACAAGTGTCCCCTGGTTTGAGGTTGGGGACGACCCGACTAGCCCTGATACTCACTTCGGGCTCATCTTCATGAGATGTGTAGTACCCTTCAGAACCGCTAGAGGGAGAGGAGGGTCTGGGGTTGACCCGCCGTATTTCATTCTGATCTACACCCTGGGCATCCCACAATAAATCTGACGAATGAGGAGAGCCAGGGTAACTGGGCAGCTGAGACGCCAGAGTCCCACCGGAACCAGTTGATGGTGCTGGTGAGTTGGCCCTTTCGCTTTCGGAGTCCGACGAGACGTAAATAACTGGCACGATAGGCACATTCTCCACGGGAAAAGCCCCGCTAGCAATGGCACTCTCCGATATGTCGGACTCTCATTCAGAGGAAGCCAGTAGCAAATCATATACGCGGGCATCGACCAGGGCCAAGTGGTCTCGAATTTCTTGTTGGGTATTCTCGTTGAGGCAGGTAGCCAATCGGTAGTTATCCGCCCAACCCTGAGAGTAGGATCCTCGAGGTGCGTTGGCCTCGATTTCGATGGCTGCTGCGGCATTAACCCGCAGATTCAGGAGGCAAAGAAGCTCTCGTTGGTACCCCTCCATCTGATTGATATATTCTTGGAAGTAATTCGCTCCAGCCGTAATGTGCGGGGGTGGTAGTGTTGAAGCATCCGGATAACTGACCATCAAGCGGGGAACGGGATGGTTCATGAGTTGCACGAAGTTACAGTGAACTTGCTCTTCATCTCCAATAAACAATATTGAAGTTATTTCCTCGTTATTAACAGGCGAGCTACCACGCTTGATGGTAGCAATCTCAAAGTCCTCGATGAGATCGTCGTATGTAGGGTTAACAAGGCGAGGATAGGTGTAAATTGACTTGAGGCGACGACGCTCCATGCGCTCATCTTCCTCTGTCCAGGGGCCTATCCCTAGACTCTCGTACTCATTACGAGCTTGTTTGACATCCCACCACAATATCTGGCCGGGTTCATTCATGATGTCCGGATGAGAAGTTGAGACAGGTGAGCTAGAGGCAGTATGATTTCGAATACCACTCATGTCCTCCGCGTTAAACTCGAATTCAGGTTCGTCGTAGTCAATGCGCATTCCAAAGTATTGGCGGCGCATCGCTGAAACACGCGGCTCTGATAGATCGTTATCCATCAGGTCGACCAGTGCGTCCAGGTCTGGAGCTTCGTGGGGATCAGGACCCTCATCGGGGTCGGGTTCAAATTGCGACCCTCCCCATTGGTCATCCTTTTCTCCAGTGGGTAAATTACCATCTTCTTCATCCCCTTCTTCTTCCTCAGCATAGCTTTCTAGCACACGCTGCATAGCTACTCTCGGTTTTTCAGAAACCGAGGTTGTTCTCCATATCGGGGACACTTGGGATCTGAGGCGATATGCCCGATATTCCCACATTCGAAACACTGCTTCTGTAAATGGGTCGCCATTACAGGAGGGTGAGCATGACTACTTCCTCCATGAGCACTTGACTGCACTCGGCCCGGGTTATGCATAGTGGCCATCCGGCTACTCGGAGTTACGGGTGTCCGTAGATTCGAAGGTCCAGACCTTGAATTATTCGGTGCGCGGGCTCCCGATGGAGCCGCTACGGAAGTAGTTCGTCAGCGGCGCGTCAATTTGGCGGCTACCCAAAGTTGGCGTGCGTGATCTAGCAATGCTGTAGCATCCGAATATTCTGGAGTAAATCCACGGTCCCGGATGAGTATATCATACATATCATCCGGGAGTAATTTGAGGAAGGTTGACCTCATTGTAAAGTCAGACGGTCTTTCACGCATTCACTGACCGTATTTCCGTAGATTGTTCATCAACCCATCAGGTCCAGTGTCGGTATCATACTTAACGCTCTCGAAGTCACGCATCACCTTTTGCGCGTTGGCAGAGGTTATAAACCTCTTATGCATAGCACACATAATGCCTGTAAAAGTCTGGTCGAAACCAAGATCAGCCGTAATATTTTCAGTACGTTCTGTAAACCATTCAAGGGCGTGACCTGACAGCACTCCACCTAGCATCGTAACACGGTACTCATCTATATTCCGATCATATCCCAGTATTAATTGGGATTGACACCAGTTACAAAACTGCTCCAGTAATAATATGAAGATTCTGTGGTCGTCCACTCCTGAATATTTACTAGGAGGGTCAATCTTTACGATGTGCATGCCTGGGGGGAGGGTAAACACCCTGCCAAACTGCCTGTCTATGGTGGCCCGTATCAACTTGGACATTTCATCCGAGAATTCATCAAAGACGGTTACAGTGGTGCGTCCTGCAGGCGCACTCTGCATGCTTGACTCATTTTGACTCAAGCCTGCAAATGAAGTAGCAGGCATTCGAGTATCAGGCAATCCTCCAAAACGTACTGCAGTGGAAGTGCTGCCTATGTCCTCGAACCGAGCTGCTCTCATAGCCGACGTGGGCTTGTATCCAGGAACAGCATTGGATTTGGGATTTCGTTGGCCCTTGTTGACAGGGTGCGTAGGTTGCTGTCCAGCCCTAGCGTCAGGTTGCTGGTTAGAAAAGGCAGCGGATGCCTGTCGTTTGCGATTCACAGTCTTGAGTACGCGTTGCTCAAATTCTCCGTCCGTTTCCCCTGTGCGTTGAGGGGAGATAATATGATTCATTTCATTTCGCAGGTCCAGTGGAAAGTTGACGGTCTTAGCCGTCTCGGGGACTGTGGGTAGAGTCGGTGCACTACTCACGGACTGTGATACCGTCGAGATGAGCTTATTCAGCTCTACTTCCGATACGCCTATGTCTCTGAGCACCTGTATATTATCATTAAGGCAGCGGTTAATTTTACCCTTTTCAGAAACTATCTCATTGTGAAGCTCCTCGATATTATCCGCCATGACGTTTCACAATTTCACCAAGCGTTGGTGCATGCCTTGCAATCGTTCATGTTGAGACTGCATGCTCACGGTGGATGCTAGTAAATGAGAGCGACTTGTTGAAATCATACCCCGTAAGGCATGAAGCTGACTTAGGTCTGCTTCAGGTATTGCGCCGGGCTGTATCTGTTCGATAAGGTTTGTGAATGGCCCAATAATTGGGTCGATTTCATAGTTCGGAATCTACCCTTATCCCTGAAATAGTCGCTTCTAGCGACGACGCCGAGCTGGGGCCTCGGCTCGCTGACCGAGTGCTTAAAGCTGGTTCCGATCCATCAAGGATTTGGATGGCCTGTCCAGTTCTTGTGTCTATCAATATGGTGGATCCATCGGCAGTGGCCACATAGCGAGCTTGTAATCCCATGGGTGGTAATGGTAATGGAGTTCCGCGGCGGGAACTCTGTCTGCTTGGGCTCGGGTGTGACGTGGCCAAGTAGTAATGGGTGGGGCCAGATACCCCACTCATAGGGTCGATCATCGGGCTTAATGAAGATCGATGTTGCCCCGGGTTACCCGGGGTGTTGTGAGTCGGGGAGGCGGCTGTTGAGCCGCTTCTCGACATGTACCAAGTAAATCAGTTGTTTTATTCCTTGAAGTCAATAATTTGTTCTTTTGAAGAAAAGAACCAAAGAGATTCAAAAAAGTGTTAGGGTTTTAAGGTTATTTGACTTATAACTTATCACCCGTGCTGAATCAGACCAAGTTCTATTACAGACTCAGAGAGTGTCAACATTTGGGTGAAGTTTAGTCACCCTCACGTTATCGCACTTGGAATAAACAGCCACAAACAACTATTTCCTAATCCGGTTGCTACAAAGTAAAGGGGCCCAAGGATGCTATCCTTGGGCTGGTAATGGCTCCTATGCCGCCCTCTTACATCAGGCCAGCATGTCATCATGATGACATGTCTACACCGCCCCCAACAAACTTCCCAACTCGGAAGCCACGTTGCGGCGGAAACTCAACAAGTACATGTTTGACCTGCCGGACGTTCCCGAGTTCAAATGATGACAAATTAAATCAGGTTCCGCCAGGCCCGAAAAAACTGCCACCAGTAGATTGAACCCGTGACCGGTTGTACTGGATCATACTGTTAAGATCACGTGCCCGCAGCTAGCATCATAACCAACTGAGCCAAAAGGCCACTGTAATTTGATCATAGGCTGCGGACTATATATAGATGATCACAGGCAATTTTCATGCATGTGACAGCTCAACGACGAGGTCCTGACACACGCTTCCAGCAAGGAACTCTCTTTTTCGGCTCAACCACCCTTGCCGCTGTATCCTGCTGCATATGGCAGTCCCGATTGGCACAACATGCAGCTTATGGGATTTCAATGGGTCCTTGTCACCATCAGCCAAAACCCTCCAAAGGGAGGCGACACTGGCTGCAAGCTTTCACCATTGAACCTTGCATGGAATGCCTTTACGTTCACTGGTCTCATTAAACACGGTGGTCTCAATAACCCAACCACTGGTCGTCCATACTTTGTGCTTGGTGTCTCCACATTTTGTTAAAACCATCTCTCACACATTGCGCAGCTCCAGCCGTTGGACCTATTGTGGGATGTCCCCCAAACATGATTGGCCGACATGTTTGCTACGGACTCTGATTTCTTCACTCGCTCACTCCCTTTGCTGAATCTCCAGTGTGTTTCCCCACATGTGGCCAACCTTCTGCCGGCCCTTCAGCCCAGCGACCATCGGGCCCCACTGGCGTTCCGATTTCTGAACGGGATAACCGTGTGTCTCGTAGGCTCCTAACCAGTGACACTGGGATGGAGGAAATTTATGTGAGTCTTTCGCTTCGCATTTGAGGGTACACCTGACCTTGGGATCCAGGATGATGTGGAGGATGAGGACCTCAAAGAGGCCCTCGCTCGTTCAATGCTCGAAAATGTCGCAGGTTCCTCGGCTCGGCCTGTTGATAGCGGGTTCCAGCGTCCATTGGTTTGGTGCCCCTTTTCACCCGATGTCACACAATATTCATCTCACTCTTAGCCACCAATACCAACTGCACGTACACGCTCTCTGACCTCTTCTGTATGCTTTCACATCTTTTACTGCTCTATCTGTCTTACACAACTGTTAGTCTCCACCATCAAACCGGCGTCACTTGAATCCACCAATCAATTTGACGCGCAGCCCATCACCTGTATGTTTGCTACCACTCTTCCTGCTGTTCTCACAACAAGAGTTTGTAGCATGAGATTATTCGTCCCACATTCCGCACTGTGGATGGTTGGGCAGATGCTTTCCGGACCACCCTCAACAATACTGACGTCTGGAGAGTGCATGGCCGAACAACGGAATTGACTGTCAGGGCTATGCTTGCACACATCAGCAGTTTCTTTGGTGGCCCTGCGTACGCACTGGAGAACATCCGGGACATGGTTCTCATTGAGCCTGAGGGACGTTTTGGCTTTCTGACCTGGAATCAGACCTTTACAGTGTAAGTGGTCTGTCGGTGTACTTCTGGCTTATATGCTGATCCTTTCCAGGGGAGGATCATATGGTGTCGGAGTGTTCAAGAACACAATGACCGAGCTCATGAACTTGGTCTTTTCTGACGAGACTGTCTGGACGATGATTGGTGACACCTACGTCATTGATGTTACTCCCGAAGGAATTGTTCCAGACCCTACCCACCAGCGTTCCTTGAGGGCGTATGGGTATGCCTGTATGTTGTATATCCTGCTTTAATAGTCGCTACCCACTCAGCTATCCATTGCCTTTGCATACGCACTTCTCAAGCCCGATGGCGATCAGAAGGTCTTGGAGGACATCACCTTCCTCCAGCTCGCTGCTCCCCAGGAGGCGCAGATTCTGCAGCATTGGCCAGCACAACCGGCCGGCTTCATAACAGACAAGGATAATATAAATCTCTGAGGCTTGACAAATCAGTACTTCGGCAAAGTGGTGTGTAATATCTATTGGGTAGTATCGATACACATGCACTCAGTCCTTCACAGCCAGAGACGCTTGGCAATCTCTCAAAAGAGACTCTGGCGGGATATTCAAACAGAGTTCGCCGGCTTGTGCTCTTTGGGTCTATGTTATATCCATGCACATTGACCTTCCGTCCGTACCGGAAGCTCCGGCGTTCGGAGCGTCCGGTCTTTCGGAAAGTGTCGGTCCGCCTTTGGACCAACTCGGCTGATCGGGTTTTCACGCAATGAAGGATTACTGAGCGTTTCCCGTTTATCCGTTCTCTATCTCATCCATCTGTCTTCTCCGTCTCTGTATGTACTTCGCTTTGTTATATTCAAGTCCCGCTTTTGGTAGTCGCTTTGTCTTACCTTATTAGGATATTGATCTTCAACTACTATATAAACCTTATGTACTATGCCTGTATTCTTCAGTTTGATTATCAACGTGCTTTGCTCTTTGCTCTGCTCTGAGTCGTTCCCGCTTCACCGGAACTTCCGACTTCCTACTTCGTCCTCTTCAGCACGGGTAGTACGCACACCCTTATCTTCCTGTGGTGCTTGCGCTATATCTACTGACTTCTGCTCTTCCGTCCTTCCGGTCTTCTTGGAACTTCGGATCACTTCTTGCACTTGAACTCCCTGTGAGATGAGATCATTTACAGTCAGCCGTACAAACATGTCTGGAATGGAAGATCCCATATCTGCTATACATGCCAGCATTAGATTTGCTAAACGCGATCCCCAGTTGCCAGATGCTGTGGTCAGAAGTTCAAAGTACATCTGCGTGCTGAGCTCATTATTGTGTTTGATCTGATCTATAATGGTCTCCGCAATTGTCTGTGCAGAGTCATTGGCCAGTTTAAATGTCGAGGGCTTTAAGAGGACGCCTTGTGATGCCTCAAGGTCATCGCATTGGGCTTTCAGCATGCGAAGGTTCAATAGATCTTTCAGGAAATCTTTGTTCAGATCCTCCTTCTTCAGCTTACATGGCGGTGGCTGGTTCTGATCGAGCAACCGGTTGAGCCTCTGAGTGCGCAGCGAGACATTCCTGGGCTCCGGGTTCTCAGTTGGAAGTCGGAATTTGTCATCTGATGACTGGGGATCTAGCAACAGAAGGCCATTTGCAGAGTTGAATTCAGCCAAGAGGTCCTCGGACCCACTGGGTGTTACATCAACATTTGGACCACGAATCACATACAGTGACAAAGAAAAACTTACACAAGATTGGATTCAGGCTCCCAGTTGTCTTCGGCTGAATCATAACCCTTCCAATGCACAAAGTACTCGCTTGCCATCCTACAAATATTGTATACTAAGCATAGGCAGAGCAAAAATAAAATAAATGTAGACCTACCGTATTAACCTTTGTTCCCCTAATTTCTTCAACTTCAAATTCATCTGAATCTGATTCAGCGAGCGCTTGACGCTTGGATCTCTGCTTCTGGGTCAGTCCAGTTGCACCCTCGTTATTCGAATCGGATTCTGTGAGTACTCGAGCTTTGCGTTTTGCAGTTTTGCGCGCAGGCAGATCACCCCAGTCGCTATCTGAATTCGGTTCACTGAGAATAACATTCTTCCGAGCTTGGTTTCGTTTTGATTTCCGTGGCGCCTCAGACTCTGATTCCTCGATGGGATCCTCCCAAGGCTCAGTGCGTGCGGTTTGCTGTTCAGCAGAAGATGCTTCCGGATCGGTGGCACCGGTTGCAAACATCTCCGATGCTGAGGTAAATGCTGTTAGCAGCAAATCAAAAGTACAATACAGATACCTTGTGTATGCACCAGATTTGGAAGTCAATTCACCGCTACGATGACCGTCAGGGTTCTGCTCAACAGACACATCTAGTAACGGAACTGGGTTCACGATTTTAGCAGCAATACCTTATGAAATTGAGATGACTGTGGATGCTCACTCGTTTGCGATGTCACCTCTGTATTTACACCAGCCACAACTTCCTGAGCGCTCAAGTTTGCGGCAGGAGTTACCAAAAGGTCTGCAGGACTTGGCATAGGATTGATACCAAGTGAAGCGAAAGAACTTGCCTCCTCAATGGCACTGGCTGAACTGAACTAGAGGTGGTTGCACTTGAGTTGTCAACATCCATGGGAGCAACGTTCGCAGATGTGGGCGGACCGCAGCCATGGGTTTCTAAATATTCCAGACACATTTTTCCGTTGATTCCCTGGTTTATCCTATTAATTTGCATCAGTCTCTATCTTGTTGCAGGAGGCGGTCTGAGATACCATCCAGTCTTCCGTTCAGAATAATGTTCCTCCTTTGAACGGCCATGAAGGATAACCATCCAGATTGCCTGTAGTAAACTATTCAAGCAGTATCAATGAAATACAAGGAAGTCCATACCTCATCACCGTGCAAAGGTCAACTAACAATCTTGTCAAACGAGTTGGGCTCCATCTCTTTGCGACTTGGTTTTGGCAGGAGATTGTGCTCTGTCGGCAAAATCTTCTGAGGAAGATTGCGCCCCAAAATTGCTTCCCGAATTTCTCACTGCCTTGTTTTGAATGCTGGCTTGATTAGACCTAGAGAATATTCCCCTGCAATAACATCACTCCACCAGAAGTAATATCGCCTGTAGAGACACATAATCTCATACACATCGTCATCTTCGATATCCAGTGGCGAGGGCTCAAGTTTCTGCATTTTCCCCTCCTTGTCGACGTAAACAGTGTGCTCAAGCAAGGTGTTGACATTGAACCCCAATTTGAGATGGCATTGTGCGAAGAAGTTTTTCAAACAGTAGAGTCCTTCTCTTCCGAGGCGGTTTGCCCGTTCTCGATGCTTCCCAAGAACAGTGTCGTTCTCACAGTAGTATTTCCGGGTGCTATCCCGAATATTGGCTGCCGGTGAGTGGAGGAAGTGGAGTGACGGTGAGTAGAGTGTCTGAGTATTATGAGAGGTCCCTGCCATGCTCGGATAGATGACATAGCCGCACCGAATCTGACGGCCAAACCATTTAAAATTTTTGTTTGCAGTGTCCATTGATATCCATGCCTCGTAAATTTGTTTGACATATGTTGGAGTGGATCCAGTGTGAAGGTCCCTCCCCTTGAACAACGTGAACAGAACGTACTCATCTGTCTCGCGTAGATAAATGGCACCCCGCATCCAGAGGAATGGTCCCAAGTTGCTACCAGGGGGAAGGCGGAATAATATAACAAACAAGGTGAATGCAATGGCATCGTCCTGGAAGTCACCATGAATGTAGCCCTGCGCTCCAATACTGCTGCGAAGCTGAGCGAGGAGAATTGTGCTAAAATGCAGTTGATGTACTCCCTGTGGCAGTTTATCCGTGGCAGCTCGAGGTTCGTTGACGGGTGGAGGCTGTAGGTCAGGTCTATGGGGCAAATTGAACTCTTCAGGTGGTGATTCCGCCGTAGTCGATCTCGGATGAGGTTCGTTCACCGATGGCAGCGGTCAGTCGGGTCTGTGGGGGAAACTGAACTCCTCAGGTTCAGGCAGTGGTCGCTCCACTGCCTCCAACAGAATATTCTTTAGACCATCTACTCCCTGAGTGACATCGAATTCAGGAGGTGGACTCTCGGCCCACAAACCAATATCAATGTCGACCACGTTTGCTGCACCAGAAGCATTCATTGAGTTGGCAGCTGGTTGGACCAGGATCAAGTCCACCAAATGCGATGACATTGTTTTCCAGAGCGTTGAACTCTATCATATCCCATTTGAATCGGGAGATACAAAGCGGCATGATGAGGCAATAAAGCTGATGTAGTATTTGAAGAACCTCCTTGATGATAGCAGCGGCCGGCGGAGTATTCGTCTGCACAGCTGGCATAAATATCCCACTCCCCTCGCCTTCACCACAGGTCGATGCGAGGTTGAAAGAGTCATCACCTGGGGCCAAGGAGTTGACTTTTTTCGAGCGCAGATTTCTCTTCATACCAGGAAGCTCAAAAATCCCTGGAACCCCTGGGTCTGTATCGGTTGGAGCAATGCCCCATGTCAGAGGCATGAGATGGTCAACTAGCTCCTTCACTTTAGGGCCCTCTTCGTACTGCATAAGACTAGATAATGTGTGGCCACACACTGCCGTGACTGCACGTTTTGAATCATTGTTAACCAGGTGCACCATAGGCACGCCCATAGGGAGTCGGACCATTCCTGGGATTGGATCGGACAGCAAGGTGCGAGTGCGGGCATCGAAATGGACTGGAAGGATGTTGGGAGGCATTTGGATATTCAGCATGCGTTCCTTCTCCACAGCACGGTCTGACGTGTGGAAAGGTGCTGCATATCGGTATCCACGACGGTATGAATGGTCAGGCTCACAATTGAGCTGATAGATTGGTGCCTGCGGAAACTGTCCGGCTATGGGATGTGGTGCTGCTGCAGGCGCAGGTGTAAGAGTTTTGATATTGGGCTTCCGCAGCCGAGAGATAGACTCTGGCGGCCACAGAAACAAATGTAGAGGTGGCTCTAGGGGAAGGATACCGGTAAAAGGCATACCAAACTGTCTTTGACCTCCAGGTGTTGTGAACACTTGCATTGAGTCCATGAGCAAATGAAATCCCATTTTGAAAGATAACTCACCACTCTCCACGGGACCAGGATCAATGGTAATCCAGGGGAAGTGGCGGCAGGCATTGTCCATAGAGTCTGACAATGACCTAGTCTCCTCGGCAGTGACCGCACAAGGAGCTGAAGAGGTAGATCCCTCTGCCGTACTCTCCTTGGTGGTGATCGCGCAAGAAGCTGGAGAACTGGCAGAGGGCACTTGCTGGGCTGGCGCCGCCATGATTTTTTTTTTCGAAAGAAGGAACCCGTTGTTCTCACCTAAAAACATCTCTCTGTAAGCCTCCGGTTCGCTCTCGGACCTGCCATCGGTACCAGTGATGCGGGCTTTCTGTTTTCAGAGCACAGTCTGGGTTGCTGAAGCGGCAGCAGAAAGAGCCTGCAGAGACTCAGCAAGTTCAGAGTTTGGCTGTTCTAACTGAAGGTTGCCGAGTTGAGCCACCAGAGACTGTAGCTGCAAGTCTAGAGGGCGCGACATCGGCCAGAAAAGCCAAGGGAATGAGATTGTCAGGTAGACGGAAGCAGATTGTAGGCATCACATGGGATCGAATATCGATGGTGTTTGCTTTCCAAGTGGCTGTGTGATCGTAAACCTGACACCGTCCCTCAGCCCACAATTTATTCCAGCACCTACGGCCCTTTTTGTGGCTTGCCACAGTCTTAAATCTCATCTGAATGTCGTTCAAATCGATTCTATACAGCCAGAATTACCTGACATGCTATCATTCGGTCAAAAACTCGGTGCAGTCTGTGGGCAGGATGGCTTGCCAGCGGTGGAAATACACGGCGATGTACCTGTTCCTCAGGTTTGTTGCTCTCTCTTCGGTCTCCTGCACCTCCTTGAAGCCCCCTCTCGTCAGTATTTGATGTATCTGGCTAGAGCTGCATCTGCTGCAACCTATCAGAGCCTTGCTCCTACATGCAGTTAGGCCACCTATTCGCGTCAATTTTGCCCCCCTAACATCTATCACAGATCTCTGTACCATGAGTACTGGCCCACAACCTTCAATTCCGCATTTCTGGATCAATTTCCTGAAAATGCGAAATCATTGCATTTCTGGCTGTCACACTCGTTTGCAGCTTGGGAGGCCCGTGTTTACCCTCATTTATCTTTCATCGACGTCTTATACATTGTCTCCGTGCTTTGGCTTGACTGGAAGCGCCGTCCGACAGTGCCATAGTCGAGATTTACATGTCATCATCAAAAACTGTGAAATTCCGCATTTCTGCCAGTCTCTCTGGTGCGGAGCACTGGAGGCCAGCAGTGCTGGTCGTTTCCTGTTAACTACAATTCGTCGCATCCCCTGTGGTCATCGGTTCTACTTCGCATGCCGCTCGAGACTGCGGCAACCCTCTTTCCCCCAAACTGCATCAAAATGTATTTCTGCATGTCCATCTTGTATCCAGGCCAGGAGGCCGGCGTCGCCGCTGGTTCCTTCCTCATTACCATCCCCCACATTGCCTCCGTGAATCGATTTGGCTCTGCACGCAGTCCGGGACTCGTGGCCTCATCCACCCATCAAAACTGTGAATTTCCGCATTTATGCATCCCTCTCTCGTCTCAAGGCCAGGAGGCCGGTGCCTCTGCTCGTTACCTCTTCATTACCATCCCCCACATTGCTTCCGCAGGTCATTACGGTCCTGCATGCCATCTGGAACTCGTGCACTCGTCATCTCCCCAGGGTGGGATCAAAAATGTGAATTTCCGCAGTTCCCTCTTTCCTTCGCGTCTCTAGCCTAGGGGGCCACCGTCTCTACCTGTGCCTTTCTGATTTACATCCTCCACATCTCCAACCGGTCTTGGTTTGGCTCTGCACCCGGTCTGGGACCGATGCACTCGTCCACTCATCAAAATCCTGACTTTCGCATTTCCCTATGCCGTTCTTATTTCCAGGCCAGGAGGAAAGCACCTCTACTTGTTCCCTCTTTATAATTACTGCTATTCTCTTTGGTACCATGCTTGATCACAGTATATAATTGCCTAGGCCGTATTCCTCCTCTGGTGTCATTTGGAGATGATGTAGATGTATTGTCATTGCGTGTAACTCCATAAATACACTGCGGAGGAGTTCTAATTACGGAGTGGGCTACATCTGATATATCTACGTAGCTCTGCTAGCGACCAGGCCAGTGCTGATGGACGCACAGTCGGAGCAGGTAATGGGTCAGTTGCCAGAGCTCTGAGATCTCCGAGCAATGCCATCTGTACGTAGGTTGGTGCTGTGAGTGCTGCCAATTCATGCCTTTGCTGTTCGCTCTCGATGATGAGGCGCTTGTCATTCCAAAAACTACTGACATTGACCTCTGCCCAGTCAAGCAGAGCATTATATGTCAGTTGCAGCTGTCCGGAAGTAGCATTTTGACTGGGCCTGTCAAATCGAAGTCCACAACCAGTGGCAATTTGGTGGAGGATATGATAACGGGTGTAATGTATGTAAGCAACACCGAACGAACCCTCAGCGAGTGAAGCAAGCATATGGTGCTTATATCCATAGCATGATTCCAGGAAGGAAGCAGCAGAGCGGAAGTGACCGCTTGTAAATTCCCCCAGTAGAGTTCATTTCAATGCCAATTCTTTTATCCAATGAGAAAAACTCACAGGTTTAAAAATATGAATTGAATATAGAGCTATGGTCAGGAGGTGATACTGGGTGCGGAACTGGGATGTGGCTACGCTCTCGGGACAGGGTGAAAGGGATATTTGATTCAATAGATTTGTTGTCAAACAATTGTCCAGTGAAGCCATTTCTTGATACTGTGATGGAAGGTGAAAGTCACTCGGAATAGCCACCCTGTACTCTGATCGTCTTGAATGCCCGTTAAGGTAACAAAGTAGATATCCACCGACGGTCGCGTCATTTGTGGTGACTGTGTGGAGAAAGGACTGGATGCTGATTCGAGGGCTGGCTGCTGACTGGAGTTCCAAAAGCTGCTGGGGTAGGAATACTACAGTGCGAGCAACCTCTGCACTCTCAATAGTCAAACGAACACAGGGCTCCTGTTGATTTGCTGCAACAGAATTGGACTCCGTTGATGATGGCCACCTCTTCCACGGTGAAAGGGCATGCTGGCTCAACGACCTCAACATGGGACAACTGGTGAGGTCTGTCATTGGAGACCGGGTTATAAGCATTGCCCATGTCTGGCTCCTGATCTGCATTGACCTCTACATGGTGGGCCATAATATCAGCATCATTGAGATCTTCCCAGTCCACACCGTATGCATCGAGGTCATCAACCTCATCATCATCGAGAGTTTCAGGAGCGTCCTCAAACCCACGCAACCCGTTCTCAATCATGCCAAAGAAGAACAGGTCACAGGGACTTCGTGTGCGCTCATTGTCAAACCAGATCTTGTGCTCATTCCATGTCCGAGCCCAGTCCTGGGCGTCTTGATTTATGCCAGGAAGGAACAGGTGGTGGATAAGCCATATGTGCACATTGAGGTCAGGCCTTAGCCCACAGCTAACCTCGAGTGTATGGAAAAAATTGCACCATTTACGGCCAAAGCCACGGGTAACGTCACACCACAGACGTTCAATGTGTATATTGTGCACACTTCTACAAATATGAGTAGTCAGCTATATTGTCCTTCAATCACAGAGACGCCCAAAATTGCTTGATCCTCCAGTTGATTGTCACTCTAGGCAGCAAGCATTCAGTCGGAAATTGTTGTGATTTCAAAAAAGAAAAATTACTCACCGGCCCCAGTTAACCTTCTGCATGTTCCGGTGAGAAGGCAGATGACGAGAGAGGATGTAGGTTTGGGAACAACATGCATTGGGGTCCAGAAGTTCTCGAGTCGACCTGGGGAAAGGGTCAGACTCAAGCCACACGGATGAAGTTCCGTAGAGCCAGAGATTCGAAAGGAGCGGTGTGAGGGATGAGCCATATGAAGAAGATAGGATAAGTGGAGGATTCTAGCGGGGGAGTTTTTGATGTATAGTTTGTAGGAGTCGCCGCTGATAAGCCGTGTAAATCTGCACGCATAGAATTTTGCAATTTTGCTTTGTTTCATTGGCGTCCACGCACTCTCAGAGAAGCTATCATGAGCTCCGAATGAGTAGCTTCTAGTTGCATAGCATGGGTCAAGTCCAGGACTCATTATGGCGGTACCTCCACACTTGGGGCTAATATAATGCTTATCGGGATAAGACTTAAAATCATAACAGTACCCGAAATCTCATACGGATGAGCTGTTTGCTAGACTAGGATCAAGGAGATATAAAATACGCATGCAGGCGTACCGAGGATGGTCTAAATCCACCACTTTGACTTTTGTGGGCCTAAGTGCCAACTGGAGACGCGACGCGACAGATCATGTGACCGTGCTGGTCTAGAACAGGCAATGACGGACTTGTCGGATATTCTGGATCCGAGACTCCATAAGGCAATTATGCCGAGTCACTCTTCCGCGTGGGACCCGATCACTCGGATAACCTCGTGACATATCAGAAATATCAACCTTAGTTTGGTATGCCCTCTTTAGGTTCATTCGAAAGCCAGCAACAACACGATTCGAATAAGTGGCTTATCCCGATAAGGGTACTTGACCGTGTACCAGGCGAAGAAGATTTGAGCTCGTTCAGAGATCAAGACTCCGAGCATCTCCACATGCGAGATTGATATTTGCGGAAGGAAATGAGTCAATGGCCCATGCCTCAGCCAATAGGACGCTTGATACAGATCTGCTTATTCATTGCTTAGTTTTGGTAGACCAATTGCGTTCATGTAAGCAGTATTGTAGGTGTATATAAGGACCAGAGTAGAGTAGTTTTAAGCTAGTTAGCTGCGCCCTGATCCGGCCAGTATCTCATTTTGCCATTGGTTGTAGGGGAGGCAGCTTTGAAGTTAGCAAGTGCTTGTCCCTCACCCTCTTGTGGAATAAACTTGATTGGATTGACTTGACTGTGTGAATTGGATTTTCGGTTAATAAGATGAAGTAACAGTAGTCTCGAGAGCACCTCAAACTCTCAGTTACGGGATTCATAAGACGAATTAACAGTAGTCTTCAGAGGCACCTCAAACCTCGACCTATAAACCTATAAAACCCACTTTTGCCGGTCACTAGATCGTTATATTATACAAACCCGTCCCTTACCGCAATAACATTGTGTTTACTCGGCCTACAAGCCAAGTTTTCGATTAAACTCGTTATCGGGATAAGACCAAAAAGACCGAATCAGACATTTTGAGGGATCTATTCTCTGTTCTGGGATCTAATACTTGATCCGCACCCCCGAACACCCCGGTTCTCTCACATTAAGAGGAGTAGTTGTTGGTTGGTTAGTGGTTTAGTTGGTGTTTTGTGTGTTGGTTTTCCAGCAGCTTGCATTAGCTTTTCTATTAGATCATTCACCCGTACCCGAGAGTCACCGTTTCACCGCGCCAGCGGCCCAGCAGTTCGCAGGCGGCGCCACGGCGGAAGCTGTGACTGGCGAATAGAGCTGGGTTCAGGCCAGCCGATTTGAGTGCGCTCCGGATACCTTTGAGGAAGGTGTTGTAATGCAACGGCTTGCCATCGAGGCCTTCGAAAAGCGGCTTGTTGTCGGCGCGGGGAACTCCGTGAACATCTGTTTGAGCGCGGCAACGGGACAAGAAGGCCGTCCAGGTGCGGCTGTGATCGTGAGGGAAACCCCGAGACGGAAGGGGTCCGTTTTCGAGCCGGGTAAGGTGAGGATAATGTGGGTGCTCAAACGAGGGCAGGAATTGAACACAGCTCCGGGTAAGATTGAGACTGGGGTTCGTCCTTCTTCCCAGAGGTAAACTCGCCAGAGCGCAGAAGTCCGGCGTAAGCGAGACAGCAAGCGGCGTAAATGACCGTGTGTCCTGGAATAATGCTGGGGCAGAGCTGGGCGAGGAGAGCGAGGAGGACGGAGAGTGTGATGGGTTGAACCGTGTTAAGATGGTAGAGGGTTGAGATAGTTGATTAGTCGCCCCAAACGTTAACACATTCCAGAAGTAACAACTACAAACTATTCGTATTTAGTAATCAAATAATATGTACGCCCAAGGATATATCCTTGGGCAACTATGTAGGGTACGCCGTAGCGATACCCTTACAAACTGGTTTATGATCTTTCTCACCGTGGTAATGTTTGATGCCACGAATGAGCCGTTGAACAACGGGGGACTGGGTGATGGTGAAAGGCAGGTTCGTGTCGACATGCAGGGAACAAACGGCAGACAGGTAGCCCTTAATGGTCTTTGGTTGGACATGGCCGGCAAGACTGGCAACCCAGGACATGATGGCGGGTTGGGTTGCCGGGAGTACAGATCCCTCGTCGTTATAGAGACTGTGGAGCTTGACGTGATTGATGAAGGATTTTTGACCGGTGGAATAGGTGCGTCAGGTCCCGTCCGCGAGGCCGTGCCAAAGGTAAAATGCAACGGTTTTGTTGTACTGTGTGAACTGTTCATACCACCAATCCGGAGGTGCTTGCAAGATGGCTTTTTGTCCAGATAAGGAGCAAGGGTGAACATGTGTGAGAGAGAAAAACGGGACGCAGCGTCAGCGATGGCATTTTCTTTAGATGGTAACCAAACAGAAGAAAAAGAAAAATCGAGCCGGCATGCAAGAGCGAGAAATTTCTGGAGCAAATCCATGGTAGGACTGGACCGAATGGAGAGGTTGCGGATTCCGTCACAGACAGCTTCGTTGTCTACATGGAAAATGATGTGGGCGCCGACAAAGTCTTCACCCCAGCAAAGAATTGCATGCACGACAGCCAACATTTCCTTGACTTGGATGTGATGGTGGCGGGTAACGACACGGACATCGTACGGAGAACCAGCGGTTACCAAAATGCCCCCCCAGGCCTTTGGTACCGCTGGCGTCTGTGTAGATATGGAGTGTGGGTCGTGTGGGTGAGAAAAAGCGGATGCCATTCCATTCGAGCGTGAATTGCGCCCACCATGAGATGTCGCGGCATGCGGCTTTTGTGATGCGGTGGCGTGAAAATTTGCCGGTGAACTCCATTGAGAAATCATGGAACCCACGGAGAAATGCGCGCGTAGTGGGAACGACTTGAGAAGCGAAGTGTAGGAACCTGATCAGAATGAGGAGTTCACGGAGTGTGCAGTGCGTGCAGTGCTCCGGCAACCAGGAAAGAAGAAGCTCTTTACGATATGACAGCTTTTCAGATGGTAGCCGTATCTCTGATGTGACTGAGTTGATTTCGAGCCCGAGGAATTTCAGCAGTGTGGTTGGACCGTCAATTTTCGAGGGTTGAAAACTGAGGCCGAGCTGGTTTCCCAATGCGAGAGCCCATTCGAGTGCCTGTTGAACAACGTCGAGTGGAACATCAGGAGAAGATATTTTCAGGAAATCGTCCAGGTAGTGCCTGATGCGAGCTGGAAGATGTCGCTGAAGAATCCAATGAAGCGCCTCTGAGAAAAGGTTGAATATGTATGGCGCCGAGCAGCAGCCAAATCCTAGCACAACGTCGCAATAGAACATGTCACCCCATGTGAACCCGAGCAGGTGCCAATCTGCAGGGCGAACGGGAATGTGCCGGAATGCTGATTCAAGGTCCAGCTTGATCATTAAAGACCCACGCCCCGATGTGATGAGATCGCGTACAGCGTGATCGACCATGTCGTACCGGATTGAAGCTTGCAAGTCTGTCAGGCCGTGCCATCGGACCTCTCGGATCCGATCATCTCCGACAAACAGCCACACGCGGACTCCTCCGGCCCCGGTCCACTCCGACTTCTTGTTCTCCTTTTGGTTTGTACTGCCTTCGGTTTATACCTATGCCTTATGCTATGCTCTGACACGCTTCTATCACGGACACGTCGGACCTCCGACTACTCCGACGTACATCTGACTGATACTTACTCATACATCACGGAGGACTCGGTCCTCCGTCTAATCCGACTTCTCCATATGTCTTTATACTTTCCTATAAATAGCTCTCATGTCGGTAGTTAGACTTCAGTTTGAATATCGACTTAGACTTGCCTTACTCTCATTCTCTTGCGGACTCCGTTCATCTCCGCATTCTGTCTTCTTCGACTCTATCCTGAAATTTGGGCACTGGGCGTAGAGAAGGGCGCAGCGCACGAGCTGAAGCCATAGCCCTCTACCTTTTCCCTTTCACCGAGTACGGCTCCCGTGCGGGCCCGTCGTCACCGGCCCCGCTTTACTCCGCCGACTTTCCTTATCGGTCCGCCAGGAACGGTTCTTGACAACTGCTAAAACTGGTGAAAAATATTTAAAGTTTTACATCAATTTTTCACTGCAAAAGTTGGTGAAAAATTCAAAAGTTTCTTACCACTTTTCTAAGTTAGAATGAAAGTGAAAAACTCGAAATAAAAATCGATAGTTTCTTTTAGAAGATTTCATCAATAATGTTTCGGATTTTACAGAACATTTCTTGCTGCAAAAGTTGGTGAAAAAATTAAAAGTTTCTTACCACTTTTCTGCGTTGGAATAAAAGTGAAAAACCAAGGGGGTCCACTTCCGCTGTATTTTGAAACCCGTCCTAACTTGATGTCATTTTTGCCGCTGAACACGAATATGCTTGTCCCATGGTTTTTGGTGAAGCCGTCGTGAAGTTGCAACATGAAAGATTATTCCCATATCAGGCCTTATCAGAGATTTGATGCGTCCAAAAGAAGGAATTTATCATGTGATGTCCAAAATGGTCTGGACTTTTGTGAAAGTCTTTTCCTTCAACATGGCACAAACTTCCAGTTTAACACTCGGAATAGATGCCGACATGCACTCTGACAGCCTCTGGCTAGAAAGAAATCCGCTCTCGGCGAAATTGAGGCTTATATAAGCGAAATTCCCACGGTAGTTAGTTAGTTGAGGCCCGATTCCGCTAAAAAAATAAATTTGTAGGTGATATCATTTTTTCTTATCGTTGGATCCCCTTGTGAAAAACTTGAAATAAAATTGATAGTTTCTTTTAGAAGATTTTCATCAATAATGTTTTGGATTTTACAGAACATTTCTAGCTGCAAAAGTTGGTGCAAAATTTAAAAGTTTCTTACCCCTTTTTTGAGTTAGAACAAAAGTGAAAAACTTGAAATAAAATGGTTAGTTTCTTTTAGAAGATTTTTATCATGAATATTTCACAAAGTTTTTCACTTTTGTTCTAACTCAAAAAAGGGGTAAGAAACTTTTAAATTTTGCACCAACTTTTGCAGCTAGAAATGTTCTGTAAAATCCAAAACATTATTGATGAAAATCTTCTAAAAGAAACTATCAATTTTATTTCAAGTTTTTCACTTTTATTCCAACGCAAAAAAGTGGTAAGAAACTTTTAATTTTTTCACCAACTTTTGCAGCAAGAAATGTTCTGTAAAATCCGAAACATTATTGATGAAAATCTTCTAAAAGAAACTATCAATTTTATTTCGAGTTTTTCACTTTCATTCTAACTTAGAAAAGTGGTAAGAAACTTTTGAATTTTTCACCAACTTTTGCAGTGAAAAATTGATGTAAAACTTTAAATATTTTTCACCAGTTTTAGCAGTCAAAAACTCGAAATGTTCATCCAGTGTCAAGGACCCATAAGACGATGCTCAAAGCTGACTCGCCATCTTAGCTTAGTATCTACTACCACAGTATTAAAAACGCAAGACGAGAGAAACCACGCTCTCCACCATGCCAACCAGGCAGCAAGGTGCATACACGTCATTCTAGAATCAACCCAGACAAAAATTCTGGCGGAGAATAAAGGGACAGACGTCTCTGACCACAACGAACAGCTAACTTCCCCACCTTGTTGGTATGTTTCAGTGTGACTTCCGCCAACCATGACTGAAATATGTTAGGTCCACTGACGAGCTGTTCTGAATTACAGAGCGTACAACGTAAAATGTTTGTAATTTTATTTAGTCGGTACGAATGTAATCACAATGGCGATTGAATACTACTCCAGTCACAAAGTGTAAAAGTGGTGCCAATCAGGCGCTTGAACACCCAACTCTGTTCCACCCGTCTTCGCCCAAAAAATGTTTCAGAGGGTGACATTAGTACAAAGGAATGGCTCAATTCTGACCATGACGTCCATACTAGCTACCGTTACCACTGAATCCTAACACATGCAAACAGTGATCCATGCCCAGACTTGTATATTTCCTGCGTGAAACGCACACCGAATGAGCTCGTTGTACGTCTAACGGCGGTACTGCTGGTTTTCACCTGCATAACGTCGCCACCGTTGACATTGTCTCATTTCTCGGTGAGGACTCACCCAAAACTTTACCTACGCAGCGACTGATTCCTTCCATCAGATTTACTGAGGCCAGCCATTGCCCTCCACTCACGATCTGCACCTTGTCGGTTACGCCGCAAGGACGCGTAACTTTGAGGTGGCTACAATAGCCAAGCCGCAAGCCAGTCGGTGTGCTTTGGTATGCTGTACAACAGTACGGTCAGCCACGGTCTATTCGGCATGCTACGGTGTGCTGAGTGTCGGTACTGCTGGTTTCACCTGCGTAACGTTGACATTGTCATTTTTCGGTGAGGACTCGCACAAAATCTACCTACGTATCAACTAATTCCTTCTATCAGATTTATTGAGGCCAACCATCGCCCTGCTACGATCTGCGCCTTGTCGATTACGCCGTGACCCGGTCGGCGTGCTTTGGTGCGCTGGGCAGCGTTGCCATCAGCCACAGTCTATTTGGCATGCTACGGTATGCTGAACAGAGCGGCAATACTGCTGGTTTCACTTGTGTTAACTCGCCACCATTGACATCATCTCATTCCTCAGTGAGGACTCGCACAAAATATACCTACTCATTGTCTGACTCCTTCCCTCAGACATATTGCGGCCAATCATCGTCCACGATCTGCTCATTCTCGGTTATGCCGCGACTCGGTGGGCGTGCCTCGGTGCGCCCGGCAGTGTTGTGGTTGGCCCCCCTGTATCTGTCATGCATACCGAAGCATGACAGACTCATCTCACCGTTATCTTTGGCCCAAATGGTGCTACTGACGTTAACATCGACTCTTTTCACGGTAGTACACACAAAAGTTGCCTACGTATCGACTGAATCCTTTTATTCAAATAAAATAGAATAAAACTGTCCAGCGCCGAGCATCTATATATGCTCGATCAGCTGAACGACGACCTGCACGCATCGCTCGACTTATTATTCACACTATTTGGAGAATTGATCGACATAAACACTTCCAATGTAGTGCTTCATCATTTTGGTCATCGTCTTGTTTACAGTCATGGTCCGCACTTCACTACTTACTCAATTACAAATTACGACCATACGACCGACTGCCTCTCACACGTTCGGCGACGGCTTCAACGGTTCCCTGCGTAAGCGCCCTAGCAGAACCTACCAGAGCCCGTCACATTCTCTCCGCTGCCAAAGTCACACATGACATCTAGGCTTATCAGATATGCACCCCACTGTTTCTTGTCGGTTACATGCATGATAATACAAACTACGTACAAACTGGACCTATGGAACACAATCAGTCAATTGACATCTCCTCATCGCTCTTCGGCCTGCCCGACAACCTTTCATGCAATTCTGCAATAATCTTCTTGATGAGAAAATTCTCGTGCAGCTTTTTCATGATTGAGGCAGGCTTCACTTCGGGATGCCACATATCTGGATCCATGGATATTGCATATGGATAGCAGGCCTTTTCGTTCTGCCCTGCCCAATCAAAATCCAGAATTCAGACTCCATGGTCAGTCACCATGATGTTAGGCGACCTCAGATCACCATGAACGATATCATGATCATGGAGCAACTTGACAGCATCCCTGATAGAGCGCTGGAGGCCTCCTATATCCATCTCCTTTACGTCCACCTTCTCCACTGTCTTGCCTGTGAGTTTCTCCATGATCACCATGTAATGCCTGTCTTGAACTAGGATACAGTGATATAGCTTTGGGGCAAGGCCCTGATTGGCGAGAAGCTCATGTGCGAATTTGTTGTACCTGCGGGTGAATTTAACGACACATTGCTTTGGGCTTCCAGCCACGTCCACGTCTGCAATATACAGAGCATCGGCTCTGCAGGATAATTCCGGTCCCACCCCAAGGGACTCGGAATCCTTGGAATTGGTAGCGCCTTTAATCATTCTTGCCGTGAAATTGATAACCGGTATTGTAGATGTCAAACCTGGCTGCGCAACCGGAATGGGGAAGAACGGGAGTAGCATGGTCCCTGAAGACAGATTGTTGATCGTATGTAGAGTGTTAGCGTAGGCCATCTTCAGGGCCCGGGCAGCAGATTTGATAGCCGTCAAAACTTGGGCCAGCCGGTGAACTGAGTCGTCGAAATCACGTCCTGGCATTATATGGCCAAGATAGATCTGGTCCATGTAAAGATGCATGGATTGGATGGCCGCACCAACAGCCAGTTGAGTGCTGTTGATGCCTATGAGTACCGCAGGGCAGCCCCAAAGCTCGGCAAGCTTGGCATACTGGGACTAATAAGTTGGGTGCCACAACCTTTCTACGAGACTCACATCACTGTTGCTCGTAACATGCAGGTAAGTCTTTGCAGCTTGCAGAAGGGCATCTCCATGAAGCCCCACCTCGTTCTCGTACTCAGCAACAACAGAAGAACCTCATCTAGCATCCGCGATTGCACGGCCAGTGAGTACTTTTTTTGTCAGGATTGCCGATCACATTGTTCAAGTATTTGGCTATTGCAGAAACACGCAATTCTTCGCTCGGATAGAAGTCCGCTGAGAGAGTGATCACCAGTAGCTGTAGTATTTAGCCTACGCACATGGAGCCAGCCATAAAACCTGTTGTCTAATTCCATAGCCCCAGCCATGCATGGCTGGGGCCATGCATTTTAGGCTATGTATGCACCCTGCCGGTCCCTTATATAGCTATATTAGGCTGTGCCGCCCGACACGGTCCTTTGCCGCCCTGCAATACTCATATAATATCAATATTCGGAACCCAAAAGGGAAACGAAGACATATATTCGTGGCTGACGTAATATTTCCAGCCCAAAAATGGAAATCCAATCATATTTCCACGTCTTGCGCAGTTTCTCCAAGGTTTTTCTCTTTCTGCCTCAATCTCAAGTCCCAAAACGACCTTATAGACCTTCCCCATTTGGGCGCTGGTGCAAAGAATATTTACAAGACGCAAAAACACATGTATTCCCCATTTGGACGTACACCCAAAAAAACTACTCCTGCTCGAAAAATTCGTCCAAGTCAGTGCCCTCCATCGCTGCGTCTGGTCCTCCCCTCATCACCCTGCGCGCCACAACCTTCGCCGGCTTCTCCCACGTCGTCCGGAAATGTGTTGCAATGCGTTGGTGAATCACCGATTGCTTGAGCGAGTATGCCCGAACTCCCGCCTGGACCTGTGGTGATGCATCCGGCCGAGCCACCAGTCGTTCCTGCCACCAGCTCCCCTGCCACTCTAGGTAGCGGAGCACCCTCCGCATCTCCTCTTGGACCAATAATACTTCCTCCTCCCATCGCAACTTTCGGGCCAGCGCACGCGACCACTCTACACGGATGGCTGACCGAGGTAGACGTCAGCAAAAGCTATTCAAAAAACAGGCGAGTCACTTACAATCATGGAGATGTTCTTCCCCATCCACTGCACCACCCTGTGCTGTCCAGATCCACGACATTACTCTCCGACTGCGACCCGGTGCGTCCCGAGGAAGACGAGACGATGGGCCTGTGCCAATCGTGGCCAGTTTCCTCCCCGCCTCTGTATCCGACTCCCAGCGCTCACCATCCAAGGTAAGGTCGGCGTCGAGCAGCTCTTTCAGTCGCGGATCCATCGCGGCTCCCACCAAACGTTTCAAAGCGTCGTAGCCCTGGCGATACCTCAGCGCACTCGCCTGCACCCTATCCCCGAGCTGGCCTATCAACGTATTCGCTTTTGTCGCTTTCTCCTGGCCGGTGATGTTGGCGTTGCGGAAAGCGATGAAGTAACGCTTTGCGTGCAGCCGACTCCGCAGCAAGATGAGGGCGTTGAGGCATTGCGACAGGCGGAGCTTCTCTTCGATGCGCAGAAGCCCCCGCACGCAGCCCATCTCCCTCTCCGACTGCTCCAGCTCGTGCGGCATCCACAACTTGATAGTCTCGGCTTTCGGCGCCGGGGCATCCGAGTCACGTGCGGCCTCCTCGTCAGTGATAAGGCGTGTCGCGCCAGGCATGAAGATCCGCTGTAAGTTGCGGAACTTCGCCAGCTTGACGAGCAGAGCCATCCGCCGGTCCTGAATGCGGCTCTCTCGATCCGGTGCGACCAACGCCAGGCCCTTGAGTTCGGCTGTTATGCGACGTCTGTTGTAGGGTAAGTTTTCAAGGCATTAAATGAACGCCTCTGACGTACTGAGCATCCTCCAGTTGCATTCCTGCAGTCATGAAAGCGGTCGCACTGGTTCCGTGCACAGGCGTGTGTCCGGCCAATGCGTCAGCCTCTTCATCTTTCTTTAAATCCAGGCGCACTTGAACTTCCGAGGGCGTATCTAGCATGATTATGTATCAGTACCTTGGACGCGAGGACGAACAAATAAAACGCACCTGCTCTATCGACCACATAGGGATTAGGCTGAGTAGGGTCATTTTGCCAGGCATGTATCTGCCGTCGCCACATTTTCTGCAGGTCCTCCTCGACCGTCTCATTGACCTGGGTAAACGCGCTGACCTGGCGACCACGCTCAGCCAAAGCAATGATCAATTTCGTTTCCAGGGCAGCGCCTGCGTGAATATCGTGGTTAGTGCTCGAACGCGTAAGTATATCAGACACGCACCTTGTCCCATGTTCTTGAGATGATTGTGGTTATTGATTTTGTCGTTCAACGTATCCTCACGATTACCGTATCCCATGTCCTTCGTGTGGTACGACGCAGGGTTTAGGATTGACCAGGTCCGTTCTACACCCTCCCCGTCGCTCTTGCCCACGCCCGGTTTGACGCTCAGACTGTTAGCGTTTTGACATTCCTCTTCGTGGGACGCCGCATGCCAAACGGGCAGTGCAGTCTGTAGATTGATGTCGTCGAGAGGGAGGTGGAGATGCTCCGGCATCTTGGACATACGGGTGTTTAGGTTCTTTTTCCATTGGCACGAGATGTCGTATGAGATCGTGAGCCACAGGAGCGTAAATCCGAGCAGGGCGTTGAGGAGAATCCAGTCCATGTTTGCGTATCTACGTCCCCGTTAGTATTGCCAACAAAGAAGAAGAGATCAGTAAAAATCCACGCACCTTTCGCCCTTCTGAAGGTCCCCAATTCCGTTCGGGCGCACGCACTCATGGCGGGCGCACACACATCCCCCGACGCCCGTGCAGCGTAGGCCCGCCGTTGACCTGGTGTCCTTCTGAAGCAACGCCGCGAATGCGATGCATGAACTGATCTGCATTGCCGACATCAGTAATGTGCGCGTGGATCTTCAAGAAGTGGAAACGTACATCTTTCTCAGGAATGTAGTCCCTCAGATGCTCTCTGTACGCGTTCGGCTCCACGAAGTACTCCTTGCCCGCACCCAGCGATGGATCATCGTGGGCGTTCGCTCGCAACCGGCTCCGCAACTTAAAGTTGGCGTCGAGAGCCAGGATCAGCATGTAGAGGAACCTATCTCATAACGCCATAAGCGCGGTTTCAGTCTTGGCGTGATGAGTACATACGCATATCTGGGATCGACGTCCCGCCAATTCAAAGGCAGGTTGCGCTTGTCGAATGGACATGCCCAGCAGATTACCGCTGCTTCGCCCAGCTTGGTGGCAGCAACACCAGCCATGTCGTGACCGCGCCCCGATCGTTTCATGCGCAGAAGAAATGCCCACTGGCGGGACATTCGCATGAATTCTTTGTAACGGTGCTGATCATGATGGTGCATCAGTCATGTGCAGAAGCGGCACAAAAAAATGAGAAACGTACTGGTACCTTGTTCAATCCACAGCTGCCCATCGAGTTGGTTTGCCGCTCCATGGCTCCGATGAAGTCATGGACATTCATGTTGCCCACGACGTTTTGAAGTCGGAAAGTATCGAGCGTTGTGAACGTTGCGCAGGTAGCAGGATCGGTGAGTGTGGCTGGATACCACCCATTGCGCAATAATTGGTGAAGCGGGTCGGCGTGATCCGACTTCTTGCAACTGCAGTACCGAAAGTGGATTTGATGGATGTATGGGTGGGAAAGAACCGTCATGCTGCGAATTTTGGGGTCGGGAAAAAGGCACGGCCCGCCGCCATGGCCGAGCTGGTAGACGTAGTTGAGGGACTTCAGCGTAACTTTGTCCCAAAAATTGCCGTTCCACTCCTGCAAATATTCTGTTAGTTGGTGAAATGAGGCTGGAAGTGGATGCGCACCTCGAGAACATGGAGTGGGCTGTATTCATGCGCATGCAAGCAACAGGTCTTACATTGGAGATATTCCCCGCACATTCGGCATTTGAAGAGACACACGGTGGGCTCGTCGTCATCCTCGTTCTCCTTCTCGGCGTTCCTGTCAGGAGTCCCATATTCGGCCTTGCAGAGCGCGCAACACAGTTTGGGGGCGTCAAGGTCGTCACCGAGACCATCATGCCAAAGTAGCGCATCGAGGAAGACTTGTATGTTTTCGCGCCACGTTTTCATTGGATCATCCTCGTGTAATCTCAGCCAACGGAATCAGAAATAGATACAAAAAAACAGACCGAGTTCTGGTAGCGTTTGCGTTTCTCGCCGCCCACAGGAGGAGGGGCATCATCCGCATCCCCAACTTCATCGTTGCCACCTTCGTCCTGAAGGGGAAGCCATCCTGCGAGTCCATCCTTCAGTCGCTTCGGAGTGAGTTTACATCTTCTCTGGGAAACATTGAGGAGGACCTCATGTCGACGCCGTCCATCCTCCGAGAAATAGACACCACGGTCGGCCGTCAGAATATTTTCATCGCGTCCGCCAAAGCCGGTCTCAACGTCTGGTGCGGGTTGAGCGTCACGGCGCGGGCGCCCACCGCGGTTCACAGAGGACTGCATGTGCACGAGGGAGGGCAGTGGGGAAAAAAATGCTAAGTGGGAAAACAAAGTCGCGTTTTAAGACACAATTCTGTCCTAAAATACGTGAATCCGTCAATTCAGCTTCAAAACAGACTCTCTTGAACACCTACGAATAATTATATGCACTGAAAAAAACACAAATCATGGCGAAAATCAAGTAACGGCTGCCTGAGTCGGTTGAAAAACCTGAAAAAAAGGCCGTCGTCAACCGCCGTATGTCCAGTTTCCGGGGACAAAGCCACCGATACCCACCTGAAACCTTTCCAAATCAGCCCAGATGCTTGCCGCAAGCATCACGATTCACAGCCGATTAGAGACAAACTGCATGGGGGAAGGAAGCGAGAACGTGTGGCACAATCGGCAGCGCTCGGGCCGATTTCTCCGACACAGCCACGGACCGTTTTGAGCGCGCACTCAAACTGACATTTGTCCAGGCTGAACAAGAATACATTAATTTTTCAACTGTAACTCGTCCAATCTATCTAACTTTCGAACATCGACTCGCATTCAATCCCGCTCCATTTAAATTGTCGACGAACGAGAACTTCTCATTTGCGCCTAGGAGTAGCGGTAAGTTAAGATGAGTAAAGGAGACACATTATGGGTCAATTCACCTCGCTTTTTTGCTACTCCCAGCCTCCATATCCGACTCAGCTGGGTCCGTCGCTCCACGTTTCTGACCTAGCGCCACCGTCTCCTTTCCGTGCTCCTTTCCGTGTTTGGGTTTGGGTCCCAACCTCTTTCTAATCCCGGCATTGAACTCTTTCCGCTTGCGTTTATCGCGCTGTTCCGTTGTCTCCTGGAGGCGCGCCAGAAGGACCTCGTCTGCCGACGGTCTTGCCGCCAGAATTCTCTGGGCCCTCCTGGCGACGTCTGAGCGGCTTCCGGAGGAGGTAGTACCGCCGCGAGCTACTGGCGGGGACGACGAGGGAGATGATGAGGAGGTCGCTGCCTCATCCGAACGCGTGTAATTGCTGACGATCCGTCCGTTACTTTGCATGGTACTGATAATGGGTTTGGCGCGATTGGGAATAAATGTGTAAATTTCCGTCCCGTGGTCCAACGAGGAGACAAGATTCTGCGCGACATCCTGGCGAGTGCTTCCACCCTCTGCCGCCCGACGTGCGCGCCTGCGGTGGACGTCCGCCCAATACGCGTTTGAGCGATATATTTCAGCCATGAGATTGTGGAACAGAAGCAGACCTTTGATTTTGAATACCCGAGTGATCCCACTGGTCGATTTGAAAGAAGTTCTTTCTGATTGATGCAATATACGGTACGCTACGACGATGTACCCGCTAACAAATCCATGACCGTCCAATCAATGCACCAGGCTGAAAAAAAATGTCAGTAGACCACCGCGTTGGGGAGGTGAGGCGCACCTGGAGGAAGATCCGCTGGTCCCAAAGGGGGCGGGACATCTGACATCGTCATGTCGCACGGGTACCATCGAGAATTAAGGGCGCCCCAGAACATACGGGTTGCCTCGATCCGGGCAATAGCGGCGGCTCCACACGCACGAGGGGGAGCACACAACGCGCGAAATATGGCCATGTCCAGGGGCATAACAATGTTGCTGCCTTCCAAAGCATCCGGGGGGCCAAGTATTTCAAGGAAAGGCAATTCCCCGCTAACTACCCAGGGACGGTCGAAATCTTCGCCATCAGCTCGTCCGTGTGTCCATCGACGTTGGAAGGAGCCTGTTCCATTGATGATGTATTCCCGGAGGGCAATCGTCGGCAATAAAAGATCTTGTATTTCCAGGGTTATTGAGAGTTTTCCCCTAGAAAGTTTTTAAGCCAGGGTGCGAGACAGATACTTGGATGGAATCTACATTGGGATTCAGCGCGTTTTTTTCAGTTCACTACCAGCGAACCGTTCCAGCTTAAGTACATCTGCCTACGCGCGCGAGATTGCAATGAGATCGATCCATGAAACTACATGGGGAACGAGGAGAGACAATCATGCTTATGCAATCAGCACAGCCTCCGGCTGACTCACACCACTTTCTTTCAGAGTCTAACTCGGCGACTCTTTCACTTCCTTCTCCCCTTTGCTGGACAAAACCATTCTTCGTTCTTTCTCCATCCTCTGCGCCGCACGCGTCTCGCCATGCCAAAACTGTCGGGAGTCTCGACGTATACGACCAACATCTAACGACGACATCACGCCGCAGATTCACAGTCGCGAACATCCCCATTGCACATTCCATCATCTTCACAATCGACTCCAGCTGGGCCATCATCTCGGCAATTGACGGGCTGCGCTTTCCTCCAACATGTCCTTGTCGTCGTCTGGCCTGGCGACTGACGGTCCTCCCGTTGACGCCGACGTACCAGGAGAAGCTCAGCACGACATCCACTGGACTTTTGACTCTGACCCACCACCAGAAGAAACTCCGGCACCTTCCCCTGAATATATACGCTTGACTCGGTCCACCCGCGAGGAATAGTAAGCACATACTTTTGCCTCCATCCTGCCGCTTTTTTTTTTTTACTTTTTGTTGACGTTAGCGAGGATCTTCAAATCCGAACGTGGCTGCGACGCATCCAGGAGCATGAATCTCTCCTGCGCGAAGAAGTCCGCCGCACGTATGCCTACGATATCGCGACACCGCCAACCTACCTAACTCCGGATGAGTTCCGGGGAGTCGTCATGTTTTATCCCGAAATCACGTCGCGCGACCGTCTGCTTTGGCCGATTACATTCATCCACGTCCTCCATCTTGTGTTTTTCTTACGGTAAGTCATTCTCCCCAGTCGCTATGCACAATGTTTTTTCTAACGCACTCCCAGTTTTCTCCAAGAAGCCCGCTGTGTCGTAGATCGTGGCGTTCGGAACGATTTCGTCAACTCCCGCAACTACATGCGCCGCGTGTTCATCCACGCGAACTTCTTTGTGTCGCGTATCTTCGGTCCGTAGGTCGGCATCTTCTAACTCCGAAATGCCCTAATCACTAATGATTTTCGCACAGGCGGCGCCAACCTTTGTCATAGAGCTTCGTCATTTAGCCTTCCGCCACATCTTAACAATACATCTCCGTTTGAACAAAGAAAGCAGTCCAGCTCATCCACGGGAAACGAGCGGGCCCCTCAAATTCACGGGGTCCAGTTGAGTTGCGTTGAGCCTGTTACGCCCTTTCCCTATGTAAAACTGGTTCCGCGGACAACATCAGCATCCGTGCCTGATTCAGCCGCTCGACTCCATCACTCCCGATTAGGAATTTGATAAATCAAAAGCGATCGCGAACAATCAACAGTCGCGAACACCGCATGGACGCTCATAGAAGCAACAGGAAAACACATCACTGGGGGCCACTCCATACAGTCATCCCGCCAAGCAGACAACCCGAGCAGTAACGGCCCCCGCAGCCTCGGACATTACTGCCAAGATTTCTCGCTTCCCGGAACTCAGTCCGCCAGGAAATGAGGACTGCCTGAATTCTGTGGCGACTGGCGACCTCAAATCCACCTTCGATGGTCTCAAGGTCTGGATGTTAAGGTCTTGATATCTATTCTACGTGCCAATCTTTCACTCATGCGGCGCTTTTATATTTGACAGCTCCTGCCTGCCTCCCCTTGAACTTGTACATGCGCTGCGGCACATCACAATGTGCTCCGACACAACGTAAGTGATGCGCTCCAGTCCCTGAAAGTTGAGATCTAATATCTGAAACAGAGACCCTTGTTTTCTGACCCGGGCCTTTTTTTTTTTTTTGGTGCTTCCGGGGATCCGTGTATTACCTGCGGCGCCCTGCTGCAACAGATTGATGTTCGTCACCATCAGAACCTCGAGAAGTTCTCCACAGAATCTATCGGTTTAATCGGCCCAACTTCGTTCTCGCCTGAGCAAAATGTCAAAGCGAGAGCGCCAGAGCCTTTTTAGCTGGATCTAGCCATCCGTTGGCTCACTCAAATTTCGCGTCTTCCGCCCAATCTCATTAAAAAATGCCTGCTTTCGAACATCCTCGCGGTCGCTCCGGGCGTTCCAGCACCTACTACGTCTTTCAATCTCAACCCTCCGGCAAACCTGTCAAGTCGAGGATGCCGATGAATTTTCGTACGGCCTTGGCGGCGCAGCTTATTCGTCTCCAAACCAGAGAAATTCACGATCTCGAATTTCGGGCTGAGGTAGGCACACAAATCTTCCGTTGAGCTATCACTCACGTCTTTGATTTTTTATCTAGATTCTGCCCCATGAGTCTTGCATTGCGCTGCCCCATGTGTACCTTCCTCCTCCTCCCAGCGAGACTTCCAGCCCCGAGCGCGAGCTCACCCCAACCGAGCCCGCCTCCAGCCCCGCTCGCGAGCTCACTCCGACCGAGCCCGCCTCCAGCCCCGCTCGCGAGCTCACTCCGACCGAGCCCGCCTCCAGCCCCGCTCGCGAGCTCACCCCAACCGAGCCCGCCTCCAGCCCCGCTCGCGAGCTCACTCCGACCGAGCCCGCCTCCAGCCCCCCGCCGTCCTCCGGCACTGCCCTATTCACCATGGACGACGACGAAGGAAGCCACCGCAGCTCTTCCACCCCCTTGTCGTCTCCCTCTTCTGCAGGCGGGGCCCCCAAAAGAACCAGGACACCTTCTCCGACACTCACTGAAATCTTCGGCGAGCATCAGCCCCGCAAGCGCGTTGTCACCTACGCGGGACGCGAAAGAAAACGCCAGGCTACTGACCGCGCCGCCGAGGGCAACCTTATTCAGTCGACATCCACCCCTGCCGGAGGCGCTGCTTGGGATGCTCCCACTCTTAACGCCCCCTCCGTCTCGCAAGCCCGCGGTCGCCGTCGTTCGGAGCCCGTTCGGAACTATTGGCCTCATGTTCCCGCCACCCGTCGGTCACGTCGTCTTCAGCTGGCCCCAGCTCCCGCAGCCAACTCAGACGAGGTCGAAGCTGACTCCGACACCGAGGTCGACGAGTGGCCCGAGCTTCAAGTTGTGTTCTTCAAAGAGGGGTTGGTGTTCTTTTCTCTCGCGTCAGTTCAACTCACCCACCCACTTTTTAAAGTCAATTGCGGCCCATTGTTGACTCAAAATCGCTCATTATCGGGGTCATTGCGAGCGCACCTCTCGGCGAAGCTCACTATTGGTCGCAACTCATGGACCGCGGTACACGCGACATGGCCCGAGTCCATCTCAATGGCGACTTTACTCATATTCCCGAGGGCCGCGAATCATTTGTGCGTGTTGGCATTGATTTCGGTGTCCGTGGGGCGGTGAGTCAGCCCTTGTTTGTTTGAGCTTTATAAATTATACTAATTTACTCAACTCAGTGGCCGCACCGAGCTTACAACATTCCCCAAAACAGGGAGCTCATCATGCCCCTGGTCCTGGGCGATATTTTCAAAGTAATTGCGACGTATCAGAATCGTTGAGTCACCGAACACGTGATACGACTGCCTTGCTGACTGCGGCCAGATTTGCTTAAACAATTCGCGCCTCGTATGCAAGCCTACATGAAGGCGCAGCTCGAAGCCCTTCAAGACAAATGTGCCATCGCCCCTGCCTTCCCTGACTCAGCCTTTTCGACCGCTGAATTCTCATTCGGCGACGCCCCTGCCTTCTCGGGTAAAAGTTTCTTTGACGCCATTCACTCATTCCGAGCCATCACCGTCCTGGGCGTGTTCGATCCCAACCACAGCAGCATATGTGTTCTACCCGCGGACAACATAGCATTCCGGTGCCCCCCCGGCACCACTTTCCTTCTCCCAGGCTCTGTGACAGAGTATTTTTTCAGCAACGTCAGAAAAGGGGAGAAGCGTTACCTTTTTCAGCAGTTCTTCCATGCTGGAGTCCAGCGTTACATGGATCGCGGGTTCCGTTCGGACGTGAAGTACGATATGAAGGCGACGGCAGAGGAGAAAGCTGAAGTGGAGAAACGCCTTGGCGCTCGGGTTCCCTTTACTGTCAAGTTACTTAGCCGTGAGAACGAGCTCTTTGTTTAATTGAAGCCGTCGTAGTCAGTAGCGCACAATTTCAGCCCCCCCCCCAAAAAAAAACGATTTTGACATTGTCTCTACATATGGTGCGACTTAGTGTCAATGTGCAAACATCTGGTAATCATCGGCACCAAATGTGATCAAAGTCGCGAACTCGACATTCAACTCGACATTCACTGCCCTGCACACGCCAATTTTCCCCAACTTTTCCTGCTGCTCTTTTTCGTGTTTAACTGCTGTCTTGAATTCATGGTTTCGTCCTTGCGGCTTTCAATTATGTCAGTCAAATATGATCGCGAACTGATGGCCCACCTTGAAAGTTCAGTTCACCCTCGACGCCTTTTCCCCGCGGCTTCAAACTTTGTGAGGCGTAAGTAGACCTCATATTACAGAACTTTTTTTTTTCTCGGTATTTTGCCTTCGTGGCTCTCGTATCCACTCCAAGTGCGCCTCGACTTTTTGCTCGGGAGCCCTAGAGTAATTGCCGATTAGTGGCAGCAAGAAATTCGAGTTCAGGTAGAGAGTGTGGCTCGTGGGGAATTAAAAGTCGTCGGTATTGGATCGCGAACTGATGACATTTGAGTCCCAGGATCATCAACATCCCAAACTACTTATGGCACTCGACCTGAAAATGGGGGACTTTTATTGTCAACACACGGCGAGCACCTCATTTTTTACATTATTACCTACTTTTTAGGTCGTCCGCACTCTGGGTAATATTTCTGAGATTTGTGGTAGTGACACAGAGGCATATTACAAGTTTGAAGGGTGTCCAAATATGATCGCGAACTGATGGCCCACCTTGAAAGTTCAGTTCACCCTCGACGCCTTTTCCCCGTGGCTTCAAACTTTGTGAGGCGTAAGTAGACCTCATCTACAGAACTTTTTTTTTTCTCTCGGTATTTTGCCTTCGTGGGTCTCGTATCCAGTCCAAATGCGCCGCAATTTTTTGCTCGGGAGCCTAGAGTAATTGCCGATGGGTGGCAGTAGGAAGTTTGTGTGCAGGTAGAGAGTGTGGCTCGTGGTGAATAAAAAATCGTTGGTATTGGATCGCGAACTGATGACATTTGAGTCCAGGGATCATCAAGATCCCAAACTACATGCGGTACTCAACCTGAAAATAGGGCACTTTATCGTCAACACACGACGAGTACTTCATTTTTTACATTATTACCTACCTCTACGCTGTCCGCACTCTGGGTAATATTTCTGAGATTTGTGGTACGGACACAGAGGTGTATCAGGTTGAAGGGCATCCACTTATGATCGCGAACTTATTTAGCCTTTCTTGATCAACCACCACAATCCCTTCGACGCTCTTTCTCCCTACCCCTATACCGGCTATGGTTCGCGGTCGCAAACCTCTCGATCCAGAGGTAAAAGCTGCACGGCGTCAACTGACACTCCAGCGTTACGCAGCGAAGTAACCGCCGTCGACCTCTCCTTTTGACGACTGCCCTCACAGATTTAACAGAAATATGGACGTTCTGCGTGAGTCTGCCCGAATGCGTATGCAAAGGTATGATACCGCTCTTGAACCATGTATATATCGTATCGTCTCCTCACAGAGCTCCAGGCTGCGCGCCGCCGCTGCCAACAGCCCAAACGCCCAGGAGGCGAGAAGACGTCAGAACGCCGATGCGACTGCAAGATACCGTGAAAGGCACGTACACCGGATTATCTACACCAACCACTACACCAACCATGTACTCATGGGTTGTTCAGGAACCGCGCCAAGACCGGAGAGGCGGACAGAGTACGCAAAGCCAAGAAGTACAAGTCTTGTAATGTTATTCACATCTCAGTACTAGTAGCTGATCTTTTTATCACAGGAAGTCGATTCGGTCCAAGGAGGGCGCGACACCTCGTGGGCGCAAAGTATTCAAGCAACGGCGGTCCCTGGCTCCCGCTCGACCTGCGCCCTCGCGGAATGTTTTGAGCTCGGAGTTGGACACCAGCGAGGACGAGGCCGCACCCGCTCGTCGACCTGCCAAACCGGCACCCTCGCGGTCCGTTTTGAGCTCGGAGTCGGAAACCAGCGAGGACGAGGCCGCACCCGCTCGTCGACCTGCCAAACCGGCACCCTCGCGGAATGTTTTGAGCTCGGAGTCGGAAACCAGCGAGGACGAGGCTGCACCCGCTCGTCGACCTGCCAAACCGGCACCCTCGCGGTCCGTTTTCAGCTCGGAGTCGGAAACCAGCGAGGACAAGGCCGCACCCACAGCCAAAGCGGCGCCCTCGCAGTCCGTTTTGACTGCCGACGTGGGGCACAACCACAAGGAAGACTCGGATTCAGATGCCAGCGACGATGAGGCCGTCAGAGCGGCGCTATCGCGCTCTGTGTCAAGGTCTGGCTCTGAGGATGATGAACTTCGATCCCGCTCATCTTCCCCGGACCGGGCGTCTTCCCCAGACAGGCTCAACAGCCGTCCTTCAACCCCAATCACTTCACCACGCAAACGGCCAGTCTCGCATGATGACTCCCCGTCGTCGAGGGCTTCCACTCCAGACTCCTTTCTTTCATCACCAGGGTATGTACTTCGGCCGCAGAAGCGCATGAAGTTCCCGGTGTGGCGACCACTTCCACCTTGTGAATGCGGCGTGGAAGATTGCTTTCGCTGCGCTTGCATGTGTTCCTTGTCAAAGTCATTTTTTGTTCATGAACATTGTAGTAATACCCGTTTGTATTCATAATATAAAATGCACTTTCTTTGACGTTTTTGTGTGATGTGCAGGCGGAATTCTAGCCCTAAGAGACAATTCATGTGCTACAGTCCTTCAATCAATGTCTTTCCCTCCATGCGGAACCTGTGGCGCGGACGATTTGTTGGCATCGCCCTCCTTCTCAACGGACTGCTTGGCAAGATTGAATGACTCTCTAGGAACATTCAGAGTATGTCGCGCAATGCAGCAGATCGCCTACAAAGCGTCGAGAAGACTATCCTGTCGATGACCGGCCTGCATTTCCCGGCTGTTCGCCCGAAGGGGATTTAGAGTTGCCCTGGAAATATTTTAGCGTAAGGAAGAGTACTTATGGAACGGTGCGAAATCTTACCATGCGCGTTCGGCTCCTTCTCCGTCAGTTGTGAAATATACCCGCTGCTTAGTTATGGGATCGATGCGGTAATGGCGGAAAGGGCAGGCCCTGAAGACATGTTAGTGGCGAAGGATCGGGCTGGAATGAGACGCACCAGTCGTAGCTACAAAGATGGATTGGCATAGTGTTGGCGAGCGCACTGGAAAAGATAAAGTCGACGTTGTTGCAGCGCTCGCCGTTTTGAAGTTGGTCGATTGATTCGGACATGATGCTTGTGCGCAAACTGTCGATGATCGCTGATCAATCAGGGATTTAGGCAGAACTTGTGTTTTATTCGGCAGCAATCGGGAGTCGGGGGTACAAGTAATGCTTGAGTAATGCTAATGATGATGATTGAAGGGTACAGAATCATAACAGGGAGGAGGAGCGCCGCTGCTAACGTTACCCACTGCATGGAAGGTGGCGAAGGCCTTGCTGCGCCCAACGATAGCCTCGTATAGGGAGTTTCTGACTCCAAGAGTATTGAGCAGGGCTTCGAGACTGCATACATGGCAAAGTCAGGGATAGATACACAAAGCAACGGGGAAAAACGTACAGAGAATGATATACACCGGGTGTAATACCACGGTAAACCACAAACCAGGTGTCGTCGAGTGGTTCATCGCCGTGAAGGGGATTGGGCATATCCGAAGGCTGGCTGGGGGAGGGCAAGCTGGCGAGCGAGGGCTGGGATGGTGAGGATGGCCGCGAGGTACAAATTCTGGTCCAGCACCTTGCCTGAGCATAGGCGTAAGCGGCCTCCGCCTCACGCACGGTGCGATATCCACGATAGATAGCGCAGCTGACGCGATTGACGAGCCTGTGCGCCTCGGCCCTGTGGAAAAAGGTTCAGTGAAAGCAGGCTCGCAGAGCGGATGCTCACCAGCTATGCACGACACCCGTGTCGCGGCCAGCGTAAATGACAAACGCGGCTTTCTTGAATCCCCTCTTCTTGGACTTGTGCTGGACCGCATATACCGTCGCCCCTGGCACGCCTTGCGTTGCGGCGCCGGCGGTGGCCCTGCATAAAGTGTTTGAAAGAAAACCAACAGTTTCAGATATGATTTACCAGCTCCTAGTGTATCCCTCCGCCGTAGGCGAATGATAATAGTAGAGAGCGTCAGACGAGGACGGCGGGGGAATACTTTCACGCGGGGAAGGCTGGGCGGGCCTGCGCCTGGGGGATGGAGTACGCGGCACCTCCTCACGATTTGAGACACTGAGTCTGGCAATCAATGCGGTGAACTCGTCATCCGAGTACGCTCGCGCCGTTTGGGACAGTGGGGTGGCGGCGGTCATGAAAGCGAGACCAGGAAGCAATGCTGGCGATTGGTTGGCGAGATTTCCAGAGATTGGCAGATTGGGGAGTACAGATGCACATCAATCAAAAAGTGGCATCCGGATGCATTTCAAGTGGTGCCGAGGTAGGGATGAGATCTCGCCCGCAGTATTAGAGCAGCACGAAGCAGTCTCAAGCAGGTTCGGAAGGACACAACGTTCAAGGGCAAGTAGCTGGAAACTGAGAAAGTAAGGATCACTGAGATTTCGATGCCAACAGCGTTCAGATTCAACAGGTGCAAACGACGATTTGATTGGCAGATCGAGTCGAACATCTACGAGCTACATGTAGACTACAACCGGCGCCGACGAATGGGTATGTTTTACGACACGGGTGATGCAGAGGCTAAAAGTTAAACAGATGAATCAATAGAAGCCCGTTGACGATTCGAAATAATTTTTACTTGCCATCAATGTTGGCGAACTTCAACGAGCCCGAGGTCAAGGGCGTGGTTGAAGGTGAAGAGCGCGCCGGCGAGCGTCTTGTGGCTTTTCATCGAATTGCTGGTGATGCCAACGACAGCCTTCCCGGCGGCGGCATTACTCTGAGTGAGCCCGACGGATCTGCCGATGATGACGCCGTACCAACCATCGCCATTGTCGGCGACGACGCTGGCAATATGTTCGAGCGGGACCTCGTTGTAGAGAGTACCCGCAACCCAGCGCGGGTTGCTGGCGTCGGCTGGAGCAGGAGCCGAGGCGGTCGGAGTGGGAGCAGGGGCGGCAGCAACCGGGATGGGCGCGGGCGAAGACTGTGTTACGGCGGGGACTGATGGTATAGTTGGTTAGCGAACGTAGAGGGAGCAGATTGAATAGACGACGTACCACCAGCAGAACTCGGAGCCACAGGCCCACCGATTGAAACGAGGGAGGCCAAATATTGCAGTGCAGCTGCACAAGTGTCAAATTATAGAAAACAACGTAAGATGCAAGGACTTACCGTCGCGCTGAGCCTGGGTTGCAGACGGCGCAGCAGCCGCTGCCGCAACAGAGGCGAGAAGTGCCTCTGTTGCGGCAGCAGTCTGGGCCGGGAGGTTTGTCATGGTGCTCAAGAGAAAAATCGAGGGGAGAAAATGAGGGGAGGAAAAAGAGTGGGCCGTGCGGATGAGGGTTATATACGCTTCTTTAGAACTCCGCTGGGCATGTGGGGACAGAGACCATCTGGGAGGAGACACATGCCAAGTTGATGGGATTGATGCTAGATGTGCGCTGCAAATTTCGGACCTGTACCACGACTTCGGTCAATTTTCCTTCAGCTGTGTTGGCGCGTGAACGAAGTGTCGCCCAAGTTCAGAGGTAAGCCGACCACTGGACGGTTGCAGAGACCATATATAACTGACGAACAACATAGATGGCGAGAATCAAAAAACGCGATAGAATTCCGAGAGATAGACGTCGTAACTTGCGGCTGTGGGCAGAGGGGGCACGAGAATCCATTTTGTTGCCTCATCTGGACCAATATACGGCGGCGCGTGAGATGGGTTGGGCAAAAGAGCGCGCCTACCTCCAGAAAGTTTGCAACGAGTTCCATGCTCGCGTGCCCTGGACCCTGGAGGATCACGAGGAGCCCGACCTGCTCGCGTCCGACGACAACAAGCCAGTCGTCACCGCTGCATTGTCCGACGCCGACGAAATACGGAAGCGGCAAAGAATTCTAGTCCTGAATGCGGTAAGCGTCACGTGCGCACCTTTCACCCTCCCGCTCACTTCCATTCTCGTCTCAGCGTATCCGGCGCTGGTACGTCTACCGCATCCGCCGCCGGCGGCGGCAGGTGTCGGGGTTGGATCCTCGCAAAGACCCATTCGCCCTTCTCCTCGCTAAATTATCTGGTCTGACCTCGCCCCCGAAAGCCCGGCAAGCGTATCAACAGTTTATGCACGAAGATATGGACAAGATTACCCCCGTTGTGGCTGAAAAATGGGCGGAGGCACGCGCCGATGACCCTAGCTTGCAGAATCAGCAGCCCAAGGGTGGCTTTCGGGCGAAGGTCGCACGCGATGTTTTTGGAGCGCTCAGTCAGGAAGAGAAGGATGCGTTCGGCAAGCGTGCAAAAGACCAAGCGGCAGCCGCCAAAAGCGCTTACGAGGCGGCCTTGAAGGGCCCTCCCTCAAATAAGCCTGCAGATCGTCAAAAGTGAGTCCAGTCGTCATTTTTTGGCGCGCGAAAATATTGACTTGGAGATCAGGTGCATCGACGCGTTACCTGAATTCCTGGGACCCATCCTTAGCGGAATCTACGAAGCGACCGGGCTTCATTCGGTCGTTATCATGGGAGGACCGTTTCCACGATACGGCGGCGAACTCAGAACAGTACAGTAAGTTTTTTTTGAAAATATGTCGCGGAGGCTGGCGCTGACGGCGGACAGTTGCGCATTTGGACGGAATAAGGACACAAAACCTGTGCACTGGCCTCAATGGGACCCGGCCCGCTTCACCACCGTGCTACAGTTCATGACAGAGTATCTGGCGACGGCCTTTTGTAAGTATAGATCTTATTTATCGTGTGCGTAGTATATCGCTGACGCCGCTGAAGCCCCCAATGACTGTGAGATGGCAGCATTGCCCAGCCAGGACGATCTCGACAAGGCGAAATATACCATTGACGATGGACTCCACGAGGATCAGTCAGACTCGGAAGACGACGATTTCGACCTCGATTCACAGCATTCGGACGACGACCTGGTCAATTCGATGATGCCCAACGTCAGAAAGCGGAAGCTACCTAACGACAACGTGGCTCAGAGTCAGTCTAAACGCTCGCGACCCTCAAAAGCTGCGACGTCAAATTCGAAGGACACAACATCATCGACGCCCCCGCCCGTCGTACTTCCCGTCGTACTTCCACCTCCAGCGACTCCCCCTCCTCCCCCTCCCCCGGCTCCACCGAGTCCCGTTCCCGTCGTCAACATCGACGACGTACCGTACGAGGATCTCACGCTCGACCAGAAAGTGGCGCGAAACAAAAAACGCAACGCCCTATTCGCCGCTCAGTGGCGCGACGACCTCGTGGACATCATGGGTGCTCCTGCACCCAAACGCACTCGCAAGAAGCGGGAGAAGCAGCCCGTCGATGGGCCCCGACGAACATCACGACGCCTCGCAGGCCGCACCGAGGATGATGAAAATGGGGAAGGTGGTGAGGACGTGGACAGTGACGGTGATGTGGATGAGGGAGAATCGATGGACCTACAGGTAAACAATGAAGACAACACGCAGGTGGAACAGAATCGGCCCGACTCTTCCGCTTCAATGGGGCCCCGCTCGCGCGCGACATCCCCACCAGCGACGGACGGAGAGGAAATGGGGGTGGACATTGACCTCGAATATGGACGACCCGACTTCGAGGGCGAGGACGGTGATGATGACTCAGAAGGTCTCCTTGGCAACGCCGTCGATGACGACCCGGGCTCGGTGCTGCCTTCACGCCCGCAACCGCGATGGTTTCCGGGACATCGCGTGGAGCTGGACCAGCTCTTTGCGCCAACACCGCTGCGCCTACCCACCTCCCTTCCCGTCTCTCTCGATGCTGAGGCAGAGGGACTATCACCTTCACTAGCACTGGTGCGGCTTGCCTCCGAGTCTCCTGTGGAAAGGACTTCGGCTCCTTCGGCCTCAGCAACAGTTCCGCGCAAGGAAACATCGACCGACCCCGGCCCACTGGCTCCCGCGCCTCCGACCCCGACTTGCGTGCCTACGCCGCCCTGCGTCACCGCCGCAGTCACTCCCCCTCGTACGCCGCCGCCGCCAACAACACTCCTCCCGCTCATCCCAATCTCTACGACACCTCCGCAGGACGTCGTCTCGCCGCCCCCACTCATTCCAGTCTCTACCCCACCTGCGTGCCCTCCGAAGGCCCAAGACTGGTTTGTACACGCCTGGGGACAAGTTACAAAACAAAATCTGGGCCCGCATTTCAACGCGCTGCTAACGGCTTGGACGCGGATCGAAAGCGCTTGCAAATTTGATAACACCGGACCTGGGATACCGTCGCATCCCAAACGCCCCGCGCAGGTCGGCCGCTGGATCACCGGCGCTCGGGGCAAACGCAAGACGAAGGGCTTGCATGTTACCAACACAGACGAGTACGTGGTGGGGTGGCACATCTGGTGGGATAGCATGCAACCGAAATGGCGCACGAAGGAGTCCGATGGGAAAACCTGGGAGACGGGGGGTGCATATGGGAAGGATTGGGAGCTACTCTCGGCATGGGGACAGAACGGGATGCTGAGCGTGGTCGCATGCCTGTATTTTTGGGGTTTGGCCGTTATGGATGCGAGTGACAAGGTCGGGGCTTGGGAAGTTGCAGTAAACGACGCTGCGTGGGTCTGCGAGGGTTTGGCCACGTTCCATGAAAGCTTCAAAAAGCGTAGATAATTTACATACAACTGCAATGGCAAAACAGTTCCTCCATCCTGTCTCTGAGGCGTCCGCACAAATAAATGACATCGGGGTGCGACTCGAAGTTAGAAAATTTTCTAAGTCCGTTGCACACGTGATGATTTTCACGCGATCTATGGTGTCCAACAAGTTACAACAAGGACGACAAAGACGCGATTCTCATTGGAAATCGCTTGGTTTTAAAATGCATAAAGCAAACCATACAAGAGAGTAATTTTGGTTGAATATTTGATGCGGCTCACTGGGAGCCCGGGGGGCCGCGAATTATTATTATCATGATATGGAGGTGTAAATACCGTTCCTGGAGCTGCCTGTGTCCGCGGTATGGTCCAAACGTTCGTCAGCGCCCTAACAGAAGTCAATTGGACCGTTTACGCAAAGCAAATACTGCTGGAGCCCCCCAGATAAGTGCCAAAAACAAATATTAATTCGCAATAAATTTGGAAATAGTGGGACCTACAGGGCTATTATAAGTAATTAAGGGCATGAGGTGGGTAGAATGAGTACTTCATAATAATTTCCTCCCACGGCTAAGGACCCAGGGGTATCCCGCAGCAGCAGCAGCAGCCCCGAAATCCGGTCAAAGCGAGAAATATCGGTCACGTGTGAGGGCCAGCAGCATGCCGAAAGGTGCCGAGAGTGTGCCGCATACGCGGTGTACTGATGTTACTGCTTTGCCGCGCCCCATCAGGAATTCCGCATTGGGACGCAAAATATGGATTGCATCCCAAATTTCCCTACACATCAATTGATGGCAATAATAACAATTATATATGATTGTCCACCCGGAGGAACAAATCTATACAAACAGAGGTGCCTGGGAACCACCATATAGGCGAGAATGGCCCGCCGACCACCTAGCCATGTTGGATGGCTAGGTCTATGGCCTTAGAAAACAGGTTCCATGGCTAGGTCTATCCAAATTATTCTATATATTACAGCTAAGGCTCGAGTGATCAGCTGCAAGGCCTCTGCCTTGAGGTCCTCATCAGGTTTCAGTTGTAAATTGTCCATATCGGCGATAAATTTAGCCAACTCAGGAGAAAAAAGGGCAACAGCAGGTCCTCAATTGCCTAGTGGACGACCAGCGAAGATGCCTTCTGTCCGGCTGGTGTATGAGCTCTTGATGTGTTTCGCATTACTGATGGATTCAGACGGCGTAGCTGATGTTCGGCGACGTCTAACAGTTTCTGCACGATCTAGACACTGGTGAGTGAATGAAAGTACTGAACAGTAGTCCATGAAATTATACCATACAGAGCGTATGCTATCCTCAGGTCTGGTGTGATGGCCAACAAGTCTTTGATCTTGCGAAAATCTGCAGAGACTGTCTGTCAGCCTCGTAGTATTGCGTGCAACATGTGCCTCAACCTTTTAGAACTGGGGGGGACGGTTAAGACTCTATGGTGCTCATAAGCATGTGTACTCACGTCTTGTTTGAATGATTACAAATGCAGTGCTTCTTGTTTGGAGGGTCTTCAGCGTCAAGACGTCTATTAGCGTCAATGTGCGGGCTTCTTCGTCAAAGACAGGAAGTTCCCCAGTTAAAAAATGGCACAGTTCTTTCCAGTTCTGTGAGTTTGGCCAGAAAGGTAGGGCGGTCTATACACCAAATGAGTGAATAAATCCAAAATATCACTGAGAAATCCACCTGGACGAGAGAATAACTGCCGGGATTTTTGCCCTGTCCAAAGGATTTGCACGTATCGCTGAGTACGTCGATGACAAGGGACTCTTCAGTGACATCAAACCTGTGCAACAGTGGGGTCCGGGAAGGTGGGAAGGTGTCTACACAACAGACAGTCACGGTGGCGCGCGCAACAGTCATTGTCAATGTAAGTTAATGAGTCGGGTGTCCACGTGATAAGCTTGCGCATTCAATCTGATTCTCTACATAGCTCTAAATCTAGATATATGAGCGGAAGGTTCAGCAAATGTCAAAACAATTCTGATCGGGGTTCTAGGTAAATGATACATAAGTACGCTATATTCTACATTCTTTCTGAGTCGGAACATTAGGCAAACAGGATCTCGACACCAAGCACTAGTACTGCACGAACACGACCAAACTCGCGTAACCAGCTGTGTCGGTCAATAATAAGTAAGTCTTGTGCCATAACTGTCCCCTTTACTTACATGCCTAGCAGTACATCAGCGTAATGGTCCTCCTTTGGGGTCAGGTGAGCAAGAAATTGCTCGCCCACTCATAGTTTCACCAGGACGATGTTGCCGGACCAAACTGTGTTGTATCTATGCAGTATGGACTGATTTTATAGGTGCGTTGTATTGGGGTGTCGAAGTAAATGCGCCAGCGGACAGGCAATGAATTTGGTCCCTGGGATTCTACCGAGCAGCATCCTGTAGCAGCCGTTCGGAACCAGTATGGCCAGGTCGAGGTCTTGACAGCTGGAGCCAGCCCCACAATGCAGATCATCAAGTTCCCTGCGCATTCGTCGTCGCCGTAAAATCATGACCGTGCTTCTTTCCTTTCGTTACAATGAATTCCTGTATTCCGTGTTGTAAGTTTGATGATGGGACGTGGCGCTAGATAACGCCGTGTCCACATGGCTCTCCAACGCGCTCCGCGCTGTACTCAAGCTCTTGCATTACCTGTGTTGCTGTGAGATTTAGGGTCATAGATGCCAACATCCCGTACCTCTTCCATATGCTCTGACATCCATGGCAGCGGGCGGGTTACTTTTTTTTCGCCGTTGTGAAACACCACCGGTGCGATGAGCTTGACCGTCCCGCGCACGGGTGCTAATTGGGTTGATAATATGTTAAACGAGACTAGACACCGGCGAACCTCGACCTCAACCGTCACATCGCGCCACGGTCTGTGAATACGCAAACGTCTGCTGGATGTTGTTGATCGGGCCGAATGGTACCCTGGTGACGTGTAAGTCGGACATTTGCATAAGTGAGATGTTAACGCACCTCAGCCCTGTGAGCCGTTCGAGCCAGTGCTCGTGGTCATGCTGCATCAGCGCTTTCTTGATTATGCACACGAGATCTGCGTGGTTTGCTACGTGCGCTCTGTTCGTCGCAAAGCGCACATCCGTCATGAGGGCAGGGCCCCCCGACACCACCCTGCCAGTATCCCAAACTGCTTGTTGTTCCCCGGGCTGATGATAAGGAAGCCGTCTCGGTACGGAAAGACCTGGTACGGCACAACAGATGGGTGTGTGGTGCCGTGCCGCTTGACCTCGATGCCAGCTATAAGGTAGTTGGATGCAATGTTTTCCAGGCCGGCAATCTAAACGTGCGGCGTGAGGGGTGTGCGTGAGGGAAGTGGGATGGGAACAAGGGCACCTGCGTCTCGAAAAGGTTGCAGTCGATCCAAACACCCTCGCCCGTCTGTTGGCGTGAGGGCAGCGCGGCCATGATAGCACTATGGGCATACAGGCCCGTGTTGATGTTGGTGGTGGCAAGACCAACCTTAGACGGTGGGCGGTTTGGCTCGCCCGTAATGTGTATCAAGCCCACCTTGACCTCGACGATGACATTGTATCCTGCTGCTGCATGGTACGGGCACCTTTGGCCGTATGCTGTTGCGAGGTGAGAGGTGCAAGGTTAAGAGAACAGACACTCACCGGTGATGGACGCGTATATGAACCGGAGTTAAGTCTTGCCGCAATTCTCCCAACCCAACCCCATGCTCGCAAGCTTTCTCGGGAGAAAGTTCTTTACGACAACATCTGCGCGCGCAACAACCTTGCGCACATCTACCTCCGCCCATGAGATAGCCGCTGATGGGGTGGTCTTGGGCAGCTGTGTGCCGGTGTTGTTGGGGGACTGGGAGCGACGTAGTAGGCAGCATGTAAGGCCGCAGTGCAAGCTAATACTCTTAGTTTTGTGTACATTATATAGCATATATACATTTCGTACAACATAAAACCCTGCTACAGTCTGCGTGATAGATGAAAATGGTACGTAGTAAAGGTAAAGTCGGAGCAACCGTGAATCGAGATGTTGATACCGCTGCAGATGAGATCTTCGAAGACAGACATGCTGTTCACGACAACAACTAGGTCTGTGTCGTGCGGCCGTTCCCGTGGAGATTTCCACAGGCGCATGGTAAGTATGTGTTCGCAAAGATTGTTGTCGTTCGTCGGGTTCCATGCATCGGCACAATGAACGTCGAAGGAGTGGAAGGGACCTCGGACCCCGAGGAGGAGCCCTGATGCGTGGAACTCGGTTTCCAGTTCGTTGTGAATGATTGCGCCTGCTCGTAAGAGGGCATATTCTCGCTGACCAGAAAGGCTACCTCGAGATGGCAGAATGTTTGAACACTTTTCCAGAAGTAATCTCTTTGCAGGCGACATCTTAGTTTATTGTAGAAATCGGATCGATGTTGACCTATGTGGCCACTGGATATTTTCATAACTTCAATATCGTCACGAGTTGATATGTTGTTACGTTGTTCGACGTGGTGCAGTCAAATGTATGCAGGAATGTGTGAATGAATCCGGTGGGGGGATGAAAAAGGTGGAATGGGATGCGGTTGAGTACAACGAGATGGTGTACGTTTGGAGTGCAGATTGATATAGGCGCAGAACTCCATGTGATGGTTTCAACAGAAGGTAGTTGCAAAGGCGAGGACGATGGGCCATGTACAATGAGCGGTGTGCCGTTGTGGGTGAGAACATGTGGGGTAAAGTTGAGCGTCCTGACGTTTGGAGATTGCTGTAGTAGTGCGAGTATGTTGGTCAGGGTATCGTTGACAGCGATGCTGTGTAACGCTGGAAATGAGGGGGAGTCATCGGGAAGCAGTCTCGCATTAGGAAGGAGGACGTCCATATCTGTGTCAAGATGTGTCAGATATTGTGCGGTTCTGAGATCTATGGGGGCTGAGAAAGCGGGACATATGTGCATGTGGGAGCAGTTGATGCGGACGGTGTTCACAGCTCGGTCAAATGTTAATGTCGCGATTTTAGCTTCGTTGATGACGTGACGAATGCATGTCCCCTGTCTGTCCATGTCCAAGTAATTGCACTGGCACAATTTCTTGAATAAATGTTGTGCCAATATAGACACCGTCTCCATTTGTGGTGATTGGACTGGAAAACGGAATCTGATTCGCAGCGGACAGGATCCCGCAGCCTTTATGGCTTCTTCAAGCACGTGTAAAGCTGCGATGGAACCTAGGTGTCGGTCTTCAACGGCGAAAGCAACCAATATTATGCTTCATATTCAGGTTATACCGCCCGCGATAATTCTCCAAAGATGGCACGTATGTCGTAGTACTGTCGCTGTTTCCACAGCGGTGCGGACATCGTCTTCTACTTCCACGCAGAATACGAATATAAGTGTAGTTAGTTCGTATGGTACTGTGCTAACAATTGTTAGGTCAGGTCAAAAGGAACTGTTCATAGTGCATATGCTGGAATATGACGCTAGTCTGGTGAGGGCGACGGGTACTTATGTCAATTAGAATTGGGCATTGTAGGGAGGATATGGGCCCAGTAATTTTGCTGGAAGTGCGGACTGCTACTCGACAGTTGATCGGGGTTAAGCGGATATATGAGGAGTGGATTACTGACGATTTGTTCGACTAGCGGTGTCAGGTTCTGACTCTGAGTCAGAATCTACTAAGTTGATAATCTCTATCTTAGTTTTGTCGGTCGGTGGCATCTCCCGTGTCGGTGAGTGGTCACTGTTCAAGCGTCTTTTGGAGTACAGTGATACAGTATTGTTGCAAGCACATGGCCATCGCCAAAGTTTTCTCTTCTTGCCGGGTCAACAGTCCGCCAACAGAGCTGCAATCCTGGCAGCTGTGTAACATTGACATCGTCTCATTTCTCGGTGAGGACTCACCCAAAACGTACCTACACATCGTCTGAATCTTTCCATCAGCTTTATCGACGCCAATCATCACCCTGCGCTTACGATCTACAGTGACGTTCACTTCGCCAGTATGTACTTTAGCGAGGCTGAACAAATGCTCCGACTAGTGACTGGTTCTCTGTAAAATGATTGGTCTTTTATGTGTGTGTGGGGTTCAGATCTCTCCAAATCACGCTAATTGTTTCCCGGCCAGTCGGATTCGGGCTGGTCATTCGTTAACACCCTGACTTCGACAGCTTTTCAATGCTTGGTTAAGCGACTGTGGCTCATTAGCAGACATTATGTGCATGGTGCAAAATCGGTCGCATTTCAAGCCTGCACAGCAGAGATCCTCTGAAATCGCGGGGTAAAAATCTGTCTAGTGCTGTAAACGAATAAACGACCAGATGTTCTCAATTCGCAATCCTTTGAACCTACAACACCCTCAGATCCAGACATCCTCTATAATGTGAGTCAAAACCTTGATGCGAATTTACATGGCAAAAGTAACATACCCTAGGTCGGGCGATGAGGTGCATCGCACAAAGAGTATAACTCCATTTTCCAAATCTTGTCTTGAGACATTCAAGCGGCGACATAGACAAGGGGACGAAAGCCACTAACATGCACGGAACTTGCAGGTTCTAGATATCCGGCCGTCCGAAGCTGTCTCAGAAGCACACTTCGTCGACACATCCAGCGTCCAGGACAGGGGGATACACCTGACCGTTTAGGTTGACTCTCCTCGGAATCTGGCGTCCACGGTAAAACGACGGGGAACCGAACGGAGCATCCAGAATCGAAGCTATCGCGCGAAGTCGCTGGACAGCGGTTGCTTTTTGCACACTCGTGTTTTGGGGTGAACTCGGTATCTAAACTAAAGCCATCCTGCATCAATTTGTCAATAACATCCCAAGCACGCTGCCTAGATTCTGTTCAGCGTATAGGTAGCCTGGCTGGAGTCGTCATAGCGCGCCTGCTGAATGTGGAAGCAGGGTACGGAATCCAGAATCGATCCAAAGACCAGATGTTAAGATCGGCCGTCGTTGGTAACTGAAGGACCGCATCCATGGGACTCTCCGACCATGCCTCCAACACATTGATGTTAAAAGCTCCGTTGTCGGCCAATGTATATCCGTCCCATATACCCTCGTTGCCGTGAATGTCCCCATCATAGGCACCGATGGTCCGGCCTGTCACATGGGCAAGGAAAGTCGCGACCGAGGACCCCTCTTGAGAGCGGCAGTAAAAGTCCAGCGACAAGGACGCCGGTGACCGCCCACCTTCTCGCAGTGTTTGTCTGGGCCAATACAACATGCGATTGAGAACAGATCCGGCAATCATGGCCTTCGTGCAAAACTGCAAGAATTGGACATCCAGAACAGACAGGCCGTATGAGCGCAGGCTGTGTGCGGCAAGCAATAGCAGCAACCTGTTCACCACTGCTTGGTGGAAGCGACAAGTCTGGCCGAACCTCTGCCTGTCAGGTATAGACAATCGTACAACGATAAGCGCCAAAACGGTGACACACAGAGGTTGCGAAGACCTAGTTCGTGGCTTTCCGCTCTCTATAGGTGCTGGTTAACATTGTATCAACCGAAAGTCTACGCTCACCATCCCATTCATCTCGACGTTGCCGAAAATGGAGGTACGCGGCCATTGTGCGATATCCAGCCTCGGATGCTACCCTCTCCTTAAATAACAGAGCCGGCGAAAGACCGGCTAGACGAAGATCCAGTGCACAGCCAACACGGCCTGTACGGAGGCACAAAGTTGAGAAGCAGCCAAGTGTGTCCTTGTCCTCGGAGCAGCGACAGCGGTTGTTCATGGTGAACTTTGAGGATACGTGAAGTTGGGACAACTGAAATTGAGATACACCCCTAGTGGTGGTAAAAAGCCTCTCAGTATGGCTGTAGCCTGAACTAGAATTGCCTCTTACACAGGCTGTAGCCAGGCACCTGGCAAGGCATATATTGGCCCTTTTTAGCCCTTAGCCAGCCCATTCTCCGCCGCTCCGCCAGCCATCACCCGGCGCCGCCAGACCTTTTTCCCATGTATTCCCAGCCAGGAAAATTAAAGTAAATTAAAATTGTGCAGAAATTAGAAAGTAATTACTGTAAATTAAAAACCAACAATAATAAGTAAACAATTAATTGTGAACGGCATGCGCCGCGCACCAGCATTCCACTGGGGGCCTATTCGTCCGCCTCGTCACCTCCAACCAAAGCTGGGGCCTCCTCCGGGCCTAATATGTTGATTCCCCCAATAATAGCATCCTCCTGTGCAGCCGTCTGGACAATTTCCGAGACGGACATGTCCCAGCCTGTCTTGAAGCGCCTCCCAATGCTCCGGAAGAGTGCTGCCTGGCGAGCAGCGTGTGCCTCCACCCCTGCGTGCACCTCCACGGGTAACTCATTGCCTCGTGCTCGCTGTTTCCCCTCCCACTGACCGGACAGCCACTGCAAGAATCGTAACACCCGTCGCATTTCCTCGCGAAGTAGTCGCACTTCCTCTTCCCATCGCACCTTCCTTGCTAACGCCTTAGACCATTCTACTCGGACAGCTACGGAAGATGCATTGATCAATTAGTTATTCATTGACCTGTCTGTGAATGGGAAAACCACTTGCAATCGTGCATTCCTTCCTCGTCCTCGTCCGGCCCTCCAAAAGCAGTCCAAATCCAGGACATTGTCTTCGTCTTCTTCTTGCTTTTCCCCGACTTCCCACCCTTCCCAAACGTCGGTGCATTGTGATGATGGTTCCTCTCGCTCCCTATCAAAGCCAACCGATGCCGGGCCTTTGCGTCTTGGTCCTGCTCCTCGTCCAACGCCACATCTGCTGGGTTCAGTTTGCGACAGTGGGTGGCGCAGTACTCGGCACCCTTCAAGACCATCAGAGAAGCGTGGCCACGGCGATATTTGGCGCTCAGTGCGTCTATTCTCTCTCCAATCTGGCTAATAAGCGTGTTTGCCCGGGTTGACTGCCGCTGGCCCACGACATTGCTGTTACGATGCAGGAGAAGAAACCGCTTTGCGTGTAAACGATTACGCAGCAAATCCAAGGCGTTGGAGGCCTGCGCTTTGTGAAGTCTGGCTTCACGGTCACCCAGTCCCCATGCGCACCGTCCCCTCTGCCTCGCCATCAACTCGCTCGGCATCCAGAGTTTGATATCCTCTGGCAAGGGCGGCACTTCATCCGCTGCCTCTACCGCTGTTGTTGAAGGCGCCATGTGCATATCTTGCAACATCCGGAAGGTCTTTAGCTTGACGTTGAAGCTGAAGCGCAATTCCTGCAGCCACCCATCGAGGTCAGCTGCCAGTAACATGCGTCCCTTTTTCTCGGCTTTGATTCTCTCTCTGCGTGAAACCTTTTGTCAGTCTCGGATGCCATTCTACACCAACAAGAGGCTTACTGCAAATCCTCTAGCTGCATCCCCGCAACTAGACATGCTGTCGCCCCTTTTCGCTGGACTGTCGACGTGTCTCCGGTCTCCTCCTCCAGCTCGTCTAGTCAGCGCCTGAGCCGTCCCCCAGCTGTAAGATGACCATACCTTGCCCTATGTTGAGCCCTACACGTAGTATATAGACAAAAACAGGTGGCGCTAGCCAGGGAGTCAGATATCTAATGACATGGACTCATCCATCCCCTGGCTAGCACCCCGTATTTGCTCTGCAGGCGCCGCCGGCAGATTTTTCGGGCTTTTTGCGGCTCCGGAACCCCCTGTATTTGGCCCTTATTTGTCCCTTCCGGAATGCTGCGAGAAAGCTGCATCACTAGATCATTCCTGGGAAATTTTCACATAGCTTTCCCTGCCATTTCCTCCACCCTGCTGGTAAACCGCCTGGCTGGTTCCTAGCTTTCCTGTGCACACTCTTAATCTCCCGTCTCTCATCCCCGCCCGGCCGTGCCTGCGCCTTCGTTCACACGTACGCCTGCCGTCCACTCTTTGCCTGTGTGCACATCCCCAACTCTGAATGATGATCCCGCCCGCTGTTTTTCTACCCTAGCGATCCCTGTCCGTCTGCGCCGGCGTTCAGCAGCGTTGAGTCCGACACTCGCGTCCTGCAACACTGCTCGCCCACCGTATGTTACCATTTTGACTCTATTTGATTTGATTTGCTTATCAGCTTTGCCTAAGCTCTGTCGACGTTCTCCTGACGTCAATCATCCGACGCCCGAGCGATCCCCAAAGCTCTGTCCTCACGCCAGTCTCCGGACACCCAACACCATGAGGCCCCGACGCCCGACGTGCACTATGTCAGGAGCCGCACCTTCGCCGATGCGCTCCGCGGTGGCTCACCTCCCTCCTCTACCTATCCTTTCCCTCTACCAACCGTGGCTTCGACTCTATTGCCTCCTACATATTCTATTCTACCAGGCAAGCTAGTGACCCTGCTGTACCTCACCTGCCCCTTACCAACCACAGTCACCTGTCCGCTTGCCGTGCTACCCGCACTGGAATATTGACTACGTACCTGTCAACTTTTGTATAGCCTAGATATTCTACGTACTTGTAAACTTGCTCTTGCAAAAAATGCATTATTCGTCACAAGAAAACACCTCAATCATTTAAGTCTCGCATCCAAATGCAAATTTCTGTTAATACTCCCTGTCCTCCTCTTTCAGAGCCTGCATACCGTCTCCCCATGTAATGAATGTGAACGACAGTATATTCAAACTCACAAAAAAAAAAAAAAAAACGGTACAGAAAAACGAAGTCTCGTGCCTAGGTCCTCTTACACGTCTGTTTTTTACCCTTGGCCTCAGGAAGCGCGGCCTCCAATCCCTCCAGCATCCACACGACGTCCTGAACCGCCCGCTCCCATTTCATCCTGTTCACCCCGTCCCATCCAGAGCCGCCCATGCTGCCCATTGCCTGTCTCGACATCCCCCAGAAGTACAAACCCGCCACCAGGCTGATGCACCCGTTCTGCCCCAGGAACCAGAGAGCCTCGAAATCATCTCCATATGGAACCCTGGTCGCCCATTGCCCATCCGCGCCACGTATGCACCATGCGGGCTGGGCGAATCCCACCACGCCGTCCATCGCTGCGCGTAATCCGCCAAGTTCTTCACCTCGGCGTCGTACGGCGTCTTCTGTTTCATACCGCGGCCTGCTCTGATCCATGCATCAACTTCACCAGGTCGCCCGTCCTTCCTGATGCCCATGCGCAGATTTTCAGCGAAGCCAAACTTGTGCTCGAGACGAATCTCGAGCAGGGAGTGGTAGTGGCACCCCAGATCAACCACCGACACAATGCTCACCACGCCACGCAGCCAATCCGGAGCACCTTCGCCGCAATCCAAGACCCTGGGAGGCGCCGCCGCGGCGGCAACCAATGCCGTCGACGCGAAGAACCCTGCCGCTGCAGCTGACCGCGCACCCCTAGTGGTACCATAATGCATTCACTGGTCGCTGCAGCCAGCGGTAACGATTGCATTATGAACGCTTGTAGCCAGCCGCCTGGCTACCCGCCAAAATAACGTCAAATCACGCTGATCCACCTGACCTACGTGTCACGCGTCTGCGCCAAAACCCAGCCAATTCTCTCGGATCTCTTCGGTTCTCACTGAAAAATAATCGGGACATTCTGTAGAGACTTTTCCCCCGTATTGAAACTATTAAGGACAAACAGACGTACTAAAAAGGGACGCGCAAGCCGCCGTGCCCACCGCTACCGTACTACGCGTCGTCCTACGGGTCGCCTCAACCACCGCCTCCTCCTCGACTGCCCGCTCCACCACATCTAAGTGCACGTCGACCGCATTGTCCATGCTGTGGCCATCCAGCAGCTCGAGATACACCGTCCCATCTTGTCTCACTACGTCGCGCACTGCGGTCGCGACCGAACGACTCCAGCCCGCGTGAAAGGCCTCCGATATCCGTCGATGTACGGCCATCTGCCGCCGAGCGTATGCCTTCAGCCCCGCGGCCACCTCCACCGTCACATCTGTACGGTGCTCCGCCCGTACACCCCGCACTTCCTGGATCTTGCGCAGTATGCGCAGGACCCGTTTCATCTCCTCCCGCAGCTTCCCCACTTCCTCCACCCACCGATCCCTCCGTGCCTTCGCCTTGGACCACTCGACCCGAACGGCTAAAACCTCCTGATTAGCACATATACCCCCGCTCAAACCACACAGCACTTACAGTCATGCAGCGCGCCTTCGTCTTCCCCCGGCCCGCCTCCGACCGTCCAAATCCACGAAAACACCTTGGGCTTGAGAGACGGCTCGTTCCGCGCCCATTTCGAAGAACCCAGTCGCGCCAGCTTCTTCCTCGCCACGCTGTCGCTCTCCTCCTCAGGGTTAACGTTCATGTTGGCGGGCTTCAGCAGCTTGTATTGCGGCGCGAACTCCGACCCCTTGAGCGCAATCAATGAGGCGCGTGTGTCCGCGTACTTCCCTGCCACCCGAGCGATACGGTCACCTACGCGCCCGATCAACGTCGCAGAGCGTGTCGTCGCCACCTGCCCCACAGAGTTAGCGTTTCGCCACGTCACGAGATGCCGTTGTGCATGCAGCCGCGCTCGGAGGGCATCGAGCGCATCAGCACACTGCCCCGCGCGTAGCTTGGCCTCCATCTCCCCCACTCCCTGCCGACACGCCCCTCGCCGCTGCAGTAGAGTCAGGCTCGAAGGGAGCCAGAGCTTTATGTCTTCTGCTTTGGGTGCGGCAACATCCGAGTCGCGCCTCTCCTCCTCCGCCTCCCTCAGCGCAGCAACCCCAGGCATGAACACCTCCTGGAGCTTCTCGTACGTCCGAAGCTTTTTGAGGAAGGAGATGCGAAGCTCCTGTATCTGGCTCGCGCGATCTGCGGTCACAAGTGTCGTTCCCTTCACCTCTGCCTTGATCCGTCGCCTATGCGTCGACGTGTCAGCTCTTCGTAGTCATTGCAGTCGAGGAACTGGTTACTCACTGGGCTTCCTCGAGCTGCAGCCCACCCCGGATGAATGCCGATGCCGTCGACTTTGTGTTGCTCAGCGGCGTCCGCCCTTCCCGCGCCTCCTCTGCCTCGTCTTCCTTCAGCTGCAAAAACACTGCCGCCTCACTCGGACCACCTAACAGCAAAGCAGCCAGATCAGCATTAGTCGTGTTACCGGATGGAAGCCATATGTACTGTTCTTTCCGCCCTCAATACAATACGGATTCGGCTTTGAGTTATCTGCAATCCATGTATTCACTCGCACCTCCCGCTTCTTGCGCGTCAACGATCCATCCACCTCTGCGAACGCAGTCACCTGTTTGTCCCGCTCCACGATGGCGACAATAAGCTTCCGCGACAGAGTGTTTCCTGTTCGTTTGTTAGTTCCGCTGCACCTCGTAGGCTGCACGTCTGACTTACCCTGCGAAACATTCTTCTCCCAATTCAAATGATCCACCTTGTTTTCAATAGCATCCTTGCGCGCGCCATCCCCCATCTCCTTTGTCGAGTACGAGATCGGGTTAAGAACCGCCCAGGTTCTCTCGATTCCCTCGCCGTCCGTTCGCCCGACGCCCACCGCGTAGCTCAGCGAATTTTGGGTCTGGCAACTGACCTCGTGTGCCACGGCATGCCATACTGGCAGGGCATACTGAATTTCGAAATCCTCCAGATTTGTCGTGATGGAGGTCGTATCCGCGATCTTCTTCGCGCGAGCCGGTAAGTTGATCTTCCACTGACATGCAATGTCGTATGAGATAGTGAGGCACAGGACCGTTACGCCCATGAGCGCTGAAAGAAGTATATAGTCCATATTAGCGTATCTACGAATCAAATCAGTATTCGGCCTCTTTGATTCAGTGAAGAAACACACCGTTCTCCCTTTTGCAAATCACCGAGACCCAGAGGACGCACCACGCCGTGCCGTGCGCAGACACATCCTCCAACGCCCGACACCCGCAAACCCGTTGTCATACGAGTTTCTTTCTGCAGCAAAGCGGCGAACGCGATACAGGAGCTCACCTAAAGTTGCACCCTCGTTAGTCGTCGCAACCACCTCACACCGAAAACACGTACGTCTTTCTCAGCTACATAGTTTTTTAGGTGTTCCCTGTACCCACTCTGCTCCACAAAATATGCCGCCCCCGGACCTAGGGACGGATCGTCGTGCTCGTTAGCGCGCAGCCGGTTTTTCAATCGGAAATTGGCATCCAGGGCGAGTAGCAACATATACAGATACCTGCCGCGTTTTTTGTTAGCTCGGATACCGTAAACTTTATTGAAGTACTCACTTGTACGCTGGTGGTACCTCCCTCCAGCCTTCCGGAAGATTCCACCCGTCCTGCAGACAAGGCCAGCAGAGGAGTGCCATCCCACCCGCCGGAGTCTTGCGCAGGCCGTTTGGGACATGACCGTGGCCAGAACGTTTTCCACGCCCCAAAAAACCCCACTGCCTCGCCGATCGGCCGAAGGCTTTGTAGTGATCCTGTGCCAATGTCAGTATCACCAACATGTCCAAGCACAAACACTTACTGGCACTGTCGACATACGTAGAGGATCGGTGAGACGTTCCAACGTTCCAACGAAATCGTGAACGTTGACATTACCGACAATGTTCAGCAGCCGAAAGAGCTCTAACACCTGCAGCGTCGAGCAGGTGGCGGGATCCACGGTGGTGGCTGGATACCACCCGTTGTCTATGCACTGGCCCACCGGGTTCGTCCGTGTCGACCTGACACATCCGCAATAGCAATAGTCGACCGTGAAAATCCCCGCGGTGTCGATCACCACCATCGATCGCAACGGACCCAGAAACTCGCACGGCAACCCGTGGTGACCCAGTTGGAAAACCAGGCCAACCCCAATCAAGCCTGTTCGCGGGTCCGGTGTCGTCCCATTGAGCTGAGCTTCTGTCCAGCAAGCACCGTTCCATTCCTAGCATGCACGACATCAGTCACTGAATGACCTTTTGAGACAATCTCGTACCCGTATCAAGTGTGCAGGATTAAGTTGGTGCCTCGACTTGACGCAGTTGTGACACTGTAAAAACTCCCCACACTGGGAACAGCGAAAAAGACGCCTCCCCTCACCGTGGGCCTCGCCGCACAGTGAGCATGCCGTGTCGAAAAGATCGTCGCCTAGGCCATCGCGACGCAGGAGGCACTCCAGGAAGTACTGCTGGTGAGGCACCCATTGGAACATCTCCTCCTATTTTTTTCCTTCAGTTCCGTAGTCGACGCGTCAAAAAAAAAAAAAAACCGAACTCGGGAAACGCTTGCGTTTCCCATCGGCGTGGTCGTCGTCCACCTCCACATCAAATGAGGTCACGCTATCCGCAACTGCGCGGACCTCAGCCAAATCCCCTTCTGGCACAGGGTTCCAGTCCGCATACTCCTCGTCGAGATCATCGGGCCCGGCCTCAGCCTCCCCTGGCCGCAGCTTTTTCTGTGGGCGCACGTTTACCAGCCCGCTCATGACACGATTTCCGTCGGCTGAGATGTGAATGCCTCTGTTAGCACGCAGCGCTGTATGCGAGGTTTCCTCATCCACGTAAAAATCGCGCCAGCGAGGAGGCATTAATTCGGGGATTGAGAGAGAGAAAGGGGTTGTGGGTGGAGTTGTGATGCATGTGAGTAAGTACACAGGCGCGATCCAGCCGCATACTTTTCCCCGGCGCGCCAGGCGCAAGGACTTTAAGACTTAGCGAGAAACGAAAAAGAGAAACAGATCAAAAACACGGCTGCTATTGCATTCCCCTTTGGGTACCCCCGATTGTTGGCGTACGATCCCGCCGTCAACCGCGGTGAATGTAATTCAAATTTAAATGTAATTATTGCGCTACATTAATTGGATCCTGGCACACATTGACATGCACAGGTGGTAAGCTCTTGCATTCCGCCCAAAGTCACCACGGTTGTGGTCGTTGCTGAGCTGCCTTCGACTCCAATAATGCCCCCTCCATTCCTAATTGTAATCATTGTTAGCCGCGAATTGACGGAAGAGAAAATCACGAAAAAGACACACCTCCATCGTATGCAAAGGGCGTTGTTCATGCGATAGGGCAAAACAAGGCCCACAGCCATGCAATCCGGACATACAGGCGCGGTCCCGGCAACGAAAAATGGGCCCCTCGGTTGCAAGCATCCTGCACCAAGGGCAGTCCACCGGCGTCGGACTGTTGCGTCTTCGCTCTGCGTGCACTCTCATCAAAATGAATTCGTCGTCGCTTTGCAGGGCGCGGATCAATGCGTCATGATGGACGCGCTCTTCGACGGGGTCGGGATTGGGTTCCAGGTGCACTACGCAGACTGAAGCCTTCAGCGCACGGCGCTCCTCGTCGAAGTCAGACATCGTGGGTGGGGGTGGGGGTGGTTAGGGACGAAGTGTTCCTTTTTTTGTCACCCGGTTTCCTTGCTTTAAGTCTTTGTTCATGTGAAATTGCTGCCGCACTACAATCAGGTTCATTTTCTACGAGATAGGGTTGTCTAATCGAATTCTGTCACAACTTGGCGTGCATCTAAATACAGCCCCATTAGGGTTCGTACACATGGTCAGTTCGGCATGCGACTCACCGGCGCCAATTTATCCGACTCCCTGACGAGGTGGATTTAGTTTTGGGGGTCCACACAGATGAGCGCACCCCAAAAAAAAACTTACCCCACGTTTCGGTTGTTTCAGCTTCGGCGACCGCCACCGCAAACAGTTTGATGCGGCAACTGATATCGTAGGAGATGACCAAAGGTGCAAGGACATCGGCCAGGGAGATGTACGCGCTGCCGTCGTGCATGTAGCGTTCTCCCTGTTGTAAATCTGAAAATAAAATCATTGTGTCTCTCAGAACAAAAAGAAAAATGAAATGACTTACCACCCATGACCTTGCGCTCGATTCGCTCTTCGACGTCTCGGATCTGACGTGCGCTGAGAATTAGAGCCCTTGCGCCACTGCCACTGGAATGCAAGTTGCGCCGACGAATTAAGTTGTGTCGCTGGAGCAGGCCTGCAACGGCGCGAATAGTACGGTTCCGAGGCGCCATAGGTCTGATGTCCCCTTCAGCCAGGCCTGGTTAGTAAAATCTGACGGGAGCAGGAGGTGTGTGGGTACCTTTAGGGAGGAACAGCTGCTTGTAGGTATTGTACGCCTCTTCACTGACATAGTAGGTCGTAGTCGCCGCGGATTTTGCCACTATATGTCTTTGTTAATACATATCATGAAGGCACTTCGCCTCGCTCACCGGGTAGTGACAGGCGGTCCTCCGCGTCATCGTCGCTGTCGTCCTTGCGAGCCAGGAGATCCGGAATTTCGTCTTCGTTGTCAACTAGATCCACGAGTTTTGCCGTCGCCATGATGAACGGGCAGTAAGGGACGTGATTTGATGCGGATTTGAAGAGGAAAAGCCACGTAAAACATACGACATCAAACAAAACATTGAGTCCGCTCCGCTTCCTGAGCGCATACATGGCCGCCGCCCTCTCGCTCCTCGGTGGGTCTCTCCCCCACTTCCGCCTCAGCACTGACCATACATAATATCATATCAGTTGATCTTCTCTCTCCGCGCAAAACGAGACAGAACACTCATCGTCATGAACTCCCCCCGCTCGGTCGCGCCATTGTCCCCACCATCACGTACGACATTTTCGAGTCCCTTCGCGACCTCAACGCCTCTGAGCGCGGCCATGCTGATGCCGATCCCGGGATCAATCGGAATGATTGCACCGACAGCGATCGCGAACTCCACTATATCTGGGAAAACGGGCGAAAAATTCGTCTGCTGGGCACACTTCAGCGAGAAAGAGCGGCGCGCCTAAAGCCGTTGCTGGAGGCCCGCCAGGCGGCCACGGCCTTGGCTTCCGCTGCTGAAGCGCCTTTGATCCCAAGACGTCCCTGGACGGACCAAGAGCTTGCAGCCGTCATTTGGCTCAATCCCGAGCACAGGATCTATGACCACTGAGAGCTTCTGGGTGAAGACAGCATTTTCCGATTCCAAAAAGTGGTCTGGGACGGCTTGTGCGCACTTTTGTTATATTTCTCTGGCCGAATGCTTACGCTCTTGGACAGCGAGGTTATGCCTATCATAGATCGCACCAAGCTGGTCATCGGCGTTGCCGGTGGTGTTCCCCAGGAAGACGACGGACCTACCATTACAGCCCAAGCGACTGCGGCCTTGGAAAAAGCCTTGTCAATGTTGCCGGGAAGGCTCTCGCGCTCTATATCAGCAGGCGTGGGGTACGATGGAGACGTGAGGGAACTATCAAACTGTTGATTGAACTGTGCTGAAATTTTGAGATAGCGCCCACAGAACCTACCTCTCAGAGTGCACCAGATGTTTGCGCTCGATTACCTGAGCCAGCACGTGGCCGTTAAGCGCCTTTGCACTTTCGCTACTGGTACATACTTCGTTTTCTGGTTCTCTGCGTCTGGGCTCATGACTTAACAAGATCTCTTTGCGGCTTTCTCTCCTCGCTCCTTTGGTCGCGCCAAGACCCACACACAGGCTTTCTTCCGTTCACATCCGTCTCTCAACCACCATTTTCCTGGTGTGTGGACCAACGTCACCTTCGACCTTGGACCGACTACGGTGCCCTCCCCCCAGCTCGCCTCTGATAAACTGCGCTGGTGCTGGCTTGCAATCACAGCCCTGGGAGATTTCGACGCGGACAAAGGGGGATTTTTAATTCTCTGGGATCTTGGGCGCATTCTACGCTTTCCTGCAGGCACGACGGTGCTGCTGCCGCCACTTCTACGTTACTCTAATTCACAAATTCGTGCTGAGGAATCGCGTTACTCTATCACACATTATGCTGTCGCCGCCCCGGGGTGGGTATCCTGGCCCACAGCGACCGAATTATTTTCGAAGTTAGCAGAACTGTCCTCCCTTCGTACTTAGAGCTACAATCAATCTTAAAATTTGCCGAGCCCAACATCTGGTGATGATGCGAGTGTTTGTGTTGCGGTGGTCACGCTCCTTTATTCTCGCGGACACACCTTTTTCTTTCTCTTCCCGCCATGTCATCTTGTGGTAGGATCGAAGAAGGTGAGAGCGGTGCGCTACACCAATTTCACCCACCGACCACGGCACTAACCATCCTCATACGCAGTGAATGCGGGTTTTGACCGCTATCGCGGGATTGTTCGCGGCCCGCCCTCCATCTTACTGGACGTTGCCGCGCTTGAGGACAGAAGAGGACCCCGCTCTGCCAGAGGATCAGCGACTCCTGACGCCGCCATGACAAGCACCAGCCTCGCTGCAAGCACCACCAGCACCAGCTTGTCTCGCCCCTTGACACCGAGCGAAATTGCTGCGCTCGGTCCCCGAGAGCTGGCAAGGCATCGGGCACAGGTCAGCGCCGAGCATCGTGTGCGCGTCGACAGATACCTCGCCAGCCAAGGACTGCCTCCCCTGCCCCCACCTACACACACCCTCGACAGATACCTCCTCGAGCAGTCCCAGGGCGGCACTGCACCCCAGTACAACGATCCCTTCGCAGGCCCCGGGGTGTGTTCGCTGCCTGTGGTACTCCGGGCGGCGGGCCCAAACCCACCTGCGAGCACCACCCGATTCGTTCAGCGTGGACCAGCAGATGTTGGGTGGCGCGAGAACTGCGAGACGCCGCTCACCGAGGCGGATCTTTACCTCACCGATGCACGGCCGCCTCCTGTCGATGACTTCAAGTACTACCAGCGCTGTAGTATTTGCTCTGGTGTGAAGCGACACCCCGTAACGTCAGTCTCTTTTCTTATTGGCTTGTTATCGTCCAGCTAAAAACTACTTTTACCAGATTGATGTGCGGCCATAGCTATTGCTATGTGTGTCTCCGCCTGTGGCTGGAGCGTAGCTGGGAATGCCCGGAGTGCAGAGCGATCATCAGGCGCAAACCCCTTGTGCATTGGTCCGAGGCCCATAGCCTCGAAGAGGAGCACCCCGGCGATGCAAGCCAGGTCAGCTACAACTGGGATGGTTTGAGGTTTCCCAGAGCAGTGGCACGTCTGACGCCCAAGTCGCCTTGAGCTTCAAAACTACTATACCGAGCCCTTTTTTTGTTTCGAATAAAAAATGTTTTTTGGCGCGGGTATACCTGGGGATTATAAGAATTGTGCACCATAGAATTCAAGTAAATCAAACTGTCTTCAGATAATCTTTCCATGGCACTTTGTGGCAGCAAACGGGCCCCAAAACGTCGAGACGACGCCTGCCGAAGCAGATCGCGAACTTCGCATGGGTGTATCGCGAACTGATGCTGCCCAAATCCAGCGAAGACTAGGGCTTCCACCTCTGAGTCAAAAGTCATTGAGCAAATCCGAGGAGGCCAAAGTCTTTGATTCATGTCCTTTCAGGTCCATGATTTAATTCCATTTTTTTGGACTATCATGTGGTGAATGAAAGTCGGTCGCACAGAATGACCAGACTTTGCTTCTATTTACAGTATACTCTCTTGTTCTGACAACTACCTTGGTACCTCAATTTTCCACGACCGGGAAACTATTCACATATTTGGACTCCTGTACGTTCCGGCTTCTCTCTGTTCGATGTATTCTGCTCAAATTCGTTTACAGCAGCACACAAATGGCGAAACAAGCTGCACCGGCAACAACCAGGGTCAGCGTCTGCCTCCTTGTCCCGCCGCTGCGCGTCAGCCCGATACCGTGCAAAGTTAGCGGTGCCGCTTCATGCACATGTCTACCCACTCATGGATGCCCCAGAAATCAGGAAGCACTTCGAGACAAGGCTCGACAGCGGATGGCAAGGTCCGGTCAAAGTCACGCTTCGGACCCCTGTTCCTCAACGGCAATATCTACTATACAGGCTACGTGAACAAGTGGCGGAGCACGCAGACCTTGCCGCGGAGGCTCGAGCACGAGCCCGTGAGACCAGTAAGAGGTACCGGCAAAAGTACGTCCCTTTGTTCAGCTTCAATGTGGGCTTTGGTTTCCAATTGAAGTCGCAGGCATGCAGACGTCCTCGCGCACCGGCAACGCATAGCGCGCATGAAGTGAGTCTTAGTCGAACATTACACCTTCCTTCTACCACTCAAGATCTATAACATTGTTGGTCTGCAGTGCTTTCGAGAAGAAACATGGACCGCGGGCGTGGTTGGAGCGGGCGAACAAGCTTCAGCAGCAGCGGGAGGAAGCTCAGGAGCTGGAGGACTGGCGCCGATACGAGGAGGTGTATCAACGAGCTGCCGCTGCCGAGTCGTTGCGCTGAAATATCATTCTTATTTCGCTCGGAGTATTACTTTGGTGTGAAGCAGCAAGATGACATCATGAGGAACTTAGACTTTGGGTCGCTGATCTCCCATAACCGAGTTAATGACTGAGTAAGCACATATGTGATTGAAATAGCAAAATGAAGATTCAGTGAATACGAAATCTACGTGTCTCTACAGGGATCGTTTGAGACGTCGCTCGACCTCGTGCTGTTTTTGAGCCTGTAAAAATCTTTCCTTTGCCTCCTCAAAAGTCTTCACGCTCTCGTGCCTCGAAGCGTTGATTCCAAGGTGATTGAGAGCCGATTCCAGACTGAGGAACTCGTGAGTGCTTCGGAGGGTGACGGCCAAAGCACACATAACACATACTATGTCGGAAACACTCCGGGATTGACCCCTGCATACACGATGTACCAAGGATCTTCTGGCTGTCTAGCAGGCAGAAGAGGTGCGGTTGTGGCGGTGAGATCGACGGGGTGCGGGGCATCGGAGGAAGCTAGGGCGATGGGAAGCCAAGAGTCTGATTTACAAACCCAGCCATTGATGTGGGCCCACTCGAACGCTGCGAGGGCTTGTGTGCGCGTAGCATATCCCTGGTGGATAGCGAAGCGAACACCGGTGGTCGCCCTTTGTGCCTGCTCCCTGAGAAAAGAGTAAAAAATTGACACTATACTATGCGAAAATATCGGCAAGAAACCTACCAGTTGTCGAAGACACCTGTGTCGCTTCCACGGTAGACAACATGAGCCGCTTTGGGGACGGAGCGCGGTTTGGGGCGCGTTGGACAGCGCGCACCACAGAATTCGGTACGCCCTGGGTAGCGTGACTCGCTTTGGACCTGATCGTGGGGTTACTCGGCTGTTAAATCACTGAAACAAGGAACATACCAACGGGTGGAGTATCCAGAGTCGGTCGGTGAGGAGTACTGGTACACAGTAGGGGTGGCGTCTGGGGTTTGGTGCCTTGCAATGGACGGTTTCGGAGTGGTCGGAGGAGGTGGCAGTGGCAAGGTACTCGGAGGAGGGGGAGGCGATGGACGCTCACCTTTCTCCTCGAGGGTGAGCGTCGCAAAAATCTCGTCGATGTCGTACAGAGGGTAGGTGGTGGCTGCAGGGGCTGGCGGCGCTGGTTCATCGATGTGCACCATCGCTGATTTGGAACAAGGGTCAGGCGCACGTCGTCACGGAGAAAAACTGAAGCGCAGGCACAGCACACGCCGTTCGCCAAAAGGAAGATCAGACCAATCAGAACAATCAAAAGAAACACCGAACCTGACCCTGAAGGAGAGAGACTGGTGACTCCTGACGCGGAGAAAAAGAGGTCCGCCAGAGGGAAATAAAAACATGAAGTTTTGTGACCAACATGGCCCGGTGAGCAGCCTGAGGCTAACAGGTAAGTACGAAAAAAATCTATGCAAGGCACTTGGCAAAACGCACGGGAATTTTAAGAGATCATATGGCGAACTGATGTGATGCAATATCGTTGGATGGCGAACTCACGGTTAAACAAAGCCGGAACCCCAAACGGGAAGTCTGATGGGAAGCGCATGGAAATATATTTATTCAAGATCACATGTAAAAACTAAGTGTTGCAGAGAGGGGAGGGGAGGCCAGCTTCAAGGTCCTTGTAAATTTTGTCGACCCAACTGAGCAGAAAAAAAAGAGGTATGAGAACATTTATTGAGATTACAGTGGAATTACGCACCGACGGACAATCTCGTCGGCAATACGGATGTCGTCTTCTCCCATATCGACAATGGGGAGGTCTTTATTGGACACGCCGTGAGTGAGGGCGTGCTTGACTACGACGACGTTGCCCCGGCAAGTGCGGCGGGGGTCTGGTAGCAGTTTCCCAACCGTCTTGTTAAGGGAGAGGTTGAGCGGGCAGTTCTCTTCCTCTGTCTTGAGGTGGGTGCATGCGAGAAAGAGGGTGTAGGAGAAGTCGGGTTTGCTGGGGATTTTGAAGTGCGGCTTGAGGCAAAGCGCGCAGGAAGCGGGATTCGGGGTGAAGTAGGTGGCGATCCCATCCTGATTATCGAGGGTGATGGGGCGGTCGGGGTAGAGCAACATGTCGACGATGCGGCAATCGATTTCGCCCCAGACGTAGAGGAGGACTTTTCTAAAAACGTAGTAAGGCTGCGAGGTGGGGGTTAACGAGGGGCAGAGAAATTTTGGACGGGGCGTACGGGGTCTGGAGGGAACGGCATGAGGGGGAGAGATAGGTGAAGCGCGTGATGGACTGGTTTTTCGAGCTCCGCTCGGCAGTGTGGAATTGGGTTGCGAGTGAAACGACTGTGCGGTGTTGTGTAAAGTTTGCCCCGGGATCACGTTTCTCTTGAATTTCGAGACGACAACCTCTCAGAGAGCCAAAAGAAGAAAGCCCGCAGATACAGAGGTGAGCCTTGTTTTATATGTATATATTTTTTGGGGAGAGATCTGATACTTGAAGACAGCATGGCCAAAACCAGAAAACGACGCATTTGGAAGCGTAAAGCAAAGGAAGACCGGCGAAGCAACAAGCTATGGGCAGAAGGAGCCCGCGAGAGCGTTCTACGGCCCCATATTGAACGATACGCCGACGCTCTGGAAAGAGGCTGGACGGCGGAGCGGGATTATCTGCAGAAAGTGTGCAATGAGTACCACGTGCGCATTAGTTGGCGACTCGCGGATCACGAGGAGCCAGAGCTTCCATTGCCGACATACGACCCGCTGGCAAGGGCTGTCGCAGAGGAGCTCACAAAGGAGGAGCGCGTCGAACGCCATGCTCGCTGGGAGGTGCTCAATGAGGTAAGTGTTATCTAACTGGATGTGACATCTCGTGTTAATTTTTAATCTGTCGCAGCGAATTCGACGATGGCTGAAGTACTGCGCACGCTCATTACGCCGAGGCCTGACGGCAAAAATCGACCCTCGTGAAAACCCTTTTGCAGTTCTTCTTGCCAAGCTTTCTGGCCTGACTGTGCCGCCGAAAGCTCGGCAAGCATTCCAGCAATACATGCGCGAGTCATACGACGAGGAGATTGGTGAGGAGGTGGAACAGCGGTGGTGGCGAGAGAAGGGCTCGGACGCAGACGGTGCGGCAACGACTAAGAAGCCCAACGTCAATTTCCGCTGCAAGGTCGCACGCAAACTTTTTGCTGAACTTTCCGAGGAACGGCAGCAGGAGATTCGGCAGCGTGCACTGAAGGAGGCTCGCGACGCCAAGAAGACGTACGAGAAGAAGATGAAGGATGGGCCTTCAAAGGAGCCAGAGGCGCGACAAAGGTATTTCATCCATGCGGCATCTTTAATCGTTGAGCACCTACTGACACTCATTTTAGATGTATAGACAAAATTGGCACGTTCATGGGGCCGATTCTCAAGGGAATACAGGAGTACACCGGGCTACAGGCAGTCTGCATTTTTGGAGGTCCTATGCCTAAATACAATGGGGAATTGGGAACGACACAGTAAGCGGGGTTTTTATTTTCTTTGAGAAGGGTGTCCTGGCTGAACAGTATGATAACAGTGTTACTGTGGGGGAAAACCTTGCCTCGCTACCGACCCACTTCGCTGCATGGGATAAGGCGCGATTCTCAGAGGTCTTAAAATTCGTTAAGGAATATTTGGCTACAGCGTACAGTAAGTTTTAACCTCGTCATGATGTAGGATGATTACTAACGTCAGGAGTAGCAGAGGACGAATGCAGGTTAGCAGCTTTGTCTGCGGCCGCAGACTTGGACGACGCACCATTCAAGTTTGCGTCGGAGAATGAGGAGGACATCTACGATGTATCCTCAGACTCAGACGACTCACAGTCGGACGACTCGGACTCGGACGACTCGGGCTCCGAGTCGGGTTCGGAGGGCGGTGACGAGGCGGGGAAAACATACAACGGGAAGAGAAAGCGCGCGGATGGCAAGGGCGAGAGGCGAGGTGGGAAAAAGCCAAAGAGGACGGAGGAGGAGAAGAAAAAAGCTAGGTCGGCGAAGATCGGCCGTCAGTACGAGGCGGAGCGCACTGCCGCCATCGCACGCAACAAGAAACTGCTGGAGGACCTGGACCTCAAGAACGCTGCGTCCGCCGAAGCGCTGGGGCTCCCCACCACGGCGAACAAGTCCAAGTCGAAGCCGGGGGAGAAAACCAAGAAGACGAAGGAGGCTGTGGCGCCGCCGCCCCTTCGCAGGTCGGGACGCAAGAAGGTCGGCGAGGAGGATACGGCAATGACGAGTGCCAGTAGCGGGCAGGAGACGACAAGCGCCAGTAGCGGGGAGGAGGGCGCCAGTAGCGGGGAGGAGGGCAGCGACGCAGTGATGCGAAGCGCAGACACCGAGGACGAGGATGCAGATATGTCGAGCGCGAGTGCATCCCGCTCGTCAGCAATCAGACCCCCTTCCCCTTCCCCATCGCCTTCGGTATCGTCAGCTGCAGGATCGGGACGCGCGTCGGAGGTGGAGGAGGGAGACATAGAGATGGAAGTGGTGGTGGAAGTGACGAACACGGAGGAGGTCGACCTGGAGGGTTCCTCGAGTTCAGCAGGGAAGAAGTCGAGGAGGGGGGGGGATGGGAATGGCAGCGGCGAGGCTGTTAGCGCCACCACCACCACGGCGTCTCAGGTCGATAGCGACCCAGCCCGGGGCGGCTAAACGGCCAGGAAGACCACAACCGGCTTGGCGCGGGTCGCGTGGGTCGGAGGGAGCAGCCACCATCCTGACATCCCCGCCGCAGCCTGTGTCTCAGCAAGTGAGTGCGGCTGGCGCTGGTGTTGCGCCCAGACCTACAATGTTGCAGCAGCTATCTCAGGGCGCTGTCGTGGCGCAGCCGCCTACACCGCTCCTGTCCTCACCCAACGCCAACACTGCGTCACAGCAAGCTGGTGCTGTCGCACGCACGCGCACGCCTCCCGTGTTTCCGCCTAAAAACACGTCGCAAACGCAGGCAACGCCTCCCATCTCTCCACCAAAATCCGTGGTGCAGCTGCCTGACGTTGCGGTGATCGCCACAGGTATGCTGCCTGTGTTGTCCGAGCCCATTGTGCCTAGCGACGGCGTTGTCGCGGTCGCCTCTCCTCCGTCGGAGGTGATCCCGCCCGAGCATGCCCCGACTGGTTTACACAGGCGTTCGACCAGGTGTCAGAGGTGGACCTGGGGCCAGCGTACAAGACATTGTTGCAGGCATTCGTGAGGTTGGAGGAAGCGTATGTATGGCTTTGTCGGCGGCAGCAAATCACTTTCTACGGACAAGTGGCCGGATGAGGTGAAGAAATGGATCCGAGATGGGAGGGGTCAGACGCCGGGGCCCAGGGCCATCACAAACATCGCGAAATTCGAGAAGAAGTGGTGGGAATGGTGGGCAATACTGCAACCTGGCTGGCGGGGGAAGACTTGGCGCGGAAGCAAGGAAGGGCGGGTTGTTCCGGAAGACACGGAGTGGGACGGCCTCGCGATGCCGGGTGTCAACGGGGTGTTGAGCGTCGTGGCAGCGCTGTACTGGTGGGGATGTGCCGAGAAAAAGCTCGAGGAGCTGCCGTCAACTGGATGGCTTGAGGCTGTGGGCGACGTGGTATGGGCATTGGACTGCTTGTACATGAAAAAACAACGGGATGTGATTTCGAATTGAGTTGCTTACATACTGTTCTACTTCTACTTTACAGTGTACACTAACTTAGCGTAGAGTAGAAAAATTTGAGTCTGTACGGACTTGGTGATTTTGTTTGTAAATGATCACATGTTCGATACAGAGAAATATCTCCTGTGGTGCGTTTTCTGAGAAACAGGGAAGCAAATACGTTGAAATGTAAGAGAAAGGGTGCGGAAAAAGGGTAAGAACAGCAGTATAATATCATATATGGAGGGAATAAGCGCATTCAATGGGAGCGCACCAAGAAGGAAGGCGGGATGCACGGCAAGCGAAGGCGGCGGGCCAGGGGCAGGGAGGGGATGGGGTACCCTACAAGCAATACAGATAAAAGTGCCGGAGGGCGCGCCAAGCGTAAACAATGCTGCGGGCGGGGGGGCGGGGGGGCACGCAGGTGCGTGAGCAGGTACGGAGGCCACTAGCGGGGAGAATACATGATATGAGAGCGTACAGGGCGCCATGGGGTTGCAAGAGCGGATAGGGGGAGGGGAGCGCCAGGCGGCGGGCAGCGGGCGGGGCAGGCGGGCGGTACGGAACCAGCGGCGGGAGCAGTGCGAAACCAGCTGGAATAAACAGGACCATCCCGAGGTGCCGACGGGGACGCAAGAAAACAAGTGCAAACTGGGAGGCAGTGCCATTCCTGCCCAAATGCTAACGGTACCAAAATGGAACCCCAATTGGGGTGCGGGGAACAGATTGAAAAAAAAGAGCTAAATGGGAGTATATAGGTCTGGGCCAGCTCATTTTTGAGGCCCAAAAGCCCCCGGGAGGCCCTGTGGTGAGGTGGGTGGTGTAGTGGCTGTAGCCAGTGGCCTGGCTGGTACCCCACCTAATTAAATAGCTACATGTGGCTACATCCATGGTATTTATCCATTATATTACAGCTAGGGCTCGGAAATGTGGAAAACAGGATGAATTTGGCGCATGTCTCGAGGAAGTTTAATGGTGAAGGAAGCGGGTCCGGGTTGGGCAATAACCTCATAAGGACCATAGAAGAGTTCAGAGAATTTTCTTGCCGGACGGGCCGTGCGGAATCCGTCCGCCTTAATGTAGACTTCATCCCCTATGGAGATCTTCGGATCCAATACTCTCCGTTTATCCGCAGGACCTTGATAACGCTTCTGAGCAGCAGTCATCTGTTTGCGAAGTTCTTGGTGAAGAGCGTCGAGATCCTCGACGAAGTCGCGGGCCCGAGCGGAGGTAAGATCGCGCTCGGGATGGACGGTGACCGAAGGGTGATAGCCCTTGTTGGCAAAGAACGGAGTAACTCCGGTGTCGTTCGGAGTGTTGTTGTAAGTGAATTCTCCGAGCAGAAGGAGCGGACACCAGTTGTCCTGCTGGTAATTGCAGTAGATCCGGATGTATTGTTCCAGAGTCTGGTTGACACGCTCAGTCTGTCCGTCGGCGGAGGGATGGTAGCCGGCCACCCCTTGAGCCCCCAATAACATGTTAAGATAGGCGTATTCGCCAGGGGGCATAATGCATTACAACCAGGGTGCCCATTTCGGGAAATAGGGTGCCACCACCGGCACCACCGGCACCACGGCAGAGGGTCAGAAAATGATCGCTCGCGCACGCCATTACTTCGCCGCCGGCATCGATTGATGTGATGCTGATCGCGTGCGGCTTGCGTTCCGGAATGGGTTCAAATTGCACGTGATGATTACGAAGCGACCTAATCGGGAACAAAAAGACGCGCCCGCCGCATTGGCGCGCCCGGCGCGCCCAGCCACCCGCAGACATACTACGTGCACACCCTCCTGCCCGCCCGCCGGACACCGCCCGCCCTGCAGCCCGCCCACCCGCCACCACGCGCAGCAAAAGCACGCCCGTTAAACCCCGCCGTGCCTGCTCGCCTTGCAGCCCGCCCTGCACCCCGCCCCCCTGCCCGCCACCACGCGCAGCAAAAGCACGCCCACAGCGGTACCCCATCGCCCGTTAAACCCCGCCGTGCCTGCTCGCCTTGCAGCCCGCCCGCCCTGCACACACCCCGCAGCGCGGCGCTGCACGATGCTTGATGTTGGCAGTATGTTGTGCAGGCCGCTCTCAAGCTGAGCAGCATGCGCGCCGTGCTGTAGACGCAAAATGCACGCCTGGCTGCAATGCGCCCGGCCCGCCCGGCGCGGATGGCTCGCCGCAGGCTGTAGTAGCACGCTCGGCGCTCCTTGATGATGATGCTCGGTGCTGCGGGGTGATGATGAGCGCACCCGACGTGCGCTTTCCCTGACGCACACCCGATGCGCGCTTTCCTGCCGTTCGCCCGCCCTCCACTCGCTCAGCTGCCCTAGACCACCTAATCGTCCTCCACAGCCCCATCAAAGAGGAAGTCTTCATCATCGCTGTCCACGTCGCCGCCGAGCTCCGCGTCTTCCGCGGCTTCTTCTCGCTCTGCCTCTTCCCGCTCTGCGTCTTCGGTGACCGCAGCCCGGCCCAGCTCATTGATCAGCGCCAGTCCTGTCACTACATTCAGCCTCTCGCGGTCCCGCTTCTTCCCCCGCGCCGGCTTCACTTCGGTCCACGTAAGCTCTCCGCGGTGCTGGAGTTCTCGGAACATGAGAGCTTGACGTTTGGCGAACGAGATCGCTCCCTCCACCTCCGCTGAAGGAAGCGCACTACTTCCGGCTGCCTCAGCCCGTTGATCCCATCGCCTTGCCTCGAACTCAAAAGAAATCCCCGTCCGTCTGTATTCCTCCTGTAAAAGGTGTACTTCTTCGTCCCATTGACGGGTCCTTGCGAAAGCTTTCGACCACTCTATCCGCAGGGCTGCAAACTCATCAGTCCAATATTCACCAGGCCACGGAACCAAAAAAAGAAAACTCACCCTCGTTCAGATCTGCGTCAGCACCCCAAGCCCCTTGGAGCGTCCAAATCCACGATACTTGGCGTCTGTTCTCAGGAACTTTTTCGAACGGCTCGTCCTCCCCGCCATCCACGAGCATATCGTCGTCCCGTTCCGCTTCCAGCAAGCCGTGGTGGACCAGGAGCTGGTCCCTCTTCCGCTTTGCAGCCAACGTCCTTTCCCGACGCTCGGCTTTCTTCTTCAGGTCCTCGGCATCCTCCATACAGCGGATATCATCCTTCCTCAAAATCTGCCACCCCACCTTGTCGGGATCCCCCGTTTTGCTCAATCGACGGATAGCCTCCCACGCGACCTGGTATTTTTCGGAATGGAGGCGAATTTTGGATTCGTTCCGCGTGACAATCGTGCGCGAGCGTGTATTCGCGCCTTGATGTCGCGAATGGTTTTTCTTGTAGATGAGTAGCCGGCTTTTGATGTGAAGTTGGTTGCGTAGGCAGGCCAGCGCACTGCGGCACTGCGCGTCCCGCATGAGCGTCTCGATGTCGACGAGACCCACTGTGCACCCTATATTTGGGGACCGGCAACTGGCAGGCATCAAATGTCTATTTGTATATGTTGTTACCCACGCCTAAATCGTCGATTCCACGGCAAATCAACGGCTTGACCTATTCTACCGCTCACAGGCCACTGAACACAAATTCTAAGAAGCCAAATTGGAACTTATAGTGTATAGAGTAAGTAAGTAAGATTATACAAGCTTAGAAAATTATTAGGTGTCTGGGAATATAAATTAGCGGCGTGTGTACCCAATGTCCTCCTCCTCGGTATCGGACTCGCTTCCAGTCGACTCTCCCCCATCATCCACCTGGACAGGACCGTTCCGAGGGAACTCGCCTGCATTCACACGTCCGTTCCAGCGCTCCAGGGCTGAGATGAGAACATCCACCTTGGCTTTTTTGTTGAGCTTTGACAGAGCGGGCATTTCGGATTTTGAATCAACCAAGACTTCGCGGTGCCGATGCCATTTGAGCTGGAGATCTATGTGAGCGACCGTGATGCTACGAACGCTGTCCTCGTTACGGAACCGCTCAACGTCGAAAATAACGGAGCAGTGGTTGATTTTCCTGAGCTCTGTGCGCTTTTTTGAGTCCCTCTTGAGCTTCTTGTCGCGATGCTCCGCGACGGTTTTACGATCCGACTCTGCCTGTTCCAGCCGACGTTTTCGTTCCCTGCCCTCGCTATCTACCACTCTCGCAGCGCTCCGAAGGAAGGCTTGATCAGCTGGTGACTGTAAGTTGTGGGCAACATAACGTTTCGTGTTGTTCTTCTTGTACAAGGACTTCGCATTGATATGACAACTCACTTCTAATTGTGGTCCTCAGCTCCACACACCCCAGCTTGCATGCCCAGTCGCACACCTGCCTCATTCAGGTCTCTTATATGCCAGCTCTCTTCGGAATGGCCGACGGCGAGGGCGTAGAACGTGCCTGGGCGGAAGTTACTGTACCGAAGGCAAAAACACTCGAGATGGGGCCGGGAACGCGCCACGATGTGCTCGACTCCGTGGTGTCTGCTTTCAACTGTGAGTTTTTCTCCCCAGCCGGCCGCCTTCCCAACCTAACTTTGGAACAGTTGCAAAACTGCAATCCGCACTCGCTCTGAAATCCAAACTTTGATATCTTCAAGAACCTGCAGCGCCATCCACTTCCGCTGTCCATTTCCCCATGCTTGACGCAAATTACCTAAACATGTCTGCCTTTCCGTCCCCAATACATTGGTTTCAATTGCCCGTGCATTACGCCACTCGAACGTACATACATCCACCCAGCTTGAGACCCGAAAACAAAAACCCGCTTGATTTTTCCCGAGCCGCCCTCACCCTTCTCCCGATACCTACAATTTCAGCACGGACTCCAACATCGACCATGTCTGCTCCCGTCTCAGCCCCGGCGTCGACAACAGTTCCGGTTGTTGCACCTACTACCACTACCACTACCACTACCACTACTTCCAATACGACTACTGCTCCCGGCGATGCAGAGGACAATATCCATGATTTCATGAAGAAAGCCCTGGAGCTCGAATACGCACAGTAGGTCTTGAGCTCCGCCATTCATATTCGTAGCTGATCTTTCCTCTTCTGCAGGCACTGTCTGGCGCTTGACTTTAAGATCACTGGGCAACGCACCTTACCCCAAACCATCCGACTCACTCATCATGACGCCACGTTGGGCGAACACATACAAAAATTCCGCCTTCTCCAGGAAACCTTCATGGCACGCACTCGCCCAAACTTATCCCCCTCCGACCAGCTCATCTTCGACGGCACCCACGACTTGGCCCCGCACCTTACTCCCCTTTTCCTCCCTTCGGCCATCACCACCCCACAAAAGCGACACCGTGCCTGCCTCCCCAGGGTTCCCGAGCTCGAGTCGGCAATGCGCGCAGAGGAGACCCAGCGCACGCTCGATGCCGTCCGCACTCAGCGCCGCCTCCTCGACGCTCAGCTCGCTCACAACAAAAGGAGGAACTTGGGACCCGATGCGCTGCTCCGGGAGCGCCGCCTCGTCGAGCAGACTGCGAAGCGCATCGCGCGTCTGGAATCATATTATCACCAACACCTGCGCCCTGCGATGATCACTTTGGGTCGCGACCTGTCGGTCTTCGACCTCATCCTCGCCGGCGTAGACGAGGTGGCAACTGATACTGCAACCAGTGACGAGGATGGCGCGGACGGCAGTGAGGATGGAGAGGCGCCCGCATATGGGTCGATGTAGACGTTGTATATGTACTCGTTCTTTCTTGATTGCCGCTCGCGATTCTGTAATTTTCCTGCCGTCCGTTTGTGATATCGACTAAATGAACAACTTTCTTGCTTTCCATTCCTTGCACGAGAAGAGAATCTTGAAGAGAATCGACTTGAGCTCGCTTTCTGTGGCTATAACGGGTACATCATATAGCGCACTTTGTATGGGCTGGCAGCGACAAAGCGCCCTCTGCTGCGTCGCTCACCTCGAATATCGACATTATGAACCGTACATATCTCTTTTAGAGCACTTCCCCCTGCACTGGCTTTTTTTCGAGATTTTTGCTCACTGGGGAGATTATCGCTTTGAAATCTGAATTCTGACCCAAAAATGTGCCTATTTACCCTTACGATCTGACCTTCAACTCGACCATGGACTCTGCTTCCTCTGCGCAACCTTCCCCAAATCGTCGGTGCACTCCTGCACAACTCAGAGCGATGCGTGAATACCGGCAGAGGTTTGGATACCTCCTCCTTCGTCACCTATCGCGCTTGTCGACTATTCTCTTATTCAGAAAGGCCGACGAGCTTAAAACTAAAGGCCGCGCGCGGATGGCACGGTGAGTCCCTCAATCGCCAGCCGCGGTGTCTGGGCACTCATCCCTTAGCCAGGTTACGGCACCGAGTCGCTGAGTCCGACAGCGCCGAACGAGAGGCATATCGCACGCGGGCGCGTGAATACAGTCAACGTTTTCGAGTTCGGTGCGTCGTTTGCATCGTTTGCGTCAGCACTATTGACGGTACTCATCACCATATGGGCATGTAGGAACCAGGCACTTCTCGCCAACGCACAGCGTGTGAAGCGCGCATATAATTTCATCGACAAACACGGGTTTGATGCGTGGGCCACAGCGTACGACCAGCGCACTGGCGCTACCATGGAAGGGCGTAAAGAGGGCGACCACACTATCAACGCCGAGGAAGCTTCCACCTCTACCACACCTGCATTCAGCGGAGTCTCTACCTACGGTCATGAGGACGCCGAGATCAACGACTTCCTCGATAACCATGACCCCACCACACATCCGGATTATATTCCCAAGCCAGGCGAGACGCGCTTTTTCCAGCGCGGCAAATGGCGTTGGTATTGAGTAGCCGTAGTTTATTGGTGTTCTCGGTCTCAGCATACAGAATTCATCTTGTTATTTTTTTTTGTTTTTTAAACTGAAGCGACACATTGATTGCAAGAAATAAACAGAATTGGATTTGGGACGACGAGGTATCTACGAGAGATGGATGACAAGATACAGGTAAGCAAGAAACGTAGGGCATAATTGTAGATGGACAGCGATAGGAAGAATATTGGACAAGAAGAGGGTACGTCGAGATGATCTACTAGTTATTTGTCTTGCTGTGAGTGGGCATAAATAGGCTGGGCGGGGAATTAGACGGATGGATGTACATACACCTCTTGTTTGCCCTTGTATTTTTTAGCTGCGTCGGCCTTGAGCTTGGCCCAATGCTCGGTACCACGGGGACGCTGGATGGGGGGGATCATGGCGCGGTACTCTTCCCGGAATTGGCGGTGGCGGCGTGCGTCCGGGTCCTCTTTCAAGCGAGCGAGCAGCTGCTCGTCGTCGGACGGGCGGGAGCGAAGAATGGCAGCGGCTTTGGCCGCAATGCGACGTGCTGGCCGGTTATAGACGTCAGCTGCGACAGCCAATGCGCTTGTGATGGTCGATGGCGGGGAGGGTGGAGCCGCAGCCGCTGCTGGAGCGGAAGTCAAAGGTCGCCAAACGATGCCGCCGTTGGTCTGGACGGTGCCAATGGTTACAATCGGCCGGGTGCGATCCAGATTATAGATGGGTGCCTGGTCATGGAGAGGTGGGAAGGTGTTTTCTGAGTGACTGGAGCGCTGCTCGTCAGCGTGGGCTAAACATGCAGCGCGACGTCGGTGATAGTCTGCCCAATATTGGCCGGAGTGTACAATTTTAGGCATGAACAGTTGGTCGATGTTTGGGAGAGAGCGCGGTTGTCAGAAGTAAGTACTAGGATCACGCGGAAGTCTCAAGAAGGGATTTTGATTTATCAGCTGCAAACATTGTTTAATCAAGCAAGAATTCGAGAGTGCGTTCTACGAAGGCCAGCGCAAAAATTCGGGTCGCCTTGTGACGTGACGCGGCGGCTCTGACAAACAGATTGGAAAGGGCCCCGCCTGCTCGAAATTCTTTCAGTGCAATTCGATGTCGCGGTAGGTTGGAACGACATCGTCGCGTACTCCGAGTATTTCTTGCTGGTGAAGGGCTCCGATGGCCCATGGCCGGTCGAAATCCTCGCCGTCTGCCCGACCATGAGTCCAGTTACGTTTGAACGCGCCCTGTCCGGTAATGACGTACTGACGGAGTTCGATCGTGGGGAGGAGCGCGGCGAGGAGGTCTGGTTTCACGGTAAGTTTGGGCCTAGTGCTGCATTAGTATGATATGGTATGCTCTGCGTTAGAGAGAACTCACATTTTTGAACGGAGGGCACTGAATAAACTCGACTTGAGGACACTTGAGGGGTTTCTTTTTGATAATGCAAAATGTGGCAAACGGGGACGTGGGTGGCACGAAGAAGCCTGTGCGGAACACGACGCGGATGTGCTTGTTGCTAAGGAAGTCAACAGGCGGACATCCTTATAGTTTGCTGTCTCCCTCCTTTGACCAACTATTCGCCCACACCATGACCAACATGACCTCCCCTCACCGCGACGAACTTACTGCTCCGTGTCCTGCTCCTGCACTTACACGCCTCCGCCCGACGTGCAAGATGCCTTATCATCCGAGCCCTGATGTCGACCGAGTCCAGCACAACCAGGACGCGGGATGTAAGTTCTATGTTGTGACGAGAGGTCGTAACCCCGGCGCCTACACCGATCCGTAGGTTGCATTCTGGCTGGTGCAGACATACGCTGATTTTCCCCAGGGACGAGTCCACGAAACAAGTCATTCGCTTCGGGGACGGATCCCAGAAGGCCTTCAGCCACTGGGACGACGCGACGGGATACTGGGCCAATAATTGCAACGAGACCCACGGCGACGTTTGCGCAGATGTTGACCCCGCCTTGAATGTAGCCGCCGTCACCGCCACCTTGGATCGCGCCTTCCCCAATCCCGCCGCAACCCCAGTGCGCTCAACCCGTACTGCGACGATGCCTGTGCCTGCATCCCCGTTCGCCTCTCCGTCTCGTTCCCAAGCCCGCGCCCCAGTGACTATGGGGACTCGTATCCACTTGTCGGTGCCCTCCGTCCCGTCGTCAACCCAGGCCAGCCAGCACACCGTGAAGTTTTGGGGCGTCCCGGGAATCCTCACCACTTTCGAGACTCGGTGAGATTTCCCCCCCCCTCCCCCGTTAATTGGACTAACCCCGACGACAGCGGGGAGGCGCTGGCCGCGGCGTTCGGTGCGGGCATCCAAAAGCCGACGATCTGGGGTCACGAAAACAAGGCGGTCGTCGAAGATTTTGTTTGTGGGGCGGGGTCGTCGAGTTGAAGTAGCATATACAGTCCACTAATATTTCCGAAAAATGCGCCAAAATGGCTGCCGTAGTCTTTCTTGTTCCCTGTAATCGATCGATGCCTTGTGGCCTTTGTTTTGTCTTGTTCGCGTGTGAACTTTCACTTTGGACTGGGAAGTGCCGCGACGGCGACGGTCTTGACGTCGAAGACGGGTAACGACGCTGAATATTATGATTAATAGCTGTTTGCCTGAGAATAAGCAACGCAACGGACTTGCAAGGAGAACGCGAACAGCGTGAGGTTCATGCTGGGGTTGTACGACATTTAGAGTTATAGATATATTTATTGTGTATGCTGAGGACGGGGAGGACAGGAGAGATTGACGGAGAGCTGAAAGGTGTGCGTGTATTCAGTGGCGCAAAGAGGATCAAAGTGAGGCTGGATTCGATTCCGCGGCGGGGTTCGCTGGAGTAGAATGTAACTGATTAATGAAATTGAGAAGGCATGGGCATAACGCATTATAATGATTGCGGGGAGAGGTGTACTCCCACCCGAAAAGAAAAAAACCCAGCCCAAAAGCATGTCGCAGACGCTGTCTGTCGAGCCAAGCGTTTCTGAGTCCCCTCCGTCTATCCCTGCTGCAACTACTCCCCCCATCTTGTCAGCCTCAGCACCCGCTCCGGCATTGTCGTGGCCGCAACCTCCCCCGCCTCCCGGTGTCCAGGCCCTCGCGCCTAACGTGATCGTTTCGCATCCGGATACGAGTTCACCACAGGTTCCCGTACCCCCCGTCACCACCACCGTTGTCAAGAAAGGGAAGTGTCTGGAGCCGAACCAGCCCCCGAAAGTGAAACAAAAACCGGGAAATAAAGGCGATTTTCGTGGGGCGCGTCTCGAATTCTTGGTCAACCGGCTCCCCGACTATTTGAAAGCCTCGAAGGCGCATAAGACGCGCGCGTTCTGGCCCGCTCTGTTCGACGCCTACTGGAAGAAATTTGATTGGCGCTTGTCCTTGATCGAGGAGCCAAAGCCTGAAGAGCAAGAGGAGGAGGGTGCGGCCGCGGTTAAGAAGAAGCTGACGCAAGAGGAGGAGGACCAGAAGGCGAAGACACAGACGGCCGTTAAAACTGTAAGTCCACGCAAGCGTCGCAGGATTTTTGCTGAACGCGTGTTAGAAGATTAAAACTTGGTACAATCATCACCGTGCCTCCATGGGCCTCACACGCAACCCGTACACGCCGTGGCTGTCGCAGCTGCGCCGACCCATCGACACCAAACCACCAAAGCGCATCACAGATTATCAGTTCTACATGCAAACTCCCGAATTCAAACCGCGCGTAACAGAGCTATTCATGGAGCGCCATTGGGACGCGCCGAGGGAGCACGCTCTGACTCTGCGTTGTGCGGTCACGCAAAAGTTGTTCGCCGTGGAGCCCGAGAGCGTCAAGGAGCGTATTCGCCAGGCGGCGCGCCAGGAACACGAGGAGGAACTAGAGCGATATAAGGACGCCGAAGAGGGACTACCGAGCTTTGAGATCGAGGAACAGGAGGAGTAAGTTTGGCGAAATGCTGCTGTCGCGCTGAGCTGACATACCTGAACGATAGGGCGCGCGTTCGGTTCGCGCAGACCGTCACGCCATTGTTGGACGCGCTGCGCGCGTACACTGGCTATCACATCACCCTCCTTGCGGGACGTGTCGTGGACGGCAAGTTTGATCTGAAGAGTTTGCATGCTGGAAAGACGAAGGCTCCGGCTGCCGCTGGTCCCAACGGAGGGAAGGATTTCACGGAGTGGGATGGGGTCGGATACAGGGAGAATGTGCTGAAGCAATTTGTTCGTTTTTTGGCTGCAGCGAGTACGTCGTTTTCATTGTCGAGTTCCGCCTGCAGCTTGCTGATGAATCTGCGTAGATGTAGAACCTTCCGATGCCGTAGGCCCTCCTCCTCCTCCTCCATGGGCAGCAGCACCGGAAGCACCCGCAGCGCCCGCAACGTTAGTGCCAGCAAAAGCAGCTGACGTAACGATCGACCCTGACGTAAGCATGGATGCTGATTTGCCCGCCGTGCACAACGACGAGCAAATGCCGCTTGTCGTGATCCCGGACGGAGCATGGGCGTTGGGCAATCCTTCGTCGACGTTGTGCCCATCTGTACCTCCCCTTTCCCGCCCCCATACCCCGCCACCGCCGCCGCCCGGATCACTTGAGGCGCGCATGCTGACGCATCCTCGAGTCACCCCTGATGCGCCAGATCCAGGGGATGGATACGGTGGTGGCCGAGGATAAGATGAAGGAATTAGAGGGTATGAATACGTTCGCTTTGCAGCGCGCAAATAATCTCGCGCGCACGGAGGAAAATCTGGAGGCGGCGAGAGCCGCGGCGGTTGCGAGAGGGGAGGGTGCGGGGGCGAGCCTATTCAACGCAGATGAGCTGTGGGGAAAGGGGAAGGGGAGAAAAAGAGGAGCACTCACGGAGAAGAAGAGGAAAAACAAACACCCGAAGCGGAGAGGGTCAGACGAGGACGAAAGCGAGCCTGACAGCGAGACCGAAGATAGCAATGATAGCGATGTGGGAGAAGAGCGGGTCGAGCCGCCGCAGACTCGCGAACGCAAGCTCGCAGGATCCAAGGCGGCGCCGGCGGCTGAGGCGAGTGTGGCTGAGCCAGGGGACGAGGTAGCAGTGGAAAAAGCACCAGTGAATCGAGGAAAGAAGGGGAAGAAGCAGACGCAAGGAGTACCAGGAGTGGTGCCGAAGTGGGCAGCGGAAGCGCGCACTATGCTGTTACGAAGCGAGTTGCTCGGGGAGAGTTGGGTGTGTGTTTTAAAGGCGTGGTGGGCTCTGGAGCAGTCGACTGGTTTCCGTGCGGTAGGTTTTTTATTTATCTTTCGTGGAGAATATTATTGATTTGTACGTATAGGATAAAGCTTTGTCGAAACGAATGCGGCCAGGGCAAGTAGGGTGGTAGATTCAGCGTGCGCGTAAGGGCACGCCCGCCATCCAGGATGCCGCTGTGTTTGGAGTCGAGTGGTGGGGGTGGTGGCGCGAGATTAATCCCGAGTGGCGGGCCAGCACTGATGCGGCGCTGCTGCGGGCCGAGGGCGGGGACTGGTCGGCGCTCAGCATCACCGGCATCAACGGTTTCTTGAGTGTTCTGGCCTGCCTACTGTGGTGGGGGGTAGCGCTGGGTGGTGGCGAGAGGAAGGATTGGGATGCGGCTGTGTCTGATGTCACGTGGGCTCTGGAGGAAATCGTTAAGTGGTGCGTATAGCGATGCTGTACGGCGTACGGGCCATATTACTGACAGTATCTATTTCAGGAATGCTGAACGCACGTCGGGCACCGCCTAGAGCGGCGGGAAGGCAGGAAACGGGGCGGCGGCGCATGACGGGGAGTGGCCCGAGATGCCTGCTGGTGCGCGTGCGCGCCCATGTGCTTGTTTTGGCATGGTTTGTAGGTGTTGGTATGTTGGAGGAGCGACAGAGGATGTACAAAAACCCCGCATATTGGGAGCGGGGCGGCGGCGGTTTTTTCTTTGACCGTTTTGGTAATTGTACTCCTATCTCATTTTGGGCACTAGGCCCCTATTCATTATTATTTTTTGTATTTTTGACCTGCCGAAGTCTTGCCGCTAAGCACGTGACTTACTGAAGCAGCCGCGAGGAGTGATCCAGAGCGCGCCTGCCGAGATTTCAGACTCCGAAAGGCTCATCAATGCTCTCGGAGGTGAGTCGGTGGCTGTGCGGCAATTAGCCAAATATAACGCATTATATTTTTTGGCGTGACCCAGGAATATAACCAGTTAATGGAACTGCATGAGCTGAGCCGGCGGTGAAGTGAAGACGCATGTCAAGCGCCTCGCCCAAAGAACGGAAGAGATGGTGGACAAACTCGGAGCCCCGGTCGGAGGTGACATGACTCGGAACTCCGTGCTTGGAGAAGACGTGAAGAATGAATAAGTAGGCCAGCTCGGACGCCATAATCTTTCCGTGACAGGGAATAAAGAGACCCATCTTAGAAAGGCGGTCAACAATAACGAGAATGCTGGTACAGCCATTAGAGAGCGGAAGTTGCTCAATGAAGTCCATAGAGATAGACTCCCAAGGGCGTTCCGGGACCGGGAGCTGCCGAAGGAATCCGTAGGGTTTGTGGTGAATGTATTTGCCGCGTTTACATGTGACACAGGCATGGACGTAGTCCTTGACGAAGGTGCGGAGTCCGGGCCAAACATACTCCTGTCGGACTAAGGCAAGGGTCTTGTTCTGCCCCCAGTGACCAGCAAGCTTGTGATCATGCTTGTCGAGCATAACTCGTAGACGGAGATCTGCGGAATCCGGTACGAAAATGCGTCCATCTTGATAGAGGAGGCCGTCGGAGGTAACCCATCTAGGGTTCGAAGTGTCGTTAAGATGATGAGAAGCAATAGGATCAGAAGGTAAAGCCACGCGGATGTCCGCATGAAGTTGAGTAACGTCCATAATGTGCGCCGCACAGAGGACCGGCTCGTAGAGGTAAGTCGCGCGCAATGACGCAGTAAGCTGATCTTGAGTGAAGACTGGACGGAAATTATGCGGATTCGCACTGGCGTAGCCACTATCCCCCTCTTTAGGGTAGACGTCCCAACGTCTAGTTAGGGCATCGGGCTTACCGCCAAGGCGACCCGGACGGAACCGAAGGACGAAATTAAAAGCAGAGAGGGTCTTGGACCACCGAGCTTGCCGGCGGGTCAAGAGTTTTGTGCAAGGGGGTCCACTTCCGCTGTATTTCGAAACCCGTCCTAACTTGATGTCATTTTTGCCGCTGAACACGAATATGCTTGTCCCATGGTTTTTGGTGAAGCCGTCGTGAAGTTGCAACATGAAAGATTATTCCCATATCAGGCCTTATCAGAGTTTTGATGCGTCCAAAAGAAGGAATTTATCATGTGATGTCCAAAATGGTCTGGGATGTCCAAAATGGTCTGGACTTTTGTGAAAGTCTTTTCCTTCAACATGGCACAAACTTCCAGTTTAACACTCGGAATAGATGCCGACATGCACTCTGACAGCCTCTGGCTAGAAAGAAATCCGCTCTCGGCGAAATTGAGGCTTATATAAGCTAGATTCCCACGGTAGTTAGTTAGTTGAGGCCCGATTCCGCTGAAAAAATAAATTTGTAGGTGATATCATTTTTTCTTATCGTTGGATCCCCTTGGTTTTGTGGTAGAAAAATATTCCAGGTTCTTGTGGTCGGTTACAACGTCAACAGGTGGAACCGCACCTTCCAGATAGCGGCGCCAGACGCGGAAAGCCTCGAAAATGGCAAGTAGTTCCTTGTCGTGGACGTCGTAGTTGAGCTCGGCCGCCGTGAGGGTCCGAGCGTGGAAAGCGATAGGGTGGATTTCTCCGTCGGTCTCCGAGGTAATCGAGAGAATGGCGGAGATGGCGTAGTCCGAAGCATCCGACTCAAGAGTTAACTGGGCGCCTGGAACCCAATGGGTGAGAATAGGCGCAGAAGTAAAGGCCAGCTTAAGTGTATCAAACGCTTTCTGGCAGTCGGCAGACCAGACCCATTTCTCGGACTTCCGCGTCAACCGCGTAAGCGGGACCACGATATCCAAATAGCGGTCAATAAATTGCCGATAGAAGTTCGCGAAGCCAAGGAAAGACTGGACGTCCTTGACCTTGCGCGGCTCCGGCCAATCCCGTATAACCTTAACCTTGGACTCATCCATAGAAAGACCGTTCAGAGAGAGAATGTAGCCCAGGAATTCCACAGTCTCGACGCTGAAAGCACACTTTTTGAGTGAAGCGTAAAGACCGGCCTTCCGAAGGCGCCGAAGCACCTCCTTAACGTGGGCCTTGTGGTCCTCCGGATTTTCCGAATAGATGAGGATATCGTCCAGGTATACAACGACAGTAACGTCGAGGAGGTCCGAGAAAAGGTCGTTCATGAACCGTTGGAAGGCAGCGGGAGCGTTGGTGAGGCCCTCAGGCATGACAAGCCACTCGAAGGAGCCGTAGCGGGTCCGGAATGTGTTTTCCACTCATCACCGGCGGCGATCCGCACAAGGTGATATGCGTGTTTCAGGTCGATTTTGGTAAAGACCTTAGCACTCCGACCGGCGTCAAGGAGGTCGGATATGAGAGGAAGTGGATAACGATCTTTGCGGGAAATGTGATTCAACGCACGGAAATCCACACAAAGCCGCAGTTCGCCCGATTTCTTTTTGACGAAGAGGATCGGAGCGCTGTGCGGAGAAGAGGACTGTCGAATAAAGCCATTGTTGAGATTTTTATCGAGGAATTCTCGGAGAGCCGCCAACTCGAGCTGCAAGAGAGAGTATATGGGGCCGGGCGGAGGTGACTGCCCGTCCTCAAGTTCGATCTTGAGATCGTATGGCCGATGGGGTGCTAACTTCTCCGACTCAGAGGCCGAAAAGACGTCAGCAAATTCGTGATACTCGGACGGAAGTCGGGATAGGTCCGGAGCGGAGGAAGCGTCGGAGGATCTCCCTAAGACCTCGGAGAGGCCTAGGCGGTATAACTGGCTGCCTTTAGCGCGAAGTGCGCTGGCAAACACAGCTGCTCCTATGAAGGAGATCGACGGGGGAGAAGCGTCGACCGGAGGAGCATCAGAAAGCTCCACAGAAGGAGGTACGGAGTCGGCGGAGGCCGACGGAAGGGGTCCGGCCGGAGCCGGAGCTGGAATAGCAGAGCCAGGGGAGCGGAAAAAGATTTGGCCAGATGCCCAGTCAATCAACGGATTGTAGCGGGTCAGCCAATTGTATCCAAGCACGACAGAGCAAGCAGAATCCAGAGGTGTGACGTAGAGTTCAACCGGAGTCGAGTCACCAGAAGGGAAAGAAACGTCGATGAGGACTTTCTCGGAAATTGTGGTTCCCGGCGAGCCGTCGAATAGACGGAGTCCGAGCGGAGGAATGGGTATACGAATCAGATTATTGGTGGTACAGAGGACAGGATCAATGAAACAGTCGGACGATCCGGAGTCTATAAGGGCTCGGAAAGCCGCGGAGATTTGAGGAGATCGTAAAGAAGGGCATAAAGATTTCGGGTCAGAGAGAGCAGCAGCATTAAGACATAAGAAGGACGTTACCGCACGATCGGGACTGTCTTCACGACCCTCGGGTCGTGCTGGGTTCCGAGAGTCGCTACTTAGTTTCCCGACTGCGTAGCGGTAGTCGCAGCAGCCGTAGTCGGAGCCGGTGCGGATGCCGTTGGGGTAGTCGCAGCGGCGCGAGCAGACGACCGCCTCTTAGGGCAATCATTGCTGCGGTGACCCTTCTGCCCACAGAGCAGGCAGAGGTGTTCGGCGATCCGGCGGGCCTTCTCAGCAGGCAATAGTTTACCATCCGACCCAAGAACATTGGCATATGGTTTCTCCGAAGGAGTCGAAGTTGAAGTTTGAGCGGGGGATCCGCCGGAGTTCCCTCCGTTCCCCCCGCCGCCCTTCTTCTTCTTCTTCTTCTTGGAATCACCGGACTGTAGTAGAAGAATTGTTAGTGGGTGTGGTCGTTTTGTTGTCAGATGCCGATGAAGATTTAGAGGTAGACGGGGCCGAAGAACCCGATGAGCGGCCCCGACGGAGCTCCTGCTCGCGCTGCCATTCCCAATGGGAGGCATCGATAGACTGAGCAGAAACTTTGAGGACGTCGAGTGCAGTAGGTTTGCCGCCCGGAAGATCACGGAGTTTGATCTGGATCCGTTCGGGGAGTCCGTCGTAGAAGACCTTGCGGAGAGCCGGCGCATTCCAGCCGGTAAGCAATGAAAGCTTGTTGAACCAGACGAGGTACTTCTGGATGTGTTGTTTATCGTCCATACGAAGAGCAACAATCTCGTTCTCGGCCTCCTGACGGGGATCGTAGGTGCCGAAGTTGAGCTGGAGCTCCGCAACGAAGGCGTCGTAGTCGTCGAGCCAAAGCGGAGTATTGGCGGGGTCTGGATTGACAATGGCAGGTTCGAACCATCCGAGGGCATCGCCGGTAAGGTAGGAGATCATGTAGTTGACCTTCTGGTGATCGTGGACGAATGCCGAGGGGCGATCCTTGAAGTTTAGGATGCCCTGGAAAAGGAAAGTTCGGAGTTTATCCGGGTCCTCCATCGAAGGTTTCGGGATCACGGACGCGGGCCCGTGTCTCGTCCCGAGAGGAAGCGCTCTGCTGTCGGCTGTACACTTCCCCAAAACCTTGACCAATGATGCGGGACATAGCAGCGAAGAAATCCTCGGGGGTGTCCATGCTCGGAACACCGCCATCTCCGCCGCCTCCACCGCCTCCGCCACCACCTCCATTTCCGCCATTCCCACCGTTTCTGCCATTCCCACCGTTTCCACCATGACCACCACCATTGCCTCCAGATCCGCTGGCTCCGGGATTAGAAATGGGTACACCATCGCTCCCTATGAAGGGATTTGTGTCCTGACGACGTCGAGTTGGGAGACGCGGAGACTGTTCCGGCTCCGCTTCTTCATCATCAGTAACTTGTTCAGGGAGGTCGATTAGACTGCCCTGGCAAAAGCGGCGCTGGCCGGTTTGGGAGACGGAGTCAAGAGGGTCCGCATCCTGCTGAGTGCGGGTTCGGACGGGAATAGTAGTAGTAGCCATAGTACCGGAAATGTGTGCGCTTTGACGAACGCGGTAAGCCGATTGAATTTCAGTGCTCGCGGTATCCCGGAGGGCCGCGCTGTCCTGGCGATTAAGCAGTCGTGATCGGACCTGCTGATCGAGATGTCGATTAAGCTGGACGACCGCCGGAGGAGTGATGTTATGGTAGCGTGCAAGACGATCAAGAGCCCGTTCGTTTCGTAGTCTGATCTGTTCCTCAGGTGAGAGAGGATTCATAAACAAAGGGCGTAAGAAGAGGGAGTTTGAATATACTGTCAAGAACTGTTCCCGGCGGACCGATAAGGAAAGTCGGCGGAGTAAGGCGGGGCCGGTGACGACGGGCCCGCACGGGAGCCGTACTCGGTGAAAGGGAAAAGGTAGAGGGCTATGGCTTCAGCTCGTGCGCTGCGCCCTTCTCTACGCCCAGTGCCCAAATTTCAGGATAGAGTCGAAGAAGACAGAATGCGGAGATGAACGGAGTCCGCAAGAGAATGAGAGTAAGGCAAGTCTAAGTCGATATTCAAACTGAAGTCTAACTACCGACATGAGAGCTATTTATAGGAAAGTATAAGGACATATGGAGAAGTCGGATTAGACGGAGGACCGAGTCCTCCGTGATGTATGAGTAAGTATCAGTCAGATGTACGTCGGAGTAGTCGGAGGTCCGACGTGTCCGTGATAGAAGCGTGTCAGAGCATAGCATAAGGCATAGGTATAAACCGAAGGCAGTACAAACCAAAAGGAGAACAAGAAGTCGGAGTGGACCGGGGCCGGAGGAGTCCGTGTGTGGCTGTTCGTCGGAGATGATCGGATCCGAGAGGTCCGATGGCACGGCCCGTGACAACTGGCAGCGCCAAATACCTGGACTCCGACTACCTTTACGATGCCTGAGCCAGCCGAAGTTATTGAAATCAAGACTGCTTTGAAGCTCGAGCGGACTACTGTCCTCCCTTTCAAATCAGAGGATCGAATTGAATGGACAGAAGATCAGCGTGCCCTAGCTGAAGAGGCGGAGGCTCCTACTGACATTGATGATCTTTGCCGGAAGGTGAGTATCTGTAGTATGCTATAGATCACAGAGGTTGATAGCGAGCACAGATTACAAATTTGCATGCCTCAGTTAAAGATGCGCCAGGACGATACATAGAGATTGACCCGGATATCTTAGAGGGGTAGGCAAATCTTTCTCTCTGTAAACTCTGTTCTTATGGACAATAATTCAGGAAAGCACTGGTTATTGACGATGCTACTGGCCTGCGGGTTGTTACTGTCATCACAATGCCACCAGAACTCCGAGAACGTCTGAAGAGTGCGCTTGAACGGCTTGATGCAATCTTGCCTGGAGAGTTCCGATGGGAAAATTCGAAACGTCTTGGGTACACATATCTGGTGATAGTTTATACTTGGTACTATCAGATGGGAGAGAAGGCAATATTTTTCTTCTGAAACCAATGACCTGAATTAACCTATCAACAGGGTCATGGAGCGCCGGCAGATACTCATCCCAACAACCTCCATAAAGGGCTCAAAGTCAATTTCGATCAGCGGATGCCATACAGTACGGTTCAAACAATTAAAAAGACAATGGAGTACGAGGCCATAGTGGAAGTTTTCTCACAGAGGCTCTGGAGTTTCAAAGGATTGAGGTGTGCGAGGTGCAAGTTTTTTTTTCGGAATTCTTTCTTAATCTTCTCAATGTAGTTCATTCGCTTGAACCCTGGTGCTTACGAGGAAGTCCGAGTTTTTGCTGATGTTCTTCCCATGAACGCAGCCTCCCCTGCATACCCATTTGCAGGTTTTATGTTTAATCTCCGGGTCTCTACGGATGCACATAAGGACTGTCTTGATAAGCGTTGGTGTTTATTAATTTACCTGACAGACTGTGAAGGTGGAGCAATTTGCCTTTACGAGCTTAGGTTCAAGCTTAACTGCAGGACGGAGCACATACTCATCTTTCCATCCTGCTACGTTACACATTTCAATACCCATTTTATAGGACGTCGAGCGACGTTAGTTTTACATACTGATTTAGAAGGGGACAAGTGGGATGATGATTCAGGAGGATGGGGGGATCATGTTACTAAACATATAATGACATATGCTCGAGAGTAGACTACAATCTCTGTTTATTTTCGTGTTCGCTGAATTTTGAAATTTCCTTTTTGGGATAGAGACGGTAGCAGACGTTTGCAAGAAATTAGATGTTATTAAAGTGTACCAGGCGTCTAGTGCGACATATTCGTAGGAGGCTATCGAGGATTTACTATATTACGCAAAGGAAACAGATAAGAAACTAAATGAGTGATGATATATGTAATAAAAAAATCTATGACTTGTGCCATGGGTTAACGAGGCCTTTTCCCGAACGCTTGAAAAGTCCCGATGACTTATGTACAACACCAGCAGTGCCAGAGGTCCCCGCATCTGTCGTAGTCGGCAAGGAGCTGCTACTTCCGGACATAATCGAGGGGATAGAGGTCGAGCTGACTACCGTCGATGAAGCACCAACACTATTGTTTGGGAGGTGAGAGGTAGATGTGTCAGAGGTTAGAGCTGCAGCAGCCAGAGACGATGTGCGGTGGTCCCGGACACCAAGCTTCCGATTGCCGGAAGCGTTCCGGTGCAACGGCGAAGGCCGCCTCGGCCGAGTCCACCTCCGAGTCAAAAAAATGATCAGCAGCTCGGACACCTCCGTACCTGTGCCGAGTTGCGTTGACTCCGAGGTACTCCCCGAGGTTCGTCTCAACGCTTCCGCTCTTTCCGCTAATGCCCTTTATGTCGATATACTTGTATCTCTGTTCCGTCCGGACGTTATCTCTTCCGGTACGGATTTATGCTCAACCATACTTCCTTCCGATGTATTACGAATTGCCGCGGGATTCAACTCCCGCTTACGATCTCTTATTGATTCTGGTTCCTCGCATTGTTTTATCTCCGCGAAGGCCTGCGAAATCTATGGGTTGATTCCGTATGCGGTAGATCCGGTCCGACTCCGGTATCTCGACGGCTCTTCTTCGATCATTAATAAGCAGCTCCGCCTGCTTCTCCAATTTCCTTCCGGCGAAGTCCATTCTATGGAATTCTACGTCACCCGTCTTGATTCTCCCTCCGATATGGTTCTTGGATACAACTGGCTCTCCCGCATTAATCCGTTGATTAACTGGTCCGACGCCACAATCTCTTTCCGTTCCAACTCATCCGGAGTCTCTGTGTCGACACACCAGGATACTACTCCTGATCTAGTTCCGGTCGCTCCAACTAAGGACAAGGTTCTTCCGGTTCCGGCATCCCCGACCGTGGTTCCTACACCGGCCCCGACGTCTTTGCCACCTCCAGGTCCTTCCATGGACATTCCCGGTCCCTTTACGGACGCTCCGGAGGCCTCTGAGCCTCGTCCCTTCTCTTCTCCGCCGCTTGTTTCCCTTGTTTCCGCCGCGGCATACAGCACCATCATTCGAGACAAGTCCACTATTCAGTATACGCTCCGCGCGTGTCCTTCTGAGGAAGCCATGGCTCGCGCCGGCTCCACGGAAGTTCCGGACCTTTCCGGTCTGCCTTCCGAATATCACGACTTCGCTGACGTCTTCTCTGAGCAGGAAGCGTACAATCTTCCTCCTCATCGAGAGTTCGATCTTAAGATCGAGACAAACGAAGGCGAAGTCCCTCCGGTCGGACACGTTTACTCCCTTTCCCAAAACGAGCTCTCCGCTCTCCGAGAGTTCATCGACAAGAACTTGAAATCCGGATTTATATATCCATCTCGTTCGAGTCACGGGGCTCCTATCCTATTCGCCAAGAAGAAAGATGGTAGTCTCCGGTTATGCGTCGACTACCGGGGTCTCAACCGGATCACGAAGAAGGATCGCTATCCGCTTCCTCTGATCTCCGACCTCCTAGACGCACCGGGGAAGGCGCGTATTTATACTAAGCTTGATCTGCGGCATGCTTATCACCTCCTCCGAATCGCTGAGGGCGACGAGCCCAAAACAGCGTTCCGGACTCGCTATGGTTCCTATCAGTTCCGGGTTGTTCCGGAAGGCCTCACCAATGCTCCGGCGGCGTTTCAACGCTTCCTGAACACCCTCTTTGCCGACTTGCTGGACGTCTATGTCGTAGTATATTTGGACGACATCCTCATCTACTCCGACGATCCATCCCAGCACTCCGAGCACGTCCGGGAAGTTCTCAGTCGCCTTCGAGCTTCCGGCCTTTACTGCAAACTCTCAAAATGCGAGTTCGGCGTCGACACCTGTGAATACCTCGGCTACATTCTGTCGCCGGACGGTTTCCGGATGTCTCCGGAAAAGGTCTCCGCTATCACGGACTGGCCAGTACCGCGCAAAGTCAAGGACGTTCAATCGTTCCTGGGCTTCTGCAATTTCTATCGACGATTTATCTGGAACTATTCCGCTATTACTATTCCTTTAACGCGGCTTACTCGTTCCAATATCAGATGGAATTGGTCAGACGAATGTCAAACGGCTTTCGAAACACTCAAGCGCGCTTTTACGGAAGCTCCGGTGCTCGCGCACTGGATTCCGGGTCGACAAATCACAGTCGAAACCGACGCTTCCGACTACGCCATCGCCTCCATTCTCTCGATCCTCGGCGACGACGGCGAAATTCACCCAATTGCGTTCCGGTCCCGGACACTCGGTCCGGCCGAACTCAATTACGACACGCACGACAAGGAGTTGCTTCGATCTTCGACGCCTTTACTATCTGGCGACATTATCTCGAAGGATCGCCTCTTCCGGTCGACGTTGTCACGGACCACAAGAACCTCGAATACTTTGCGACTACGAAGATACTCACTCGTCGCCAAGTTCGATGGTCCGAGTACCTCTGCCGGTTCAATATGGTCATCCGGTTCCGGCCCGGTAAACTCGGAGGTAAACCTGATGCTATGACTAGACGATGGGACGTCTACGCAAAAGAGGGGGATAGGGCTTATGGCCAGCTTAACCCTCAGAATTTTCGCCCCATTTTTACTCAGGATCAACTCACGGCATCACTCCGGGCAACCTATCTCGAGGAAATCGTTCTTCGAGCCACCGTTGTTATGGACGTCGAGAAACTTCATTCCGACATCCGGTCCAATTACGACAACGATCCCGCCGCACTCGCTGGCATTGCCGCCGCGACTTCCGGCAAAACCACGCGCTGGTCACTTGACCCTTCCGGACAACTCCGGTATGATGGACGCGTATGGGTTCCCTTGGCCTCCGGAAACTCTCCGGAGTTGCGAGTACGTGTACTTCAACACTTGCATGACCATGTCCTCTCTGGCCATTTTGGACAGAACAGAACCCTCGCACTCGTCCGACGCGAATATACTTGGCCGGAGTGCCGGACTTTCGTCCGGGACTACTGTCGGTCTTGTATTGTTTGCAAGCGCAACAAGAAGCAACGGCACCGTCCTTACGGATTGCTGAAGCCTCTTCCGGTCCCCATTCGTCCTTGGGATTCTATCTCCATCGACTTCATCGAGCAGCTTCCGGTTTCCGGCGAGTACGATACTATCCTCGTAATCGTTGATCGTTCCACCAAGCAGGTTATTCTCATTCCCTGCGATCAACATATCGACTCTCCGGAACTCGCTCGACTTTTCCTTATTCACGTTTTCTCCAAACACGGTGTTCCCTCACACGTTACGTGCGACCGTGGTTCCGAATTTATTTCCTCCTTCTTCCGGTCCTTGGGTGAACTCCTCTCTATGGAGCTGCACTATACTTCCGGTTACCATCCGGAAGCCGACGGACAAACCGAACGTATGAATCAGACTGTTGAGCAATATATTCGCATGTACTGCTCATACCAACAGGATGATTGGCATCACCTCCTTCCGCTCGCCGAATTCGCTCTCAACAACTCTCCGAACGCTTCGACCGGAATTTCTCCGTTCTTCGCGAACAAGGGTTATGATCCGGCAATTACCATTCATGCGGAACACGACGTCGCTAACATGTACGCCAAGGATTACGTGGTCGACCTTCAAAGCCTGCATCAGTTCCTCCGGGAACAGATCACTTTCGCTCGCAGCGTTACAAAGAAACTGCTGACCGGAACCGGATTCCGGATCCCCGATTGCAGGTTGGCGACCAGGCGTTCATCTCGACGAAGTTTTTCCGTACTAAACGTCCGACTCCGAAATTTTCGGAAACCTATCTCGGACCGTACGAGGTTATCGCCAGGCCCTCCGCGGCTTCCTACACCATCCGTCTTCCGAAGACTCTTTCACAAGTTCATCCGGTTTTCCATATTTCTCAACTCGAGCCCCACGTTCCGAATCCATTTCCCGGCCGTGAGGAACCTCCTCCGGCCGCGGTCGAGGTCATCGACGGTGACGAACACTTCGAAATCAAGCAAATCGTTGATTCGAAGATCGACCGGAGATTCCGAACTCCCGGAACACGACTCCGTTACTATGTCGAGTGGCTAGGGTACGAGAATACCGATGAACAGTTTGATTGGGTTAGTGCTGACGACCTTGACGCCGATGAACACATCGACAATTTCCATCGTCGTTTCCCGAACAAACCGGGGTCCCAACTTATAACTCACGCGATTTCGGATCTTCCGGTTTTTCCGGAACTTCCGACCATTCACACGAAAATACCAAGAAAATATCTGTGTTGAGTTTCAAGAAAATATCTATATACATTTTATTTTGACCATTCTTTCGGTCATGCGTCGACTTCCATCTCCTCGGCCTCGTCTTAGAGGACGGAGTGGGTGGTGCGATATCGGCGGCGGTAGGTGTTCCGACTCGCCTCGAGATCGTCAACGCGACGATCGAGGCGACGTAACGTGTCGCGGAGGTCGTCGATACGGGTCCGGGGTGGTATGGTCGGAGCTTCCGGTCCGTCGTCGTCCTCGTCGGACGAGACGATACGACGACGTACGCTGGCCAAAGCCCTGCGGCTAGGCCCCGCGACGTCATCACCGGAACGTCCGGTCTTCTTGGGCTTCTTCTTGCCCTTCGTTTTCTTGTTTTTCTTCGCCGCGGAGGCGGCGACTGATCCTTCCCGACGCTTGTTGACGTGAGTCGGGTGCTGCGGAAGCAGCGAGCACTTGGCGTGCGTCCGCTGGCACTCCGTACAGGTGCGGGTGGTGGCCTTGCTGCCAGTCTCGATCTTGCAAACGAGGCCCTTGTTGTGGCATCGTTTGCACGCTACGGAACTTCCGGTTAGTACGGACCTTCCGACGAGCCCACTGCGACGTACCTTCGACCTCCCTTTCGCTGTCCGTCTCCACGTTCTTCTCGTTCGCCCCGTCGTCTCCTCCCGACCCCGAGTCGCTCCGCTCCGCGTCGTCTCCTCCCGACCCCAAGTCGCTCCGCTCCGCGTCGTCTCCGCCTCCGGGGTTCTGGAGCTGTTGCATGCGCGCCGCGATCTGCGCTAGCACTTGCTCCTCCCCCCGACGACGCATCTCCGCCTCCCTCAGGCGCTCCTGCAACGCCTTCATCTCTTCCTCCGTCGCTGCCTTCCGCGCCCGCTTCTTCCGACGAGCCTCCTCCGCGAGCTCCTCGTCGAGCTCATGTTCGGTGGCGCGCTTCTTGCCCTTGTCCGGGCGCTTCTTCTTGTCGTCGTCGCTTCCGTCGCTCGGAGCCTCCGAGCGCGTGATGGTGAGCCCAGTAGCGAGAGGCGGCATGAGGGATGGTGGTGGGAAGCAGGAAGAAAAGATGAGTCACTCCCGCTTCGGTTCCGAACTTTGTGGGTCCAGTCACGTGACTTTCTCGAACATTCGACGCTTGGACGGCTATTCGGCTATACGGCTATTTCGACTTCAACAAACTTTTTTCGACAACGTTTCTTCGACATATCTCGACTCGTTTCCTATGTTCCTTGGGGGCAAGGAACGTAAGAGGGGGATACTGTTATATCCATGCACATTGACCTTCCGTCCGTACCAGAAGCTCCGGCCTTCGGAGCGTCCGGTCTTTCGGAAACTGTCGGTCCGCCTTCGGATCGACTCGGCTGATCGGGTTTTCACGCAATGAAGGATTACTGAGCGTTTCCCGTTTATCCGTTATCTATCTCATCCATCTGTCTTCTCCGTCTCCGTATGTACTTCGCTTTGTTATATTCAACTCCCGCTTTTGGTAGTCGCTTTGTCTTACCATATTAGGATATTGATCTTCAACTACTATATAAACCTTATGTACTATGCCTGTATTCTCCAGTTTGATTATTAACGTGCTTTGCTCTTCGCTCTGCTCTGAGTCGTTCCGGCTTCACCGGAACTTCCGACTTCCTACTTCGTCCCCTTCAGCACGGGTAGTACGCACACCCTTATCTTCCTGTGGTGCTTGCGCTATATCTACTGACTTCCGTCCTTCCGTCCTTCCGGTCTTCTCGGAACTTCGGATCACTTCCCCACGTCGGCTCGGTATATAACATCCCCCGTGTGTGTACAACGAGCAGACACCAACTCGAAGACATAGTATACCGGGTCTTCTCTTGAACCAGTTGCCAGGAAGCCGTAGTTGAACTTTTGCCTCGAGTGAGAACTGCTACATTGTCCTTCAATTCTGGTTCAAGAAATCTGGTTTCAGGGCTGTAAGCGTCAATAAATTACCGGTGTGTATGTATGTACAAGCCCCCCCAAATCTACGGCTCAGGCCGAAAGAACCTTTCCACCAGCCTCGCTCTCCACTACCTTGCGTCCCGTAGGATTCCACGGGCCCGCATCGCTGAGGGAGCACCCGCCTGGGCATGAGCAGTTTCCACCAAATTCCTTCGGGAGGTTGTCGGCGTCGATCTGGGCGAGCAGCTTGTCCTTGTACGCGCTGCCGATGATATCGATCTTGGCGACGGTGACCTCGTCCAGCCACGGCTTGATGAAGCTCCACACGGTGGAGAACATGAATGGCGCATTGATGATGTAGAACTTGCCCATGCACTCGGGATAGTGATCCTGCCCAATCGCGGACGCCTGCATGACGTAGTCCTTGACGCGGTAGTAGAAGTTGGAGAGGGAGACGTTGTGGAGGTCGAGGATCGTGCAGGAGGTCTCTACGGGGTGGCCTGCTGCTGCGGAACACGCTGGGAGCCGCTCGCCGAGGAACTTTTCGTATTCAAGCACGAAACGTTTGAGCTGGCGCTCCTGCGTCGTGGCGGCGTAGAGAGCTTTGAGGTCGAGCAGTCCCAGGCGCTCGATGTACACTGGGCGGCCATCCTGAAACAGAGGGTCAGCTTGTGCGACGCCACACCCCTGTACCACGCCGACGCACCTTGTCGTTTTTGTGATAGTACTGTGGATAGTATTTGTCGACCACGCTCAGTTCCGGGAATTCAAAGTTTCTAGAAGAAATTATATGACGCGGTGGTCGGCAGTAAACGTGGATCACTTACTTGACAATGTCCTCGACCCCAAAGTCCTTCCGCCACTTCTCGTTGGCGATGAACATCTCCTTTGCCTTGAGAACGTCAAACTTGCGCGCCCGCAGGAACCTGGGACGGGTAAGCTTCTTTGGCATTACATGGGGATAGAAAGAACGTACCTCAGCATCGTCGCATCGCTCATCCGTGGCTCGTCTTGGATGTAGTACCCCTCCTCCGTCAGCTCCTTCTTGAACTTCTCGAGCGAATGTTGTTGAATCACTGTGAGGTTTCCCAGCCGCCCAGGAAGAGGCTTGTAATTGGGGTCTGTAATTCCCTCGGGTAGCGCGCTCGCGCTCGCTGCGACAGCTGAAGCCATGGTGGGTGGGATGTCTGTGGAAAGAGGTCGTTTCTGTAGAGTTGTGTAGCGCGTTGGGGTTCGTCGAGGGATCTAAAGGAAGTGCTAGGTCAAGGGAGAAATCAAGTCGGTAGTTGTGGCGGTGCTGGCCCGTTAACTGCTTTTTTCTCGACCACCATGGCTGCGAACATCGACGCCGTCGCCGGCCAGTTCATCGACTACTACTACCAGACCTTCGACTCGGATCGCGCGGGTCTCGCTGCTCTCTACGTAGGTTCCCGCCTCCCCGTCTCCCAAGATCTGCCGCGATCTATGCTCCATTCCACAGCGCGACACCTCCATGTTATCCTTTGAGGGCGCACAGATCGCCGGTGCCGCCGCCATCGTCGAGAAGCTGGTCACCCTGCCGTTCCAGAAAGTACAGCACAAGGTCACTACCAAAGACGCGCAGCCATCCTCCGGTACCGTCGCGAGCCTCCTCGTCAGTGTGACTGGGATGTTGGTCGTACGTCCACTCTCCGTCCTTCCTCAGATGCACCGCTCACAAGTCCGTTTCCCCACAGGTTGACGACAGCCCCAATCCCCTGCAGTTCAGCCAGGTCTTCCATCTGATTCCAGAGGGAGAGAGTTACTTTGTGTAGGTTGATCCGTCCGCTGGTTGATCGCGTTTCTGACGGGTTTCTTAGCTTCAACGACATTTTCCGGCTCAACTACGCGTAATTATAATCAGTGGAAGCCGGATTGTACAAGGAAACGTAGAATTTGTACTACCTCGTGTGTGTTCGGATACAGATAATACAGTGCGGATCAATTCTGGATCTTGCTTGCAGTGAATGAATATATATTATATATTGGCTGAAGTAAGTTATGGCAAGACAGCCGCTGCTCCGGTGCGAGGCTTTGCCAGCAGTTCCAAGGCGACACGCCGCTCGGCCTCTTCCTCTGCTAAGCGAGGCGCATCGAGCTTCGCGCGTCGCGCTTCCTTTTTCGCGGCGCGTCGCTTCCCGTCTTCCTCCTTTTCCCTCTCCGCATCGGCTTTCGCCTTCTCCGGATCTACCGCCGTCTCGACTGGCGCAGCTGCGGCGACTTCGTTCGCGTCCTTCTTCCTTTTCGTCGGTTCTGCCTTGCTCGTCTTCGCAGTGCCGCGCTTGCGGGATGGCTCGCCTCGTCGCCGAACCTTTCGCGGCGGGTGGTTGGCTTGCCACTGGTCGAGCGAGTAACGGGGAACCGCGGTCTCCTCTTCCACATTCTCGGCGTGCTCCTCACCGGGAACAAGAGGAAGGCCGGCGCGCGCAGCTTCCGCCTTCCAGCGCGCCCAGGCGGGTGAACCAGACGAGTCCATTAGCTCGCGCACAATTGCGGTGGACCACTTCCCATGCAGGTTCAACGTTCGGCTTTTACCGTCAGCTGCGGGAGCTTGTAAGAGAGTGGCGCGAACACACGCAAGACACGCACGAAACGAAAGTTGGAGTTCTGGGCGCCATTCATGGCCCGGCTTTTTGGGCACTTTACGTATTTGGATGTCCAGTTCAGGGTTCGCATAGCGTATGCGCGGGAGCTGCTCCTTCAGAAAATGCCTTGATTCACGTCTATAAGATGCCTAAAAATTGCGCTACAGAATGATTCGCACCGAGCACCAAAGTGGTCATTGCGCGTAGCGAGAGTGAGGCGCAGCGAGCTAGCGGTGGGTAGTGCGAGTTTTGGCGGAGCCTTGAGATGGGAGACAAGGAGCGAAAGCGTAGATGGACCTGCTGCCAATCGTTTACCGCGAACCATGAAGGCAAGTCAAAAGCAATGCTTGTGCGTGTTTGCTTCACAGGCTGTCATCTTCTCGCTTCCTCTCCTCAAACTCGCAATGGCGGACATGGACGTCGACGCTGCGGCGCCCGCTGAGGAGCTGCTGGTTACCCGACGCTCTCGGCGGAGCACCGCTGGCAATCGGTCTGACCCAAATTTCCGCGCGATCGCAATAATGAAATCTAATGGTTTCACGGTGCAGTATGGCGGCGGCCATGGCGGAAATGGAGCTCGATGACTCGATGAAGGATGTCGAGGAGGACGCCGACTTTACCAACGATAAAGGTTCGAGGCATTGTTCATTGCGGGTCCGTGTCCCTCACTGTCGTAGACGAGGAGGACATATTTGACGAAGACTTTGAAAGTACTGACGAAGAGGCCCAAGGAGAAGAGGTAGCAGGGGAGGTGGCCGCACAGGAGGAAGAGAAGCGTGCGCGTAAGGCACGCGACCTGTCACCAATTTGTTGAACGCACCTTGACGTCTTGCAGGCTACTCGCTCACGACTAGAGAAAGCGACCGACGCCGCGCATGCGCGTAACAAAGCCTCATTCAATCCCCAAGCCGGACCAACGACTCCGAAACCCAAGCGACGCGTCGCGCTGGGCGGCGCTATAAATGCTGCGACGGGTGAGGCGATTGTCGAGCGTGACGGCGGGCATCGGCCGACCGCCCATCGCCAGAGTATGCGAAAGCACACTGTTCTCAACACATCGCTCACCGAGACGCGTCTGAAACGTTCTGAAGAGAGGAAGGTCGGTTAACATTATTTTGTTTCTATTTTGTTTTTCTCTTAGACTGGCAACCTCAGGCTGCTCAAGCTCCCAAAAAGCCCCGTCCAGAAGGGCGCACAGTTTCGCAGGCGGAGCTCATTGCGCGCGCGCTAGATGCGGAAGAGGGCAATATCGTTTCCCATCGGGACTATCTCAAGTTGGAGGAGGAGAAACGACGCCGCGCGCGCGTCATACGGCCTGCCGTCGAAGGCCCGCTCGTTCGTTGGGTCAGTAGGGTGGAAGAGGTGAAGGCGGTTGTTCCGCCCCAGCCCCCGCCGACATACAACTATGGATATCCGAGTGGGTACGCAGGGGGCAGTAGCGGCGGCTACGTGTTCCCTGCGTCTCAAATCCCCGCCGCAACAGGCTCAACATCTTATGTTTTTCCGACCAACACCTCCCAGGGCCAGAGTAGCAGCCTCCCTGCATACGACACCAATCTGCCTTCAACCCCCTCGACCATGTATCGCCCTGACCCAGCCGTCCCGTACATTCCATACACGCCAGCTGCCCCTGTAACGCGCACCGAAAAGGTAGCGCGGAGCTATGTTGTGCACGAGGAAGCACAATACCCCGAGATGGCATCTGCGAATACTCCTGCTGGACGTAACCGCAGTCAGAATTCCGTTCCAAAGCCCACCTGGAACGCGACGATGACAGCGTTATTTGGTTCGCATGTGAACTGGGAGGAAGTCAAGGTGTATGCGGGCAAGAATCGACCAATATGTGAGCCCTTTCCACCGTTCAGTTTTATTTTCCACTGAGCGCACTTCCAGCCCGGCCGATACAAATTTGCCCTCTCACCGGTCGTGCTGCGCGCTATCGGGACCCGCGCACTGGCGTGCCCTTTGCAGATGTCGCGGCGTTCGAAACCCTGACCCGAGTGCTGAACCACGAATATGTGTGGAGCCCGCAAATCGGCGCGTACATTCGGCAGGAAGCGCCGGTAGTGAAACCAGTCGTTCCCGTGGAGGAGTAATCTCAGTATTTACATCTTGTACCTGTTGCAAAGGTTCGCGTAGCTGTACATACCGATCCATCGTCTTGCACCATGCGTCAATTGGCCTCTACATTACATTTAGTAGTGTCCACCCGAACTAACAGCCGTCAATTAATTTCCTCGAGATATCCCTGAACGATGAGATGCTCAATATCCGACCGGCGGACCATGAATCTTCGGCCCATGCGAAAATCGATGCTCCCCGACTCGGTCTGGATAACTCCACAGTCGCGCACGACATGTACCAGCACATGCAGGTCCTTTGGTGGCTGAGTGATGCTCGCCGTAATATCGAGCTCCTGGGAAAACTCGCCGCGGAATGTCATCACCGACGCGTGGTACGACCGCAGGTAGTCGACTTCATGGGGTGAGAGCTTTGCACGGATCGACGTCGACTCGGCGGAAAGCAAGGGTGGGAGAGACGCGCCGAGGGACCAATAGAGCGTGCAAAGAAGAGAGATGCGGTGATTGTGGTACGCAAGAAGACAGCGCTTGTTGCGGGCGATAGCAGTCTGGATGATCATGAGTGCGGGTGGGGGTGTGGGTGCGTCGGCAGAGGCAAGAATGTGAGCGACGGCGGCCTTTTCTAGGTCGCGCTGCTCGCGGATAATGGAGCGCACGAGCGCGTCGTTGTATTTGAGCAGAGTGTCTGTCTGTGTGGACCGCCGCGATTCTGTGACCAGCTGTGTGCCCAGCTCGCCGTACTGCCGTGCATCGCTCATCGTGCCAGGAGGAAGGCCAGGACGCGTTCACGTGACTTGGTTTTCTGTTGACTCTTTACCACCACCATCGCCATCCTCCCTTCGTCGCCATACTCCCTCCTCCATCCGGTATCACCTCACGACTCAAAGAAGATTGTACTACAGTATTTATACGCAGGGCAGATGAAGGTGACGGTGAAGCACTGGCACGCGGTCGCGCAGTGGCGCTGGGACACAGGTGCGGCGGAGCCAGAAGGGAACGACGCGGAGAATGAGGACGTGTGTGGCATCTGTCGCGTCCCGTACGAAGGCTGTTGTCCGTCATGCAAGATGCCTGGCGACGACTGTCCCCTGAGTGCGTCTTTTGTGTTCCATTGCGCTGTTTTTCATGCTAACCAGACGTTTCTTTCCTCATTCTATGCTTTCTTCCATTCCGTTCCGTTCCATACATTCGATTGAATTGGTACCCTGCGTATTCATTCGTGTTTATCTCCCGTCGCCGTCACGTGAACATTCAACACACGCGCATGAATACCCTTAAACTGAACGCACGCGAATTTTCAACCCACGCACACAGTTTGGGGCGAATGCACACACGTCTTTCACATGCACTGTCTCCTCAAATGGATCGGGACACCCGCCTCGAAGCAGCAGTGCCCGATGGATCGCCGAGCGTGGGGTGCGTTGTCTTGCTAATCTTTGACTTTCATCTCTTACACATCCCCCAGTGACCGCAGAGCGCAAGATCGGCACGACATAGCTCGGGCGCCTCTTCCGGCGTCTTTCCACGCGTCTCCGCCATTTCCTCCACTTGGCATCTAATCATGTCCGACGCCGTATCTCATTCATTTTGTCCGACCGTCAACTCCTCCACACTGTATCACCTCTGTATCTCTACAATACCCCCCCGGAATTCACTACTCTTACTCTGTCCACGCTCTACGCTTGCTTGTGCTATCTTTTTTTTTTGTTATACGCTACACGACGCCGACTTTGCTACGTTAACTCCCCTTGTTATACGTTAAATGGCCAATTTTTACTTATGCTCTCTCCGCATATGTATATTAACGGCGGCCTCGCTACCCACCCACTCCGCTTGTACTAGATCTAGCTCCGAGCTTCCGACTCTAATCCTCCTGTACGAACTATCTCGCGTTTTTGTCGCGAATTATCCTTCCTCGCGTCCAGTACAGAGAAAAAACGACGCACAACAAATGCAGCAAAGCATTAACATATACCAAAAGAAAAGAAAAAACAGCTACCTAGGCCTATTCATATACAAGGAAGGAAACCTAACTGTAAATATGGAGAACCAACTTGAAGCGAGCATGTAAGAGGGTACTGTACACAGATGGACGAGATATATGTTGTATGTGCGAGATTGGGAATCGATACGTTGTGAAGAGTACGTGGTGCGGAATAGAGAGAAAACGGAGTATACGCGAGGAAAGGAGTCAATATTAGTCAGTAGCGGAATTCGTCCGAGTCGCCGCCCGAGATACAAGTACATCGTTTAGAGATGAGAGTAGCGGAGGAAGGAGAGGGATAAATAGCGAGATCGTACACCTGACGTAGCAGGAGCAGCTGTGGGACTGAGGCTTGGATGCATGGATTCTAGCCAGATTCGAATGGGTAAGGGTGGTGGTACAATTGCGGTGATTCTTGGGGATACTTTCTTCGACGTCTTTCTTGGTCGGGTCAGCGGGGTGGTACATTTCATTCGATTCGTAGGTTGAGGCGGACTCTCTTTCGTTCTTTTCGTCGTCTTCTCGTTCTTTTTATGGTCTCTTTCTCGCATTTCTTTTTATGGTAGGTGCGGGAGGGCGTAGAAGCCAGGTGCTACTGCTCGAACCCACCCGCGCCTTGCAGCGAGGCCATCCAGATGCGCGTCTTGTACAGCCGGAACAGCTCGCGCACAAGCTCACGGAAATCGATCCGCTTCTCCGCGACGAAGTAAAAGGTCAGCTTGCGACGGTCCCTATGGTTCGAGTTTCAGCGTCTTTTTTGGTACAGCAAAGCAGAGAAAACACACCACTGATACTCCGCGTCCACGACCTCCATCGGTAGCTTCTTTGCTCTCACCTTGGTCTGGCACAATGCGAGCGCCTTGAGCTCGTCCTGCATCTTGGCGACAAGGAGTCTGCGGGTGTCGTGTGAGTACCCTTTGGAAGAAAATGATAAAACAACTTACTGCGCATCGCCCGCCCCCGCCTTCCCATATATCATCTTCGGCGCAATCTCCTTCTTCCCTCCCTCCGCGCCGCCGGGACTCGTGGGCGGGGATTGCCCGGAAGAAGTGGGGCCAAATCTAAATGGCGATTAGGGTGAGACTTGAGTGAGTGAAGAAAGACAAACCTCGCTTGCCCAGCCCAAAACGCCTCGACCTCCCCGAGTGTTATGCTGTCGTTGACGACTTTGCCCAAGTCCTTCCCGCGATCCGCTTCGACGATGACGAGGTCGCCCACGCGGATCTTGTCCTCCTCCGCCTCGTAGTAGCCATGGCCGTTCCGGCTGAAATAGACTGATGGTGAGCAAGAAAAGAAGAGCATGCAATCACTACCCACCCGTTCTTCTCCCTCCCCGCGCCTACCCGATCCGCCGCTCGATAAAACAGATCCGTCCTCCCCGCTTTGAACTCCACAATAAACAGCGGCCAGTCCGGCGGCACCGCGTGCAGCGGCAGGCCCTTGCCCAAATCCGTCTGCGCCGGCGCTGAGGGCGCCTGCTGCTGCTGTGGTGCTTGTTGTGCGTACTGGGACGATTGGTGTTGCTGCTGCTGCGAGGGTTGCGCGTATTGCGATGGCGCGTATTGACCCTGCTGCGCGAACTGCCCTTGTTGCCCGTACCCGCCGGCAAAGCCTCGGGGCGACAGAGGCGCGTTGGAGCTCGCACTCGGTGCGCGCGGGCGGTATCCCTGCCCTCCCTGTGCTTGCTGCGCCTCGTACTGCGGGTACCCGCTCGCGCCACCGCCCTGCATCTGTGTATCGAGCCGCTGCGTCTCCACACGCGGCGGTGAGAAGTACGCGTCCGCGCCTGCCCAGCCCTCCTTACCGCCGACATTGACGGGTGGACTGCGGCCCAGCGGCGCGTAGATCGGGAGGCTTCCCGGCGCCTCGCGCGTGCTCTGACTGTGCGTGCGCGTCGTCGGCGAGAGGGACAATCCTCCCAATCCCAGTCCCACCTCCAGATCGTCATCGCTCAGCAGCAATCCACCGCCGCCGCCCCGCCCGAGCCCACCCCGGCCACTCGCCGCGCCGAAGCCGCCCCCCAGATCACCACCACTGGAGCCGGCACCGAACCCGATGCTGCTGAAGCCCAAGCCGCCGAACCCGCCGGGCGAGGACGCAGTGGGTGTGCTCGCGCCGTTCCCTCCGTTCCCTCCGGACACATCCGCCTCAGGCGCGGCGAAGCCTGCCGTGAGCCTCCGTGGTTGGACCACGCTGACGCTGTGGCGGCGGCTGGTACTCCCGCTCCCGAGCCCGCCGCTGACGTCCAAGCCCTCGCGCTCGTCGTAGTCGTACGCATGGTGCGCGCCGACACCGGAATACGAGCTGCTAGTGCTCCCCGTGGCATAGTCGCGATGGGCATGTCCGTATTCGCGGCCGTGGAAGCTCGCTGCGTGGTGGTAGTCGCGTGCGCCGTGTCCGTGCGGGTGTCCGCGCTCGCGTTCCCACAACTCGCGGAAGCTCCCGTCGTCGAGCAGGATCTGCCCCACGTCGCGTACAAACGGGCTCATGTTTGAAACGTCTGCCCCTGCACCACTTCCTCCTCCCGAGCGCCCCAGAGGGGATCCGATGTTCACTCCGCTACCATAGCTGCCGCTGAGCCCTCCCCCGCCTGCACCGTAACTCCCACTTATTCTCCCTTCACCTATTCCTACGCCCCCACCGCCACCAAGCGAACCATACCGGCTCCCCAGGCCGCCGCCAGCCCCACCGACCCCAAACGCGCTGAACGAGCTGGAGAGCGGCAGCCCCGATCCTGAGGTGGATGAGGATGTTGAGGCGGAGCGCCCCGAGCCGACGGGTGCGGTGGCGAGGCTCTGCGAACGACTACGCGAAAGGTCGGGCAGCGCGTGCGTGCGCCCCCGGTAGGCGTTGCCGTTTCCATTGCCGCCGTTCCCTCCACCGTTGCCGTTCCCTCCGCGGTCGAAGTGGTTGTTATACCTTGCATCATATAGTTCGTCATCCGGGTCGACGAGCTCGTCGTCCTCGAATGTTGACGCGAAGCGCTGCCCGGAAAAGGAGCTGCTACGCGCGTTGATGGGCATAGCGCCTCCTCCGTTTCCACCACCGTTTCCATTTCCGCCGTTTCCCGCGCCGATCCCGCTGCCTCTGTTATTGTCTCCACCCACAGAGGACGACCGCGAACCGGACGCGAGAAGTCCCGAGCCGCCCCATGTCGGGACGCGATGCGTGGGCGGCGGGGAGGGGAGAAAGGACGAGGCGGGCGGCTGCGAGGCCGCTCGACCGGGGCCAGGACTGGCGTTGTTGGAGGTACTGGTGTCGGATTTGGGGTTGGGATTGGGATTAGTAGGCCCCGGACTATCTCTAGAGGTGGACTCTGAGCGCTGCATTGTGTGGGTTAGGAAGAATTTTGATTCTGTGTTAAAGTCGGGGAATGAAGACTCTGGAAAGCAATTAGTTTCGGGTTCTGTTCAATGCAGAACGGCTGGAGAACGTACCTCGAGGCTTTCCTAGTTGCTAGAAGTCGATTGTGCGCTGCGTCTACACTTCCGTGTGAGTCCCAGCGAGTCGAGTCAAGTCAAATGGAATGATCTCACCGTCTTCGGCGCCGTCTAAATGAACAGCTGTGTCGTGTGAGACAGAGCGCACCTTAGTACTGGGTGCGTGTGCGCCGCGATGCTCTCGCGAGGTCAATTCACCGTCTGAATCAATAAGCCCCGGCCGTGAGTGTCTCACTGCGGACTTGGCCTGGCAGAATTTGAATATTCCCAAGGTATGTCTCGTCTCGTGCCGTCTGGCCTGCGCAGAGACACAGCTGCTGTACAATCCTTGCCAAATTCTGTCTCGTGCGTGCGTCCTTCTACAAGACAATAAGCGCCGGCCGGCAGGCGTGCAATGCTGCGTACTTGGTCTAGTGAATCTAGCGTGTTGTACAGTCTACGGTGGTGGTGGTGCTCTCGTGCGTGCTCCTGGAGTGGAGAGGAAGAAGAGGAAGACGGAGAGTCTAAGAGGGTGGCAGTCTAGCGGATTCTAGGCGGGGAGAAGCAGGTGCGCGATTGGCAGGCCTCGACACCGTTTTGGCTTGACGGAAACCCCTCAGCTGACTTGTCATGTGCGACTATTCTATTCCCCGTTCCCCTTCTACAACTCTCTACATCCACCGCTACCGTCTGTGCGTGCGAGCAGTGTACGTAGCATATATTTAACTGCGGGGGGTTATTTTACGAGGGGGGAGTGTGTGCTGGGCGTGGACACCGAAACCAATTCAAATCTCCATCGATCACCGCACGCAATCAACTCAATATTGTACAGGATTGCACTTGGATCTAGTCGATTAATGACCCCGTCCAGTGTATTACAGAATGGCAAAAATAATCTGCTAATTACCCTTGGAAGGAGATTCCGCCGCGACTGCTCTCCGCCAGACCGCCGCTCGCAAAGCCCGTGCCTAGAATTCGCAAGAATAAGCAACGCCGTATGAAATCACAATTAAACAACCCACCTTCTCGTTTCAACTCGACGATATCCTTCTTCTTTAATTTTGCATCACACACTACACATGCGTGGAGCTCCGAGGCACTCTCGTCTTTCAACGGAGACGGTTTTGAGGCGGCGGTACTAGGTGGCGGTGGTCGCACCAATGTCTCCGTGCAAGTACGACAGACAACATGGGCACATGGTTTCATCACTGCAATACACGGTCAGAGCTTTGGGAAGGAATGGAAGCGTAACCGACCCACAAAACATTATAACATTGTTGGACAGTTTCTTCATACATGACGGACACACGGCCTCGCCCGCGTCCTTCCCTTCTTTTGCGCCTTCAGCTTGTTTTCCCTCGGCGTGGTAGCTAAATTTTACAGGTAGCAAATCCTTCAACCTGGTTGACCAGTAAGCATATAATTCGAAAGACATTAGATATTGGCATACGCAAACGAATGGCGGTCTCCACCACCCCGGCAGACTGCGCCGGGCTTGAACTCGCTGGATTTTCCACCAGCAGCCGCGACATCACGCGCGGAGACCCCTCCAAAAGTGGGTGTCAACGAGGGAAGCCAAAAGTCGGGCAGAACGCCCTTGGCTGCCTCTGCTTGCTCCTTCGCGATTGCACGGGCAGCAGCGTCCTCCGCCTGAGCCACGAGATCGGAGACATGAGACGGAGAGAAGGAGAAGGCTGTGGAGAACGGTCGCTTGGTCCCTGTACTTGATTCTGCAGCAGGGATTGCAGTTGAGGGGGTAGATGCGAGCCCAAGTTGACCACGCTCAAAGTCTTGCAGAACACGCTCTCTGGCCGCAGCTTTTGCCCGCTCGACCTCTTCTGCAATCTCCTTTCTGATCTGCTCTGCCTTGTCCTTCTGACGCTTCAGATCCTTCTTCTGGCTCACTGATGCGCTGTGTGAGCGCCAGGGAATTTTAAATTGGAGAGGACGGACGTGCATAGATCGTTCATCGCACACTCCTTGCAGAAGAGATGGCCGTCCTTGCAGCACACTGGATCGCGAGCCGTTTGCAAGCAAAGCGAACACGCGTCGAAGCGGCGCATGGACTCGTTGCCGAGGCGCTGGCGTTTTGTGCCATATTCCGCCGAGGCCTTGCGGTATTCTGCGTAGGAGAATATAGAGGACGCAGTATTGTTCTTGCTGTGTTTTGTCATAATGGAAGAAGAAGGGAAACGCGGATCGGTCAAATACTAGGTGCAATATGGCACCGCCACCTCTGAGACGCGTTTGAGTTACGGCCATGCAGCTCGACAGTGAGCCCATCGACTCTCTCCTGCAACCACCCACAGCACCCCAAGAGCCATTGCATCCACTCCCGGGTATCCCTCAAGAACCCCTTCTCCCACCCCCAACCCCGGAGGACTCGTCGCGCGAGGATGCAGGCCTGCTTCTCCAGTCGACCACGAACGCCTCACCCACCGTGACCGACGCTTCTCCAGCTCCCTTCTCAGACCCCCAAAACCACACCCCCTTGGACCGCCCGCTGAACGTCACTGACGCCCTCAGCTATCTCGACGCCGTCAAGAACCAGTTCCAGGACCAACCCAATGTCTACAACCACTTTCTCGACATCATGAAGGAGTTCAAGAGCCAGATGTGAGTGCTCTAGACACATCCTCCGTGTACTTGTTTCTGACAGTGGTCCAGGATCGATACTCCTGGGGTCATTAAACGGGTATCTCATCTCTTCAACGGGCATGCTATCCTCATTCAGGGATTCAACACCTTCCTCCCTGTCGGCTACCGAATAGAATGCTCCAAGGATGCTCACGATGCAAACTACATCACCGTTACAACTCCGACTGGCACCACGATGCAAACCACCAACAACGGGGGCAAAGGCCCAATACTCTGGTCTACGACGGAGGCACGTCCACCTCCCAGGGTCGCTCCTCCCGCTGCTCCTCCAACACGGCCGCCTTCTGTCGATGTGAAAGAGGGCCAGGCGATCGAACCAGCCGTGCAATACGTGCAGAAGATCAAGCAGCGTTGCGATGCAGATACTTACCGCAAATTTCTTGATATCTTGTCTCAATATCACCACAAGCCCGACACAATTGACGAGGTAAACGAAAACCGTCTTGGATTCTGCCATCTAAACACCTCACAGGAGGAGGTTTCTAAACAAATCGCCGAATTGTTCAGGGATGCTCCAGACCTTCGAGCTGACTTTCGCATATTCATGCCTGAAAGGAGTCGCGGGCTGGCTGACGATATGGCCTCTTCATCCCGTTCCGACAAGACGAAACAGCGAAAAGCTGAGCCGGTGGTTGCGAGTACTTCTGCTTTGCCCCAAAAGCGGAAGCGTAAAGCCGTTGAGAAGGAGATTGTTGAAATTATCCCAAAGGTAGTGACCAGTAAGGTGTGTGTTTCACACTGTCCCCGAGAATGTCTGCTGACCTTGCCGAAAGACGAAAAAAGTTAAACACACCCCTGCCCAGGATCTAACGCCATCGTCATACAAAACCCGGGCTTCCACCCCTCCCTCCCGCCGTCATGCAGCTTCTCGTGCTCCCACTATGGTGCCCGCAGTAACAGCGGTACCAGATGATTCCCATGCGCACGTCTTTTTCGACCGCGTAAAACGCGCTCTGGATGACAATCGAGAAACCTATAACGAGTTCTTGAAACTCGTTAATCTGTTTACCCAAGATATCATCGATACCGCAAGACTCGTCAGGGAAAGCCGGAATTTTCTGGGTGATGGAGAGCTTATGGGCATGCTGAGAGATATCGTGGGATGGGACGAGCGGAGGGAGAAGGAATATTGGATGGAGGAGCAGGCTAGTAACTCGTGGTTAAGACCAACTATCATCAACCGGAATACAGGCGCGCGTCCTACAAAAGCCGAATTAGATGTCCAGTTCGGTAGCTATAGAAAACTACCTGCCTCGGTTGGTCTTGTTCCTAATTTTCCGTCTTGATAAAACTAATACTCGGTCCAGGAGGCGAACGTTACTTGTTCCGGCCGCGACGAAATGTGCCGCCTTGTTTTGAATGATGAATGGGTATCGCATCCAACATGGAGCAGCGAAGACGCCGGATTCATCACGCCGCGGATGAACATATATGAAGAGGCACTTCATCGCAGCGAGGAGGAACGGCACGAGTACGACTTTCACATCGAAGCCATTGTACGCACCATCACGATGCTTGAACCGCTAAATAACAAGATGGCGTCTTTGAGCCCAGAAGATCGAGGTTCCTATAAGCCCAAGCCGAACCTGAATGGTCAAATCAAGAGCATTCACCATCGGGTTATCAAGAAGATATATGGTCGGGAGGCTGGGCTCAGCGTAATTCATGCTATGCAGGATACGCCGGCGCTGGCCATCCCGGTTGTGCTCCAACGTCTAAAACAGAAGGAGGAGGAATGGAAGCGTGCGCAGAGAGAATGGAACAAGGTGTGGCGTGAGGTGGACGCGCGAAACTATAGCAAGAGTTTGGACCACCAGGGAATCTTGTTCAAGACCACCGACAAGAAGGCGATCACGCCAAAAGCCTTTGTGAATCAGATCGAAACGGCGCGCGAGGAACAGATCGCCAAACGAGCCTCCCTTATCGATCCACTTTTCGCGAGGACGCGACCGCGACACCAGCTGGAGTTTGTTATGGACGATGCGCACGTATTGCAGGATGCGCTCAAGTTGACATTTTCATTCCTGGACCGCACGCAGGCACAGATCAATTTCGGAGAGCGGAAGAGAATCGAAGGATTCTTGCGGTCGTTCGTGCCCCTATTCTTCATGCTCGACTCTGTTGCTTTCAATGATGCCTTCGTTGTCGTCCAGGAGACAGCGGACAGCGACCTGAGCGACGAACTCAGTGTCGCGGATGACGCAGAGATCTCTAGCGTCGGCAGTGGAAGCTCGAGGGCAGGGGTTAAGGGCCGTAAAAACGCAGCAGCTACCTCTGCTGGCGCAAACGGTGACCTACGGAAGAAGCTACTCAAAAGCGAGCAGGCTAAATTCCGCAAATCGCGAAATTACGACCCCCCCTCTGCATCGCGTTTGAATTCACCTGTGCCCATGGACGAAGATGTTCAACCTGAATCATCTTCTCCTTTGCAAAACCGACGGCCACCACACCGGAACACATTTTTCACCAACACGATTTTCTATACACTTCTTCGACTTCTGGAGGTCTGTGTATCCTGAGTTCCGTATCTCCGTAATACTTATTCCTTTCGCAGGTGTTGTATTCCCGCCTCGCCCTATTCAAGGGTATCGCAGCGAAGCTCGTCGCCCAAAGTCCTTCGCCCCGAGCCCCCAAGGACCCGGGATCTTTTCCTCACCCTGACGCTGTAAACCTAGGAGAAAGGGCTTCTGATGCAACCCACTTCTATGATCTCCTTCTCGAGTCTTGCGAACGATTGTTTGATAACGAGCTCGAGCAGCATGTCTTTGAAGAGCAGATGCGATTCATGTTTGGTATCCAGGTAACCTCATTCCAGCTGCCGTTGACACCATAGTAACATTCTTGATCCCAGGAGGCGTACAAAATGTTCACAATCGACAAGGTTATAGGATCTCTGATCAAGCAGGTTCGCACGCTTCGACAAGAGTATCACTATGAGCTAAAACGTCCGTCTTGATATCAGGTGCAGTTGTTGTTTGGGGATGGGAAGAGCCAGGAGCTGCTCGATGTACTGAAGCGCGAGCGAGCGCTGGCATGTCCCACAACGCAAGATCTGATCAACAGCCGCAAAACCGCCGAAAAGGTCCTTGGACCGGATGAGAATCTTTTCCGTGTAGATTGGGTTTGTGTTTCGCTGGAAATGCGATTGATTTTGCTGACTTTCTACGCAGTTACCAGACTCCAAGCACATGACTTTCCAACTCATTGGGAAGGATGATTCCAGCTTTGATGATTCGGAGGTTCTTACAGGGCGGTGGCAATCTTACATCGACTCGTTTGTCTCTGTACGGTTATTCTGTGTGACATTGGATTCCACTGACTTTGCTACAGACTGAAATCACAGAAGGTGTTTCAGCCAGCCGCACTCGCCGACCTTTTATGCGCAAGTTCGTTAGTTTGATTTTCGGACAAAAGCAGTTGCTCATTCTGTTTAGGAACCTTCCTGCTGCCGTGAAAAATGCCCCACCTAATGTCATGACCCAAGACGGCCTTGAAATCAAGATATGCGTGCGAACATACAGGCTGTTTTATGTGGCGGAGTCGGAGGACTACCTGTTCAAGCTGCGGACATTGGGCGAAGTGGAGGCCGCCTTTAAACAGCTGGAAAAACGAAACACCCTCCGCCAGAAATGGTTACAGCAGCAGCGGTTATAATATGTACGTTATTTTGTCCTGAGTGGCGGGTTGTATTCCAAAGTCATGCATTATCATCTAGCCATAAGATAGTCTACCTGATAATTTAATGTCTATGCCAGGCAAACTGCTGTGTTTCATGATTTATCTTTGAACATTTTCTCGATGGCGGCCGTGGAGTAAGATTTGGGTCGTTCCAGAGCTACAGACGGTTCAGCAGCTGGTTCAGGATGAGAGTGAGAGAACTTACGAGCACCGAGGGCGCGGTCCCAGATCAACTGGGCGGCGACACCGAACGCGCGGGAGACACCGAACAGAACAGTATAGAACTGCATTTGCGTGAGGCCGTAGTGGGTTAGCAGAACACCGGAGTGGGCGTCGACATTGGGCCAGGGGTTCTTGGCCTTGCCAGCCTAGGGAAAGGAGCGTCAGCCATGGAATTGTAATCCCACAAGAAAAATATTTTCGCACCTCCAGGAGGATGTCGGGAACGATGTTGTAGATTTGACCGACGAGCTTGAACAAGGGGTCCTCGGGGAGATGCTTGAGAGCAAACTCGCGCTGAGCAGTGTACCGGGGGTCGGTCTTGCGGAGGACAGCGTGGCCGTAGCCGGGCACGACCTGGCCGCCCTTGAGGGTAGCCCAGACGTACTCTTTGACGGCCTCGTCACTGGCATTCTCGCCGATCTTGGACTGCATCTTGCTCAACCACAACAAGACTTCCTGGTTCGCCAGACCGTGGAGCGGGCCGGCGAGACCGTTGAGCGAGGCGGCAAACGCAAGGAAGGGGTCGGACAGAGCGGAGCCAACAAGCTTCCCGGTGTGGGCAGAAACGTTACCACCCTCGTGGTCGCTGTGGATAGTGATGTACAGACGCATCAGCTCAACAAACGCAGTGTTGTCGCCGAATCCGAGCAAGGTGGACAGGTTGTGAGAGTAGTCCTTGGTGGGGTCAATTGCCGCAAGCTTTCCCTTGCCAAAGACATTGTTATAGATGCGTCCGGCAATGTTGGGGAGCTTGGCGATACTAAATGAAAATGCATGAGGAACTTGGAAAAAATTGTGTGATTTTTGCCTACAGGTCCATGGAATCCTCGAAAGTGGGGCCCCAGTACTCCTTCTTGGACACACCATCTTGGTACGCTTTGGCAAAGGCGGAGTTGTGGTTGAGCTAAGCACAATGAGAAAACAAGTCTGGCTATCGAACAAGACTGCAACATACTGCGGTGACGGCAAGACTGAACTGGCTCATGGGGTGAAGAGTGGGTGGGCAACGGTCCAGGATCTCCTCGACGAATTCGGGGATAGCGGAACGGGCTGCCCAGTCTTTTGAAAGCTCAGTGACCTGCTCCTGCGTGGGGATTTCTCCAGTGACAAGGAGCCAGAAGAGTCCCTCAGGGAGGGGCTCAGAACCACCGGGCGCCTTGGGCAGTAGCTCCTGGCACTCGGGGATGGTTTTGCCGCGGAAACGGATACCCTCGTCTTGAAAAGGATAAGTGGTGATCCATAGCGCGAAGATTATGCGTCATTACCTGCGTCGAGCACGGAGCCGTCCCAGATGAGGGCGGGGAGACCTCTCATACCACTGAGCCACGAATGAGACCAAATGAATAGGACATAGCACAGACCGGGCGTACCCGTAGAGCTGGTCAACGATAACAGGACCAAATGCCTTTTTGCCGTGTTCAGCACGGACGCGTTTAACCTGGAAATAATGAGCAGTGGAGAACGTGTAATTCGGGGGTACCGACATTCTCAAGTTCGACAGGGATGAGTTCTGCGAGGCGCTCCTTGAGAGTGATGTTTTTTGGGGCGGTGGAAGAGAATCTGGCCCGGGCCAGGCCTGACCAGACCGGCTTGGTGCGGGACTGTGTGGGGTGAGCTGGAATAACAAGGGACAAGAAAAGGACGGACTGTTCTGAGGATGGAGGCCATGGTGGTGGTTGGGGACAAGCTTGAACCGGGACACTTCGGAATCCCAAAAAATATTGATACGTATCACGTGAACTTGCGGCCGTAACAAAGTTGGCCGCAACTCTACCGCGTTCTCCCACATCGCGTCTAATAAAAAGTCAGAACGCTTCCTTTCCCTCTACCATGGGTAAACGCAAGCGCCCAGACACGGAAGCATTGCTGCCTCAGGTAGAATTGCGCTGTGTATCACCGCCGCCAGCTCATAGTTCGACATAGAAAAAACACTACAGACAGCGCGCTCACGCCAACCCCTTCTCGGACCATTCACTTGACTATCCACATGCCCCCGATGCCGTAGACTGGGCTATTCATTACCCCACCTCTCCCGGGCCCCCAGAATTCGCAGATGTAGGCTGCGGCTTCGGCGGTCTCTTGATTGCCCTCGCCCCCCTTTTCCCCGAAACACGTATGCTAGGTCAGTCTACTGACGCGGTTCGTGCATCGATTCGGTCTGATCTCTTCAAGGCATGGAAATACGCGTCCAAGTGTCCCAGTATGTCCAGGATCGCATTGCAGCCCTCCGCGTAACCCCCGACGCACCTTCGCATTTCCAAAACATCTCCATCGTCCGTGCGAATGCTATGAAATTCCTCCCCAACTACTTTGCGAAACACTCCCTCTCCGCTCTCTTTTTTCTCTTTCCTGATCCTCACTTCAAACAACGCAAGCACAAGGCGCGCATTATATCCCCTACCCTGTTGGCCGAGTACGCCTACGCGCTGCGTCCCGGAGGCATCGTGTATACCATCACGGACGTCAAGGACCTGCATGAATGGATGAAATCGCATCTCGACGAGTTCCCTCTGTTCGAATACATCAGCGAAGAGCAGCTTCGCGCGGAAGGCAAGGGCCCAATCGTCGACGCTGTATACACCAGCACCGAAGAGGGCAAAAAAGTGGAGAGAAACAGTGGCGAGAAATGGCTAGCTTGTTTCAAACGTATCGAGCTGCCAAGAGAAAATTGATCTAATACTCGTCCATGGCGTCGTCCTCTTGCCCTCCGCCGCCCCCTGCCCTCGGTCCTGACGCCCCCATGGCACCCACGAGCCTGTTGGTGCGCTCTCGCACGGCTCCTTTTATTTCGGTGTGGATGACCTTGCCCGCCTCGCAAGCCAGTCTGAAAATCTCCTCGAAGCGCTCTACGTGCAGACGAGTCTCCATCGTCACCAGTGTCACCTTGCCCGTTTTTGGCATCACGGCGACTGTGACGTGTGGGATGTCGTTCTCTTCCAATAGCGTCAAATCCAACATGGGAGATGTAGAGTGCACCCCGCCCGTAACCGCGCACACAAAGTCCAGTAGAGGAATCCCAGCGTTGGCCAGTGCGAGCGTAGTTCCGTTGATACATGCCTGTAGTAGACCGCCGTCTTGTTGCAGTACTTGAACAAAAATGTCGATTTGGGACCGGGGATAGAGGCTCGTTTGCACCACCGGTTCGAACGTCGACTTGATGGTAGCAGCCATCTCTAGTATGCGTCTACGGGCACCATTCTGTTCATCTCGCAGCCCTTTCCAAGGGTAAAGCTTACTTGTCGCCGCGGGACCGTTTTCTGCGCTCTCCAGTGCTGAATGCGGCCACACTGACCTCGACGTTGATATTGGCGCGGTCGTGCATCGTATGCGACCGCATCTTGGCCTCGCGGGGCCCAAAAACAGACACGAGAACTTGAGTGAGTCCATGGGTGATGATAGCAGAGCCGTCCGCAACGCCTTGCTGCGACAGGTCGATGGTCATGTCGCGTAGCTCGTACTGGCGCCGTCCATCGGAACGAAAGCCGCCATCATTGAGGATTTCGACTCGGGAACCCTGGGCAATATGAGTGGATGATGAAAGGAAAAGGCAGGATTAGAAGAGCACCATGCGCGGTCGTGGGACCAGTCAAGAAATTTGTTATCTTATCAAGCGAATCGGTGTTACGTATCGGGGTATACCACCGATGCGCCGCTGCCCGAAGAGGAACGGCGACCATACCTTAGGAGAATGACTCCTCAGCTTGTCTTAGACCACCATGTCTTCAGCCCTCCCGATCCCGAGGTCCCTCCTCGACACAGATCTCTACAAGGTCTGTCGATGCCATTGCGTCGCATTGGCTAAGAGTGTTCAGCTCATGACTCGGTTTCAACAGTTAACAATGCAGCAAGCGGTCCTGCGCCATTTTCCAAACACCCAGGCCTCGTACAAATTTACCCTGCGCGACAAGAGCGTCGTTTTCTCGAAGGAGGCTTTTGAGATCTTTCAAGAAACTGTTGATCGTCAGTTCATTGCGCCGTTGGACGGTGTTTCCCTTATATCTGCTGGCAGATTTCGGGAATCTGCAACTGACCGAGTCCGAATACGCGTGGCTAAAAAAACGCTGCCCGTACTTGACCGACGAATATCTGTCTTATTTGCGCGATTACCGGTTTAAGCCTGCTAAACAAGTGCGCATCAAGTTCGTACCCTTGTCCGCCGACAACGACGCGCGCGGGCACATCGAAATCGACACTTCCGGGTCCTGGGTCGATACTATATTCTGGGAGGTCCCGTTGATGGCGTGCTTGAGCGAAGTGTACTTTCAGTGTGTCATGACTGATTGGAACTACGACGGCCAGAAAGGTTGGCTTTTCCCTCGCCAACCTCTCCTATCAAATTAAGAAAATTCATAGCCCTTGCTTATGAAAAGGGCCGCGCACTGCTGCAGGGCGACTGCGTTTTCAGCGAATTTGGTACGCGAAGGAGACGCTCGTATGAGACCCAAAATATCGTCGTCGAGGCCCTTGTTCGCGCAAGCAAGGAAGTCGAGAGCAAAGGAAAACTATCCGGCACCAGCAATGTAAGTATTCACTAGACCTTTATTTTTTTCCGACGCCCACCGATCTTAGGTCCACTTGGCGCACAAATACGACATTATGCCAGTGGGGACCATTGCCCAGTAAGCATCGTGTCCCTCTGAGATGTTTGACTCACCGCCACAAAGCGAATGGTTCATGGGTGTAAGCAGTGTGTTCGTCTTCCTATACTCTACCCTCACACACCTCAGGTTGCGGCCCTGAAAGGCTACGAGAACGCCAACTCTGTCGCAATGGATCTCTGGGAGGAGGTCTACCCCAATGCTCTCCTCATTGCCCTCACCGACACCTTTTCGAGCGGGGCTTTCTTCAAGGTATCCTCCATGTATCTTCCTTCACCCCACGCAGTTCTCATCGAAGTTCAGAGCTTCTCTCAAGACAAGGAGCGCGCTAAGCGATGGCAAGGACTCCGGCAAGATTCAGGGGATCCTTTCGAGTTCGGTATCCGTGCGAAAGAGGTCTTCGAGTCGCTCGGCATAGATCCCCTCTCCAAGATGATCATCTACTCGGACGCTTTGAACATCGACAAGGCGCTGCGTCTCAAACAGCAGGCGACAGAGTTGGGGCTGAATGGTACATTTTCTTTCTTCATTGCCCATGTCTATTTGTTTGCTTGTCAACTTGTTTACCCCCACACCCCTCAGCTTCATTCGGAATCGGGACGTTTTTAACCAATGACTTCAAGAAGACGGGAACGCAAGACACGAGCAAGGCCCTGAACATGGTCATCAAACTGTCGTCTGTCGATGACCGGCCCTGCGTCAAGATCAGTGACGACTTGACCAAGGTATCGATATCCGCGATTTCCTGCATATAAGCACTGCTCAATTATTATTTTCTGCAGAACACCGGCGACCAAGAGACGGTTCAGAGGGTCAAGCAGATTTACAACCTTGAAACCAGCTAGAAGAATGTTGAATAGGCAGTGTATCCTTATATCCTTATCGCTAAGAGAATTGCAATAGAACAACCTCGGTTTCCGCAATGTCCACGCCCTCGGCAACCAATTTCGTTTCAACGCTCAGCTTGCCCTCGGCTCTCCCACTCTTTGTCTCGTACGTTTGGCCGCCCCACGTCAGTCCAGACGCATCATCCGCGTGGCTAAATATAAAATCAAGAACATCGCATCGCAGACAAAACATCGAACATACCCAATAGCGAGCCGCTTCACGTTCATAGTACTCGGACCGTCCCCAACGAAACTCAGATCAAGATGTACGCTGGACCTGTTCGTGTCTCCCTGGAGGAACGCCTGCGAGTTGATGAACAGCGCGCGGACGAGGCTGCCGCCCTCGAACGCAGCATATCCCGCGACGCGCGCGTGATCAACAGCAATCTCCGAGATTTGCGCCTTATCCTCGCATCCCCGCAGCTCGGCCGCGATGATGGCGGCGTAGTAGGTGGGCTGGTAAATGTTTTTTTTTTCAGTAGCTCGAGTACTACAACAACCAAACCCACCTGAACGTGTGCGGGAAGCGGGCTCGGGAGCGGCGATCCGTCGAGAATGGAGCGGTTCAGCGTCACGGGCTGGATCTGTCGCAGGATGAGGCACCGTTCATTATAATCAAGCATCTCACGCACCAAAGTATACTTGAAGCCCACTCCCACATGGAAGAAGACCTTGGAGATACCCACTTGCGGCCTACATTCACTTCAGTTTGTTACATTTTTCTCGTAAGACTGAAGACCCACGCGAAAAGTGCATAATCAAGCGCCCATAGCGCGGCGCCTGCTGTGTTCGATACGCCGGGAGCCCCATGGCAGGCGTAGCTATTTGTCTCCCCTAATATATAATCCAAGCCCTTGGCGCGCGTTGCAATAACATCGTTCGTGTAGATCGTGATGTTGGTCCGAATCGTCGCTTTGGTCATCAGGTCTTGCAGCAAACCGCCATTTCCGGTGCAGAACGAGCCTGTGTTTTTTTTCCTCAAAAAAAAGGCTAGGCAGCGGTTAGACACTCACCAGAATAGTGGTGTTCCGAAAACCTGTATTTACTTCAAGTCAATACTGGTCGGTGGAGGGAAAATGACACGCACGCAGCAATCAGAGCGCCGGGGGCAGAGTCCAATACACCCTCACTGTAAATTGCCTGTGGAGAAAACCCAGTGGTCTTGGACGACGAGCCGGCAAACGACCCGATCAGAAACTTGGTGCTAGTACTCGATAGCTGAACCGCCTCTGATATATTCGACGCAAACGCCGTCCACCTTGGCGTCGAGTCAAAACAAGATCTCATCTACACAAAACAACTCACTCTTGCACATAGGTAGGTGAGCTATAGGACGAGGCGCGGAGCCCGTTATTCTTATACAGGTCCGCCTCGTTGCCGATCTCCAGATAGTCGAGGACGACGCCCGCGGCCTCAATAGGGGGCGAATAGAACGCGTCCATGATTGCTTTCGCCTCCAACACCGCGGCGGTGAGGTTGAGCTGCCCAAAGTTGACGCCCCTGGTTCAACATGCTAATCAGATGCTAATAGCTTGTGAGGCGTGTTCCCGCCTCACCAAGTGACGTGCGTTTGCGGCGGAAGATGGCGGGCAAAATCTGCGTGGGCTGAGAGACGGCTGGCATGAAGTAGAGGAATGACCGACGATAGTAATTGTTCCCAACCGTGATATTAAGTGCCTCTAAATAAAGGCTGGTCGTAAGAGAGTTGATATGAAAAGCGCCTGACTGACCTGGGTACGGAACGATGGCCGTAGGTGCCGGAAATATAGTTTCGACGTCCTTTGACCGGAGGTAAGCCAGACGTTGGTCCCGGAGAGGACGGGGACGGTACCTCGACATCGGCGCGGAAATTGGTATGGTCCTCGCTGGTGGCGCGTGTTCGTTGGGTAGCATGCTTAATTGCACAAACGACCCACCTGTTGGCACCGATACGAATGTCTGGTGGTGCCCCAGTAAGAGTCTTGAGATTGTCCAAAGTGTTGAAGAAAAAGGTGTTCCGGGTGTCGGTACCCACCCAGTCCGGCCAGCGATCCTGCGCATGTTCGAGCGACTGGCGCGAGTAACGGAATTTACAGTACCTGCTCAATGGACAAGGATATCAGCGAAGGCGAAATAAATGGTGCCTTTGTGCCAGGAAAAGTGGGAATTGAGACATTGAGTGCGAACGCGGTGTGGAAAAGGGAGAAGCAGAGGAGGGGGATCATTGTGTGTGTCCATCTGCGGGTACTCGGGGAGTAGTACTTATAGGGCGGGGATGGAGCTTCTTTGCGTGGACGCGTTGGGTCAGGTGGTCGTTGAGATCAAGAACCCGCTTTCAGCCATGTCGGACATCCGTGCACTCCTCAAGGCAAAGCGCCAGGAGGCCCGCATATCCCATCCTCTTGCATCCTACTCCCAGAATGGCCAGCTGCGTTGTGTTGCTTGTGGGCCCGTCAAGCACGCCTCGGCTTGGGAAGGCCATTTGGGCAGCAAGCTTCATCGCACCACTGTCGCCCGGCTCAAGGAGGAGGACCGCCTCAGGGAGGCACAGCGGATAAGGCAGGAGCAGGAAGAAGATCGCCAGGCCCGTGAGGCCGTCTCCAATGGCAAACGCAAGGCCGAGGAGGACGATTCCGAGTCAGAGTCCGACTCGAAACGACGCAAGGTCGACGATCCAGCCAGTGCATTTCCCTCCGACTTTTTCTCCGACCCTTCCCGTGCTCCCCTCCCACCACCCTCCGATGAAGAGGAAGACGACCCCATGTCTGCAGCACCACCGCCAGCTACTACATCGCTCGACTCGGAATGGGAGCGCTTTCAACGCGACGTGGTCAACGTGGCCAACGCACCCGATCCACGCGACACCTACGAAAATGCAACAATCATGGCAGAGCCCGAGCTCGCGTCCGAGACGCCTGAAGGCTTCCCGCCGCAGCAGGCCGAGGACGCCCCCGAGCAGCCCAACAAACACGACTTGGAGGACGCGCGACGGCAGAGGGAACAGGACGAGCGCGAGCTCATCATGGACAGACTGCTGGACGAAGAGCGCGCGCAGGAGGAGGCAGACATGAAGGTCACCATGATGAAGAACAGACTCGAGGCCCTCATGCGAAAAAGAAATGCAGCCAAGGCAGCCAAATTAAAGGTGCCTACATGAATTGTTACTGTACATACTACACTACTCGCTATCTTGTTCTTTTTCATCTCTGAGCCCCAGCCATTGGCTCCAGTTCATTCCCTGCTTGTGCACCATCATGAGGGCAAGTATCACAGGAAGCCACCACAGTCCGTGGCGAAACGCGATCCTCGCCTCCTTGTCGCCACCAATACTCCAAAATTTCCAGGTTGCATGGCTCCAGATGATATTTGGAACCAGCGAGGTCAGTGCGAATGCCCATGTCGTCAATCCAGAGAGCGGAATGAGCACAGAGCATATGGGGAAGAGGAGCAGGGCATGCCGGAGTGCTACCAACCCATTTTTATGAGGAGAAAGAACGGCCAGCATCTGGTAACCGGCTTGGGCATATGATGCTCGGACTACATGCGCGAGGGGATTGAAATGCGGGAACTGCCAGCTGAATAGTAACATAAAGAGTGCGAACGGCGCGAGAGGATTGTCGAGGACGTCCAGCGGAACCGGCATCGACGAAAGAAACGGCGGCGGAAACAGCTGGATCGGGTTCGCGACCGTCGGAATGAGGCTCCCGCCGCATGCTGTCCAGCCCATCACTGGGGGAATGGCGCCTACGACAGCACCAACCCAGGTGTTCCATATTGTCCGCCTCTTCAAATATGTATACGCTCCGGCATACAACGCGATATTGGATAACCCCAGCAAAGCCGTCGTAGGATTTGCCATGCTCCACAAGATTGCAGGGCCGGCCACACCTGTAACGAGAGCGAATCCAGCCGCGTGCAGTGGGGTAATTGACCTGCGCACAAGAGGCCGACTGCGCGTCCGTGCCATCTGCGCGTCGAACGGGATTTCCTGGAGCTGATTCAGGGTATTCGCTGATGCCGAGCAGAGCGCCGTTCCCAGAGCGGCTGACAGCAATACAGGAACCGTGGTCGGTATGGGAGAAAGCGCCACGCCGGACATTGTTGTTAGCGTCATGAGCAGCGAAAGCCGCGCCTTGGACAGGTTCGCATAATTTTGTACAAGAGTCGTAGGCCGTTTCAGGGATTCTATTTGCTTGTACGGCACAGCGGCCGAGATGCTGCGGGTAAAGGACCTGCAGAAAAACGCTGGTCGGAGGACATGGTGCATTCGGAGGTTGAACCGTGACGTGTGTGACAGAAAAGTGACACGTCGACGTATCTTCCGTCGTCGACGTTGACTCTGCCGCCATGCCTGGAACCCATCTCCTCCCCCCAAATCTCCTCAAGCTCTTTGCTCCCCGACCGCCGCTGCCCTATACCCGTCCCGTCGACAAGGACATCGACCGCATACGCTCCAAAAATGTCACGGGCGTCGCACATCTCATTGCCCAGCTCAAGGAGGCCAAAACAGAAACCCTGCTGACCGCAGGCGAGGCGGATGTCGTCATGGAGGAGGGCGAGGAGCCCGTGTTCACCCATGCCGAAGAAGTTAAGCGTCAGATAAGACGCGAGGAGCGCAAGAAAAAGAGGACAGAAGAGTTCAAAGTTGCAAAGGAAACTTGTACGTGTGCTTTATCTGCCCAGTTTCTGACCTTTCTAACCATTCCACCATAGATAAACCTGCTGATGACCCTGAAGCCGTCGGAGACCCGTACAAAACACTGTTTATTTCTCGTCTGGTGCGATCACTTTTTTCATCGTTCTGACCCGTACTGACGAACGCCCACAGCACAAAACCGCTACTGAAAGTGACCTCCGCCGCGAGTTCGAAGGCTACGGCACGATCGAGCGGGTAAGAATAGTCCGTGACAAAAAGGGTCGCAGCAGAGGCTATGCGTTTGTCGTATATGAGCGCGAGCGCGATATGAAAGGTCTATTATTTTCCCTCTTGCCCTCCCTTGCACACTAAGAGTTGCCGGCTCACGACTGCAACTCATTTTTTTTCTCTAGCTGCCTACAAGGAATCCGACGGCCTCCACATCATGGGCAAGCGCATACTGGTCGACGTCGAACGTGGCCGGACTGTCCGTGGCTGGAAACCACGCCGACTCGGGGGCGGCCTTGGTGGTCGCCCCAAGCGAGCAGAGCCACCGCCTGCAATTGCGCCAAGAGGGGGCGGATTCCGCGGAGGATTCGGGGGCGGTGGCCGAGGCTTCGGCGACCGTGGCGGGGGAGGGGGAGGGTTTGGCGACCGTGGCGGGGGAGGCTTCCGTGGCGGTCGGGGCGGGTTTGGTGGAGGAGGCGGCCGTGGTTTCGGTGACCGAGGCGGGTTTAGCGACCGAGGCGGTGGCGGCGGCGGATTCACCAGTGACCGAGGGTACGGTGATAGGGCTGGTGGTGGAGGTGGGTTCGGGGGTGATCGCGGAGGGGGCGGAGGTGGATTTGGTGGGGACCGGGGCGGCGGCGGGTTTCGAGGCGGTGACAGTGGAGGCTTCAGGGGAGGAGGAGGCGGCGGTTTCAGAGGTCGCGATGACTTTGGTGGAGGTGGAGGCTTCAGGTCAGTTTCACGCACTTTTGCTCCTTGATACCGCCATGCTGACTTGCACAGGGGCGGTCGCGGTGGTGGAATCGGTTACAACGGAGGTGGTGGAGGTAGTTTCGGCGACAACCAATCGAACGGGTATGGTCCTCCTCCAGGTGGATTTGGGGGTCCGCCCGGAGGAGGTGGTGGATATGGTGGCCCGCCAGGTGGCGGCGGCGGGTTTCCTAGTGGTGGTGGGTACCGCGGAGATCTCAAGCGCGAAGGACCTGGTGGGTATGATGACAGAGAAGCGAAACGGCCAAGGTATTGAAGGTATATCTGGCTTTTTCCATTTGTTTCTTTGCCTCTACCAAAGGTGATCGAGTATGTCGGTGGGTGCAAGTACGCGCCCTTGTCCTTGCTGTAAGTACCTGGGTATGGAAATTCAAAAGGTCTCCTCGATACGCAAGGGTTTGCCAGTGATCTGCGGTGATCCAGACACCTTCCGGGGGTCATGGGCGGCCGACTCATCGGACTCCGAGTCATTTGAGCCGTTCAGGGTCGCTGAATTTTTAGACGCTGGACGAGGTCGCCGTATTGTATTACAGCCCGAGGATTCATGCGCAACATGCTGTAACGCGACACCCGCCGCTGTTCACCGTCAAGCCATGTTCGATTCTGTAGGTCCATTTTCTGGCTGGAGGACCTACATAGTTCACGTGTTCCTCGGGGCTCGGCTAGCTTCGCCTATCAGTCTGTTTTTCTTTTCACATCGCTGGATCGAACATTCCGTGGAAGCGGGCTTGTGGGGGATGACAGCTGGATAGCAACGGGGGGTAGAATCACGGAAGGAGAACAGTGGACTGCCTCGCCCGCAGTCGAGAAAATATTTGTACTGTACGCTCCACTGTAATTCTGGGGGAGTTGTTTACTGACTCTTTCACGGAGATGGCTCGTTCACCCACAGCAATGGTACCGATTTTTAAGGTTTTCTGTTTGTTTTGTCTGATCGCCACCAACACGATCGGAGACCATCTTCGATTTCCGTATTTGGAAATTGGACGAGGTGTTGAATGGTTGCTCTCCCTCCGCAATCATCTGCAACTGAACTCAAAGACAAGCTAACTTCCATTCTGGTGGGTCGTATCTGATAGTATCCGTGGTCGGTCGTGCAGAGTCGCGTCTGGTTTCCTTGCCACCGTCGATCACGATCAATCTAGGAACGTCATCTTCTCGCCAACCCTTTCGGTCAATGCTTCTCCTTCCTCATGTGGCCTTTGAAAGCAGCCCTATCTGAGACCCACTCGACGATTGGTTTCTTTTCTTCCTCCCTTTTCTTCCTCTGACCAAGGGCCGCGCCTTTCCTTTGTTCACAATCTCATACACGCGTATCGTTGTCTTCATCGGCCGCGCCGCGTTCTATTGCGTCAAGGTGTATTCTGGCTCGTCCCCCCTCCACTGCGTCTCCCAAGTCACAAGCGTACGTCCAATCTCGACCCAAACCCAGTCCATCCTTTCTTACATCGATGGCCAGACATTTCTTTGACCATGCCCGGAACTGTTGAGCCCCGTGCCAAGCTTCACATTGACCCGTCGGCAGAGGCGTGCGCATCGACGCCCTCCCCAAGCTCGGCCTCCACAACCCTCTTCTCCCCGCTCACCACGCGTCCGTCGTCCGCCGGCTCGCAAACAACAGAGGAGGAGGACGAGAAGGAATCTACTGGCTCGGGCATCAAGTCTGACCCGGAGAAACCCAAGAGGTCGCGCGTGACCCCCGAGCAGCTCGTCCATCTGGAGCGCTTTTTTTCCATGGAGCGGAGCCCCACCGCCACCCGCCGCCGTGATATAAGTGAGTTGCTTGGCATGCAGGAGCGCCAAACACAGATCTGGTTTCAAAACAGGTATGCCCGCGATAGTAATTCTACTACCCTGAGTATACACTAACAGAGGCACGCCCCCAGACGTGCAAAGGCAAAGCTCCAGAGCAGCAAAATCAAGAAAGCAAAGGACCTGTGTCAAAGCCCGGATGCAGTCGTCCCTCCCAGCCTCCCCACGAGCTTTGAAAAGGAATTAAACAACCTCATTCATGAGGATGAACGTAAGCGCAGCACCTTGCTGTTCCTTTATTAAATTAAGAATTTCCCCCCACAGCCGTAACATTCATCCCCTGCTCCGACCTATCAATAGGATGCTGGCGACGCATCGCCACCGATACAAGCCAGCGCGACTTGGTGGCCTACACTTGCGAAAACAAGCGCTGTCTAACCTGGTTTATCCACAACAGCGGCTTCGGGTTCAAGATGGAGATCCCGTTCGACACCATCATCGACACGGAATTCACCAACGCCTCTCCCGGTTCGACTGGCCTGGCCTCGTTTGTGTTGTCTCGGCCGCCCGTGTTTTATTTGGAAAACGTTGCCCAGGATGGCGCTTCGCGTCATTGGAAGAGATGCACCGACTGGACAGAGGGCCACCAAGCATCGCACGTCCTGCGGCATGATCTCATTGGATCTGCGGTGCCTCTCATCCACCTTCTCCAGAGTTTGCAAACCAAATCCGAGGCTTCATCTCCGTATTCTCCTTATTATCGCTCCGAGCCTCCTCCGTCTCCTATGGAAATTCCTCCGCCCCCTCTGAGCGTCATCCAACGCTCCGAGCAGCACTACCCGGAGGACTGCAGTCCACTTCGCCCCAACTCGTACCGCCGACGGTCGTTTACGGCAGCCAACGACCTGTCCCACATCGTAGTCTCCGGCCTGTCGCATTACAGACGAGATCTACCCCATACGGCTCCCGCGCTCTCATCATACACGCACACCTCGTATTTGCCAGCGCCCCTGTACAGCCCTCAGGCAAGCCGCGCCGATCCTATTCTGGTCGCCGATGAGAGCTCACTGGAGGACTTTGGCGCCCGCCTCGCGCCTCGCACCTACTCTGCGCAGCCTGTCCCTCGCAGCTTCTACGAGAAGCATTCACCCTTTTTCTACAACGCATACACCGACGAGTGCCCGTCTACAGATGCCGCCGACCCGAGCGTCGCGCAGATGTACTACAGACCGGACCACGAAATTGGACTTTGCTGATTATGCCGCCGTCCAAACTTACTGTATGTTCACCGCACAATTCCTTTCTACATCATGGATTATTCCGCCTAATTTACTGTTCGAACATTATGTTCTTTTCTTCATTGCCATAATTAGTGTAGTTTTTCGGGGAGAGGTTTACGGACTCTTTATTAGTAACTAAATAATTTTGCAGATAGTAGTTTTAAGGACATCGGGATCTTGTTGTATAGCAGACCCAGAATAGCATCCATTTACATGACAACTTTGGCTTGGTCTTCCATCCGTTCTTTGCTGAGTCGCGTCATGTATGTCCTTCTGACAATATTAACTGTTGGAGCAATAATGAGGGCGTAGTTTTGGGGAGTAGTCACGGCAACTTACAGGCCTCCATATAGCGGTCCAGACACCGGGAAAGACAGGTCTGAGATTTTTGAGAACCAGCAATTATTTTTTACAACCGCCGGCATTACCTGCTCAGAACCCGACAGAGACGTGCCGGGTTTTGTGATACACGCCTTGTAACACCTCTCATTCGCGCTCTGCGTGCATAGGAATCAGTCCTGGAAGCGAGGTTCGAGGAGCGCAGATAATGACATTCATAAGTTGCTGAGCATTTGTAAGGGCTATTTCGTTCCGCACAGCGTTCATGACGGCCTCCTTCCGCGACGCCATGTCTACCGACCATAAGAGGGGCGTCTATGGTGCATTTTCCGACGCACCAGTGGGTCCCGAAGACGACCTCAGAAAATCGGTCATTGCGGCAGGATTCAAAATGTGTGATCGGCTGGCCGGATTGGGAATTGACTCTCGTTCTCGGCAGCCATGGGCCAACAGAGCTCCAGCTCAGCACCGGGCACTGCCCCATCCCAAGAATTGGACTACTACCAGCTCCTCGAGGTCGAGGAGTCTGCAACCGCCGATGAAATCAAGGTACCCATCGCGTCCACGCTGGCTTTTATCGCGCCTCAACTATAGTTTCCAGCGTTCATTCCGGAGATTGGCTCTCATCCACCATCCCGACAAGAACCAGGTACAAAAACCTACGGACAGACTCCGATCGATACTAAGCCAGCCATAGGGGGACATCGAGGGCTCAACGAAACGGTTTGCGGCATTACAGCAGGCGTACGAGGTGCGTAGAGATTTCGGTACCCTTTTGTTCCGTCTCTGATGGTCTATCCAGGTCTTGAGCGACGAACAAGTAAGTCAGTTACTGCCGCTCTGGCCATAATATGCCCAATTCATGGTCCCCATCAAGTAGGAACGCGCCTGGTATGACTCGCACAAGGCTTCCCTCGCCCCCGAGCCCGATGACGCGACGGTGTACGAGGACATCCGCAAAGGCGCCGCACCCTCGCGCGCACAGGACCGTGGCCTGACCGTCCGGCACCTCACCCGCTTTTTCGATGCGTCCATCTGGACGGGCGTAGACGACGGCGACAACGTACGTAGATTCGTATTTGTCTATTTATATTGGACTAATTAAATAAACCACGCCCGTACAGAGTTTCTTTACGGTCTACCGCAGCCTGTTTGCGCGTCTCCAAGCCGAGGAGGCACTATTCTCCGACATCGACTACCCGTCGTTCGGGTATGCCAACTGGTCATGGGCGCCGGCCACAAAGGCCTCGGACGGCGCACGCACTTTTTACGCTGCATGGACCAACTTTGCGACGGCCAAAGACTTTGCATGGGAGGACCAGTGGAACCTCACAGAAGCTCCCGATCGCCGGGTCCGCCGGTTAATGGAAAAGGACAATAAGAAGGCGCGCGAAGATGCGCGTCGAGAGTACAACGACACGGTCCGGGTGAGTCGGCAACGAACTTGAAATCTCTAGTGCCAGCTGATTTTATTCTCTGCAGTCCCTTGCGAAATTTTTACGGAAGCGTGACCCTCGATACAAGACGCATCTTGCACAGCAGGCCCAGGCTCCTGCATCTGGCTCTGCGACGCCCCTCGGTGCCGGTCCCAAGAAAGCAGCGCCACGCGCCGAGTACGTGGAGCAGGACTGGCAGAAGGTGGACGAGCTGCGGCAGCACGATGACCTCGAGTGGGCCGCGGCCGAGGGCGACGACCCGGAGGAATGGGAGTGCGTGGTGTGCGGCAAGTCGTTTTGGAGCGAGGCTGCATGGGACAGCCATGAGCGGAGCAAGAAACATTTGAAGGAGGTGGAGAGGTTGAAGAGGGAAATGCTCCAGGAAAATGAGCAGTTCGGATTAGCAGCGGAGGAGAATGGAGAGGAAGAACCTACTCCAGAGGTTTCTTCAACTCCTCCCGCGGAGGAGTCCGTTGCGGATGAACCTGTTGTCGAGGAATCTGCGCAATCGACTCCAGCAAGAGAAACATCCCCACCACCCGAAGAAGAAACGACCGCCCGGCCAAATGGCAAGAAAAATAAGCCAAAAAAAGCCGCAAACGTGGAATCGGAGCTTTTAACAAAGACGGAGCGGAAGGCTCGCATTCTCGAGGAGCAGGAACCGGCTGCAGAGGAGCCAATTCCCGTCGCGCCGACGAAACGCGATCTCCGAAAAGCCCGGCAGGCGAAAAAGGCAGAAAGCGGTGCCACCATCCAACAGCGATGCAACGTCTGCGCAGAGACTTTTAGCGACAAAACGACGTTGTTCGCACATATACGCGACACCGGGCATGCACGAGCGGAACCAGCAGATGACCCCGCAGACCACAAGAAGAAGGGAAAGAAGAACAAGCGATAGATAGATTGGCCTAGAACATACAGCGTACGATATAATACACCTCATCCCATGAGTTGCGAGACGTCTTCTGGGGGATACTTGGTCTGCGAGAATGTCAAAAGCCTGTGCGTGTGCGTCAGGAACGTAAGAGATTCAACAAGCAGCAAAAACACTGACCGTTTTAAGCTCTGTATGTACTTTCTGCTGACTTCGTCGTTTAGCACATGCGCGACCTGGTCGGACGAGATCTTTTCGCGCGCCGACCGCTCGTGAATACTGCGTCGGTTGTTAGCTTAGATGCAGTGTATTTTACGCAGAAACACGCACCCCACCATGGTCACGCCGATGGGCCATGGGGCATTCCCGATGGACAGACGCAGATACGAGTCGTTGGCGCGCTGGTACTGGCGCTTCTGCATGTAGTGAACAATCTCCGCCATGCGGCCGAGCACGTCGTCGGGGAGCGAACGGGCGCGCAGGGATTTGAAGAGTGGCTTCAGGTACTCTCCCGACTGGACCTGGGTCGCTGCGGCGAGCTTGCCCTGCGTCGTGCGCTTGACGTTTTCTGGAGGAGATAAGTAGTGGTTTGAGCGTCAGTGAAGGGCACGGACCTGGTCGCTCATCCATGGCCTCTCCCCACTCGCGAAGGGTGCGCTTGAGGGCAAAGTAGATGATGGGGTAGAGTTTGTCGGGGTCAGACTTGATGAGCCCGAGATCAAGGACCGAGTTTGCGGCCTGCTCTGCGTCGTTGCGTTTCTTGCCCTTGGTGGCCTTGTTCTTCATCTCGCGCTCGACGTTCTCGACGTCCTCGAGCGCCTTCTTAAAGTCATTCTGGCCGCCCCGGAGGTCATGGCTTTTCTCCTCGATGAGCTCGAGCGCACGAAGCCGCAAACGACGATCCTTGTCGGACTCGGCGAAGAGACGTATGGGTTGGCCCTTGGAGCGCAGACGGCGGACGGTCTCATCGTTGGAGATGTTGAACGCGGCTTCGGGTTTCGGGGAATCTACATCGCGAGCGGGATGCGGCGAGTTGGTAGCAGAGCGTGAAGGGGCCTGTTCTCCATTCACGAATAAGGACGCTGTATAAGAGAACAAGCGCAAGCTCACTTTAGCAGCCTTGAGGGCGATAGCCTGAGCCTCTGCGTCTCTGCGAGCCTGCTCCTCCTGCGCGCGTTCTTTCTCCTGCTTCTCCTCCTTGAGACGGTCGATGTCGCCTCTGCGCATGTACTTTGTGGGACGCGCCGAATCGTCTGTGATTGCCTTGCGCTTTGCGGCGACCTCTGCGAGAAGAGCGTCCATGAGGGGAGGAGGCAAGGCTAGAACGTAACATGTGACCCGCTGTATCTCTCCTGCAACCATGTCCGACGCTGACGATCTCTCAAAGTACTGAGCCCGTCTACACCCCACTGTCCAGCTCACATTTATCCAGGAAATACGTCCTCCGAACCGCCGGCTTTGACGCGCGCTTCCCCAACCAGAACCAGACAAGAAACTGGTATGCATCCACAACCGTCCCCCGAATCCACCCGTTGACCCCCCGGCGCGCAGCTGGCAGAACTACTGCGACTACTTCCGCTGCATCAACGCAAAGGGCGAGGACTTTAAGCCCTGCAAGCAGTTCAAAATGACCTACAACTCTCTGTGTCCCAGTGAGTTGTAATTCGTTCTGCCCCGGCTTCCGACTAGACCCCCGCCGCAGATGAATGGATCAGCAAGTGGGATGACCAGCGAGAGAACGGGACGTTCCCCGCCGTTCTGGACGAATAGAGTGTTGTAGCCATCCACAAATAATAATGCAAGCCATTCGGGAAATATTTGAACTATCAGCTATCAATGCTAAGCGCTGAACACTGAACGTTGAGCGCTGAATTATATGAAAGCCAGGCCATGGCCAGGCCCACAAAAGTCGCGTGTACTATAGCTTGTATTGCCGATTGTCAGAAAACCTCTCGGCACAAACAAGCATGCCTCAGGGTTGGCCTCATTTTTATTACTCTAAGATCCGTTAATTCCGTATTCCACCTCTACCATAACCCACATGGACTACACCGACGAGCCCCAGCGTTCCGACCTCCTCACCGTCCAGGGAACTGAGCCCTACAACGCAGAGCCCCCAGCCGCTGCGCTAGTCGAGTTCGAACAGACTCCCGAAGATCTCGTCTACTGCCGCAACCATGGCCCCGTCTGCGAATACCCCGAAGAGTCCTATGCCATCACTCTCAAAGCCGGCGACGCGCCGCCACTTCGTTTTTCTATGCGCGACTTGAGATCCTTCCCGAAAGCAGATGTAGTCGCTGTCCTGCAGGCGAGCCTCATGTCTACCGCCATCTGTACGTTTTAACACCCGACCCAGTGTGCAGGGAACAGACGCAAGGAAATGGGGGCCATTAAACCCGTCAACGGCGTCGCATGGGCCGACGGCGTCGTCGCCAACTGCAAATGGGGTGGCGTGCGCCTATGCGACCTGCTCAAGCGCACAGGGATCCGCACCGCAGACTACGTGCACGTCTGCTTTGCCTCGTACGCGACGCTCTGCCAGGACGACGAGTATTATGGTGAGGGCGCCGTTTCCTCAACATGATACTTCCCAACTCGCACTTAGGTGCCTCTATTCCGCTGAACAAGGCGACGGCTCTCGAGGACGATGTGCTGCTGGCATACGAAATGAACGACGAAGCCCTCTCCGCGGACCATGGGGGACCACTGCGCGTCGTCGTCCCGGGCTACCTCGGCGCTCGCTGGGTAAAGTGGGTCGACACCATCATCCTCTCCTCGGTCGAGTCGCCCAATTACTACCAACAACGGGACTACAAGATCCTTCCGCCAGAGGCGCGTCGAATTTGCAATTTCTTCGCGCGTGCTCATGCGTTATTATATTAGGTCGACTCCAAGGCGAAGGCGCTCACATTGTGGCCCAAATACCCCTCCATGACCGCGCTGCCGCTGAACTCGGTTGTCGGGTCCGTGAGCACAACGCGCCTTCCCTCCGGCTTGCATTCGTTGTATGTCAAAGGGTACGCACTCCCGGGTGCTCCGAGCTGCGGGAACGTGTCCGCAGTTGAGGTCAGCGTGGACGACGGCGCAACGTGGGCCCCGGCGGCGATCACGTACCAGCAGGGAAAGTGGAGCTGGACGCTGTGGGAGGCGACGATTGACGGTGTTTCTGCGAGTGGGACGGTGTATTCGCGGGCCAGGGACGTGACGGGGAATGTGCAGGAGAGAGAAGGTGCTTGGAACCTCCGTGGGGTCGCGTTTAACGCGTGGGGCGTCGCGACGTGGGATGGACTGTAATGGGTGTATATTAGCTGTAATTAATTGGATGAATATGTATTTTTCTCGAGTGCCGAACGAACTCGTCTGCCGCCGACTTTTGTGATTGCCGGGTATTGCTCTTGCCGCTGGCCTACGTCCTCTGCGCCATCCATTTATATTCCATTGAATCCTTTGTCTCTCCTTACTCTCACCATGGGAATCGCAAGGCTATTCCACTACGCATTTGACGCCGTCTTGCTCTCGACTCTGGCCGCTGGCGTCCGCAGATCGAGCGGCTTCACGTTCGTCCGCCGTCTTCCGCTGCTTGTCCCTGTAACTGACCGCGCACCCCAGCCCCGACTCCTCATCCATATCAGACCCTACCATCCGCTCCGTCGCTGACCGCTACCTCGGCATCGGCGAGTCCATATTCGACATGATCCAGGCCACTGCCGTCAACAGCGCCTACTTCAAGCGCGACGTCAAGGGCCCCCGATGAGCGCCCCGGTGCAATGCGGGTACGGACGCGTCGCTCGCACCTGTTTCTGCAGGATATTCACCGCGCTCCAGTGTGACCGCGCAGTGCAGATTTTTCCGGTTTCCCTTCGACTCAAATTGTAACTTAAGGACAGACCGTGGCGTGACGTGTAATTTATCCGAGCACAAACGATATAAGAGTGAATGTCTTCTCCAAGCGCGCTCTCGACTCGGGTCAGGTCACTTGAGCGCCTCCCATACTGCTAGGCGCGCTGGGCTGATGCCACCGTATGGCGCGTGCGCCGCGGCGTGCGTGTTATGTTGACGAGTTCTTCCCGTTTAGGCTTGTCCTCTGCTCCCCACGGGATGACGCTGAACGGTGTCATGACTTTTAGAACGCGTGCTGCATCCGCTCGATGCCCGCTGCAATTGTTGTGAGTGTATTATTTGCATTTTCTCATTCACAGAAACGCAGCCAAAGTGTGTCTATTCATACCTAATCCTGCTCACACGAACGTTGAACCCGAGTCGTCCACCGTCCAACTATCTGGCAGGTGGTTTGTTCGCCGTTTCTCCTGTGGCGGTCTTGCTCTTGTTCATCTGGTGCTCGTCTGACCGACACTCTGCCGACACTCTCTGCATAAAGCATCACGATATCCCACATGTCTCTGTTTTTTTCGAGTGCTCAAATCTTGCTCGATGGTTTTAATTCTTCCATCGTGATCTTAGGAAGCTGTCTTGATCGGGCATGTGTTTTCTTGCCTTATCGACCTTTGAGATACTCGCGACCACTCTTTCTTGGAAAGCTCGTTCTGTCGGACCCATGCAATCTGCACATATGGCACCCTGGCTTCCTTCCTGCTCGCCGCTGCCGCCGACGGAAGCGCGTATCGCGAGATTGATAATCTGCATTTTGCATCTCACTCGATTCTGCTTGATATGATTCAAGATACCTCCCGGGTTACGGAACGGGGCTGCTGCCCTCGCCTCCTAGTCAAGAAGCACGATAGCCAGCGTGACGACCAGCCATGCGGGTGGGGGCCAGCGGGCGATGGCCTGGATAATTGAGGACGGGATTGCGCAGACATCAATCTCCTTTGGGGTTCGAGAGACGGATAAGAAGAGCACCCAGCCGTCGGAATCTGCACTTCATTCGCCCCTTCGGAACGATGATGTTCTCTGGTGTCCTGTCTGTCCTCGCCCTGACTGTCGTCTCGGCGTTTGCATACGACCCCACCCGGTCCGACAACGTACGTGATGTGTCCGTTTTTTGGCCATTAAAATTTATATGCATACTTCAACTAGTTGGCTGTGTACTATGGTGCATACCGTGTTTGCATTCGACTCGGACAGTTAATTAATTGAATATATTTAGGCCAGAACTCGTACGGCCAGACCCATGGCAATGATCCCGCCAACTGGCAGAAGGACATAGGCACCTATTGCCAGGACTCCGCAATTAACGCCATCCCCATCTCGTTTATCGACGTGTTCTTTTCCACCGGCGGGCTGCCGGACCTCAACATGGCCAATGTTCGTTCTCGCACAATTCTTTTTTAAAAAAAACCTGCTCTGAATATTCTCTTGCTAGACCTGCAGTGGCGCCGGTGCTGTTTTTCCCGGCACCACCCTAGCCAACTGCCAGTTCTTGCAGGCGGGCATCCAGGCGTGCCAGGCGGCGGGCAAGATCGTTACGCTCAGTCTCGGCGGCGCATCCGGCGCGACGACCTTCAGCTCCGACGCGCAGGGCAGGGCGTTCGCGGACACAATCTGGAACCTTTTCCTCGGCGGATCGAGCTCGACGCGTCCCTTTGGTTCCGCGGTACTTGATGGGTGCGTGCGCTCGTTAACTGGTCGCATAATTGCAGCTATTAAACTTCCCAATGCAGGGTTGATCTTGATATCGAGGGTGGCGGGCCGACTGGGTTCGTGGCATTCGTGAACCAGCTCCGCACACATACGGCGGCGGCGAGCAAGAAGTACTACGTCACCGCAGCCCCGCAGTGCCCCTTCCCGGACGCCAACCTCGGAGCGGTGCTCAACGCCGTGGCGTTCGATGCCGTCTATGTTCAGGTGTGTATACCATTGAACTCATTACTATCGCAGCTGATGCGTTCACCAAGTTTTACAACAACTTCTGCGGAGTTCAGTCGTTCCCTAACACCAATGTGCGACTTTCTTTCATTTCTTTGTATGTTAGCTTGGATGCTCAATGTGTTCAGGCGTGGAACTTTGCCGACTGGGACCGCTGGGCCAAGACCACATCTCCGAATCCCAACGTCAAGATCTTCATTGGTAGGACCTCCTCGATATATATGCCGCTTTCTTATCCACGTGTACAGGTGCCCCCGCGTCGCCCACCGCTGCCAACGCCGGATCTTACGTGGACGCGGCGACTTTGGGTAACATTGCGCTGCAGACGCGTGCCCAGTTTTCTAGCTTCGGTGGTATTATGCTGTGGTCAGTCCGCGACCGCACGCCAGCCTTCCCCAAGACTAAATCATCTTGCAGGGACGCCTCCCAGGCATACGCAAATGGGAGATATGATCTCGCCGTCAAGAATATCATTGCCCAGGCTGGTGGGGGCGGCGGTACCACCTCACCCACGACTACACGCACGACCACCACGACGACGACGCCTACGACTTCTAGGCCTACGACTACACCTACGACGACGACGACGATAACGAGTGGAAGCTGCGCGGGAGTTGCGGCCTGGGTTTCGTCCAAGGCCGTATGTTTATTCTGCCATCTACAAGTTCATTCTGACTATTTTGTTCCAGTACGACGGCGGATCGCTGGTGGTTTCCGGGTAGGGATGCTCCACATTTTCGTCGACCCATACTTATGTCTTATTCAGAGGCCACTTGTGGCAGGCGAAATGGTGGTCTCAGGCTGGTGCGTGAATTTCTTTTCATTAGCTGGAAATCCGCTACAATGCCTTGTGTGTCCAGACATTCCCGGAGGAGCAGCCGGAGACTGGACTGACCTCGGAGCGTGCACTTCGCTCCTTGCGACGGCGAAAGCTGCAACACTAGCCGAAACTGCTGCGAAGTTGACGGGAACTGCGGTAGCAACGTCCGTATCGGCCAAGGCCAAGAAGGTTGCGCCTGCGGCCGCGACTGCTGTTGAGACAGGAAATAGCAAGAGAGAGAATTCTCGGGTCTTTAGATTTTAGATTTTGGGCAGGAAGCATGTAGGAATAAATGTGGCTTTACCAAATTGGGCTCGTTTCGGAAATGCCCGACTGGGATATTGGCATCAATAATTTACCTTAGCTCTCTGTTCACGACCTTCATGCCCTCCCCGACCGCGAGCACCGTCACCGTGCAGACGCGCAGACCGGGCCAGCCCACTGTTCTTGCCCGTCTGCAAGGTCTCTTTCCCACCTCCCCGATCGCGGGCACATTTCCGGTGCCCGCCGTCCCTGAACCGCCTCAAATTGCGTCGCCTCGGCGGGCGAGTGTCGCTCTTCCCAAGTCCCTCAAAATCAAAATCGTTTCATGGAACATGGCCGAGACAACTCCTAAAGTAGGCAAACGGACAAGAACTGGCTGAGATCTGACCACCACAATTTAGGGTGACTTGGAGGAACTACTGGGCAAGGTCCCGCTGTACACGCCGCCGGACAACTCCACTACTGGCGTGTTTCCCCAACTGCCGGCAGACGACCATCATCCATACCACCTAGTCGTCATGTAGGCCATCTTTTTCCCGGATATAGTCGCGCGCGTACTCATGCAACGTTCTGAAGTGCTGGCCAGGAATGCCCTTCCATGTCGGGTAGCTACTACCACTTCACTCTCTCGCCACTGCTGTACTTCTCACACATCCTTCCAGGCATCCCCATGGGTCTCGGTGCCGGCTTCAAATTAATCGACAGGGAACGGGATAGAGACGCGGACAGAGGGGAGAGGGAGAAGGCCAAGGAACGGGACCGGGACTACGACAAACCGCGCTCCAAGATCCACAAAGACGACGCAAAGGATCCGACTCGTGAAGTATTAAGTGGTTGGACGGCAATGATCGAGGACTGGTTGTGTCACGGAGCGCGTCAGGCTACCTCGCCCACACCATCAGACATCGGCGTTCCCAAACCGCTATCTGCTCGCGGTGCGCCGAAGGAGCGGAAAGGCCCTTACCAATTACTAATCAAAGGTCTTGCGGCCAGCTCACGGAATTGCAGCTATTGGTTGACCTTTCTTTTTTTCTCCAGAGCGCATGATGGGTCTGTATCTGGCGATTTATATCCATCGAGAACTTCGCCCTCTTGTTAAAGGTGCCGGTGTCGGAGACGTGCCTGCTATACCGCAACCCTTACCCCGCTGCGTAGGTACATCTCGGTCCGCAGTGACGGCTGGATTAATTGGCGGAAGAGTCGGAAACAAGGGTGGCGTTGGAATCAGTGTCGACCTCGATGGCACCACCCTGCTGTTTATCAATGCACATTTGGCTGGTGCGTCCAGCCTACACACCTTACATATTTCGGCATGCTCATAGCTGTCGTCCAGCACACGAAGGTAAAGTTAATCACCGGTTGGCCAACTTTGCAAAAATCAAGGTTGAAGACATTTTCCCCTTCATCATTCTTCTGACGTCGGACTCAGGCGGAGCTCACTGTGGATGACTTTCTCGCGCCGGATGATCCTCGTGTCATGTCAGAAGGTTTGTTTACTGTCCATCCTCATTCCAACAACCAAAGCTATACGTTATTTAGATCCAACGGACAAGTTCGATTACACCTTCCTTTGCGGAGATCTTAACTTCCGGCTCGATATCTCGAGACTACATGCAGATTGGCTAATATCCCGGCAAGGTATTTTGTTGACTCGGCACATAACACAGTTGCTCACCAGCTCCCAGATTACGCTCAGGCCCTCGCTTTTGACCAATTGCGGAATCTCATGCTGAGCGGCAAGGCTTTTGTCGGATTCCACGAGGCACCGATCGACTTCCCCCCAACATTTAAATACGATGTCCTTCGCACCATCAAGCAGAAACGAAGAGGTTCCAGGCTTGACCGATGGCGGACGCCGGCGGAGCGAGCGCGTCGGTTGACCGAGGTGGATGAACACGGAGACGAACATGAGCCGGAAGACCCTGACGGCGAAGATAGCGACAAGGAGGGCGAAACGGGAGAGGCTGCTTCGTTATCATCTTCTCTCTGGACGTCAATGCACTCCAGGCATGGCACGGATGGCGACGACGATTATTTCCACCCGTCCCCCTCATCACACGCGGTCAGCACGTTCAGTTCACCGGGGAGCCGCATTTCCGTTACGGCCGCAGCGCACAAGGCCAAAACGAAATGGCTATCCTTACTCTCCCCCGCATCACCACACAGTCCGACCAAATGGCTCAGAACAAAGCAGGCTACGCTCGCTGCTCGACACGAGTCGACGCCTGCGTTCCTCGGTAACGAAGAGAAGGAGTCCACCACTCGTCGTGGCTCCTTGGATGCGGCTATATTGCGACCCAGTCTCAAACGCCTAAGTTCAACCAAATCGAGTTTGCCAAGCGACGAAGAAGACGATGGAGATGACAAGGGCGTTTATGACACGTCCAACAAGAAACGGGTTCCGAGTTGGTGAATACATCTTCCGGCTTCGGTTCATCGTGCAGTTTACGAATTTTGTGCCAGGTGTGACCGTGTTCTGTGGAAATCAACCGTACAGCCCGATCCTGAACCTGAGGATGAGGAAGAGCCTGATTTCCCTATCTCACGAACGCGCACCCGCATGGGCCAATTTTTCGCAAATGCCTTCCGGCCATTATCAGGGCGCGCACGACGAGGTTCCTACAGCTCCTTCACCTCGGCCGTTTCCGTTGCGACTTCTTCTGCAACAACAGAAGCGGACGCCTCTATGACGGACTCATTCCCTCCTTCACCCGAAGTGACGGAACAGATCGCCCCCTTTTCTCGGTTTGTTGAACCGCAGGGCCGTCTACTATCACATAGTAGATCCAACGAGATATTCAATGTCACCGTGAAGCCCATCCCGCTTCCTAGAACCCTTTCTAATGACGCTTCCCCGGGCCTACATCGCACAGCGTCCTCCTCCTCTGCCCACAATCCTATTTCTCCGCCGACTCGTCCTCGGCGTGCCACTGTCTCACCAGAAAATCTGGGCACTTTGACATCTGCTTTGCAAAATCAACAACGAGTCGCCACGCCGTCTCGCTGGCGATTCTTCCCTTCCTTTCTGAGTCACAGCTCGACGCAAAGCACCTCGTCCCAGGATCCCTCACTCTCGATAGACACCACCCTTCCTCCCAGACCGCCTCGCAGAGGTGAGGTGCTGTGTCTGAACTACAACACCCTCGACGATCGCGCCATGCGACGACTTGAGGGTGAGTCTCTTCCCGTGTATTCGGTCTTCTATCTGACACCCATTTTTCAGGTCGCAGTGATCATAGACCAGTCATCGCATCCTACGCTATATACATCTAGACCACGCAATAGGAGGGGAGTTCACTAATTTAATTCGCAATTCGTAGAATATACCATATACCACATACATGCGACTAATACCGTACACTAGATTGATTTTGTATACCCAATTGTATTCGTTGTATTTGTCAGATTTTTGAGGAAGGATGCCTGTTATATTGAGTCAGGCGATATATGATCTTGCAGAATTCCTTTTCGAGACAATCGCGTTTGTTTGTTCCTGCGTCTAAAACCTTTCCTCCTGCTTGAATATGCAAGGCGAGTCATTTGTCGGTCTACCTCGCTAGCCCTGCTGAAGGTGCCCAGGATTCAATAAGTACTATCCTCCCGACTTCTTCGACAATGTCGAAAAGAATGGCAGCCTCAATTCGTATCGAGGCATGTCCAACAAGTTAACTGGAGCACACGTCCGGCTTATCGTTGTATGCCAGGCAAACACGCTCTTGGAGACAGAGCACGAAAGCTAGATCAAGGGATTTTGATTACACGTTTCGAGCTACCTTTCAATATCTGGTGGTACGTGAAATAGCACGAACTACTTAGAAACCTGCTAAATCTGCCCAGCGGGACATGCAACAACCATATCGGCATGGGCGTGCGGTACAATGCTGAGAAGAAGAAAATCGGCGCCTATTATTCCACGCCCATATTTTCTTTCCGTTGTAAATGCCATCTTTGCGACGGTTGGTTCGAAATACAAACCGATCCGAAGGTAAAGCCCCAAACGACTAATTTCATTCCCGTGCTCACACATCCGCTTCCAGAACACGCGCTATGTGGTCGTTTCTGGGGCGCGCCAGAAAGACGAGGACTGGAATCCAGAAGAAAACGGCGGCTATGCCGTTCATGGCAAGTCACACTCAACGCTTGTATCAATTTTAGACTGACCATCTTCCAGACACGGAAGCGGCGGCCGCCCCTGTTGACCCCCTGGCATCTTTGGAGAAAACTACCGTTGCACAGGAAGGTCTAGCCAAAGCCCAAGACCGAATCGAATCCTTGCAAGAGGCATCCGAGCATTATAATTCGGATCCTTTCTCGCTCTCCAGCAAGGTTCGAAAACGCTTTCGAGAGGAGAAAAAGGTGGAAACGGCCAAGAGAAAAGCGGATGACAAAATAAAAGACCGCTACGGATTACCGGAATCTCTGAGTCTAATCGAGGACGATGCCAAGGCTGCAGATGATGCGAGGGAACAGTTCGCCAGGGGAAGGAAAGAACTCGAGCTTCGCGAGAACAGCAAGCGTCGAAAACTTGCCGTGGAAATTACCACCATCCCCTCGGCCTCCTCTTGGCGCCGACGTCCTCCATCCAAGTCGACAACTGCCAACCCAATCGCGTCGCTACGAGCTCGAATATTGGAAAACACCGCGCGACAGTCGAATCCTTTCGGTCGGCCAAAGGCATCTTGAATAGTATAATAAATACCACGCAATTGTAGCATTAGGATCCAGTGTAGCTTTTCATATTTTATCCACAGTCTGCAACAAGAAATCGATAGCGAGGTAAAACAACAGATACGAATACAGAGAGCAGGGTAAAAGAGATTATAACCAAAATGCAGGTGGGACTCCAGAAAGAGGCAGTAAAATAGAATATAGCGCGAGAGGACGGAGGAAATTACGCGAGGGAAGAGATAAAGAGATAAAAAAGGAATAATCCCACCGGCGAAGATACTATGAGTTAAAAATGGCCCACGGTTGATCCAGAGATTGCATCGGACTGTCCCATTTCCACTGACCGGAATGAAAATATGCAGATTCGCCCCCGTCCACCTCCTTCCACACCCCTAATCGCAGATGATCCGTGAAATCTTCTGATTTTACATCGGACGAGGTGAGCGCTTGGTGTGCCGCATCGACCTCTGACCCAGATTCGGGACTCGGATTCGTTGACGATGACGATATCAGATCCGGAGTCGCCGCTTTGGAGCCCGCATCGTCTTCGTCGAGCGTCCCAAACGACGAAAAGTCGAAGAACTCCACAAACTCATCGACCACAGGTGGTGCGCCATCTTGAGAGATGCCGCCACCGTCGCCCATACCCAGCGAAGGCATGCCGTTGGCGGCTTCATCCGTGGGTGCACCGAAGCCCTTGAATATCGTGTCCAAAGTTTCCGAGAAGTCGGATGTAAGGGTGTCATGGCTATCGTTCCCGGCCGCCATCTTGAACAGCTCCGTCATTTGTTCAAGGAAGGCGGCGCCGTCTTCTTCGGTCTTGACGTTCTCGACCTGCTCCGCTCGCGCCTTGAGCGCATCGCTCGGCGGGCCTTCCCACTCGGTCTTGAGGCGTTTTGGCGGCGAAGGCTCGTTCGCGACGCTAGGACCGGGGGCGTTGAAACTTTGGCCTTGCTGCGGCGGAGATGACTCCTCCTCGCGTGGGCGTTTGTTGCTGCCCGCAGGCGACGGTGCTGTCACTGGCTCCGGCGCAGGGGCCGGAGGAGGTACGGCAGCGGCCTTGGAAGCCTTCCTCTTTGGGACAGCTTTTGGCTTTGGTGGTGCTTTACCTTTGGGGGATTTGGGTACCTGTTGAGGAGAAGCCATGTCCCGCGGAGTGGAGACATTGTTGACTGGTGTAGACGCAGAAGCTACTGGCGGTGGAGTAGGACTGGGAGCGGCATTGGGACCTCGGGGCTTCCGCGGCGGCTCCCGGAGGTTGATAGGAGGGCGATTGGGTGGCTGCTGTGGCTGTTGGGGAAGGTTGTTGGGCGGCTGCGGCGGCTGCGGTATTGAAGGGGGATTTAGCGGGGCATGGTTCTGCATCGGGGGCCGCAGGCCTCCAGGGGGCATGTTCATGGGCCCGCCGGGGCCCATGCCCTGCGGTTTGGTCATCAAGCCCTGCAAAACGCCGGCAAAGGTCTCGTTCATGTGCAGCACCTGCTGTAACATGGTGCGCAACGTATCCAGCGTAACCAAAAAGCGCGTACTGCCAGAAGAGATCATCGCCCGCTGTTGAATTGCAGTCTGGACCTGGAAGAAGTGTTAATAATAGCGTATGAAGGTTCGTGTGAAGCGACGGACGATAATGACAAGCCTCCGTACGACATCTTCCTTCTTGAGGACGGCAAAAAGCATCGGCAGCTTGATGTCCAAATCCGTGCAGGCCCTGTGGAGCTGCTCGAGAACGGCGTTATACTCCATCCGCTGCTCGGCCGGGACGTCTATCAGGGGGACGTTCTGCAGCATCCCTAAACGCGATTTATTAGTAAAAATGTCAAGTATAGAGATACTCAGGACATACGCTCTGGGCTGTAATCGCCTTTGAGTTTCGTGATGTGCGCCATGGCCGCCTGGAGATGCTCCCGGCTCGGCCGCTGGCTGTTGTTGTTTCCAGGCTGCTGCTGCTGCTGCTGCTGTTGCGTGTTCTCCATTTGAGGCATGCCGGGGTGCTGCATGAACGGGTGCCCGGGCTGCATCATCCCACCTGCAGGTGGTGACCCCGCAAAGGGCGGGCCATTGGGGTGCATCCCCTGATCCGGCGGGCGCGCAAGCTGTTTGCGGAAGATGCCCTGCTCCGTCGCGTTGCGCAGCAGCGTCGTGCGGTTCGTCTCGATGAACTGGATGAGCTGTTCGGGGATGCCGCGGCGGCGGAGTTCTGCAAGCGGGATATTGGCGTACGCCATGACGAGCTGCATCTGCGACGGGTCGGAGATGCTACCGCGCATGGGGCCCTGCGGGGGCGCATTGGGGGCGCCGGGCATCATCCCCCTGGCTGTGAGCGCGTCGTTCCTCCGGCGCGTATCCATGACGGTGGAGACGTAGACGTTGTCGAACGCCATCAGATACTCCTTGTACACATGCGCGAGATGCTGGGCGACGCCCGGCCCCGACTTTGCGGGCTCCGAGTCGGACGCGGGGAACTGGACGAAGCCCATCCGCCCGCCAATGACCGACCATAGATCCTTCTGGGCAACCTAGAAACAGCTTATTAGAGAGATACACACTTCGCAAAAAGGAGTGCGCGCACGTTCGCCGCGCCGCCCTCGAGCATGACCTGCGTGTGCAGGTCGTACAAGTCAATGGGGCGTGCCTCGACGGACATCATCCGTGCGTTGTGCACGAGGCTCCGTTGTGCACAAAAGTTCTTGTACACCGTCTCGAAGCGGCTCTTTTCGAGGGGTGGGATCGGGGGGAAATGGCGGCCCTCCTGGCCAGGGTTCTGCTGCGGGCCACCGTTAGGGTTGGGCTGCATCGGGTTAAACGGCTGGTGGGGCGTCGGGCCCGCGCGCTGAGGGACGGGAGAATGGCTGGCCATCCCTGGGTGACCACCGTGTTGAGGTCCGCCTGGCTGGCCGTTCTGCTGCGGACCGCCGTTGGGGTTGAACGGCGGCTGCTGCTGTGACGGACCCGGTTGCATCCATGAGGGCGCCCCCGGGTTCTGTGGAGGCTGCGGCAGCGGCATGCCCATGTTATTCCTGCGCGTCGTGTAAATTTCGACCAAAAACGAAGAGAAGAAGTGTTGCACAACAGAAAAAACAAACATACATGTTCTGACCGTTCATTTGGAGCTGGCCCTGTATCTGGTGAAGAAAGTTGACCAGGCGGGCATAGTGCTCCTTCCGGTTCTTGAGGTCGGCGGAGACGGTGCGGACCTTGTCCATGAACGACGCATCGCCGATGCGGGTTCGCTGACTCGTCAGCTGCACGAGCTGGCTCTCCTGATTCGTGATGATGTTTTTCAGGTTCGCGGCGCGGTCCTGGAGGGTGAGGAAGCTCGCGCGAGTGACCTGGGCGGGCTGGGGATTGGAGGGGCCGGGTTGAGCAGGGTGGGAAGGGGATGGGCGGCGCATGGGGTCGCCAGGCTGCATGTTTGGAGAGAGGAAGTTTTCGGGCTGCTGCGGAGGCTGGCCCATGCCGGGCTGACCGCTGAGGGCGGCCTGCTGCTGCATGCGGGCGGCAAAGTTGAGCGGGCCATTCTGCGGCTGCTGGTTGTGCGCGAGGCCCATAAGCTCTAGCTGCCTGTGGGCCGCGGGGTTGTTCGGCTGCTGGAAGGCCTGCAGCATCGCGGTGCGGTTATTGAGGGTCTGGAGGGAAGGGTTCGATATGCCCATGTTCTGGAAGCCAGGGTGCGATTGGGACGGCTGCCCCTGCTGTTGCTGATTGGACGGGTCGAGGAAGCCCTGGGGGACGCCCCCCATATTAAATTGCTGCTGCTGCTGCTGCTGCTGTTGTTGCTGCTGCTGGTGTTGTTGTTGTTGTTGCTGCTGTTGTTGCGCCTGCTGCTGTTTGAGCTGCTGGTTGCGCAGCATCTCAGCGACCTAGGAAGCGAGATGGTGAGCGGTACGTAAGGCTGGGACCCCTCGCTGGACGTACCTGGGGATTGACATGGGCGTTGTCCATGCCTGTGCTCTGCGGGCGGAACTGGTTCTGGATCTGCTGCATCTGGTTCCACATGGGGCCTTGGTCGGGAAATCCGGGAACTGGCTGGTGGGAGTCCTGCTGCTGGAGCTGCTGGAGATGCTGCTGCTGGCCCATCTGCTGCTGGTGGATGCCTGGGGGAAAGGCATTTGGGATCATGGGATAGCGGTCTGCCATAGAGGCAGGAGCTAGCCTAAGTTCGTGGATGTGGTGGTGGTGTGAGAGACCCGAGGTGGCTGGGCAGGGTTCCCTGTTTACAGCCGTTAGGCCAGCTGGGTGTTGGATTTAGTGCGTATTACACCGTTATTAGACACGATTAAGGATAGAGGGATTTCTGTCTGAGGCGCGAGCAGGAGGAGATGGTGGTGGGAGGAAGAGAGTTTCAGGTGGCCGATGGACGCGGTTTCCTGTCTCATCGCGTCTCGCTTGCACTGCATCCACCGGCCATCACCCCTGGTCGACCCCACTTATTGTACTCTTTTGCATGGAATAAGATACTCGTACACTCATCTACAATAAATATTAGACCCTCATTTGCCCCCAATCGACGGGCCTGCTTCTAAAATAACATCCTCGTCGTCATCCTCATATTCGTCGTCGCTGTTGTCGAGCAGCGGTCTACCCGCTTCTTCTCCTGGTTTAGGCACCTCATGCGGCGGTGGACCCATTTCGAGGATTTCGTCATCCTCTTCGTCGTCCTCCTCGTCGTCAAGAGTAACAACCACCTCCTCGTCTTCGTCCACCGTCGCACCGCGTCCGAACCAATACCTCAGCCCCACAGGTATCATCACGCCCACCACCACCGCCGATAGCCCGAAAAAGTTCTTCCACGAGATGAGGTGAAAGTCGTCTGAGCTCGTCATCTCGTCCAGCCCACCGCCGATCGTCGTGTGGATGACGCTCACGCCGAGAATGCCCAGCGCGGTCGATATCCAGAACGTCGGGATGCTGATCCCCACATGGGGCGCGAGGATGTTGAGTGCCCAATGCGGCGGAAGGGGTGCAATGCGCAGCACGATGAGAAACGAGATCATGTTGTCCTGGGTGCGGTCAGCCGGCATGTCCATTTATAAATCACAAGCGTCAAACCTGGTTGCGTTGGATCTTGCGGGCCCACTTATCGAGCATCGCCTTCCACTTGGGGAGAGCGAGCAGCGCGGGGCCGAGCGCGGCAGATATGAGGTAGCAGAGCGTCGCGCCCGACGCAACACAGCAGCACACAAGGGGCAACGCGATCGGCATGCCCCAGACCGCGCCACCAAGAATGGAGAGATACATCGACCCCGGCAGCGAGAACGCTTGCAGGCTGATGCCCCGTTAGTACATACCCTAGCATTATATACGGCACAACACGCACAAGAGATACGTGACGACAAAGCAGATGAAGATGCGGTACGGGAATATGTCGCGGTACTTCTTGAGGATGCCATTGAGGTCCTGCAGCTGGGCAAACGACTTGGGCAGCCGCAGCTTCGGCCGGTCATCCCTGGCCGTGTGTTACGACGCGGGACTTGACAAAAATACGCGCAACTCACTCCTCTAGCGTGGGCAGGGCGAGGTACAGGATGGAGCCCAGCAAAACGGTACTGACAAGAAAGACGGCGGCCATCTTGAGGGTGGCATTGAGGATGAGACGGCGCGACGAGGGTCGCTGGCCGTCCAAGGGCAGTGTGCTGCCATAGGAGGGGGTTGTGGGGGTATTTATTGGAGTGTGGTCGCCGACATTCTGAAGAGTGTATTCGCTGCAATTCTGGTGAGCAAGAGTCAGTGGAGTCGGGCGACTAGGGCGCATATGTGAGTATCCAGTTTGGCCGGGGTGGCGGAGAGAGAAAGAGGCTGTACGTGTTCGGCTGCAATTTACATCCAATTCCCCATATACATCCGACGGAGATTATCCACCATCTCGACTGACTCTCATTCTACGTTTTCATGCTTGCCATCCATCTCGTCTGTATTCTGCGCCCGCTTTCACCGACTGTCACAACCGTCGAAACAAACGAAACGAAACAGTCGGCGCTGAACCACGAAACACTCAACAACGGCAGCGATGAACAGATGCTGAAACAGTCCTCACGCTCATCGCTGACTGAACCATTCCTCGTGCAAATTCGGAGCAACCGCCAGACGAAACGGCCCAGCGCTTGATCCTGAAACAGTTCACACTGTTCAGTATTATTTTTATGACCGGCGTCCCTATGTACGCATATAACTGCTGACTCGGGGAACGGTTACTAGGTCGGGAGGCCCACAACAACTAGTACTGGCGGGATTAGAGTCGGCGCCTTCTCGGCACGGTGCAACGCGACTTTTTCATTTAAGCAGACTACGGCTTTCAAGCTCTTTTACTCGGACATCCGTTGACTTGTCAGTCTTCCGCTACGCTACTGTGCATCCCCGAGCGTCTACGTCCCCTTCAAGTCAACCACTGGTGACCTGTCGCCTCTAGGTCCCACCACAAATTACTTAATCTGTCCAACAAGTCCCTATTGCACAAATTACTGTCCCCATCGCCTCGATTGACAGCGTGCTCGGCCTTTATATATAACGATCCCCTCCAGCTCATCTTGCAGACATCAACCCCTTCAGCGCAGATATGATGAGACACTAATTACGAGCAGATAGCATTCCAATTCCCTGCTGTTCAAGCTTCATCATCACACTGCAGCTTCTTCCTCCACATTCTTGAAATCACTCCTCCAATTTTTCTTCATCCTTTCTATCTGCTCCCTCGTGTCCACTCCCTCCATCAACTAAGTTCAAGACCTCAACCTCCACTCACGGGTTGCACAGCTGCCGGTATTTCGTTGGCGTCAACCCCATGAAGGCTCTCGCGGCTCTCATCCGACGCACAAATAACTCTCATCACCCCTCATGCTACTCTCATCACCCCTCATCCCAACCTACACGCAAATAACAGCTAAACCCCGTCGAAAGCCCGACCCAGTTCCGAAAAAGCGCCGGCACTTCGCATTGAAGGCAAATTATGTGCACATGGGGTTGGAATGGCAAACTCTGGGCGTGTGCAAGTGAGTGCCGTTGATTTGGACGCGCAGACGGTGAGTTTCCGCCTTAGCTTTGGAAGCTGGATAGATACAAAATCCAGTGTACTGCTCTGAATTTTGAACTTTTCCGTGCACTTTCCAGCTACTGTGTTTGCTGTTATCAATGCAACATATGCAGAGCAGCAAAGGCATGTAGACAAGCCCGAGTTGCCGTAACAGAAGACGCAAATTGCAACCGTGGGTAAAATTCTGTCGGCCATCACAGCTACTTTCAAAGTCCGACTTGACTTTCGATTCGGACATGTCGTTTTGGCGCGGCACTCGACGCGTTTTTTCAGTCACATCTCTCAAACGACGCCTGTTTGAAACAGATTCTTGCGGAATTCCGCTTCGGCCGACATGGTCTGTCAATGATCTCCTGTCGTCTTATCCCACCCCATATCTTACCCCGCAAACGCTGGAACATCTCCACGACCTCTCTGCGTTGATACCCCCAGAAGAAGACACTCCAGAGTACGGTCAACTCAAGGCAGGCCTGGAAGAACTCATTCGATTAGTGGAGGCTGTGAAACTTATCGACATAAAGAACATTGAGGCGTCCGGGAGCCACGATCCAGGCAGACAGACCGGGAACATTAACCCAGGCCATGAATTATTCTGCAATGGCCGCTCGCTGTTGAAGCACGCGGCACGCACTCGCGACGGGTTTTATATTGTAGACGCTGACAAACCGCAGTGACTGGGGGACTAATGTATGTACGCGTCTTTTTGCTCTTGTCCGAAATGTCATTTACACAGCGCCAGATCACATCCACATACTTGAGCCAGATAAACCTCGCCCAATACCCTCGAATGCTTTCCTCTGAGGCGCATCGTGTATTTGGAAGTCGCACCTGGCCGCTAAGCATGGGCAGAACTCGATCATCATCTTCCTGCCATGTTGGCAAAATGTTGGAGACGAAATCCTCGTCAGTCACTTCGCCTCTCCGCTTGCCAGTAGCACAGGTTGGGACCCATGTAGGAATCGGAATGAGTTGTAATTAGCCGCGAACATGGCGCATCCCAGTTGCTCTAAGCAACTGCGACCGGTTCCCCAGTACATACGAGATCACTAAGAGAATTGGCCTGTTGGCTGAACTGGATTCGCCGGATAACAACAGAGGGAAGGGACTTACCACAACGGCATTCAAAAGAAATACTACTATTCGCTCGCAAAGTAAATTACAACGCCTCACGACGCCAACATCAGGTAAACTACAAGCCATAAATCTCAACCTGCGAGGACCGGCTTTAGGATGATATCACTCTAAATGGATCCGACCCCCCACCCTCCAGCCCACCCAACACCGCCTGCCGCACCGCGCCGAGGTAATCACCTAGCCTCCGCCCGTCGCCGCGGTCCTCGCTCATAAAGTCCTCGTACAGCTTGTACCGCGAGTCCGCGACGACGTTTGCGAGCTCCAGCGCGCGTTTTAGGTTCCTGGAAGAAGTAATTAAGCGAAAGAATGCAGGTGAAAACAAAAACTTACGCCGGGAACTGCACGCGAGACGCGAACAGAAGGAAGTGGAGGCGGATGATCAGCTCTGGCACATATATCTGTCGGATGCGAATCAAATCGCGCCTCCGTCGGTCGCCTGTCGGTCCCGCATCAGTATCCCAGAATTTTTACCTTTCAAGTTAAACCAAACCCACCTCCGCTCTCCTCAACATCGCTCACCAGCCATTCACTCGTTAAGAGCTTCGTGATCTGGTCGTGTGCCTGATCTACCAGCGCCTGGTAGTCCTCCAGCCATGCAGCGCGGGTGTTGCGGTTCATTTGCGGCGTCTCGAGCGCCTGACACTCCACAACTCGCTCGAGCGTGTCCCAGATGATGAAGAACTGCCGATAGTGCAGGTACTCCGTGGCGCGCTCCTCGGGCTCGCTGATCGATGCGAGCTCGAGCGGCAACATCACCAGCAGGCGCTGCGCCACTTGCACCCGACCGGAACCAAGGAAGTACCGCAATATGACATTTGTCTGCTCCAGCGCCGTTTCGTATGTCGTTTCAGTGAACACCGTCCACTCGATGGACCGCAGGAGGAACATCTCCTCATCTGACGGTGGAGGCTGCATGGCGATGATTGAGGGCAGGCGACCTTTCAACGGGGGAAGCAGCTATGGTACACATATGAGATTAGAACAAATGTAGGGTCGCGTGTGCGTACCTCGAACGCCTTCTCAATCGTCCGCTCCGCCGTGGCGATCGCGACGCGGTCCATGTCAAGCCCGTGCTCCCGCGCACGGGTGAGGGCTAACCGCCGCTCGGTGATGTCCGCCGACAGCTCGAGTGAAACGAGGAAGAGCGCATAGCGCTCGACGGCATTGTCCCCGAGCGCACCCGCGTACATCGCGATCAAATCTCGTTGGCCCGCAGCCTAGGTAGGAAAGAATATCAGCCTCCACCAAGGTCTTGGAGGAAGCACATACCTCGAGGACTTGCAAATATGACTCGAGAATGACCTGCGTCGCGAGAGGCGGCACGGGGATATCAATCATTTGCAAAAAGAGGCAGAGGTGAGCGAAGAAGCGGCACATTGTCGTGTACCTATAACAAAGTCAATGATGGGGGAACAAAATCGGGATGCCAGGGAACGCACTCGAACGTCGCCTGCTTATATGTCCCGTCCTGGACTCCGGCGGCAAAGTTCTCCATCAGCGGCCCCGTCTGGTTCAAAATTATCTGCAGCTGCGAATAATGAAACGGATGGTCGGCGCCCGGTCTACGACAACGTTATAAGGGGGGAAAATGGAAGGAAGGACGTAGACATACCCCTCCTGCACGGGCGCACTTTTGAGGGTCTCCAGTGAACCGACAACCTCGCGCTCCCACTCCTCCGCCTCCGCTTCCTCTGCATCGGCCGTAAGGATCCGGACGCCGCTCTCCACCGCGGCAAGTCCACCCTCCCAGAAGCTCCCGCCCACACGGAGCATCTCCATGCTCTGCTTTTCCTCGCAGACGACACTGACCTGGGCCCACAGATGGTCCTCCCACGTGCGGCATGCGGCCTTGAGCACGCTAGACGTCTGCGGCGATGGCGCGAGCGCAGAATACAATATTCGGTCGTGATCAGCAACATGTGGCTAAAAGATTGTGAGTAGATGGAGACTTGCGTGGTTCTTAAACGCACATTAATCGCGGTGCGCGTGCAGGTTGACTTCCACAGCTGCCGCCGGCGGTTGCCCTCCCATGCGTCAGTGGTCAAGTCCTCCTCCATCGCGTCATCCTCAAACTGCTCGTTTGCTGGAGCACATTGAGTACATCCTAGACGGCGTAAATGAATAAATGCATACTGATTGCGCGCCATTGGAACAGCAGGGAGCCGCGTATGCTTGCGGCCCGCCATGGCTGGTGCGCTTTTCGGCACAAGTCAATCGCGTCCTCGAGCCGCCCCGCGCGTACATACGCGTACAGCGCTTGTGCAAGGCCTTTTTCGTAGTTCTATAAAGACGTAAATTCGGGCAACAAACACAGGCAACGACTGCCGTCACGCACCGTATCGTCTGCAGCAAGCATACGTCCCTCACCTCTGCCCACGGCGTCCGGATCCATCTCCTTCACAAGCCCATCACGCGCCCCGCTACCACCAATCCGTAGCGCCTGAAGCACACCATGTTTTGTAAACTTCCAGTAGCCCGTAGTCGCCTCAGGATGTGGTGGCGGTGGTGCCGTGTCCTGAAGCCACTCGCGTACGACAATGAGCTCAGAAAGTAACGGCGACGCGTGCATAATTGCTTGTGCAAGGGTGGCGGTGGGTGTGTACGGGTTCTCCGCGAGAAGGGCGCGCGCGGTGGGCACCGGTGGTCCCTCAGTTTTGCGCGCCGGCATAACGGCTTGAAGTAGCCCCCATGTATCTCGTTCTAGACGGAGGAGATCGAGCTCTTCTTGTGTTGACCTTCCGTCCCCATTTTCTTCATAGTCCACCAGCCTGTGCTGCTCAATCGCTTGCCCACGAATAACGAATTTGAACTTACTGGCTGTGGCAAATTTGACGGAGACGAGGCGCGAATCCCGTTTCTGGGTGTAATAAACCCTCCAAATCATCATTCATGGACTGGCATATTGATAGCACTTCGGCGCTCGACACATAGAGCGCCGTGTCGGCCATGGCGCGTGCGACGAGAAGAGGGAAGCTGTAGCCTTTGGGTTCAAGCAGAGACAAATACATCTTCCTTTGATCGAACTTCCATGACTGTAGCGCGGGTCCTCAACGGGTCCTCCTTATAATTACAAGTCGCAAAAACAACAGATGGCACCGTTGCATTCGCAATAATATTAATTACTGTGGCATACAAGCTACTCCGTGGGTTGACCGTGCACTTCGCCTCTTTATTGCTGCTCTGTGATATGTGCGTCTCTGCTCCCCTTTCAATGTGTTGACCTTTCTCAGTTCAGGTAGCAGATCCGAATCATCCCTACCCCTGTCCAAAGTTCTCGACAATCACTCTGTGTTGCTCCTCAAAGTTAAAACTATGCGACATAGTAAAAACGACCAGTTGTCCCCGAATTACAAGCGTACGCCCTGGTCCGGGACAGGCGGGTTGGCGCCTGAGCCAACCATAACATGTGCTCCGACACTCGTAGTTTCCCCAACTGTCACGTAAATGTACGCTATCCCAACCGTCAGAACAAGTCAAACAACTATCGCATGGACTTGCCTGGGCCAGGAGGATACACACGGTTGTTCGGAGGACTGACGATTTCGAGCTTCCGTTTTGCCTTGTCCAATGTGGCATCCATGAACACCAAGCGAGAGCTCGAGTGGAATGCGTGCGACGAGAATCCCAAGTCCATCAGCGCAACTTGAACGAAATTGTAATCGGTGAACATTCTGGACGCGCAAGTGAATGCCTAACCTTTAATAGTCGAGCTGGAAACGTTCGGAATCCCGCTGAAATCAACGTCGATCGTGAACTTGTGGTTGAACGCGATCTTCGTGGGCACGTTGGATAGCTTGGGCCTTGCGAGCGACATGAAGGGTGGGTCCAACGTCTCTACCCGGAATTCCGAGGAAAAGCCTGGCTGACCAGGCGGGATGAAAGTCACATTTCCGTTAGGGTTGCTGCCGGCAAGCAGGATATTGCCCTGAGAAGTGTAATGAGCGCAGAAAAGAGGGAGGCTTCCGTAACGACCAACCTGAGGGGTCAGCGTAACCGAGCTATGGTACATGCGCGGAATATCGCTGGTCGGAAGGCCCTCCTGGGTCATACGGTGTCCCAAACGATCGCTCGGCGTATAGAGAATGGGAGTTAGACTTGGCACCCGTCAACCTCTGTCCAGCATCGAGCCCAAAAAAACACTTACACCGGATGGTCGGCATTCGAAGGGCCGGTGGTGACGCCAATAGATTTTACTGCAGCGTATCCCGTGAGCCCCCCGTTGGTTATAAGAACTTGGCCGTTTGGAAGCAGGATCATTTCTGGTATTGAGGTGAGCTGGAAGATGTTGTGCAACGCTGGTTGCCTCCTACTTACCAGGCATCATGCGGCCTTGAGGCATCTGCTCGACTTCCCATCCCTTCTTGATTCCGGCAGAAGTCAAGGTGATGCGACTGCACTGGGAGGAAGCGGGATCCTGCGAAGACAGCGTCTCGACAGGAGCCGTGTCACTTGCATCCGAGCCTCCGCATACGAGGACCTCAGGGGTGAAATCCGGAGGAGAAAGAGGCAGGAGGGTAGCTGTGCCGTCGTAAGGATTCGTCACCCGGACGCCATTGGGGAGATCGGGAAGGATCGTCTCTGTGTTCTGTACGTGAAGGCTCGTTATACTGTCCACATAAATGGACGGGGTACAGTACCTTCTCAACGTCATATATGATGGACTGGTTGTTCGCCACCATGAACACTTTGCCATCGGGTAGAGCAAATACGCTACAAGTTGTGTAGAGCCAGAACAGTGTAAATGTAGATCTGTTCCACTTACCGAGGGAATAGATTCACGGGCAGACTGCGTTCAAGGAAGGCAGAAGGCCTCGGAACCCCACCATCTTTCTTGGGGAAGAACTCAAAATTGTTCACAGGATCTGTGCAGAATGAATAAAAAACATTACATATGCCGTGAGATTTACCGTCGTTGAAGAACGGCGTCGACTCGTGGATTCCGCCGACGATCATCTGTAGCTCTGTGAGCCGAACGCCCTCATGTAGGAACACAAATTAACTCACCAAGGATCCGTCGAATATTCTCAACGACGCAGTATACCTATGGATTATTATCTGAGACAGTGTCAGCGAAAAGAAAAAAAGAATCGAAATTACCAGCGATTTTCAGCCAGATGCATGTTTTGAAGATCTTCGAAAATTGTGCACCCTGGGCCCTCCCCGTTGGGATCAAGGCAAGGTCCAAAAAGACGCAAACCCGCTCGCCCATCGTATGCGCCGGTCTGGTTCAAATCTGCCGCCGCTGGAATATTGCCTCCGACGCTGACCTAACCACACTAGTTAGAAAGCTTCCAGTCAGGCGGGTTGGTCCTACCATGGTGCCGTTACTGATCAAAGCGCCTGACGCGCAGAATGAGTCGGAAACGAGCTTCAAGGCGGTAGCCTTATTGGTCTCCATGTTCCATAGCGCACCCCACGCGACCTTTCCGTCGGGAGTTCTGAGCGGATCGTTGGTAGCGCGGTCAAAGAATATTGTCAGGGTGGGGGACACAACTATAGACTCCAGCCCAACGATGCCAGAGTGACCCTTTTGTACAACTTTCCATCCCGGGGCAGCGGGGGCAGCAGCGCCAGGAAGGAGCAAGTACGCAAGGGACAAAAGGGAGCCTAGACGCATCATCTCGCAAAAGTGCGAAAGCGAAGGACCTGCCGCTCAAGAAGAAACAGACCGGAATTTAAATGAGAAAGCTCGGTATAATTGGGCCTTGGACCAAATCCACGGGGGTGAGAAGTTGAACACATGGCTCTTTCTTGGTCTTCCTCGATTATGGCAGACTGCGTTTTGAGGCATTTCTCCTTGGCTTTCTCCTTGGCGTAGGGTTGGTAGAAAAAGTACTGTCGACTAGTCCCCAACTTGATGCAGTTCAAGGATTAATCGTCGGTCAAATAACAGACGCAGAGGAGAAACTTTATCAATGTACAAGGGGCGGTAAGGGGCGGTACCGGTGAGCTACCGGCGGCATCGTTGCGAGGCTGATTAGCGGTGGACTTTCCCCACGCATGCGTAACTGAATGTTGGTGTTTTCCGAATCGTACCAATGAGTGCTGCTATAAAGTCTGCTGAGTAAACTTCTCTTGTCGGACGGGGGAATGTGAGAGGAATGCTAGAGTTGTGGAGCTAACCGATGGGAGCGGGACTCCGGTGATGTTTGGCGACAGGGCATTTTAAGCGCAGAACTTCCCGGCTTCCCAGTGTCCACCTGCTTCCCGGTAGCGAGAATTGGGGGTATAAAAAGGCTGGCTTTTTATATCGCAACTGCTGCATATATCCGATCTGAACCCGCTCGATGTGGTTACTTACGGCTCTCGGGGCCTCTTCAGCCAAAAATCTCTACTAAAAGAGTTGTTCCAATTGGCGAGACAGCGCTGGGACACGGTGGGAAATGAGCAGTATTTCTTATCGTTATCAATCCGGGATTCCGAGAAGAGTTGCCGTGAATGAGTCCTTTTCATATTATTTAATCAGTAAAGAAAGAACGTGCAGTAAGGCAGATTCAATCGCGCAACGCACGTCGAAGGAAAAAATTATCGCGCTCCTCGGTAATTGAAGTTAATCTCCCCAAGCAGAAAACGCGGACGACGCCCATCCGTTCAGGATTTCCAATTTAAACCTTGGCCACTTCTGCGGGACAGTATTCCCAGAATTTCACATAACTCACAATAGTTTCGTGAGAGCTAACCAGAATGTCGATACCAACCGAGCAGCCGAGATTAACGCGCCAGACAGTTCTCGACGAAATTGAGCGGCCAAACTATGAAGCAAGAAGAGGAATCCAATTACGAGAGTAAAGCAAAATACTCATAATATACGCTCCGGGCCCCATTACTTTTTTGTACATTCCCTCCTCATTCAGTGAATGCTTGTGGGATTATTGCGGGCCGGCTCGGACCATCTGGGCGTAGTGCACCGTGCCCTGCCACCAAACGATCATGCTCAGTCCGACGAGGCCATGCATCGTCCCCCAGATATTTTCGGGTGTGACTTTGAAACTGTGGTGGCCAACATCAGTGCTTGTACAGTCGGTATATGCAGTGTTTTCACCTTTCGAGCATTGGACCCAACGACATAGGGATGAAACGCGGGGCATTATATAGGATGGTCGAGCAGATAGTGTGGTAAATGCAGAGCCCGATTGCCAACGCGCGCTTTCCCGGAAGGAATTCTATTCAATTGATAGGTTAATCTTGCCTGTAGAAGAAATTTGGGCCTGGTACGTACCAGGAAGTGAGAAGCAAAGCAAAGCGACACCGCATATCGCAAAAACCAATGCCGAGTACAACTTGAAATCCACGTCGGCTTCAGTCGTCAATCGAGAGGTGCAGATGACCCACTTTTAAAACGACGAGGGTGGTGTTATTTAGCTGCACAAACGGCAGACTCGTTGGAGACCAGACGCCCTGGATTGCAAGGGGTATTTCGAGAGCAATATGCAGCAGGAAAACAACAGAACTTGGAGGCGGCTCGTCAGGGGCCCTAGTCGTAGAAACAAAATGAATCCTTACAGCGGGCTACGAGCAGCGGCGGACATGGTTGGACGTGGTGGGGAGAGAGATGCAACACTCGATCAAAGTCGCTGTCGTTGCCTTATCTGGTGCCATATGTACGTGTCGGTCGGCCATCATATTTATTGTGTCCGCCCCGACTGGTGCCTGAAGCGCTGACGCAGAAGCAGCTGAAACTCGACAAGTGCTGGAGGTCTGACTTTCAAGGATTTTCTTCTTTTCTGTGACGATGGACAGGAACAACAACCTCAATTTGAGTTACATATGGGTAGAATTACAGTCTACTACAGTACAGGGTTCCGGTCCTTTTACCGTGCCACTGAGTGCAATTGTTATGAGGCGTGGCGAAGAGAACAGTCAGAATTCAAGATTCTGCTAGCCAAGACTGCGAACCCGAAGGGTACAGATCAATGGTGCAGTTCGAGAAAGACAATTAAGTAACTCGAGAAAAGCTCTGCAAACAGAGAAAGTAGGCTTGTCAACATTGAGAACTTGTACCGAGAACCTATAGTCGCGTGGAGAGTTCCTAGTCACCGTCACTGGGCCATGAATGGGCAGAGCTGAGGGTGCGGAAGAACGGGCAAGATGAATGAAAGCTGAGACTGGATTCTGTTCGATGTCATGGATTAAGCGCAAGAAGAGAACGGGCGTTGGAGCAAAAAGGTTGAAACAAAGTCGCCCACCGCACAGCCACAGTAATTTCCAATCTTATCGCACCGCCACAGTCTATCTTATCTGTACTTTTCCGATCAAACTTTTCTTGCACCCCTCCACCATGTCCTCCGGCAAAGGAAAGCAGCCCCACCGCGAAACCATCGAAATCGAAGATGCAGACGCGCGTCTCGACCGCATCCGTCCGTCTCCCCCCGCAAAATTCTATATTCCTCGCAAATCTAATGCTTGAGACGCACAGAACGCGCACTCGAAAAAATGAACACGCCCTCCTCTGCAGGTGCTGATAGCGAGCGCATCTTCACCGATGCGGCCAACGTTCCCCAAGGGTCTGGCAGCGGCGGTGATCTCAGCCAGCGTATGGCCATTGCGTTTTTTAATATATCTGCTTTTGTTTACGGGATGCAGTTCTCGCACGCGTCCAGGAATTTCTGCCCCAGCTCGAGGCGTCGAATGCTGCCCTCGCGGCGAAAGCCTCCGCTGACCCGCGTAGTGTCGATATTGAGAACGTCGAAGGCGACGAAAAGGTCATACATATGGTATGTCCTCCGTCCGTGTTATTACACATTCAATTGCTCATCGATAATACAGAAATTAGGCCTAGGGGTATTCGAGGACCGGACAGGCAGGGAGGGGGACCAGTCCTCTTCCTCCGACGAGGACAGTTCAGACTCTGACTCTGAAATGGACTCTGAGAGCTCGGCTTCGGATGACTCGGACGAGGATTCGAGCAGTACGTTCGCTTCTATTCTGCCTCGCCCATTCATCATTATGCATGCATCATAGGCACCGGCGACTCGTCCGACGAGTCTACCAACGAGACTAGCCCCCGCCAATTCGCGCCCCTCCCCAGACGTGCGTTGCTCGCGCGTCCCGTAAAGCCGTTACCGCGCAGAGGAGCGGGGGGGCCGGAGATCGTGGTACTTTCGGAGACTACCACGAACGACGTCTAAAGGCAGGATACATGTATAGCAAATGCACCAACAGAACATCAGTATGTATGTCCTCCGACCTGCGCATTGCAACTCGCTGAACACGGAACACATAGCTCATAAGAGGGTGTTGGTCTCCGCATTCTTGTTTGACTCCGTCCATCGTTTCTTGCGGGTTTATGGCATGGTCATTGGCGGCCTCACACATGGGCTATTGGAGGCCCGGAACAAACCGACGGGAGCAAGAATGGCTCTTTGTAATTTTGGCACCCGCCATCGCGACAGCGTCCATGCAGGCGGCTTGTATTGCAGTTTGTGCGCTCGATTAGATGGGGTCAACGGGGTCATTGGGAAAAAAGTATATCGACCACGATTGTCAGGAACGGATTTTACCGAGATTCAACAGTTTCAACTGTTATACGAGCGCCAGGTTACCTGCGCCGCCAGCTGTGAATAGATAGATAGATGGCTCGTACAATACCATCTCCTAGACTCATACGAGTACGTCGACGAGGATGCGATCGCCGACTCGATTTCGATTCAGCCACCGTCTGGCAACCGCCTCGTCTCTGAGCACTGTATACCCAGTCCCTCGTCCCCGGCGAATGTCGCGGTGGTGGCAATAAAGTCGAATAGGACGTGTTTTCAGGGAAAGCTGTTAGCGAGATTTGTTTGGTAGGGTTGGGTTGAACTCAGCGTGCTCGTCGTTTCGTCTGGCTCGCCACCATGGACTCTGCACCCGCATCGCCCACCCATCCGAATCCGCCGCCGTCGTCTCTGCAGTCTGCGCTGCACATGGAGGCGCATCCCACCACAGACAACGACGCCGCCGATCCCCAGTCGGCTGGGCGCAAACGCAAAAAGAACCCGGCCGAGGACGGGGCAGCGGGGAGCGAGCCTCGACGGCTGCGACGGTCGCACGAGGCATGCACCCGATGCAGAGCAAAGAAGATCAAGGCAAGTCCCGTCGGGCTACACCGACGGCATGTTCCAGCCAATATTGATTCTGCACTCTGCGTTTCAACCGCGATTCAGCTCTGTTTCGCCTTTCATCTGCTTTCTCTCTGCAATACAATGCTGCTGCAATGCTGACCACGCTCCTAGTGCGACTCAAAGCATCCCCGGTGCACCGCCTGTGCGACCGCCGGCGTTGTCTGTGCCCAGGAAGACCGCCATCGCAATACCCTCACCCCACGCGGCCATCTTGAGCGCGTCGAGCTTCAGCTGAACCAGTGCCAGCTCCTGCTTAAGCGCCATATCCCAAACTTTGAGCTCGGTGACCTCGAGGCAATTCTCGTTCGCGAGGGAATCGACCCCCATGCACAGGTTCCCGCGTACCCGTACCAGCCGTACGTTCACGCGCCGTCGTCGTTCCAGCCGACCTACCCACCTGTGCCCTACAATGGCCAGCCTGCGTTCCCCATGTCCCCTGGATACAACCATCTTCACCCGGCCTTCGCCAACCCGTATCCGGCGCACCATCCCCCGGCAGCGGCTCCTCCTGCACCTACGTCGGTCCCAGCGCCGCCCCAGCAGCCTCCAGCCACCCGCGCCGCACCGCCCGACATCAAGGGCCAGGACCCAAACTCAAACGACATGTCCAACACCCAGTCCCTCGCAAAGAACTTTGGCGTCTCCGCCGACATTGTCTCCGTCATTGCGGCCACCCAGGTCGATAAGGAAGACCTCGCTGTCGGTTCCTCCGGCCTCACCTCGGGCCGTGACCGCTCCATCCACGAGGCGGCCATTCCGCGCGACCCCGCTCACTGGGTCACCGTCACCGTCCGCCGCGGCTCCAACGCCTTTGCGTACCCCCATCTTGCCACTGTCGCCCCAGACCTCCCCGGCGCAATGGACATCTGGCTCCCCAAAGACCGCAAAATGGTCACCGACATCTCCGACGTCTACTTCGACCGCCTCAACCTCCACCGCCCCGTCTTTGCTCGCCGCGACTTTGACAAGGCCCTTGACGACCTTTACGCCGGCCAGCAACCCTCTGGTCCCCACCCCCAGCACGATCCCGGCTTCCTCTGCAGCTTCTATCTCATCCTCGCCCTCGGTACGCTCAGCGACCTCAACAACCGCTCCGTCCACCATCAGATCGACGACAACCCCACCCAGCAGCTCCTCGTCAAAAAGCTCATGCCCCCGGACTGGCCCGAGCATGACGAGTTTTTTGAGCGCGCCCTCAGCGTCAAGCCCGATCTCCGCGTCACCATCTCCAGTCTCCAGGCGTTGATTCTCCTCCACTGGTATCTCTACACGGAGCGTCAGGGGCGCACCCTCTGGCGCCTCGTTGGCAGTCTCGTCCGTCTCTCCATCGAGCTTGGCCTCCACCATGACCCCACCACCCAGATCAACCCGACGACCAAGCAGCGCCTCTTCACCGAGGAAGAGTGCCAGCTCCGCGTCAACCTCTGGGGCATCATCCTCATCCACGACCGCGGCACCTCCATCCTTCTCGGCCGCCCACTCGGCATCGCGCCCTCCGACTCCAACACGCCGCGGCCCTCGCGCTCCAAGCTGGGTCGCCACGACAACTTTTCAGAGCACTTTGAGCTCAGCCACGCGGTCGCTGAGATCCAGGCCGACATCATCAACTCACTCTACTCGCCCACCCGCCAAAAGGGCGACGCCATCATGCGCAATGCGACGCGCGTCATCAAGAGCATGTCCGAGTTCCGCCGCAGCCTGCCCGATAAGTACCAGTACTACTTTGGCGGCACGGACGACTGGATGCTTGAGCAAAAGACGAAGCTTGTCCAGGAGATCAACGAAGACGAGGGTCTCACGCTCCTCAAGGTCGGCATCGCCCGTCTCCTCCTTCTCCGTGCACTCTTCAGTTCCACCGAGCTGCACTACGAGCACAGACACAAGGCCTTGATCGATGGTGTGCCGCATTTTGTCTTTGAAAATTCTATCTAACACTTTGTACAGCGATCGTGACCGCCCACAATGTCATCATCTTCCACAGCCAGCTCATCCGCTTCCCGGACATTGCCTTCTTCACGTCGCCGATCCCGCTGCACATCGCGGCAATGGTGATCCTCTATGGGCAGATGAGCAACTGCGAGCGGCTCCCGCGACAGACCGCAATCGAGGACGTGTGGCTCGCGCTCGACATGCTCCCGCGATTCCGCTGGCGCTGGGAACGCAAGGACCTCAACGGTGGGCACCCGCTCATCTTTGAGCTCGCGTCGCACGTCATGGGTGTCGACCTGCACACGGTCAAGCCCGCGACGCACCCCGTGCTGCTCTCAGAGCCCGACTGGGACGAGGACTCGGCGATGTCGTCGCCCATGTCCGCTTCGCAACACATGTCGCCCACGCCGACGAGTGCGGGCGGGGCATACTCCAAGCCACCCACGTATGGCCCGCACCCACGCGGGCACGGGATGATGAACGGCCTGCACACCGGCGCCACGAACGGCGCTGGCCCGGGTCCGGGAGGGCCGACAGGCAAGCACCTCGTCGAGATCCCGACGGGGCTTTTCTACCCGTTTTATCCAGAGGAAAACGGGAGTCCACCAGCCCCTGCGGCGCAGGAACAAGGGTACGGGCACATTCTCGCGGCGGCGGCGACGCACGGCCAGCACGGATCGTACGGCGGGCAGGGCTCCCATGACACCTTTATATCCGAGGAGCGCAACCCCATGCATAGAAACATGCAGTGGGTCAACACTGGCGCCAACAACATGGTGCGTGTGCGCCTGTCTTGATTGGTAAATACCGACACTCATTTCTTGTTTCTAGCATCCGCGACCGTACGCGGTTCCCCCGTCGACCTAAAATCCTTGTCTCTGTGTCCGTGTCGTCGTCTATGCCTTCCCTCCCTTTCGTGTCGTGTCCTGTCTGCTCTGTATCCATGTATATACGTCTGTATTCTTCTGACTGCTGTCTCTGTGATGTACAAGCAAAGCACTGAATGCCGGTTGCTTGCCCCAAGGTTTTTCGCGATTATCGTCAAGCGCTCCTCGTTAAAATAGTATATTGTAAGTCTAGCGGGCTGGTGATGATACATTCTAGCGGATATAACCCAAAAAGCAATAAAAATATAACAAGAGTAGAGAGAGCATGCTACTTGAGCATGCCCTCCATGTGCTCGAGTACAACATCGACCCCACGGATGAGCAACGTGACTTGGCGCGGGAGAATCGCGTCGTGGTCGCCTGCCTGCTGCAGCCGTGGCGGCGGGGTATCTGGCTCCGCGTCTGGGTCGCGGTTGTGGCCATAATTGCTGTTTTGGCCGTAGCTGCTGTTCTGCTCCACGATCGCCTTCTCAAGCGCGATGGGCAGACTGAGGGTGATGCGCGTGAGTTGGATCGTCAGGCGCGTGCGCCCCATGAGGTCAAAGTAGGATAGCTGTCGGAACGCGTGCTGCACCTCGAGCAGCCGCGTTAGCTCGGCGTGCAGCGCGTAGATGCACGTCCGGCATGCTGGGATAAAATTGTTAGAAATTGCAAGTGCGCGGAAAAGAGGGGCTACTCACTCAGTGCACGTTCCCGGATGCGCTGAAGGGAGTTGAGCACCGAGTTGATGCCCTCTTCGCCCATACTGAGCGAGGGGTTGATGTCGTTGATCGCCTCTAAATTCATATTCGGGGGTCAGTGCCCGCGCGCCCACAACCATCACAATTAACACTGACTGAGCAACGTGCGTATCACCTCGAGATCGCCCTCCAAAAAGTCGTCAAACACGCCCATGACGATGCTGCGAAAGGTCTCCTGTGCGTGGCCGGTGGGATGGGCACTGAACACATCGTACTTGGCGCTCGGAGGGCGCGCGTCGTACGCACGGCGTGCCGCGGGCTGGCTGAGGACCGAGTACGCGACGGCGATTTTCTGGAAGGCGTACGTTGCCTCGGGGCTGTTTATTCGACTGGATTCCGGGTCGATTAGCTGGGTTGATAATATATATATATATATGGATATCGGACGGACTCTGGGTGGCAGGCGCGGCTGCGGGTGAGGTATGCACGCCGTAGGGCCATCTTGTCGAGGTTGTCGGACTTGTGGACACCCAGGATCGAGTAAAGATCGTCGTTTTCGAGGACCTCGTTTAGCGCTTTCGTGCGCTCCGCGAGTCGTGGGGATGGGGTACTCTGGGTGCTCTGGGGTGAGGATGTGGACCCCGCAGACGGCTCTGCAACCCAGGTTAAGTATTTCCGTTGGTATTCATCGATATCCTTGTCCTCCTGCTCATCCACCGGGAGATGAAAGTATGTGCTCGCTGGAGGTGGTTAGACGAAATAGCAAGCAAAGGAGAAGATATACCTGTTGAGAGTGCGTAGCTGAGCATGGGAGACGCTTTGGGGGGCGACCCCCGTGTAAAGGACTCAGGAGTGTTGGTGGTACAAGTTGTAAGAGTTGGGATACACACATGTGATTCAAATTCTTGCACTGCTTCTGCATGTGTTTTCAGACTTTTCCGCGACGGAAAAACATACTCTAGTCAAGGAATCCATGCAGAGGCCTCGAGAACGTCAATGAATCCATTCAGACAGCCTCGAAGGAACTGGACCCGTTCTACAACGCAATACCTTTTTTGCTCGGCGATCCAAGCTTATCTCAAAGCATCTTTGAACGGTCCCATCTAAATATACACACACTTTCTACTAGGGGATACACAGAGGTACAGAAGAATGATCTAGTCATAATCATGAGGTTCGTATAGCCGAAGAGCACAATAACCGAGTATAGCGTAGAGGGAATAAGTAGCAGAATAATGAAAGCACAAAGTCGACAACTTTTCCGTGTATGATATGGACGCGTCTGTGTTACGCGACGGCAACCGCTCCCGCGCGGTTCCTGCTCCTGCTCCGGTCGCGGTTGCGCTTCCACCAGTGCGTGGAGCGCCCTTCGGAGCTGCTCGCCTTGGTGTTGGTGCTGCTGTTCGTGCTGGGAGTTGTGCTCGACGTGTGGCTGTGGCCGCTCGCACTCACGCGCCCACTGGGTGCAAGGGAGCCGTGTCCGCTCGAGCTCGGCGCAATAGACACGCGCCCGCTATATTGGGACGCGTTCTCGGCAGGCGAGGCCGGAACGACGCTACGGGACGACGCGGACCTACTCGGGCGCGATGAGGGCGTCGTTGAGAAGGACGTCGAGTACGGTGTGGCGAACGACTGGCTGCTGAACGATGGGAACGACGTGACTGACCCCGCCTCCTCCGTTACGAGCCGGGTGAACGGGCTAACAAGCCGTTCCTCGCGCACGGGGGCGGGGTTGAACAAGGCCTCGATCAGGGACTCTGTGGGGCGGGGGCCGTATGCACGGGGCAGGGCACGGACATCGAAGAGAGTGGTTGGAGTCGAGTCCTTGCTCTTGATAGAGCTTTTGGCCGACTGCGGTACACTGCTCAGAACGGGAGCATACAGGTCAAGCGCGCGCGGCCGCGTCCGGTACACGTCCGAGTGGGTTGACAGCAGCGTCGCCACACCAGCGAGAATTTCTCCGTTGGGCAACGGCGGGGCTATGAACGGTGGTGGCGTGCCGACTGGCTCAACGCGAATAGACAGCCGTAGTGTGGCGTTGGTCTTGCTGTCGCGGAGGAGGTAGCGGCGAGTGACCGTTCCCTTGCTCGCAGACGACACAGGTACGCTATCGGCATACTCCGCCAGGTCGAGATCTACCACTCCCAGTCGCGGATTGTGCGGGGCGTCTGGGTCACCGGCGACAACCCTTTGGAGCACAGTGAGCTTGAAAGGATGGGGGAGGAGACGGTGGGTGTCGCGCTCAATGGACATCTGCACAACCGCCGATAACGGCTGGTCCCACGACACGGAATGGTCGCGCAGCGGCAACCAGGGTGTCTGTCCGCGCGCCGACGTGCTTGCCTCTGCCTCTGAACCCAGCATGCTCGAGGATGGCGTAGAGTGGCCATGGGACGAGGGAACGCCCATCGTGTGTGCATCCTCCGCGCTAGTGTCGGCGCTTCCAAAGCTGTCGCCATCGCCGTCGTGCTCCGGCTCTGGCGCCTTGGCCTTTCCCTTCCCCTTGAGCTTGTGTGTGTTCTTGAACTTCCAGCGCACGCCAAACTCGCCGTTTACGAGCGGGACACTGGCGAGCTGGTGGATGGTTATGCGTACGTGGAAGAGCGCGTGTCTTGGAAGCAGATGGTGGAGCTGGGCACGGAGGCCTGTTGGATGGCTGACGGGGAGGGGGTCTTGTTGAGACATGGGTGTTATTGGAAAAGCATTGGATAGCAACTGAAACCCGGAAACAAAAATAAGTATTGCAAACAGGGGAACCCTGACTAAGCTGTCTCACTACAATCTCGCCTTGCCAAATGCCATCCCCGAATATTGCTGTACCCCCGCCAATCCAGGCAGCCAGCTCACCCGGTCCTTGGTATACTGCTCCACTCTCGGCTTCAGCTTCGTCTCGTGCAGGTTGAAGTCATCGACGGTGCCGAGTCGGAGAACACTCATCCCGGGAAAACTCGCTCCGACGCGGTACATCAGCGTTCCACACGTAGAGCAGAAATAGTTGGTCATGGTTTTGTGTGATCCGATGGTGTGCGCCTGGCTGAATGTCTTGAGGTTATCGCGCCCGCGCAAGTGCTTCAGGTGCGTGTCGGCGATTGTAAAGTTCGATGCAAACATTGATGCTGTAATTTTGCGGCAGTCGGTGCAGTTGCACACGAAGGTGTTGACAAGGCCGGCTCCTTGCGTTGGCTACACATCGTTATTAGAGGGAATGTAGAGCTCAGGAAACCTACAAAGGCAAGTTGAACGGCGCCGCAAAAACACGTCGCAGTCGCTTCATCTTCGTTGGAATAACCGTCATTGGCAATGCCGGCCACGGGGATGTATGGTTTCGATTTATCTGCGGTGGCGGCCATTGCGGTAATTTCAAACTCGCTCGGGACTTTCGAATCGCTTCACGGGTTTATATGAGTTGAACTGCCTTGAACTGTCTTACAAAGCAAACAACCTTTCTCCTAGGATTGTTACCAAATCTGAGACAGTAATCGACCTCTCCCGGAGTATTCACCTAGGCCCACTCGGTATCTTACAACAAACTGGATTCTGCACTTCCAAGCTATGGCATCTCTTCGTACTGCTTGACCCCCTCCAGGCGCGGCAACCAGCTGACCCGGTCCTTGGTAAACTGCTCGATTCTCGGCCGCAGTTTCGTCTCATGGAGGTTGAAATCATCCACAGTGCCGATCCGGAGGATGCTCTTTCCCGGGAACGCCTGACCAACGCGGTACATGAGCGTCCCGCAGGTTGAACAGAAATAGTTGGTCATGGTCTTGTGCGACCCGATGGTCTGCGCTTGACCAAACATTTTGAGGTTATCGCGCCCGCGTAGGTGCTTCAGGTACGTGTCGTCAATCGTAAAGTTGGACGCGAACATGGACGCCGTGATTTTGCGGCAGTCGGTGCAGTTGCACACGAAGGTGTCGACGAGGCCGGGCCCTTGCGTCGGCTGATTCGATATCAACAGAGTAGGGAGATGGCGGAATGGGGAAACCCACGAATGCAAGTTGAACCGCGCCACAGAAACACGTCGCAGTCGCTTCATCCTTTGTGGAATAGCCGTCGTTGGCGAGGCCGGCCAGAGGTATGTACGGTTTCGATTTGTCTGCGGTGGTGGCCATGGCTTAAATTGTATCGTTGTGGACTTGATTCAAGTTTGCTCAGTTATATATGCTCAGTTATATATGCTGAGTTCGATGTTTACAAATCAAGCCCGACAGGGCGCTTGATGTTGAGCCGGTGTGCTCGAACGGAGTCATGATTCAGCAGTGTGCGTTATTCGGCGAGGCGTGAGGTTGGATACGCGGTTAAGAAGTCTGTTTAACGCGTATCTGGGCTGTTCGAATTCTCACCTTAGAAAGCATCTTAGAAAGCATCAGCTGAGAAAGCTTGGAGAAAGACATATCTTGACCGCTTTCTAATCCGGCAAGAGGCAGCCAGTGTTTTTGTGACATCCTCAGCCGGCGTCGAACGGTGCCGATGGGATTACTTGCGCAACTTTAATTTGAACTTTACATTTGTCGTAACGTAGATCATGATGGGGTTCCGTGGCGGTGTGATAAGATTTGTTGCTATCAATTTCGGCTGGCGAAAAGGGAAATTACCACTGCTACTGTAACCAAACTCTATATGTAACTCCCACCAGCTCCCACCTATGCGATTCCCTGAGTTTCAAGATTGACTGCGAACGACCCTTACGGGGGACAGTCTGATCCCTTGGGGTCGAAGACCCAGAAACTTAATCGCAATGTTTGACTCGAGGTGAAAGTCACTTTAAGTCCGCAAAGACCGAGTAGGTGCACATACTAATCATTAAAGGTATTGTACGCAGGTATTGTACGCATAGGTCTATCAAGGGCGACGATGTAGGATAAGCGCTTCTCCATCCAAACTATTATAATTACTGCCAGATGTTCAGACCTTTTCCGACTTCACGCGGGCTTCGATTTCAGCCGCTTTCCGCTTAATCGCCTCCTCATCTGTCTCATCCCTGGCCCGCAAACGTATCTCCTTCGTTTCAATCGCGTTGTGCGTTGTCCCGAGATAGAAGTTGGTCGTAAGGCAACCGGCGATGAGAGGAAGGCAGGAAAGGACCAGGGCGGGCAAAAAGAGCATATACGCCGTGTCGTCGTATGCTGCCAGCCAATCAGCATGACCTCCGGAGCGCCTAGATAGCGCGCGTACCTTTGATGACCAGTTCGCGAGGCTCGGCCAGACGCGCCACTACGATAGAGCCAAAGATTTCGGAGATCTCGGTCGAGTTGTGGGTGGCGCCAAGGTACTTCTCGAGGTTTTGAGGAAGCTTCGCGTTCCAGATAGCTGAGGCAATTGCAGAACCGATTCCTCCACCGAGATTGGTCCATAACGATAGAAGGGACATAGCAAGGGCCATATCCTATGAACCGTCAGTGAAAATAATGATTTCTCTAGTCAACAACTGACCTGATGGGGCACAGAGGCTTGAACAGCTACTTGGGATCCAATAACCGAGAATGAGCCACCGAGCGAGGTGAGAATTTGGCTCATGACGAGGACGGCATCACTAGTGCGTACATCAGTCAATTCCATCAGTATTTTTATCCACAAATGAAATGAACCTCTTGTTGCCGTTGGCGGCCAAAAAGATAAGACCTTGCCCACTGAAAACCAAGGTCGTTCAGCCTAGAAAACCCGAAGGCTATTACAGAAGCCGCACATAATCCGGATGCCCAGACCTGCAAGCTGGATGTACTTGTAGCGGTGAGTTACTCGCTGCAGGAAGCCTCCGAGAACAGAAAAGGTGCAAAGGCCAACGGTCAAAATATTCGAAAAATAGGTGTAGTTGGCCAGCTGGCTGAAGCATCAGCAACTAAATATGGTCAGAAACGAGACTGCTTACCGACCAGTCCTTGACGACATAGACATATGAAGAGAAGAACGTCAGGGTGACATATCCAGAAAGATAGTACATTATATCGATCACAACCGAGCAGACCTGGATGAATATCAAGGAATTCAACAGATGAAGAGGGAATCGCGTTGTACGTACGAATGTCTTGTTAATGACTCGCTTCGGCATAATGGGATGAGAGGCAAGCTTGAACTCCCAGTACGAAAACGCGATGAGGAGAACGCCGCCCACGACAAACATGGCAATGAGGGAGGCTGCAAGTGAGGTGTCAGATGGAAACGAACCTGCTCACGCGCGAACGCAACGCACGGTTTTTCCATCCGTTGTCAGCCGACGTGTACAGAGTAAACGGTAAGAGAACAAGGGTGAACGCGGTGCCCAAAAGTATGAGGCCAAAAGCGTCGATGATACGCCAATAGTAAAGACCTGATTGAAGCAGCGTCTGCTTTTTCTCCCCAGCGATCTGCTTGCGGCGGGCATAGGAGGATGAAGCCAGGGAAAGAGCTAGCAACGTGGCTTTTCAGTCAGCAAAAGAAGACATAGAATGGAAAAATACCTCCGATCCTCTTTGCTTTCCGATCTCCCCAGAAGAGAACGAGCAATGCAGGGCCAATCGATACGGGTACGAGGATCACGAACATGCCATACTGAGGGAGAATCAGCGAACAGTAGTAGACAAATGCAATGCTAGACGCACACCCCATCGCCATCCATCCTTGGTATTGGCAGAGATTCCCGTCGAAATACTACCGGAAACGAATGCGGTGATTACGAACGGCATGCTGTACAACCCTTGCATGAAGCCGCGCCATCTATATAGATGTTAGCATTTGTCCGCGAGAACGTTTGAATTTATTAACTGAAGATTAGTGATGTCTGCAATGAGAATTCCACTGACTGAAGCGTAGTAAGTGGACTGCGACAATTAAAACAAATGCAGAGCATACTGAAGTCGATCCCAGTGTTGCCGATGGTGTAAATGAGTTGACCTAGGGCCCAATGTGTTACAAAAAATCGTTTGGAACTGGCTGAGGGTGATTACTGACCACCAGTGACGGCACCAATAGTGGTAGATGCTGCGACGATTGTGTAGCCTACGCAATAGAAGGCGACGGACGTTGCCAATGCCGCTGGACGGCTGGAAAGATCGGCAATCTGTGAGCAGAGGTGTGAGAAGAATGTAGAAGTATAAGGTTTCGCTACAAACCTTGGCAATGAAGGGTTTGGCAACCCCAGCCATTATGCCAACGACGACAGAGATTGTGCCAATGAGCGGATGGGCCGAGAAAGAAGATGCCGCAAATTGCTCGTCTACAGTCCAAGGTGTTTAGTGAAACGTAGGGAAACGGCCTTGAAGAAAAAGAAAGGTATCCTACAGATGTACGTGGTAGTCGAGCTGAGGGCATATACGAAGGAGATGATCGCCAGTGAACTATGTGCCGGTCAGAGTCAACACAAGATTGAATGCATGAGGTTGATCTAACCCGTAAAGCATCCATAGCTGCCACCCCTTTCCAAAGACGAGATCTGCGAGGCAAAAGGTTTAAAATGCAAGTTGCCCGAGAAATTCGATGTACTCGCAGAGCGCTTCGATGCTGGTAACACCATCATCCTGATCGATCTCCGGGCCGTTTTCAGAATCTTTGCTCAACGTCGCTATTTTGTGGTCGGAATCGCTAGCCTTCTTCTCATCAGTGAATGTGCGTTGAAGGTCGGCGGACATGGTCGGCGCGGAAGGCGAAGGACTTGTGAAGACGCTCCATGTTGAATCCAGTATTTATCAGATAAGCGGGCCATAAGCGAGCGCGCTTATCTGATTGGATTGGAGGCTAATCAGATTAAACTGGCGCGGCATTGATGGGTGCCTGGCGCTACGGCTGCCAGCTGTTCCGGTTTGCGTCCGAGCGCGCGAAGAAGAAAAAAGGAAGGAACCTTTGGCAAGATTGGTTAGTCCGTAATGTGTCCAGGCCTCGTACCCTGCTCATTCCGGTTTTTCAATTTTTCACCACATTTTCGCTACCAACGCACCGGGTTGGGCCTAGGTGCATGAGGTCCGAGTTTCTCCGGCGCTGGAGCTTTCAACTGCACACCGGCCTTGCCATTGCACCGGATCCGACTCTTCTAAGCTCTCACAAGTCTTTATTATGGAAAGAGTTTTCGCCGGGAGGGTACTAGAGTACTACCTTGAATGCCATCTTGTTCCACATGAGTTTTCGCCGGGTGCTGTAACCATTTCTTCCGTCAGAGCGGTTTATGAAGTTCTATCGGCGTACATATCCTCAGGTTTGGGCACTCTTCCTCCTCCGGTAATGACTGGACAAAGTTGAGCCCGTCCGCCATGCCATCAAGAAACACATTCACGAGTGCCCAAATATCAGATGTAGAACGGACGGAGTGGAGCACGTCCAGGTACCGTGTTCGGAGCGCCTGCGTAATCAACATCGGCGGGACGTCGGCGCGCAGCAGAGGTTGAGATGCGATTATTCAGTTGAGACGTCCTACATGAAAAAGGTTTTCATGTATGGTGTTTGGTGACACTTAAGAAAAGTGTACCCAGACAAATACATATGCATGTAGGAGGCGAGATGCAAATGTGACGAGTCGTCTTCTCCGAGAGCGTTTGACCGGCTGGAGCCGGCTGGCCCAGTGCACTGAATTGACAATGAATTCTTCGATCATGTTGCAGAACAAGGCAGGCAAGACATCGGCAGGCGCGAATTCGACAATGGCGGATTCGTCAGAGTGAAGAGTAGTGTATCAGAGCTCGGCTCTTAATGTGTCTGCTCGTTTCAATTGACGACTCGGACGATGGAAGGTGTCGTCAGTGTCGAACCGAGTTTGGCGACGCCGCGAAGCAAAAGCATGGTCCAGCACCAGCTTTCTTCAAGGGTCATAGTTCCAGACAGAGGTACTGCAAAGCCCGTTTCCATAGCTAGTCAAGGCTCAAGCAAACAGCACGGATAGAGGCCCAAAAATCAGTATTTGTTCTTATCTACCAAAAGCCTTCTGTCGCCGAACCATCATCGTGCCCATGGCTGCCTCGCCCATCCCAATAACCGTCTTCACGGGTTTTCTCGGCGCCGGAAAAACCAGCATCATCCTCTCGCTCCTTCCCCAACTTTCGAAAGACTACAAGGTCGTCTTACTCAAGAACGAGTTCGGCGATGTCGAAGGTCGATTTTTGCAGCTACTCAACCCGCTGGGCGTCTTCTCAGTTTGAGTGCAGTGGACAGCAAACTCGCCGAGCAGTCTAGTCTCACGGCTGTTAGCGAAATTCTGAACGGATGTATGTGAGTTGGTGGAAAACCTTGCCAAGATGCTGCATCCGATTATTGTGCAAGGTGCTGCGTCCTTGTGGGCCAGATGCAAAATGCGCTGCTAGAAATTAGAGGTCGGTCGGTCTATCCTTCGCTCTGCCACTTTCTTTTGGTTCTATACATAACATGTTTAGATAAATACCGGCCCGACCGAATAATCATAGAATGCTCGTGCGTATCAGTGTCGCCCTCTTTTAGTTTTGGCCTCAATACGGCTGATGGCCAGTGGTTCTGCCTTTCCCGCGACGCTGGCGTTTCAAATCCGTGAGCTGGAGCGCCAGACGAATGGCGATTTGAAGCTCGATGCGATCGTGACCGTCGTAGACGCGGAAAATTTCGTGGGCTACGAGGACACGTCTCCCACAGTGAGTTGTGTTCTACGCAGTCCGATATCCTCATCAGGTTCGCAGGCCAGGATGCAGGCCAGCTACACCGACATTATATTGATTGTACGTCGTATTTTATCTACTTTTGTTCGAAATGATACTCATTTTACTATAGAATAAATGGGAACTCGTAAACGAGCGTGCGCTGGATGTTGTTTTGGACCATCTACACACGCTAAACGATCTGACGCCCAAGATTCGGTGTCGGGGGCGCAGCGGCGTAGACCCTAACCTCATTTTCGGAATAGAATCTAAACTGTTCCTCGAGGCAAACGAGGAAACCTCCACAGATCACAATGGCGAGGTTGAGACAGTGTCCGTGTACGTTGGTTACGTGTCAGAAGGGCACCACCACGACCACGAGCATTCTCATCGCCGTTCGACGCCGGTGGAGGATGTGGAGGCGCCACAGAGCATAGATGAAGAAGTACTGGCTGCGGCGCTGGCCGGACTGTCAAAGGAATCTGTGTGGCGGGTGAAGGGCCTCGTGAGGCTAACAGGGAAGGGGATGCACGTTTTGAATTGGGCCTTTGGCCGGTTCGAATTGACTATGCTCGTAAATGACACCGAAACGGGGTCACTCAAGCTGACGGTTATGGGAGAGCGTGGGGAGGTCAGACGCGCTATTGGGAAATTTTGTACCGCTTTGAATGCTAGAGTAGAATAGAGCGAATGTAGAATTTTGGGCCAAGCAGTTTATTTGGTTCTGGGAGAGCGACTGTGTGGCTGTGCCGACGTCATCGCCGTTTCGGCTTGCGTCCCGTTCCACTCAATCCTCCCTCAGCTCGACGCAGCCGGGAGGTTTCCCTAAGGTTATACCCAATGTCTGCGGTTTACCTCAACACCATTTCCGAAAATGCGACGCGTTTTGGACAGCGACTTTCCGAAACGTTCTCAGAACACACCAGGCCGCTCACTACAGGAACTTCCTCCCTGTATCTCGAACCAGACGACAAGGGGAAGAACATACGCAAGCAGCTCGACTCGTCTAGTGACAGGGAGAAACTCGATGCTATGAAGCGACTCGTGGCGGTACTCAAGCTTCGTATTCAGTCGGTTTCAATTGATCACGATTCACTGTAGCTCATATCCAAGGGCCGCAATGTGTCGGAATACTTTGCGCAAGTTGTAAAGAACGTGGCATCTCAAAACCTCGAGATTCGCAAGCTGGTGTACATATACTTGCTGCGATATGCAGAGCATGAACCAGACCTCGCTCTGCTGTCCATCAACACATTTCAAAAGGATTTGACCGATAGCAACCCGCTCATACGTGCCATGGCCTTGCGTGTCCTCAGTGGAATTAAAGTGCCCATGATTGGCAGCATTGTTGTCCTAGCTATCAAGAAATGCGCCGCCGACATGAGCCCATACGTGAGGAAAGCTGCTGCTTTGGCTATTCCGAAATGCTACGAGTAAGCTTACATATATTCTGTTTTTTTGTGTGTTTATTAAAGCAAGCCGTGGCAGTCTAGACACAACCCACCTCCCCGCACTGATTGGAATAATATCTTCTCTCCTACGCGATCGCTCCCCATTGTCCATTGGAAGCGTAGCAGTGGCTTTTGAAGCCGTCTGCCCAACTCGTCTCGATATGTTACACCAACAATATCGACGCCTCTGTCGGACACTCGTCGATGTTGATGAGTGGGGGCAGGTCGACTTGCTCAATCTTCTTTTGCGCTATGCGAGGACCATGTTGCCCCGACCCATAGAAGAAGACATCGACGCCGATGTCAAGTTTCTTCTAACGTCAGCAGAACCCTTGTTCCAGAGTCGGAATCCTGCCGTCAGTACCACGACCTTCTTTCATGCTGTTTATTTACCCTCTTAAATTTCAGGTCGTGCTCGCGGTCACGCGCGTTTTCTACTATGCTGGCCCTCCGTCATACCATTCTCGAATGGTACAACCACTTCTACGGCTTCTTCACACTTCAAAAGAAGTGGAGCGCGTCGTAGTCGCCTACATTCTTGCTGTATCGCGGACGACGCCCGTACGTTCTCACACTGGTGATACTTGCATTATGCCGACTTCAACCACTAGGGTCTATACTCACCCTTCTACCTTCAATTTCTCTTGCGGACTGACGATCTGCGCCAAGTAAAACAGGATAAGATAAAGCTCCTCCTCCTTTTGGCCAATCATGACACCCATCAAGCCATCTTGAGGGAATTTATAGTCAGTCTAATCCTTTTGGTTATATTTCAAGTTTCACTTATGCACTGTCCCAGGATTATGCAGACGACCCAGATGACGAAGTGGTTTCCGACGCCATCCGCGCCATAGGAAGATGCGCACATTCCATCCCAGACTGTACCCAACAATGCCTGACGTCCCTGATCACGATGATTAAAAACCACCGCGGTACGTCCCCCAGCATTTTATGGCTTACTTTCTGTTAACTATGTTCCTCATCCCTTCAGATGCGGTTGTCAGTAGTGCTGTTTTGGTTCTGAAGTATCTCGTGCAGGCTCAACTTTCCGCTGCGTCGTCCTCTTCTTTTGCGGCAATCGCTGCAGTACCCCAGCAATCTCCTTTGACAATCATATCACACCTGGCTCGTCGTATCGACGATATCCGGCACGCACAGGCAAGAGCTTGTGTGCTTTGGCTTGTCGGACAGTATTCTTCTTCCAACGAGCCAAGTGCCGGTCCGGAAGGTGTCGTAGAATGGGCTCCCGACGTTCTGAGAAAGTCGGCGAAGGGGTTCCCAGCTGAGCCACCGATGGTAAAACTTCAAATCATCACACTTGCTGCCAAGCTTCTTGTGCTTTCTCCCACGGATCGGACACTATCCCTCGTCGGTGGCTATGTATTCTCCTTGGCCAAGTATGATCTTAATTATGATGTACGAGACCGGGCGCGGATGGTGATGAGCCTGCTTTCTGGTCTCGGGCTATCCGAGGTGGTCGGGACCAAAGATCCCGATCAGGACAGCCGTGGTGGTGTTATATTGAGAAGAGAGCAGGTGCGATTGGTCCTCTTCGATGGCAAGCTGGGTGTTGTGGATGGGGAGGAAAACCTAGGTACCCGCTGCGCAATATTCTTGTCAATCCTTACCGAAGCCTACCCTCTCAGACCTGAACATTGCCCTGGGATCGCTGAGAATGATCACCCATAAACCGATGCATGGCGATTCCACCCTACCAGACTGGTTGGAACAGGGGGTGGAGTCGTCTCTACGAGATACAGACGATGACATTACTGCACCTCCACCATCGATCACTTTTTCCGCCTCTGCCCCACTTTCTTCAAGACCGAAAGGGTTAGCATCCCCTGTCGTACTTACCCCTGCTGCTGGCTCCCCAAGTGGAGGTGTGAAAGGTCAATGGACAGATTTGGACAAGTTCTACGAGGATGAAGAGGAGGAGGAGGAGGACCGAAGCGAAGATGATGACAATGAAGATGACGGAGGGGCGAGCTCAGAAGAGGAATCAGACGAAGAGGAAGAAGAAGAGAGTGGCGGTGAAGAACCGCAGGTACACAGATAGCATTCACATTAAAAAACAATTTATAATACCGGAGGACCCTCGGGGATCTTGTAATACAACCTGATGTATGTATTAGACCTTCAAAATCTAGGATTGATGAGACAACGTACGGTGTGCCAAACACATGGTAATAATGTAGGTGCTTTCCGCCATTGTGCTGGTAGTAGTCCATGGTGAACCACTGAAGACACCGGTTTTTAGGTCGCCAGTAATGAAGACTCGGGTACTGACATGGTCTTTTGGAAGTTCTTCCTTGAAGGATCGAAGGTACCGAGCCTCCTTTGAATCATCCACGACACCAGTTCCGTGCGGCGGGAGAACGAACTAGCCGATCGGTCAACAGGCGATTCATTTGTAAATGGTATACACACCTGACCAATTTGCAGTTCCGTGTCGGTAACCTTTCCGCGGGATATCCGTGCATACGAAGTACGATATAAACCTCTATAGAATATATATTCGCACCTGAAAAGTGTTAGTGTCCTTTGGATATCGCTAGATGTCTGTCCGAAGAAACGAACCATCGATCCCAATCCTGTCGGAAGTTGTGTTAAATGTCCGCACTATAAAGGTGGTCTGCTCACATCTTGGTCTATATCAAACACTCGACCATCAGTTACGAGAATCTCATATGGAGCAGCTAGAATTTATATCAGTGAAAGAACTTTTGAGATAGGAAAGATGACTCACGCCGCGGTGCAAGAGGCTTGGTGACCACATAGCCAAGGAAAAGGACAGGCTGAGGGTACGTTGCCGCCATGATCCTGGCAAGTTCGGTGCTTTGTAGTTCCCGATCCAGCGGATCCTCTTCTTGCCCATTATGTGCGACAACCACAGTCACATATGTCCCGAAAACGTCCAAAACAGCTTCGATGGCAGGAGCAAGTTCGCCATGCGGTGAAGGGAGGAGATGATGGGTTGAATTTATTATCGGGAACTGCGATATCGTTAATGTCGCCAAACATACAATAGGGAACACCCTCACTTTGGAAAGAAGAACAGCTCCCCATGTATGGGATGCGGCACCAGGTCCGACATCGACATACTTGAACGGGTGAGGTGACAGACAGCTGAATCACAGGGCACTCACGTAACCCATTTCCTCAACCAGAACTCGTGTTCTATCGGAAGGATTAGCCACAACACGACAAGAATAAAAGCTTTTACGAACAAGTCACGGTTTCCGAAAACTATCCGCTATACGTGGATGAGGGGCTAATCTATGAACATGTTTCGAAAACCTACGTGTAAATCCGTTTCTAGTAGGCCAATAACGTCAAGTTCCATATCCCTTCATAAGCGAATGAAATCTTGTATCTTATACAAGTTAAACATACTCGGAACAGCGTACCGTACAACATCCCGGACTAATCTCTGGCTGTCTCTTCCCGAATTATCCATTCCGAAATGCACCTACGATACGAAATTCAGTGTTGTTGAAGCGTCTGTCTAGGAGAAACTCTATAGCACCGTCCATATTCCCGCAGTGAGTATACGAGGCCCAGGCTTGAAAGGTTGCGGGAAACCAGCAGGAGTGCGATACATTGTTACCAGAAGCGAAGCGATTGAGAAACATGCAAGGGCTGCACGAGAATAGGAAACAAGCGCAGGTGACAAACCGTCCTTCCGCTCTGGAAGGACTGAATGCTTGAGGCCCGGCCACTTGAATGCAAGCGAGAGACAAGCCATTTGCATTATCATCACTCTGCACTTCAGATCAATGTTTCCGGAGACATCGCGACATATATCATACCCACATATCTGTCCGTTCCCTGAGATATACGCCTCCTGGCCTGCATCTCAAGAATCAAGGTTGTGGTTGCCCAATAGGCGACAGTTACTCACACGAAAGCATACGCCACGGTCCAAACACTTGCGAGTCCCAACAAACAATACACCAGCATAGCGGTGAAGTACACCTTTCCAGTATACTGCCCAACGTTTCCCGCGGCGTTGGATGCACGTTTAAGGACGAGGGGAATAACGGACATGGTGAATATAGCCAGGTTCAAACCGCCAGTGTACCCGATCCAGTTTCTGTACGTGTACAGCACGGCGCTTGCGGTGGCTCCATAGACGAACCACAGCGGATGGGCTACTGTGTTGAGTGAGCCCGACGAAGTCACGGTGATCGCTAGAAGAAGGCCGATCGACTGTGCAATAAACGTGATCGAGCCGTGCAGGTGAGGCACTGGACCTTGCGGAAGAGAATTGAGGTACCCCGTCCAGGACCAGGATATAAGCGTGCTGGAATCGGACAGGAGACTATGAAGAGTGAAGATGAGACTGCCGAGCGGGAGGGCACCGGTTAACCAGTGCTCCTCAGGACCCACAGCTTTTGCATTTGTCTTTGTCAGCTTTGTCGGCGTCGTTCCCGCACTCGTTGGTTTTCGAGAATGGAGCTCATAAACGGCGAGAAGAGCTAGTACAACACCAGTCGTGTTGTATCCTCCGGATTGTGAATCCACGAACGGCCAGACTGTCAGACCGTAAGTTACCTCCAACCAAGCACGAGTTGGCACACACTGGGATTATTAGAATGGTTGGCGTGTTTCGAAAGCGAAGACAGAAGAAGGCCTAAGCCGATTACTTTTCGCACCCGTGTCAGCGGCATACGGACATCAGATATGCAAGAAAAGGGCTCACAAATACTTTGATACTCTACATCAATTGCAGTCCAGCTGGTAACCTGTGTAATTACCACCACAGCGTTGGCGAAGAACACAAGCCCCAATCGATACACTGGCTTGTCGAATACGAAGGCAGCTAAGCCAAGCAGTGAGAGGAGATGTAATGTAGTTGATCCATCGCGAGACTTTGCCCATGAAAGAAACGGGGTCACCGTGAAGAGGAAGGGCGACAGCGTACTCAGCAGCGCCAATTCATGTCCAGAGATCCCGAGTTCCCAAACAGAAAAATAGAAGAGTGTGGGTATGAGGGAGGTGAAGATGGACCAAAATACGTAGGCTACGTTCATCGGTTTGGATTGTTCTTTGAACAACTGTGATACTTACATAGATACACCGACGACACGAACGGCAGAACAGATTTCACGATGGGCGGAATTTCCAGCGCGAATAAGAAATTGAGGGATTTCTTCTTCTCTTTGGAAGCCACCTCGGTTGCGACAAGTTTTTTTACGGCCTTAGGCTCTACAGCTAATTCCGTAGGTTCGGTAGTTTCGGTTTTGGGTTTGGTGCTGGTGAGGTCAGGGTCGAAAAAGGCTATGATGCAAGATGATACTCACCCGCCGTCCACGCTTTTTTCAACTGTGGCTGAACTGTCTCCTATAAAGATCTGAAGAGCAGAAGGAGGAGGAGCTACTGAAAATAGCGACACGCGCACCTGGAGATCAGCAAACCGAAACTCATCCTCGGTGAGCGAATCAAACAGAAGGTCAAAGCAAATCAAACCCCACTCCGCAAAGCTATAATGCGTGTAGGCTCCCGGAATGGAATGTACTTTGTGTTGAATGTAGAAATAGACGAGAGGTATTATGGTGAAAAAGAAGCTAAGGTTTGAGTGGTGAGATGAGAAGAGGGAACTGAAGTCGGTGGTCTCACGCTGATGCAACAGCAACACTGCGCACACAGTGAGCACCATTCATAGGGCAACAACTCTGATACCGACCGTTTTGTGTAGCTTTGAAGACCGCCCACGCAGACAATGCTCCCAAACATGTAGGGTATGGTCAAGACCATATACGAAATCATGAAAAAGTCGTGCAAGTCATGGTCGTCGCTGGAGGTGATGTAGACCCATCCAGCGCATGTAACAGTTCTTAAAACACCAGAGATAAATACGGCGACTGGAATTTTTGAATCCCAAGCCCGTGAATGCACGAGATACTGGAGTAGCACCAGACCGATGCGGGGTCCTGACACAAGGATAAGTGAAGCCCCGCTATACGCGAGATTTAGAATACAAACCAGACGTAAATGCAATGAGGATCTGGAAGAATTCTCAGGGTACCAGTCTCCGACAGCTGCACTGACGGACCTGGAATAAATTTCTCTCCGGGTACCAATCACCGACAGTAGCAGAGACGGAAGGAAAATATTCATCGGGATACTCAGCAACGGCGTTTTTGACAATTTTCTTGTAGTGGTAGAGTAGGCCGACGATCAGTGCACAACTGAAGGCCCCCGAAGCGAGCACAGTGTGCGCCCGAGCCACGTAGGCGGCTGGTAATGTCAGTCGGGACATGGAGTGGATTTGTCGGCCGACTCGGAACAGTGTGAGAGGACCCCGGCCTATACGGTTTTAGGTCCGATCCTGGTGCGGACGGATTTGGCCCGAAAATGGCCTTGTGGTCCGATCCAGATGCGGACGATTTTGGGCGAAAAGAGCGAAAGCTCCGATCCTACTTGCGGACGAGGTTGGACTGTCGGAAACCATGTCCGATCCGTATGCGTACACCTGGGGCCAAAAAAAAAATCAGAAAACGAACCTCAGACGGATAAGAGCTTCAGTTTGAAAAAAGTTCCAAGAAATCCCGCGATTTGACCCAAAAAGAGCCTGTCGTAGATGAAAGTCCGATCCGCGATGCGCACGAAATCGGACAAAAAATGTGCTCCGGGTTCACAATGCGCACAGAAATGGACGGAAAACGGAAGTACGGAACCGGCCGAAATGGCGGTTTTCGGATCGGACCTCTAACCGCATAGGCCGGGGTCCTAGTGTGAGTGTAGCCTGAAAGTCGCACGTGCAGCACAGCAGCGAACAATCCAACTGCGGCCACATTCTCTTTCTTTCTTACTCTCAGCTACGACAACCTTTTACTAGTGCCTCATACTTAGCCACCCGGAGAAATGTCTCTCCAAGTTAATCTCTCCAGCAGGGACATTAACGATGCATATCTGAATGTCCTCAACTCGCGCGGCATTGACTGGGCACTTTTCACCTACGAGGGTGGAACGAACGATCTCAAAGTTCAATCCACCGGTGATGGCGGTCTCGAAGAGCTGGAGGAAGAATTCTCTGACGGAAGGTTAGCACCTCTGGCATAATTCATGACGATCATTCCTAACCGTTACTCAGGATTCAATACGCTTTCGCCCGAGTGCTGGATCCAAATGTGCGCTCAAATCGATTCGCCTATTTCCTAGCTGACCCGATGAAACAGAGCAAGCTTCCCAAGTTCGTTCAGATCAACTGGTGTGGCGATGGAGTCCCCGAGCAAAAGAAAGGGCTCTTCCATACCCATGCGAATGCAGTCGCGAGTTATCTGCGTGGAACTCACGTACGTTCATTCATGTTGAGGTGTTTTTGGTTCTCATCTGACCATAGGTGGTGCTCAACGCGAGAAACGAGGTATGTCCTACTCGTCGCCGCTGTGCACAATCTGAAGATCATTCAGACGGATGTGACTCCCGCCCTGATCATGTCCCGCGTTGAAGCCGCTTCTGGTGCCAATTATTCAACACATAAAGAGACCGCACGCAAGTTTGAGCCGATCGCGCCTGTAGGCACCAACTACACGCCCATAGGCAAACCGGACATTACCACCCTCCGCAAAGGCCCCACCCCCGCCAATACCGCGCCTCCTCCGCCGACAGCCCCTCGCCCGGGCTTTACAGCCCCAAAACCTGCGGCGTCGGCAGCATCGCTTTATGGTCGGTCTGTCGACAAGAGGACAACGGCGCAGGAGGATGAATGGCCCGAGGAAACCCCAGCGGCAGCTGCGCCAGCGCCTCCTCCCCCACCCCCTGCTACGTCGCGTCCACCGGTATTGCCCACTTCTTCTCGTCCGACATTCGCTGCGACTGTAAGCTGGTTTCCTTATTCTTTTCTTCGCGCACCAACTAACATATCACAGACGCCCACTCGCGCGGCGGCCCCTGCGCCTGCTCCAGTCGCTGCATCGAACGTCCCCACCAAACCCGCGGAGGATGACCGCATCGCGCCCGTTGGCACCGCGTACACGCCCGTTGCTCTGCCCGCGCCAAAGAAGCTCAAGAATCCCTTCGCTGCGTTTGAGCAGCAAACACAGGCGCCACCTGCCGCTGCCCCGGCTCCGAGCGGCGGGAAGAAGCTTACATGGACCGAGCGCCAGGCCGCAGCGAAGAAGCTCGCCGAGGAGGAAGAGGCACAGAGCCGCGGTGCCGCATTCCAACCCCCAGCAGCCGCACCGGTGTTCAAGTCTAGTGCACCGGCGTTTGGGAGGCCCACACCCGCGCAGAGTACGCCCCGGAACTTTGGATCGGCGCCCGTGGCCAGCCCTGCGCAGGCTGCTCCGCCTCCGCCTCCCCCACCGCCTGCCCCTGTGCCTGTGCCCGAACCCGAATGGGAGAACGAGCAGGAGGAAGAGGAGGAATACGCAGTGAGTGATCTGCAATGCATCTCTGGTCCCACTCATCTCTATTCAGCCGCCCCCGCCCCCGCCCCCACCTCCGCCACCCCCACCCCCACCGGCTCCGCCTGCCCCGCAGGCCGAGGCGCCTCCCCCTCCCCCTCCCCCGCCGCCACCGCCACCGCCACCCGCACGCGAGCCCTCGCCGGAGCCAGAGCCCGTCCATGTTCAGCCCCCCGCGCCTGCGCCCGCCGCCGCGACCACCGGTCAGGGTCTTTGCGCCGTGGTGTTGTACGATTACGAAGCTACCGAGGATAACGAGATGGACTTGGCAGAAGGGGAACTCATTGAACAGGTTGAGGAGATAGACGAGGGTTGGTGGAGCGGCGTCGGGCCTGGTGGAAAGAGCGGATTATTCCCTGGTACGCATTCCGTATTTAACAACACCGCAATCATGCCGATGCTGGCTACGTTAGCGAACTACGTTGAGCTCGTCGAGGGCGGACAGCAGGAGCCCGAGCCAGAGCCAGAGGCCGCGCCTCCACCTCCACCACCACCACCACCACCACCGCCACCTCCCGTTAGTTCCGATGTACATATATAAACAATTTAACCCCCAACTGACCATCATATAGCCTGCCGCTCCCGCTGCGCCTCCGCCTCCACCGCGTGCGCCGAGCCCTGAACCAGTCGCGGACCAAGGCGTCACGGCCGTGGCTCTGTACGAGTGCGTCTTCCCTGGGCTTTCTCGCCTATAATGTATATTAACCATGGTTTCAGCTACGATGCGGCCGAGGACAACGAGATTTCATTCAAAGAGGGCGACGTGATCGTCGAGATTGAGGCGGCATCCGACGACTGGTGGCAGGGGAAGGATACGGCTGGAAATATCGGTTTGTTCCCTGGTAAGTTCCCTCTAGGGTCACTTCCGATGGTATATTGATTTTATTTCCTGCAGCTAATTACGTGGAGGTGCAAGAGTAAAGTAAATTGCTACGGAGTAAATAGGAAAGAGAACGTCGTGTTGTATGCATTCGAACGCAAATGGCTCTTTGATAGGTTTAAATAATTGAAGATTTCGGACCAATGGATGCATTTCTACGACTGGTTTGTTGAGACGTTACGTTACATACATACAGGTTGAATACATTTCTTTCTTTGCTAAAATTCCTCCAATCGAACGCATCTAGTTCGCCTCGACGAATGCACGGTACACAGTTAACTTAGATGCACTTGAGAACGTTATGTTGGTGTCTGCGCCGATGAAAAACACCTCCCCCTGTCCGATCTCCAATCCATTTGAACCGTTGGTCCAATTAACGGATCCAGAACCTTCCGTCACGATGGCAATACTCGGGCCCGCAACCGCGGGGTGCGCCTCCTTGGCGCCGGCACTCAACACCACCTGCACAACGGAGAATTCGGGGATGGGTGGGTCGTAGAGGGTACTCGCTGTGGAGTTCCCGAACGGCGCGGGGAACACGACATGCTTGGTCGGCGCCGCCGCCTCATACGTCAGGCCCGAAACAAGATTCGGGATGTCTCGCAGTTTGGGGGTGAGCCCAGCCCGTATGACGTTGTCGGAGTTGGCCATGCATTCCATTATATCTGCACACAAGCGTTGGCGTAGCTCCGCGTACCTATGAAAGGGGACGTACCACCCGAGATGTATGCATGGGGCTCGCCTGCACCGAGGAAGATCGCCTCGCCAGGTTTGAGGTGGACGTAATTCAGCAGGAATGCACAAAATATTCCGATGTCGCCGGGAAATTGAGAGTCGAGGCGTAACACCAGTTCGACGATTTCCGGGGACTCTCCCTCGGCCTTGGCACCGCCAGCCTTGTATCTGGCTACAAGAAGGTCGAGCTGCGTTTTCACTTGCACTTCATCGGCCGTCATCAGCGCCGCAAAAAGGTTTTTGAGAGCAACCTTTTCTGCGGCACCAGTGGGAGTGGTAGATGAAGCACAGACCAAAAACTCAGCTGCGATCGCGCTGGGGATGAGAGCACTAAGCTCGCTGGTTGTGCGGAGGTATGTTGCGATCCTCGGAAGGGAAAGAAAGCCGCAGAGTGCAGCAAATGGTGTCAATGCGAGAGCCATTTCGGGCTTGTGATTTGCGTCTAAGGTGCATTAGATCGATGAAGGTTGATGAGGGAATGCACTCACCCTTGTAGATGTCGGGCTGTTGAGCAAACAGAACCTCGGCCGTTTGCTTATCTGGATGAGTTTGTATACTGAGTGCCTTCTCGATGGCAAGCACTTTGAATAAGAATGGGAGGTTTCCGTTGGAAGCATTGAATCGCTCAGCGACGCGCTTTCCTATGAGCTCTGGATGGGCTGCCAGATGTTCCGACAGCACCGTGTTTGAGTCCAGAAGATGGGAGGGAGATTTGGGATGGGTTCCCATCCACAGCTACTTATGGTCAGCGCCGATATGCAGAGTGGGCACCCGCTTTACCTCGGCATAAGGCGAGGTCTCTTCCAGAGTAAATCCAGGAATTTTCGATGCCGCTGCAAACTGCGCGACTTTGGAACTGGTGCCGATTTTGCCCCAGTCATATTTCTGAGTAGTGGGAACGATTTTGAACACGGAAGACGTGGACATGGCCAGCGCAAAGGTGGTAGTCGATGATACAAAGCAAATCCGTGATTTGTCCCAATGCGGTAACGCAGCCTGTCTGCTCCCACCACCAACTTTCTCTGCACGCTCGCACTCTCATGGCTGACCGCTCTCGACGCGAGAAAAAGTCCAAACTCGATAAGCTTGCAGAGTATAAACGCGCAAGGGAGGGTGGAGGACGCGTTAGAAAGGTCAGAAACGCGTCGCGTCGTCTGCCACTTTCCCCTTTCATTGACGCGATGCGCGTGTAGGAAGAGGACGCGGAGATCTACGACGAGGTCACAGAGGACCAATACAGAAGCATCGTCCGCGGGAGACTCCAGCAGGATGATTTCGTCGAGGATGATGGTGTTGGAGGGTATGTCGACAATGGCATGGAGGAAGATTGGGGTGGTGCTGGAGAGGAGGAGGGTGATTCAGACGAGGAAGAGGATTACAAAAAGAAGAAGAAAGGTGAGCAGCACTGATGCTATCTCTGCTTTTGCCTTCCAATCTTGGCTACAGGCAAGAACACGTCGGCAAAATCCAAGCCCAAAGCACCACCGCCCGTAAAACCTTCCATCAGCGCGTATCGCCCGGTGGTTTCTAAAGAACAGGAAGATGATTTCATGGCATCACTCATGGGTGAATTGGACGCAGCTCCTGTTGAGCTTCCCCCTGCTCCCAAATCGCGGAAACGGAAACCCTCGCCGTCATACCGACCCGCTCGCTCCTACGCAGACACCTCTTCTGACGGTCCCATTGACCACGTTGCCTCAAGTGACGATCTTGACTTTAGCCCGCAGAAAAAGATCAAGACAAACGACGGCGGTGTAACCCCCGCAGCTGACCGTTTCTCGCATCTGGGCGTGCAGAGCGGTTCCGACGACTTTGATACCTCGGGTTACGAAGATGTTGACATGGATTCCTTCATGGCTGACGATCTTGATATCGAATCAGGCCATCTTATGCAGGTGGACGAAATGAAGGTGGCAGAAGTGACGAACGAGGCCAAAAAAGAAGATACTGGCCCTGCCTGGTTGTCTATCTACGACTCGCTTGCTGTCAGTGCCCCTGATGACGTTCTTGGACCCCTTGCAGCCTCTTCGTCGACGAACTCGAGTAACATATCCGCTCTGGAGCCGGATGGCTCTCTTCGGTTCTTCTGGCTTGAATACTTGGAGAATGAGGGCCGCCTCTATTTCGTCGGCAAACTGAAGGATAAGATTACCAACACCTGGGTATCTTGTTGCCTTACTGTTGAAAACATCCAACGAAACGTTTTTGTCTTGCCACGCACCAAGCCGGACGAATTCGGGGACGTACCCGATTTGCAAGATGTCTACAACGATGTCGACATGCTCCGCAAGAAGGCCGGAATCAAGTCATGGAAGGCTAAATTTGTTAAGCGCAACTACGCCTTTGGTGAGAGCGATGTGCCGCGAGAGGAGACTCAGTGGCTCAAAGTTGTGTACGGATTCAACGGCAAGTCTCCATGTCTCATTCACCCGTCTTTGCTGATTGATTTCTCCAGAACCGCAACTGCCCATGACCGACGCCAACCCCAGCCCCAACATCGCTAGGATATTTGGGACAAACACCAGCGCATTCGAGCTTCTCGTACTCAAACGAAAGATTATGGGTCCGTGTTGGCTCGAAATAAAAAATCCAAAAGTAGAGAACAAGAGTGTGAGTATTTGTTGCTTCGTTTGTAGTAGCGGCTTTATTCACCCTGATCTAGTTTTCTTGGTGCAAACTCGAGGTTACGGTGTCGGATGCCAAGGATATAAATCCTTTGGCCAAGACGGAAAATGAGCCGGAAAAGGATATGCCTCCGCTGACGGTGATGAGTCTGAGTGTTCGCACGATCGTAAACCACCAAGAAAATAAACGAGAGGTTGTTTGTGTTACAGCCAGAACGTGGCACAACAGTAAGACTTTTCCCTTATAAACGTAACCTTTCTTTGACCGATCCGCCCAGTGATCATTGACGATCCGAAGCCTCCAGAAGAGCTCCGATGCACCGTTCAAACCTTTGTGCGGCCTCTTGACAAGTTTCCGCCGAATTTTGAGACGCAAGCAATGGCCAACGGCAAAGGCGCCATCTCCGCTGTGAAGAACGAGCGAATGCTGCTTAGCAGCCTCCTCAGTATGTCCGATTCGTGCAAGCATTGTCACACCTCAACTCTCTTCAGATGGCATTTACAGAGCAGATCCCGACGTGATCGTTGGTCACGATTTCTTGGGCGCGTCGCTGGACGTTCTGCTGCATCGCATGAGAGAATTGAAGGCTGACCACTGGTCACGATTGGGCCGTTTTCGGCGCTCCAAATGGCCCGGGATCGGAAAACAGGGGTCAAATCTGAAGTTCCTTAATGGGCGGATGTTGTGCGACCTCGCCAGCGACGGTGCCAAGGTACGACTCGAGTTCTCTTTTCGGGGCCAAATGCTTATCCAAAACAGTCCATGATCTCATCCACTACATGGTCTTTGACGGAGATGTGCAAGACGCATCTGAAACTTAACCGAGAAGATATTGACCCCGACGAGACAGCCAGCTATTTCGACGGCTCTGTTAGCTCGCCCGAGCGTTTGCTGACCTTCGTTCGCCTTTGCGAACTCGATGCTCATTACCACATGGCTATCGCTTCCAAGGTGCAAATCTTACCGCTGACTAAGCAACTCACAAACCTTGCTGGGAATTCTTGGTAACGGGTTCTTTTGTTTTATTCTTCGCATTTACTCAGTCATCTCTGCGCAGGAACAAAACCTTGAATGGAGGACGCGCAGAGCGGAACGAATACATTCTTCTTCACGAATTTCACCGGCTCAAATATATTTGTCCAGACAAGACATGGGGAAAGAAGTCAAAGCCAGAGCCCGTCCTTGAGGATGAAGATGGTAAACCGACCAAGAAGAAGCGCGACAAGTACAAGGGTGGTCTTGTGTTTGAGCCCAAGAGAGGGTTGTGGGACAAGTACATCCTCGTAATGGACTTCAATTCGCTCTATCCTAGCATCATCCAAGAGTACAACATCGATTTTACTACTGTGAACGTTGACGAGGAGCTTGTGCGTCCCAGTTATCCTGCTTGTATTCGCTGGTCTCATTCCGTTTAGAACGAGGAGGGCGAGGAGAAGATCCCCGAACCACCTGCCAACAATATCGCTCAGGGCGTCTTGCCGCGTTTGATCGCGACCCTTGTCAGTCGTCGCCGCATGGTCAAATCGTTAATGAAGGACCGGTCAACGTCCCCTGCCAAGCTCCTACAGGTATTGTATTTCTATCCGTACCGCTTCATTCGCTGAAACCGCCGGCTACCCTAGTACGATATAAGGCAACAGGCACTCAAACTGACTGCCAATAGTATGTACGGGTGTCTTGGTTTCGAATACTCTCGGTTTTACGCTCGGCCTCTTGCTGCCCTCACGACCTTCAAGGGCCGTGAGATCCTGACCCATACTCGAGAACTAGCAGAAAGCTTGGAACTTGACGTGAGTCCAATTTACAAGGGTAACGCTTGCTCTAACTCGTCCTAATTATCCAGGTTGTCTACGGAGACACTGACTCCGTGTTTGTGAACACCAACGTCACCGAGCTTGACAAGGCGCTCAAGATATCAAACGACTTTAAGAAAGCTGTCAATGAGCAATACCGGCTCCTCGAGATTGACTTGGACGGCATCTTCCAGCGTCTATTACTTCTGCAGAAAAAAAAGTACGCTGCCCTCAAAGTGGAGGAAGGAACAAGGACGTCCACGGAAGTGAAGGGACTCGACATGAAGCGTCGAGAATACTGCAATTTGTCCAAGAACGTATCACAGTGCGTAGTGTCTATCGGTGGTCCGGCCATGTCTCACAGCACTGCAGGTACGTTTTGGAGCAGATTCTTTCAGGTGACGCAACGGAAGATGTGGTTCAGCACATCCACGACTACCTAACTGCCGTCGGCCAAAATGTCCGCGAAGGCAAGGTCAAGCTTGCTGATTTCACTATCCATAAGGTCTGTTCTCATTTACAGTGATCGAGCGAAGCGCGCTCATGTAGAAACTCAGCGTTTGGGCAAAAACCCTGAGGATTATCCGGATGCGAAATCTCAGCCCCATGTTCAGGTCGCTCTACGCATGAAGCTTCGAGGCGGGGATGCAAGACTTGGTGACGTTATTCCTTACGTCTTTTGTCTCTCGGAAGGCGAGGAAACCGCCAAAACCGCCCAGGCGGACAGAGCCAAGCACCCTGAGCAGGAATTCAAGAAGGCCGGCTCTGAGCTAAAACTCGGTACGCAATACTTTCTTTGTCGAAATTAGTTTCCCTTCCTGAATATTTCTGCTTTACAGACTTTGAGCATTACTTGGGCCATCAAGTTCTTCCACCGATCGAGCGATTGTGTGAGCCCATCGAGGGCACCGATCGCGCTCGTTTAGCGGAGTGTCTGGGTGCGTGATAGAGTTACAGGAACTGAAACTTTGTTTAATCCGCTTATCTTAAGGTTTGGATCCTGCGCGCTACCGGGCGTCCAACTCAGCCTCGGCAGATGAACCAAGTTTCTCATCCCTCGACTCGCAGATGTCCGACAGCCAGCGGTTCAAGGATGCCTCTCCTTTCGTTGTCCGGTGCCGACGTTGCAGCGGACAACTGCCCTTTGCCCCGATCCACGACCGAGATGTAAGGTTTTGCGGGCCCCTCTTTGCCCACCCTGACCCTTTTTTCAGCGTTCCATTATAACACCAGAAGGCCCGGCTTGTCCCGCCTGCAAATCAGCGATAAGCGCAGGCAGCTTGCAAGTGCAGCTCGAGACGCAGATCCGGGAACAAATCGCGCTGTATTATGAGGGGTGGACGGTGTGTGATGACCCGACGTGCGGCCAGCGGACGCGCAAAATGGGTGTCTGGGGCCGCCGGTGTCTTCAAAAAAACTGTAGGGGAAAGGTTGCATTCGAGGTGCGTTCTTTGGCAGTCTTAGTTTCCCTTGATTGAGCCTCTTGCAGTATTCTGATGCACGGCTGTATAATCAGCTGCGCTTCTACTCTTCCCTGTTTAATGCAGAGAAGGCGCTCAAAGCCACTGTGGTTCTACGCATACAGGTGTGTTGTTGAAGAACTTGGATTCCGTGCCGCGGCTCATGTCTTGCAGATGCTGTCAGCGCGATCATCTCGAACAACCTCGGCTTCTTGCAGGCCATGACGTCCTGCGTAGAGCGCTATCTAGACCAGTCTGCCCGCCGCTGGGTGGAACTGAGCACCATTTTCTCGTTCATGAATGTGTAACTTGTTGTTGTACCGTGTAATCAATGTATGTTGTCGGATTTAAACCATACTTCAAGCTTGAGCTTTGCTTGAGCTAGGCTGCGGGTGAAGATTCGAAGAAGCGACCAAAAAGCTGCCGATCATTTTTAATTATATAGCTTGATCGCTCTTTCTCTCCCCTTCCACCATGGATTCCTCCTCCATGTACGCTAGCTCCGATTCCTACATGTTCGTCCCCGTCATATCGCCCCCGACACCAGCCAGCTCGCCCAAGCCGACAACCGACGCATTTCCACCCGTAGTGTTGCCACAAAACCCCGCTCTACGCCAGCAATACCTGGCATCTCTGCTGCACTCTCTAACACCCGGAGAGCTTCTCTTCGTCTCCACAACGATTGCACCGCTCCTCAAGCGCGATTTCATCGCCGATCTGCCCATAGAACTCGCCTTGATCGTCCTGGGCTTCGTCGACGAACCTCGAACGCTCGCACGAGCCAGCCGGGTCAGCCGTCGCTGGAAATCCCTCGTCGCCGATGAATCCCTCTGGCGGGGCATGTGCATGCGCATCGGCTTCAGCAGTCGAGAACCGAACAACTCATTTATGGACGTTCCGGGCGATTATGAAGACGAGCCGTTGGAGGAAATGGAGCAGTTTGCGCCGTATCCCATGGATCCCCCACAACAGTGGCTAGCAGCAAAGAAACGGAGAGCCAAACCGCCCGTGGTGCCATCCATGGGGCAGTTGTCGCTCTCATTCTCGTATTATCTGCATTTCAAGCAGTCGTACAGTACTAGTATGTCGTGATACTCTCGCCTTCCCTTTCCTCTGTCTAACGACCTTGCAGTGATGAACTGGAAGCACGGGGGTACTCTTCTTCGTACACATCGCATGGCCCCGACACCCGCTCCTCCAAGTGGCGGCGCTCTCAATTCAATCGATGTCATCACCTCCGTTGCGCTCGACAAAGACTGGGTTGTTGTTGGTCTCGCCAACAGCAAGATCCATGTATTCAGCAGTCGCACAGGCGTCCTTGCGCGCACTCTGGTCGGTCACGAATCGGGGGTGTGGGGCGTCTGTCTCGTCGGTCGCGGCGGCTCCTGGGTTGGCGAGCGGCCCAACACGGCTGGCGGGGACCCTGTCCCGCCAATGTGGCATATACCGTTAGGACTCAACCTTCCGGTTGGGGAAACAGCGCCGGTGCCATTCCCAGGCAAGCGCAGCTCACCATGCTCCACGTCCGACGGATGGGGCCAGCCGAATTCGCTTGTCGTGAGTGGCGGCTGTGACAAAATGTTGCGTGTCTGGGATGTGCGATCCGGATATCCGATTCATGTGCTAGCAGGGCACACGTCGACCATTCGGTGCTTGAAGATGTTACATAACCGCCCGATAGCGGTCACCGGCTCGCGCGATTCGACGTTGAGGGTATGGGACGTTCAGCGCGGTCGGCTCATCCGGACCATGTCGGGGCACACAGGGAGCGTACGCTGTCTGGACGTCTGCGGGAACAAGGCCGTGAGCGGAAGCTACGACGCCACATGTCGCCTATGGAACATCGACAGCGGCGAATGTGTCCATGTCCTCCGAGGGCACTTTCACCAGATATATTCCGTCGCTTTCGATGGTGTCAGGATCGCCTCTGGTGGGCTGGATACAACCGTCCGCGTTTGGGATGCCCTTTCCGGGTACGTTCAACATTTGCCGCATCTACACTCCGCTTACTCGTTTGCAGTGAATGCCTCGCCCTCTTACAAGGCCATACCGCCCTCGTATGCCAACTGCAGCTCTCGCCCTCCCTCCCATTCACACCTCACCCGGACCCCATTCTTGTCACCGGTGGCTCTGACGGTCGTGTGATCACATTCTCGCTGTCGACCTATACATCGCTGCATCGCATCGCCGCGCACGACTCATCTGTGACGTCGCTGCAGTTTGACGCGCGCTGGCTTGTCACCGCGGGAAATGACGGACGGGTGCGCCTCTGGGATATCACGACCGGCTTGTACGTGCGTGAGCTGAGCCAAGCCGGAGAGAGCGTGTGGAAGGTGTGCTTCGGCGGGGCCAGTGAAGACGCGGAAATGGGCCTCGGCGCAAGCACTGGGGATGCACTTGACGGGCACGATGGTGGGGGAGATGTCATCGCGATCATGTGCAAACGCGGGGGGAAGAGTGTCATGGAGATATGGAGTTTCCGACCTCAGGACATGGTGCGTCGTGCAGTGGCTTCATAGTTGATGATTTCTCTCGATTTCTGTTGGTTCCTGTTGTATCCTTCTCATACCGAGCTGTAGCATTAATCCTTTATATCCATATCTCTTCCTCCAATGCATTCTGGATTTTGTAACATTTTTGTTCTGCCGCGAGTTGAGAGCGGAGCCAGCCGGGTACCCACTGATCGGCACGATATCCGACATCTCCGACTCTCTCCGGTGGCCTGTTCAACCTCGCCTTTGTCCAGGCAGTGTTATCCCATTTCCTCCATACATCTACAGATATAACTGGATGTCAACCATTCGGCAGCGATATCAAGAAGCAGAAGCCAACTCTGTATCTCTGCCCACGCTGCAGTTTGCCAACTTAGTCATGCTCCTGGACGCTATCTTCAAACTCACACCCACCCATCTCTCCTCTCATTCTCCCATTATATTCAACGATGCCTGAATTTACCGCACTGTCCGAGCTAGGAGGCTGGATCCATGGCCTCTTGGGCACCAGTCTATTAGACTTGCCTGCTCCCACACTGACAGCCACGTCGTTCCTGCTTCTTTGCTGTCCTGTTCTTTTCTTGGTTGTGCTTTCCAGACTTCGAAAACCTGCTGTATTAATAGTGCCAAGCAGCACTCCTGCGAAAGCCAAGCAGCGTGAATTTGGAGGCGAGTAGTATAAACTCCCTCCCATTCTGTCAAAAAAGTTAAAACACACCACAGAATGGACCCCTCGGTCGTTCGAGTACCCCGACTTTGACGCATCACCGCACGCGCTGAATGATATCAAACCCCCCTTGTACCGGCCGTTTAGGTGGGGTGAATATCAGTACGTGGTCGTTACCCTTATCGTCCCTCTGTCTTTCTCATAAGTCTGCAGTGTGACTATGGGTATTCGCAACATGCAATGGGAGGAGTGGATAGAGGTATGATCGACGCGTTGGATTAGCCTGTGCTGAACGCGTCTTAGCTTGATGATCAGTTCGAAAGGTATTATCGCATTCGGAAGGATCGCATTGAACGCAAGGGACGGGAACTGGTACGGGTACTACCGCCATCCGTCCGTGAACATGATGGTGAAGACGGGCCCGTGCGGATCAGAGGAGGGGCTGCCGCTGGTGAGAAAGTTTACTGCTGGTATTGACTAGTCACATTCTGATGCCTCAAGTTCAGCGATTGAACTGGCGCACGAATTGGCCGAATATCTCTCCCGGCGCTACCCCACGGCGTTCCAAATTACCCGGCACACCAAGTCCGCCTCCCTCGCTAAATATCCGGCCGGGTGGGGTGGTGCGACACCAGTCAAGAGTGTGCGCGTTGTGCCCATGCAAGAGCAGTTCGACCTGCCCATGCCTCTTCCTTTGACCTACGATCCCTCTGACGAAAAGATGGACCTCGTGCAGCAAGGAGAGGATGCGATGCGCATAGCTGGGTTTCTTGTTCAAGATGATCTGGCTCTGATGGTGGAAGGCTCGAATGGAGGTTATTATTTCCAAGCTGGGGCCATTGTTGTACCAGGTATGCATTGTTTTCAACTCAACTCATTTGGGCTAATTACCGACGTGAAGGCTTTTGGCGCATGAAGGACAAGCTCGGGATGAGGCTAGACGAGATACACCTCAGCGGCAAAGTTCCCCAATGTTCGCATTACATCACTTGTATGCAAAGTCAGGACTAATATCTCCAGAGTAGACCAAGAAAAATTGCATTTATCCTTCGAACGCTTCTTCCGCAGATTGCCTGTCGACAAGCCAGTGGCTCGCAATAACTACTTTGTTCAGGTCTCCCCACCTGCATCCGCTACCCCTTCGGTCGATCCTGACGAACTAGCCTGGGGCGAGAACGTCTTGGGGCCGGAAGACGAGTTTGGTGGATCAAAGGCCTCGTCGGGCGATCCGCCAGTCCTTGTTGTCTCACCGCAAACTCTACGACTTCGCACGGAGCGACAGACGCTACGTCGGCTGCCCCGTAGCGGAGCCGTGGTTTTCACGATCCGCACCTATCTTGTGCCCGTGGAAGAATTGGCGCGCGAGCCGGGGGTTGCGGCGCGATTTGCGAGCGCAGTACGGAGCTGGCCCGAAGGGGTCAGGGAATACAAAGGCGAGCATCGGTATGGCGACGTATTGGTGCAATATCTGGAGGAGATGGCGAAGCGGGAGCCCATTGAAGTAGCGAAGCCGTATCCCTTCTGAACCCTGCATTGTTTTTATCCACGGGTGTCATTGTGTAGACCGGGACGCGAAGTGTATATAAGGAAGGAATGGAACGCATGCATGTATACCATTTCACGAGACCTTTGAGAAAGTCCGGGCCGCTTGAAGTTGCGCGTTTCCAGTTGCAGAGGTCGGTCATTAACATGTACCATAGAATCTCTCTGCCCTTGTGAAGAAAAATACAGATGCCGGTCGCAGCGAGAATCCATGGAATGGGGTCTGGAGGGTCACACTGTTAAATAAGCTCCGTCTGGGGTACCAAGCCGCCAGATAGTCAGACAAGTAGCGTCGATTGCAAGGGGTGCATAGACTACCACAGCGAGGACAGCAGGACTCCGGAGCAGGTGACAGCATTAAAAAGATGTATGATGTGCTTATGTAAGGCACGTCTTTTTTCAGTATGTACTCTTTTTCCGCTCACAGCAGACATACGCACATATTCACATCTGCTCACACAAACTTTGGAACAGCTGAGTCTGACGAGTCTCGCAAATGCTCAAATACTCTGCCCCATGGGGGGGTCTGCGGAAGACCACCGAAATTTACCAATCCCACCCATTTTGATCATGATATCATTTATCATCCTTGGCAAATGCCATTGGGCTTCCTGTGTGCATGTTTTCCCCCACCGGGCGTCCACCCGCATGGTATAAGAGTGCTTACACACGCTCGAGGGTTTATAAGTCGGATACTCCACGAGTTCACTCAAAGTATCCCAGTCATGAAGCTCTTGGTCTGCCTTTCCGTTTTGACTGCTGTTCACGCCGCTATCGTTCCCGCCGTTGACCCGATAGCTCACTTCCACTCCACCGGTGCTACTGCCAAGCCGAAGGGCAATAATGTCACCATTAATGGGGTTCTAACCTATGTCTCCTTGCCGAAGAAGAAGTATGACCCGACCATTGCACTTCTGTTACTGACCGGTGAGTATATGCTCCTGCCGACTTTCATTTTTACTCATCGAATGCAGATGTATTTGGGCTCCCGTCCCCGGATAATCTTGTGAGCTGCTTCTACTGGTGCATCGACTGAATGGAACATTCAACTACGCCATTCAGTTGCTCGTATGTGAAAGCCCTGTAGTCTGCTACGTTAAATTAACCTGCCCGGCAAGGCGGACGAATGGGCTGCAGCTGGTTTCCAGGTAGGTCTAACAGTCGCGCCTAAATCCCGCTTTAAACATGATATCAGACTTATGCGCCTGACTACCTGAATGGAGACGCCATCCCTCCCGACGGCGATTTCACAGAATGGCTGGTCAACCACGGCGAGGCACAGACGACCCCACCACTATTGGCTGTAAATTTGGCACCGCCGTGAACTGAGAGCAACAGACTGACTTTGTACAAGGTGATCAAGGCCCTCAAGGCGCATGGAGTCAAACAGATTGCAGTCACAGGTTAGTCTCCTCCCTCTGGCCAATTCGAAGACAGTTGTTCACACCTGTGCCACAGGTTACTGCTTTGGCGGTCAGTCTTATTGTCCCAGCTATCTTGTTTTGCGGCTTCTGAGCGTGTATAGGGCTCTACGCCACTCGGCTCGTTCAAAACAACACTGTAACGGTCGGTACCATGGCCCACCCATCGCTCCTCGGCGTCCCATCCGATTTCGACCTGATCAAGGGGGTGAGCAAACATGAACGGAAATTTCATGTCCTCAAAACTAAAATGAAATAACAGGTATCCCATGTTCCCGTCGAGATTAACAACGCAGAGCTAGATACTGGATTCACGCCTGCTGTTGCCGCTCAAACGGATGCGCTGATGGTTGGCCAATATGCCCCAGGATATTCGAGGAAACAGTTTGACGGAGTCGCGCATGGATTTGCAGTACGTTTCCCGCCGCCCCGATAAAAACATTAGTTGATCACAGATTCTTTTCCTCAGGTTAGGGCCAATGCCGTAAGCGGCCAGTTGTAGCAACGCTTTCTTTTTACTAACTCGTATATTATAGTCTGACCCAGTGCAAGTTGCGGCCAAACAGGGAGTATTCGACACGTCGTTGGCGTGGATCCAGGCTCATCTCAAGTAGTCGCATCTTCAATGTACACTAACGCAACAAGAGTACATGTTTCTCGAAATGAACATGAAAAGTTTTGCTATCAAAGTTGAGTTCGGTATATCGTGTTTCCTACCGGAGCAGTAGATAAAAAAAAAGGGATAAAAATCAATACTGAAACATCATTTGAACGTAATCATTATGGCTTGCGTAGCCAGGATGTCAATGCCGCTGGCCACTGTACCAGTTTCTGAAGTCGCAGTGCCACCCACGCGAGCGTTGCTGGTCTCATATGTTTGTCCACCCCATGTTAGGCCCGAACCATCGTCTGCATGGCTATTGGAGTGCGCATCAGTATAAGTACACAACCACAAGAATGCGTCGGTTCGTACCCAATAACTAGGCGTTTAACCGAGAACGTGGTGGGTTTGACACCACTGCCACTGAACGAGAGATCCAGATGGACACTGGTCCTGTTCGTTGCACCTGCGAGAAAGGCCAGAGAATTGATAAACACTGCCCTCTTCAATGCGCCTCCTTCGTAGAAGGCGTAGCCAGAAAGTCTCGTATTATTGATGGTTAGCTCCAATGCTTGGGTTTCTCCACTGTCGCCGATTGCTTCTGCAGCGATTATCGCCGCATAGTATTGGGGTTGAACATGCGGCTGCAGGGGGGTCGAGAGTGGTGATCCATCCAATGTCGAACGCGTCAGGACCGCAGGCTGGATCTACAATGCATACATAACTGTATAAGTGCCCAACAGTTGCCTTCGCAGAAGAAAAAAACTGGCCAGATTGTACTTGTAGCCAATGCCTTCGTGGAAAAACACTTTCGAGATACCTAGTTGTGATCTGAAAGAGGGTCAGAAAAGCAATAGTTGCTGCGTTCCGACCCGGCCGGAGATGCCGGCGTGATGGCGGCACTCTCTCGGCATCTCGGCCCAGGATCAGTCGAAATGCAGTTGTGTTTTGCTTACGCGAATAAGGCATAGTCCAACTTACGGTATCGAATGAGTGACTGTAAAATCTGTAAAGCATCCACTTACAGTCCAAAGTGCTGCTCCCGCTGTGTTTGAGACGCCCGGCGCCCCATGGCAGGCGTAGCTTCGTTGAGCAATAAGCCAGAGACTCTAGTGGGAAGGCAGATATTCACCTGTTGGTTTCGCCGAGAACGTAGTCCAGATTTTGATCTTGTGTCGCCTGAATGTCTGAGGAAAAACTACTCAAGTTCGATCTTATCGTGGATTTCGTCATCAGATCCTGTAAAAGACCGCCGTTCCCTGCACAGAAAGATCCCCTAGACACAGATTTTAATAATAAGGTAACTCTTGCACCGGGAACTCACGAATAGTGGTGCTGCGATACGGTGTTAATAAAACGACCAGGTTCCGATTTGAGAATGTTATTGGCGAAGATGCCCTGTGGCGAGAACCCTGACGAGGAATGACTCGAGTCGGCGAACGCCCCTCCCCAGATTCTTGTATCAGAGCCAGCGAGGTTGGCCGTCCGCGTCATGTTTGTCGCAAATGTGATCCATCTTCACAAGCTGATCAGAAAGCGGAAGAAGCGCTGGGAAAAATATTTACTCTGTCACATACTGCGATATCGAATAGTTGGAGGGACGCAATCCGTTGTTTTTGTACAAATCAGCTTCATTTCCCAACCTTGATAATCGGTGTTCATATCGGCGTTTTTGGGAAGAAAGAAGAAACGAATACTGACTCCAGGAAGTCAAGAGAGATGCCAGCATTTGTAAAAGCCGGAGAAGCGAAGGCCTTGATGATGGCTTGCGTTTCGAGGAAGACCGCCTGAATGGGCTTCAGGAAAAGTTGGTGCTAAGCAAGGGTACATACCGTGAGATTCTTTCCACCAAAATTGACGCCCCACGTCACGCCGGTCCCTGCGAACAGTACAAAATTTAGGTTGAAAGTAACATGGTGTAATAACTTGCCTGTGGGCAAAAACTTGGCGGCCTGTCGCCGTTTAATTCAGCCGATCCATAGATGGATATGAGACACTCACCTGATAAAACCCATTACCCGCGACAATGTTGGTCGCTTCCGGGTAAGGAACTGTTGTGGTAGGAGGTGGAAAGACCTGCTGAACAAAGGGAACCGACGCCGAGAACTGCGTGTGATCCTCAGAATCTGCACCTAAAATGATTTCTGAGCTAGAAAATTCATCGAGGGAAAAAATGTTGAAACCGATTCTGATGGTGGGGTTGGCTCCAGTCAAAGCAACTGGAAGATTTTTTCTCAGCGAGAAACCACGGATTGAAAAAAAAACCCAAACCAAGGTTATCAAGGGTGTTAAAAAAGAAGGAGTTTCGAGAGGTATTTCCAACCCAGTCCACCCATCCTGAGCAGGCATAAACGAGTGGAAAAGACCGACAAAAGTAATATTTACGGTCTTGTTCGATGGAAAGAGAAATCAAATTCCCCGAAACTGCAGGGGCGTCTCCGCCGGACAAGGGGATAGGAACCGCAACTCCAGATACGAGAGGTATGAGAGTAGCCCATAAAACATGCAACATCGTGCGTGCTGAGTAGAAACTGAGAGTGTGCGTTGAAAGCCTACCGCCTTAAATACATAGCCGGACGACCCCACGAGAGAAATGGCCGCATGGGGTGGCGGAAGCGGGGCCTGAACAATTAATTTCCCATTGCAGAGAGGAGATGGTCAGGCCAAGGCCGCCACAGTGGAAACGCAGAACCCAATTAAGGTTGCTCAGGGAGAATGGGTGGTGATTAAAACAGCGAGCATCCACGCCGACAATTAGAGCTCTCAAAAACGGACTCAGGGGAAGATGGACGCGAATAGACTGTAACTGAGTGGCGAATAAGGTGAAGAGGACCTTCAGAGGACCTATTTAGACTTTGAAGTGGACCGTGGAAGCATGTTGTCAGTGGACCAAGCGGACAATAGCACGGGTCATGTGATTCGCACCTCTTCTACCTTGACGTCCAATTAACATGGGTCTCTTGCTGTCCCTGCCCTTGGCCGGTGGCCTAGGCACTGTAGCTACATCATGCTTTGCGGGCGTAGCATTCTGTTTTACTTCGACAGCAGGTGCACTTGACCCGACTGTCCGAGGATGTCTCTGACCATCCGCAGCCTCCATGTTCTTCAAGTCCTGCAACTGCAATTCTTCGATTGCTACCCGTGTCGGATTTGCTGTGCGACCATTCAAAACCTCATATATCTTGTTCTCACCCCCGGCCAGATAATATTCTCTCTCAACTCCATTCTAGCATGGATCATGAAAACGCAAATGGTCATAGAACTGATACAAAAGTGGAGCTACGATTATATCAAGATGGAATGTGCAAATGACAAGTGCTACGGGGTCCTTGCTGTGAGCTTGAACGGCACTGCTGTACTGCGGCTTGTCTGAGCAAATTTCCAGGTTCACCGCATATGCTTTGCGCTCGCTCTCTTCCATACCATTCTCAGTCTGTCGCTCATCGGTGTTAAGGACACCCGGGATAAACGAGCTGCCATTCAGAATGGGTGAGTCGTTCATCCGTCATTCGGCCTGTCATTGATGAGCGAGGCGTAGTTGGTGGGGCCCGAAAGTTCTCCTCTGGACCATACTAGTCGTCGGCTCCTTCTTTATCCCAAACCCCTTCTTTATATTCTGGGGCAACTACGTTTCGCTCATCGGGGCCACAGTCTTCATCCTGCTTGGTCTCGTTCTTCTCGTTGACTTCGCGCATACCTGGTCCGAAACCTGCCTAGAGAACTGGGAAAACTCCGACGCCTCCTCGAATCTCTGGCAATGGATTCTTATTGGCTCAACTGCGGCCATGTATATTTTTACCATCACTTTGACCGGCCTTCTGTTCGCGTATTTTGCAGGCTCGGGATGTACACTCAACCGGTTCTTCATCGCGTTCAACCTCACACTTTCGATCATCGTCACCATCATGTGCGTCCACCCGACCGTGCAGGAATACAACCCTCGCTCTGGCCTGGCTCAATCTGGAATGGTTGCCGCATATTGCACCTACCTTATCATATCTGCGGTTTCGAACCATACGCATGAAACGAATCAGGGCTGCAACCCGCTCCGTAACAGCGAGAGTACTGCGAGAAGGACGGCTGCCGTTCTTGGCGCAGTCTTTACATTTTTAGCAATTGCTTATTCCACAACGCGAGCAGCAACCCAAAGTCGTGCTCTGATACGAAAAGGCAAGAGGGGCGGTGCCGTCGCCCTTCCCGATGACGGGTTTGATGGTCATGCTGAGCTGGGAGTGGTCAATAAACAGCCCTCGAAGACTGACTCTCCACGGTATCAGGCTCTCTTAGCAGCTGTCGAGGCAGGGTCTGTTGTTGCCACCATATGCCACGGGCAGTCACTCATCAATTATGCCCAGAGCAATTCCTGCGTCTGCTCTGCAAGAAGAGGAGTCGGACGACGAGGACGACGAAGTTGATGGCGAAACCCGGGACGATGAACGCTCCGGTACTCGCTATAACGTATGAAATTTGCGTTCACCTCTGGGATACCGCTAACTTTTGCGATAGTATTCATGGTTCCACGTTATCTTCGCTATCGCGTCGATGTACATTGCAATGCTGCTGAATGACTGGTTAGTTTCGGATTGCGCTCTCTTTTTTCCCGACATACTCATCACTTGCAGGAATGTTGTATCCGATATCTCCAAGTCTGCTGACCCGAATAATATCTACATCGGGCGGTCAGAGGTCGCAATGTGGATGCGTGTAGTGTCTAGTTGGATATGCATGTTACTCTACATCTGGAGCCTGATGGCTCCGGTCCTCATGCCCGACAGGTAAGCATTCCTTGTTCGTACTCAATGATCCCATAAGATGTTGAATTTTGTTGCTTAGATTCGGTGACATCTAAGCATCAGTTCACGGATCCCATGTTGCTGTATCAATATATTATCTCGTGCGTCTCACGAGTACTCGTACACCCTGCCCATTAACGCTTCATACTGTACGAAGCATACGAACGGTCTGAATAAACTTTGGCGCTACAGGAGCTACAACGATTTCTCCAAAGCAATCAACTCTTCTACTGTTTGGGCATGCTTATTCCCCACTAGCGACTCGTTGGCCAGGGCCTTCAGAGGGCCTCTTACATGCGGAACTCCGTATCCAAAGTATTTGGAGCAGACCGCCTTGACGCCGGAGATACCGCCAAGCTTTTGCATGGCCCAGTCTGCGTGCCCAAGCTTTGCCTGGAGCTCCATAGCATCTTTAAAGTTGCCACTTGCGTGGAGTTTAAGCAGTTGACCGTGAACCTTTGGCAGCACATTGACGAGCGCGCCAATGACACCAGCGCTCCCACAGAGAAGGGACGTGAAGAAGAAATCAGACCGACCGGCGAACACGGCGAACTCTGTGCTCGGGAAAGTGGAGGTGAGTCGTTGGAGTTTGCCTGCATATTCAGTGTAAGATCATTCTGGGTGTAAGTGAGCATCATAATAATTTGTACAGACCAATCTGCCCGCAGGAGAGCTTTACGCCGACAATTTTTGGGTGTTCAGCAAGTTGGGCAATGACGTCGGAGTCTAGATCTATCCCGGCAGTTACGACCGGGAAGTTGTAGATCATGTAAGGCAGCGGGGAGACATCGGCAACCTATGCGGCTGTTAAGGGGGGAATAAGTTGCGTGCAAGGTTCTCACCTCGCGATGGAACCGGATGATATTGTCGACGTTCATCTGTGGCGGCCAGGTTGAGGGCGTCAGAACCAAAACGTGTGATGCGCCGGCTTCCTTCGCGTCGGCACACAACTGAGGATATGAGCAATCAGCACCAATCCCAGTACGTGTAAATGTTAAATATACGCACTTGCTTGGTTTCGCGCGTCGATTGTGCTCCCGTGCCGGCGATAACGAGCACATTTTGGAAGCCGTTCTCATCCAGGGTCTGGCGCGTAAGTTGGATTGCGCGTTTCCTCTCCTCGTGAGATAAGTGCTGGGCCTCTCCGTTGGATCCCTTGCCATCGCCAAGTAAGATTCACCGAAGACGCGTGTTTTTCAGAATATAAACCTGGACGAGAATTCCAGTGACTCCCCCCTGGGCGAGCCTAAGAACGTGGGATTGGATAGCCGGGACGTCGAACTCCTCATGTTCATCGAAGAAGAGGACGGCGGGAACATAGTATCCTGGGGGCGGTGGTAGAGACATATTTTGTGTCGGAGGTGGAAACAGCAGGCGAAATGACACTCGTTGGTCGATTCTTCACAAACGTATGGTCAAAAGAGAAGAGAGAAAAGACACCTGCGGTAATTCCTTCAGTTATCCGATCCGTTCGGCCCGGGTGGGCCGAACGGTGACGGGGTTCCGTCAAGTTCAACTCACCGCAAAGTTAAACTCTTCGACTCAAAGAACGAGAATTTCTAGAGTATTACGTGCTTGATAAACAGAAAAGTGCAACAAGCTAGCGGCAATGAGGCGAAGGCGAGGGATAGGAACAATCTCCGGCCTGCAGCTATAAATTGCTGGCAGAGCTAAGGACTGCTAATCTTCTCAAGGACCTCCAAAGCACTACAGCACCTTTAATATTCCCAGTGTCCGCCGACTAATCACGTTTCAGGTTCCGACGTATGATGAACACCCGCTCGCCGTCGTCCGTAGTCGTCATCTCTGTGATGCCCTGCATGGCGTCGAGGCCTTGCAGCGGGGAGCCCTTTGCGAGCACAACGTACATTTCTAGCCCGTCACCGACCTGTGTAAACAGGCAATGAGCGGAAATACAGCATGATACAAGTTTAGGTCTAACCTCGATGTGGCGCTCCGTTGCGCTGGTAAAGGAGTCGATAACGAGTGAGAGCACATGGGACAGCGGGAGATGGGCTGGATGCGACGTCCCTGGTGCCGGCGTTTGGTTCTTAAAGTAGATCTGAAGAATAAATGAGGTGAGATAGGGCCATAGTGGTGAAATTAAACGGAGGGAATAATGTCGGGTAAGAATCGGATAGCGCGGTGTATATAGACCTGCGAGGATTTACCCCGAGGTAGCTCTGCTATCCCATATAAACGTCGGAGAAGCGGGGAGAGAGGAGGGGTGCATCCCATACGGTTGGCTGCCAGGTTGGCAAAACAAAGGTGCAGGCCCTGAACCAGCTCAACGCGTTGAGATTGGGCAGGAAGTGAGAGGAAATACGCCGCAAATGCCCACCAATTCTCGGCCCGTAAATGAAGCGAGATAGATTACTGGGAAGGAGCGATGGGCCAGACAGCTGACATTTACCGACGAGGAAGAGTCTCGTGGGTCGGCGACCGCGACTGAAGAAGGCAGCAACCGGGGCAAAGGTAAAACTTCTCACCTGGTTGTCCAGGAAAGGCTGGACGAGGGAGCTCGCCGCGCCAGCTGCACGACATGCTTCACGCTCGTAAGAGCCGACAGGATCAAATGAGTAGACGGCGCCCGAGCCTTGAAAATGAGGATTCACTTTGCCACAGAGATGGTTAAAGCTTACCATCGTCTTCGATACCGCCAAGAATGTTGTACACATAGTAGGGGAAGAAGCGACGCGCGTATAGCATTGTCTGAATGAGACGCGCAATGGCGCGCAGAGACATGTCTTTTGCGTGTGCATGGCGGTACCACTACCCAGAATAAATTAACTGTGCATTAGAGACAAAAAGCGAAACGGACTTCAAGACGCTGTCGGACTTTCTTGACGAACATGTTGCCGTCTGCAGCGAAGCCGTTTGTTGCCAAGACGGCCTTGTCCGTCCTGAAAGATAGTCAAGGCCGAGTAGAGAACGGGTGCAAGAGCACGTACAACCGGAAGACCTTCGGGGCATATCTTGTCTGAATGCTGTATCCCTCGCTCTGGCGCGTATCGCCCGCAATGACGCTGAAGTTGGCGCCCGCGATGGCAAGAATGGTTCCACCGTTCTCGCTATAGGGATTGAACTGCCGTTGTTGAGGATGGCCGGCGTGCTGCATTTTCTGGCGCGTTTGTTGGTCGAGGCAGGAGGGAGAGTTGCACTGCAGGACGCGTCAGTGCTGAGGGTAAAGCCGTGCGCATCTAACACAGCCAAATACTGGTTCTATTTCCTCCCTTTGCCTGCTGCTTCCACTGCAGGACTTCTACTCCAGCCTGGTACTCTCTGGTCGCGCCTTGGATCCCAATTTCATGGCACAAAACTCACAGTACCGCCCAGGATTCGCAATTCAACCCCAGCAGCAGCAGTACCCCCAGCAGCAGCCGTACGATCCTCGCCAATACCCCCAGTATCAGCCTCCTCGACAGCCAGTGTACCCACAGTACCAGCAGCCACATCAGCAGCCACGGCAGCAGCCACACCAGCAGTATTACCCTCAGCAGCACCAACAACAACAACCACAGCAGTACCAATATTCGTATGCTCATCCGCAGTATGCCCAGCCGCAACCACCGCAGCCCCGGTCAACCCTAGGGCATACTCATTCGCACTCAGTTTCGGTTGCTCCCGGGCACCATCAGTTTGCGAATCCGCCTCCCTTGTCGCCGTCTGCGTTGCAGGCCCAAGCGGCCCGCCAGGCGCAGTTGCAGGCACATGGAAGACCTCTCCCTGCTCCAAGGCGTGCAGAAACTCTGCCCCCAGCTGTCCCTTCTGAACACACCCCAAGTGTTGCTCGACAGCCGCAGCAACAACAGTATCACCCTCCTTATGCGATCCCTGTGCCACCACAGCGCTCCCCGTCCACGGCTTCCACCTCTAGCGGTAGGCCTCTTCCCACTCCTACTCCGTCTACGGGCATTTCCCGCAGCCCCGCCAAACACCACTCGATCGACCTCGGTCGTTTTCCGCCCTCGCAACCAGCCCCACCAGAGACGCAGATCGTCCGATCAAATCCTCAAGTACAAACTCCTCAACCGGAAACCGCATCACAGATCCGACGACGGGCCTCCCCTCCACGATTTACTGGCGGTTCGGGATCCTGGTCGGAGTCACCACGCATTCCCTCACCAACGAAATCTACTACTCCTGCCGCTGTAGCCGCCAGCTCAAACGAGTACAAGGACCTCCTCTCTGGTTCCGGTTCCGCATTGCAGAGTGGAAAATTTGTTCCATTATGGAAGCGTGGTTTGATCACCAATGGGGAGACGACCGCTGCAACTACTGGGCGGCCTCTACCGTCTGCTCCTAGTGGTCTCAAACGCGGGGGGTCGTTACACGTACGCGCTCCAGCGTCTGCATCTGTCACCAAGTCATCTTCCCCTTCTCCCGAGCCCTCAGACTCTGAATCAGAGTCAGAGGCTGCGGAGTCGGAGGTTGGAGCTCCGGGACAGCAACCAGACACAGAGTCCGAGGAATCAGAGTCGGAATCGGAAATTTCTGGCTCGGAAGATGCGAGCTCGGACGCAGGGAGCTCAAATGCTCAGCCTCCTCCTTCCCCGCAATACGGGATCCGTGATTTACCCCGGCCGCCTGCGATAGACGCCCGGGCATCTACCCTTCCCCAACCACCGGAAATTCGGAGTGCAGCCTTCGAAGGTAGAAGTGCACCGGGAATAATGGAAGGTGGAGGAAGCAGGACATTGATGTTCGCCGCAGCTGGCCTCAATGGCACGCCGAGGAAGGATACTTGGCCTGCTGGAGTGCCGCCTTTACCCCGGACGCCTGGCAGACGCGAAGTAGGGGACCTAGAAGACTCGCCCCCGGTTTCAGCAATACGAAGGGCGGGCACGAACTCTGCATCCGGTTTCAGTGGAGCGCCTACCTCGCCTCTTTCTAAACCGTTTTCCGGTGCTCAGAGCGGACAGTTCTCCTCTTCTCAATTGCCGTCCTTCAGTTTCAGTGGCCCAGCTTCTCCTCCGTCTCCCTCCAAGGTCCCATCTCTGAGTTTCACTGGACCTTCCTCCACGCCACAGATTCCCACTATTTCCTTTACCGACGATAGCCCTCCTGCAACGACCCGCGTTTCAGTCCCGCAAATCAATTTACCCGGAGACGATGATGATGGTGCCGGGCCGACGATCAATGTTCAAGACAGTGACTCGAAGCCCGCGCCCCAGATATTCGAAGTTCCCGGCATAAGCTTCTCCGGTCCGACGCCGCCTTCCCAACGCTCCCTCCCCAACCGGCCACCGAACGCGAGTCAGCGTCGGGGCCTTGCGTGCGGAGGGTGCAGTGGCTCTATCACCGGGCGCATTGTCAATGCCATGGGCTTCCGCTGGCATCCGGAGTGTTTCCGCTGCTCAATTTGCAACGAGCTCCTCGAGCATGTGAGTAGCTATGAACGAGATGGCAAGGCGTATTGCCATTTGGATTACCACGAGGTTTGTACTACTGGTGTGCTCTTTCATACTACCCTTCTCACTTATTTCTTGCCCAGAACTTTGCGCCGCGGTGCTACAGTTGTAAGACGGCGATCGTGGAAGAGCGCTTTATCTCGCTGGATGACCCGCAGCTTGGTGGCAAGCGTACTTACCACGAGCAGCACTTTTTCTGTGCCGAATGTGGGGACCCTTTCTTGCCGCCATCGCTCCCTGCGGCCAAGGGGGAGGTTACATTCTCGGGCGATGGCGCGTTCGTCTCGGACGATGTCGGGTTCACGGTATACCGGGGACATCCGTACTGCGAAGCATGTCATGTGCGGCTGAGGCTGCCTAAATGTAAGAAGTGCAAGAAGAGTATTCGGGATGGGGCTGAGGCGGTCGAAGCGCTTGGTGGGAAGTGGTGTTGGGGTTGTTTCTGCTGCACGGTACGTTTTTCTGGTTTGCCCCGCATCTGGAGCTGGGCTTTAACTTCATTCCAGGGATGCGAGAAACCCTTTGAGGATCCCTCCTTCTTTGAGAGGGAGGGAAAACCATGGTGCGAGCCATGTTTTAGTATCTTGTTGCGGAATGAGCTTTGAGCGGCGTTGTCCTTGATCATGCCTTCTGTAATTAACGCACTAATGTATACTTTGTATACTTGTAAGTAGACACATGTAGCACTATGTAGCACGTATACGCACGCAATGTTTGCTGAAATTCGCCTTTCCAGGACTTGAGCGTTGTGATATACGAGTCGAGCGAGCAATGATATGCGAGGCTAAGTGTGAGTCAAGGACGTTGACTGTATTAGACTACGCAGTAATTTCTTGTGATGTCGGCCTCGACATCGACGAAAAAATCCAACATTCGGGCTTGTGCGTCCTGTCGCAAAGCAAAGGCCAGATGTGAATTGTTCGGTCCGTCATATCCAATCTCCCACAACCCTCGAAATTCAGGCTTGGCAAATAAGACACGAGCACGAGCCCGGTGCCGTGCCATCGATATCGCTGTCGGGTCGTCGGAACGTTCCTACGAGGAAACACTTGTTCCGACACCTCCTCCGCCTGCCAACACTCATAGCGATAATATCCCGGTCCAAACCAACCACATTCCGATTCAGGCCGACCATACTGCACCTAGGCCCGAGCTTGTTCCTTTTCCTGCTGCAATGCCTGACACCAACCTTTGGGAACTCGTCGACGACGATCGCGATCCCATCGACTGGTCGGCGCCGATGCTTGCGATGCATACGTTGACTAGGATTCCAGCCATGGTAAATCCTCCGTCCTCAATTGGTCCTCAACGTCCTCTCCTCGTGAAACCTTACTGGAAAATGTACTCACACCGGATGAAATTCGTTACTTGCTGGAGCTGTATGTAGCGTCGCTTCTATTGCTTCAGTTCGATGACTCCGCCGAGATTTGAACAGAAATATACTCCTTGGCTTAACTTCAAGCCCATCCGACATGCGAGTAGCTCGCTCCTCGATACCATCTGCTGTACCATAGCATCGCGGTATTTGGACCCCGCTTATGGCCTCTCCAAACCGAATCTCTACCAGCAGCTGCAGAGTTTGACGGAAGATCTGATTGCCAAAATGATATTCAACCGTGTCTCCGAATCGGTTGAAGCAATCCAGGCTCTCCTCATATTATCACTCTGGGGACCCATTGGAGGTCCCTCTGGGAGCGATGGCCGCGACGGACGGGTATTGGTGGCATCTGCAGTCAGCATGGCATGAACTTCCATCTCAACCCAATCTTGCCCAAGCCTCTGCCAAGGCTGATGGAATTCAAAAATTGGCTATGATGAACCAAGGGTACATGTCAGACCAAGAAATTCTAGCGCTGAATCAACGCTGAATGAGCTTTTAGAGCACGCCCGCTTAGTACCTGCTTTTTTTGTTTCTTCTTGGTCGTACTCAAGTCGTACTTACTAATCTTTTAGTGGGTTTCACTTGCAAATATAGAATCAATGTATATTCACCCATCCCTTGCCATCTTGTCGCTCACATCTCGTCAGATTGTGTTTGGGAACCGGCCGAGTACTGCTGTCCCGTCGCTCTGTGGAGGACAGAAAATTGATTCAGTTTCCCGAGTCTCTTGCAGGCTTGACGGATTATCGAGATATGCGACCCGGGCTCATTGCCATGCAATCTACGATTGCCGAAGATGGCCTCGGCACCCGTTTATCGGAGTATCGGAAACAGAGGGAAACAGACGCCTGGTATGAGAAAATCACAGTGTATCTGTCTCGGTAACCCAGCCGTTCCGGTGTGATCCGTGATTGACAGTCGGAGATTCAAAAATAAGTGCAGAGATCACACCGGAACGACACTCCTGCACATGTTTTTGAATCTCCGACTGTCAATCACGGATCAAGCGGTCCGGTCGGCGGTCGCGGTATTCTCAGTGTCACCGAACGTCTGGTCGGTAACCCTAGTGCTGCCGCGAGGTCGAGGCCCTCGGAGGTGAGTTCCACCTCGCCTCGGGCCGTTTCCATAAACGGCACCTTGAGGTGATGGGACCTCACCTCGGCTTGAGGCGACTCGCTCGGCATTCCCAGGACACTGTGGCTGTCCTTGTAACCGCCCGTGACTGTCGCGTCACGGTCAATAGTAGTCTATTAGTTACCGCGCCACCATATGAGGCGTCCTGCGTTATTATATAAGCATCCCTTTTGGGAAGGCACGTGCCAGGTATCCTTGACGCGACTAGACGTGACTTGACGCGTTGAGAGCGGTAAATAATCCTCCACCTTTTTCAACGAGTCCGAACTGATTCCTGTTAGCCGCCTCAACTTGAAATGAGTTTCTCCCGGCAATTCAGATCGAGAACTAGGACTTTAAAGAAACTCAGGGGTTCTGCATCCCAATTAGGCAAACATGTCCTGGACATGTAACAAAGAAGCGGAAAAAAAGCGGAGAGAATATACATCTTTTCAAGCTCCTCTACAACTATCTATGGCTACAATTTGTATCAAATGGCGGCCAAAACGCGTAGTAATAGTAATTTGTTTGGTCGTGCATCGCTGATCGTTACCTAATAAGATGGGACGCCGGTAATCAAGGCGCGGTAACTAACAGACTGTATATCAGGCGAGGCACGAGCAAGTGTTGATACTACAGCGTCTGTCTTAGAGAGACTAGGTCAATAGTTATATTTTGAATATTTTGACACAAAATACATGCTGGGTACCAAGGATGAATGAAATGTCCCTCGGACAGGTCTCATAGCACATGAGCGGAAAAAAGCGGTCGTGGAGGGCGTGAGACAGGAAATTTCTTTTTACAGACGAGACCTCGGAGGCGCATCAAGGTGAACTTGTGGAGCCTCGATGTGAACCGAGGTTGATGGGGCATCACCTTGAGGTACCTCCACCTAGTGCTGCCGCGAGGTCGAGGCCCTCGGAGGTGAGTTCCACCTCGCCTCGGGCCGTTTCCATAAACGGCACCTTGAGGTGATGGGACCTCACCTCGGCTTGGGGCGACTCACGCTCGGCATTCCCAGGACACTGTGGCTGTCCTTGTAACCGCCCGTGACTGTCGCGTCACGCCAATAGTTATATTCTGAATATTTTGACACAAAATACATGCCGGGTACCAAGGATGAACGAAATGTCCCTCGGACAGGTCCCATAGCACATGAGCGGAAAAAAGCGGTCGTGGAGGGCGTGAGACAGGAAATTTCCTTTTACAGGCGAGACCTCGGAGGCGCATCAAGGTGAACTTGTGGAGCCTCGATGTGAACCGAGGTTGATGGGGCATCACCTTGAGGTACCTCCACCTCACCTCGCGGCAGCACTACCTCCACCTCACCTCGCGGCAGCACTAGAACTTACCGAGACAGACAGTGTACGCATTCAACCGGGACAACACAAAGCCTCGCTGACTTTGTTCGTTTTCACAGGACCCTTGAAAACCTAAAGCGTAATAGTCGTCCTCAAACACGACCATTTTTATTTTCACGCCTTGCACATCTTTGATGGCATTTGTCGATTTTTGGTTTGTATCACGCCTTCTCTGAAGCCAGGACGGCGGTGGGTCGCATACCTCCTGGACAACTCTGGCATCAGCATTTTCGGCGGCGTGGGCCCCGGGTGGGGTCAACGCCGTAGTAGATTGGGGAAGGGACATGACACGAACCAGCGAGGCCATTCTTGTGTATGTTCTCCAAGCCGACATCGACCTTTTGGGAACGGCCCCCGATATTTCCTTCACAATGATCGCGCCCGCCGTGGGATACCTCGTAGGTGCAAAGTTTTTTATGCATCGATTGACTGGAGGGGTAGGACTATCAGGCGCAAGTGATCTGCTCCTTGCCCAAAGTGTCGCTCACTTGATGCGGTCAGCACGCGATCCGGGGCATTCTGCCCAAAAATGTGCATTACTCATGAATGGCATGCTCGTGAAGTGGGAAAGACGTGGATCCCCTGCGGGATCAGCACAGTCCACCTCCCCCCATTCTTCACCGGACCTTTTCCACTCAACCACCAACTTGCCTCCTCTCGTTCCTCCCGAGCCCGACTTCAGCATGTTCCTCAATAACACAATTGCGATGGGTGCCCAGTTTTGAAGGGAGCTTCAGAAGAATCAGGATCTTGTCGGTGAATACTCATAGCCTATTCGGCTTGAGTTTGACTTTTCCATTGTCGGCCTTTGTGAGCGACGGTTGATAGGCGTACATGTCGTTGTTTGATTGTATAGTGATATGCTCAGCAAGAAAGAGGAACGACAGGGCACGATCCGGCTATGCAACTCGGGGAAAAAAAGTCAACCGTGGAACTTTCTTGTTTGCATAAATGTAGAACCGGAAGCTTCAGCCAAACATAGCCATCAAATGATTACTATATGCGAAGCTTCGCCGATCATTCTCAACCGCGACGTGTCGCGTCCTGTCTCTAACTTCAAGCTCATCATGCATACACTCTTCTCTAGAATCAACAACCTCTCTGCGCTCCTTTCGTCATGTATGATGGGACTTTTGGGAGCCATCGCGGTCTCGTCTATGTTGTTCTCGATGTTTGAAGCCCCGCTCGAAGGCGGAACGGTTTTTGTGAATGGGGTGAAAGTGTAAGCATACTTCCATATTGTAGTATATCTGCCGCCCGGGAATAATTGAAACCCCTTCTTGCCGTCCGATATGTTAATGATTAATGATTCCTTGTAGTGTGCACGGCAAAGGAAGGCAGTACAAGCATGAACACGCAATGGTTAACTTTGAAATCGATGCTGGTGAGTTGGCCTGACTTCAATTTTTTGAGCTCGGGGCTCTATATCAGCGCGCGGTGTCAGCGAAATATAATGCTCTGCGCTCATTCTTTACCCCGCACCTCCCAGACTTATCTCCTCTGTTCAACTGGAACACCAAGCAACTTTTCCTATATCTTGATGCGGAGTATACCAACTCCAAAGGGGTACGCGGCTGCCATTAGTGTATAATGACTCCTTCATCTGGTACTGAACAGGTGCAAAATGCTGTCGTCATCTGGGACCGCATTGTGCGGCGCAAATCCGACGCAAAAATCCACGTCGAAGGTAGACAAAAGTATTCGTTCCGGGACATCTCAGGCTTCCGGTAAGTCACTTCTATTTGAAAGAGGGCGCTGTTTGCTGACTGAGAACCGTTAGCGACGCGTCTGCTACATACACCTTGCGTTACAATCTAATGCCCCACGTCGGCGCACTTGTATATGGTGTCGCAGCGAGCACGAATAGCAGTGTCGCGTTTCCGCCAATGATCAACCATGTTTAATATTTATATTTTGTCATGAATGTCTTCCCGGCTGTGATTTTTTTTTTTGGATATGCCATGGCCAGGTGGCTGGGTTGATGCCCATCCGCCATTAACGCCAGGTCTACCTCTCTCCGACTGTATAGTCTCTGAATTTTAAAATATCTCCAGAGCTGATATTTGAAACCCAAAGTCGCCTTTCTAGGCTTCGAGCGGTTGTTTGCTTACCTTTGCTTGGGCAAATAGTCTTGGCACTGTCCGGCGGTCTTATTGCCGAATAACCGAAACCAACCAACCACCTAGTCTCTCTCTCAACTCTCTCTTTCCACTCCTAACCTAGTTTCTCATTCAACCTTTGGGTTTTCTGAGCGCTGTCCTTTCATTCGATGTCTCAGTCGCTGAAAGATCGACGGCGCAAGGATTATACGTACTTTCTTCCTCACCGCACACGATGGTCAGCCCCTTTGAACCACACCCCGCATTAACAACCATGACGTCCCAGGAGTGATAATGACCAGTATTCGCATATAAACAACGCCATATACTATCACTTTTTCGATTCAATCGTCAACACGTATCTCATAGAAATGTGCGGCCTCGATCCCGCTACATCCCCGTTTATTGGGCTCGTCATTTCCTCCTTTTGCGAAGTAGGTTTGCGGTGCGGTCTACATGTATCCAGAGACTTACTGGATCACCCGAAGTTCTTTGCACCGTTGTCCTTTCCGCAGGTCCTTGAACTTGGTCTGCGTGTCAACAAGCTCGGTACGTCGTCAGTGACGTACGAGGTCGGTACATCTCTTTGACAACGTTTTCTCATCCTAACTTCCACCGAGGTGGGAGTATTTGTAGAAAGGCACGATGAGCCAGCCGCGGTCGGAGGTTATACGCATGTCTTCGTGGAACGCGTGACGAGGAAAAGCGCACCGATGGCGACAAACACGCGGGAAGGCTTGAGTAAAATCTTGACCAATCCATCCCCAAAATTATAAGCAACTTCAATCTGCGTACAGATAGTGTGTATAGAGTTCTATTGTGAGATACGATTGGGAGAGAGAAAAAAAGAAACAAGTGGGTATAAGTCCGGCGCTAGTCATGGTAGCAGCAAAAGAGAACGCGCCACCGACTGAAGCAATCCTCGCGATGCACGTTTCAGCAAAGACAACGATTTCTTGGATCGAAGTCCGAAAGTTCTATGATGGTTCCACTTTCGAACCTGCACCCAAGAAGGGGAAGGAACATCGCAGTTGGTGCGGCCAAATGACCCTGTAGGGTAGACCTGGGTTGTTGACACCCTCGTTATGAGAGGATTGCAAGACCCGAAATAGTTATGAACGTGGACAGAAAATTCGGTCCCTTCCACAACCCCGTGAACCGAACCAAGCCAAATCCGAAGAGTCTTGGAATTGTGAACGGTTTCCGCCTGGAAGTAATGCTCATCAGGAGTAAAGGGCACGGCTTCGAATACGGATCGCTTGTCAATTATTCCAGCGGAGATAGGGCGTTGTCCGTCTCCAATCTTGGAGCGAGTATGCCTGAGCATGCTGGTGTAGGACGTAGTATGGAGGGATATCTCGCGCACAGTTTGAAGCAACGTAGAAGTAAATTTGCCTCCTTCTTTCCCCTCCATTGCCTTCTCTCCTGGACCACAGGCAGCGAGTAAAGTGTATGACTCTGTCGCGTTGCAAAAATCGACATCTTTCCGATAATTGTGTAAAAAAGCAGTTGAAGTCAAATCCTCAGAAGAGACTTTCTCGGATGGTGTCCAGCGAGTACGGTGGCGATCCCGAATATTTGCAGGGGATTGGAGAGGTGAAAAGCACGAGTCCAAGATAACGGTGATGTTATCGCCCTTCGCCTTCGAGAGATCGAGGAGCATGCCATGCAAAGAACGATCTGATATCCCGGCCACTCTTCCGATATCCAAAATCGTAGGTGCATAATACTTCGGCTGTTCCCGCGACAGATCCACTGTGAAACCAGTCTATCGGCGCGCGGATAGTGCTGCCATGTCCCGCGAAGTAGATGCTAATAGCGTCACCGTGGGCTATCTTGGCGTTCTGCAGGAGATGGGTCAAGAAACACGTCTCGATGTTTTCTTTTGTCGCCTGCCTGTCCAAGAGCATACAAATATGCACTTTCAAGTCTTCGAGAAGCCCACGCTGAACATTCTGAGCGTCATCAACGCAAGACTCGAGATTCCAGATCGATCCAGTCTTGTACTGGTCGACACCAATCAGGAGGCTAGAGACTCGAGACTGGGGGTTAAATGATTATGGCGGTTCTGTAGGGATAAGTCATGTCACCTACCTGCATGCATATGATCGCTCCTGGGAGGTCCGGGGGAGTGTCTGAGAGTAGTTTTAAATCCATTCTTTTAAAGGTGAGATCTTCAAGGTCCCCCGACAGCGCAACGATTAGGCCGTACAGAAGTCCGTTGAAGGCGTGCTAGTCCGCCACTGTGTGCACAGGACATCGTTCTAGCGCTGTGAGCGATAATAGCTCAATTGAAGCGACAACTATGCTCATTGCAAGCTCATTGCCAGCACCCAAAGAATTACCAAAATCGAGGAAGACCTCGCACTCCACTTGGTCGTATTTTTATACACCAACCGTGCGCCATTTCAGCTAGAGGTAACTAGAAAGACGCGAGACTTGTTCAACGTCAAAGTGGTACAAATGGCGCACCGAATTTGAGCAATGCCCATTGGCAAGATCCAAGACAGTCTCGACTCTCGAGTCCAAAGTCGTGATAAGGACACGATATACACAACAGTTCGTAAAGTTAAACGGCAAACCTATAGGAAATTTTGTGGCAAACGGCAACGGTATGCCACATAGTCCATACTAAGGGTGTAGAAAGCTTCAGAGTCTCGGACTCCGAATGGGCTTTCGAGTTGCCTCCCCTCCAATGAAACTTTAAAATAAACAGTGGCGAGGGGCAACTTCAACCGGCAGGTTTTGAAAACGACTTCCAGGACGTCGGCGACACACAAAAAAAAAAAAGTTGACCGCTGTGATTGATTGTTGTGGTGAGAATACGAAATGTCACGTCGCACCACGTCGCCGCCGTGACGTCGGCACGTCGTGGGGTGCACGTCGCACGTCGACGCGTCGTGTCACAGCGTGACATAGCGTGTCTTTCCTGCACCTCGTTTTGCCGCCATGGGAATCAAAGGTCTAACCGCTCTGCTCTCCGAGCACGCACCCCAGGCGATAAAAGAACACGAAATAAAGACTCTTTTCGGCCGGAAAGTCGCAATCGATGCCTCTATGTCCATTTACCAATTCCTCATCGCTGTCCGACAAAAAGACGGTGAAATGCTCACCAATGACGCCGGGGAGACAACCAGTCATCTCATGGGCTTTTTCTACCGGACCATACGGATTGTGGAGAATGGCATAAAGCCTGCCTACGTTTTCGACGGAAAACCGCCAGAGATGAAAAAAGGGGTTGTGAGTCCACGCATCCACTCTTACTCGTGAAGCACAGGAATAACGCATTTTACCAGCTATCTAAGCGGTACGAGAAACGTGCAGAGGCAAAGGAGGAAGGGGAGGAGGCCAAGGAGGTCGGCACTGTCGAGGACATGGACAAATTTTCGCGCCGAACAGTCAAGGTGACGCGTGAACATAACGAAGAATGCCGGAGACTACTCAAGCTTATGGGTATTCCCGTCATTGTGGTGAGGCAATTCCCGTGTTGACCATCTTCTATCAACCCACTCAACGGCACGCAGGCGCCTTCAGAGGCTGAAGCCCAATGCGCAGAACTAGCACGAGGTGGCAAGGTGCGTCTTAATTTTGGCCCCACTACGCTGCTGACCCGACCGTCAACTCCAGGTTTACGCGGCAGGCTCCGAGGACATGGACACCCTGACCTTCTCTGCCCCCATCCTATTCCGTCATCTCACTTTCTCAGAGGCAAAGAAGCAGCCCATCAGTGAAATTAATCTGAAAGCTGCTCTAGAGGGTTTAGATATGGACATGAGCCAGGTGCGAGTAGAAGATATCGCGGTCTTTTCTCGACTGAATATGTTTATAGTTCATAGATTTGTGTATCCTCCTTGGCTGTGACTACCTTGAACCGATAAAAGGTGTTGGCCCCAAGTCTGCGCTGAAACTAATTCGAGAGTACGGAGGACTGAAGGGAGTGATGAAACATCTGCGTGCAAAGTATGTTACAAGGCATTATTGTTCGCTGGTCGTTCTGAACAAACCTCATAGGTCTGCAGAAAAGGCGGCAGCAGCGGCGCCTTCCGATGATGAGGAAGAGGACGACCCTCCGGCGCCCACCTCTGACGTCGAAAATGGCTCTGATGATGACGAACCGAAACCTAAACCAAAGCCCAAGAAAAAGGGCAAGGGCAAAGGCAAGGGTGGAATCAGCGTACCTGAAGAATGGCCCTGGGAAGATGCCAAGAAAGTGTTTGAAAAGCCCGATGTCACCCCCGCCGACGAGATTGAGGTGCGTGCCGACTTGACTAAACCTTCGGTGTTTTGACAATGCTTCGCGTTTAGCTGGAGTGGAACAACCCAGACGTTGATGGACTGGTTCAGTTCCTAGTGACGGAGAAGGGATTCAAGTACATTGTTCCATCTGTCCTTAGATCGCTGCTAATGCGCAAATGTTTTGCAGCGAAGACCGTGTCCGCAAAGGGGCCGACAAACTCACTAAGTTCCTCAACAGCAAGCAACAAGGACGTTTGGACGGATTTTTTACAGTCAAACCGAAAGACAAGAAGGCTTCGCCTTCGAAAAGTGACGCGAAAGGGAAGGGGAAGGAGACGGCGAAGAAGGGCACAAAACGCAAGGTGGGATTGATAGTTTCTACCTCTTCTTGCTCTTGAAATTGATGTCCTGGTTGCAGGGCGACGACAAGGCTGAGAGCAGCGGGAGCAAAAAGGCAAAGACCAAGAAATAGGATATTGGTTGTTGTCGATTTTCTGTACGATATAAATGTAATTTACTTGTCTCTGTGCGGAGTTTGAAATACTATATGCACGCGCAACACCTCGGCATCCTACCACCACTTTTTCGGTGACGCTGGATACCCTCTAGGATACCCTTGGTCTCTCTCTACTCTGCCATGTATCCTGCAATACGCCGCAAGCTGCCATCCCTTTTCTCCACCTCAAAGGTGGTTACATACGGCCTGAATGCTTCGCGACGCCTTGCAGAGTCCCCGCGGCCTGTCCATCGCCAATTCACAACCCTCCTGGCGTCGGGATCTCTTCGACAGAGATATGCGCACCCCTCCCCGGCGGCCCTGCGGCACATGCACGTCCGTGCAATCTCGTACGCGTCCATCCCGCGATTTGTTGCCCGAGCCTTCCGGGTTCCGATAGCGGGAGCTACCATTGGCGCAGGCGGCTTTGGTTACGCCAACTACAAGTTCGAAGGTCCGCAATGCTCTCCGTGCGGCTTGTACCATGTCTGATAACAGGCCGTCTAAGAATTCCGGAAGACTTCGAGCGCATGGGTCAGTTCGGTCCAAGACACAGCTACGGACCTTTTCGACTCGGCCTCGGACGGCTTGAAATCCGTTTCAGCCCGTGTATCCGACATTAACCTGCCCACCATCGAGACACCCGAGTTTCTCAAGGAGATCTTCGCTGCCCGGAAGGAGAAACGGAAACGAAGGAAGGAGGAGGATGGAGAGGGACCCAAAGACTCTGGCGAGCGGCCTCCGACGGATGAGGCTGCGATAGCTGCACTGGTCGCTGCAACCATGTCGTCTCCTGCGGAACCCAAGGCTAAATCAGACGAGCAGAATGGTGCTCTCGACGGACAGCAGAACGGGCTCATGCATCTGACGCGAAAGTTGATCGAAATTCGCTCGATGCTGCTGAGCATAGACCAGAGCGACGGGTTGAAGCTACCTAGCATTGTGGTCATTGGCAGCCAGAGCTCAGGCAAGAGCTCGGTATTGGAGGCAATTGTAGGCCACGAGTTCTTGCCCAAGTGTGTCTTCTCATTTTTTTCTATATAATCCTTGCATTTAATGTCCCACTCAGAGGAAATAACATGGTTACTCGCCGACCAATCGAGCTGACTCTCGTTCACACATCCGCGACAGCGGACGGGAAAACACCCGTGGAGTATGGCGAATTCCCTGCTCTCGGACTCGGCAAAATTACAGATTTTTCTGCTATTCAGCGCACCCTGACAGATTTAAATCTGGCGGTTCCAGCATCCGATGCCGTCTCACCGGAGCCCATCGACCTGCGAATATACTCCCCATATGTTCCAGACCTCACTCTTATCGACCTTCCGGGGTACATCCAGCTCGCTTCCTTGGACCAGCCGGAGACTCTCAAGGAGAAAATTGCTGGACTGTGCGAGAGATACATCCGGGAGCCCAACCTCATTTTGGCGGTTTGCGCGGCAGACGTCGATCTTGCCAACTCGCCCGCCTTGCGCGCGAGCCGTAAAGTAGACCCCCTTGGACTTCGCACCATCGGAGTTATAACCAAGATGGATCTGGTTCCTCCTGAACAAGGTGCGGGCATCCTGGCGGGCAACCGGTACCCCCTTCACCTTGGTTACGTTGGGGTCGTCACAAAGTCGCCCAAGCGGAATAAAAAGGATTCCATGGCCGTGGCGGTACAGAAGGGAGAGAACGACTATTTCGGTGCGCACGGGGACGTATACGGGAGCTCGACATCTTTAATGGTTGGAACGGATACGCTACGGCGCCGACTCATGGAGGTCTTGGAATCCTCCATGGCCTCCTCCCTCCACGGAATCACGAATGCGGTTCAGCTAGAACTTGAAGAAGCCACCTATCAATTCAAGGTGCAGTACAACGACCAGCGGATAACCGCGGAGTCGTACGTTGCCGAGACGATGGACGCGCTCAAGCTGCGTTTCAAACAATTCACGCAGCAGTTCCGTCGACCTCTGATCCGTGAGAAACTCAAGGGCATGCTGGACGACAAGGTCATGGACGTCCTCGAGCAGCTCTACTGGCTGGATAAGCGCGCGCCTGAGCTCGGTAATATCGCTGCCGACCCCAGACTCAAACCAGAGGACATCGAGCCGTATTGGCGGCACAAGCTCGAGGCCGCGTCTTCGCTGCTCACCAAGTCGGGCGTTGGACGTGACTCGACGCTCCTGGTCGCCGACGGCCTCCGTGGCCTCATCGACTCGATCGCCACCGGGGAGCCATTCACGTTCCACCCTCGTGCATCTGAGCGACTCATTCAGTTCTCACACATGATCTTGCGGGATCGGATTGGTGTCGCGTCTGACCAGGTCGAGAACTGCATCAAGCCCTTCAAGTACGAGATTGAGGTGGAGCCCCGCGAGTGGGAGACTGGACGGGAACGTGCCATTGACCTGTTCGAAAAAGAGGTAGCGATGTGCGAGACGAAGCTGAAGGACATCCGCAAGAAGGTGGGCGGGAGCCGGCGACTCGGTGGGCTGGTGAACTATGTGAAAAGTTTGGAGGAGAAGGAACGCGAGAAGAAGGCCAAGCGCTTGGAGGGTGCACCGGCGGAGGAGTCGGTGGAACCTGCAGCAGAGTCGTATCGATTCCCCCCTGCTCAGATCCTAGACGGTAAAGCTGGATCATTGTGCTCTGCGTTCTTAACTAAACCTCCTATCTAGCTCGGCACGCCATCCTATATACGGATAGACTTGGCATCCTGCGTCTCCGTCTCGCGGCGTTGAGGTCGAAGCGATGCCGCGCAGGCCCTCAGAGCGACGTCTTCTGTCCGGAAGCCTTCCTGAACGTGGTGGCCGACAAACTCGCATATACCTCGGCCATGTTCATTAGCATCGAGCTGCTTGACCAGTTCTTCTATCAGGTGCGTTCGGCGTCATCACGCATTCGTCCAACGGCTAACCCGCTTGCAGTTCCCTCGTGAAATTGATTCTCGGCTACTCTATGACCTGGATCGGAAGGAAATCGTCGAGTTTGCACGTGAAAACCCCGCTGTGAGGCGACATCTCGATCTACAAGACCGCAAAGACAAGTTGGAAGAGGTTCGCGGCTCCCTTTAGTGCTCCTTCGCCTGCTAACCAGAGACCAGGTAATGAAACAGCTGAACAGCTTGTCAACGTTGAGAGCAGACCCTCAGCCGGCCCCACGGCGTCACCGAGGTCTCTTCGGCAGCATGTTTTAACGACAATAACGACCCATGAATGCGCATAAAAACAGGCATTCCTTATGTACATACCGTTTACATGTAGAACTTATTATATCCCCCAATCATTATTTAGGAGCGAATTGATGATCCCAGGAAATAAATACTTGGGATACATAATATCTACAGCTTCGCCTTGGGTTTGGCGACCTAGGACACGGTAAAAGACGTTGGAACCCGCGGTAGCAGAGTAGAGTACCTTGAGAACGCCATCGAGCTTGGTGGCCAACATCATATTGCCCTGTGAGGATACACTCAGCGTCGGCTGTAACTTATCAACCGTATCTCCCACCTTGGTCTTAAGCTTTCCAGTCATAAACGCCTTTTGGCCATTAAGCTGCAAGCGCGCACATTCAGTCAAGTCACGTCAAAGTGGCGGAAACGCGTCAGACCTTGCCGGAAGCGAGGTCGGTGAGAGTGTCGTCGGAGAGGATGATGGTGACGTCCGCCTTGGGCTTCGCTCCGCCCTTGTACACCGTGCCCGTCTTCTTGAGGTCAATGGTCCAAGTTGCGACCTCCTTTGCCTCGTTTGAAACTTGGAGCTCGAACACGCCATTGACCTGCGGGGAAAGAATAAGCAACTTACACGGCAAGAAGCTTTAAACGCGTACCTTTTTTAACTGGGCGGCCTTCTCCTGCTCACTCAAGGTTGCGAACTGCTCACTGATCCCCGAAATGAGCTCGGAAGCCTGGGGTAGTGATGAGATAGATTGGACAGAAATGAAACTACGAATACATGCCTTGAACCCATTTACTTTGAGATCTTCAGACATGGTGTGTGGAGAGAGTTTTGGATATCACATGGATCAGAGCAAGTATCCGCTCGGTGCCGACGATGCCGAGGCTGCAGACGCCGCCAGTCAACACCCCACAACAAGGATTGCCGCACTGCTTTGACTAAGACACCCAACATGAAGGTCAGCTTTCATGCGATAATTCCCTTTCATTCGCTTAATAGACTCGGTTCACAGTACATCGACGTTCCCTCACTCTCAAAGCTCACCCAGGCGCTGATCCATGAGGTGATAATTCTCATTCATACCGTCTCCACTCCTTATCCAATGCGACCAGGGTCCCGAATGTTCAGTCCATACTCGCATTGAGGCATACTCTTGTAAGAATATCAAACGCGACAAGAAGCTGTTCAAGTCCCTCGAGCACGCATACAAGGACGACGTCTCCAACTCCCCGCCGCTGCCGTCGTGGCTCGCCCTTGAGCGCGAAGCTGAAACAACCCCCTTTGGCCCTATCAACAAAGAGTCGTCGAGAAAGACCCTTTACCTGCTTATAGCCACGTTAAACATAGCCTTCCCCGACCACGAGTTCTCGGATGTCCGCCCCAATCAGTTTAACAAAGAAGAGAGTGGCGCAAGCGTCCTCAACGCCCTCAGCACGACTCTCGTCGCCCCTCATCGCGCAGGAGTCGATGCACCGCGCACTTACTCTTCTTACCCACCGACGTCCTCGGATTTCTTCCCCTCCACCGAGCCCACTTCTTCTTCGCCACTTAGCTCCATACTCCGTAGTCCCCATGCGCCCCCGCCCATTGTTTCAGGTACCCACCCGACCCTCTTCCGCATCATCGACGAAGTCATCGGCCTGGCGGACTGCGATGTCTTTTCGTATGCCCCCGAGATCGACTCGGACCCCCACGCGAGCGACTTCTCGGACGACGAGGACGACGTCGCGTCCATCGCCGACGAAGACTCGTCCACCGACGACGATCTCACGTTCGAGTTTGACAACTATGACGTCGACGAGATCAAGCCTGGACGCTTCAGTAAGAGTACCCCCATCCCACCCGCGACACCCAGAGCTGCCGTAGACAGTTCCTTGTCCAATAATTTACCATCGTTGACGTACCCGTTGTTGCGACTCAAGCGCCGCGGGACCCTCCTCTGGTCGTCCCACTGGTTCTTCTTCAATCGCAAGCTCAAGCGCATCTTGTTCATCTCGGTGTGGGCCCGCAGCCGCGGCATGGGTCGGTCATGGACCAGCGACGAGGAGGTCGACATCTTTGACTTGGAAACCCTCAGATCCGAGAAGGAGCTGTCTTCTGAGCGGTTCTTTGGCTGGGAGGGCGGCGCCGGTGCCGGTGCGCGCGCCCTGGGGCTCAAAGTCTTTTGATCTATATATCCACATATAACCGTGAGTTGTTATTGCCGTCGAGTCTATAACCCGCACTCACCCACCGTACAAGACATCTGATTCATATCCATCGTATCGTATCGCATGCTCGCCCTATCGACTTCGTTCCTGCCCTGTACATCCCCCCTGCCGTGGACTCTCATTACTTGAGCCGTGCACCCCTCCTTGTTGTTATTTTTTTTAAACCCAGTGCTTGCGCACGTACCATATATATATTCCCATAGTGCTGTTGTATGTGCCCCTAGTGTCTATCTTATCCGATGTCGTCTAGCACGAATATTATCGCCTGTGTTTGCTGAGTTGGGAGGGAATCGAGGAGAATCTCCAAGTCGGTCCGTTGCGAGTCGAAAAAACGTGTCCATATCGCCAACAAATCAATCGTGGCTGTCGCTGCGAGATTTTGCAGGTCCCGGTGGAGGGGGGACGGGGGTTTGCCTCAAGGATGGATGGGGGAGAAAAATGAGGCTGGTCGTGTGGTTGAAGCTTGCTTGAAGTAGAGGTCGAATCAAGTAATCGATTTCCGAACTAGGCGCTTGCTGCCGCAAGCATGCACCTCACTGAGTGGTTTCCCATCACGATTCACGACCCGGCATAGTTACTGTATGAAATAAAATTGGACTTATAATCTAAACAAAAGCAAACTTCACAGCGCTTGCTGGGATGAGCCAACACTGGTTACTCCCAGGCACAGGCGCTGAGCGCGAGGATAGCATGGAACCTACAGGCGCTGATGAAGCATTGCGCGCGATCTGGAGATCGCATGCATGTGTGTCCAGCAGACATGCATGCATACGAAAGAGGGCGGGAGCAAGCTGTCGCAGTACGAACGACGGATTGCAACTGGTAAACCGTTTATGAACGGTAACGAATGTTGCTAACTTATCATAGCTTCGACTACGAAACAGTCAGGGAAGTTGGCTGAACGAGTGGAATTGGCAGTGGGCATGAGGGCGATGATCCTCCTCAATATTGCCACAGAAAGCGACCTGGCAAACGGCACAAGGGGCGAAATCACCGACATAAGTATATTTGGATGCGCGTGAGCCGGTAGAGGTGGAGGAATACACCAGCTTTGATTTTGTTTAAACCTCTGAAGACGACCGCAGAACCTTTCGAGGGACTTCCGAAGGGTATTCTGTCCGTCATTCCGTCCAAAGCGACATTCCGAATTCAAAATGGAAATGGTATACTGCAAACGATACATCGGAGACAATTTGCCGTCACACCAGGATACGCCTTCACAGATTACAGGTCGCAGGGACAAACCATAGATTTCTTGCTGGTAGATTTGGAAAGCCCACCAATGCACCATGGGGGAAACTCACGCCTTTCAGCCCGTATGTAGCGCTGTCGCGATGCAAAGGTCGGAAGAAACTCAGGTTGCCGAGAGGATTTGACAAAAAGTTATTTACCACGCATTCAAGCGCCGACTTAGCCACAGAGGACGTGCGGCTGGACAAGCTGACGGCGAAGACCCAGCAGCGTAGTTTGCAAGGTTTGATATAGAGAGCAGAATAGGACATTTGTGATAATTCGTGAGATAAATACAAGTCCAGTGCGGATTCTGATTCCGGAAGCTACGGCGAGAGGAAAGTCGGAGCATGTCGTGCGCGCAAGGACCAATAACTAAACAGACGTTGCATGCACAGGAGACGGTTGGTATCTTATCGGTGGTTGCAGTTGTTTGTTTTTTGCACAGGGGTAGCAAGAGAGCAGTCTACAGTCTCCCAGTGTTTGGTTGTGTGTCGCCCGCAATCTTATCTGGAACGTTTGGGTTTATTTGTTTTTTGCACAGGAGGCGTGGAGTTTCCAGGTCGTGGGACCTAACTTTCAGTGAGGTGATGTATGTACGCAATCTAATCGGAAAGGTTTGTGTTTATTTTTTTTTTGCACAGGGGTGGACTCAAAGCCTTGGGATTTTCAGGTCGTGGGACCTAACTTTCAGTGAGGTGATGAGTCAACGGAAGGATCGATCATCGATCAACGTGTCCTGACTCGGCTTGTGTGTGCATCACCATCTGTCTAATCGACTCTAAAAAAACATAACGAGCCGGCGGAGACTGAGCTATGGAATCGACGGGGGGAAAGCGATGGTAGTTTGAAAGAGCTCCTTTCTTGTCTTTTTAACAAATAGTCGCATGCCTTTGTACCTGGCCCAGACGATCCATTGCAGCCTAACGCGTATGTACATGTAAAAGAGAGCTCTGTGTAGATCTCACGGGGTATATTCCGATTTCCATATTCTCCAATTTTCATATTTATGCGCACACTACGCTGCAATCGTGCCTCCCTCCATCTCAATTGGAGGGGCGACGAAGTCAGAGATTTCCTTAGTCGCTGAGGAAGGCAGCTCCGTCGCCTTCCACCCACTACGGAATGATGCAACCGCCGTGATCAAACTCAGGATGTCGACGAACAGCTAGACATTCCAGTGAGCAATTTTCGCCTTCCTGCCCTACCACAAAACACGTACCTGATTTTTTATCAGTCCCCCTTCGACAGACCTGTGAATTATTCCCGTTGATAAACTATAGTGAAACAGTCGCGTAGAGAGCATACCAGTGCAGCGCGAGCGGGAGATTGCACACATTCACAAGCAGCCCGCTCCAATACGCGTCCCACCTCCGCTGGATGTCGCGTTTCTCCGCGCCTGACAACGCTGCGCCCTTGCCTTTGCGAAGGGTGCGCTGGTGCAGCTGCAGCAATTTGCGGTCTTCCCGGAGGTGCGCGAATTGTAGGATCACATACGACGCCCAAAAGCGGCAGGACCACAGCCCGAGGAACTTGGGATCCACCTTGAGGGGTTTCGCCGCTGGGTTGAGCACGGACGCAGGGGAGGGCACCGTTGGGGGAATAACATCGTGTATCCGTAGATAACAGAGGTGCTCGAGAGGGTAGTATCCGAGCATCGACCAGCCCTGAAGACGCTCGATTGTGAGGAGGTTTCGGGTCGGTTGCGGTGTCCGCTCCAGGGAGATGAGCCATTGGAAGATCTGGAGGAGTCCTGAAGCAGATGTTGGACGGTGGTAGAAAGTATGGGCTGCAGATGCGTACCCCAGAACCTTCCGAGCATTTGTGAGTCACTAACTGCACTGGCAAACTTACTGAACCCGCCAGCTGCATCACTAACGGGAACCTTGCGAAGACCTGCGCGGTGCTGAATACGCGCTCGGAGGTGGAGAAGTGGGACCAGTATCTTGCATATTGATTGGATGAGCTGCGGTATAGTGAGCGGGTTGCTTCTCAAGACAGAGGAGTATCAATAACTGTGAAAAATTTGCTGGATTTCTAGATTTAATGGACGTCGCATTGAATCGGGTACAAGATACGCAACTCGGTCCCACTCCATGTCGAGAGGTATCTGAGCAGGTGGCTTAACGTTTCTGAAGGAGGTACGGAGCCCCAAGCACCCAGGATGCTATCATTGAGTCTAGCCAGGGTGAGAGCTTTAGACCGCGACATGAGAGAACGCAAGAAAGGGACGGTAATCAAATGCTATTTCGAACGGTCCGGTCAAGTCCGGCAAGCAACCGGAAAAGCACGTGCACCGCGTTTTTCAACCGTGACCTCAGCCTCAGACCTGACCGGCCTGACCTCTAAGCTTTGACCTACCAGAAGTTCAACCCGACCATTGTGATTGAAAAGTATGACGGTTATCATCGTTGTTTATTTATTAAGTCGGTACTTCTCGTCTAAATTGGGTCTGAACGAAAGTCGCAAGTCTGAACTTTTCGTCGGGCCGGACTGTTCCGACGTCCGAAAAGGGAAGTGATCATCACAAGCCCCTATCTTTGGCATACTCACCATTCGCAAATTGTACTGGTATTGCTGCCAGTATACTTATTTTGGTGTGGAGTTAAATTATAGGTGGCTTTCATGATTCTTGAGCATATTCTCAAGGTAGGAATTCTGTGCCTGATGCCAGAGGTTCACCTTAAAGTTGCAGTGAACCAGATAGCCAGCCAGAATGATATGTCCATGTTATAGAAAAGGAGGTGGCTCTTCTTCCGTATTTGTTTGCTGCTGGCCATACTTGAGCCATGGGGTAGGAATTTTGAAGCGGCCACTAACAGTATGCGCTTAATTTGATCCCAATCAAGCCTCTAGATCTGAACCAGAGAAAAAGGTGCTCAGGGCAATGTCAATGAATAGTTGAATCTTTCGGCTTAAATTACTAATTTTCTGCTCACAGCAGCGGGAGGAATGAACAGAGGCGGGCTGCGCGACGGGCAAAAGGCGCATCAAGAAGCGTAGAGCGTGAGACAAGAACTGTCAGAATGCAGTGACGCCATCAAATCCGAGTTCAGAGTTCGAACTTCTGACTAACAATTCAAGCTCCCAACGATTAGCCAAGAGGCAAAGGTCTTTCATTCTGTTGAACCATGCTTGAACCATGCTTGTCCGTTATACTCTTTCGTGGATTACAAGTCCTCTTCTGGAATCCGAACAGCCTGAGGCATGCATACAGATGCATATGACGTTCAAGTTGGAACTTGATTGTATCTTAGGTGGTTCAAGCTCAACACAGGCTTTACATGGCAAGGATGATAACCTATGCTTCCTGACGTTCACGCGCCTGTCTAATTTGTTTTAAAAGACTGCAAAGTTGCGTCTCCGAACCGAAACTGTCCTCTGAATGTGAGCGAAGGCAAGTGCAACAGATTCTTTCACTCCGTAAATGTTCTTCCAGCCAATTCTGACCCAGCCCGAGTTGTGATGCATTTCTTTTTGACTCTACACTGTATCCTCTGGTAAACAGTCAAAAGACGGCCGAGTCACGCCAACCGCAGAATCATGAAAAACAGCTACCGTGGCATCATTCAATGGTCAGTCTATCGAAAAGAGACGTCACTTTTGTACCCAAGGGGTTTGACAGATAGGGGTGTACAGCGACGACAAGATCATGATCGAAGCGGGTTCTATTGATGACACCGAGTTGGACTCGGGATCTAATCAGTGCCGCGGACTGCCGCGGACGTAAATTCCTTGGTTGAGGCCTGGCCAAAGCAAGGCACTAAGTAGTTCAGCGCACGGCCGTTTCGAAGATGATATCGAGTGGAATGGATGAATAGGGACTGCGAACAGTCTTTTTCTTCCAGACCTCTAATCAATTGGCAATCATTCTTTGTAGGCATGTATCTCCACCAGTTCATACTCTCATGGCAAGTGCTGTCCTTGAGAAAAGAAATATACGGTAGTTTCGCCGTGTTTATTTATCTTGCATTGCCGTTTACATGATCTGGGAGACGAGTTTTCTGAGTGCTTTTCCTTGGGAAGGAACTGCAAAATTCTTTTAACATCACTGTCCGTGAATAATAACATCCAAGGTCGTCCATACATACCTTGGGCACTTTCAAACAAATGAGACTGTATAGAATTTTTCTGGTGTTAACGTTCATTTAAATCATAAATTCCGGACATTGGCAACGCGAACTTGCACCTCGCCTGAGTTCAAGACCGGGCTCCGCGGTCATGATTATACAATGTTCATCTTGGTGTGCATATGGATGGAAAAAAACATTGAAAGGATTCCCGACCCTAAAAATACATACTCAGCGAAAGTGTGCCGGATATCCGAAATTTGTGCTGAAAGATAGGGGGTTCAACTTCAAGTTGAACCAATATTATAACTAGCTTACAGTCACAGAACCGAGGAAATCTCGGCCGGGGCGACTCTTCCCTCGTTGTCTTCTGAACTGCTTGATAAACACTCCATTCAGATAGATGGCGCCCTATGGCGCCCCATGTTGAAACATGATGCTCGGAGCTGCAAGTGGATTTATCTCGACGATTAATATTGCTATGGCCTACATTTCCATTAATATTCATGTCAGGGCATTCGGTAGTTGGCAGCCGTTGACAATGTTAATTTTTGCCAGATATGGGGGCTCATATACGCCGTTGACACTTTTGTTTCCGTTTCTTGAAGTCGGCTTTGCGCGTGGGTAGATCCAAGGTAGATCTTTGATGCGATGATCATCCGCCGAATGCAGGCTTCCAATCTGATTCCCAGTCAGGATTTACCTCATTTGCTCACCGCCTCTCACAGTCGTCCACATTAGAAAATGAGTTGGCAGATTCAGGGATGGCAGACGATTACCCCCAAAAGGTAGAGCCACTTCTATAAAGGCGCTGGGTTACTCAGTGCAACCTCACCGACCATCATGTCCACTTCGAACGCCCCCGCTCTGCCCTCGGGCATTAAAGAGATGCTTGAACTCAGCAAGCTGATATCGAGCGCGGTCGCAGAGATCGTGGATGGATACACTGGCCAGACTATGCCGTCTCTTTACTCGGTGGACTCCGGCCCATTCGATTATCCCGAAGACACGCCCCTCAAAGTTTCGAAGGCGATTCGGACGATTGAGGCGGCATGTGCTCAATTGAGCATAACCGTTGCAAGCCCAGGTCACGTCGTGTTGAATGTACGTGTGTTGAAGTGAACGTCCGACTGGAACAATGCTAATTCCGGAATATCTGTCTTTAGAAATGTTACGGAGTATGATTACCTCGGGCCCGATTGTGGATGTGTGGCTAACGAGCCCATAGTTCCAGGAGCCAACGTGCATTCTTGTAGCGTCCGACGCCAAAATCGCAGACCATCTCCTTGATAAGCCGGAAGGAGTCCATGTCGATGAATTGTCAAAGAAAACGGGCGTCGACGCCGACAAACTTGGCCGAGTCCTGCGACTTCTTGTGACGAAACACGTCTTTGCGGAAGGTTTGTTACTATTTCCTACCCATTCCCTCAAAGCTTATGTATTGGGCCAGTGAAGCCGAATGTGTTCGCAAACAATCGTCTTAGCATGAAGCTCCGTTCCAGCGATCCCATGTCCGACTTCATAGGCCATGTGTACGAGTCCTCTGCGTAACTTCTCAAGAACTAGCTCACTCATGTTACCGTTGGCAGCGTTGATGAAGGGATGAAAGGATGCGCTATGTTGAACGACAACCTCAAAGATCCCGAGACAACCGGGTCTGAGCTTCCCAGCGGAAGCGCCTTCGTGCGTGCACATGGATGTAACCTCTTCGAATATCTGTCCTCCGTCAGCTCCATATTTATTTGTATCTTATTTTGGAGCAGCACTAAACTCCATCACAGCCCGAACAACAGGAACGCAGCGAGGTTTGTCGACCTTTCTACCTACCAGTTATATGAGCTAACGGACATTTCGACAGCGATTCGGCCGGGCCATGTTGGGCTGGGGCTCAGTAACTGGAAAGGCCATGCTACCCAAAGGTTTTACATTTCATTCTTACTTTATTGCTACTATAATCCACTTCAGTCTATCCATGGGCATCCCTCCCGAAGGACACCACCATTTGCGATGTGGCCGGTGGAAATGGGCACGCGACAGCCATACTCTTGAAATCTTTCCCCCAACTAAAAGTTGTCGTTCAAGACCTCCCGGGAGTTGTAGAGCAAGGGAAAGAGGTGAATGAACAACGCATCTCAGCAATTGTTTATTGACCCGCATCAGTTCATCGTCACAGAGATTCCAGACCAAGATCTCAGAGAACGAATCGAATACGTACCTTTGGACTTCTTCAATGGTGCTCCGGTGAAGGATTGTGATTTCTACTACGTATGTTCGATTTTCGATTTCCGAAATTGCATGCTAACTTTTCTTTAGCTGCGTCATGTATTGTGCGTAGAATATTGAGAGTGGGAATGACAAGCAATTGATTGCTTTATAGGCACGACTGGCCAAACCCCACTTGCCAGACAATCTTGAAAAGCGTCCGCAGTGCGATGAAGCCATCGAGCAGACTCCTCATTCGTACGTTTTCACAGCTATTTCTGAACATCGCTTTGACTATTATACTCAAGATGAGCTCGTGTTGCAACATGTCGTCCGGGATAGCAAATACGAGCAGATCTTCGATGTCGTACGTTCACCCCTTCTCTTAAGATCTCCCCCTGATGACGTTTAAATTAGGCGCCAGAGCCCCTCCTACCCAATTATGGTGTAGGGAACGTCCGGCCGTACGCGCAAGATATTACCATGATGTTTATGCTCAACAGCCGAGAGCGTACTCTGCAGAACTTCATCGACATGACGTGTGTGGGTTACCATTTTATCTGAAGCACTGCTAATGGCTTTGTTCCAGGGCCCAGGTTGGGCTCAAGTTTGTTAAATTATGGGATCAAGGCGAAGTTGGGTTGCTGGAATTCGAGTTGCAGGCCGAGTAGAGGACCTACCTTTTGTGGTCCCTTGTGGTCCCTTGTGGCAGTGCAATGAGGTAGAATTTTTCGGAACATCCGACGTGCAAAAGTACATATCCATCGGCGATTAGATTCATGGCGTGCTTATACCACACGGTAAGTCCCTTTTATAAACTTTCCGTGCCGATACCTGCGTCAGCGGCGATTCGTTCCTTGGCCTGGCGACAATTGAGCCAATTTTTGGCTTGCAACCTCGAACTTTCCGCACCTGGGCAATGAGATCTGGTTCTATCTCAGGCAACACCTCTAGATCTTCCCCGTGCCAGGGGACGACCTCCCATCTCGTAGGGGCATTTCCAATACACAAACAGATGTCCTCCGGAAGATGGGCGCCGTGTTCCGAATTGAAATGGTCGCGAACCTGCGATTCCTCTACAGCAGAATATCACTGAAACGATACAGAGGAACGGGGTGAACACGGACCCTCGGTCATGGCGGCCAATTGCGCCATCATTCCTCGTACGATGTTTTCCGCGGCCTCGCGATATTGTCGTCGTCGCGCAATTTCTAGCATGAGTTTGTTGAATGCGGTCCGGTAGGACAGGAAACGCTCATGCAGATGCTCTACGGTAAGAAGATGTTGTTGCAGACTTGCCAGCTGTTCTTCACAGTCGGTCTGGGAAACAGATCAGACGAGCTCGGGGGTATTCAATCGGCTATGTATACCTCAACGACGTCTTGAGTCTGCAACATTTCCGTCATGATTTCGCCCAACTCGTCTAAATCATTTAAAATGGTATGCAGATGTGCGAGATTTCCTTTGGATTCTTCTTGTGAGTTTGCCAACAATTCACTATTTACGAGGTCAGATCGTGGGAACAGCGTTGAGATGTAACTAGGGTTACTTGGTTGAGCTTATTGACGCCAGACATTCCTCCAGTTCATTCATGATAGATGGCAGCTCGTCTGTGTCTCTATTCATGGCTTCAAGCACTCGATATATGAGAGGCCCGAAACAGCGCACAGAACACACCTTGGAGATCTTCGTCACTAAACGCCTCTCCAGCTTCGCCCTCATGCAGAGCGCCTGCCATTTGATCATAGTGGGCTGCAAGGCTTTCTAGTTGGCGGGCCATGATAGTTATTGTTCCATCTTGTGTAGTCAGCAGCTTATCCATGTCAGGAAGGGGTGGTATGTCGGGTAGTGATTCCCGGATGGCGGTAGCCGTGGTATTCAAGGTTTCAGGGTACTCGTCCGTCTTGTTCAGAATGTCCTGAGTGCAAGAATAAATTTGGGAAGGGACGAGGGTAGGGAAGCAAACATACATCTAATGTCGTACGCTCGTTGTCCATCTTTTCCAACACGTCTTCAATGGCCTGGTCGTCAACAAAATCCCGCAAAGTTTTCCAAGTTTGACGGTCGGTGCGGGTTTTCTCTTTCCGCACATTGTGGACAGTCGACGACAGACTGTGACGGGGAGACTGGGGAGCATTGGCTTGGGGCTCCTCTTCCTCGTCCGAATGCTGGCTTCCAAATAGAGATGACGCCGCCGAATGTTCATGAAAGTCGGGGGGTACGAGTTGCGAGCCCAGCGCCTCCAAGATATCGTCCAGCGCATCAGAGTGTTTTGCCCGGATCGCATCCCATTCCTAAGAGAATATGAGCTCAAGTTTAAGTGCAACAGATATTTTGTTGTACACGCCTGAACCTGCCTGCCTAAACGCGCCCGTTTCTCTTCGATGCTCTTGGCAATGCTAGCGGCTAACTAGTATACAGGTCAAGCCAAGAGCATGGAGTACATACATCAGCCGTACCTTCAGCTGTTCGAGCACTCCGTTCGTGATCCACCTCACTTTCGCGTCCAACGCCAAAACATCGACTGCAGACTGAGCCGACGCGTTGGACAGGTCATTAGCTCGCGAACAGAGCTGTTCTCCTTGTTGAAGAGCCTTTTTGGACTGTAGAACGAGAGAAAGTAGAGGTGGCTGGTCGGGACGGACGACGTCTGGAGGAGGAGAGGCCATGATGCATAGTAATTATGTATCCTTGGGGTAAAGCTTCGGCGGCCGACGATCATCGCTTACCACGACGCGGTTATACGACAACCCCGAACCGGAGTGCCAACTGCTTGACTGTGAACTTGCACTGTCGGAAGCTTTTACCCCACATTCTTCGCTCCGACTCATACAATGGCCAAAGGACGCAGAACATTTATCATAGGTGGGGGGTGTACGGCTTTCATTAAGGTGCCATACACAGTCTAGAAATCGTCAATGTCTGACGCGTCTCAAGCCGCGGGGAACCAGAACTACAGAGGATATGGGTCTCGAGGCTGCAACAAAGGCCCTCCTCGATGCCGGTTAGACCAGGACGCTACTAGCCAATGCAGCATCTGAAAGACTTGCAGGAATCACCTACGACGCCATTGAAACTGCATTCGTTGGTTACTGCTATGGAGACTCGACCACGGGACAACGTGCCTTGTACAACCTTGGTTTGACGCACATCCCAGTCACGAACGTTAATAACAACTGCTCGACTGGCTCGACGGCTCTTTACCAGGCCAATCTTGCCGTCAAACATGGTCAAGTAGAATGTTTGTCCTATAATACATTGTCCTGGGTTGAACGCTAAACGTGATTTCCAGGTGCCATTGCGCTCGGGTTTGAAAAGATGAAGCCCGGTTAGTCTCGCCCATAAAGTAATGAACTCAATTTCTTACCCTCGTCAGGCAGTCTTGGGACGAACTTCCCCGATCGGACCCCCCCAACCCTGCTTCTGAACCAAAGAAGCCAGGACATCGAGCAAAGCTTGGGAGAAAACCATGGGCCAGGAGCGCCGAGGATGTTTGGAAACGGAGCTCAAGAATACTTCCAAAAGTATGGGGGAAATATCGAAACTCTGGCCAAGATTGGTGCAGGCCGTCTGCCACTGTCACGAATCGTCGACTGACATGCATGTAGCATCAAAGAACCATAAGCATTCTGTCAACAACCCTTACTCGCAATTCAGGGATGGTTGGAGTGTCGAGCAGGTGCTCAAAGCGCCCAAGATCACCAACCAACTGACAAAGTTCATGTGCAGTCCAACTTCAGTAGGTCCTGTCAACGTATAACAGCCATTGTATTCATTGTCTCCAGGATGGGGCGGGTTGCTGCATCGTGGCATCGGAGGAGTTTGTACACGCCCACAGCCTTGAAAACCAGGCCATCGAAATCGTTGCGCAAGCGATGGCAACCGACGGTCCAGAAGCATTCGAAAGCTCAAGTGCCATGGAGGTTGTGGGCTATAATATGACGAAGGTCGCCGCAGACAAAGTATTTCAGGAGGCCGGCTTTGCGGAGGGCAAGGGCCGCGATGAAGTTGGGGTGGTTGAGCTACATGACTGCTTCGCTGCGAACGAGGTCGATATTTCCGGCATGTATTGCTTGTTAACGCGCTAATTCCCTTCTTTTTCAAACAGCTCATCATGTACCCCGCATTGGGACTGTGTGGTGTAGATGAAGCGCACAAGATGGTCGAACGTGGGGATAACACCGTCAGTCACTACCACAATCTCAACAATGTTTTCTGACATTGTCCGATGCAGTACGGCGGTAAATACGTCGTTAACCCTAGTGGTGGACTGGAGGCCAAAGGTCACCCCCTGGGTGCCACTGGTCTGGGAATGCATTTCTATATTGCCATGCAACTGCGAAACTGTATGATCATACTGTCCCATGTTTTCACTCTTTCTTATTCAGGGTCAGGGGCGGGACCGATGCAGGCGCCGGGCTTATTCGACGTAGCTGACCCACGCGGGAAGTATGGCCTCGTACACAACGTACGTCATTCACTATCCCCCATTTTGTATGCCTCAACCAATGGTCCTGAAGGTTGGCCTTGGAGGAGCTGTAATTGTCTCACTCCTTCGTCGCCCTGAATTCTTCAAACCTGGCGGAGCGGATGGCAGGACGAGGTAACTAATTTCTGTTCATGCATCTCATTTCTGACACCGCGTAGACTCGGATACAACCATGCACACGAATGTCGCCCAGTGACAATGGCTGATGTTGACAAGGTGAAGTCCAAGAAGTACTCTCCTTTCCTTTTACAGCATGCGAAGCTGTAGGGTACTATATTTATTTACTTGTGTATATGTAAAACGAGGATTTATGTATGTCCTCCCAATTGATGTTTTAGGATGAGCTCAGATCAAGCAGAACCGACGGGCATCTCTGCTATTCAGAGGATTCAACCGTCGAGACTACTGTCGTGAACCCTGATCGCTTCGAGTAATTCCTCGGGAGTGGGTTTCATAGCCACTGCATTTACCGCAAGATTCAGCTTGTCTCGGAGAAATGTAGAAGTGGTTGGCCCGATGGACGCAATTTGGGCACGACGTTGCGTTCGAGATGTTGGCTCCGTCGAAGACAGATCGAACTGTTGCCGCAACCAGGGTGTAACAAACTCGGCCGCAGAAGGCGCAAAAAACACGATCCACCAGGTGCCGGAATCTAGAGGACGAGGAATTCTATATCAAAGAGCGAAGCTACAGAAAGGCTTGTACCTTCATTGGAAGAGGATTTCAAAGCCAATTTCAGGTCTTCGGAAAATCTTGACGATCCTTGCGTCTGGTACACCTTGAGTGAACTAAGTTCAAAATTCCCATCGTGCAGGATATCGGGCATAATATCACGATTTTTGTCGCCTGTCAAGTATAGTAACGGTTTCTGTTTTGAACCCGGCGACGACTTCAAGTCCGTAAGAATGAATCTCGCAAGTTGCTCACTCGTGCCCGTCGATTCCCCGCGAATGACGGTGGGAGCGAACGGTGAGTGTGGATGTGCAGATCGTATCGCGTTGAGTGAGAATGCAGTGGATCTGCCCACAACATAGAATGGCGTAGATAACCAGTCGCACTCTGGGACAAAGTGAGCCGCAGTCAGAGGCTTCTACAATGCCAAAGACCTTGACTCGCGATCTTCTCTTTCTCCAGGAGCTCAACGACGTTGTTCCAGGCTTCGCAGGCCCGACCGCTTGTAATTATGACCCCGCTGTGTTGGGCACCACATCGTACGATGTCGGTTAACTCTCCAATGTTCGCGAAAAGAGTTTCGAGAACTGGGACCGACGCCGGTTTATAACCAGCCTGAGAGAACAGAGTTTCATATCGGTCGAGAGAGTTTGCGTTTTGAGACGGTGCTCTGAGGAAGAGGACGTTCCGGCTCGACATGAAAACACTAGCTAAGAGACGCGGTCAGGCGTCGGCATGCGAGTCCGAAGCAGCCGAATTCGGACATTGCTCCGACGCATTTCTCTTACTCCCTCCACCATGGCTCCGTTTCAAAAGGAAAAGCCGATACATTCCATGTAATGTACTTCGTCTTCCGCAAGCTAATTCTTACTCTCCATCCCAGAATTGCGGGAACCACTGCTGGGGCGATTGAAGCGTGGGTTTAACATGTAAACTGCCTCCACCTCGCTCAGTGCTTGTAGGACGGCAGGTTCGTAACATACCCTACCGAATTCGTCAAAACTAGGTCCCAGTTCGGCGGGAAGGTGCGTTTTCTGACACGGCTCTCAACCGTGAACTCACGCGAATTAAAGAAAGAGGGTCCCATTGCCATAATTCGGGACACCCTCAAGACTAAGGGCGTAATCGGGCTCTATTCAGGATGCACTGCACTAGTGGTTGGGAACGCCGCAAAAGCGGGCGTTCGATTCGTTTCTTATGATCACTTCAAGTCTCTCCTGGCTGATTCCGAGGTTGGTCTAAGCGAAACCTACGACATGCAACTCATCTCTGTCGAAGGGAAAAGTCAGTGCACCTCGAAGTCTCCTCGGTTTGTCTATTCGTTGGCACAGGAAAGTACCATGTTAACCATACTCTCAGCTGGACTGGGTGCAGGTATGATGGAAGCTATATTTGCTGTTACACACCGTCCGAGACGATCAAGTGAGAGTCGATTGCATAATTTTGAGAGCTGCACTCAATGCAGCAGAACAAAACTCATCGACGATGCAAAACGTCCGAATCCTCAATACCGCGGCCTCATACATGGGACTGCCTCAATAGTTCGGCAGGAAGGCATTCGGGGGATATACCGCGGCCTATTTCCAGTGGTAAATTTGAAACCACTGACTGCTTCATTTTCCGTCGCTCATGACATTCAGATGATGCGGCAAGGCGCCAATTCCGCAATTAGGTTTACGACCTACTCCACCCTGAAACAATTCGTGCAGGGGGTCGCAAGGCCGGGACAAACATTACCTAGTACCATCACCTTTGGAATCGGCGGGATTGCTGGACTGGTCACCGTATACACCACTATGCCGCTAGAGTTCGTCGATTCATACTTCGCGCGTCAATGTGTTCCTGACTTATTGTGTTCATACAGTGTCATTAAAACCCGAATGCAGAGTCTCGAAGCCCGGGCGCAGTATCGTAACTCCTTCCATTGTGCATACCGCATCTTCACTGAGGAAGGGATACTCCGATTCTGGACTGGCACCACCCCGAGACTGACTCGGCTTGTTGTGAGTGTCGAGCGACTAGGCGACTCCCTCGTAACTGACTGGCTGCCTACCCAAGCTCAGTGGAGGTATCGTTTTCACCGTTTATGAGAACATTATCAAGGTGATTGGCAGGGCATCTGAAGGTGCCTGATTGCAAGTAATGAGGAAAGTCTATTCCTGGTGTAGAAGTCTATGTAAAATTGCGAAAGTATTATAACACGGATGGAGGTATTGTGACAGCAAACCGAGCGTGTATTAAGATAGAAAGGGCGAGTACAATATCCAGCGGAGCGCCGGTGATGCAAGCATTATACCTCCGCCCGTATTTATACACTCTGACTACCACCAAACCGTTGGTATAACGGGTCTTCTCTGTCTGTACCAGGATGTAACTGTAACTTGCCCTCCCAAAGGGCAGCAGAAGATCGCGAAGGGTCGGAATTGGTGGGGTCAGAGAGAGAGCCGGGTTGTGTCCAGGCGTGGCTGGCGGCGATCGTGCCCATCATCAAAGTCGGGGCCATAGCGAGGAGAGAGCTGAAAGAGGGTTAGATAACGTGTATGCAAATGGAATGGGAACTTACACCGGTCGTTCTTTCTCTTGGCTAAGTCTGGCTGTTCGGCTCTTGATAACGAAGGATGAAGAGCGCACACGACCTCCTCTAACATTGGCGAAGGTGCCCAGATTATCCCGCACCCGAGTGATAGCGTTCCATCCGACGTTGTCCGGATTGGGTGTGGTTGTGGGAAGAACATCGGGACGACCCAAAAGACCAACGCGTTTGAACAACACCTCGAAGGGAGCGCTAGGTAAGAGCCGGATGAGGGCACCAAGGGGAATAGAAACGACGCCCAGAGCAAGCGAAATTCCCCATTCCCGGCCTCCAATGGGAGTAACAGAGAATGCAGCCCCACCAACGAAGACGATCGCAACCTGTCCACCGATTTCTGGAAGAAGATAGTCAGTGACCGCTAAAGAAAACGGAGGGGAAGGGCATACCAATCAATGTGATAACAGTAAAGTACCAGTTCTTGGTGATTCCTTCGAAGATGTTCAGCTTTCGGTCTAGTCGCCTGCAGTTGACAGAGTTGAAGATCTGGGCGAAGACGAAGGCGTTGAAAACAAGAGTCTGGACGATGAGGTTGTTCTTCTTTGTAACTCCGGCGTCGGCCGACGACCCGAAACCAAGGATCCTAGCCCCGGCGAAATGGAAGAGGAGGGTAATGATGATTTGGTAAATGGACTGGAAGAGGATTTGTTTGTACATGTCGACGGAAAAGAGCGGCGCAGTCTTCTTGTCTGGCTTCCGGTTCAACAACGATTCGGTGGCAGGGTCGGTGGCGAGGGCAAGGGCGGCGAAGGTGTCCATGATGATATTAATCCACAAGAGCTGAACCGCGGACAACACCGAAGTCTCCTCGACCGAAGCGACGGCAGAAACGAACGTGATAACAACAGCCGTGACGTTGGTCGAAACCTGGAACTGCAAGAACTTGCGCACCGAATCGTTCACGCAGCGTCCCCACATGATGGCCTTGACGATGGAAGCGAAGTTGTCGTCCATCAGTATGATATCCGACGCCTCTTTTGCAACCTCAGTGCCCGCGATACCCATGGAAAACCCAACGTTGGCGGTCTTGAGGGCCGGTCCGTCGTTTGTGCCATCACCGGTGACGCCCACAATCTCTCCGATGTGCTTCAGCGTCTCTACAAGGACCCGTTTGTCTTCAGGTGATGAACGTGCAAGCACTTGCAAGCGGGGTACGATTTCGATCTTCTCGGCTGGGCTCAGTTCACGGAAGACCGGCCCCTCCATGATAACGCCGCCAGGTGAGAAGATTCCGCACTGCGTCGCAATAGAACGGGCGGTCAGAACGTTGTCTCCGGTGCACATCTTGACGGCGACACCAGCCAGTTGACACTTCTTCACAGCTTCGGTAACACCCGGACGAAGAGGGTCCTCGATGCCGACAATTCCTATGAGGGTCAGGTCGTGGGCTAAATCTTCATATGCAATCTACTGGAATCAGCACGTTGCTCAAAAGAAACAGCATAATGGGCTTCACCTCGTTTTCCTCATTCTGCGCAACGCCGGTCGGCGGCCAGGACTCAAAGTCTCTATAACACAAAGCGATAGTCCGCAGCATTTGGTTCGCATAGAAGATGGTGGTCCGTGTAATGTTGTCGGTCGCCAGCTCGTCGATGGGGGCGGTTTCAATCGCATCGCCCGAATTTTCAGCACTACCATCTTCCTTGTGAACGACGACGTGTGCCACGCATTTCTTTGACAGGATCTCGCTAGCCCCCTTCAAGTACACTCGGCATTTCCCCGAAGGCGTCTTGACGACGACACCCATCGCCTTGCGCTCGCTGGAAAAGGGAATCATTTGGACGACGGTGGCCGAGTCACGGGTAGATCTGAAGTCCGGCCACTTGAGCTCCTGCGCAAACTGGAGAAGTGCCGTCTCCGTCTTGCTACCGACGAAGATGGGCTCGCCGGTTTCGGGATGGGCGTCCTGGAAAGCGGTGGAATTTACGGCAATGGCTTCATTGAACAGGTCCCGGAGTTGTGGGCTCAGAGCTGTGTTCAGCTGAGATTGATCGAGGGAGAAATCGTTGACATGTTTCCGGGGGCTGCTAGCGCTAGCACTGGGATCAACCTGACCGGCGTTCGTGCGAGCTTCATTGGTCTCGAGGTGGCGGACGAATTTGGCGTGGATCCCAACAGATCCGGCGACGACCGTCATGACATTCTGGGTAAGCGTGCCGGTCTTGTCGGTGCAGACCACGGACGCGTTGGCCATCGTCTCGCAGGAACCCAGTATACGGACCAACAGCTTCTCGTACGTCATTCGCTTCGTGGCAAAAGCCAGGGCCAGCGTCACAGCCAGTGGTAAACCTGGTTAACGTTTAATAAGCTAATGGAAGATTGGAACGAGTAGGCTGGTACCTTCGGGTACAGCAACAACAACCAAGGTGACAGAGATAATGAGGATGTTGACGAAAGCGATACCCTTCTGGCTGGCGGTTCTAATCATTGGTGTTAGGGAGGGACCGAACTGAAAATCGGGGTCGCCTACCTAGCGGGCTCCCCGGTACCAAGTTGAACGAAGAATCGAATGAGGAGGGCCGTGAAAAGGATCAGGCCAGCAGCGCTGCCAAGCTTTGCAATTAGTTCCGCCAACGCGTTCAACTTGATTTGAAGCGGCGTATTATCGGGGTCCCCGCGCAGAGCTGATGCATGTTAGTCAATGTGACCGTGGAGAAAAAATGGACAACTTACCCATCATGATTCTGCCATTGAAACTTTTCGTACCCACGGCTACGACGACATATTTTCCGACACCCTCCAAAACCTTGCTGCCGCTGACCACAAAGCAGTCCGTGTGGGCACCACCATCAGTCCCCCGAAGTTGAATGCATTCGTCGTATGAAACCTTTTTGATGGCGTCCGACTCGCCGGTCGCGCCCGACTCATCACATTTCACGTTATGACCGCCAAGAAAAACTCCGTCACACGGGACGATCTCACCCGGTTCCAAAAGTGCAATGTCCCCCACTACGACTTGCTGTTGAAGGATCGGATAATCAGAATGATAACTAGATGGTTCAATGGCGGAAATGGATCACCTTGATATCAATAACGGTCTCAACACCGCCCCGTATAACCTTGACCCCACGTTCTTCCTTTTTCTCGTTGAGAGTTTGGAACTGCCGCTCCTTCTGCCAGTCATTGACGGAGCCAACGATCACCTGTACGACATTAATGATGAGAATAAAATTAAAGCAATGCACATACCACGATGAGGATCGCAATCATGATGGCGACACCCTCAACCCAGTCTACAGGTGGCTCCCCTTCCGGCCTGGGTGTCCCAAAATCTTGGAAAAGACCCAAAGCGAGCGAGATAACAGCAGCGATGGAAAGCAGAACCTGAAAGTAATATTTAGGTCATTTCCAAATGAACCAGAAAAAGCGACCACTCACCAAAACTTTATCCTTCAAAGCTGTGTACATGAGCGAAAGCAAAGATTTGGTCGCCCGAGTTGGAAGCACGTTATCGCCGTAAATTCGTTTGCGGACATCCATGGATGCTGCAAACGCTGCGGTCGAGTTCCAGTCGGCGGACTTTTCCCCTTGAGGGTCCGTAAGCGTGATGGCCGGGACAGTCTCTTCGCCCTTTTCTGGATCGTGTCTATGTGAGACACCGACTCCCGCTCCCGGCCTGCCGTCACCAAGTCCGCTTCCCGATAATCCTGTCGTGCTCCGAGCAAGCGACGGGCCCCCAAGACCAGTAGTAGCGTTCGTCCCGAGGCCGTCGAGAAGGCCCTGGACGCCTCCCATACCCTCCAGTGCCTCCAGACTCTTGGGATCCAACATCATGGCGAGGTCATTCGGACGGTGGCGGAAAGGAGTGGGGTCGGTGTCTGTGGCCAATGCGACGTGTTCCTTCGATTCAGCACCCTTCTTGCCCTTTTCTGACATTGTGGCGGTATCGGAGTCGGCGGTGTCGCGTTTGGCACGCGACGCGGAACGCGAGCCTACACGTGTTACATCGGTTGTATTAGATTTGACGTGGCGGAGCTCCTCGTCCGGTCGGGGGGAGTGGTCTGCCTCGGTCGTGTCGCTGATGGTGGTGGCAAATGTGGCATTGCTTCCCTTGCGCTGATGCGTATTCCGGTTGTCCCCTGGGGAAAGCAAAATAGAGGGATTGCGCGGCTGGGGATTGTTGTCGCGCAAAGCCAGACTCGTCGGATTGTTAAAGTGTACCGAGGAGCGATTCGACAGCGTGGGTGACGGGGGTACCGTTAGGATGGACGAACCATCGTCAGTGTGCGTCGGAGAGGCTGGGGGCACATCCAGGGAGCCACGAGGAGCTGCTGGACTATGGGGTGAAAGAAGACCACCTGCAGTTGGGCTCAGAGTTTGGACAGGAGAGGTTTTGAGCGCAGGTGGGGCCTCTGGCTCAGCGGAAAGGTCGGTCGTGATGATGGAGGGAATATTGTGGTCATCCTGAGAAGGCATGTGAGGCAGAAAAGAGGTGCCGAGAGGGCTTCCCCAAGCCTATATAACGGCCCAAAGGTAGTGACTGCTGTAAAGGCGGGAGGGGTGGTCAACAAACAGTGAAGTGAATGCGGAAAACAACCCGCCAAGGATGCACTGCCTTGACCATCAGAATGTTCGCCCGATCTCTAAATGGGCCGAAAGCTGTGGAAACGATACAGTGGTTCCTTACCGTCCCTTCCAAGTCCTTCAAAGGTCGACGGAAAGCAGCGAAAAGGCGATTTATGCGCAGCATTCCCGCAAGTTTTCCAACTCCCATTTCCCGTTTGGGACACCCCGGACCACCTGCCATAAATAGTAAACAAGTTGAACATATTCTCCTGATATTCGGTCTCTCTTGGAATGGCTTGGTTCTGACGTAGACCACAGGGTTTTCTCTCTTTCATGCACCGTGTAAAAGCCCTCCGCAGCTGATTCAGTCTTCCCGCCGGCGATCGTCGAGGCGGACGATCGGCCTGTCGCACAGCAACGCTTTTCCAATACCCTCCTGCATACTATAATCGCCAAGTTTTCTTCTCGGTGACGGCCAAGAAACTGGGTATTATCATGACTCTCGCTCCATCACTTCCAAGTGGATACATACACACGAACCCCAATGACCCCAAGCTGTCTTTCGGTATAATGGAATCATCATCGCCATACTCCGCAGCTCGGCGAGAATGGGAGCTCTCAGCTAACTCAACTCCCATCCTATTTGTGAAGCTATCCCTCGCGTCAAAAAGCATGAGACCAACCAAAATACAAACACAACCTTCTAATCTCACAATGCTCCCACAAGTCTCAACCAACCCACGTCACTGCCCTCCCAGTGACAGAACAATGGCTGGTCTTCCCGTCCAGAACCTCTCTTCGCCCCAGGCTTGTCCAGGTTAGGAAACCCAGACGCCGTGTGAGTTTGATGCGTGATCTTCTTTTCATCTTGCCAACAGCATTGCTGATTATTTACAAGGTCACATTAGAATTCGAACAGCCCGTCGAGTTTCACTAAGCGCCTTATTTGTTCAGTACAGGCGCTTTTCTCTCTCTAGGCGTTTAATTTGAGCGTCAAAATGACCAACACGCCCCATAATGCTAAGTTACATTTCGCTCCCGAGCACTTGATGATACCTGTAACTACTCATATAAAATAATCTTTCGGTGCCGTGCCTTAGCGCTACACATCCAACAGCTTCCAGCTCTCGAACTAACCAAAGGTTTTACTTCTTTTTCTTATCCTCGCGCCTGTCGCACATAACAGCCCCAAGAGTGCCACAATACTTGGGTTCTTGAACCGGCGCCTTGGCCCGTATCGTACCCTGGCTAGTGAACGTGACTCGGGCTGCAATCTGCAATCCTCTCTCATCGGATCAAGGTTATTTTTTGGAGAAATGATAAGCTTCTGGCTTCATCGACCCATCGTCTATTGCACCCACAAACTCAGCCATTTCGCTCGTTCGGGCCGCCTCTGTCGTACACCTACAGCTACACCTACCTACAACCGGCCTCACAATGTCAAGCGAATTGTGCTACAGGCGGTGCACTGCCAACCCGCTCCTGTCCCGCAAGCATGTCTTTGCCGACTCGGATCCACTGCGGAAGTGACGAGGATAGAATCTCAAGCTTGCGCCGCACCGAAATTGCACAGGTTATCGAAGCACGACAAACACCAGCCTCCCGTCCATAGTGCTGCGTCGGAGCAAGCAGCACTGCAGCATTTGGCACTCACGATTACTCCTGAGGGCATGGGGGCTTTACAGCTTTGGAGGTCTCAGATCTCAACAATGTTACAACCGTTTTTGTTCTCGGAATCCGTACTTGTATTCAGCTCTACTTCCGGCTATATGGGGAATAAGAATTTGCGCGTATGTGCAAAGTTTCGCCGTCGGTCATCATCAAAAGACCGCAAGCCTGAACTTGCGGATCTGTCTCCAGTCCAGCAACCATGTAGACGTCTTTGCCAGCTTCCTTAGCTCGAGGCAGTAACAGCCGCTGAAGTCACCACGAGACTCCCGACCCGCGACAGTGCGGCTCGCCGTGCTTCTCCGTACTTCCTCACCACGGGGAACAGCCGTGCTTCTCCGTACTTGCTCCTCATTCAATCTAGGGACGTCGTATATGTTGATGGACCACAAGCGATAACGGAACGCCGGGAGTGGCAGTTGATAATGTAACTTGATTATTGTAAGTAATATCTTTTTGTGATATTTTATCGCCGCACGCCTCCCTCGTTGTGGCGGCCATGCGCTGTTGGTGAGGCGGAAACAAAACACTTAGACTGTAAATGAACCAGTTTCGATGTGGATCTCCGTCGTACGGCATAGAATATGAGACCAAGATTCCGTTCTCGATGCAGTTCGCGCTGGGCGTCTATTGCAGCATCGCTCATGTTCAGTGCTATTGTTGAGGTTTAAGCAATGAACTGGCGCCGATTTTTAGCACTCAGCAGTCTAGGCCACTCCAGTGTGTTCGAATTTCGTGGAATAAATTGTGCTACGGGGGTCAGATGAGAGAGTAAGATGATAGTAGATACATATGAGCAAAAACCCTTTAAGATACAGCAATACATAGAGATATAAGTACATAGATTTCGAACCTCACGTTGCGTCCATGAACATGTCTGCGTAGGCTTGTCGGACGTCCTGTATAAACGCGGGAAGATCGTTGGGTTCGTTGAGGTTGAGATGTGCCAACAAAAATGGAAGGTTCGAAAGGGATGGACTACATGTGAGAACTGGAGCCTCCATGAATATCAGGGGGCGAGTAAATTTTCATGGACACACCTTTGTAGGAGGATCCAGACGTGTCGAGTACGAGCTTGAACTCGCGCGCAGGATCGGAGGGGTCGATGTTCCACATTCGGATCAGCAGCTGGTCTATGTCCACGCCGTCAACTACGCAAGCGAGCCGTTTCTGCGTCCCGTCGGCTTCAGACGCGATGCGGGCTGACATAGAGGTAAGATGACCTCGTTCTTTGCCTTTGTCTGTCGTCCTGTGAGTATTATGCATGCTGGTACGAAGCACCTTCAATCGAACTCACCTCGTTCAAGGTTACCCGCAGTTGCTCGATAATGTTCTATTTGGGAGTCGATTGCCGTACATTTGTCGCGGAGAGTAGCCAGCTGCCGCTTGAACGCAGCAACGCCGAGCTCAGCCTCCTTCCTTTCCTCTTGCTCTCGCTGCAAATCTATGAAGCGGGTCAATCATCACCACAACGAGTGACAAGCCAGAGGCATACCGGAGACAAGCTGAATCTCCTTCATTTTGCATTCGTTGGTCTCGGTTTCCACATTAACTATTTTCTCGAGTAACCTCTTCTTTTCCGCAGCATGTGCAGCGCGTCTATCGGTAATGGTGGCGATAGTTCGCGTCTTGTAATTTCCAACTGCTTTCAGGAAATTTCGCGTCGAGGTCTCGCAGGCTTGGACTCTGAGGTCAATACGAGGATTTGGGTCTGCGAGAATGGCGGCTAGATCGATTTGTGGGACACGGAGACCATGGTTCTTGGATATTTGTGTCATGTTCGAGTGAGAGGATCAGAAACGCGTATGGCCGTGTATACGCATGTTGGGCTACATCCATCAGAGTAAACATTTCCCTGATTTCGGTTCAACCTCGTCGCCTTCGCCTTCCTTAGCTCAAGCTGCCTCCATTCTCTACTTCCCCCGTCTAGATCGGTTTGCACTCTTCACGCGATCTACACAGCCAATGCACGGCTTCGGGGCCGTTCGCCCGAAGCCCGGGCGTTCGCGGACCAGTCCCGGCTGTCACAAAAGTACAGATTGAATGGCACGGATACCTTCGTGCCCGACAAGTACCGATGCTGGGCTTGACTGGATTGTGCTACAGTCTGTACAGCTTGGAACTGGCCATCGTGGACCGCCATCCCACCGTCAAGCCCTATCTCCGTCCATACCAAGGTCCTGGAGCGTCACAGACACCTCTGAAAGCGTCAGGATGCTGTTTGGTACCTTCTTGACGCAGCGAGATCCTCTCTGGGCCTTCTTGGAGCGTTTCTTCATTTATTGCAACCGATTCGGCAGTACTAGCTATTGAGTTGACCCGTCCCCATATCGGTACGAAATTTACGTTGTATCGCCGAGGGGAGATGTATCGTGTATCCCGATATCCTGTGCATGCCGTGGTAGGTCTAATGATCCTTTGTGCACGAATTCTCAATTAATTCGTTGCTTGCAGCATCGATCTTCACATGAATAGCAGCAGCATGCAGCTGTCGTACGTGAACAGCATTTCTCCTTCTCAGATAATATAAAACATGCATGGAAGCTGATGTTCTCGCGGCCTGGCTAGCATGCCATGCGGCGGGTTGCACCCCCAAGACTATCGAAAGATTCTAGTGACAGCCCCAGTTTCTACAGCGGGAAGTCGACTGGTTCAGGGGTTGGCGGCTTGGTGGCGGCTATACAGATTTTTCTGCAGATCTTCCCCTCCTTTGGAAGCTCTGGCGCCTGGCCGTCTCTTTTTTGCCATTTTTTCTTCATTCTCCTTTCTTATTGGCCAAACCTCGACACCGAATATAAAAAAGAACAAGTATGGTAGTCTTCTCTATTCATCCTCAGCACTCTCGCCTCTCTTACGCCTGTCGATCTAGCGGCTAATAGCCCAGCCTTTCCGCGGATAATAATATAATATCATCTCACTCGATTGGTTGGTTGAAAATTGACGATTGTTGCGGCATCTCGCACTGAAACCCACACAGCCTTGGGCATTTGCCGAAATCAAGCCAATGAATCAGCTTCTTGGGTTCCACTGTGGCTTCCAGGAGAGCATCCTTGGGGGCAGGCGACCAAAAATAGGGTTTTGAACTTAAGTTCAGGCTTCCAAATGCCTCACAACTTCCCTTTGAACGCGGTGTTTTCCCATGGTGCCTGTTATTCGAACCTCGCGTGCGAATTGTAGACCCTGCATTCTCGACGGTGGAGTTTAGATTTTACCTTTGCCATCAATCATACAGCCCTCGTCCCAAACACGGTAATTTTTGATATACAGTAGTCTTCCGCACCTCTACGATTAACGGGGGGGAAACCCACAATCGCAAGCTTGGCTGAAGCCTGCCTTCATCTTATTAGAACCAGTTTAGGTGCCCAGAGCCACCAGGCCAATCAGGCTTGAATTGGCGAAAGAAAGGCTTCTGGCAGACAAATTCGGGGATCTTTCCTTTCGGCACTACTCATCAACTGCGCGTTACACACACAAATCGATTGCGTGCTTCCATGTGTCACCTACTGGGACCAAGTGACTGACAACTGTTCTCAAACGATTTGCAACCCCCTCCCCGCACTCAAACCCGCTCCTCCACAAGTTGGACATCTTCAAAACACGTATCTATGCCTGCGCTTTTTCTCGGACTGCTTTGCATGCAACAACCCTGCCAGGCCTTCGATATTGTCCTCATTTGACGACCATTAATCACACACATGGTTTGGCGCCCAATTGCTGTATGGCTTTGTCCGTTTTCATAGCCGTCGAACACCCAATTTACACCCAATTGCCTTGCCGCCGGCATCTAACCAAATCCATGACACACCAGAAATCAACCTAATTGCACCGATCTTCCCAGTCTTCGATTAAAGTCAAAAACCAGGATATCGAGTTGGTCGTCGCTGTGAATTTGGCTGCGGGTGAACAGTGAACAGCCGTTGCTTAAAACCCCGATTTGAGCTCCGACAGACTCCGCCGTACTGCTCAATGACGACAACATCGGAGTTCTTGGATTGTCTCGCTGTTCACCTGGTCCACATGCTCAAGGAATTGGTCGCTAGTCCACACTCCCCTTCCCTTTTTCTATGAATTCAACTTTTGTCCCAGACAATTAACTCAGGATGCGATGTAACAAATCCGAACTTATCGCACTTCCGCTACTTCCAGCGGCATAGCGGTACAATCCTACTACGCAGTGGTTATTGGATCCGTTTGAAACTTGTTCGGCGATTCTTCTACATGTGAATCCTCAGTGAAATATTCCACCACAATGCGGTGTGCGATCTTTCCAATCGATTGGTCGGCGTCATATGCGACTAATCGAGACCGACAGTAAGAGTTTTCCCCGGAAGCTAAAGACATTCTTTCAATTATTTTATACCCTATGCATCACAATACCGGTTTTCACGTTTAGCGCTCATACTTTCCTTGAGCGCGCGCCTGATAATCTGCGTTAGCGCCCAAAACCGCACAAGTGCCCATAGGCGCCCGCAGATTAAGTGCTCGATCTGCTACGATCATGATCGTGGGGTACTTCCCCATCCGGTAAACTAAGTACCCTAACGAGACGAAAGGAAGCCCATGGTAGGTAAGCGAGCGAAGGTGGCGTATATCGCCATTCCACGGTAAACGCACCCCATATATACACTTTGGTTCCGTGATCACAGGTGTGCATGATGTGTATTCGGCATCGTACATGTGGACCCACAAAAGAATTTCCGGACGGGTGCGGCATCGTCGAAGCCATGAGCCCAGGAAAACAGGAACTCAATCAAATGATTGCATTTGGCAGGCAGGCGCTTCCAATTTGAACCTAGTTGCCATAATCGTTTGGCGCTAGACTTGGGCGCTTAGCTTTATTGTTGTCACAGGTTAACTCATCGAGTTCATAAATATGGCGACTCCGACCACTTCGAAAGATGTGGAATGCGTGGATCCCGGAAAGCAATGCCAGTTGCGAATCATTCCTTATCACACAGGCAGTGGGAAACTTTGCTGGATATTCTGACGCGCTGTGTATGCATTATATCTTCCGAGCCTCGAGGCCGCACCTGCATCAGATCGGGCGTCGCATAGCGGGAAACAACTGACCGAGTCGAAGGTGCGCCATGTATTTTGTTAGATTTGCAGATTATTCGATAGGGGCGTATTTTGTACTTGGGGTTGAATTGCAGTCCATCTTTTCTTAGCCGTACAGCACGGCGAACGAGGTGGTAAGAGTGCTGTGATATGCAATGTAATAAATCAGCCAATCCCGGAAGCAAAGATGGAGAAGTTCGCGGAGTGTCCTTTCTAATTGGTGCCTTTTCCTGGAGTATTTAGACGCCTGCGCATTCAAGTCAGAGTAGACGCCGACCGATTAGCGCTCACCCCCTCAACAACGCGCGCCGTTCCGCAAATACCGCCTTCCATCATATTTGGATGGTTGTTGAGTGTCGGATCCAATCCCTGACTCGAGGCATGGTCTGGCATGGTGCTGGAACTGTAAAACGTATTGCTTGTATTAGCGCTAGCGCCAGACGTGTAGATCCTTGAAGGACGGACATGGGAAAATGAACTCATGCGATTATATTGGTAGTTGCACGACTGTGGCAAAAAAAAACGGAAAGTCAGGACATAGAAATAGGAAGACTCCCGCAGCGGATAATCCGGGCAAGGCCAGACGCTCGGAATGACAGCATGCAAAACCCGGCAGAGTAAATTTAAACAGATTTGGATCATGTGCAGACTAGTTTGAGCGGCCGCCGGAGACCCGCCGTCCAACATTGACAGAAAGTAGCCCAGTGCTTCCTCGATATGCGGACTATCAAATGTGTGGTTGTCGGAGATGGTCCCCAAAAAAAAGAGAGGTGGAGCATAGGGGAAAATATTTGAGCTTGAAGGTGAGAGCACGCGATTGAAGCTGCAGGAAGGCCTGGAGTCCGAGGCCTGATCTGAGAGCTGAGCGCTGACCTGCACGACGTCCGAGTCCAAATGACGACTTCAAGTTGTTGAGGACGAATCAGCGAGCGTGGGAATGGTCTTTTGACAGCTGATGCGATGCCAGGAAAAGACACCCACGTGATCGTGAAGTCACGGTAACAAGCGGCGCGATGATCTATTCAAAGCGCCACTGATGCGAGCGCATATATCTAATCTAATCTAGCCAACTGCGATAAGGAGAGTGATTCTACATACTCCTTGGTCGGCGTATGCCCTGATAAACCGATTCAATGTCTAATAGCCCTGGTAATACGTGTGCGGGGGTGTTTACATCTCTACAGATTACACGGAAAATACACTTCTCTATCCCTAGCCCTTGGCCTCTGCCGTCGCCGTCGTTGCTGTCGTGGGCGTATACAAGACCGCGCCATCCACAATAACGCTCCCGGCTCCTGCAGCGTCCCCGCGCACCTTGAGCTCCGCCTGCCCCTCCGTGTCGACGTCGCCAATTTCAATCTTCGCCATCTCCTTGATGAAACTGCTCCCCCAGAACGCCGCGCTGTACTTGTTCACATACTTGAACAGCTTGCGGTGGTTCTCCGCACGCGTGGGCGCGTCCATGATGACCGCCTCGTGGATCGCGTCCGCGACCTGCTGCGAGTCCCACGGGTTCACGATGATCGAACCGTTCAGGCTCTGTGCCGCGCCTGCGAACTCGGACAGGATCATTACGCCCTGGCGCGCCTGTTGGCACGCGATGTACTCGTATGACACCTGTAGACTGTGAGACTGCGCTTGTCACAGAAGGGAAACGCGCTCACGAGATTCATGCCGTCGCGCGTGCTCGAGACGAGACATACGTCGCTGACGGCGTAAAGTGCGCACAGCTCGTCGAACGCAAGGCTCTTGTGCATAAAGTGGATCGGCATGAACTCGACGGTGCCGAAGCGGCCGTTGATCCGGCCCACGAGTTCGTTCACAGTTGAGCGCAGGTTCTGGTACTCCTCGACGTCCTGCCGCGACGGGACCGCGAGCTGCACGAGCACGACCTTGCCGATCCACTCGGGATGCTGCGTGAGGAAAAGCTCGAGTGCGTGCAGCTTCTGCGGGACACCCTTGATGTAATCGAGGCGGTCGACGCCGACAATCACCTTGACGCCGCTGAAGCGCGACTCGAGCTGCCGTATCCGCGTCTTGACCGGTTCCCGTTGCAGGTTCTGCACAAGAAATAAAATTAACGGGTGAACACATGATGCGAAGGACACACGCACCTCGATAAAAGACGCGGGTTCAATGCCGATCGGGAAGGTGCCGACGTGAGCAAGGCGGCCCTCGAATTCGACGCCGTTGGGCATAGTCGGCAGCGCGAGAATGCGCGTGCACGAGGACAGGAAATGGCGCGCATAGTCGTATGTGTGGAAGCCGATGAGGTCACAGTAGAGGATGCCGAGCAGGATCTCGCGCCGCACCGGAAGGATCCTGTGCAGAGACAAATCAATACACTGCACAAGAAAACCCGCAATGTGCGCCCGCACCGGTAAATCTCGCTGCTGGGGAACGGGGTGTGGAGGAAGAAGCCGATCTTAACGCCGGGCACGGCCTTGGGGGTCTTGGATGCCAAATCCTCGCCCTCGACGCCCTCTGTGATGTTGGCGAGCTCACGGAGGGTGGTCTCGCCACCGTTGTTGACACCGTCGAGCAAACCTCGGAGAAGCATCGGGAGGAGCATGAGGTGGTAGTCCTGGACCCAGACCATTGCGCCGGGGGTGATCTGAGTGCGCACAACCTCGGCAAAACGGAGGTTGGCCTGGCGGTACGCAAGCCAGTTCTCCTCGTCAAAATTCATCTCGCCGGGGTGGTAGTGAAAGAGCGGCCAAAGAATGGAGTTTGAGAAGCCATTATAGTGGCGGTCTGCCACGTCGTCGTCGAGATAGACGGCCTGGCAGGAGTATTCCTCCATGAGGCGTTTGTCGACGAGCGGTCTATCCTTGAGGGGAATAAAAAAGCCCGGCCAGCCGATCCAGGTGAAGTTGAGGGACTTTTTGAAGCCACTGAGTGCGGAAACGAGGCCACCAGAGGACATTTTGAAGTGGTATTCGCCGTCCGTATCCTTGTTTATGGTGACTGGGAGACGGTTGGAGACGACGATGAGATGGCCACCCTTCATGTCTGGGGAATCTGCTGGTTCTGGGGAAGGGGAGTGGGGTGAAGGCGGCGCCATTTAAGATAGAGATAAAGATACAGTAGAAGGATCCGAGAGTATATCTGGCGGCGACGAACGTGGAGGAGACTCAGACGCGACTGTTCTCATGCTACAGGCCTTCTGATCTCATTTGGGGGTCATTGATTTTCGGCAGCCCAATGTGGCAATCTACCACAATCGATGACACAACTTGACCGTGAATCAGCCTTTTCAACTCATACTCATGGTTTTTCGTGTCCAGAAATATAAACTGGCTCTTTCGTGGAATGCAAGGTTCCTTGCGCGTCTTAAATAGTTTAGAGAAGTTCTCGCTTTGACGTAGCATCTCTTATTCTCACTACATATACACAGTACGCTCAATCGAACAGACCGAAGCCCTGAATCCGAATCATCAGTCGAGCACAAGCAGCGGAAAAACACCCCGCGACTCACCATGTCCTCTTCCGACTCTTCCTCGGCCTCCTCGACCTTCTCGGCAGCCTTGGTCTCGGTGGAAGCAGCGGCGGCGACGGGCGCAGCCTCGGCCACAGCGAACGCGTCGGGGTTGGCAAGGTACTCCTTGACCTGGGCAAGCAGTTAGCAACAGTTTGGAAACAAAAATTGCAGTCCATCATAAGAAACGAATCAGCAGGCTCTTTCGAGCGGCTCAGGATTTTCAGTGTGTATAATGTATATAATCTTTTGGCGGCAGGGATAACAACAACAACCGAAAACACGCTCACCTTCTCCGAGCCCTCGAACGTGTAGTCGGTCGCCAGCGAGACGGCAATCAGGTTCTTGTACGCGTTGACGAGCGAGTGCGACACCGACACGAGCGTCGGGTACTTGAGCGCGAGCGACAGCGCGGCAATGGTCTTGATGCCGGACAAGAAGCGGTCGATGAGCTCCGACTCGTCCACGTCGAGCACGTCGGGCGAGAACGCGTTCCCGTTGTCAAAGATCTGCACAACGCTCATACCGTACGTGAACGGCGAGATGTTGAGCATGTTGAGCAGGGTCGCCTCGGACGTCCCGACACGGGTGCCAGCGACGACGACCTTGACATCGGACACGATCTCAATCGTACCACGGGCGATCTTGGTCGGGATACCGAGCGCCTGGAAGAAGGAGGTCTTTCCGGGCTCCATGCCGGTGTTGCCAGCAGGAACGGTGACGTCCTTGGGGGCGAACGCACCGGCACGAGCAGGGGCGGCGACCTTGTTGGCGACGATGATCTCGCGGACCTCCTTCAGGTCGCCGGCGGTGAAGACGAAGCCGATGTTGCCCTTGACGTGGGGAAGCAGGCGCTCGAACTGCGGGTACTCGGCGAGAATGGTGCGGAGTGCGCGGCGGACCATGGTGTTTTTGCCCATGAGCACGACACCCTTGCCACGGAGAGCGACACGGATCTGGTGCATCTGGTTCGAGCCCACATTGTCGACGTTGACCAAGAAGATGGACGCTATTGCGGCTGAGTAACGAAAGGAAAGGCGTGTACATTAGAAACGCACGATATTTGCTGAGGAGCTCCTTGAGCTTCTCAAAGTAGATTTCCTTGTCCGCGCGAGTAGCACCCATGTCTGGTTTTTTTGTGGGTTGTGTGGGGTGTGGTTAGTGGGTTACGCGTGCCTCCCAATTGACCTCTGTAGCAGGTTAGTGCAGAACAACGGCACAGAGAGTAAGGAAACATGCCTGGGTGCCAATGGATTTTTCAAGGACACACGGGTTGAGAGCAAGATTCGAAAAAATCAGTGACGCCGCCGTGGGAACATTGCATGGTGCGATACAGTTCGGCATCTCGGCATGTTCGATTTTTGCTAGTCAATTCTTGAGTACCACCAGCTGTTATTAGCGTAGTCGGTGGTTTCAATCGTATCTTTGTAGTAGCACTGAACCGGTTACATTTGAGTCGGCGTGGGACAGAATACCTTTTCCCTGTACATTCTGTGTAACTTTTCAAGCACTGCTCGCGTGATATCCCTCCTTTCCTGAGTCTATCTATCCTACTCTCGCGCGTACAAGCTGTCCCGCGTTGCTGTGTCGTTTCCAGTCCGCTTGTGCAGCTAAGTTCAACCAACCTTGTTGCTCATGACAATAAATATCTCCCTCAAGTAAACTAGAGATAAACGAATTAAAAAATTGCTCTGTCTATGCTCATCCAGCCGCGGCTCAGAGAATCAGACTCAGAGCTTCAGAGCTTCAGAGGTCAAAGCCAACCTTTGAATGAGTTGTGGTTGATTCCGACACATCACGTGTCCCTCAGTAACCTGGCAGAAACTTTTACTTGCACTTTGCGCGACTGTTGCTCTGTTCAAGGCAGGAGGTCGCGTAGCCACTGGCCCCGGGTTTCTGCAGGCTCTATAGAACGCGTCTCTCCTGCAATGGAATGTTGCGATGCTGTTGGCGGCCCGTCATCCAGCTGGGCCGCCTTTCTGCACCCACTAGAGCCTACTCCACTCCACCCAACCTTCCGTTGAACCCTCTCAAGGCCCTCAAGCAATTTCTGGCCCCAACCAACCTCACCGCGCGAAAGCCAGTCACCTACACCCCAAAGGCGCTCCACCAGTTTTATCTCGCAGTCAAGGCCCTGCCGCCGCGGCAGCGGAAGCTCGGTGGCCACCCGCTCAACGTCTACGAGCTCACCGAGTTGCTTGTTCTCTTTGGCTCGCTTTCTCTCCCTCCGCCGCTTCCCAAATGCATATACGTCCACAGCTTTGTCTCGCACATCCCCCGCACCTCTCGCCGTACCTATTGGCCATTGGTCTTTGAGCTGGCCGAGCAGATCCGCGTCCGCCAGACACGCAAGCCCCTCTCCGGCACCTACCACTACTGGCTCATGCGCGCGCACCTCGCACGCATGCGACCTGTTGTGCCCGATGTTGTGCCCGAGAAAGGTGAATATTTTATTTTATCTACCAAACATCTCCTCTGACTATCCACAGACGACGCCGCAACCGAGGCAACTGCATGCTACGTGCGCATCTGCCGCACCGCCGACCCCGAGGTGCATCTCCCGTACCTCCGCACCATGTTCCAGCGGCGCCGCTCCACCCACCTGTCCCAGATCGTCAAATACCTCTGCAAGGTCCTCAACATCCACGCGAACCCGCACCACCGCTTCGCCGACCTGCTCTGGACAATCATCCTTGCCGACGGCGCCGCCCTTGCCGCCCCTCTCCAGGAGCGCGTCGTCGCGACCCTCTGGACGCGCCTCGAGACGCACCCATACATGTCCGCCACCCGCAACCCCAAGCCTGTGGGATACGCCTTTGACACCATCTCGATGCGCCACATCCGCCTCGGCGTGTCCATTCCCCAGCTGTGCGCCGCTCTCGCCACCACCCTCTTTCCGCACTTCCGCCTCTACCTTCCGCCCGTCGTATGGACGTGGGCTGTTCGCGAAGCCAAAGCCGTCTTCAGTCCACAACGTCCCGTCGCCGCGCGCTGGAGCAGCATCGTGATGCTGGCGTTATACGCCGCCCCCACATCCAGCGTGGCGGTCTCGCACGAAGGTGGTTCCGAGAGCGCGCCGGCCGCTTGGCGCACGGTATTCGCGCTGGCCATGTTCGAGCGCACAGTCCCGCACGGTGGGGCGTCGGACGCCGTGCGGCGCCTCTGGCGAACGTGGAAGAATACCGAGGTCTTCGCACCGCCGCTCGTGCGGCGCGTCATCGTCGGTGCATTCTTCCGCCTCGCTGCCAGGACGCAAGACCGCCCACTCAAAGAGGCTTGCCGGAGGTATTGCGTCGAGCAGGGGCTCTGGGGCACCCACGTGAGCGAAACTAAGGCAGATCTAGTCCAAACCACGGAGCTACTCGTCGACTACGCGTACGCCGCGCTGCATACGGGCCGGCATAATAGGGCGAACGTTTGGCAAGAGATATTTGCCACCCTTCCACCTGATTCCAACGGCATCGACTGGCGCGCGAGCGTCTCGGATTCGCTGTTCCGCGCGTTCTTTGCGCAGGACGTTGCAGCGGCGCATGAATTGTACACCTTCTGCCAGCGATATGGAATTGCTCTTTCGACCGACTCGGCATACGCGCTGAGCCTCGTGCTCGCCGCGCGTTATCCCCCAGTCGAAGCGCTCCGTTTCCTCAACGACGAGCGCTTCTCGGCAGATCAAGTGGAAGAGCTGATGGACCGTATTGGGCGCACGCTGCGGCGCGAACGGCACACGTTCCGAGACGTCTCGCTTGCGAACGTGCTCACGCCCGCCTTAGAGCGCCTATACCTCGGCACCGACCGCACACCGGGCCTGCGTACCAAGTTCTCGCTCCGGTACTTGCTCAGCGTACTAGCCGCCTCGGAGCGCTTCGACGCCGTCGTCCCGTTGATGCGTGAGATCCATCAGCGCCAGCCAGCGTTTTTCAGCATCCGCTACTTCCTGCGCATGATGCGCGTACTCGCGGACGTTAGACAGTCGGCCGCGCTCGCGTTGCTCCGGATGGTGCGCTGCAAGTTCTCTGTACCCGCGGTAGCAAACTTCCGCCGCAAGCTGACACTAAAGCTCGCACGCCGGCACTCGCACTCGCTCGCACGGCGCGCGTACAGGTGGGGCGGTGTCCGGGACGTGCAACGGACAGCCCGTGAGGCGCTCGCGCGCGCGGTGGGCTTCCGGGTTCGTGCACCCGAGTGGCCGGGTGCGTTGAGCATCGAGGGGATACTTGCGCGTCGGCCGGACGACGTGCCAACACTGCGGTATGCTGTCTCGCTGCTGGTGAGCGCGGGACGCGTGCGGGCGGCGCGGGAGGTGCTCGCGCGGGCGCATGTGGCGGGGGTTGTCGACGGACCGACGCTGACCTGGCTCGGAAACATGATCATCAACGGCGCGTTGCACGCGACGACGGGGAAGAACGCGCGGATGGTGCGCCATGTGTTGAATGCGCGCGACGAGCTTGTCAGACGGCATGGGTTCGTGCAGGATCGGGTGACGATTAATATTGTGGTCAAGGCGCTGCTAAGGTGGAGGACGTTCATGGACAGCGAACATGTCCGGCGGCTGTTTGACTACCTGGTGCGTTGCGGGTACCCAGGGCTACGCGACGGCGTACGGCTACCGTTTGAGACGGCGGGGAGTGGGCAGGCAGGGAAAGCGCTGTGGCTAGACGGGCTGCCTGCGCTCATCTCATATGACCGGCATGTGCAACCACTGTACAAGATGTTCATCAAGGCATTCTATCTGCAGGGAGACCGGCGGAGCGCACAAACGGTGATGGCAATCCTGCACGCGGCGGAGGCGGATGTGCTTGCGCGGCGACAGAAACGGCGAAAGAGGCGGCTGGCGGGAATAATAAGGAAGAAGAGATCGTTGGTGCTTGTGTAGGAATTTACATAGAAAATAAATAAAAAAGTTGAATGTTGAAGTTGAACTTTGTTGACACTGCACGTGTACTGCTTCTCTTGCTTCCATACCACCATGAGCGCGACCAAACGCAAGCTTGCAGACGCGTTCCACTCGCTGGACCAGGCGGTCGAGTCAACCCCTCCTCCGGCGAAGAAACCACATACACTTCCGGGGCGGTCGCTTTATGCGACGCTGGCAAAGTACGGCGTTAAGCCAAAACCCGCGAACCCACACATCGATTCTTTGTCGAAAAGCACCCCCCATCTCACAGCAATCCTTGCCCGCGCAGCAAATCGCACCCGGAAAGCACTTCCCTTTCCCCAGAAAAACTCACCGCCGCCGCCACTGCCCCCGACCGCAGAGTACCGGCCGTCGCACATCCCTTCCTTCCTCGCGCGCCTCGCGACCTTCAAACTCACCACATACGCCAACAAACCGCCCCAGCTCGACGCAGTAGCTGCAGCCAAGTGCGGCTGGACCAATGACGGCAAAGACCGCCTTGTGTGCGGCCTCTGCGGCGTGTCCTGGGTCGTTGCCGGACGGGAGGGCATGGCCAGAGATGCTGGTGAGAACAGGTAGGTTCGGTGCAAGTCGCCCGCTGACCATGCATGTAGCAACTGTTCTCATCGAGAAGCAGCGCGCGTCGCTCGTCGACGCGCACAAGAACGGCTGTCCGTGGAAAACGCGTCAATGCGATCGTGCGTCCGTCCCACTTGCGACTCTCCTCGTCCTCAGATCACCCCAGCCTCGATATATCGCATCCCGCTGCAGGCCCCGGCCGTCATGCTGCGCGAACTAAAATCCTCCGCGGTCGTCTTGGACCCAATCATGGAACAAATGGAGGTTAAGCACCCGCTCGTTAGTTGTCTTTACGCTCTCAGATTACAAACTTTTAAATATCTCCAGACGGCCAGCCAACTCGCGTCTTTGCGAGCGACGATAACGGCCTTGACGCTCCCGACAGAAAACGCCGATGCCGCCCCACCTCCCGAACCGTCTGACACCGCTCTCCTTACAACCCTCTTCGGATGGGCGCCCGCGCCCCCGTCTACTGAGCGGACCCGCGTCTCGTCGCTGTCCAGGCCGTCTTCGCGTCCCGCCTCGCGCGCAGGCTCGCCGTTTCCTGCGACACCTCCAGGGCCCTCCCTATCGCGTGCGTCCTCCTTCGCGGCATCCGCCTCCGCCTCCACGTCTGCCCTACCTGTCATGGGGCCACCCGCAGCCCCCAGCACACCGCCGCGTCAGTTTCTGCGAAGAGTCTCGAGCGTCATGTCCACGACAAAACGCGACACGTCTCTGCTGCACTGCGCGCTCTGTCAGGTGTGTATGCTTATTTCCTTAGCAGACACGGAGCTGACCGACTCCCAGCGACGCGTCGGGCTCTGGGCATTTGCTCCGCCAGTAGAACCAAGCACGCCGCCACCGCGGGCACGCGCACCGGCGCCGCAACGTCAGTTCGACTTGCTGAAGGAGCACCGTTCATTCTGCCCGTATGTTGTGCGTTCTACGGTCGTGCCGACGCTGCCGTCAGAGGCGCCCTCACCGTCGGCTGGTGTCCTCGAGGGCTGGCGCGCGGTGCTCACAGTCGTGCTACGCTACGGGATGGGCCAGCGCCAGCGTATGGCGGCGCTGCGACGGCGGACGGGGAGCGGGGACTCTGCGATGGAGGTCGATGGTGACGCCGACACCAACGTCGACGGGGTAGAAGCGATGGTAGCGAGCGTCAAGAGCCGTGGAGGGAAGGAGCTGCTCAAATATGTGAGGGGACTTTTAGGATGATTTCTTGGTTTTCGGCTCTCGGCAACTTGTACTTGATTCACTCCTGCTACATACTCCTATCAACAATGGCCTTCACCGTACAACCAACTACCCAGCACTTTGCATCGCAGTTTGTCATTTCGGCAGGGTGCATCGTCTTCCGTAAGACGGCGGGGGCGCTCGAAATATGTATCCTCCATGACCGCAATAAGGACGAGTGGCTGCTGCCCAAGGGCCGCAAAGACTGCGGCGAGTCTATCGCCACCGCCGCCGTGCGCGAGGCGTACGAGGAAACAGGCTACCCGTGCGAACTCCTTCCCTGCCGCATGCCTACGCGTGCACCGCGTCCCGGTGTCAACGGCGTCGATGCCGTCGCAGTTATCGATTCTATCACCGAGCCTTTCTCAGTGGTCATCCGCGACCAAGGCCCCAGCGGCATCAAGATAATCTGGTGGTACCTGGCACGCTGCGCGCCCAACGCGGAGAAGGTGCTCGGCACACAGACCGATTGGGAGGCGTTCGACTCGCAATTTGTCCCCGCGGATGAGGCTGCAGAACGTCTCACATTCCAGAACGACCGCGACACCGTGCTGCAGGCGCTGCAGATCGTGCGGGACGGAAACTTGGACGGCATATAGGGAAGAGAAAGGGAGGGATTGGTCAAGTAGCGCGCAATTCAGCACTTTGTAGTATTCTGAATCGATGAAGCCTTGAGCGGATACGGCCGGATGCGTGCAGATGCGCCGACTTGGAGTGGGAGGCAGATCCATTCTGCTGATGGGGCGGGTTTCGAGAAACATTCACGAAACCCGCGCGGTACTGCCATTTTCAGCAACACCCACGGCATGGCGGCACTGCGAGGAGGCATCAGAGGCGCTCCCTCCGCCCCGGGTGCGTGGGCCTCCGCGCGCCATCACTTCCTCCGTGCGCCATCATTTCGCATCAATTCCATCAATTCCATCAAATCTCCCGCTCGTCCACCACCGGCAGCCTCCCGCCACCGTCCCCAGTGCCCCAAAAATCGTATAAATACTGTGGTGCACTCTCATGCATGTAATGAACATTATTATCAACTAATTCCGGTGCGCGTGGCCTCTGCGCGCCATCAATCTCATAAATACTCCTGCCAGCAGTGCGTGCAAGCCTTTCACAGCGTCGAAAACGTTCCCAAAGTCGTTAGATAAATGACTTGAGTGCACGCTCTACTACATCGCATGTTTAACCTATGTTCATCACACGATATCAGCACACATTGAAGCATAGATCATGTAAAAGTATGAATACTGTAACATACCGTACACCAAACATACAAGATGCACAACTTGAAGCAGAGAAACATAAGCCAAGTGCGCGGAGTGAGGACGAGCAGGGAGAAGGGGGCATACAACATCGTTGAGTGTAGGTAGTAGAACTGTAAACGTTGGCAAACCCGTACGACCTATACAGGTGAGCTCAAGCCCAGGGAGGAACTTCCTGCCAGTGGGCGGCCAACACCGCCATGTGTCTTTCAGCCGTCCCGCGTGGCGGGCCTATGCGAGGGTGCGAGAGGTACTCGCCGCTACGTTGGGTGATTTAGGCTTGGGACGGTCGGAGGCGCAACTGTCTTGTTTTTCTTTGGGGGCCGGGACTTGGCAGCATCTGCATCCCCGCCGGAAACTTGGGTTTGCGTAAGGAGCTGGTTGACACATTCCCCAGCACCGGCGTACGCTGGCACACAATGAAGGCGACAGCGGGGCGTGGGCGTGAATGTGTGCACGTCAATAGACAGGGACGCGGTGCCGAAGCTCTGTGGAGATATATTGTGTGTCAAGAGCCAGTGCCGCAAGAAAATGCAACTGCACGAGGATGGTACACATCGAATTTTGGCGCTGCTGGGAGACGCAAGCTGAAATCCAGTGCCGCAAGGAGATGCACGTCTAGGGATAGGTGCGGATCGTGATCAAACTTGAAGGGACTTGGAGCGCGGGGCAAAGGTAGATGTGCCTGCTGCCTGGTTTTGACCAAAGCTGTCCCCGAGCGTCTCCATGCCGAGTATGGGGACAAGTAATAAGTATGAAACACTGCAGTGCCTTTTTGTTTCTGAGGCTAGAGTATGATATTGAGGTTTTGGGTGTTGCCACCGACGGAGGACCCGCTTCGCAGCATGGCACTTGAGGGAATGTAATGCTTCATTCTGAAAGAGAGCAAAGTTTGAGTACCGGCCTTCAGAGATCGAGTTGATAGAGGAAGATGAGAGGAATTGCTAGGAGTACATATCACGAAACATGAGTAAACCGCGTCCCAAAACAATGAGTTCGCGATAATCGGGCATTCTTTAATTAACACCTCAACCACCTCGACACCGAAAATTATGAAATTTGGATATACTGTGTATGAGTATCGTACCCTCGCCCTAGAATATTCTCAGATTTATCCTGGCACCGTACCTGAGGGAACGGGTCAAAACACATCTTTTAAGAAAAGTTACCCAAATCTCCCCCGAATGCTACATTAACCTGTCATGACCGATGTCCCGAAGTTTGAGAAGATTCTGACAACGGAGTAGCTAATTATGCGAGATATAAAATATCACGATCAGCAATTCTACCTTCCATCACGCAGAGGTTCCTCTTACTCGCTCATATTCACAGAGTGAAGAACTAGTAGATAACATTACAATCCCGTTAACGTGCAAGATAATCACGATGCTGCTGTCGGTCGGTCGTAGTCTACAACCACAAACTCTCTGCAGGGCAGTCCAGCATGGTGTTTGCTAGGATCTTTGTCGAAGCGTTTGACAAGTGCAAAGGTCAGTGCCATAAGAGTTCATCCTGGGCTAGCCCATAATCAACCTACACAGACGTACACCCAAAACGCATTGCGCAGGAGAAGGAGGTTGCCAATTTCAAGTCATTGTAAACCCCAGACGGCGATTAGAATTGTGTGCATACATACAGTGAGCGAGCTAAGTAACAGAGGGGCGGCAGGGGTATGACATCGAGCATGGCGCCGCTATGATAGCTCCATGGCATCAGGGTCATGCGCGGGGGGCGGTGGTGCATCGATGGGGCGCCGGTTTTGTGTTTGTCGTATCCAGAGGTTTGCTGGCACGGTAAATTGCCTCGTATTTCTACCATGTGGAGGGCGTCCTCCCATGAGAGCTGGTAGTACTGCGTGACGAAGATGACCACGAACGCGGGCGAGACGCAGATCCCACCTGTACAAAGAGATTCAAGTCACACAACACGAGAACAAGAAAGCACGAGCGTGCCATTGCAGTGTACCAGAACGCCGCCGCCCTGAGCGATCGCGGTGTCGATGAAGGCCTTGGCCCTGTGAGAGTTGTATCAGTGGGATGCGGGCCACAGCGGCATCGAAGCATATGCAGGGAAGAGATTCTGCTCCTCGTTGTCCTCGACGTTGAGCGTGAGGTATGCGAACTGATCAGGGAAACGCGGGCGCACAGAGAAGGTTCCTTGGCATCCCGGACACGACGCAGTGAGGGCAATGCAGGCCACTGGAAGGTACAGGAGGCCGTAGAGGGAAACGAGCGGGAGATTTGATGGAATTGATGGAATTGATGCGAAATGATGGCGCACGGAGGAAGTGATGGCGCGCGGAGGCCCACGCACCCGGGGCGGAGGGAATTGTTGGCGTCGAGCGCCTCTGATGCCTCCTCGCAGTGCCGCCATGCCGTGGGTGTTGCTGAAAATGGCAGTACCGCGCGGGTTTCGTGAATGTTTCTCGAAACCCGCCCCATCAGCAGAATCAGGTCGTATTAGACCCGTTGCATCGGCTATGCAACGGGTCTAATACGACCCGTTACGTGGGCTATATAGGTGGATCTGCCTCCCACTCCAAGTCGTCGAGATACTGATCGACCGCCATCGCCTCGAGTTGCGACGCCGCAGCTGCAGCTGTAGTACCGAGCTCCTTCCGTTTGAGCGCAAAGAGCTCCGCCTCCGCTGGGTCGTCGGCGAGTGCTATATACGCCTTCGCGACCCTCCAATCTACTTCTTTGGTCAGAGTCTGCAGTCGCTTCTCCGCACGTTCGCGCGTTCGTCTGACCTCGCGCGCACGCTCTTCGGCGCTGTTGGGCCGGGCGTCGCTGGCTTCAAGTTGAGACTGCGCGGTGGCCGGGAGAGTGAGGAACCCGCGTGTGTGCAGCAGGTGCGGCGTTGTGCTCAACGTGCTAGGCGGTAAGTTGTTCAGGTGGCAGAGTTTCCGTCCCTTTAATCCCGTCAGCCTTCCCGACACATCCGAAACCCGGAAGACACTCACATCTATCCCGAAACGAAGACAGATGCCCTGCAGCGTGTCCCCCCGTTTTATGTAGTACTTGGAGGGAGGGGATGGAGTAGCCGGATCAGCCGGGGCGGGAATACTCGCCGCAGCCGGAACCTCCTCGTCGTCCTCGTCGTCTCCGAGCACAAACGTGTCCTCATCGCGGACAGCCCCGTCAACATTCCGATTCTCGTGAGCCGGCTGCGTGAAACTGGGTCCTTGTGCTTTTCCGGCGCCGACTACGCCGACACCGCCAAGACAGGCTAAACACGGATTGTATCGTGCCAGTCTCGGGTTTCCGTCGATGCATGGGGGACATATAGGACGGCTACAGCAGGATGTGGTGAATATATTATCAGATTTAGGAGGGAGGGAGGAGGAGCAAGCAAGGCACAGATTCGCGTTCATGGTGGTTGCTTGTAAAGCAGTATTGCTTGTATGGCGGTGCTTGTTTCAAAGGTTATCGGCTTCACCACAACCCGCATGTCGACCCCAGCTGAAGTCGCTGCGCAGCTCATCTACGCCCCAAATGTCCAGTACAACTCGTCCCTGACCACCGTGAAATTCCTGGCGTCTTGTTTTGCCGGTGCAGTCGCCGGCATCCTTGGTCTCCAAAATTGGTGGGGATTCGCGCTCTTCCTCGCGTCGACGGTCTTCACGTCGCTGTGCATACAAACCATCAACTGCGGCGGACACCCGGCGAAGTACATCCCGGGCGGATGGTCGGGCCTGCTCAACCCGGGTCAAGATAACGCGTCGACTTTTATTCTGGTTTGGACGCTATTTTTTGGTGCGTTCGCAAGTTTAGGCCCTCGTTAAACTACCTCCGACAAAAGCTCATCAGGAATTGTGCATGGTACGTCAAACCGCTGCGGAAGTATCCCAGCTTATCCGGGGTCTTCTAGTGTACGACTAGACGTTGATGGGTCACGAAAGTCTGGTGAGTGATTGTGTTATTGTTACAGTACATATAACTGACTGAAGTGGAGGTGATTTATGTATACAATACGAGAGTGATAATTATGCGACGGAACGGCTCCCGGTCATGTACCCGATGCTTGCTACCAAAATGCGTTCAACAACCTCCAACTCTTCCTCGTCCCTCGGGGCGTACACCAGCAGATATGTATTCGGGACGGGAATAATTCGACTAACACCGCTGATTGGATGCCGCTCTGCCCATCCCAGCTCGATGACTAGTAATTATATCAGCTTGAATGATCTGAAAAGAAACCCACGACATACCAGTTTTGCAGTCCGCGGGCGACAAAACGACATGCAGGCTATGGTCCGCAGGATGCACATGTGCTATCTCCCGCAGAGCTTGCTCGGCGTCGTTGTGTGGAGACGCAATGTCAGGATGAATGACCATACCAGGATGGATCCTTTCGTGTGGCGACGTCACAACCTGAACCAGGGTCTGATTTGCAGCGACATGTTTCTCGAAGATGGCGTCCAAACGCTGTAAGATGAGGTACATCGAAGCAACATGTCGCATCTTGTCGTGTGCATACCTGCGCAATATCCTTCGAGGGCAATCTATCGATCTGCCTGTGTGGAACACAGTGCCATCCTGTAGTCGGGCGTACGCCGCGTCTTTCCACCGGGACATCCAACCACCTTCCCATGTTGACGTCCTTGCTGTATTCAGCTGTGCTTACAGTCTCGCGACCAAAGCCTGTAAGGAGAGTCGCGAGAAGCCATCCGAAAGGCCCGAATCGTGTGAAGCCGCCTTCTCCAAGAGCGACGAATTGCCGATAATTGTCGAGAACCAACGGAGTGCCCGCGGCTACAATAACTGCGAGAGCCAAAGCACGAGGATGTTGGTGGCAGCGGGAAACTACGGCGTCCATAGAAACTGTTTAGTTGAGGTTGGAACCTAGATTGCTGCCTTTATACTGTTGCGGTCGGTCCAGAGCATTCTGCCGTCCAAACGCGTAGTGTGCCGAATCGCGTTGTTTGCTCCGGCCCGGCTCATGTCGGAGTCGGACATCATTCCGACGCTTGCCGCCTTCTCAAGCCTCGAGGCTTGAGTCCACCACCAACGTCGCCGAGCGCAATGAGCGCGGTAAGGAAGAAGTTTGTGCGAAGTCCCGATGTGAATCCGTAGGTCCCCAGCGCCAGAACCACCAAAATGTAATCAACAGGAAACCTATGGCAGTAAAGTTTACGGCGATATTCCCGGGGTACCAGTGCTTTCGACGTTTGCAAACCGAAAGGAGCTTTCCATGCGTGGCGTGCACGCACCTCCCCAGAGCGGAATCCATGGCTCTATTTACCACTCGGCCTATTCCATTGTGATGTCTGGTTCACTTCGTTGGTGTCAACCGTGGTTATCTCTGAAACGTCGGCAACTTCTAGGGCTGGTCGGTACGAGGATGATGCAGACCACGGGGAAAAATTGTTCGTAGCTTTCTCGCCGATTTTTGAAACTATAATCTAAAATGTCCCGCAGCATATATACCGGCGAAGGCATGTATTCACTGCTGTCAACATGTTTCTTTCTAAGCGCAGTTCAAAATCTTAGGCGGCCGAGACAACAGAAAGGTTGATCCCGTGTGCTAACGTGAAATATTGACATCTCAACATGACATTTTCCTCAGTCTCACCTTGGGCCGCAATGCAAGGACCAGACATTAAGCAGAGGGAATCGTGGTCTCGAATGGTCACGGCAGACTGGGAAACCCGTGCGCGTTGTTCGAGGTCATACACTGAACTCTCGATGGGCCCCCGCCGAAGGGTACACTCTCTTTCTTTCCGCAAATGAAACCTCTTTGCTCATTTATCGCTAGATTTCGATATGATGGGCTTTACAAGGTCACTGAATCATCATTTTCGGTAGGGAACAGTGGGTTCATGACGTATAAATTTACATTGGAGGTCCGTATCACTCCTCCGCCCACAGATACATACAACTTACCGAAGGCTACTGTACAGCGGCTGCCTGGCCAGCTTCCTCTACCAAACGAAGAGTCCAAAACAAGGAAGAGTGGCGGGTCGCTTGGGACTATCCTGAAGAAGTGCGATGGTTCGTAAAAAACAAAACGCTCCAGTTCCAGTTTGTCGATAGACCGCTCCAGTTCTATCGACGCGTTGGACATGTTAGACTCCGATTCGGAGTCTACCCCAATAGCCCGCTGCCTAAGGCTCAATCAAGCCCGCATCCCAAGCGCAAATGGGATGGAGACGGCTATGCCGATGAAGATGACTACTTCGACTATCTTTTGCATTGGGCATCTGTTTAGCAGGATCATGATGACGACGATTTTGTACCTTGATTTTACCCTCTGTCTAGACTTTTTTTTGTGTATTTCATCTGTACATTATTCATGAAATTGTCTTGTGTGTATCTTGAAGTTGTAAGTTGTACCAACCAACTCGATGCGTAGGCTCCGGGCATCAACCGGGAATCAGACGGCATGTACCCAGAACAGGAAAATTGAATCGTCTACATAATCGACCTCCTAATCCACCATCTCCAAGATCGAGCTAAATGAGCAAATTGAAGGATCCGTAAGTCTTCAGCATCAAAGCATTGAAACACTATCAACATGGATCCACTGGCAGGAAAGTTCACGGCAACATTCCGGGAGTCCCGCTCTTCTCCAAGTTTGCCTCCCGAGAAGAATGTCGTTTGGAGGGTGTGCATGCGCATACGCTGAATGGAATCCATAGCGTCAAGAATGAACCAGCCTACTCTGTCGTTATGTATAGGATCTTCGTTTCAACATTATATATCCTCTTCCTCACGTCGTTGCAGGTCTGGCAGGTATGAAGATGATGTAGACACTGGAGAAACTTTGTATGGATCTTCTATTCTTTTCTGGAGCCGCGATGCTTATACTTCCCGCTGTTCCCATAGTATGTACACAGGGAACGGTATGTCTTTACTACCTCATTTTCCCGTTCAGCTGAACCGATTTGATTACTAGGTGGTCGATCGGTTAGTGACGCGCGCTATGTCTTGATACACTGGCAGATAACTGCTCCTCCAGGGAAAATACGGTCCGCAAATAAGGGACCAAGAACTGACCCGTGGAAATCTAGGTCTCGATTTGTCGCGACTCACTGGGCAGCCGGTTCGCGTTGTACGAGGTCATATGCTGACATCTCGCTGGGCGCCGGCCGAAGGGCAGATCTTCTTTCTCAAACGACGGGCTATTGCTTACTTGTTGCTAGATATCGGTATGACGGACTGTACAAGGTCACTGATACGTCCCTGTCGGTCGGGAAGAGTGGCTACAGGACGTACAAATTTGCTTTCGAGGTCCGTACTCCATCGACTGCAAAGACCAGTCGTTCAAGGACACTTTATAGCGACTGCCTGGTCAACTCCCTTTACCCAATGAGGTGCTCGAACCGAAGAGGCGCCGCGCGGCGTCCACATTTACTCCGACGAGGCGTATAGTCCCCAAATCAGACTCGACGTCTAATCTGAACCACTTGTCCTCGTCGGACTCGGAGTCGGACTTGGACTGCCAGCAACGTCTGCGCCGACCATTAACAAAACTAGATGCAGAATCCGACTCCGAGTCCGCGCGGTCAAGTCCACCACCTCGGATAGAGGCTCGCGAAGAGTCAGAATCCGACTCGGAGTCCATCCAATTAAGGCCGCGCAATTCTGCACTGAAACGTCGTAAGTACAGAGTAGAATCCGAGTCCGCGCCGCCAAGTCCAACACCCAGAGGCGAGCCTCGCGAAGAATCGGAATCCGACTCGGACTCCGCCCGATCAAGGCCGCCCAATTCTGCTCTGAAACGTCGCATGTACAGAGTAGACTCGGAGTCCGCACGGTCAAGTCCCACACCCAGCGAGAAGCCTCATGAAGGATCAGAATCCGACTCAGAGTCTGCCCGATTGAGGCCGCCCAATTCTGCTCTGAAACGTCGCATGTACAGAGTAGACTCGGACTCGCACTCAGATTTGAACTCCGGTCCATCCTGCAAGCGGAACGGGGAGGAGAACGACATTGATTCGGAAGACTTATCCGACTCAGAGTCCACCCGATTCAGAATTGAGCCGCCCAACGCGCGTCGCATCTCTAGAGACCCCGACTCAATTCAACCACTGCAGAACTCTAGCAGAGTAGGCTTGGAGGCGGCGGACCCGATCGGACGGACCAGGGAGGAGCCGCCCAGATTTTTTTTGAAGCGTCACATCTCCAGAGCAGACTCCCACTTGGAGTCTGCCCAATTAAATCCGCCCCGGAAACGGAAACGCGAGGAGGAAGACAATGATTCTGCTGATCCTGACGATTTCTTGACATGGGAGGAAGAGGAGGAGGAGGAGGAGGATGGAATACTAGCGGACATAGGAGGGATGATTTGGCCGAGGAACACTCTGATGATTCGGAGGAGGATGGGATACTGGCAGACGTAGCGCATGAGGTGATCGTGCCGGAGGACTCGCAGGAGGTGGTCGGCACGATTAGGAGGACGAATCAACTTTTCCTCAACACCAACGTTGTTTGCGTTGCATATATCTATTCACTACTACGTGTTTCGGCTCACAGTGCAGATAGGTACACAGAAAAATCAAGTGGTATTCGCCACAGCCAGTTGAATGACACGATCACAGATATTCTAAGAGACAGTCTATGTACGCGGTGTTGAAACCTTCGCCGCCTTTGCGGTCATCAGACGGCCGTTTACCAAATTCTGGTTTCGAGCAGCAAGTCGGTGTTTCCCTCGATCCCAATGCAAGCCTTGAGGAAGGTCTCGAGCGCATTGCGCTGTCTGCTCAGAGCATTGACGACCTCGGTGCCTAGGATAAGAGGTGAGTATAATTATCAAGGAAAATGCACAACATCGACAACTTACCAGGCTTGACCAGGGGGGCCTTGAGCATGTACGAGAGGAGCGACAGCACCGGGTACAGTGGCGCAAAATCCTTCTTGGCCGCCTCAGCGGAGGTGCTGCGGTACTTGATCCGCGTGAGCAGCTCCGTGAGGATGGCCAAGTCGAGAATGAGCGGCGTAGCGAGGAGCGAGTCCTGGGAAGATTTGTAAGCGAGGAACAACGTCGACAGACGTGAAAACCTGCCTCGCATTCGTTGAAGATGTTGATAGTAGACCTTCCGCCGCAAAAAATCTCCGAGTAGTACTCATCGATGGCGCGCTTGCTGTCGCCGACAGCGGGAACATACTTGATGACCACCTGAACGTGATATTAGAGGTGAAACGCACAGGGAAAAAAAGAAAACGTACAATGTGGTCGGGATGTTCGCCCTTGCCGGCGGCCTCGCCTTTGGGTCCAACCTGAGGCGCCTTGTACAGCAGCCTGTTCGCGTCGACCATATCGTCAACGACGCTGCTCTTGCTGATCTCCTTGCTGCGGAACTGCCTCTCGGCGGACAGATTGTGCCCGTCGTTGTTACCCAAGTGGTTGTAAGACGCGATGGAAAGCGGCTTAATACCGGCGTTCACGAGGAACTCGGCGAGCACCGACTTGAGCTTCGTCTGACCGGACTTGAGGTCGTCACCGCCGATGAAGGACTGATGGCGCTCAGCGAGCTCGATGACACCCGGAACGAAGGTGTTCTGAGGAGCACCGTTGACGAAGGGCTCGCCTTCGAGGATGGCCGCAACAGCGAAAAGTGTCGAGGGCGAGACCTCGGAGTGTGACCCTTTAATGGCGGCGAGCAGGTTGTCGGCGGTGTCGTTGACCCCCGGGATGATATCGCTATAGCGCTCAGTGTTAGCGGTCCAGAAAATGACCGCGCGGTCGAGCGCATTGTCCTGCTTGTACTTGCGGATGTCCGCACGAATGTGGTCGAGGTGGACCTGCTTGTCAGTGCCAGGAATGACGTTGTCGGCGCGCGCCTCCTGGTTGGCAGCAATGAAGTCGGGATAGTAGATCGACGGGAGGGGCTTGCCGATCAGGGCCATGTGAGGGGCGACTTGACGCTGGAGATCGTAGTCCAAGACTTGGGCGCGCTCCATGGCCTTGTCCATGCTCAGACCAGAGATATCCCATCCTCCGAGGACCAAATCGTTGGGGTGGACCATGGGAAGGACATCGGAAATGGGGACGTGAACGTCCTGTCCAGTGGTGCCATCCGTACCGATGCGGACGGTGGACGCACGGAGGAGTGACCCAATGTAGTTGGGCTGCTGGACGCCGGACTTAGTGTGCCAGGTGATGTTGTGGCGGTTCGCGAGGATGGTAGCGCACAGGGTGCTCCCGTTATTGCCGCCCAAGCCAATCATCATGAGCCTACAGGGGACGTTAAGAATGCGACGATAAAGCATAACAATGTGCAAACCCAGTGTTGGACACCGCCTTCTTGGTTTGGAATTCATACGACTGGAGAGTGGGGGTGACGGTGAACTGGCCGTTGGAGACGGCAACGTTGGCCCCACGGTTCACGAACTTGGCGGTGATGTGGTCCTCCGTGTAGGAAGTGTTTTTCTGACTGCACCACAATCGCGAGGGGGCGACGTGCTGCGGTGGGGTGGATGGGCAAAATTGATTCGAGCTGAGACTCGGGGGTGTTGTACCCAGAGCTGCTGGTGGTAGGGGCCATTGTAATAAAAGGGTTTAACGACGACGGGCAAGAGGAAAATCAATAGGTTATGATGTAGCCAGAGGCCGAGTGCTTGGAACCTCTGTGGGAGTTGTGGGAGCTGCAAAGCTGGTTAGAGTACATGCAAGGGTTGCACGGTCTCGAGTGAGGGTTGAGAGACGAAGCTCTGAGAAGATGGGAGTTTGGGACAAGATGGGGTCAGGAGCAGGATGGATCGATGTCCCTTTTATAATCGATCTTTGCGGCCCTGTTATGTCACGCAAGGGTTCAAATTCCGCAAGCTGTCGCAGCACACGACAAATTTTCCAGCCGAATCCGCGTTTGGAAACCTTATTTCCATATCGGATCATCGCCGTGCCCTGGTCCTCGCACGCAACATTCCCTTGGTTCACCATCCATTAACATTAGAGCAGCAAAGAGGGTATATCATAGTGTCAAACAAGGCATAGACGAGAACGGCGCTTCCACAAACACAAAACCCGTCACCGCGTGGATAAAAGTATGTAAGTAGGAGCAAGAGAGTGTAGATTGCCGGACGGCATATGTAGGGGTGACCCCACCACAGAAAGAATTGCTACAACATCGTCAGATCGCGGTGCAACGAGGCCGATCGATACATACCGTTTATGATATGAGTATACAGTGATTGGAGAAAGCATGTAAAAAACCAGGTACAAGGGCAGAAACCATCGCCCTCCGTTTTGCCGGTGCTGAAAGCACGCTTTGAAATTATAATCGTTAATCATTCGTCTAAATCGGGGATGCTGGCGATGCTGAGCGGGCGCGTCTTGGGTGGGCCACCCGACTCGAGCAGATTGACCATGTCCTCGATGTCGTTGCCAGTCCCCTTCGCCGCGTCCAAGCCGCCGACATTGTGATCAGGCGCGACGACCGTGGCGCTTAAATCGGAGGGCGAATCATGCGAATCGTCGCTGACCGTCTCGGGATCCACTGACACGTCAGCAGCAACAGGCTCTGCTTCGTGCTCGTGTGGCGATTCGGGGGGCTCCTCCACGACCTCCGCCTCTGGTTCTGTGTTGTCTGCCTCTGGCTCATCGTGGATGGGCTGTTCGGGCTCAGCGTCATGTTCCTCTTCGTGCTCCTCATGTATCTCCTCATGTATCTCCTCCTCATGCACCTCCTCCTCATCGTGAACTTCCTCATCGTGAGCCTCCTCTGAACTGACCACCGTCGACACAGACGGCTGCGCAGAGTGGCCATTCTCATGCACGGCCTCTTCTTCGTCAGGAATGTCTCCGGCCTCTGCTGCTACCGCAGCTGCAGCCGCGCCGGCTCCGACAACAGCTGCTCCAGCCGCCTTCTTGGTCCGCGTCGACGGAGCAGCGGCGGCCTTGGGCTTGGGGGTGCCTCTTGTAGCCCCGCCCCGTGCGGCCGGCTTGGCTCCCCTCGCCGGCGAAAGAGCAGCCGCAGCAGCCATGCGCGCCTTGGACGCAGCAGTGGGCTTGGAGAGCCTTTCTGCGGCGTCGCTGCTTAGAGCAACCTTCTTTGTCGGCGTTGGCGCCGGCTGGGCATTGCGCGCGCGGGCCAGCGAGGCCGCGGTCGGCGCGAACAGCCCAGAACTTGGTGTTTTGGGACGCGCCGCCGACGGAGGGGCGGTAGCGGCGCCACTGGAGCGAGACGGCGTCTTTGACCGCGCGGCGGCAGCGGGCGAGGGCTTGGCAGCGGACGCGGGTTTCGCTGCAGGCTTGCGAGATGTCGACGAGACGGTGGACTGGCCTGTGAGTTGCGGCTTCATGGGTGCCGCGGAGGGCGATGGTTTGGGGGTAGCTTTTGCGGGAGTCTTGGTGGGTGTTTTGGGAGGAGCAGCAGCAGCCTTGCCTGCAGCTTTGGGCACAGGTGTTGGTGCGGCCGGCTGGGGGGTGGCTGGACTGGACGGATCCAGAGTGATCGCGGGTTCGAAAGGTTGAGTATCGATGTGAGGTGGTACGACCGGGCCCTTCGGTGGAGGAGACGCCACGATCCGCGAGGCTACAAGAGACGCGGCAGCAACTGGGGGAGAAGATGCCAAAGCTGGCGATTCGGACTGCCGTCTGGTCCATGAGGAGGATGGGACGATTGGTGGCGGGAGTTTATTATCCTGATTCGCTGCGCGCGGAGGCCATTCGCGACGCTCCTTTGCCTCCTCCTTGGCCGAATCGCCTGTGATGTTGGATGCTACACTATTGCTGCGTGGCGAGATAGACTGACGCTTCTTCTGCTGCTCGAAGCGACCGATGAGGTTTGCGACGCTCTGGCGCGGGCGTTCATCTGGTAGCGGCCTTGGATTGGGATGAGCGGGGGCAGAGAAGGCAGAGAAAAGCTTACATTTGTTGGATCGGAGGTGGACGCAGGAAGCAAGCCGAACACAAAGTAATCAATGCAACTATTTATTCCGCCAGTCAATACTCTATAGCAACGGCCTGATCCCTGCCTCAAATCCAGTTGGACGCCAGCTGCACAAGCGCATCCAGGTCCGCGTCCCGCCAGAAATGTGTCCCTCCAGCCACCTCCACGCAATCCAGCTTCCCCCCTTCTGCCTCCAGTGTACCCCTCCACGTCCGATATCTCCCAACGGATGTAAATTCATCGCTGTCTCCGAATACAACCAGCACATTCGCAGCAGGGTTGTGCAGTAATTGCTCCAGTTTCTCGGCATAGCGCGACCTGAACAGCGTCAGCAATCCACGCACACCCACCGGGTACGATATCAGAATGTGCGATGTCTCGATGCCCCCCAGCACAGGCTGCAGCGACGCAATTAGAGCGCCGTACGAGTATCCCTGCAAGACATTTCAGCGAGGAACACCGGCCACGGGGCATCCCTAACCAGCACCACAACAGAGCGGACGTCCTGGACCGCCATGAGCGCCCATTCAATCAGCGCCTCCAGATCGCCGCCTTCGTTCATGCCTGTGAACGACGCCCAGCCCGTTGACCGCCCGACCGACCGCGAATTATACCGCAGAACGTGGTAGCCCCGCGCGTGCAACGGCGCGACCAGCGCGCCTAACACCCTTCATTTTTCGTTCGTCGTTGAGATGCATGTACATACTCGGATATTTGGCACACCCACGGGTCATTCATCTGTCCCCCCAGCCACGACCACGGGTGGAGACAAACTGAAGTGACACTGAGAATGTTGCACAAAAAACTCGAAAGACGCGTAAGAAAGATCTACCCGCCAATTTGTGGTCATCATGCGCTGTTGGTGGCGGTGATAATTTCACTTCTAGGGACACGCCGGTGCGTAGTGGTACAAGAGAGGTCATAATTAAGCGCCGTAAATTAAGCTATGTATTTGTCCATGTTACATTCAACTCTACTCAATTTCCGACCAACTCGAATCGCTGTCGTCGTTCAATTCAATCAGCACCGTCTCCCCATCGCGGAGCGGGGTAATAAGGGAAAGCGACTTTGGGGACAAGGCAACTGCTGCAGGGGTTAATTCCTCGGCACTGAATTCGACTGCTGCTGCAAGTGATGTCTCGGTCCGATGTTCGTGTGGAGATGGCGTCTGCAATGCTGATGAAGGCGGGATCGAGGCGGTTTCGCTAATACTTGGGACGGTCTCGGGAGTTGGTTGTTGTTGTTCTTGCACTGTCGCCAGAGGTTGAAGAGAGGCTGCTGGTTCGCTACCAGACTCCGAAAGAGTTGGGTTCAGGTCTTGTGGAGATGGTGTCGGCGATGATTCCTCTACTGAGGGTTCAGTCGAGGCTGTCTCCGACGACGTTGCAGCCGTCCCAGGTTCCTTCTTCGTCATGGTCGCAAATGGTGGTTCGCTCGAAGCACCCCCCGAGCCAACCCTTTCCCGCGGTGCCTCCGCCCGTGTATCCTGCAGCTTCCACCTCCCTTCAACAATCCTATCAAGTTCCTCCAGCGCCTTCTCAACCAGCCCAACAACCAGCTTCCTCTGCCCTCTCACGCCCGTGTCACCCTGGCTATCGATATCATCCAGCTGCGCCAACAGCCCGTTCAGGGCGTGCTCATAGTGCCTCACTGGAGCGTTCCGGGGCGTGTAAGGTAGCTTCGCGGCGGAATAGCTGCCGGAGGACGACGGGGTAAAGTCGAGCTGGGGTGGGAACACGAACTCGGTGGCGAGCGTGCGGAAAGCGCGTTCAAGGCTGCGGATGGCCGCGACGGCGGGGGGCACGGGAAGGTCCTCCGGTCTTGGGGTCGCAGATATGTCCGACAATATTCTCCTTATAGTGGCATGCACCTCGACACTGGGTTCAGATGCGAGACGGCTTTTCAAAGCATTCCGCACTGCTATCACAGGCGTTTCTTGCGGACGCACGACGCGAACACGGTTCTTCCGCTGCTACCGAAACGATGTGAGATTAGGAACGGATGTCGGATAAATGTTTGCGTACCAGTTGAGCACCGCTCGTGTCTGTGTTCACAGTTGGCTGTTCAGCGTTTTCGGGAGCGGGCACTCTCTGGGGTTCACCGCTACTTTGTGCATTGAGCAAAGAAGAGACAGCCGCATGGACGACGAGCATTTGCATTCTCTTCAGCGCCGCGCGCGCCTGCTCCTTCCGCCGCTGCTGGAGAAGTCGCGCTTCCCACCGAACGCGTTCTTGCTGCGCAAGGTACGCTACGTACTCCGCCTCGGCCTGGCGGACGCGCGATATGGCGGAGACATACCGTTCGCGAGTAGACGGTGCATCGCGCTGATATGTCGAGGGATAGCTGGGCGTGTACGAGAGAGCGAACATTTTTCTTGTTCGATGCTGGTTCAAGTAACTGGATTGCTTTCGTCAGTGCACTGAAGTACAGTTTTTATACCCAAGGGCCAGGGTGCTGATTCAAGCATTCCGAGGCTGCTGACGGAGCCCGACATGGCGCGCAGATGCGAGGAGAAGATTCGAGAGCGCGCTTGGTCAGACGGGCAATTGTTTGGTTCTCTTCCTGTCGGCGATGAGATCAAACAAGGTACCTACAATCACAGAGACTGCCTTTGTGCCCAATATGGCAAATGGCGACACGGCCTAACCTCATTCTTCCTCTTCTTGTATCACGCCGTCGCCTCCCGCATGCAAGAAAACCTTGTTCCAGTGGATTCCGGTAGTTCTAGTCAGGCACATTAAGGCACCGTCCATAACTCAAGTGATAAGTAAGAAATAGTAAAGAACGTGGGGTGGCCGGCGGCCTCATAGATAGATGGTAATGATACAGTGGTACAACAGCGAATATATACAGCCCGCGCAAATGTGGAGGCAGCGGGAAATACATACCACATAGATATAATGATACAGGTCATCCGCAAGAGTTGAGTGAATGGAGGGAGGATGATCACAGCGAATACTGGGCCATAAATGACGCCAGATCTGCCTCGAGCTGCGCAAGACCCGGAATTGCGTCTTGTCCGCAGAATGGCTGCTGCTCCTCAAACCCGAGGTTTTTAAAGTTGGAGCAAAAGTTAGGCTCCGTCGGGTTGTACACAGGTGAGTGGAACGTAAACGTGGGCGCGTAGTCGACCGGTGAGGTGGGGTAGCTGCTGAAAGGATTCGCACTGTCGCCGTGTTGCAGCCACTCGTTTGCGATGAACGCGGAGATATCCATTGGTTCAGGTGGCCCATACGATGTTGGCGAGGATGGCTCAAGTTTGTTGTGGTCGAATGGCGCCGCCAATTCGAGGGGGGAACAGGGAGATAACGGTAGCGAATAGGGGTCGCATCCAAAGGAGGGGGAGGGGGAGGAGGAGGTTACATTGGAGAACGAAAAGGAGCTAAAATCCTGTGGGTGGGGTAGGAAAAATTGAATTGTATCAAGGATGAAATGCTTACAAAGCTCTCTAGGTCTGGTTCCGGCTTGCTTTGGAACGAGAACGAGTCAAACGATGGCGGTGTGAGTTGGCCCTCACTGCCACTGTCGACGTCGGTGGGGTACATCGAGGTCGATCTGGTCTTGGCCTGCTCCTGAGATGCACGGGTTGCGGCGCCGACACTCGACGACCTGCGCCGACGTGAGTTGTCCGCGGAGGATGCAGGCGACGACGACAGGAATCCACGCGTGTCGTCACTATTGGGGACGGGAACGGACGATGAGCGTCTGTACGCCCGCGCGGTGATAGGCGCTTCAAAACGCGTCACGATCTGGGGAACATGGTGTTTGTCGAATTCCTGTATCGCGCGGTCAAGCTCAGGGCCCTTCTTGCCTTCGACAAGAAGCTCTGCAATCTTCTCGCAGCGACGCGGATCCTGGTAAATCTCGCGAACCTTCCGCTTGCCTTTTGGCTGCACGCCATCTACATCGCCCTTCTTGCCGCGCGTGTGTTTGGGCCGGAAAGCGTAGGTGGGGAAATTACGCTTGTGCTCCGCGACTGCGTCCAGGGCCTTGTGGCGCCACACCTGGCGCTCGTCGTCGGTGAGGTTCTTCCACGTCATGCCGATTATCTTGGAGAGAGTGCTGTGGTTCGTCTCGACCTCGGTCGACACCCGTTGGCTCTTGATAAACGAAGAGCGAAAGAGAATGAACGCATTGGGTGGCCGAGGGATGTGGTTGTCCGATTTTTTCCGCGTGTGCACAGAGCGACGAGAGGCAGGTTGCCCGGAGTCGAAGATAAATGAATCGCAAGGCGAGACAGGTGTATCGGGTGCATCGACGAGCGGCGGGAGGTCTGTGAACGCACTCTCTGTGAGATTTGGTGCGAACCCAATGCCCGATTCGCCAGCAGGCTCGACGGGCAACGTCCAGACAATTCCTGCTCCTACACCGCAAAATGAGACTCTGGAGCAGATGATGAGGCAGTAAAAAGGTGAATTACCATCTGCCTGACTCCGTCTGGAGTATCTTGTACGCTCGGCAGGCATGGTGAGGACTGGAGGGCGGGATTGCTGCCTCGAGGCTACGGTGCAAAGAGCAGGGGCGTTGTGGACGCAAAAGGAATGGGCTGAATCCGTCCACAAGATAAGGCCATGATCCTCACATCCCAGTAAGGCAATTCAAACCCGGCTTTTCCTTCCTTTCTATCAGAACGGCATCCAGACGGCGGCACCGGGCACGCTTACAGACGCTTACCTACGCGTACCGTTTGCCTCCGTGGAATCATTTTACCACATTTTGCCTCCGTTTCTTGTTCACGCGGCCAATGTATAGGGCCCCCAACCGCCGACGCCATTTTCTTTGACGGCAAAACATTCTGTGCAGAAAAATGTTTCACAGGCCTCAGTCCGACCAGCTCTTTTAATATTTGATGCAAGTGGTCGCTTAATACGAACCAAATTCTCGCCCTGGACTAACTGCCGACCTCGCAACAATGAATGATGTAAATTGTTGTGGAATGATTGAAAAGTAAAAGGAAAAAGAGAGGAAAAACGATCGAGAGCAGCCGGTGGCGTAGAAGACGAAGAGCTTGGAGACCAGAAAACGACACGCAGAGCAACCGAGGCAAAGAAGGTCTTGAGCGACGAAGCGAGCTAGAGCCGTCGGAGGACTTGACGCCAGTCTATGACCTGCAGGAGTTGCGTTGGTTGCGTCCTTGGTCGCTCCGGAGAGCCACAGTAATTTGGGTGCCGAGTCGCTGGAATATCAGCGGTGGTATACGTACCGTTTCCGCTCTGCGAGAGTCGAGAACGCGAGGGCGAGGGCGTCTTTCAGAGTTTCGAGTACATGTATGAAAGTACCTCACGCTGTACTCCCTGTTGTGCCTTCAAAATCTACGGGTGGCATCTGAGCAAACGGTTGGTTAGAGGTCTTTCGGAGAAGCCGTAGTTCTAGCTTCAGCATCAGCGCACTGGTGACAGCATCCTGCTTTGCGGAAGGGAGACTTCAAACTCAGGCGGTGCGATTCTCGAAAACAACGTCGATTGCAGCAACTTCGCGGGCAATGATTATTTTTACGGAGGTCCAACTTTAGAAGAGATTGTGTGACGTAAAGATGCGTTGCCGCGGCGTCCGACTGGCGACGAAACCCCGAAACGGCCCAGGATGGCGAGGAACGCTGGATTTGCGAAGGAATGAGAAGATTTCTCATACAAACTTGTTCAATTGCGGGCAGCTTTGTTCCATATAACATTGGCCCATGATAATGTACAACCGTAAAGCAATCCGACAGCATTCAGCAAAGCAGTAATAAAATAAAAAAGAACCTTTACAACATCACACAACTTTCCCCACTCCGTCGACCAACTTGGTCCATAAGCACCCCGCTCCGCATCCGCAGATCCTGCACCTCGGCCACCAGGAGCTGCGTCCGTTCGCGCTCTTCCATCCGCATTTTCGTCAGCAGTGGAAGCAGCTCCGCGACCTTGGTCCACTTCCTCCAGCGCTCCGACATGGCCTCGAACAACGTCTCATCGGTCTCCCAAGTGACACCGAATTCGATCTGCGTATTGAGCGGGCAGAGCCGGCTCAAGAAGAGCGCCACGTCGCCGTCGTCACCGATGGTGGACACCCCCATGGAAAGGCGCTGCAGCTTCGCGAAAGGCTTGAATTGGGAGCTGTCGCGTGGGACATCGGCGGCCGACGCGTGTAGGAAAAGGCCAAGCTGCTCGAGCTCGGGGCAATGTTGTGCAAATGGGAGAAGCGCCTTCAGTGAGAGCGGCCCATCTTCAGCACTTGGCGGGAACGGCTCGTTATTGAGGATGAGCTTCCGCAGGGACGGCCATGACCGCGCAAGACGCTCGACATCCTCGAATCTCAGATCGAGCGGGTAAAGGTGAATAATCTCAAAGTTTATAAGGTTGGGAAACTTTTCGAGAGGGCATAGCGTAGAGAAGTTGAGACGTTCGTCGGTGGAGGGGGCTACAGTGGTCTGTGACCCGTCAGCCCCGACCAATGTGATGATTCCGAGCGACTCTAGCAGTTGACAAGTTTCTGCCAACATCGTGAGCAGTCCATTCACTGCTGATGGTGTTTCCACGAGCCGTGAATCGATGAACAGCGCGGTGAGATTCGTAGGGGCAAACGAATGCTTCATGAAGTCTACCGCAGCCCCCAGTGTGATAGTTAAAGATAAATCCCACAATGATGGGAAAGCTCCTATATCCAGCTTGGGCTTGAAGACGTCTGTATCACCGGGGTCTCCGCACCCATGTTCATACTGGAACTCGACACAACCGAGATCTTCCAGTCGTGCTAGCGTCTCAGTAATGCGGGTTGTAACTTGGTAGCGGGGCAGCACGAGTTTTCTGAGCTTGAGTAAACTCTGCAGAAGGAACACCATCGGCGCCTCCATGTCATGCATGGGTACATTGGTGCGAATGTCAAGACATGTGAGGTTGGGCATCCGCGACGCAAGATCACGGAAAAAGGGGAGTGGTGTATCTGGAGGAGTGAAGCCTGGCAGCCACAGCACGAAGCGCTTGACGCTGGTGTGCATGAACATGACGGCCAACGGAAGCGAGGCGTGCCATGAGAGCGTGGTCACGTTGGGCAGGATGTTGAGACTTGTGCGCGTTCTTGCTACATCTTCAAACACGGTGGGACAGAGACGTGGCTGCACGCATTCGGCGTGGAACGATAAAAGGCGCACGCGTCGGGCATATTTATCGAACCGGCGCCAGTCGTCCGCATTAGGGGGTGTGATAAATGCCTGGAAATGACAAGTGGTTAGCCAGGATTGCTCGGGGACGCGACTGAACCCACGTAAGGGGAGTCTGGGGTGTCTTTCAGCGGCTGCATGGGCGTGAGGATGGTGAACAACCGGTACAGATTGTCCACCTCGCGCCAAAGCGTGTCCAGCGCAATTCCTGACCAGCGCTTGCATACAGACGCGTTGGAGGCATTGGAGGGGTTGTCGAGATGACCGAAAATCATGTCGAGGAGCTCTGGGATGTCGAGAACGCGACTAACGGGACGGGGAGAAAAGGAAAACATGGGAGTCGGTAAGCTCATTTAGTTGGACCTGTTTGGCGTCTCAAATATTCTTTTTGGATTGCTTTCTGCCACCGTCGGCGATGCTGGTCGCGACTTCGAGGACCAGTGCGTCCTTTTTTATTCACTTTCATGTCTTGCTTACCCTTCCCAGTTCGATGTAGTCTCCAGCGGCTCATCCACACGGGCTCTGCGGCACCCTCCTCGACCTCCGCCGCGCTCGAGCTCATCCGCTCGCAACCCTCCAGATATATAGTTGCCACTCTCGGAGGCCGAAAACACATATTGACACCCCGCGACCTGCTCACCGTGCCTCGCATCCGCGATGTCAAAGTTGGCGACCTTGTTGCACTTTCCTCGATTCACGAGCTCGGCTCGCGCGAATACACCCTCCGTGGGAACCCCGTCATCCCCCCGTCGAGCGGTGTGCGCGTACATGCGACGGTAATCGAGCACACAAAGGGTGCGATGGAATTTATATTCAAGAAAAAACGGAGAAAGGGATATCAGAAGCTTATCCAGCACAAGCAGCCATATACGCGGCTGCGGATTGGGGACATTGAGTTTTCAACAGAACAGGGCCTCGCAGCGGGCAGCGTTACCGATGTACATGGCCAGGCATGATTCAATAATTTTACTGCTCGATCTCACTTTGCCCCAAAAATGGGGCACGGGTCTCAAGCAAAAAAAAAATTCTCTCTCTCTTCCAGCAATAAATCCTAGTCCACGCGCGACGCTTGGTCCCTATCGCTAAAGCCACTCCCCAATTGCCGCGTCGACCTCCCGAATGAGCTGCAATACGATTGTGTGCGGGTGGCCAACGGCCGCCCGCGTATGTGGCGGGCGCACCTTCACGCGCAGTGGCTGTGTGCTATGTTCTGCCACAAACGACTCCTGCGAATACATAGACGGAAGCGAGTCATACGAGTATGCAGAGAGGAGTGCGCCGAGAGAGTATGTGGAGCCGATTCGCGCGTCGTCAGGAGGCGCGACAGGGCTAAAATCGAGCTTGTCGTGTGTGTAGACGCCGTATCGCTTTGTACTCCTGTGCGCCACGGAGAGTGTGTTCGTGCGCTTGCGGCATCGCACACGAGGCGTCTCATCGGGAACGTCACAGTTGGATGGTGAGGCAGACAAGAGGTGATGGATAGTGCCGAGGCTAGAAGACTTGAAGTGCCGCGAACGGGCGACAGGGAGCGTGCTCTTGCTGGGGTTTGCGCCATTGGGGGCATCCTCTTGAGGGAGGGCGACTTGCTTGATGGTTACAGTTATGTCTTCTGTGTCGCAACGAGCCGTAACATGGTGGGAGAGAGCACTGGGGAAATCCGGGGCATGGACAATAGCAGTGTTCTCTTGGATAGCTTGACAAGTTTTCTCTTCGGCAAATGTAGCAGAAGGAACATGGTCTTGAATAGTGTTGCTGGTGGTGTCTCCCGTACAGATAGAGTTGTCCAGATTCAAGTCCAACGCGTATTCCCGCCTTGGCTGCCGCCCACGCCTCGTTGGTGTCCTATTATCGTCCCGACTGGCTGGCTTCCTGTTTTCTTTCCGGTCCGGAGAGCCAAGCGGACGTCTTGGGGAGGACCCCTGCAGGCCACGCAGGATACTCTTCCGTGCGGCGGGGGCCGAAGCACCGAACACGTCGTTTTGTGTGCATTGGCGTCCACGCTCAGAAGTGTCGGCACTGGATGGGCATTGTATCGGCTGTGTATGGAATCAGTGACTAGAAAAAGCACCATGAACCTGCTACACTTACCACGCTCAATCCCAATCCAACGCCTGTAGGACGCGGTACGGCGAGCTGGCGTGTCCACGGCGCGGGCGGCTGCTTTGTGCTGCATTTGGTGTTGTCCTTCTCTCGGTTCTTTGTGGCGTCGCGGAGGGGAACAACCTGGAAGCGATGAGGCGTCTTATCGCGAACAGCGACACGGGTCTTCATCATGAGCGACGTAGAGCGGGGGACAGAGTCCGGGGAGAGGAAATCGTGGTCTTCGGTGAGAGTGTGTTGGTACGGCGGACTCGGAGCAGCTGCAGGCTGCTCGAGATGTCGCTGAGTCGCGAGAGCAAGAGCATTTTCGAATTCAGGCGAGACGGGCCACGGGAGGGTAGCGTGCATGGCGAGAGGCCAGTGTGGAGGAAAGACAGATAGTGTAGGATGCAAGAGCCAATTTCCTAATCGGGGTTCCAGTGTTGCTTCATCCGACCACTTATTCGTACAACTCCGTCGCACACCAAAATGCCTTTGAATACAGCGCAGTAATATACATGGTCAACCTTAGATTTCACCCTCTTCTGGAGTCTCTGCCCGTCCATTCTCTGTCTTGGATTTTGCCGGTGATGGTGGCTTGTCGTCGACATGCATCGCATCACGGTCATCCGGCGCATCGTATCTTGCTCGCTGAAACGTGGTCAGTACATGCAGACCAACACAAGGAGCGAAATACCTTTTCAGCGCGGTCATCGCTGCCCCGATCCTCATACATATCCCGCTTTTCCCTCTCCCGTGGCGGGCTGCTTCTGCTCGTTCTGCGTGCCTCCCGCTTCACATCGTCCCATTCCTTCGCTCCAGAACTCTTCCGCTCCCTGCCACGCTCTCTCCGCCGCGGCTCGTCCTTCTTTCCGCCGTAATCTCTGTCTCGATCTCTGTCTGGCTCTCGCTCGCGCCCATAATCCCTAGATGGTCGATGCATCGGACCAGGGCCATGGTCGTAGTCGTCTCGCCGATGATACCCTCGTCCTCCGCGTCCGTCCCGACCATCGCGATCATAATCCTTCCCCCGATCTCTATCGCGTTCGCGTTCGTGTCCATCCCTCGCGGGCTCCTTTCGCCGCCGGCTACCCACACTTCCGCCGTCCTCCTCCTCTGCAGCCTCTCGTAGACGCTCCTAAATCGCGTCCGTCAAATTCATGAAAGAGAAAGCATTCATGATAGCCCACCTTCTGCCGCTTAACGTATTTGGTCCATGCGGCCTTCCGGCCCTCTTCGTCCTCTAGCGCTTTGTATTCGGGGAGGTCCTGGATCAGCGGTAGCACCGCCTCATACTCGACCGTCTCCGCTGGGATGGTGAGCTTTTTGAGCGCGTACCGCAGATCGTCCTGTAAGTGTCGTTGCCGGCGCTCGGCGCGTCGCTTCTCGTCGGCACGCTTTTTCAGCGCCATATCTCGCAACTAATAAGAAGGCATCAGTCATGAACATGATAAACAGGTGGACCCATACTGTCGTGAAAACCAGCTGTAAGTCCTCTGCTTTCAGAGCCTCGACAGTAATGTCGCCTTCACTGCCAGCCTTGACGACTGCAATGAACTCTTCTTCCGATGTTTCTGGTTCAACAACGAAGCCTGGGTCTTTCTCCTTCTCCTTTTCTGCATCGCCGGTGGCGGCCGCTTCGTCACCATTCGCCATTTTCACGTCCCCGTTTGCTTCGCCTCCAGCTTTCTGTTTCGCGCGTACGGCATTGTATCGTCCGATTGCCTCCTCGACCACAGCGATCTTCTTCTCGAGCTTCTGGTCTAGTACGTCTAGGACGTCCCAAAATAGCTCAAGCGGATTAGACCCGGGATTTCCTAACATCCCGAGGTAACGTTCGTCGGAGCGGAAGAGCGGATACACGTCTTTCCATTTGGTGCGCGCTTTGATCTCTGACGCGCCAACGAGCTCTTCAAGGAGTTCCTGAATTGAAGAGTGACTCATTAGACTTGACAAGGTTCATATAGTTAGTGGGTACCTTGAACCCTTCCCGCGCTTTGCGCTCTTTGCGTGTCTTCTCGACCTGTGCACGGCGCATCTGCTCCTCGTATTCCCGTTCGCGCACTCGGCTGTAGTCCTCGAAGGCAAGTAGGATATCGAGTGTGGGGAGCTTCTGCAGCTCCGGATCGTCGCGCCATGCATCTGAGGACAGTACAAGGTCCTGTGCGTCGCGCCATCGGGTGACAACGTCGACATTCAACTCCTTGAACAACGAAACGACTTTTGAGATGCTGCGTGCGCGCGCGGCGCGAGTCTCCTGCACCTCCCGCTGCTTGAGCTCCGCGACATACTCTTCAAAGATGAGGCGCCGCTCCGCCTCGATACGGGCTTGCTGCCAGATTGGGTGCTGCGCAAAGAGCTTGTCCGCCGTGGCGAACGTCGTGTAGTGGAAGACGTTCGGGTTTCCTTTGAGCATGTTCCGCAAAGCGGGCCGTAACTTGGCGAGCCGCGCTTCCTTGTCCTCTTGTTCCTTGATTTTGAGGTTGGATGTGTACTGCATTCACCAGGTAATTAGCATGTGGGCACACATCAAAGGAAATGAATTCACACCTTCTGATATGTCGCCTTCTTCTCCGCAAGAGTGTTAAGCGCTTTGTACAACGGGTCGGTGATTATTGCACGCATTGTTTTCTCCCATGTCCAGGTGGGATCTACACCTGCCTTGCGTAACAAATGCGTGAATGCCTTTTCACCCTCTTCAACAGTGGCGAATCCGTTGTGCGGGATGACGGGATCATCCGGAAGATTTGGGCGTGTTGGAAGGATACTTGTCGGAGTGAACGGGACGCCACCAGTATGTGGACCCACAGCCAGATCGTTATTTCCGTTGGTCTGTATGGCGGATAGGTCAGCCCCGACAGGCACAAGAGCACCTGGTCCAACGGGTGTGAAACCCGGAGCAGTTATCCGCGCAGGACTGGAGATGTTGAGCGGTGGTGCGTGCGAATTGACAAACAGCACTCACGTTGCTGCGGGTTCCTTTTCCACCTTTTCAAGAACGAGTAGGAGCTCATCTGGCATGTCCCATTTTGATTCCTTCGTCTCGGTCTGAACACGCAAACATCAGTATATAAACACAAGAACACCAACACAACGCACGTTGTAATAGTATTTTCTGCCCCCCGAGAAGTATTCCTTCCACTTGGTTTGATTCAGGGCGCGCTGGGTTAGGATAAGTCTCTGTAACACACCGAAAAATGAGGCGCACCTCGAAGGGTGTTTTTAGGTCTGCAGATAATGTCAGCAAAGAAAACAAACTGGTTACTGCAAAACGAACCATCCGGCTTTTCCCAAACACTCTCCTTGGTGCCAGTATTGAACCAATACGTGCGGCCCTCTGGATTGCGGTGCTCAGTCTGCCGAATACGAGTTAATATGTGGAACAGTCGAAAAGGCCCAGGAATACGAACCCAGATAGCAAGCGTCGCCTGCGCAGGTGTGGCCTAAATGTATGGGGTCAGACAAGCCGTGTATGTGCTTGTTCACGCACCATGGCTGGGATTTGACAAGTGTGCCAAAACGAAGTTGTTTGCTGGAAGTTTCGACGGCGTCAGTTCCAAGCTAAACCAAACTTCCGGCTTGGAACCAACTATACTTTGTTCGAACCCGCAAGATCCTTGCGTCGGCATTTACTATCGGACCTATCCCATCCGCTTCTAGACTAGTTCCGACCACACTTCTGTCTCCCAATGAACTCTACCTGGAGTGGAATGCCTGAGCGGTGTCAAGTCCTACAGCTTCCTACTGGCTACAATCGACCACAGTCGACGGAGTCAACGTCATTGTACTAGTGACCAGCGCTATTGGTAGTAAGATGGTAGTCATGGACGTATGCCCCCCGGGGGTCTGAGAAGCGACATCCATCAATGATCGTCAGTCCGGCGTGATTGCGGCTTCCCAATACGGCGATTCTGGCTCAATGGGGAAGAGCAATCAAGGTCAGTTTACCAGAAAACCACCTCGGACCTGCAGGCGATAGCTATATTCGAAGATGTATTCGCCAGCATCATAGTTTGGAGAGATCAATCTTCGCAAAACTTGGATTCTCGAAAAGAGGATGGATAGGGGTTGTCTTCCCGATTGAGCGTGAATCGCCGTATTGGGAAGCTGACATCTGATCATCACTGATGGATGTCGCTTCTCAGAGGTGGGGCATGACACGTCCAAGACTTTATATCAGTGAACGATTGTCTTCACAAAAGATATAAAGTTTGTTTACGAGACTAGTAAGATGGTATCATCTCCAGGTAAAAATGACACAATAATTTCAATTCATGAAGGATGCAAAAAGGTTAGCAGCTGGGGTAATTTGAGACCTAGCAAGAACACTTCTGGACAAACCACTCACATATTCATCATAGTGATGGAGTACTTCACGCAGTTCTCTACGACTCATCTCTGCTCGGTACAGTATCTCATCGTCGCTTCTCTTTCCGTCAAAGTACTGATTGATTCTGGGATGCATATGGGTAGGGGAGTGTAAAGTTGCAAGAAGACGTACTGCTCAAACCGGCGAGCGATTTGGGGGTCTTTGCCGTCGGACATGGCAGAGAGCCAGCGTCGTTGCAGTGTCGTCGCCCTCCCAGGATCGTTTATCATCGATGCTTCATTCTCTTCGCCAGGCTGGTTGTCGATTTCGTCCTGCGATTCTGCGGTCTCGTCATCATCCTTGCGTTTGCCATCGCTGTCGCTGTCGTCATGGAGTACCAATTCACTTAGCCTGCTGTTCCGCGAGCCGCTAATGGACGACTGCCTCGAGTAGCGTCGCGCACTCTTTGGCGAGAGAGACAGCCAAGCGAAGCCTGGAGGAGATTGGTTTGGGTCGGTTTCTAGCTGATTCCGGAGTTTGCTATGTCCTTTCCGCCCGCCTCCCTTCCTGTCGCGTGCCCGCCCTTTGGCAAATTTGACCCGTTCCTTGAGTCTCACAGTAGCTACGACGCGTATTCGTAGATGAAGCGTGATCAGCATATCCCGCTTCAACAGCCAAATGACCACATCGTGGTAAACAGGTATCGCTTCTTTTGCCCGAACCACAGAGGCAAAGAAATGGGTATCACTTTGTTTTGAGCTCGACGTCGATATCGCAGACAAGAGCTGAGGTAAAGATGGCACTCCAGAGTCAGAAAATTGTTTGTTGAACTCGGCGGTCAATTGGTGTAACCTTGAAATTGAATGAGAACCCTGCGGACATTCACTATAAGGAAAAACACACGGCAGGTCGAATTTAGCGGGTAGCGTAAAGACCGTTTTCAGTCCAGCATGAACAATGTCGACGACTTTGGCCCTCCGATGGTGTACCAGCCATCGGACCGTGGGAAAGACCTGAGTCTCTAAATCCCAGTCTAATAAACTCGCCATATCTGCGAGACTGTGATGGTTCAGATTTTGCTCGAGAGAAGACAAGCCCAAGACTTACGAGAGAGTCACAGACGCAATCTCCAGGAATTTTATCAAACCTTCGACAAGCGAACGATCCCCGGTGCCGATCAGAGACCTTCTTAGGTTTGCGTAAGGGTCTATGTCTTCTGGTCCGTCGTCTAAGAGCAGCAGACTCTTCCACGCTGTCAGCGAGGGCAACCTGTATCCAAAGCTCATTTCTTGCCCCCAAACTTGATAATCATCGTCGTCTGGAGGACTGAGGAATTCTGTTTCATCCTCCTCCTCTGAATGGAGCAGAACATCGAGATAAGGTGGTAGTTGCAGCTCTAACGGAAGGTCGTGAATGGTGATATATGCGACAGATGAAGATTTGAGAGCCTCGTAAAGTATTTTCATGGCAGGGGCGATGGACGACGCCTCAAGGGCTTGAGCCATGTAGCTCGAGAATTCATCGCCTGCTTTCAATTATTTTTTACTGAGGATAGTGTTGGGGCGACTCACCTTTAGCTGAGCAGAAATCTTTCAAAGAGCCAAGTGTATCACACTCTTCTTCAACAAAATTGGAAAGGACCTGTTCCTGGAATAAAACAGCTGCGACGGGGAAAGCAATTTGCTCATAGATAATGTCGAAATATTTGGTAATATTTCCGGAGGCAGACGATGAAGGATCAGGGACATCCAACACCATAATAAAATGGAAGCGCTGAAGCCAAAGACTCGAGGCTGGCCCAGCCTTTTCTGAGGACGCAGGCCGAGCGGGACTTCCTGAGCTGGCACGATCTGTTTGAGAAATCCTGCGATTCCTTGATTCCCTGCCTCGGTCACCGTTCACGTTGAGCTTCTCGGGTTTGAATCGCCAAGCTCCATCATCCTCTGCAGAAACCGGATGCCCTATGAACGCCAAGTCATCCACCAACAACTCAAATTTCTGATGACACATGGACCGCTGCGGGCAGAGAAGATTTGCTAAAAAATCCGACGAATAGCCAAACAGATGGTCATATTCGTCCTTAATTGAACGACTTTCGAGCATATCTTTTGATGGTGAGTTCCTTCCCGACGACTGGTGCGAGCCAGAGGAAGAGAATGACAGGGACCGGTCGCGTAGTGCACTGGGCCGTTTCCACTCGCGCTCGGGGTCATTTTGGAGCGGGATAGATTCCTTCAATGGATCCGGCGGTGGATCGAAAGGATGTGAAGCCCTCCATGGATTGTCAAGATGGAGCGAACTGAGCGCAATGTCGGGCTTGGTGCGACTGAACCTCGGAGAAGCCGCAGGTGACGGCGGCCACCTTATTTATGGACCAATTCAATCTCCACTAGTGATGACCGATGGTATGTATTCACCGGTAGACGATGCTCGAACCCTTGGCTGAGGTTGTGACAAGTAATATGGCGAGTAAAGTTTCGGCCATGGGTGTTGTAGAGAAGAACCATCAGCGATCCCCATTTGGCTCTTCAACCACTCTCTGCACCAAGCGATTGCTCCCAAGTCCTACTAGGAGCCTGTTCGGCGTCCATATCCATGGATATGGATATGATCATATTCCCTTTTATGGGGGTCGTGGGAATATCCATGCTAGACATCACCAGCATGGATATTCCCACGACCCCCATAAAAGGGAATATGATCATATCCATATCCATGGATATGGACGCCGAACAGGCTCTAGGCTAGCCTTTCTGAGGAAGTGGGACTTTCCTTACCGCTGTGACTGCCGAAGTTTTCCAAAGTCTGGCTGGACAAAACCGCTCGAATCTCGGCTGGATATGCGTGTTAGCGGAATCTTGTCAAGTCGCCAAAGCTTGGACACACTGCCAGTTGGCTGCCTCAAACCGTTGTAGTTACACCGAGGAACGTCTCAAATTCTCAACACCAGGCTGTCCTCTCGAAAAGTTCCCTGGAAGTGCAGTCAAAGGCGCTTTCAGACATGCCCTCGAAACTCCCGACGACGTCCTCGTCTGGGCACGCGCTTCTGCCTTCGTTTTTCGACCCTCACAGAGCGGGAGCGGCTTCTTCATTAGAGGACGCACTCACCTCTAGTCATTCATCTACTTGAATTACTGTAGCTTTCCGACTTCATCGCCAACTAATACTCATAAGCAGAGGCGGGCCCGAGCCGGCGGGCGTTTTCTTCCCTCACATAAAATGACCGTCTCTCTGCCCGTTTCTTGGACGTTGATCCACAAGCAAGCCAAGCTGAACTTGGCCCACAAGAACGAATCGGGCAACACAACCGCTCGTCAAACATCGCTGATTTGCACTCTTTCATGTGATAAATAAAAAGTAAAGCGTCGTCAAGTACAAAAGCTCATGTCACTTTAACGTACTGCTACTCGTACCACTCCTCATTCCCCGGGTCAACGTCAACAACAGTTGTTCAATGCGCGCTTGCCGTTCCTACAAACTTAAGGTCAGTATGACTCACGCAAACATACTACAATCGTAAACGTACCTGCAGCTCGCGCATTTCATCCTTGAGTCGGTGCACGGGTAAGTCCCGGAGCTCGTCTAGCATTGTCTCAACGCGCCGCATGCTATGCTCGACATGTGTGGACAGTGGAGCCGGCGCCGGCGGATCCACATGAGCGAAGAACTTGGCGAGCGGGCTGCGTCCGCCAGAAGAAATTTCCGCAGAGCTCACGCCAACATCGAGCGTGCTCAGTGGTCGCACGCGCGGCGAGCTGTGTGGGCTACGCTCGTTCCGGGACCGAGCCGCGAGACTGACGTGCGAGGGTTGCCGCCGCACACGCGCCGCTGAGGTCATCGTTTCGTGTGACGCGACAGAGCGCAATTGCGGGAACTCCTCTTCGTCGGATTCTTCGAACAAACTTGGACCCACGGGGGTGTCGATCTCGAAGATCGCCTCGTAAAGGTCACTTGACGTCGAGCCTACGAGCGCCTCAACCAGCGGCATATTTTTTATCTGCCGCGGCAGGCTGTTGAACAGCGTATGCGCCGCATGATTGGACGACTCGCGGAAGCTCTGGCCAGCGGCAAAATAGCGCTCGTAAATACCGATGACAATCAGGATCGGGAAACTCGTTATCTTGATGAGGAGTACATTCAAAGAATGAAGAGTTCGGGGAGTGACTGTATAGCTTAGAGGTTTCAAGACAGCAAGCGCGAGAAGGTTGAACGGCGGTTGGTATGAGAATAAGGCATCAGCCTTGACCTGATAGTGAACAGTAAGTTGAATGTCCTTTTTTTTTTTTTTGCTGTTTAAAATAGTTTACCCCCTCAATAGTCGATATTGCGAACTGAAACAAATGCTCCTGTGTGGCGTTCTGCGCACGGGCTCAGTTCCGGCATGTCGGATTCAATGCAACAACTCACCGCATCAATCCGAGCGACGGTATTGGACAAAATGGAGATAAGGACTGTAGCGTTGGCATCTGTTAACAATCACGGGTGAGCAGACAGCGCTAACACGTACTTGTCAGAAGCAGCGTATTCGAGAGCGCCGCGAAGGAGGTCATAAGGATCTGCGCGAGCTCAAGTTGCGTGGATACCCAAGAAGGAACCGACGCACCGGCCCAAAGAACGGGTGGAAAGACTGCGGGTATTAAGAATTGAGCGCGAATTATGTCATCTTGAACTTACCTCTGCCTGGCCGAAAGACAAGTACGTGTTTCCGAACCAGATCTGTACCATTAACCAGGCAATACCTAAAAATATCGTTAATAACGGCATAACGATGGTAGTGTCCTACCTTTGATCGTCCATTTCGATTTGCCGAGGGTCCACAAGGTAAAGAGCAAACCCGAGAAGCAGATTGCCGCGATGGCCATGAAGAATACGAACTCTGCAATCATCGCACGTAGGGATCTAGGCACAAACCGTCAAGCACGGGCAGATGCGAAAAACACGTCTCAGCTTACAAGACCACGACGTTGTTTGAGACAGCGAAAAACGCTAGCCGGGGGAACAGAATGCATGCGCCGCACGCGAGTACGTCAAAGGCCATGTCCGATGCCTCAAGGTCACCGTACGCAAGCCCCTTGATGCGCATGCCCATGTAGCAGAGGAAGACGAGCACAAACGACGTGTCGAACACCTGTAGAAATCAGTACAGGGAGGAAGGAAAATGGTCTTCATACATTCCACATGTTGGCAATATAGATTATCCAACCGTGTTCCGTGGACGCGGTATATTCTGAATTTTTTTTGAATGGTCTTTTCAGAATGGGTTTCACCAAAAAAGGTATTATTCTCACCTTCGAGCGTGAATGCCGTGGCAAACACGATAAACACGACCTCCCAGAAAGTGATTTTTTCGGGATCTTGGTCTGCAGCCAGGTTAAACATCATATCAATAGAGGAATAAAACACCCACTGGATAGACACAGCACAAAGGTGAACAATAAACATGCAAAATTCAAAAACTCGAGGATTGCGCCGTACTTTGGGACACGGAGCCGGTAGTGATCGAGGAAGGGCGCGTCGCGGGAGTCATAAATTGTGATTGCTCTGGGCTTGTAGTTGTCCGCGAGCATAGAACGCGTAGTAGCAGTGGAAAACACGATGCGACCGGTGTAAATGTCGTTCACAACCTTTTGAGAGACGGGCGAAGAGATGAACTGCTTCGCCTGAGTGGAAATGGCCATTTCGAGGGCACTTTGCGCGTCGTTGACATTGGCGTTGCTGCCGAGCACCTGCTTAACCTCTTCAACGACCTCGGGGGATGCGCCAGCCAGAGGGCTCCAGCTGGTTGTCAGTACGGCCACCAGCGTGATGTGATTGGAGGCAAAGTGGCTCAAGAGCTTCATGGCGAGAATTTCACATAGCGTGGCCTAGAATGTGTTGAGTGGACTGGAGTATTGTTTATGGTACCCGTCGGCCTTACGCGCGACAACATGACGCCTGCATATGCAAGATCCTCTTCTGATTCCTCAAGGAAATACGCCTGCGATTGCAATCAGTCACCTGTTTAGCGATACCCGATGTCGCGCACCCTGTTTACGAGGCATGCATAAACGACTGCCATGTTTTTAAGCTTTGCATATTTGAGCACGATGGGGCGGACGATGGAAAAGTTGATGTCGGACGCCGTGAGCTGGCTGCAGGGAGTCAGCGTACGGACATGCACTTTCCGCAAATAAACTCACTCCCAGGTAAGAGCGCTGTCGATTGTTTCTTTCTGAAACCCGTCGCGTAAGTCGGGAAAACGCGGACGGAAAGGGAAACATATGCACGCACCACATCCTTCTTGAGGGCATGGATTACGGGGAAAACACTGACGGTTGCGAGGAACTCGGGGCTTGGGGCCAAGAGCGCGGTGGATTGTTCTTCGTGGTCCATAGCCAGCAGGCTTGGGACTTAATTATGCTTCGGGGGATGTTACGGTCGGATCAGACATACGCGATCACTGACGGTGGTTACCGCCCGTGGAGACTTGGGGGGTTAATATACAATAAGGAATTTGCACAACCTGCATATTTTCTGCGGGGAGGGGACATAATACAAGGACTGATATCGCGGGAACAAAGGCATGAATGTACAAGGGACGGAGCAGGACTTTGCCATTTTGCGAACAAGTGCAAGTTATCACTTGACTTGCCCAAATGAGCCAAACAAACAATCGCTTGAGGGGTTGATCCTGTCTTCTTTCTCTCGACTCTTTATTCCTTCCCTCACTGACCTGGACTAGCGCTTTGTGGGCTCTAGCACTTTCTGGATATTGGCTAGCATCTCAAATTGAGCTATGGGTGCTGTCTGCTGCTGCGTCTCCGAACCGGTCGACTACAACGCAGAGGTCACCCTCTACCATTTTGATCTCCACCGCGCGGTCGGCAAGGGTGCATTTGGCAAGGTTCGCCACTGCACTGGCGCGCAGCCGCGCCTTTTCTTTTTTCCTTTTGTGTACTCACCATCCCCCTCCCAGGTCCGTGTTGTCGAGCACAAGCCCACCAAAAAACTCTATGCCCTCAAGTACATCGACAAGGCTCGGTGCATCCGCCAAAAAGCCGTAGCTAACGTCATTCAGGAACGACGGTTGCTGGAAGAGGTCCGTGATCCCGCCCCGGAGGCCCAAAATACCACAAACTGATATATGCCACATCAGATAGACCATGCTTTTATTGTCAACATGCGGTATGCATTCCAGGACGACGAGAACTGCTTCTTTGTCCTGGACCTCATGCTGGGAGGCGATCTGCGATGTGCGTGTCCAAGCCCCTGTTTTGAGGAAAACTCACCCCTGCATGCAGTCCATCTCGAACGCAGGGGCTCTATACCTGAGGACGTCGTCTGTTTTTGGATGGCCGAACTCTCTTGCGCGCTGGAGTATCTCCACCGCCAAAAAATCATACACCGTGATTTAAAACCCGACAACATTCTTTTGGACGCAGAGGGTCATGCCCACATTACTGACTTTAACGTAACCTTTCCAAACCCATTTACCTCTTTTCGGGTCGCTCACAACTTAGACAGGTTGCCATACACTACTCTGAGCGGCGGCTTCACACGAGCGTCGCTGGATCTATGGCATACATGGCCCCACAGGTTGTTGGCCGTAAAGGCTACTCCTGGGCTATTGACTGGTGGAGTCTCGGCGTGACAGCGTACGAGCTGCTCTTCCATCGGCGGCCATTTGACGGGCGGACGTCGGAGCGTATGACACAAGCAATCATGAAGGATCCGCTGAAATTTCCGGAGGATTGCCGATCCAAAGTGTCAGACGCATGCATCAAGGCGTTGAAAGGGGTTCGTCCTATGTGGTCATATCCACCTCTCTTGGCTGACATTCAATTCGTAGCTCCTAGATAAAGATCCTGCGACGCGGCTGGGATGCAGGCCAGATGGGCAGGGTATGGAGGATATCCGGCGGCACTCTTGGTTTGCCGCTATCGACTGGGAGAGTCTGCAGAACAAGGAAGCACAACCACCCTTTGTTCCAGACGTTCGTTCTGCCCATCTTTTACTGTGGTTTTAGCTCAACAATCCCTTTAGATGAAATCCGCCAACTTTGACGTCTCACACGAACTCGACGAGTTTCTCATGGTTGAAAAGCCTTTGACGCACACGAAGCGGAAAGCCAATGCGGACCTAGACAAGCTCAAACCTGAGCTACGAGAGCTAGAGGAAAAGTGAGTCTCATTGCAGACTCGTTTATTTATCCTCACCTCTCGCCCAGATTCACTGTGTATGACTTTGCAAGCTCCAAGCGGCTCTCATATTACCCGCACAACCAACCCATCGTCACCATCGGCTCCGAGTCGGACACTGACCGAACACTGGCTCCTTCACAAACAGCCACGATGGCTGAACGATCACAAGCTGGTTCTCCCATGTTTGACGGCACACATCACGATTACCCCATGCCTGAGATGCCCCGCCGGTCACATAGCCCGCCCTCATAGCCCTTTTAAAGGGCCTTATTTTTATAGCTTTTATAAACTCGGATTAATCTGCTATGCCACTCTTGCGCTCTTTGCGTAACCTATTCACTCGCTACATTCGGGCTGGGAGTGCAGGCAGCTCTCGTTGCTGATGAGCCCATGATACATTCTGTACTGGAGGCTCATACACATATTTGTACCTTGTATCCGTACTACTTCGTTCTTTATCCTTATTGGCAGATGGTCACGTTGGGTGGAGTGTGCTTTCTTTGTGTGAACCATGTCTGCCCATTCCACATCGGACTCTAGCGATTCAGAAAACGATCTGCCTGAAGACATGATAGTCCGTTTGGCCGATGTCCGTACGATTGGCCAGCTGTTTCGGTCTGGGGTGCTCCAGGCCGTCGCGAAACCTCGATACAAGACAAATGCTGCGCTACTGGATCGGGTCTCGCTTTTGTGAGGCTAATCCTGCTTCGCTGCGATGGCGTCCTAATTCCTCGCAGCCAAGGCGATATAACTGTAATGGAGGTTGATTCCATCGTCAATGCAGCGAACCGAAGTCTTTTAGGTGAGTGTGCCCACAGGGAGTGACGCGTGTTTTCACGCGATCTGGACTCTGCGTATTAGGTGGTGGCGGAGGTCTGTTTTCTCTTAGTAGCTACCGGTGGATGACTTAGATTTGTTTAAGAGTTGATGGAGCGATCCACGCCGCGGCTGGGAGGAAACTGTTCGAGGAGTGTGCGTTGCTTTGATTATTTGATTACCTTGCGACCTGCTGACTCGGACGCTTTGAAGGTAGAGGATTGGGCGGGTGCGAGACTGGCGACTCGAAAATCACGTCGGCGTACAAGCTGCCTTCGTGAATCCCCAGTCAACCTCGTAGTTTCCTGTCTAACAGAGTCTCAGAAAACGCATAATACACACTGTGGGCCCTGTCTATTCGCGGACCGATATCGAAACGAGAGCGGAGCAGCTTGAATCGTGCTACAGCACAAGTTTGACCCTCGCCGTGGAGAACAACCTGAAGCATATTGTACGCCCCCATCTTACTCAAATGCCCTTTCTCACCCGATTGCAGGCTTTCCCTTCGATCTCCACCGGAATATACGGGTATCCCATCGAAGATGCAACGCACATCGCGCTAGATCTGGTCCGGCGTCGTCTTGAAGACCCGGCAACCTGCAGCGCAGCAAGTCTATGCATTTACTGCCTTTTTGAATCAACTCTCATCTATCTTTCTTAGCTGGAGCGTGTCATTTTCGTGGGCTTCTTTCCCCTCTGTGTATTTTGGTTCTCCGGCCTGATTTAAACTTGTAGGTGGTGTGGAGCAACAAGGACAAGGAGGTGTATGAGTACGTTCGCGCATCGCTCTTTCTGGTTCATTGAATCTCAATAATGGCAGAAACTTGATTCCCGAATATTTCCCGTCCACGGAGGAGCCTGCGCCACAAGTGGCTCCGGACCATGCCCCAGTGACTGAAAATCTGGTCGAAGCCCAAGGCGCAGTTGAGGTGCCGGTGTTGGAAGAGGCGCCTCAAACGTCTAGCGTTTCCTCCGAGACGGAGGCTCCCAAAGCTTCCTGAAGGTAACAATGAACAGTCCTACCGTTGTACTTTTAGATCTTGGCAATGTCCAATACATCTCGGCGACGGGGTCAACACATTTCGGCGACATGGTCAACATTGTAGACAGCATGATGACTACACATACAAAACACAAACTACTAAGGGGACATGGGTTCGAAATTCGTCTCAAAAATTATCATTTTATTCCTTGATCTGCCCATGACGTTTCATCCACTCGCGGATGTGAGGGAGTCCTGTCATTGGGCCCCGCAGCGGCACTTCCCATGGTTGCTTTGGAGGTGGAAGTCCTGTTTCGGCCAGCGCAGTAGCACGCAGCTCCTCCATCGTGCCTCCGCGGTTGAAAATCTCGGGCTTTGTATTTATCGGCCTCGCGCTCGCAATCTTCAGCCGCAAGGCCTGGGTCGCGCCCTCATCGACGCTGTAATCAAAATTCACGACAACGCCGTAACGCTTGGCGCCTTCAAACGAAACAAGGCCGCGATGAACTTCCAGTGCAACAAGTTGAGCATCTCGCTTCAGAGGATCGCCGTAGCCGCCACCTGTATAATGTTCAGGATGCCTTGGGGCCACAAAGACAGACATGATGGTTACCGCCCCATGTCAACCACTCCAGCAAATCGCCCTTTTGAACTCTAATGTGGTCTCGCTTACTTTGCAACTGGAAGAAGGCGCATTCGTTCGAAACGGAAATGAGCGATGATTATAGCACTTACGATCTCTCTCCTTTCAGAGCCATCGCCATCATGGACCAAAATCTTGGAAGAGCGTCCGCCGGGTTCGCCCCCAACTACTCCCCACGGCTTCGAGAGCCAACGATCGTCGTGGATCGAGATCTCGCCCTCTTCCAGGAAGCGGTAGAAAATGCGCTGAGCGTTGCCGCCGCGGAAGAGCCCGGGACCGCCGGAGTCCGTCACGGTGTTGTATTCTTCAATCCTGGTAAGGGTTCAAGTGATCAGAGGTTAGAAGTTGGTGTTACGGATAATGTTACGGACCTCAGTGGATAATAGCACTCCAGGTACTCGTTGGGCACAGCCTTCATCGCAGGCCACTATGAATCGAATCAGTTACCTTCTTCAATCGTAATCGTTTTGGTATATTTGAATGGCCGTTGCACGTTAATTGGTGCCCATGATATATCCTCTTTCAGCGATTAGGCGCGAAATCCTTACCAAACAGTGGCCATCCATTCCGTCTCCGTGGGGCCTAGCAGGGATTCCCCCAAATCTATCAACTCGTCAGCGGGTTTCCTAATCGGGTAAAAGTCTTACCCGATTTGGTAGAGCTGGAACCATTGACCATTCTCTCTGAAACTGTGGGACCTGATCAGCACAGTCCCTCTAATACCTGCGATCACCGACCCTGATAGCATGAAATGAGGAGAATCGCTGAATCCGCCGGCGCAGAGGAACTCGGGTGACTTGCAGGAAAAAAAGGTTATGACATCATTCAGCAAACGCAAAGAGGGAAACCGCACCTTCTGCCCCAGGAGGCCGGAAAGTACGTCCATAACCCTGCCAAGTAGATGGGTGCGCGTTGAAAGAGCGGCGGGTCGCATGGGATTGAGTAACGTTCCCTCCGGAATGTGTATTTCAACCAAGTCATGGAAACCGTCGTTGACCACGCAGCGCGGGTCATACACCGTAACTAGATATATACCGACAAACATCTTAAACCTGGTTGAAAGTCAACCGCTGTCCTCAAACATGCGTAGACTTACATGTTGTGACTCAAGTAGTAGTTGACTGAGGATGGGCTTTGAGGATCCGTGCCTGCAATATGTTACGATTTGAACAGCGGTTACCTGACGATATACGTACCATCGAAATCGAACTTGAGTATTCCGTTCTTTTTGGACATGGTGCATGCGACCTTCCAGGGACCAAGCCCTCTTCCATCATCGTCTATCCAGTCCTCAAAATACACGGGTTCTTCAGGGATGACACTATTGATTAAAGATCCGATGGCCTTTCGATTACGATCCAGTAGCTCATCGATAGCTGCAAAGTAATTCTTTTTTCCAAACCTCGCATATAGTTCTTTCATGCGGTTTCCTGCTAGCGTACACGCAGCAACCTGACTGGGCATTGAGCGAAATGATGTTATATCATTCCTTCAAGGCGCACCAGAGCAAGAGTATCACTTCGGTTCCACTCGGGCAAGCGACAGTTTCGGTAAAGCAGTGTCATCAAGGGTTCGTTCCATACGCCCTTAGAGGCGACTTTAGTCACTGGAATTTGTATACCCTCTGAAAAATTCTCAGTGAGCTTTCAAGAAGATAGGAACAACGCCGAACCCTCGAAAACGCTCATTGCTCCGGTTCTATACAGAAAAAATACGTAAACCCTGCAGCCAGAACATGAACCCGGACATACGGAAGAGAACCAGGCACTGATCCACCGTTGTCAGTCATATGACCAAAGTTCGCGGTCCAGGCGATGAGCTTGCCGTCCATGTGAATAGGCATCATTACCAGCCAATCGTTGAGGTGTGAGATGGACCCGCCGACGCTGCACTTCTTCAGTACTATTGGTGCTGAGTAGAAGGTTGAATCATTTACGAGTATGGATCATTGACTAAGAATATATCGCCCTCTAATCACAAATAAGAAAATAAGAATTGGCGGCAGAGTATTTTCTAAGAGACGAACCTTCGATGGTGCCTCTCCAAGCGTTGAGGAACTGGCCAATAAACGATCCAAATTGCCCGACTATCATTTTCCCGCTAGGTTCCGCGATCACATTGAATTCATCCTGTAAAATTAAATTAAGATTAAAATGAGTTGAGAGAAAGTAAATCGAGAAAGACGACGTAAGTCTGCCACTTTAAGATAGGGCGTACATACCTGTTGTTCTCGGATTGCTGGTGACATGGACGCGCGAGTCATGAGCGTGTCCATCTCATTTCGTGCATTTCGAAGCGCGCTCTCGAAGATATCCACGCTTACGGTGTCCAATCCATCTTCCGCCAACTGCTCCTCTGGGACAGTGTCGCTTTGAGACTTCCATATCAGCAAGTTTCCAACCTCGTCAACTTCAGCTCTGAAACCGGGCAGGACCTGCAAACGAAGGCGAGTGAGGAAGCTTCAAGAAAGAGGTGATCTGGGTCGCCTTACAAGTGTGTTGCTATCCATCTCATTCACAATGCATGGCCCTTGTACGACATGACCTTGATATGAGTTAGACCCAAGAGTGCTTGTTGTCAGAGACCAGACATTACCCCACTTGAGTTGCGAACGGGTCCATACGGGACTATCCTTGTATTCGGTCTTTTCATAAACGAGAGTTGTCCGTGTTGCAATCGCAGTGGAATCGGGCTCCGCAGTCACAGCGGCTTGGAGCTTCTGGATGGTGAAATCAGGTGGTATCTCTTCTGCAATTATACGAAGATTCATGAGCTCGATAGAACTGGACAGTTTATATGTGAACGCCTTTTGATGCTCTCTTTCGAAAAGCTCGCTTATGTGCGTCGAGGCGTCCAGTTGGAGCTGTGAAATCTCAACATCAACCGGGATGGTGATCGCCTGACCGAGATACCGCAAGTCGGCCTGGTACTTGTATACCTGTGGACCAGACTCATTGACACTTCCGTTAACTTGAACAGGACATAGCTTACCTGCATATCCTTGGGAACACCCTGCTCCTCCAGCATGATCTTCTCTGCCTTTCCCAACAGCTCGGCATAGCCGTGAAGAATATCCTTGTTGCTAATTTGGGTGAGATTACGAATCCAGGAGCGAGTTTCTTCGTGTCTCAACACAGTTGTCGCGTCTCCCCAAGCACACAGTACCCCCGGTGAAGGAGGGACGATGACTGGGAAAGCATGTAGGAGAATACCCAGTGCGTTGCCGTGTAATGGCCCTGCACCTCCGAAGGCGACAAGACTAAAATCTCTCGGATCGTAGCCCTGCTCAACGGAGACGAGTCGCAGAGCGCCATACATTGTCTCGTTCGCTACTCGGATAATGCCTTCCGCTGCCTCAAAAAGGCTGATACCCAGGTCATCGGCAGTTTTCTGTACAGCCTGCCGCGCAGCGTCCAGGTTCAGTTTGAAAGATCCACCGAGCAAGTATTCAGGGAGATAGCCCAGGACTGCATTGGCGTCTGTGACGGTCGCTTGTGTGCCGCCTTTGTTATAACAAGCAGGTCCTGAAGGAGGTTGTAAGTTTGCCTGCGTCAAGTATGATAAGGCTTTACCTGGACTTGCTCCGGAACTTTCTGGCCCTACACGGAGTGATTTTGTAACCTATGGAATGTTTGTATTTAACGAGATGATCCACTCCTCATTACGCTGACTCGCCTGCGGGACGTATGCGATGGAGCCGCCACCAGCACCAACGGTTCGGACGTCGATCGACGGCGATCGAATAATAAGGTCAGCCACATGGGTTTCCCGTCGAATTCGAGGCTTGTTTTCAATCAGAGCAACATCAGTGGACGTGCCACCCATGTCGAGGGTAATGAGGTTCTTGTATTTGGTTTGTGCTGCCACTGCCGATACCACTCCAGCAACTCCGCCCGCAGGCCCGGACAGAGCCAATGTTACGGGGAATTGTGTTGCCAATGAAACAGAGGATAACCCTCCATCAGACCGTAGGATACGTAGGTGCTTCGTCTTTCCCTCCAAAGACTTGAGGAGGTTGTTGAGGTATAAACTAACCTTTGGTTTGACATAGCTATTGCATACAGTCGTGACCGCACGCTCGTATTCCATCAACTCTGGTAGGACGTCTGAGGACAGCGAGACAGGGATATCTGGCAGCACATCTGCTAGGACATGGAGAACGGCCTGTTCGCTAATTTCCTTGTATTTAGTACCCAGATCCCACGCGGCGATAAGATACATACTGGGACGGATTAGAGAAAGAGTTCATTAAACTGACGGTAATAGCCTCAGGCTTCAGAACAACAAGCGACTGTAGTCGTTCGGCAAAGAGAGCCGCGTCAAATGGTCTCACTTCCGTTCCATCTGTAGCCATCCGCCCGGGAGCTTCTATGGTGGCCTCCAATGGTGCCAGGGGATCCGGTTTTTTCCAAGTGATCCAGCTGGCGAGTCCTGGATACATGAATCAGACGATCCAGTGCCGCAGCTGTGCCAGTAGAACTTACCGCCGGGCACTTGAGACCTTCGGGTCTGTAAAAGATCTCTATAACCTTCTGTTACGATCAATGCAACCTTTTAGAAAGTTAGACTAGAAAAAGTCATAGAGAATATTAATTCCAAGCCACCTTGGCCCCTTGACCCTCGAGGATGGCGTTAGTAACCACAGTCGTCCCATGATTAACGACCTGTAACACAACCGTAGAACTGCCTGGTATTTTGTCTAGCATCTGATCAATTCCGGAGCATACACCCAGTGATTGGTCTGGGGTAGTCGGCACCTAGTACCAGTGGAATTTAAAACCACAGAGCAACTTCAAGAGCAGTGAATATTTTGCTACCTTGGCTTGCCAGGTTTCGCCTGTATCAACATTGAGGAGCAGCAAATCGGTGAAGGTCCCCCCGACGTCGACACCCAAACGATAGTCGGCTCCCATCGGTTTCACTCAAAGAGCGGGGTAAGTTAGCACAGATAGGATGATGCTGGCATGCCAGGGTTCATTTATAACGGGCAAGTCGAGCCAAGCTCCCTCTAATCGGCTGAAGGTCCGTAATGAGGTCAATTATTCCACGCTTGGATAGGACCCGCTGTAAGATATGCTATCATAACCCGCGGATTTGGAGTCCGGGGACCGGAGAAGACGTTCTCGAAAAGACATGGATGAATGAGTCGTGAGAAGAGGGAAAAGCTGCCTGAGATTAAGACTTGCTTGGAACAAACGAGGTATTTAAATCGTGGAGCCGGACATATACTTGACGTTGTAGGTCCAAAGATGCTTGCAAAAATGCTTGAGCGAAGAGCCAGCACACAGTGCCACATGCACACGATCGGCCCGGCGGCATCTTGCTGCCGGATTTGGGCCACCTGCTTTTGAACAAATTCCAGGTATCGTACTGATGCAAACGCAAACACACCAGTGTGTGTTTGCGTTGATGCGCCCTAGGGTTTCCCCCAACCACAAGCGGGGATTTCGATAGTGGCATGTATCTCTACATGCCACCGTCCCCGCCTGTGCGCCGCCGCTCCTCGTCCTTCGGGCGAAGGGCTTCACGCAAGCGCCCGATTAGGCGCCTCATTAGCGTCCTAATCGGGACGCCTTTCTTTCCACCTACCACCACCACCGTCTCCTCCCCCGGCCTCCCTCCACACCCAAGACCCCCAACCCCCCAGCAAACTCCCTTCAACACCTCCCTAGTCCCTCCCCGGCTCCGAAAACGCGACGCACCCGGCACAAACCCCGAGCGGCGCTGGCTGCAATCCGGCCTCAAAACCGCGCTGCGTGCTTCAAACGCACGCAGCCACGGCTCAAAGCGGAGGGTTGGCATACCCTCCGCTTTCTATCTGTCTGGCGTCGGCTCGGATGCCTGAGCTGCGCAAACGCGGCTCGGCCCTTCTTTGCGTCCACACAACACGCCCCCGCCACGTCCGTGCTGCTCTCGACGCACGGGACGTGTTGCGTGCCACCGGCGGCCACCACACCCACCTCGCCCGAGCTGCGCAATCGCGGCTCGGCGTAGTCTTTTCTCGCGCACGGCCCCGTACCCGCCCGCCGCCGTTTCGGTCTTCCGCGCCACACCCCCGCCCGCCACCGCTGCTCTGTGCGCGGGCCGGCTCTACGACAACCCCCGATGTCGGCCGACACCCTGCCGCTCGTCGTCATCGACGTCGGGGGTGCGATCGAGCTGCAATCGCAGCTCGACGCCGCAATCGCAGCTCGACGCCGCAATCGCAGCTCGACGCCGTTTTCGTTCGCGCACGGCCCCTGGCCCCGCGCTGCACCCGTTTCACGCAGGAACGGGTACCGTCGTACCCCACGACCCGCTCCCGCCCCGCTGCTGCCCCCTACCTCCCTGTCCGCCGTCGGCATCGTCGGTCGGCGGCGTTTTCGGTCTTCCGCGCCACACCCCGCCCGCCGCCGCTGCTCTGTTCACGGGCCGGCTCTGCGACACCCCCCCGACGTCGGCCGACACCCTGCCGCTCGTCGTCATCGACGTCGGGGTGCGCTCGAGCTGCGCAATCGCAGCTCGACGCCTTTTTCGTTCGTGCACGGCCCCTGGCCCGGCGTTGCACCCGTTTCACGCCCGTTTCACGCGGTTTGACTCTGTAGGCCTAATATACGTTACAAAACATGTAGATATCGATTATATACAAATCTACTCTCGTATTTCATTCATCCAAGAAAATATATCAACCGTTGCCTTTCTTCCTGCCGATGTTAAGCAACCTGCGTGTCTCCGGCTTCCACCGCTGGAAATTCCTTGAATAACAGCTGACGTCGGCGGTGCGTCAAATACTCCTTGAACAACAGCCGACGTTGACGCTGTGTGAAATCAGTAAACTATACCTCGCAAGTACGAGGTTGCCTAACCTTTTGCCTAGCCTTGAACAATATCCAACGTCGGCGCTGCGTCACATATTCCTTGAACAATAACTGACGTTGGATCTGTGTGAAGTCAGTAAAATCTACCTCGCAAGCACGACGTTGCCAACCCCAAAACGGTCCCTGTCGGATTTAGCTAGCCATTCCTGCGAAAAAAAAAGATTAGTTAGGAACGACATGGCAAATGGGCACCTGCCTTGAACGCCCCGTCGATCTGGCGTACACGTCCGAGGCAGAACTTGTGCCGGGACCAAGCCTTCCCTGACAATGTCTGCCACGCCTCGCTCCTGCCTGCAATAAAGTTTTCCCAGGTGTTTTCGGCCTTCTGGGCGGCGACGCTGATGAAGTACGCATTGCGCTGCGCGGCCTGGATGCTAAAACCGTTCTTCAAGTCAAAAGAAATTCACAAAAAGGTATAGAGACGCACTTGAATAATTCCGCCCTGTGTCCTTGGCAAATGTGTCCCTCCCTCGCATCCATCAATACCACGATACACCCCTTTGCTCTGACCGAGTTTTCCAGGGCTTTGTCGATCTCGTCCCGTACGATTTCGGCGCTAGCGCTCGGACGACGTTCTGGAGCCATGAGCCACATCCGGAGTCCCAAAGTGACAGAAAAGACAAGAATAGCCATGTTTAAAGCAAATACCACCCAATTCAGTGCTTGGGGGCCCGTCACCGGCTCGGGAATTTCAGTTCTGGTGAAGAGCATGAGTTCTCTGTGGGCGATCAGATAACAGCACAGCGATCAGCAACGTACCAATATGGAAGCTCATTCCCGCCCTTTCCCGCCCTCAATCTACTTCGCAACATTGGGCCTCTGCCAGCACCCGGATGCATATTTCCACTACGCGCACCCCTCCCTTTACAACCTTGCCTCCGTAACCTTGTAAGCTTTGTTCTAGAAATTGAAAACCTGAAATAGTTGACATTAAAGCCAATCTCTTTCAACATTCTTGGTCACTCACCACCCTTCCTTCGATCCGTAGGTACTTCACATTGACCTGCAGCTCAGAATCCCAAAAAGGAAAGTTTACGAATGATATAGCTCCGTTTGCTTCCGCCCTTCGATCATGATCGACGGCAATTTATTAGCCGGTTCAAAACACCGAGCAATCAATGTGGTGGGAAAATAATGATAAACAGCCTGGGAACTCAAATCTCAATGTGCTGCAAAGAAGAGGGGAAAAGGGGACGCACCTCGGAATCCCTGCATTTGAGAACAAAAATAGATGGGCGTGTGCACTGAGGAATGGTGCCTCACCACCCCCCGAAAATGTGGCCAGTGCAAAATAATGATAATAAGAGGCCTGTGAAGTGAGGGATCAGTGTGTTGCTATGGCAGAACATAGAAGAAAATAAAACACGAACCAGATGGGTGCGTTGAAGAAATGGATAGATTGGCCGGAGGGAATCGAGCAAAATAAATTCGTGCAAATCAGTGTCGTGTATTTGCATCGGGCACTGGTCCTGGCGTATCGTTCAGATGGACACGAGGAGCGACATAATGGAAAAATTCTTACTCAGCATCGTGTCGAGGAGTGCGATGGAACGCCGGACATCTTCCATCGCAAGGACGGGTTGCATGGGTGGCGAGGCTTGGAACTGGACGTCCTGCACACGATAGGATCCAAGTCACTCGATGTAGGATCCAAGTCACTCGATGTAGGATCCAAGGTTCTGATATTCGCGGCCGCCGATGAGTCCGGATCGCAAGAAGAGTATGTGCAAGGCTAGTCACTCGCCTGTTGAAATCCGCGAGCCCGCACGGATATCTACATGCGAGTGACTGAGAAGTGAGGTGAGTCAAACGTGTTGTCGTATGTTTGGCTTACCTAACCCTTCTCGAGTACATATTAGCTAATCTTCTTGCAACTGCACGATTTTTTTCATTTCACGTCAGCTCCCCGAAAGAGGCTCGCGCGCATTCCTTCACGCCAACCCATTCGTGCACCCGCCGTTTTTTTATTTATTTTACCCTGCCCTGACGTGAATTTGTTCGTGGCGTCGCGCGAGATTCTTCACGCCAACTTCCCGCCGGACCCACTCGCCCATTCCTTCACGCCAATTTATTCGTGCAGCGCTCCCTCACGTGCCTTGACGCAATTTTTTTCGGGCGGCCTCCCCCAGCACCCTCGCGCGCATTCCTTCACGCCAACCCATTCGTGCACCCGCCGTTTTTTTTTTTATTTTACCCTGCCCTGGCGTCAATTTCTTCGTGCCATCGCGCGAACGTCTTTGCGCGAACTCCCCGCCGGACCTTCTCGTGCATTCCTTCACGCCGACCTATTCGTGCAGCGCAGTGCAGCGCTCTCTCACGTGCCTTGAAGCGAACTTTTCACGCGACCATCCTCAGCACCCTCGCGCGCATTCCTTCACGCCAACCCATTCGTGCACTCGCCGCTTTTTTTTTTTTTTTACCCTGCCCTGGCGTCAACTTCTTCGTGCCACCGCGCGGATCTTTTCACCCGACCTCCCCAGCACCCTCGCACGAATGTATTCGTGCAGCGCTCACTCACGTGCCTTGGCGCGAATTTCCTCACGCGACCTCGCCCAGCACCTCGCGCGCATTCCTTCACGCAAAGTTATTCTTGCACAGTTCGCTCAAAATTCATGTTCCTCGTGCGTGAGCACACTCGCAGGTTCGTTGACAGGATTTTCCATTCTATGAACGGTCCCTCACGATGACTCGCAGGTTCGACCGTCATTTTCGTCACATTCCCGCGGCGGCTTCGACTGCTCTTCGTATCTCCTTCTGCTCGATTCTACTGCGCTCCACTGAAGCAGACCATTATCCATCGCGTTCCGGAGCAACAGTACCTGAACTCACTATATGTCTCCGCAAATTCAATGAACCTGCGGACGCGCGCTAGCTCCTCCTTGAGCACGTCCCTCTCCGCCTCCCAGGAGACGGACTCCCCGGTGATCTGCACGTCCGCCTCAAACGCGAGCCCGTCGTCATCCAGTGAGTATCGGTCGCGGATGGCGGCTAGTCGGGCCTTCGTTTCGACCTCACTCTTCTCGATCATATCCCCGATGTTTCTTAGCAAAGCTACACCACAACAGCTCGGTCAGCTGCGTCACGAGAAATCTGTCAACAAACAACTCTTACCCACGTATTCCGTGCGGGCGACGTGGTCTGGCAATGCGAAGTCCATGGCAAAGATTATGGCGCAAGATAAAAAGAGACACTCCCTCACGTGCCGTCCCGCGAATGTCTTCACGCCAGCCGTGCAGAGGAGTATCGCGCATTCCTTCACGCTCATCTATTCGTGCAGCGCTGCCTCACGTGGCGCCCGCCTTTGGCGCGAATCCTTTTGTGCCGCTGCAGTCCAAAAGCGGGCGACCTTGCACGCAACCAAATCCAAAGTCATGCCAATTTTGCCGTACGAATCCTTTCGTGCGTTACAGTAATTCGCATAATCCACTTATGTCCCTCTCGACACCGACCATCGACCGCTTGTGCCATGACCAAGCCACTCGCACCGAAGCGTACAGAATTCTTTTGGTCGCCCGCCACCTCACGGGCCCCGGCACCGGCTTTGATTTAGGAGGTGTTAGCAGCGGCCTGGACGCTATCTGTGCCTACTTAGCGTCGCTCAAGTGCGTTCTATTCTTCTATTTCATATCAGGTTCTACTGATCAACTTAACTTGAAGCCTAAACAACACCAGCGTCACCTTTCAAGCAGCGCAAGCAGCGTCGTGCCAGTCTTTGGCCAAATTCAAGCGCCTGCGCGACAAAGTTGCCGGGGCGCTCAAAGCACATCGTGATGTTCGCCGCGCCCACAGGGCTAGCCAGGAATTGCTTCGTATTCCCCATCTTCCCTCCCCTCCATCCACAGGCAAAGTCCAGCCACCCCTGCGACAACTTCCATCCCGCGATCCACCGCCTCAATCTCAGTTTCCTTCTCCCCGTCCCCATCCAAAAAAAAAACCACCATCTCTGGTAACCCTCGACACTATACGAAATCTCTTACCCCCCACCCCCCACCACCGCATCCCCGGTTCGTGATCTCCCTGCCCCCGCTGTCCACCTTGCAGCCCACGAACTCGGTGGCCCCAAGAAACGTCGTTTCCGCCCCGTCTTCCGCGACCAGCAACAGTGGGAGATGGGCGATCCACGCGTTGCGATCCTCACTGTCGCTGCTCAGGAGCGCCACCGCCGCCTTGTTGAGATATACGGCCCGCCTTTTCGAGACCTCAATCAGGACACCTCATAGTTTTTTTTCTCATTGCTCTTTCTATGTATTCGCCTTCTCAGCATACGTTTCAATACATATCCGTTGAAGACTTGAATCAATAGTATTGAGATGATTACAATTACTTAAAGTTCAAGGTTCTCGTCAGACGCTCCATCAACCGAGACCCCGTTCTCGTACGCGTCGCTCTCCAGTCCCTCCTCCTCCTCGTCATCATCCTCCTCCTCTGTATCAGTCGCCTCCTCCGGCGTAGAAAACTGGTGGTTGGGCCAGTCCGCATTCGAACACTCCTCGCCTTCGCGGTGCACCACTAACTTCTTCCCCATCTCGAAAAACTTACCCAAACGCTCCTCGAGTAGCGCGTGCGATGCCTTGGTGAAAGGACACAGGTTAGTGAACTTGAAGCCGTACTGAATGTCCAGCGTGCTCAGTTTGTGGTCGTATTGAAGCGCCAGCATCCCGAGCAAGGAGTCCAGCCACGACAACTGTCTGAGTAGTCCCAAGTCCTCAGGAGAGGCAGGCAAGCCGCGAGCTCCCTCGATCTTGAGAAAGTCCACTGTCACAGGGACCGTTTTCAGGGAATGAAGAAACACCTTGGTCATGATTCCCTCCTTGTCGGCGACTTCTTTCAGCCAGAACGACTTCAAGGTCGGTATCTGGGTCAGCAGTACGACCGCGCCCGCAGCTGTGATTCCCGTCAATGCGTCGAGTTCCAGAGTGACGAGGTTGCATCCGCGGTCAACTAGGAGCTTGATCGAGGTGGCGATGTCGGGTGTGGCTTCTGAGCCCGTGTCAAACCCATCACCGTCGAGCTGCAGGAATCCCAAGGCCGGCAAAGAGAGAGGAAGCAGGCGATCGTAAAGCTCCAGAGTCCCGATATCACTATTCGGCCGGCGCTGTAGGGACCACACCATTGACGTAAGCAACGGCAGTGTTGCAGTCTCCGATTCATCCGCGGTCAGAAAAACATCATCCCAAATTATCTCTTTCACGTTACTCATCCGTCTCAGGTGCGATAGAGGCAGCGCCTTTTTACGACACGTTCTCTCCTCCCGATACTTCTGGATTTGCTCCCATTGAAGAAGCAAGGTCTCCTCCGGCAGGAAAATTCCTAGCAGAATAACTTCTTGGAGGAGCGGGGCGTCGTCGAACCACCTAATCACGTCTCGTGGTGCCACTGTCTCGCCTTGCCACAGCGTGTTCGGTTGAACACTCGACCATCTTCCCCTGAAGTAGTGGCCTTCGAGCGCCAGACTCCGCAACCTCGGCAGGCGTCCACGGATTTGCGCCAGTTCAGGAAACCAGGGGTGTTCCGTTGCCGATTCGTCGAGCAGAGTACCCCCGACGTTGGCCACCACCCCGGGTGCGACATTTTCGGGGCTCTTCAGCCTGAAGGTACCCCAGCGATTTGACGCCTTCACCAACACCTCCAGCATCATTGGTGCGAGCTTTTCGTCCCCCGCCAGAACCACGTCGAGCGGCAGACCACCCGCCCTCTCCATACGGGTTTTGAGCCCCTCCAACATAAGTTGCTCTTTCGACGGCGGGGGTCCTCCTCCACCACACCTCCTCAGCCTCGCGGCGCTCCTCGACGTATCTCTGCCAATGGTCGCTGTTCCCCCAGAGGGCAGAGGGGAACTGCATGTCGGTCCAGAAGCGGGGGTTGTGGAGGATGCATCGCTGCCATGCGAGGCAAACCCTCATCAGGATGAAGAGCCTCTGAAAGCGTACGAGGGGATCCTTCTCTGGATCCGTGGCCGCTCCAGTTCAGTATCTCGGCGAGGACCTCGACTGGCAACGCTTTGCGAGTGGCCACTATCGACTGGTGATCGCGAATAATTTCATCGGCCAGAAAAGAATCTATCGGGCGATCAGCAGCTCCTCCCACAAGCTCTCTACCTTTGCCCGCAGCCTAGACACTGTCTGCAGTGCGTCAGGTGCCCAGTCCCTGATCCATTGTTGAGGCTCCATGTGCGCCTGCAGGTTCGCCGCGTAGAAAATCTCTCGGTGCCTCAACGTCTCCCCTTCTGGCACCTCTTCCGGCTCGACCGCCATGTCAGCTGCGCGCTCCAGCGCCTGAGAGGATCTCAGCATCGTCGAGACGTACCGTGCGCCAATCATCGAGCTGTGCCAGTCAACCAACGTGCTCGAAGTACCCATCCTCGGCGACTCACAACATATGCTTGCGACGCTCCTCAGTCTTGTAAAACCGGGCCGCTTTGCCGTTGTCGTTGTTATACCTCAGATCGTCGAACAGGACGTGGTAGTCCGGGGAGGGGTCTTCGTTGCTTTCCAGAGATTTGACATGGGGGGAAAAGATGGGAACGGGTTAATGTCACGCTGTACTTACCATTCAAGTCACTCTTGCCTCTCTCCGCGCGATGTAAAGACGTTTCAGACACATGTCTCATTGAATATATATATTTGACTTGATTCTCACCAAGCGCGCCCACACGGAAAAAAATTAAACAAGAATTTATTCCCCCGACCACGCCTACAAGCCGCCTAAAGCTGGGGCTGACCCTTCATTTTCAATGCCGCTTTTCGGGCCACCTCGCCATCTACCTGCGCCGTTTCCCTGGCATTCAACCACAATACCCTCACATTCCAACCCTTCTGCAATTGCCCACATCCCCTCGCCGCCAGCTCGAACTCGTCTAGCAGGTACTCCATTCGCAATTCCATGATGCGCATCTGGTGATCGGCCGCGCTAACACCCCCCTGGTAGATGACCTTGATTGTGAAGCCGCCTTTTTTAAGCAAAGCGACCAGAAAAGTGCACTGGCGCGGGTTCAGAAGATCGCCGCCCATCCCTGAATTTAGTTAAGACAGATGCACTGCAAGGAAAAGCTGAATCTACCTTCAGACACCTCCTTCATGCTGTTGGGGTCGAGATGTCCTAAGGAACTGTCGGCCTTACGGTGGGCGCCACTGTAGACATCCTTCGTAAGCTGGAGGTTCTGTTTAGTGAAGAAAAACCCGAGTGCGACCTCCTCCCGTTGCAACTGCAGTTGAAGATCTCCACGATGTGGTCGGACTCGTCGGCGTCGGCGTCAGGGGCAGGGCCAGCAGTTTCCGAGCCCACGAGAGAGTAAGGAGCGGGATGGCCGTTTATCTCAAAAGCCAGGGTGGGGTCTCCATCCACCAGCCTGTCCTTCGAATCCAGACGGACATGGTGATAAGAGCATCTGCGTGTCAAAAAGAAATGAGTAAGCTCTTCTGGGGATGTCGTTGTCGAGAGATTACATACACATAATTGTTTGCCCCGGACGTCCTGTGCACCTCCTGGAAGATTTGCCGGCTTAGTGAACCTGCCTCAGGACACAACGTCTCGACGTCCCGAATGTAGGCAGCCAGATCCTTGTGCATCGGCATGCGACCACATTTACCGGTCTTCAATTGCTGCTGGAGCATTGTCTGTAGAGCTGCAGCGCCATTCGCTGCCACGGACAACATCAATTAATATGTTACAGGTATACAGTCGATGCTTACTCTTCATGGCAAGTTTCTGTTGCTCGGGCATCACATGCCACTTCTTGAGAATCGCTTTGAAGATTGTCAGTCTCTTGCACTTGTGACGAATGCTGCACGTACCCGACGACTGCTTAGCAGCAGCGATCTCTGCCGCCGTTCTTGGGAGTTGAGGCCTGTACTGCACCGACGCCTCCTTTGCCGCTCGCTTCTTGGAACCCTTTGTAGCTGCAAAGGTGATGGCGGCAGCGGTTGCCTCGACTTTTGGTGTCGGCAGCTCAGGCATGGTGAACATGTTGTCATCTGGCAACCGTAAAATCGCTACAGCGTCGCAAATTAGCCAGGTCGTACTTGAGGAGGCTGGTTCTCACCGCTAACTGGTACGGAACCCTTGCCCAGTGGATTGCCGTTGTCGTTCTCAGCTTTGATAGGCTGGCCGCTAGTTCCCGCATGAGACGAAAGCGGCCCTTTGGGCTGGCATCAGCGTGGGTAAAAATGAGGGCAAGAAAAGCCCATGCCTGGTTGTTGGACGGTGTTCCCTGGTGTTCCGTCGATCTGGAGGTATTTGGTGCTCGCTGTGCTTAGCACTGGTCCTGGTGTATCGCTCAGATGGACACGAGGAGCGATATAATGAAAAGATTCTTACTCAGCATCGTGTCGCGGGGTGCGATGGAACACCGGACATCTTCCATCGCAAGGACGGGTTGCATGGGTGGCGAGGCTTGGAACTGGACGTCCTGCATCGCTGAGGTTTCTCCTGCGCTAGGCAGCTCTGGATACAATTCTGCAATTCAATAATCCGTGCTTGGAATTCGATGCAGGTACTCACGGCGGGGCGGGAGGCTGAGTCCGGCCGTCCGCTGATCGTCTTCTGAGTCCAGGTCGACGTAGTCGTTGGCATTGTAGTCATCAAAGTCTCTGGCAGCCGGCCGAGCATCGATAGATGCCTCGTCCTCAGACATGTGGTCCTGCAGATCCGACATCGGTACATCGGTGGTGGCAGGGGGCTCGGTAGCGGGAGACTCTTGGCCGAGGTAAGATAGCATCCCCCGACCTGGATTGGGATGCAGGTACTCATTTGCTTGACGCCAAGGCGGCTGCCACTGATGTTGCTCACCTGCGTGAGTCTGTTCCCGGTCGACAGAAGCCTCACGCGGCGTTGAGATGTTAGCGGGAGCGTTGGGGGGTTCGTGCGGCTCCATAACACCCAGGGCGGCGGGGTTTGGTGGAGCGGCGACGTGGGGTGGGATTGAAACTTCGGTGATCGCTGCGGCGGGCACACCGGGTGGCGCGGCAAGGTTGGATGGTGTCGACACTTCGGCGGGGGCAGGGGCGGCAGGGGTGCTTGGGGGCGGTGCTTTGAGTACAGACCAATAAGACGAATTTGAAAGAACATGGACAAATGACTGTACCCTGATCAATGAAGTCAACTTCTGAAGTGCCTGTCAGCCATAGTGAAGAGACAGGGAAAAGAAAAGAACCGGCCTTGAGCAGCGTGGAAAGTGTCTTCTAAAGTGTCTTGTGCCGCCTTAGCTTGCGCCGTGAGTTGAGCCAGCGCGTCGTCCTCTTCCTTCCTCTGTTTCCTGGTAAGCGTGTGCCGCTGACGTTCACCCTCCCAGAAGATGTGGTGCTTGTCCAGGGCTTGCACCGCAGCCACGTGAGCATCTTGAGCGTGGCTCAGCCTGTCCGCCAAGGAGACACTATCATATTTGTCCATGTCGGTGAGCTCGGAAGCCTCCGATCTGGTAGGCAAGGCAGAGAGCGACATCTACGAATGGTGTCAGTGCGTTCGCGTGAAGATATGGGCACGAACAAGGCCGTGCAGTACAGCCAACGAAGGGGAAAGTGCGAACGTCCGAATTAATTCGCGACAGGAAATTTACTGTTTTTTATCTGTTGCGTAGAATTTGCCGACGGAAACACTTAGCCCCGGAACACATGGTTAGCTGTGGTGCACGGTTCAAGAGTCCATGCAGCCACCACAGTTGCGGTACTTATCCATTTTCGCGCTGGTCGTTAAGCTTGAGCCACGAAACAACGACTAAAGAGCTCTCGCTCACCGTTTATGCACAGGCTTGAACCTGGGCGAAGTGCATGGGCACAGTTCTGCATGCTCTCCGCTCCATACACCAGATTGTGTGGAGTTGTGATGGTAGCAAGAAGATGAAAAAGATATTGATTCCAGGGATATCAAACCCAAACCCATATTTGGACGAGTGCTTACTAACGAAACCGATATTTACATTTCTGGAAACATTTCTGGGAAGGACTATGGGTACAGACAGTGGATGGCAAACGGCACAAGAGCTGCATTGAGGTACATATAATGTCAACGAGGATTTTGCGGCTAGTACACCGGACCAACGACATTTGATCGATAAAAGAAAGATTAGCACCCCGCCAAGGGAAAGATTTACTCCGCCCCGTCGCCGTTCGAGACAACTGCCCTTCTCCAAGCTTGTAGCACCCGTGCATCCTTCCAGAAAGTGCCATTGTCTATTACTGCACCAGCGTTGAGCCAATTGCACCGTTGCTGCGAGGTTGGGCGAGAGAGTGCGCCTGAATTGATGGTGACGAGGTAGATTTGCATACACTGCACCCGCGTGAACATGAGACCACCTGCTTGGCAATCATGCAATTGTTGCGTTGTGAGCGGTGCGACTCCCGCCGGCAGGTACCGGGGGTCGATCTGTGCTACTGCTGCTCGAATTGCACGATTGAGATAGTTGTCGCCCGTGGTCGGGCTGGAATGTATTGACGCCGGGTGAGGAAAAGTGATCAAAGTCAGTTTGAATGCAGCACACACCGCGGTGACGCTGCTCGGGACATGGAGGGCTGCTGCGTGGCTCCCAGTTTGCTAGACTTTAGAGTAAGGATTATCTTTCAATGGTAGTCGGCTACGTACCTGAACGCACTGAGCTGCATCGCCATTTCTAATATACGTGTATCGCCAGAACTGCACGATGGAGGACTTGATCTATCAATGTCAAATTTGCTGAACAGCGTAAGAAAATGTGTTCGAAAGAGCGGACGACGTACTCAGGTGTACGCAGCAGCTCCGTCTCGTTCTCCAATGTATTAGTATGCTGTGAGCTGTGGCTGCGAGGGTGCTGTGCTACGGAGACGTGGGTCGCACGTGCCGCCAATGCGGTGAGCGCTGCGAGAGTGTGGCCGGCCTGACGCTCTTGTGAAGTCCATGAAGCACGCGTGCCAGTGGTTCCACACACAACGGACCCTGTGTCGGGCGGCGGAGGCCCGTTTGCGTCCGCCTCGGATGTCAAAGGGCGAGTGTCTTGCAATGAGTACTGGGAGAAGCTGAAGGAGAAGCTTGACTGAGTGTCAGCTGCGGGGCCGGCGCCCTGGGCCTCGTCGGTGACTGTATGCGCGGGCACCCTTGATCTGCAATTCCGAAAGCCACGGGCGACTTTGGCGTGCTCGCTGTGTGGTATGACTGTCTGAAAAGAAAAACAAGTAAATTGGTGTGCATACCGTTTGGCTGCCATCTGGAGCCGTCCCTGCTCCCGAAGATGCGGGTTCCTGCAGTGAATGAATCAGTTCGTATACCTAAGGGAAGAGAACGCAGACACACCGTGCATAATGCGCGCTCTGTGCTCTGCGATGCCGGACTGCCTTCGCCTCTTTCGACCCTCTGTGACAAGCTCAGTGGGAGCTAGCGGCCGTTTGTCAAGGAATGCTCACCCAGGGATGTATTCTGCCCAGCCCTCGTCAGGGATTTTGAGTCGACCTCTGCGGCGGGACTTGGTCTTGACCATCAAGGCAAACGCTGAAAGGTTGTGGAGTGTTATTTAAGTCAATGTTAGAATGCATAATGTCGCACCTTGAAGCTCTTTTATCGAAACCCATAACAAATTCGATTCTGATTCAATCACATGATTTGGGCGAGTGGATTGCGAGTGAAATAGGGCCGCCGACAGTTCCTGTGAGATGATTTATGGTCAGATTAGGTTGTTCCTGATATTTTTTCATACGGGTTTCGCTGAATTAAGGATCAGAAATGGTGTCCCGGGCCCTCTCATGCTTGAATATCAACTTAAAAACCCACTGAATCCAGGGAGAGGACGACGAGCTCCTCCATAGCCATGTTGATGATTTCAAACTTCAACGTTTTCGATCGTGGTTGCGCTCAGTGCGAGTTTGGCTCGTTGTGATAATCAGGCAGTATTGTACACAGGAATCCTCTGCAAGGTGGCATCGGGAGGAGGTCGACGAGCGGGTTGGGGCAGATTGCGCCCCTGGCCCACTTATAAGCGCGGGAGGGAAGGTGTGGATGTGAACCTGCCGTGATCACGTCCTTCCACGGCCCAATAGCTCTGCGGTTAGACAACGTAATCTTCATAGTCTGATTGCAACAGTGCTGGTGGGGACAGTTCGAACCTAGGGCGGGTCACTTCAGGCTACCCATGTTGACACCCCTTAGGGGTAAATTTTACATCCGAAGGATCTAGCCCAAAGGGTATTTTTTTTGGTGGTGTTCCCAGGGGGGATGGGACGTCCCACCATATATAGGGATGTTGGTGTGGGATGTCCCACTGGAACAGTGGACTCAGAATATGGGATGTCCCAGCCCGCCTGAGAAAATTTTGTGGGATATCCCACATGTGTCACGTCACGCTGGCCCCAAAATGGGCTTTTCCAGGGCAGCTGACCAGCACTTAGCTGGGGTGCTGGTGATCCAAAACCTCTATGAGAAGGGCTTTTTTGTGGGTATGAGCTGCACCTAGTGCGTCAATTTCTTTTTCTTGATATTCACCACAAAAATGGGTTTTTTTGGGGGTGCCTGGCCAGCACTTGGCCAGGGTGCTGGTGGTCGAAAACACCTGCAAGCAGGGCTTTTTTTGTGCATATAAGCTGCGCTTAGCATGGCAATTCTTTTCTCAATATTCAGCACAAAACTGGGTTTTTTGGGGGCGGCTGGCCACCTTGCAGGCTGGGGTTGTAGCAATTTTTTTTGCCAATGCATACCTCTATTCACTCCTGAATCCACCACCATACCATGCATAGCTCCATTCACTCTTGAATCCACTGCCCTGCTATGCATAGCTCCATTCACTCCCAAATCTGCCGCCATACCATGCATATGGATGTCCCAAGCAATTTGCACACAACCTGGACCAAATTTCAACACCAAGTGGGACATCTCACCGAATTTCTCCCATATTTGGGATGTTCCACCGTTTTCTTTTCCAAACTGGGACATCCCGCATTTTCTTTAACCAAAGTGGGACATCCCACAGTTTTTTCATGCAAAGTGGGACATCCCACCAATTCTTTACCACATGTGGGATGTCCCACTGTTTTTAAAACAAACTGGGACATCCCACACATTTTTCACACACAGTGGGACGTCCCACAGGTTTTTACCTAAAGTGGGACATCCCATTCATTTGTTAGACTTCTCTCTAGTATTTTGATCCAAACAATGAAGGGTTTTAACATTTGACATATTGTGCATTAATTTTAACTCATACTATATCCTATATACCATGTCTGCATGGTCAGCGTTAAAAAAAAACACCAGTGTAAACACTTTGCACAAACCTTCTCCAGACCAATCACCAATCTCATCAAAGAAGCTGCCAATCGGTGCAATCAAAAGAAGCCGTCAATCACGGAAATTGAAACAAGTTGAATGGGACCTCAATCCTCACTATCGTTCAACATGACAGGATAACCAGATACGAGATGGCACATAGAATATACAATTGACTCTGAATACAACAAAAGGACAATATTGAATGTATTTAGTTGCCATAAAAGATGTCAGCAAGAATGGCACATGGAGCCACCTTTGGCAGCCTAGCTCGCTGCATTGCCTTGTGGAACTCTTGGCATATATCCTCATGCAAAACATGACCTATCCAAGAAAAAATATCAGTATCCTTAAGACGGGGAAAGGGATAGTCACTAATGAAGGCAGCAATGGTTGATTACCTCATATGGATCTGACATACCAGGTGGAATGAAGAAAACAAATTTCCACATAGACCCAGACACCTGCAGCATTGAGAAGCCGTTCTGGAACTTGTTATTCTGCTGTTCCACTCAATTGAAACAAATCAACGAACAGAATGCCTTTTGGTAGAATAATAAACTCACAATGTCGATGAAAGTCTAAGTGTTGCTCGTCGTCCAGGATGAATGGATTGGGGATGCTGAAGGTCCCTAAGCTGGTGTGACACCTCTGCCGCCCAAAGAATATTGTCATTGACGCTGTCCATCAGGTCATCATACATATGCAACACTCAGTGTTTAGTAGTGAACTTTGCCTGCAACCCGTCCCTGGGTGCGAACACAATGTCGAACTCAGACTTGAAGTTGTGGACTACACTTGGTCAGCAAAATCCCCATTATTTTCAGCCAAGTGCACATACCAGCATTGAAATATTTGGCCATGGCATTGTAATTGCATGCAATCAACACATATGCTGCAAAAATGAACAACTGGAGAGGAGAAACCGGCAAAGCACTCACCAACTTACTGCCACAGTTCGACCAACCTGCCCATATCTGCCTCCTTCTGTTGATGCCACTCGTTATTCACCTTACAGCAGAAGAATTTATGTTACTGATTTGAAGCAGTGATTAATGTATATCAGCTACTTGTGATTCAGATTTATGATAACATTCTTCTTTTGGGTTGGTGGAAGTAGTGGTTATCTATATTTGGTGATAGCACTGCCACTGATTTCTGTGATCGATCAATTATTTTCAACGCTTTTGTCCAGAAAGGGAAATTAGATACTTCTTTGAAGAATGCAGAATTTATACCACAACCAGATCTCAACTTTTCTATGCAAAAATATTCATTTGTTATGTATATACCTTATAGACTGCTTCTAGTACTTGCATCCATTTAACCTGACTAGATGATATAATGGAAATTTTGTACCTAGCTTGCATTCACAGCTAGACAACTTTAACTTAATTGAGGCTGGAGCAAGGTTTCATTCAATCAAGTCATACCTTACATGATTTCCAATGCACATTAATACATTCATATCCAACATAATAGCCTGGAATGTGTGAAAAGGGTTTTAAGTAGAATTTGTAGTGCTTGAGCAGTGTTTTGCAAGACTCTAGTGTATAAGATACCACTTCTAACATTGTAACTGTGTTACCAGTATATACTTTAACCATAAAAAACAAAAATATCTGGGAACAAAAGTTATACTGTTGTTTAGTAAGGGATTCCTACATGAAAAACCTTCTGAATAGTCAGAAAATTGACAAACAACATAATTTCTCAGATTCTTTTAATTTTGACATATGATGTACCGATGATATGGAAGTATTTTTAGATCAAGAAATAAACTCTATCTCTGCATATTTGCACCTGCAACAGCATTGTCAATGTGAAAATTAATATAATCACTGATTTTATTTTTAGTGAAGGGTTTATATCTTGATGTCTAACATGGCCAAACATCCCGCCCTTTGCTCGCCGACCTCGAAGTCATACTGAAGGCATAGGTGTAGACTGATTTTTATGTGCTCTAAAACATGTGCTGTGTATATTTGAGGTCGTTCGACAAGCACTTCAAGATCAAAGGGCTTTATATGTCTGTTTTCTGGGAAAACTTTCAAGGGAGTTGGATCTGCTCTTTGGTCTTGGCTCGATCGTACCGTACCATATTGTCTCGGGTTTGTCTGGGGTTCGTCACAGCCACCTGCAATTTTTTCCTCTGACTCAGACCACCACTAAAACTTTTCTTCCCCCGTGCACCATGTCGCAACAATCCTACGCTACCATAGACGGCCTCATGATCCTTGAGAATGCCCGCAGCATCTCCAAAAAAGTCACCATTTTGGACGCCTTCGTCTTCATTGGCGCCGGCATCGACGATCTCATGGGCTCTGTCTGTTACTTCAACAATGAAGACACCACTGTGAACATACCCGATGGGATGTATTCAGCAACTATACGGGTATTTATCTTCATTCATGTCCGGTGCCTGTGGCTAATATGTTGTCGTCGGTGTTGGCAGATTGCTAAACGCGACGACATCCACAATGTCTACAACGCAAATGAAGCACAGTATTCATTTATCGGAGACCTCAAGGCGGTGAGTATCCAGTATCTCTTCTTCTCTAGCGTCTGCTCAAAAAGATTGGCAGTACTCTGCTGTTCAGGCTGGCGGTGGTCAACTTGCACGGGCAACCCTCTTGGGTATTGTCACCAACTCTGACTCGGCCAAGGAACAGTTCCATTTAGACCTGGAGCAATACACTCTCGCTTATACTGAAGCGAAGAAAAAGGCGGAGGATACTGCAAAGGACGAGGGCACTGCAGTTATCCTTCCCCCTCGATCTGTCTTCCCGGTGTTGGGTGTCTTTGGAAAGTCGCCCCGTTATGACAAGAAGAGGCCTGTCCCTTACCTGGACAAATTGATTTTCATGACCGGGTTCCTCACTGGAATGTCCGAGGAACTCGAAGGCACAGAGCTGAAGCAGAGGTTTGTTATCGAGGTGGACGACATCAACTTCCTGGTCCCGCCCCCGCCTGGCAACTCAAGTAAATCCAGCAAATCTGCCACCCCCGGGCCGTCGGCAGGAAGCGCTTCCAGTAAGCCAGCTCATCTTCAGGTTTTATGTCAATCTCTAACTTCTTTCTCCCAGGACCCAAGTCCCGTTTCGCCGCCTATTCGAACAAACGTCCCCGGACTGATGATAACACTCCTCCCACCAGCAGTCCCTCGCCCCTTCCCAAATAGATTACTTCACCTTGACATCATGTACTGACTTTGACCTCGGCATCATGATCATCGCGTAGTTTTTTTTGTGGCTTCTTTTCACTGCATCCCGTTGCCGTATTCTTTGCCGTCGCCCGTATTCGTAGTCATTCAGTTATCCGCGATGAATTTCTTTTGAAAAAATTGACCTGAATTGATTATAAATGTACAGTGTGTCTGATCATATTAGTATCGTAGCGGAGCACGAGTTCCTGCTAGTATATCACAATCAACATGTCAGATGCCACACCTGAGAAACATTGCTGCAAACATTACTTTGAGACTAAATGGTTCGAAACAGTCCAACCTGTGCATAAAACTGGACTAAAGGCTATATTAGAGTAGACTAGTACCTACTGAACTAAGTCCCAATGGTTTGGGTGCCCCTAAACTGTTACAACTGAGTATATATTGAAAAAACTCAAAACTTTTCCTTCTTAATAAGGAAATTATTCTGGATTAGTTTGTTGTTCATTGTTTATTTATTTATTGTGTGCACTGACTTGTTTTATAGTAGCAAAGAGAAACTAGCAGTCAGAGGACACCATTGCAACATTGTTTACTGGAATTGAGGCTTTTATTGATAGATAGTCTGTTTGTCTCTCTGCACTATAGGTAAACCTACATAGTGATACAAATATGAATATTGCATTCAGCAGAGCCTAACATTCAAGAGATATCAATTCAATTTCCTCTTGGTCAGATCCTATTCTGGATGACAAACAATTACTGAAACTGAATTGAGCCACCTACCCCATAAAAAAACAAAGATATGGAGAATAAACCCAAGCAAGCCAGAAGGTGATTCCAGTGCTTGAGAGGAATAATACAAGAACCCTAGATATGTTTTTGTAACTGAATATCTAGCCAAACTCAAGGTGAAAGAGATATAACAACTATAAACAAGGAAGAAAGCTAGAAAACACATACACTAAGTTTTAGGGAGAGGTTGGGCATGCCCATACTGTACGACCCTGTAGGGGAGCAACGGTCACGGTCACGATGAGGCGTGTTGCCTGAAAAAAATGGTGACATCCCAAAAATCATTTTTGGAATTTTTTTCTACCACATTCAACACCCTCTGAGGAGTCAAATCCAGTAACGAGTGTTCTTGATTCCTTGAATACTTCCCAGAATTAGTCAAAATACATCATAATTTGGTGGAAAAAAGGCTGTCTGGTTGTTTTCGAGAGCAACGGTCATGATCACAGTGGCCCCTGTTCCCTGAAAAAAGGCAACAGGACTGTCACGGTCTCGAGAGTGTTGCTCCCCTACAGGGTCATACAGTACAGTGTCTGATAGAGAGATTGGGCATGCCCAAAAGACAGGGTTGGGCATGCCCAAATGACAAGGTTGGGCATGCCCAAAACATGGGATACAAATGGGCACAACAACACCAAGACAATCGGGAGTGCCCAAGGGCCAATTCATGGGCAAGCCCATGGGCAAGCACTGGGCATGACCTACAAAATGGAGCCATCTAGGGGTATTGATTCAAAGCAAGCTATGATATATTCCTAACTGGTACCCATAAGCCTGAAGTGACATTCAACATTTTATCAAAATGGAAGAGGTGATCACTGAGCTCAAACACCTGCTAGTGGAATAGGATGGTGTGTAGAAGCAGTGCCCCATGGGGTGGAAACCTCAGATGGTGTCAGCTTGGGATATAGAAATTTACGACAGGAAAGTGAGGCAATACTATCAAAACTAGAACTATATGCTATGTGCTATGCCTCTCTTATATACCTTCTATATATGCTTCTTTTTTTCAGACTGTCTGGGACTCATTAAAAAAATGCCACAAATTTGACTTAATGGCAAAATGTGGTCGAATAATTAAATAAGGACAAACAACCAATATCGTCCCAATAAGGAGATTTTGGAACAGATCAGCAAAAGTTCAGAGAAGAGAGGAGGAGAAGGATTTAAAAGTGAGCGCCAATGGTGTAAGTATCTTATTAAGTATATACAGACTTCAATATGCTTTGTTGGACATCCCAAGGTGGATAGAAGTTTACAGGGGATGTCCCACAGATTTGATAGGAAAGGTGGGAGGTCCCAGGGTACATATATATATATGTGGGATGTCCCAGGGGTTTGATAGCAAAAGTGGGATGTCCCAGGATGGATATAAATTTATATGGGATGTTCCTCAAATTTGATAGAAAATATGGGACATCCCAGAGTGGATATGAATTTATATGGGACATCCCACCGATTTGATAGGAAATATGGGACATCCCAGAGTGGATATATAATAAGTGGGACATCCCATGGGATTTGATACAAGATGGGACATCCCAGTCTAGAAGTCTAGGCTATGTCCATCACATAATGATGTCACAGTTGAAAATGTGCTGGTGAACACAAACAAGAGCAAGGTTAAGGATATTCAAGGTTAGCATTGCAAATTGAAATTGGTTTTGGGAGTGAATAGAGCTATGCATGGTATGGTGGTAGATTTGGGAGTAAATAGAGCTGTCCGTGGTATGGTGGTGGATTCGGGAGTGAATAGAGCTATGCATTGGCAAGATTTTTGCTAGAACTCCAGCCTGCAGGGTGGCCAGGCACCCCCAAAAAACCCATTTTTGTGCTGAATATTGAGAGAGAAAAACTGCCACGCTAGGCGCAGCTCATACCCACAAAAAAAGCCCTTCTCATAGAGGTTTTGGATCACCAGCACCCCAGCTAAGTGCTGGTCAGCTGCCCTGGAAAAGCCCATTTTGGGGCCAGCTTGACGTGACACATGTGGGATATCCCACAAAATTTTCTCTGCCTGCGGCGGGCTGGGGCATACCATATTCTGGGTCCCACTGCTCCAGTGGGACATCCCACACCAACGTCCCTATATATGGTGGGACATCCCATCCCCCCTGGGAACACCACCCAAAAAAAAATACCCTTTGGGCTAGATCCTTCGGAAGTAAAATTTACCCCTAAGGGGTGTCAACATGGGTAGCCTGAAGTGGGCGGGTCGTTTTTTTTTTCCTTTATCTTTCTTTATCTTTCTAAGAAAAACAGAAACATTGGAAGGCATGAGCGCTTGAGCCCTTGCAAACAGACTCTTGCCAGGTTCCAAGTGTGTTGGCCAGAAGACAAATTATTCAAATAGATACACAAACTACTACACAGGCCACCTACAGAGGACAAGAGGTAAGGACTACTGTCGAATGAATATAAGGTACCAAGTTTGTGACGAGGCGGGGAACGAATAGATACAGCTACGCATTTACTTCGAAGGGCCGGCGGCAGAGTTAGTAGTGGAAGGGCCGGCAGCGGAGCTAGCAGTGGAAGGGTCGGCAGCAGCGCTAGCAGTGGAACGGCCGGCGGCAGCAACGGCCGCTTGCAGCTCGGCAATAATGCGGGCCTGAAGCTCAATGGTGTTCGTAGCATCAGCCACCTGCAGCAGTGCGGCCTCTGAGACGCGCCCGAGCTCCTGCGCGTGGGCCTCCAGCTGAATCACCTCTTTAGTAAGTGCGAGCGCCTCAGTGCTGCGAGAGCGCTTGATTGCGCTGACGGATTTGATGAACTGGTTCACCAGGGCGAGCGCATCACCGTGTCACGGGCCGTGCCATCGGACCTCTCGGATCCGAACATCTCCGACGAACAGCCACACACGGACTTCCCCGGCCCCGGTCCACTCCGACTTCTTGTTCTCCTTTTGGTTTGTACTGCCTTCGGTTTATACCTATGCCTTATGCTATGCTCTGACACGCTTCTATCACGGACACGTCGGACCTCCGACTTCTCCGACGTACATCTGACTGATACTTACTCATACATCACGGAGGACTCGGTCCTCCGTCTAATCCGACTTCTCCATATGTCTTTATACTTTCCTATAAATAGCTCTCATGTCGGTAGTTAGACTTCAGTTTGAATATCGACTTAGACTTGCCTTACTCTCATTCTCTTGCGGACTCCGTTCATCTCCGCATTCTGTCTTCGACTCTATCCTGAAATTTGGGCACTGGGCGTAGAGAAGGGCGCAGCGCACGAGCTGAAGCCATAGCCCTCTACCTTTTCCCTTTCACCGAGTACGGCTCCCGCGCGGGCCCGTTGTCACCGGCCCCGCTTTACTCCGCCGACTTTCCTTATCGGTCCGCCGGGAACGGTTCTTGACACACCGGGAGCCTCCTGACGCAACCCATTGCTGATGAAGCTCATTATACCCCCCTCCAAACCGCGACTGATGCCGGAAACGACCATGTAGGCCCCAGTTTCAGCAGCTAATCGCTCCAACTAGATTACAATGAGAACACAGAGGTAAGAAAAAGAGGTATGACTTACTCGATCGATAATTATAGGAAAGTTGTTGCGGAAGTGGGTGCCGGGTTGATTGACCAGGGCAGTAGGCAAAGCCTTGCGTCTGAAAATCTCTGGGAGGTGATCAGCTTTCTGAGAAGTGCACATCGGCAAAACCCACCAAAGGGGAGCTTGCCCTTGAGAGTGCCGAACACGTGGCCATGAATGGGGTTTCCAGCAGTGACACGTTTGGAGCCGTTGGAGGGTAGTTCGGCAGAATCCGGCGTTGGCATCTCCCGCACCCGGGTGGTGCGTGTTCTTGTCTTGGGTGTCGGCGTGGCAGGCTCGCTCTGGACATCCGAAGAGCCGACTCAGTCCGCAGTCTCTCCCTGGTCATCTACGTCGGACTGCGGAGACTGTGGAGGCAACACCGCGTCTGGTGGTGACGTTGCCGGCACGGAGAGGGCTAGCAGGACGGGATCGATGGGGGGCACAGGATTGGCCGGTGCAGGTATCTGGGGTGGCACGGTATTATTATCCCACATGTTCGCCTGAGCATCGTGCTGTGACGGCGGCGGGTTCTGCACGCGACGTCAAGCAAAGTCGGGGAGAGCGAGAACGCCTTACCTGCGCACCATAAGCCGGAGGATTAACCTGCGGCCCGACAGTTGGGTTGGGATAAGGATGGGGTGGGTTGGGATAGCCTGGCCAACCCTGGGGTACCAAAGTATAACCAGGCGGCACCTGCTGCTGATAGTACTGCGGCTGCGGCATATATTGAAATCCCGGCAGCGGCGGCGGAGGCTGTGGGGCCTGTGGGGCCACCGCATGAGAGTGCGCAGAGGAGGTGATGGGTAAGAACGTACCGAAGTCGACGTAGATGCCGCCGAGGGAGGTGCCATTCCCAGCTCGATGAGTAGGGAGGGAGCCTGAGCACGAGCCCTGGGAGCCTTCCTGGGGCTGCAAGACTTGCTGAGCACATTTTGTTGCTAGAACAATCTGACTTAGTGCAGGACGAGGAACGAGGATAGCGCTTACGGTGGTCAAGTAGGTCTGGCCGTTCCGGGTATGCCGACATAGACCAGGGCTTGGACCCCCTGGGCAGACTGGGCAGACCTGTGTCGCCACCCCTAGCTGTAGCATAAAGCCTTCACTGCTGGCTGTAGCCAGGCATGAGGATTCAATTACGTCGGCACACAGCCAGGCGCCTGGCTGTCCCTATGCATTTTGGTCTTTTTCCTGCCAAAGCCGCCGAGGGCGTCTGTATTGGGTTTACACAGTAGGACCAATCATTCAAGTACTATTAAAAATGTAGCCATCAAACTCAAGGCAGCTTTCGGCCATTTAAATTGTCCCGTTTGGGATTTTTTGCAGCCATCAAATATCTGAGTCCCGATCCGGACATACGGCCAAAATGTAAAGTATCCAGCGTCTACCTTACAGTGGTGCACGCCGCAACGCCACACAAACACTTGCCTCCCTCTCCTCTATGCGCGCCCCTCCCCTCCTCTGCAGACACAATGTTTGCGTGTGATGCTGCGCAAACACTCCTCTCCTCTTGCTGTCGTCTCCCTCCCACCTCCACTAGTCCTTGCTCCCATCACTCCCGCTCCCGCTGTCGCTGTCGTTCCCGCTTGCCTCTGGCCTAGCATTCCCGGAAGGTCCTGCGACGGTCCGCGCCGCCACACGGGTCGATCGCCGCCGTTCCTCCTCCACCGCTTCCTCCTCCACCTCCTCCAGATCCAGCGCGTCCAACGCCTCCAAATCCTCGCCGCGCCCAGCCATGATATCATTGAAGACAGTCCCGTCCTTCCGTAGAACCTCCCGCACTGCGGTCGCCATGGAACCGTTCCACGCGGAGCGAAATGAGGTGGCGACGCGACGGTGAAGAGCTGCCTGTTTTGCAGAGTACGCCTTGAGCCCAGCAACCAGTGAACGGTCCCGCGCGACAAATACTTGGGGCCCCGCCGTGGCATTCTCCCGGAGAGATGCCCTCTCCTCCCATTCCAACGAAATCCCACGCAGAGAGCGCAAGACTCTCTTCATCTCCTCCCTCAATGTATCCACCTCCTCTACCCATCTATCCCGTCGAGCCTTCGCCTTCGACCACTCCACACGCACGCCTGGGTGAATTGGTGAGCACGGTGAAACGGGAGGTGTAGTCGTTTACTTACATTCTCGAATTTGCTCTTGATCCTGCGCTGTGGAGCCGCCATCGACCGTCCAGATCCAGGACATTTTCTTCGGCTTATTCGAGGGCTCGTTACGATTGCGGCCCTTGGTCGACCCCAAACGAGCGAGCTTCTTGCGTGCCTTGAAGTCGCTTTCCTGCTCGATGCCGGTCGTCAAGTCGCTGTCGAGGAGCTCCCTGTATGCTGGCGCGAAATCCAACCCCTTCAAGGTCATCAGTGCCTCTCTCGCCGCTCGATACTTCGCAGCCAGCAACCGGATACGGTCGCCCACTCGCCCTATCAACGTGGCAGAGCGTGTCGCCGACCGCTGACCCACGGAATTGGTGTTTCGCCACGTAATGAGGTGGGTTTGGGCATGCAAGCGTGTGCGCAGTAGCTCCAACGCATCTTCGCATTGAGCTGCGCGATATCTGGCCTCCACTTGCACCACGCCCCTCCTGCACGCCATACGCCGTTGGACTAGCGTTAGCTCCGAGGGCATCCACAGGCGAACGTCCTCTGCCTTTGGAGGCGGCTGCTCAGAGTCCCGTGCTTCCTCCGCCGCTTCGATGAGACGCGCCACACCCGGCATGTACGTTCGCTGCAGTCTCTCGAACTTGCGCAGCTTCTTGAAGAACGCGATGCGCCGCTCTTGTATTTGACTGGCTTGGTCTGCGGTTACCAGGGTCTGGCCCTTGATTTCGGCCTTGATCCTCCGCCTTTTTTATATGTCAGCGAAAACATATCCGCACGATAAACCGGCACTTACTGCATGTCCTCCAGCTGCATCCCAGCTGTAATGAACGCAGAAGCGGTCGCACTGGGCCCCTCGACAGGCGCGTTCCCGTTCGCAGCCTCCACTGCATCGTCGTTGTTGAGCTCCAGGCGGACCTTTGCCTCGCTCGGCCCCGCTGAGGTGCAGATCGAATTAGACGTGTACCACATCAAAAGCATGAGACGTACCACTTCTCCCTCCAGCGACGTAAAATGGATTGGGTTTCCCATCCTTGTCCTTCACCCACTCGTCCACCATCTTCCTCCACTCCTTCCTTAGCTTACTCGACAGTGTTCGATTGACCTCTTTGAAAGCCGCGACTTGCCGGTCGCGTTCTGGGATGGCTACTATGAGCTTGCGCGCCAGCGTGTCGCCTTAAAGGATGTTCAGTTTCTTCTACAAGAACAACCAATAAACGACATTACCTTGATTGATGTTCTTCTCAAAACTTAGGTGGTCGATCTTGTCCTCAATCGCGTCGATCCGCGCACCCTTTCCCATTTCCTTCGTCGAAAAACCAAGCGGATTCAAAACAGCCCACGTCCTTTCAATCCCTTCTCCGTCGGTCCGCCCAACCCCAACCGCGTAACTGAGACAGTGCTGGGCCTGACACGATGTTTCGTGTGCCGCCGCGTGCCAGACGGGGAGCCCGTACTGGATGTGGAATCTTGCGAGCGTGGAATCCTTGAGTGCGGCGGACGTTTCGTTGATCTTCTTTGCGCGGTCCAACAAATGAATCTTCCATTGGCAGGCAATATCGTAAGATATTGCCAGCCAAAGGACGACGATGCCGAGAATCGATGAGAGAAAGATGTAATCCATGTTTGCGTAGCTACAATTCATATTAACTTCCAATGAGTATATCAGCAAGGAAGTGCGGCTTACCGCTCGCCCTTCTGCAGGTCACCGAGCCCCTGTGGGCGGATCACCCCATGGCGCGCACAGACGCACCCTCCGACCCCCGAAGCCCGTAAGCCTTTCGTCATACGTGTTTCCTTCTGTAGGAGTGCCGCAAAAGCAATACATGTACTGACCTGGATGTATTCCCTAGTCAGCGGCGGCAGAGAAGAATTGAAAGTCGAACATACATCATTTTCCGCGATGTAGTCCTTCAGGTGTGCTCTGTACCCGGTCGGTTCCACGAAACAGCCAAAACCCGGGCCCAACGACTCGTCCTGATGTTCGTTCGTACGCAGCCGATTTTTCAACCGGAAGTTAGCGTCCATGGCCAAGATCAGCATGTACAGAAACCTAGGGATCGTCAGTCTCGCTGTTTTGTGAAAACTGTCAACGGTGCTTACCGATACTTCGGATCCACAGTTTCCCAGCCAAAAGGAAGATTTCGCTTGTGGGGGCATGGCCAACAGTCCACTGCCATCTGTCCGACCTTCGTCGCCTTGATGCCCTCCGGAGCATGCGTACGACCTAGATGTTTCGCTCGCTCGCAGAACGAGTACTGTCGCGACATACGACCAAATGCTTTGTACCGATCCTATCAATCTCATAGTCAGCGCGGAATTCAAAGTGAACAAAAGAGAAAAGAAAAAGACCAAAAGGACGTACCGGCACGGACTCTGTCCTCATCGAATCGGTCATGCGCTCCAAAGAGCCAACGAAATCATGAACATTCATGTTTCCGACCACACTGAGGAGCCGAAAAAGATCCAGAGCTTGGAAAGTCGCACAAGTCTCCGGATCTACCGTCGTCGCAGGGTACCACTCGTTCGCTATCAACTCCCCGAGGTTGTTCGTGTGCCGGCTGCGGTCGCACTTGCAACGGTGATAATTGACTTGGTGGACGCCGTTGATGTGCATTACCACCATGCTGCGCATCGCTGCCTCCGGGCGTTTGCAAGGATGGCCACCGTGACCCAGTTGATAGACCAATTTGAGGCCCTGGAGAGTGACGTCCGTCCAAAAATCACCATTCCACTCCTGAATGATAGTCAGTTCGACAATTCACTCTAGATCCCACGACGTACCTTCAGAACGTGGAGTGGGGTGCATTTGTGGCGTTCGAGCACGCAAGCCTCACATTGTAAAAACTGGCCGCAGTCTTTGCAACGAAAGATGCGGCGCAGCCCCGCCACATAGGGTTGCGAACACAACGCGCAGCATGGATCATCTATGTCTTCCCCCACCGCCTGGAGGCGCATGAGAAAATCGAGGAAATCTTGCATCAACTCGCGCCAAAAAAGCATGGGTTGGTCCTGTTAGAAAGTAAAGGTGAGACTTCTTGTGACTTTCTGTGCATCATCAAGCATACCGAACTTAAGTAACGCTTGCGTTTCAAGGATGTCGGGTCCTCGTCATCAGGGTCTGGCGAGATATCGAAAGAGGTGACCGTGTCGGCAACGGCATGAGAAACGGCGTCGCCTCTCTCGTTGTTAACAGGGGTCCAAGTTGCGTGTTCCTCGGCGAGATCCTTGGGGGCCAGGCGCGCTCGTTTCTTTGGCTTTGCATTGACCATTTCAGTGAGCGCGGTACTCCCATCCTGGGTGATGTAGATAGCGCGATCACCGACGACATTGCTAGGGCCATCGTCGCCCTCAAAATAGATATCCGTCTCGTGAGGCGCCATGAGAAGAAGGGATTTCAAGCAAAAGAGAGAGAGAGAGAGAGAAAAAAAGCAAAGGATTTCCCGAGTAAAGACAGTGAGCAGTTTCAGATGGGGAGATGCAAGGGAGATGGGTCAGCCGCCCGCCGCAATGGATAAACCGCTGGGGCAGGAGCACTGAGTCGCCATACGTTACGAAGGTCAGATCACCATATGGCGGATGTTGATGGATGTTGATTCCAATAGGCGAAGCCCTTGATCTACCCCTAACACTCTCCAGACATGCCAGAAGACGAATCTTTGCGGTAAGTGAAATCCCTCAATCCTGGCGTTGCATATTTGACGTTCCCTGCAGTTTCATTATCGCCCACTGTGCCCTAACGGGCCGCGACGTTCCCAAGATCCACTGCTACTCTCATCCGTACTCAGCTCCAGTCCCTACTTTCTCCCTCACCGACTCGGAAACAGTCGAATACGGTCCCAACCAGGGGGCATCGAATTCTTTTTCTACGTCTGCACCCTCTTGGGTGTTTGGAAAGACCGATGGCGAGGAAGCAGAGAGGCGCTGGGCCGAGCTTTACCCCTTCACCACTCCGACTAATGTCATGGGCCCCGGCGTGCGCCAGGACACTATTCACACTATTCAAGCCTTCCGTCCACACAGGCCGCGAATCGCCACCGAGTCTTCAAAGAGACCCAGTGATCCTGTCAAAAAGGTGCCTGCTCGCGGTTTATCTTGGCTGGTCTAATCAATATTGTCTCTCTTGCAGTTTTAATTTTACTTAGCCACAGAACTTCAATGAATATTTTTTTTCCCCTCGTCGAAGGTTACAATGACTCGCCGCCGTTTATCTAACGAGGCAAAAAAATCGCTCCGTGAAAAATAAACTATCTATGCCGCAACACATTTACAGGCGCGAGTCGTGAGCTCGTAAATGCCGCTACGGTAAAGCATCCAATGCTCTTCAGTGGTCGGCGCGGGATTGGGACAAGGTCCTCCGCCATGACCTTCCTGATAAACCAGTCCCATGGCGTGGAGGGTCGTTCCCTCCCATCGGCCATCGCTCCATTTCTGTAATTTTCTTTTCAAAACAAGCTCGATCATCTTACGAATCAGCACGTACCTCGATGTCGTGAACCGGGAGTCTCCGGTGAATGCTCAGCATGCATGTGCTGCACACCGGTGGCCCATCGCATGTCAGGCATCGAAATACGGGGCCGCCCGTGTCGCAAAGAGTGCACGCCGAGGCGAGCGTGATCGATTGAGACGGGGCACTGTGTCGGGGGCGAGTACGGCGCCGCCCGGCATTGGAAGTGTTGTTGTTATTGCGGCCAGCTGGGGCCGGGTCGGATTCTCGACGACGACGAGACGGTCTGTCGGCGGGCATGCAACGTGTGGTGCGATGTGTGGTGTGGTGGAAACACTCAATTTCCCTCGCGTAAATTTGAAAAACACGAATGCGGCTCATCATTTCAAAAGATACAACAAACTACCGACTATCAAAGCTTCGCACGAGGCTAAAACATTATTTCAGGTGATTATCGTAAGGGAAAATGGTGAACAAGACTTACGCGCTTGAAAAGATTGCCGTGCGGGCACCGGATATCACCAGGTTCGTCGCCTTCGTTGAACGCGTTGCCCGTGCCCCCCCAACCAGATCCTGAGCCCCATGGATCCAGAGGGAAAGTCGTCAACTCTCCCTGCCCCCATGCGTAGCAGCGTCCCTCCGCTGCGCAGCTAGAATTTAAATAGAAAAGGTTCAGAAAAAATCTAGCCCTGAAAAAAAAAATAGAACACGTACGGGCGCCGGTGTATGAGCCATTCACTCGCTGGATCATCATAACTTGACCAACCAGACCAATATGGACCATCATGATTGTGGAGGGCGCATGTCGAGTCCAGTGCCGCGTAAACGTCTGGGTCAACGTCGGGGGGAGGATTCGGCACGACCCATCCATGCCGTTTGCAGGTCGAGTATACTGGACCGGACATTTGGGTGAGGTCCGACATCTCGATGTCCCGCGATTCGGTGGCGGGGGGCGGCGCGTTGGGCAGTGACATCAGATATGACATGCCGGGGAGGTGAGGCTCACCCCTGAGGACTATGAAAGTTAATATCCTGTGGTTGGTGATTTTAAGAGCGCTCACGCGTGTCAGAAGGGAACTTCTGCAAATGCGGCAGGTAATCGTTTTCGTTCACGAAGTAAGCGTTCCCTTCTGTGTGAGTCGTGGTAAGGTGAGCGAAACGAGTAAAATTGAATAAATCAGCGCACCGCGATCCGCCAGGCGGGTGCCTTGCTCATTCTCCTCCTCCTCCTCCTCCTCCTCCTCCTCGTCGGGGCTGGGGCTCCTTCCACCGTCACGCTCGCCGTCTTCACCGTCGTAGGTAGGGGCAGAGACGAGCTCAGGTACCTCGTCGTTGTCGATCGGCGCATCACGCTTCATTGTGATAGTTTGAGGATAGTCCACATGATAGCCAAGTCAAAATCAATGCGGTCGCCGGCTCAATCATACCGCAAGATCTCGATATCCGACAGAGGTCAATCTAGGTCAGTCACCTCGCATTTCAAGAAAAACAAAAAACCAAAGAAAATACACGGGACTTCAGTCTATGCAGCCGCCTCAAGCGGCAGGCCCAAAAGGTACGGGCACGTCTAGACGGGCCGTCCAATTGCTTGCTACATCATTTTCAGAAATCACGGTCACGAGCTCCATGCGCGATGAGGTGGACTGTCTGGTACAGCGACGGTGGAAACGCCCTGTCCGATGCGTCCTCTCATTCGACATGTGCCGGCAGCTCGTATCTTTGGAAAGAAAGGCGCACGCCACGACCTTTGGTGTCATCTCCTCCAAACCCTCCTATGACACCGATGCCGACGAATCCGACTCCGCCACCAGCAGCGCAGATGAAAGCGAGCGGCTTCTCGTCAACGCACACTATATCTGGTCAAAGGGTCGCCGTGTCAGGCTCATAGGAACCCTCCAACGCCAACACGAAGCCAAAATACAGCCGATACTCACTGCTTTGGACCAGGCGAAACAAAAACGGTTAGCTTCGCGATCGAGACCGAAAGCCACGTATACCAGGCCTTTGAGCGCGGAGGAATTGGAGTTGAACTTTTCAGGACAACCGCGTCGTATGCAATATGCGCTGGAGCAAATGCCCCCGTACTATGCGCTTTTCCGCTGGAGAGGCCGGTAAAGTTTTCTCAATTCCAAGGACTCGTTGATTGCAATTGATGATAATCCTAGGGAGACGTGCCTTGTCGTCGACCGCGTAAATTTTGTGATAGGAGTACTGGGTAACCCAAGCGCGAGCACCGAGTGGACCGAGCTTATGGAGCAAACCACCCAGTTGCTCGAGCAGGCGGCCTCGAAGTTTTCAATTGGCGACTTGACCTTCGTGGACATCGGGCTGGCGTATATGGAATGGGAACGAACAGGTGTTCAGGTACGAATTGATTCGATGGAGGCGCCGCCGGGTTAACGTCGTCTATAGCGTCCAGCTGAATTGATTGAGAGTGACATGGACGCGAGCGCCGAGGTTGTCGAGTTTGTGGCGAGTCACGTGAACATCCGTGCTCTCTCTCAGAACGCGAACAGTAAGCAGAATTCTTCAATCCAGACGCGAACTTCCCTTTAGATTTCTTGCAGCTCTGCTGAACGAAGTCTTGCCTGGCGTCGCGACCTGTGCTAATGCTCACGGGGCGGCCATCTTTGCTCTGGAGCCGACATTGAATCGCATTGTACCTCATGGCGCCTGGACTAACATGTGTATCGACCTGGGTGGGCAGACGGATGCCCTCCCAAAACAGCACATTCACATTCTGGGTTGGGCTTGGATCGCTATCACAGCATTCGGCAACTTCAATCCTGATCTCGGTGGGCATCTTATTCTTTGGGACGTCGGACGTGTCATACGCTTTCCCCCTGGCACGACAATTCTTCTGCCTGCTCTGATTCGATATTCTATTGCTAAAATTCAGCCGGGTGAAACCCGCTATTCCATCATTCAATACACACCTACAACCCCTAAATGGCAGAGCTGGCCCTCGGTCTCAGACCTCCTGCCAAAATATTTGTAGCATTTTGGTTGCTCTAAATAAAATCATTACTGCAGAAATTGCTACCCTAGAAGCCTCCTGGCGGCTGGATCAGACGCGAAGATACACTATCTGCTCGCACGAGCTTCAAGCGCTCGCCCCGTTCTTGTGGAGTTGTTTCATTCATGAAATCCCGGAAATCGGCTAACTCTTCCTGCCATTCCGGGAAATTGAAGTCTCGGTCAGCCCACATTTGTTCGACCCAACTATCCTCAAAAGGCTCAAGATCGAGCGTGCAAGGATTGGTCGCAAGAAATTTCTCCCACTGCCCAAGCTCCCCCGGTACTTCGTCGTCGACATCTATGAAGACGGGGACAAGTGTGTCCATGTACACGCAAAATTCCTTGAACTCGGACCTGAAGCACATGTCACCAGACAAGAGATCACGAGGGTTGTGCGCCTCAACGCACGAATCATGGTAATCTTGTGGAATGACGTCTTGGCGTGCTTGGTCTATCGGAGCGGCGGCGGAGGTCTGTGGTCCTTCCTTGCGCACCTGGCGAAGCCTGAGGGAAACCAGTCAGACGTGACTTTGAGGCGCCGATGAGTATGCAACACACTTTCGCATACGGAGCCTTGCCTTTTCCCTTTCCGCTTCAGCATTTCTGTAGTGTGCAATTAACATTGACGAAATGGCTTGCAAGAAAAGAATTCCGCGTACTTGGCTCGATATTTAGCCTGAGCGGCGGCGTGCGGGGAGACAACAATCTCTGGCTGTGTAACGGACTTGAGCTCAGCAACCATTGTGAAGCTTGAGATATGTTCGTGATGATTGTTCGTGACTTGAAGGACTTGAGTGTGCTCAAGTGTTCGTGTGATCGGTTCGTGATCACTTTACACCTCAATTGCTGTTCGTGACATTATTCAAGTCATGGAGTTAAATTGTATGGGTGATATCTATTTGTGCTCGTGTTCGCCTTCCCTCAGTAGTACTGTCTTGGCTCATAATTGTGTCTTTCCGTCAAATATCTGTTCGCTGTTTCTGTATTTCTGTTCGCGATGCGAGACTTGTTATTTGGGAGGAAAATTGAATGTCATTCGCAGAGGTGATATACGCCGATAAAAGTACTACGTTAGGAATCCAGACGCAACAGACCGACGGACATGAACCTCCCCGCGGCCGGCAGCGTCGGAAAACTTCAGTCGAGCGAGGTCGTAACCCACGATTGACTCGTGAGAGGAATTGCGGATGCCGAGGACATTGAGAGCGCATTCAATACTACGAAGTATGAGTGCTTCTGTGTATCGAGCGAGGAATAGTAACTTACTACGATCCAAAAACCCCGGGATTGACCCCGGCATAGACAACGTACCACGCGTCGGTGGTGCCACGGGCAAAGAGCTGTGAAACGATCAAAGGTGCACCTTCGGAGATGGGGAGCGGAGCGTTGGTAATGTTGATGGGCGAGGATAGTAGCGTGGCAGAGGCTGTGCGTGTCCACCCATTTTCTTGTGCGAGCGAAAAAGCGTGATGGGCGGCTTCAACCGACATATACCCTTGATGCAGGGCGAAGCGGACTCCCGTGGTCGACACCCGCACCGGGTCCCTAGGAAGGCAGAATTAGAATTGCAAACAAAAAATCAGGCGGGAAGAAATACTGAATAGAGGTACTAAACTGACCACGATTCAAACACTCCTATAGTACGTCCACGAAAGACGACATAAGCGAGTATCTTCCCTGTTCGCGACTTGGCAGTTTTGTATACGGCACGCACATGTGAACGGCTCGTTCCCTGGGTGGCGTTCGCTGCCTCAGACCTTGAATCAAGTTCTCAGTCATGAGAATGACCACAGAAGAGCGAGAGGATATGTTACCAATCGGATGTGAATCCAGACTTCTGTGGCGACTGGAAGACGTAGATAGTAGAAGATGAATGTGGGTCGGCGCGTTGTCGTGCGGGGGTGCAGGGCGCCGAGCGAGTCGAGCGTCGCTCCGGCGTTGCGGGAGGCTCTGGGCTCTTGGGAGGCGGAGTGGGTGACGAGTCGGGCCCTACAAGGGTTAGCGTACTTGACTTAATTGAAAATCTTGGGGGAAACTTACTAGGATCCTTGCCGTCATCCTCAAGGGTCAGAGAGGCCAAGATTTCGTCAATATCATAGAGTGGGCAGGATGGCGGCGAGGGTGGCTCAAGTTCATCAATGTCATACAGGGGGTATTCGTGCGGGGGCTCAATATTGACCATGACGGAGAGGATGGATGTTGTGAAGGCAAGTGAGGCGAACGGTCGGGAGAAAGCAGCCGGTATGATCTGCAAGGGGATGGATGGGTGAGGATAAGATGGACGATCTGCCAAGACCCCCACGATGGTTCATTGAAATGGTGTGGAAGAAGGAAATAAGGCAGCGATAAGAGGAAAAGACGTGAGGTAGGATGCCATAGGTAGACAGAGAAAGGAGCGACAAGGTAAGCTATAGGTATGCGTAGTGGCAGGTAGTGGCAAGCGCAGAAGAGACTAACGTGATGGCTTACAAATCTCTGACCCGATTTAGACACCAAGCTGGGACTGGTGAGATTCTGTGAAATTGTGCCACCTTCATGGGATCCGAGAGCGCGTGGAAATGGAAGAACAACGGATTTTTTTGGGGAAATCTACATATCTCTGTATGTGCTTTTGAATTATTGTACACGTTCTATAAGCCGAGCTATGTCTCCATTTTTGTAAAGATCCCGAAGAGGTACATACGGGGCGCATGCGGAGAGAGCGATCACCATCAGGAGGTGGTGGCGCCTGATGATGGGGCCCACGAGGAAGTCTCGAGCACTGCGTTCAGAGAAGGGAATATTTTTAATCAAATTTTCACAGAAAAAATGTGTGCTCAGATGGACCTGCACAAACGTCCGTACTTCTAAACATATCCCACTCCTGCCTGATCATCCGCTGCACGGGAATTGAACTCGGCCTCGTAGTCATTGATAAGCAGCGAATTATTGAGACGGAAGGAGCCATCAATGCCGAGGAAGGTGTTCACGAACCTAAGTCGCGTTGATAGTGGTCAAAAAAGTATGTGGTGTAGTCAGACTGTACTTACTCGGAGTGCAGGATAGACAAGATCACATAATCTTCTTCAATTTTGCGTGCTGGCGGAATAATTATGGATAAGACGCCTAGGAACAGAGAGGGAGCCTTACCTAGGTGTGCGAGGTACGCGGCATGGCGTCTGGCCTCGGCGACTCCTTGGACGTGACTTGAGCACCAGCGTAAAAGATAGTCGCGACGGTGGATGTGGCGCCGAAGTCGACTCATAGCGTTCTGATACGGCGCGACCTCTTCTTCGTTGGAAGGAGGCATATATTGAGGTCGAAGTGGTGGTTGTAAGGTGTAACGACGGTATGAGATTGACGGCTTCTTACAGACCCGGTTTCAAGGCACGAGGGATGAAGGCTTGTGTTTTGGGTTTTGTTTGCCAGGCCACTGCGAAAACAACTCTGCTTCGCATCACCACATCGACCAGATCCAAAGCTGGAGTCCTACCGTTTGGGTGAGTTCAGTCGTTTGGCCGTGGTCGAATAAACAACTGATTGGAGCCAAGGTTAATTGATATTGGGTGAATTTGCTGGCGCTGTTAAAAGAACTCCCCTCCGCATCACCACATCGATCGCATTTAAAGTCTGAGGTCCTACCTACCATTTGAGTGAGTTCAGTCGTTGGGTCGTGGGCAAACAAATGGCTGAGTTTGAAGCTAGGAATTAGTATTTCGTAAATTGCTAGCGCGTTTCCGTATCACCACAACGATACTACATCCCTCCAAACTTGAAATCTCACCGTTGGTTTCTGTAAGCTAGACTGGCGTCGTAGGCGGATAAACAGCTGATTTGGAGGAACAGGATGCCCCCCGGCGCAGCAATAGTCAAAAAAAAGCGTGCCTGGAAGCGCAAAAATAAAGCAGCACGAAAGAGCAACAAGCTCTGGGCCGAAGGCGCACGGGAGTCGCTGCTCAGGCCACACGTCGAAGCATACGCTGACGCGTTGGAACGGGGTTGGCGAGCGGAACGGGATTATCTGCAACACGTCTGCAATGAATACCACACGCAAATTAGCTGGCGCCTGTTGGACCACGAAGAACCGGAATTGCCTCTGCCGCCTTACGACCCACACGCGCCCTACGTTGGGGAGAGTCTGACACCGGAGGAAGAGGACGCAAGGTTCACACGAATGGAGGAGCTGGACAAGGTATGTGTTTGTCGTCATGTGACTCCATGGCCTGATTTAGCCCATCTCCAGCAAATCCGCCGTTGGCTCAAGTATCGCGCGCGGACCCTTCGCAAGCGGCTCAGGACCGTGGATGTCAAGGAGAATCCTTTCGCTGTCCTTCTGGGCAAACTCAGCGGTGTCATTCCTCCCCCCCAAAGCACGACAAGCCTATCAACAGTTTATGCGCGAGTCTTACGACACGGTGATAGGACCGGTGGTTGAGGAGCGCTGGGCGGATGACTCAATCGACAAGGACGGTGCCGTTAGCACCAAGAAGCCCGACGCGCCTTACCGCTCGAAAATCGCGCGAGAATTGTTTGCTCAGCTCCCAGACAACGATCAACTGGCTCTGAAGCAACGCGCACAAGCGGATGCGCGTGAAGCCAAGGATGAATACGACAGGGCCATGAAGGCCGGCCCTTCAAAGACGCCAGAGGCCCGCCAGAAGTACGTTACACGCCCACGATCCATTTTTCTGTACTGACTGGTCTTCTAGATGTATCAATGAAGTCGGGCGCTTCCTCGGACCTATAATGAGAGGAATCCAGGAGTACACCGGCCTCCACAGTATCGTGATACTGGGCGGGCCCATGCCCAAAAACAACGGTGAAATTGGAACAGTACAGTAGGGTTTCGCGCGTTACTTTTGCTGTCTCTAAAGTGACCACGTTTTTCTTATCTAGTCTTGCCGTGGGACGCAATTCACAGCCCGCGCCAGTTCCGTTCCCAGCATGGGACAAGGCACGTTTCAGTAGAGATGTTTTGGAATTCATGAAGGCCTACCTCGCTACAGCGTTCAGTAAGTCCCTACGGTCTAACGTCCATGTAGCGACTGAGAGCTAACTGTCTGTATTGAAGGTCCCGAGCAGTGCAAAGAGGCTGCAATCCCCGAGACGGTGTCTCTGTCTGCCGCGCCTTACAAGTTTGACGACGACGACTCGGACGATGCCACGGACTCGGACGATGAGGGCTCATCTGAATCAGACTCGTCCGAATCGTCATCCGACTCGGAGGAGGAGACGGGGAAGAAAAGCAAAACGAAGAAGCGGGGGAAGGAATCAACAAAGGACCGGAGGAAGGCGGATGAGAAGAAGAGAGCGGATTCGAAGAAAAGAGCGACGGAGAAGGGCAAGCGGAAGCGAACGACGGAGAAGGGTGAGGACGCACCGCCCACCAAACGAAGCAAGCCTACTGCTGGACGCGCCTCCACTGCGTCTCAGCCTTCCCCATCGCCTCCACCCTCCCCATCGCCTCCACCTTCGCCGCCCGAGCTCACAGAGGAAGAGGAACGGGAGCGCGCGAACGTGGCCTACCGCGCCGAGATCAAGGCCAACAAAGCGCGCAACGATAAGCTGTTGGCGGAACTCAAGATTCGGCAGGAGGTCGACGAGCTGTTCCCAACAAAACCGAAAACCACGCGAAAGGCCCGATCCAAGACGGTGGCGTCAGGGCCAACCCGTCGCTCGGGCCGACTGAGTAGCGGCGGAGGGGGCATCGACATAGAGATGCGTGATGTGGCCGGGGAGGAGGACGAGGATGAAGGGGACGTAGATACGGGGAGCGGGGAGGGAGAGAGTGGACGAGAGAGCGGGCGAGGTTCAGACGACGAGGGAGGTCCACCCACGACAGATGCGGAGGAGAGTGAGGGCGAGGGCGGACAAAGCAGCAGCAACGAGCACGTAAACGGAGGGGAGGCAGGGAACGATGTAGGAGACGGTGGTGGGGGCGGTGATGGAGGCGGGGAGAGCGGCGGTAACGAGCACACAGGCGAAGGGGAGGCGGGAGCCAATGGTGGGGATAACGGTGACGTGCGCAACGGTACACACGACAGAGCAGTCAAAACCGCTGCAGCTGCAGCAACATCAAGAGCGCCCATCGCGGCTGCTACCTCAAGCTTCCTTTCCTTTCCGCCGCCGCCGCCGCAGCCTACACCTCACCGCCCTGTTCCGAAGCCCCGCTACAAGGGCTTCGCGTCGTTCCCAGCCCCACCGCCCAGGCCTTATACAACGCCCCCGCCGAGTCCTCCCCCGGAGCCACCTGCTCATCCGAAACCCGACGCTCCCCCGCCACCTGCTTCTCCCCCGGCTGCAACTCCTGAGAAAGCGAAACGGTCGACGGGCTCAAGCCTGCAGGAGAAACGCGTCCTCCCGACAAACGACCGGCCCGTGTGTCCGCCCGATGCGCCGGCATGGTTGCAGGACACCATAAAACCTCTCTTGAAGGTCAATCTCGACCTCCACTATCACCGACTCCTTCGCGCGTACTTGGCGTTGGAGAAATCGTACAACTATGCTTCCGGAGAGGCTGCATTACCCAAAATAGCTCAACGTCCAAAGCAGGTGGGGAAATGGATCCAGTACGCCAGGGATAGGAAGCCGGACATCAACAATGTGATGAAGTATGAGCGCGAGTGGTGGGTTTGGTGGGGGAAGCTGCAGCCGAGCTGGCGGGAGAAAGGTGAAGATGGGAGGCCTGTCGAGATGAGTATAAGCGCATGCGGGAACTGGAGCACGTTGATCGCGCCGGGGATGAACGGCATGCTGTCAGTGGTCGCCTCACTGAGTTGGTGGGGCGAGGCGGAGGAAAAGGCTGGTACAGGTGTGAGCGAGGGATGGCGGGCCGCTGTCAAGGACGTTATTTGGGTTTTCAATGCCCTTATGGCACCTTCTACTTAGTCGAACGAATGATGCCTGTACGATACATTATGCCTTTATGATATGCTATGATTTCCGTGGTGGTGCAAGCAACTTTGAGGAGAGAAGGAATTTTGAGAGGGACTTGGAGATATTTCTTGTGACACGTGATCACTTTTGTACTTAGAGAAAATTGCGTGTACTTAGAGAAAATTGCGTAAACGTGAGCCGACATTCATAATAAAAGGCGTGGAGATGGGCTCGGAAATAGTTGAAAGGCAATTCTATTCTGGTAAGAGACAAATATGTACCTTAGAGACAGAGAGAACCGAGCAAAAAAAAAAACCCCGAGAAGAAACAGATACGAGGAGGTAGAAATGGAGGCTCCCGCTACGCAGAGAAGAAGATGGTGAAATGTAACGAGGGGAAATTCATAGCACGGTACTAGGGAGGTTTCGGTAAGTGGCACGAGGGAGTGGCGGGAACGGATGCGCAACTGCACAAGGGGCCAAACGGTCGCGTATGCAGCAGCGGCGGGGGATGCCGGAGATGTCAGGTAGCGAGAAAGAAGGCCCAGCAGCAGGGGGAACGGCGGAAATAAACGCCCAGCAGCACCGGTGGGCCGGAGAAAAGCGAGCGCAGCCGCAGTGGGAACGGCGGGCGCTGGACAACAGAACACAACCAATCTGCGTCTGCGTATTCGTCTAATGCCTACATCCGAGCGGGGGCAGGAAGCGCGGGCGCGGGCGGGGGCAGGAAGCGCAGGCGGGAAGCGGGAGGTGATTGTACGCATGGCTACGCATGGGTACGCGCAGCCAGCAGGGAGCAAGCGGGTGGGCGGGCGGGGCGCGTGCAGCGGTGAGGCGGGGGAAACAGGGAGCAGCACGGGAACAAACGGGTGAGCAAACAAATCCAAAGGGTGAGCCGATTATGCCGGGGACTGGAAGAACAAACATCCGCCAACAATGTACCCAAATAATATATTTAATGCAAAATATCGTACCCGATTAGTGCCCATCACTGGCGGGCAAAATAGTGTCCCAAAAGGAGCACCAAATGAGCCCAGACCCGCCATTTTTTACCCCAGGGCCCCCCAAATGATCCCCTAGTACCTCCCTTATAAGATTAGCTAGCCAGGCTCCTGGCTGGGTCCAGGTGTAATTGAATAACCTCCCCTGGCTACAGCCATGTAATTTATCCTTTATATTACCACTAGGGCTCGTGTCGCATCCTTGGTCTTTTTCGTCTGGGGTGCGCCAGGGTGGGTGTTGGCGCTCCTGTGTTTGGGTTGGGTATTAGCCATGGTGGAACGACAGAGAAATAGCGTCACGTCAACGAGGCTTATAAAGCTCCCCCCGCCGCTCGAATCTCTACGCACGAGAGGCACGAGTACAGATTCGCGTGTCGAGATATGTGCATGGAGAGGGTCGAAAGTAAGGGATGAAGCCAAATACGCCACAATAAGCGGGGTGTTTGGACGATTTTCTTCATGCAGCCTGGTGTGGGTGGAACTGGCTGAAAGTGATGGATTGAGCAAAGTACATATTGATTAGCTAGGTATTATACGGATGGTGCGAATTTTTTAATAATAATGACACGGTTCCAAATTGAGATGAAGAGGTGCGTGAAGACAATCGCTCGCTTCTGCCCCATGTAGCTCACTCCTTTCCTGATCCTGGAAATGCCGCCGTTGCCACATTCGGCGGCGCTGGAGTTGATGACCGCGAGTCTGGGATCGACCTCGGCGTAGGTCTTCAGAAAGGCGGTGTGCGAGCATTTGGTGTGACCGAATGCGTGGAAGTCATCAATGAGAAAGTGTGTGTTGGCAAAAAAATAAGGCTCGCGCATCATGCAGTACGTGGCAAGGGCACACGAAAAATTGTAGATGACCTTGCTGGGAGCGTTGGGCCAGTGAGCAACAATGGCAGAAAATATGTCATTGCGCCCTTCTGCTTGGGGAATGCAGTGGAATCCGTAGCAAATGCTGTGGGTGCACCAGACGCACATGATGCCGCCGGTGAGACGCTGCTGACCGTACTGGTTGTAAAACTTGTTGCATGTGGCCCCTTGCTGACCACCTTCGGCAGTCTGATCATGCTTCAAGTGTGGGTAGGCGGGTCTCAATCTGATCTGAGGCATGCTATAGTAGGAACCGCTCTGGCGAAGAGTTAGCAGGAGGCAATAGTTGTAGGAAACGAACGCACCTCTTCCCATGGATCCATTCTCGCGGCAAGCTCAGGGTCTGGAATCTCCAGCGCGGTTCTCTTGTTTGTAAGGCGAGTGGCAACATCGTGGGTGTGTTCCGACAAAAAATCGAGAATCGAGAGGATGTGGGTAGTCAGAGCCAAAGGGTCGCCTTGGTGAAATTTCAAGATGTTATAAACAGCGGGTAGAGCAAGCAAAAGGATGTGGTTAGCTGGGGTGTGGTCGTTGCGGAACACATTCAAGTTCTTCAACACGGGGAGGGTGATCATCTGCAGCGCAGATTCCTTGGCTGTGATCTAGTAAAAAAGAGGTCAGCGAGGATGCCGAGGAGCTGGTGAACGCGCGCAAACCTGCTTGTAAAGGTCAACGTAGACGGCAGGAGGCGAGACGCCGACGTGCGCGGCTGCAAGCCCGAAATATTTTTCGAAGAGTGTCCCGAGGCCAGGGTTCAGGGCTTTGAGCTGGTCGCACACGCCGGGGGTGATCTGAACCCTGTCCAGCACCTGCGCCGCGAGTTTGGTGTCTGCATCTGTCACGGCCTGGCTCACTTCTTCCTTGTCGACGCCTTCGACGGCAGCAGGGCGAGCGCGTGGGACAAATTTGGGTGGTGTTGTCAGAATCTTGCGCACAGCCTTTCGAAGATCCGGTTCCACGAGTACGGTTTGACGATAGACGTAGTGGGCCTTGTCGTGGACGGGGTGATTGTCCAAAAGGGTCGTTGGAGGACACATGGAGCCAGAAAGTTTTGTGCGTCCGAAGGCGAGTGTGACGCCATCCCAGATGGTTTCTTTCGGGTGAGAACCACAGTCTGGACAATTCATGTCCTCTCCTCCAAGGACCAGCAAATCGGCGTAAAGAAAGAAAGCTGTCTGGAAGACGTTGTTGCTGACAAAGGGCTCTGAGCCCATCGTCTCATACCGCCTGGAGAGGTTTGAGTTGTGAGCAACAAAAAGGAGTTTCCGAGGAGGTGAAGGCGTAAATGTAGTCGTTAAAGAGGGCGTGCGAAAAGAGGGTCCTGTTGTTATAATTGAAGAAGCCGAGGTCTCGGCAGTCGCCGACATAAGTATGTCGACCGATCGAGCACTTATAGCACATCTGCACCTCGATGGTGGTGTGAATGGCTCGGCACATGGTGTACACAACGCAGTTGAGTAGACTGGTGGGCCTTGTGCTGTCTCGGATAGCACCGCAGCGGCAGCGCGCGTGGTCGTCCAGCGGGATAACAGTCGGAGGGTTCTCGTTGTGCGTGCAGGGGTACAAGAGAGGTTTGCGTGGGAGGACAGCCCAAACAGGCGGCATTATGTTGAGGTGTGACACAGAACGGGCACTCAACGTCGAACCCACTGATACGATGGTCAGACGGTGCGGCGATGAAAAAGGGAAGCAGGTACTGACGAGGTGTATCTGCGAAGGCGGTTACATCAGGCGAAGTGTCTTTGACCGCTGCACTGTCTGGGTCGAGTTTGAGCAGATAGGCCCGGGCGAGGTTCGTGTGAGGACAGTAAGCTTTCCCAGAGTCCTTGAAACAATTCCAGGATCCCGCTCCAGAGAATTCACCAACGTGTGTCACGATAACTCGATACTTCAACTGCATCTTGGAGGGATGGGCTACGCTAAACAGACTGATTGTCTCGTTGTCCGGGGTCAATTCACGCGAGAAGAGCACCACTTTGCAGTCGACATCTGCAGGAGGCTCAGCAGGAGTGTGAAATGAGAGCACAAGAATGTTACCGCGGGGAAATTGGTGTTCCGAGCTGGAAAAGGCTCGCAGGCCCTCTGCCCTCATATATCTACGATGGACGCAGTCTTTTTCCTTGGTTTTGTCCTTGATGCAGGTGCATTCAAAGAACGCTGAGGCAGTGTCGACGACTTGGAGGTGATGCCAGCGGCCCTGGGTGGAGTAAAAATGGCAGGCAGGAGAAGGGAGAGAGAGAGCTTACATCTGAGTCTTGTCCTTTCCATCCCTCACAGACGAAAAAACTTTGACTAATTTGGTAGAAGCCGACGGTGCCCATGGTGACACCTTCCGCGTAATCGGTATACTGGTTGTCGGGTCCATAGTGCTGATGAGGTTCAGACTTCTTGCTTCTGTTCTCTCCCACTTCGTCTCCCCGTATAAAGTCAAGGGCAAGCGTACCACAGTCTATAAAAGCAGACCAGTCCCTCTGACAACAACCACGCCGCACCACCAATCGCCGGCCAGACTCCGCAGCGCAGCCAAGGGCAGGCCGGTCTCCTGTAACCCCAGCAATCCTGCGTCCAGCGTTGTCGAATTTTTCAAGCGAGGAAGATGGAAAGGTTGGTGTTTCCCTGCGTCATTGAGACAGCTGCTGACCGTCGATATCAGCGTGAGCTCAGTCGGGAGATCCACGACATAGACGACATCCTGGTAAAGCATACATCCAAGAACGAGTCTATCCCAGCGCCGAGTTCGCCACGGGTCCACGACTGGGCTCACGCTGATATCAACGACATCCTTGTAAGGCATACATCCAAGAGCGAGTCCATTCCAGCGCCGAGTTCGCCACGGGTGCACGACCCAGTCCCCACGACAACCTCATCACCGCGTGTTGACAGTGTCACAGCGACAGGCGCGGACAGGGCTCCGAGTCCCCCACTCTCCCATGTTTCCACAGATGCTTCCTCCTCTCAAACCACTCTCAGTGACGATGGGAGCACCGTGGGGGTTGCGAACCTGGAGGCTGCCGATGTGACCGCTGCCGTTGCTAGCCCGGACGCTGCCGGTCAGGAGGGTGTTTCTCCACTGGAGGTGTTTCTTCAAGATATCGGCAAATTCAACTTGCAAAAATGGAGTGACACATTTGTGAAGCTGGGGTTCACTTCGATGGATGAAATTTGGACGCTGAGTCAACTCGACGAGGACCGGCTGGAGAGGACTTTGCGGCGGCTGTTCAAGCCTGTCGGCCTGAGCCCATTATTGACTATTTCACTCTTATATGCGATCAAGGACTTGGAGCTGAGCACTTAGATAGGCAGTCTTTGTACCATGTGAATTGTTTGTACGCAATAAGATTTTTTTCTGCGATAAGGAATACATGAATTCGTTCGACACAAAGCTACTCACACGAAGAAATTCGTGCCAGAAAGAGTGCACGTGGGCAGGATTTGGTTTTTTCACTGCAGTGTCAGACCTGCATGGCGCACCTCAACTGCCGCGAGCTGCTGCGTATACCTCAAAGCCTTCACTTCCTCGACGCGAACCTGTTCGAAGCTGCTTCAACCCCGGATGAGAAGAGGCTGGGTGACGCTGAACGGACCGCCGAAAGGCTATTGCAACCATCGGAGGTTAGAACAAGGAATGCCGAGCGGGCGGCGGCGTACCTCTTCTTCTTGTGCTTCGCCCAGCTGAAGCGGGAAAAGAGGTTGTTCCGTTTTCACTATAACACCCTCACACGCTGTAAGCTGCATTGCCCGGGGTGAAGGCTACTGATTAACGAGTGCGGAAATAGTATTGAAGGCAGAGGGCGTACTTGTAGGATCGGTTTTTCGCGAGCACTGCGAGCGCCTGCAGCTCGAGGCGCAGAAACAAGCACTGGAACGGCAGCGGCGGGCCTTGGAACGAGTAATCTGTTGTGAACAACGCCGAGTGGTTGACAAGGTGGAAGAGAGGCAGGAGCGCACGAATGGGTTGGCGTGAAGGAATGTGTGCGAGGGTGCTGGGGGAGGTCGCGTGAAGAAATTCGCGCCAGGGCACGTGAGGGAGGGCTGCACGAATAAATTTGCGCAAGGGTGCTGGGGAGGTCGCATGAAGAAATTCGCGTGATGGCACGAAGAAATTCACGCCAGGGCGGCGGCGAAAATAAAATAAAATAATGGCGAGTGCACAAATGGGTTGGCGTGAAGGAATGCGCGCGAGGGTGCTGGGGGAGGTCACGTGAAAGAATTCGCGCCAGGGCACGTGAGGGAGGGCTGCACGAATAAATTCGCGCAAGGGTGCTGGGGGAGGTCGTGTGAAGAAATTTGCGTGATGGCACAAATAAATTCACGCCATGGCGGCGGCGAAAATAAAATAATATAAAATGGCGAGTGCACGAATGTGTGCGTAAAGGAATGCGCGCGAGGGTGCTGGGGGAGGCTGCCTGAAAAAAAATTGCGTCAAGGCACGTGAGGGAGCGCTGCACGAATAAATTGGCGAAGGAATGGGCGAGTGGGTCCGGCGGGAAGTTGGCGTGAAGAATCTCGTGCGACGCCACGAACAAATTCACGTCAGGGCGCTGCGAGAAAAAATAAATCAAATTAAATAAAAAGCGGCGCCACGAATGCAGCACGAACGTCTGGGCGTGAAGGAATGTGCGAGAGCGTCCGGGTTGGCACGAAGAAATTCGCGTGAGAATGTTCGCGCCAGCCGGCCTCAAGGACCCGTGCACGAATGAGCACGCACGAAGAAGAGAGTCGCAGGGGGAAGAGATACGGGGCAAATATTGGGCACGTGGCTGAATAATACGCATGCATGTATAAATACATGCCACTATTGAAACGCTCACTGAGATCACAGGTAAAACCCTTGCCTCCATCACTGCAAACGCAAACTGGTCACTTAGCGTTTCACTTCACAGCGCTGGCCCCTATACATAATCAATACGCACTCTGCCCTTGTATCATTGGCGTATAGAAGATAAATAAAAAAGGCAGTACCGCCTCTAATGTCTCGAGTGCAACTCACCAGGACTTTGCCCGGGCGAATCACACATTATGCTCCCTTTGCGATAGTCTGGTAACGATATATATAAAAACATTATTTCATAGAACGAATCCGACTCAAGTCAGTGGGTGCTCGCTGCGCAGTCACACTCAAGTTGAGAGATAGAAAAGAGAGTTAATAGGTGTTACTCGCCCGGGCTTTGCCCGGGTGAGATTCCAAAGGGAAGGGGATGGGATAAATAACAAAAGAGATCCCATTGGTGGTAATACAGTTAAATCTATGATGCAACAAAACGATGTGTAGAATACAAGTTTGCAATGGAGGGTATGGTGAAGAATAATGTGAATCGGAAATCTGTTTACCGCACATTTAACCATTCATGCGCCCTGACCTCTCCGATGCTCGCCCTTGTCCTCGGATTTGGGTCGAGACACATGCTCATCAAATCCAACGATGCCCTGGACAAGTTTCCGTCGGCCGATTCCGAACAGAGGATGATATTGCCCGCAACAGCGTCCTTGACGGTCGGGAAAGGCGAGGACCCGGTCAACAGGAAGCTCAACAAGACGCCAATTGTCCACACTTCCGCTGGGGGGGCCTGGTATGGCTTCTTCATGAGGATCTCGGAGGAAGCATCTGCACCCACGGTTCAGCACTGTTGATAGAAAGGAAAGTAGTACGCACATGCGGTCGTGCCATAGAAAAGTGTGTGATATGGCCGAGGTTCGTTGGGGTTTTCGGACACAGCGCTTCCAAAGTCAATAAGCTTAACCTAGAAAAGTCGCCTTCAGCGAAGTTACGGTGGATATGCATATTCGAATTACCTTGAGATGCTTGTCGATGACGAGGTTCTCATCTTTGATATCTCTATGGCTGACTCCATGGCAATCCAAATAAAAGACCGCCTCGACGACCTGCCCGAGAACATAGCGCGCCTGATCCTCAGACAAGCGCTTGTGTTCCGTTTGCTCGATGCATTCAAAGAGATCATGCGACGGACGACGAGAGTATTCTGGTCGTGGGGCGTTCGGCTGCAGGGACGTGCGCGGGGGCTGTGGTCGGTGTTTGGGTTGTATCTCGTCGGCGCTGCGCGGGATTTGCTGACGATAGAAGGCCGATGGAGGCGGCGTAGCCGGTTCAGAGAGCGTTATGGAGTCGGCGGACACCGAGGGTGACAAAGAAGGCAGGCTAGATGCTGAAATGGGCGTCGACGGATAATCCCTGATGGCTTTGTGCCACGGCGTGCCATGCAACTCTTGGACCTTCGAAGAAAAGGAGTTAAAAGAAGAAGACCGGATCGTGACGTGGATCGCACCAGATAGTAATACAATGAATCTTCGTAAATGTTGAGACACTTGACTATATTTTCGTGATCTATGGCGCGAAGCAATAGGATCTCGGTTGGCAATCTGCCGAAGGTCTGCTCCTCTCATAAGTAACCATCTGTTTCTGAGCCTTGCGCGTATTACCTTATCCTTCATCCACGAATGCTCGGGCACTTTTTCCTTCAAAATGAACTTTACGGCAACCTCGGTTCCTGTGAGGCGATGAACGGCGGTCATAACGAACCCATATCCACCCGAACCAAGCTCATCCCCCAGGCCGTATGCACCAACGAAGTAGGGATTGAGTTGATGTTCGGGAGGAAAACGCGGAGAATAAGAAGACGCTCTCAAATTGAGAGCCTTGATGGGGGTTCGTGCAGGGCAAGAATGTCGAGAACGCTGACCAGTAGGAGGACGATGGGCCTTCTTGGCATGGGGTTCACTATTATAGCCAGAAGAGAAGGTGTTGGAGGAAAATATATCGTCCTCATGTAATGAGTGAAAGCCTGGAGCGGGGGACGCGGGCGGGGTATCGGGCGGCAGCTCTATCCTTGGAGAGGAATGGAAGAACCGTTGAGGGGGAGAAGGCGACGAAGAAGAATCGCGAAGTTCCTTTCTTGCGCCAATGTACGGATGGATGCGGGGGGATTCCAGCGCGAGTTCCTGTTGATCGTGTTGGGGGTTGAAATGGATGTGTGCGTCGCTATGGTCGAAGAAGGGCGTCTCGATGGTATCACTTTCGGCGGGAGAGGAGTATCCGGTTTCGCGAGGAGAATAGAGCTCCGGGATCGTGAGCTGCAGTCGATGGGTGCTTGGCGACCGCATGGCGTAGGTTTATAGCTGAAATCTAGGAGGAACAAGAGAGGGATATTCTTGATGCCCAAGCGGCAGATGATACAAGTGCATGCACAGAGACACCGGCAAGCCCTTATACTTTGCTAGACAATAAAACGCGTGAAGGGAGAATTTGAAGAAAGGAGAGAACAAAAGGCCAACGTCACATTCGCGACATGAAGATAAACACGTGAGACGTCACAGAGCAATCACAACTCGGCGCGTGCAATTATTGCATGCTTATTTTCAATACATGGGCTAATTCTACCCCCAGTTCCTGCACATAACTAATCTGCGTCCGCCAGGGCCCACATGTAGTAAACTCCTGGAAGTCTGTTAATAAAAGGGGAATTTTTGGTAATAAAAAACGGACCAAGGCTGCGGTATGGCCGCCAATGTTCAGTGAGCTGCTCCATGTGCGCAGGGGACAGAAAGGCTCCTCTGCAAGGACATAAATCGGTGAACGCGGCGGCAATTTTCTCTTGCTTACTTGATTTTTTTCTTTCCATCAAGACGACTCTTCAGGTCTGCGACTGTTAATCCTTCAGGAAGGGGTGGAACAGTTTCAAGTGGAGCCGCAGCAAGAGTTCGCTTGATCGAAGGCGTGAACGTTGGGGGTAAAGGAATCAAGGAATTCTGGTCTTCCGCAGGCGGAGGTGTCTTGGGTATTTCCTCATTCGCCTCACTGAATACAGGCATGAGGTCTTCGTCGCTTTTTGCCTTTTTTGCCTTGTTCTTGGGTGAGACGACCTTTTCCTTCCCGGGAGATATCACACTAAACGAGTGAGAAGAATCTGGTGATTGCTGCGATAGCGTCCAACGAAGAACCCCTCGTTGAACTCCGAGATCACCTTTGCAATATGTAAGGCTCCTTGCTAGGCAGTACGCAATCAGGAGACTCACCAACAGGGAGGATGTCCGGTCGTCGAAGCGAGAAAATCGCAAACATATCGACTAGTCCTACTTGTCAGTCAATCTCGTTAATCGAGCGAGGATTCTTACCGGTCCACTAGTAGAATATATATTGAAGATTCAGGATAAGGGATAATGGCAGTGAAACTCACCCGCCCGATTCCCCGAACTTCAAGCAGCATCTCGGCGAGTTGTTCATCATTGCTCTCCAGCAACTTTTGCGTAGAAAGACGCCCTGTTTACCTATTAGCCACCGACAGCATCATGAAATACATATAAGTAACCGTCAGCAAATCTGGTGGCTAAATCCGTAACTAGAAATGTGGCTATTCAAAATCCCGCGTCCGGAAAAATGGGAACTTCTAACTATATTCTGCCTTACGACCACTGAGACCAGCAGATCTGAGAGTTGCAATGTCTGTTTGGGCCACTTGCTGCGGCGTCGGGAAGAAGGCAATGGAATCACGACCGGTAAGGCTTGTGAAAGGTCAAAAAAATAGCTTTGGAGAAGCAGGACCGCGTTTACGAACGAGTAATCTGAATGCTTTTCAGGAATAGAAGGATCATACAGTCGAATAAACTTGTGTTTAATGGACCGAGCCGCCAATGTCGATATCTGTTGCGCAAGAACTGTATTTGGGAAGCTTAGTTGGCTCCCCTAAAAAGGGTATCGGCTCACTAGATGAAGCTAATGCGCTAGATGGTGCATGTTAGATAAACGAGTTGAACAGGTGAAGGCAAGGCAAGGCACCAGAAAGGATGGAACTGCTCTAATTTCTGGAAAGGTTTGCAGTCTAGTCTGTTGAACACGTCGGAAAAACGGGGGTCTGCTTTAATCAGATGTCGTTTAGCGTCCCCGAAAGAGAAAGTAAGGATTGCGTCGGCAGGGATGGGCTCAGAGACTCCAATTGCTGCAGGTATTGGTTTCGCCTTCTTTGGGGCACTTGCGGACTCTGAGGTTGCCTCGGGTTTTCGTTTCAGGGGACTGGTGGACACTGAACGGGTGGCCGAACGAGTGGCAGGCATACTGAAGATGAGAGTTGTTCGCAAAGCTCGAAGCATTAATAATCATCGGAGGTGGGCGGCGTCCCGGTACCGACCGGTAAGCGCCCGACTAATTAGGGCTATAAAAGGCAAGACCTGATTAAATAAGGCCTGATTCTGGAGCCCATCATCGCGCGTCACCTCTCTCTGTGCTCTCACCTCATCTGAAAATCAAGAAATTAACTTGAACACCATGTCTGGCAGTAAGTTCTAAACGCAACGTTAGCGCGCCTGTAATCTCAGCGACGCTGATCGCAGAATATATTGTTGTCTTCAAGTCTACGGCCTCCCAGGCGGCCATTGATAAGTTCGCGGAAACTGTCAGTAGTGACGGCAAGTCTTCATCTGCTCATCAAGTTCACGATCGTAATCCTGCCCATCTAGGCGGAGAAGTAACCCACCGATACGACACTCTCATGAAGGTGTGTCCAAACTTCATAATTCTAACGGACGATTGCCGATCCTACTATAATGAAGGGCTTTGCAGCGAAGTTGAATGAAAACACGCTGGCCAAGTTCAATTCCCTGCAAGCAGAGTCCGATAGCATCATCGATTACATCGGTGAGCTTATTCCATCGTTGTCCCGACCCGACTTATACGTCTGTCATAACAGAGCCAGATGGTGTTGTGACTACACAATAGATGCAGAAATGTTTGCTGGGCCATGGAGGGAGCTATGCATGAGGTGCCTTATGTTGCTTTGGACATTCGAGATAATTGTACTATCAGGATCAAGTTATCATGTAAACTATCACGATCAAGTCGTCATGTAAAGCCAAAGTTGCATTTCCACCGTCCTCGTACAAATGATATCAATTGTGCGCTTCGTTAAAGTCATAATCATCGTTCGTGAGGGGAATAGACATTAACAAGTTATCATCATCATGTGAGGGAAATTCCAGGAGAAATCACAGTTTGACTGTTGTGCAGCACAACAGGGGGTGCCATACGGGACGGCACCGCGATAGGTATGATGGGAGCGGCAGACGGGGACTGTCCAGGGGAGACTGGAGGGGGACTAAGCCGGGTATCGGGGAGAGTTGTGGGCGGGGACTGCGCAGGTGGAGCCGAAGGGGGCCCAAGCGGGGTATCGGGTTGTGGGGAGATCACTGGCCCTGTAGCAGAAGGTGACGGACTGAGTGCACCGGGAATAGGTTCCTCTGAAGTGCTGCTCTCAGTCAATTTCGCTTTCGATGGTGGATTAACGGGTTCAGGTGGCGGGAAATCCCATGGACGGGGAACCTTTGAATAGATTTAGAATTCTTGGATTATCCAGACGTTGGAGTACTGACCAGTGCCGCCGGCATAATCCTAACTTTCTGTTAGACTTTGCATTTCGCCGAGTGAGATGCAAACATACCATGTAGAAGCACAAACCACGCCCTGTCCCAGGTCTTGCCTCTTGATGGCATTGAATTCGAAATCAATGAACTGGGCGATATATCGGACGAAGGGAAGGATCTCTCGGACACCATTGTTTATCAGTGAAAGAGCCGTTAAGAAATTAACAACTGTTCCAGCGATCGACTGCGTGTGCTATGGGATGGATGAGACACACGGTTTCAAAGAGGAACAAGGCACTCACACCAAGGTACTCCAACGTAGGCGGAGGAAGAACGACTTCTAATCCCCACCAGTCTTTAAAAGTCTCTTAGGGCAGGTACAACAAATAACTGAGTTGACCCACATGTGAGAACAGACATACGGTCCGTCGGAGGATGAACACCTTTCGTATAACGGTCAACTTCAATTCGAAAGGTTAGCTGTTGACGGACCCTTGTGGTCAGGAAGAATCGCTCTGCCGGTAGCGTAGCCTAACGCCATGAGCTGTGGCGTTATCTGCTCAATCCCCGTGAGTACGGTTTGAGCCGTAGGGAGGGCGCCAGCAAGCAATCCATCGCCATCCTGGAGAAATGTTGAAGTTATTCAAGGTTGTATCCTGTAAGGTGATAGTGCGCACACCGGGCTGACCGATTCCCAAGTCCGGAGCAGTGAGCAGGTTCACGATGTGCATTTCGCTGAACGTGCGAGTCAACCTATCCAACGAGGCCGAAGCGACGTTAGGAACAGATTTTCCGGGTCCATCATGAGAATCTGCATGGAAGTTCGCAAAATGAAGTTCGTGCTCCTCTGCATCCGGATGGGCAAGACAAACAGCATGTATTGGTGCGCTTGGATATTTACTGGTGTCCTGTTCGTTCGCCGTTGCTTCATCTATCACCGGTAAAGCACGCAGTTGAGCAATGACTCTATTGGCGGAGTTGGGCTGCATGAGCTGGTGGTAATGTTGGTTAGTTGCATGCGTTGCTCGAATAAATTACAAACTTGGGATTTGACTTTGCTCAACTGAGGCCGCGCAACAGCTTTCGTGAGTTTCGGTGTCGCATAATCGTTGGAAGGGGGGCCAACGATGAGCGTCCGCACAATCAAAGCAGACTCTTTCGCCCGCTTGTCCGAATTGGATGACAAGGGTTTCGACAGACGCTTGGCCAAAGCATTGGCTGCGCTGGCCTTCTTCTCGTGCTCTTGCACCTCGGATAAGATAGGCTTGTGCTTTGGCGTAGTAGAAGCCAAATTGCGAAAACTGAGGCGACGAGGAACAGGTGGCTTGGTGGACTCTGTTGACTGGCGCACAGCAGAGACATCGGATGCTGCCGGGGTGGGTGTAGACGAATCCAATGAGGTTTCCGAGACGACCGCAGTGCCTACCGGAGAACCCTGGCCTGGGTCAGGGGAGGTGGGGTTTACGTCGGAACTGGTGCGGGCATTCTTGGACGCTGGACCAGAGAAAATACCGAGGATACCCATACCTCTTCCGGTTTCAGGTAAGGCAGAACCTGCAAGACGGGAGCCCTGTCAGGGCTGCAGGTCGCGGTCTTGAAATATGAGCCCCGGCGCAAGTCACGTTATGCTACGTTATGCCCTTCTTGACGAAGCAGCACAAATGCACGCAGCTCAAGTCAACTTGAGCTGTACGAACGGGAAGCAGTCTCAAAACATATTTTCTTGCGCTGAGGTGGGGTTCTGCTGATATTATGTAGCTAAAGATCTACAGACGTAGTGATAGGTGTTTTAAACCAAAAAAGCCCATTAACATCCCTAGGCGGAAGTTTACCTCCTCTGATATTTGTTTGGAGGGACGGATGAAGCAGGCGTGGGGCGCCGAGAAGAGAGTCTCGAGAATTTCGATAGGCGGTGAATTCGGCTTCCGAGATCCCCTTTCTACTATGCTTGTTGGAATGGCGTTGCTCACCCACAGTGCTAACGCAGATTTGGTCACGTCCGACTGGGTAGTCGTGGCCGACGAACAGGCGGAAAGAATCTGGAAAGCTTATCAGGCGTTGCATAGACTGCATGCTTTGATTAGAATGTGGCACGAAAGTGTTAGGTTTGCTCACAGAAAACAGCATTTTGGCATCTCCTCCCGGGAAATCACAACGAGCACTTCCAAGATCTTGGTGGAAGATCGAATCGCCTGTGAAGATTGATTCTCCGAACACATAGCCAACATGATCGGGAGTGTGCCCCGGTAAATGTATAACCTGGCAGTTGAGGCGACCAAGCTTGAAGCGTTCATCATCTTGAAATAAGAGATCGAAAGCGCCCACAAACGAGGAGGGTTCAAATCCGTATACTAGTCCAAATTTTTTTTGTACCGCTGCGATTCTTCTCCCAATTCCAACTGGAGCGTTGGTTTTTCTTCGATAATATTGGGCAGCCGACAGGTGATCAGCATGAGCATGGGTTTCACTGGGAACGACGTGAGGGCAGAACCCATTGTACGACATCACGGTACGCACAGAATATATTTAATATTGAGGCCACGTTGCCGAATAAAGGACAGTATTCCATCTGCTGTAGTCGTTGAAATAGTTCCCGATGCTGGTTCGTAATCGAGAACAGAGTCGATTATCGCACTTTCCAGGGTAAGGGGGTCGGAGACAATATATTGCCTGTGAGCGGCAGATTAGTTTGAAATCGATTCAAGTACGCAGTATCTTGCCATGTAGAAGTCTGTTTCTCGAAGAAAGAGTACACAGTAGGGGAATCGTAAGATTGACTGGAATAGCATTGGATGGGCCCGGTTCCAGACGCATATTTTCGAATATGTAGTCGATGAGTCGCCTCATAAAACGCAGGCTCACGGTATGGATGCGGAGACCGAAGAATCCGTTTGGCGGACGCAATCAAGGAAGACACAGGAAACTTGAGGGACATGTCTGGGCACCTTGCGACGCAGATGGAGGCAGCTTTATATTGACTGGAATTCCGATATCCTGGAGGGGATAAAGCATTCCGAATCGCCAAGAATAGGCAACTCCGATTTGTTGCGAGAGGGAGGGCTCGGCTCCAGGCGACATAGCCCCGAGATACTTGGGGCCATCACATCAAGTTCGAAGGGAATAGGATGAAACCAGTGAAGCCTCAGCAGTATTTTGGAGACCTTGGAAGAAGACCGGAGGTTGCAAGCCACGTTGTGTGCTACTGTTATATGTTGCCTTCAATGGCATTTGTCGCCTAAAGCAGGCAGAGTCGTGTTAACTGCTGTCTAGGCTCGTTTCAACCTCGCTACTTGTATCGGGCGTGTTTTCTGCAGACAGTCGTTCAGAATCACTATAGTGCGACACACGCACTATGCCAGACCGCTCAGGGTATCAACGCATCGCTGCTTCAGATGACGAAGATGGCCCCTCTGGTGCTCATCCTCGCGGCCGCCCGCGTCGCCCAAGAATGGCGTCTATCGACCTATCCAGTTTAGACTCCGCGTTCCAGCGCTGGACCGTGGCAATAGCTTCAAGACTAAAGATTCAGAAGAAAGCCAAGGACGGCCCGTCAAAGCGTCCAATATGGCGAAGTGTTTTCGAGCCCGTCGGTGGGGTCCAACCGCTCGACCCCAGCTCTCTCAAGACTCTTGACCATAAGCCGCCAATGACCCAGCCCGAATTTGACTCGTTAGTGGCTGGCGTCCGGAGTGAGTTCGAAGACGTCATCTGCTTCATATTCTTGAGTGTGTTGCAGACGCGATTGACGACGGAATTCATCCCAAAATGATCATTAAAGGATCCTCCGGTTCATACTTCGCCAGGTGCGTGCTTGTTTTTAACTCAGGGCGCCGACTTATCACTCCTCGCGGATGCAGAGCGAAGAATGAGATGGGACGCGTCCATACCGTTGCGTGAGCATGCTTATCTAACGCTCTCAACCGAGTTTAACGTCTCTCCAGCGTTTTCAAGCCTAAGGATGAGGAGCCGTATGGCCGGCTTAATCCAAAGGTCCTTCAAATGATAATTATGTCGTGGCTTCTGATCTCGAACCCATCTGTCTAGACAACAAAGTGGATCCATCGCCAATTACGCTTTATCATTCCCTTCGGGCGAGCCTGTTTAATCCCCAACCTCTCATATATCAGGTGAGCTATGACTGTCAATTTTGAAATCCAAATTCAATATTTCCTACCCTCAGCGAAGGTACGTTCAAATTTAAGAAATATTTCTTCCCCCTCACTCTACAACAGCCGCTGCCTCTCTTCTCGATACTAGATTGCAGCTGAATATAGTGCCTCCCACACAACTGGTCTCCCTTTCCAGCCCCGTTGAGTCATCCGACTTTTCATCTCAAAAAGAGATGATATTCAACTGAGGCCAACAGGCTTTTTTCTATGATTGGCTCGACAGAAATGCAGCTAAAAAGGGCAAACCTTTGCCAGAAAAAATAGGTAGCATGCAGTTCTTCTTATCTGGTTTTCAGGGTGAGCTCCAGTAAAGGTTTTTGTGCCGTGTCCAGGCTTCATCTCCTTCTCAGACGCCTCAGAATTCCTCCGCAAGCACCCGTGGCCGGGCAGGGCTATCGCTGACACCTTTGACGATTCAACTCATAGACAAGGGGGAGTCACAAAACGGTTTCTTAGTGCGCTTAAAATAGTGTGCGGAAGGACCGGTGAAGCGGACGAGGAGATCTATGAAGAGGCAGATTACGAGGATGAACGCGTTTTGTTTGATGTCACAGAGGCAGGCGATTCCAATAGACCGTTTTACTGGAGTCAAGCGCTTCAACAAAGTTTTCGGGAGGAACTCGAAAAGTGAGGACTTTGTCTTGTCTGTTGCTCGTTAAGTCTTACATTTCCTGACAGACTAGTCATCTTGGGTTCGTGATTTCCCTCCGGTAATTTGCATGACTAACCCCGCATTCCTTCCTCGCTCCCTCCCATTTTCCTGCCCGTCCGCCTTTTTGTCTGACGCGCCATTCCCTCTCCAGATTACCTGATGCTCAACACAGGTGCCCTTTTTTTGGGTGTCAAATACATATCAAGCTGACCCGCCCACGCCTTAAGATCGAGGATTGGATAACTTCATGATTTCAACCTGCGAAGGAGATCACGAGAAATCCCTGGTCGATGTTGCTCCGTCACAATCTTCCAGACTACAAATGCCTTCGATGAGTGAACTCAGGAAACCTGACGGTTCCCCTCAAATCCATTTTTCGCCGTCCATGGGTCCTTCCACATCAACCAGTAGTTTCTCAGGAGATTATACTCGAAAACCGCATGTACATATTGCAGCCATAGACAACTCCCTTTCGTTTCCCCATGAACACCCGAAAGGTTGGAGAACATACACATACGGTCAGTAGATATCTGCCTCAGATTTCCTCATACAGTCTGACATCCATATATAGGCTGGCGTATGTCTATTACTGGCGATTTTTTCTTTCGTTGATATCATGTATTCAGTGTATCTTCCCGTTAGTGTCATCGGCCGACCATTCGGCGAGAAAACTCGGAATCACTTCTTGCCACTGCTGACATCAAAGGAGTGGTGGGAAGAAACGACCTTCGAGCTATGGAAGATATTCAGCGTTGATCCGGACTTCGTACGGTGGTTTTTCTTTTCTTCTCCAAATATCTTTTAAAAAATGATTTAAGCATCCCAAGATGTTTGGTGTAAGCGAAGCTGCGAATCAATTGAGTTTATTCACCACTAACCGTTCCCTAGCGGCAACTTGCCGTTATGAAAGGTGCTTATGCAATTTGATTTCCGTCCACTTGTCCTAACCGATCATGAAAAAGGTCAAGCTTGGAACATTGTACAATCTCTGCAACATAATGTAAGTATGCTTTTGATCTCGATGGCGGGTCTTAACACGCTAGATTTATCTTTAGGACGAAGGTACTCAACCGCCCGAAGCGTCGATGCGTCCTCATGATTTGATATAGGTCCACTGGAATTAACGAGGAGAAGCAAAGTTTTGGTCTGGGATGATGAAGTTGAAATCGCGGAAGAAGAGTTGGAAGAAGGGCCGCGACAATCCCCGAGATTGTCAATCAGTAGTGTTCCTCTTCCACGCCGGACGCGAAGCCAGAGCTCGGGGAGTGACTTCCCTCCACCGTTGCACAGGATGTCCACCGATGCATCTGGTGTCCCTCGCCCTGTGCCGTTTGCTGCCAAATTCAAGCGAGTTCATCCAGGAACGAAAGGCATCGATGTGCTTGAACACCTAGAACGACTAGATGCGGTAGAGGCCAGTCTGCAGAGGCTTGGAGTGGAGGAAAGCGACGATGAAGAGGTCGATGTAGGCGAATCGTCGTCGAAACCCATTCAGGTCCCCAGGCCAAGAACTAGGTCCCCTTCCTCTAACGTGGCTTCCTCCCCGTTCTCCCCGCCCTCGAGTCCTCCCCTTGCAACTGTGCACGAGGTTCCCTCACGCGCCAGTTCAGTCGATGACGAAGAGGAGGAGGAGGATGTTGCCATGTTGTCCAAGTCGTTATCCCAAGTTGAAGGACATGTGAACCATCAACGGTGGGCCAGTCAAGCAGGGCCTAGCGCAGACTGGATAGGGTCAGGAGTTGCAACCACGAAGCGCACCGTTATTGTGGAGGTAGGCCGTTTCCCCTTTGATCAAGTTCAAAAAAAAATTGACCTCCTATAGCGCCTCGAAAGTGTAAGTCAGAAACCGTTGTGTACATGTTAGATATACATATATATCCCAGAGCGGACTATACAATGTATCAGGAAGAGTCACTTTCGTGTCATAGATGTTCAGTCTCCTTCCGTAAGTAACCACTGTGCGAAGTTGTCGAGCCGCTTCTTTTCCGCGTCGTCATTATCCCCTTCCACCTCGTCGCCAGCCCCGGTGCGTTTGAAGCGTTGCTTGCCGCTGTAGAGGGAAGCTTCCACACGTAGCCCGTCAAAAAATCTCCCATTCATTTTCTGAACAAAAGTCTCAGTGCAACCCCGATAAGTATAAACAAAACATACCACAACGCACGCCTGAGCGCTGAGAGGATCGCGAAACTTGACCGTCATCACACCCTCCGGTTCTTTCTGAAAGGAGGTCAGTAAGATCTCATGCAGGTGTGGGTATAAGCCCACATCATACAAAACCACGTTTGTAACCTCCCCCAAAGAAGCGCATTCCTCCCGTACATCTTCCTTGAGATCCAGAAGTAGAGAGGCGTCGTCTTCTAACCGTTTGAGTGTGAACATGTGTTTCAGTACCACAACTCGACTGTTTTTATTCGCGACGTTGGCTGAATCTTCAGGCTGCATCATAGGACCAAAGCCGTCTTCGTCGTCCCATTCCAACAACTTTCTGTGAATTTCATGAGCAAAAACCGCAAGTTGCAAGCAATGTGGACTCACTTCTGCATTTTTCCGATTCGCTTGGATGCTTTCTTTTTGTCCATGGTTTTTCGTGGTTTGGCAGAGTCACCATTCCCACCACCACCACCCGAATTCTTGTGTCCAAAATCGGCTCGCGCTACTCTCATGACCGTTGATGGGTCGCCGAACCTCAACTCGGCATCATCGAGGATATTCAACGCCAAAAGAACAGAATCCTCTTTGAAATACACCACAAGAGCTTCGCCGCTGAATGTGCCGTCTTCCTTGGCATACATCTTCACTTTAGCCTCCCCTTCATCGTCTTCTTCGACGACCCCGCATTTCGAGAATCGCTCAACGAGCTCATCCGGTTCGGTATCCAATGGAAGACCAGTAACATAAACAGCGGTGTTTTTTGACTTTCGTTCACCCGAAGGTTTTTCTTTCTTGTCTGTCCGGCCTCGTTTGATGGACGGTCCAGCCTCAGATACTGGAGTGGCCGAGGTGTAATCCTCGGGTTCTTTGCGTTTTTTGCTTTCGCGGGCAAGAACTGGTGCAGCCGGCGTCTTTCCTGTGGTCAGCGACACGTTTATAACGATAGAATTGACGCGATTTACCTCTTCGTCCACCCCCGCAATCGAATAAGCGGCTTGTTGCCGCTTTACGAGATCTTCATCGACCTAGACACAGGTTGGTGAGCAGTTGTTGCAGAGAACTATTAGCACGCACCAGAGGGATCCAAGTGCCCTTTGTGGCGTCATATTCCATCTCAGTACCATCCTCTTCCTCATAGCGCCAAGTGTTGGATGCCTTCTCGAGGTATATACTGTGAACGGCGTTGAACAAGAAGACGCGTGAAGTGGCGCAATGTGCTCACCGGTCGTCATTTGCGAAGGCGTCTGCAAGGGCTTCTGCAGAGGAACCTGCAGCGGAAGGTGGTGGACCAAAAGACATGTTGACATTTGTTAGTACCGGTCCCGGAACCGTCATTGCGGACAAAATATACAGTTGAATATAGTTCTCATTCCATATTGCCCAGTAATCTACACGGGCTTACAGCTACTTGTAGAGTAGCATAGGGAAATAACTGTGGGGAGCGTGCGGCGCGTCCGGTGCCAGCTGGGGGATCCATCGTTTCCCAGCCGTCGGTAAAGTAGGAGGCAGGTTCGCCGCGGTATATACCTTCCGGTTCTGAGTGATGGAGGAAATAGCGACAGAAAGGTCGACCGGTTGCGGGGCACCCGCGGGGACATCTTTCTTGTCCTCCGTCGGCGCAGCAACACTGATGATAGCATTAGGAAGGCACTAGGGATGTACGCGCTGGTGACATACGACTGTGCCGTGGAGTGCTCAATAAGCAACGAGGAGAGCTCGGACTGAGTCACGACCGATAGCTGGGGGTAGGCTCGGCGAACATCACGTTTCCAGTAGGGATTTTGAGCCGGATCGGAGGCTGCAAAAGGCGAGCGTAAACGTATGGCCATTGGAATGTGTGCGTTATATACCCTTTGTAGCTGGAGTAGAGTACTTCTCCGGTCTCGAACCGGGTGGAGGGAAACGATTGACAGAAGCAAGAGGAAGACCAGTCGATATCTCGGGGTTGATGACCGTAACGTCGCCTGAGCACAATACTGTCAGAGGGGTACGGCCAGTGGGCACTGGGACACACGGAATTTCTTCCAAAAGCCTCTTGGGCTGAGATGGTACAGGGTCGACTCCGCCGCTTTCTTGGTGGCCATACGGTAAGCTGAGTGTCCGTTTTGGGCGATTATCAAAGCACACGAAATTAAACGCGTAGTTAGTCGGCGTACTACTACTTGACTACTACTCTATCCCTGACTCCGCTCCCAACCCTGGCTTTCAGCTACCCGGGCCCCACAGTTACTAATGGAATACATATTTACTCACCTGCCGTACTCAAGGTGTTTGAGCGGAACGTCGACAAAAACGCGACGATCTCGCAATTTCGCACCATTATGATTGCTTCAGACCATATTAAATCAGGAGTCGCCGCTGTTCTTTTCCAATCCATGTCCCTTACATTCGCTCACCCCCCTCATCTCTCTCAATACTCTGGCAATGCTTCGCCACCGCGCTCCTTGACCCTCACAGCCCCGGAACCTGAGCCAAATCCTCACGATGTTCCCGTATTCGATGAGAAGAAATCGTCACCAATTCTTTACCTCCCTCCGCTGCTATCCTCTCTACCAGCAACCTTTCCCTCCGCTCCTATTCCGCCTGAAAACCCACCTGTGATAACACAAACGCGGCTGCCAGACATAGATCCCGCGTCACTGTCTTTACACAAGGCACTTCACCGCTTCAAACCTTACAGCGCAAATTATGCCGGTTAGTGTTTCCTCTGCTCCGGTCGCGCGGCTCTATAAACCCATTCTTCATAGAGCAACCATACAGCGAGGCATTCAATTTTGACCAACTTGTGCTTCCGAAACACGACGAACGAGACTGGTATTGCGTGGTATTCCGCAGCAAGCGTAAGGCAGGGAGCGATGGTGGCTGTTCGTCGATTTCCCTTGGTCAACTGATCATGCCTGACTTGTTCCTTCACTTTCAGCCTTGTACGAGGCAGACCAGAAAGCACACGAGGAGGCCGTGCACAACGGAGGGGTATGTACACTGCACGTTTCCTGTGTGGAATAGCGAAATGACGAACCAACGCAGCTTCTCTTGTACTGGTACGGGCTACCAAACCAGGAGACCGGCATGAACCTCGCAACTTGCATCTGGCAGAGTCGTAAGCATGCAATTGCTGCAAATTCACGGCCGCACCATATCAGAGCTATGAGATTGGCAGCGGAATCCTACGAGGTCTACAATTTAGAGCGGCATGTGCTTCGCAAAGTGGCCGGTACCACTAAGGTCACTATTGAACCTTTCGTTGGCGGGGAGGTGGGGTGGTGAGGCAAATCTTGACGTTGCTTTCGTAATTGCTTTCTTGTACAAGTAGAATATAATGTCCTAATCAGTGGTATCGTCCCAATCTTCAATGCTGTCATGAGAAGTCTGCGAGCCAGGTTCATTATCGCCCTGGATGAGAAGAATCGAGCCATTGAATCCAACAAATGTGAGTAGACCTACCTCCACAGCTGTCGGACTTGAGGCCCGTTCATCGTTACGCAAGGGCGATACAAAGATACCCGGGACAGGAGCAAAAAATCGTGGTCGTTGCCGTTCTGGAGTGATTGGAGCCTGCTGGCTCTGCTCTTCGGTTGGCATATCGTCATCAGCAGGTGTCTGCTGTCTCTGTTTTTCGGTCGGAGGATCAACGGGAGGAGCGAAGGAGAATGGACCAGGCGACACGTCTCGGTTCATTGACACGGGTTCCATATTTATACTTGCATACAGTTGCCCCTCTTCGTCGTCTTCACCTTCAGGTTCGACACGAATCTCGTAATAATAATCGTCGCTGTTCGAAATGACAGCTGGGGCCGGAGGGTCAGGATCAATTGCGATGACCTCCTCTCTGGCGGATTTCTGGATGAAGGGCTCCCATCGAAAGTCGAGAGACTCAAGTTCATAGCCGGGCCCAGGCTGCAGCGGGTCAGAGTCGGACGGGTCTTCTGTGGGCGAGTCGAAATAAACTGGCTGAGGGGCACGATATCCGGGCCCAGGAGTTGAGAAAACGTTCATAGTCACGCTATGACTTTCAGAATGGTCCCACGTCGGACCGTTATCAGTATGCTCTTCGTAGAGAGGAGTGATCACTTGAGTTTGGCTCGCCGTGTATCTGGGAGCAGGTGTTGAGTGTAACGGAGGGGAGAAAGAAAGAGCACAGTCGGTGTAGGACGGTTCGGCGAAGTGTATTTGAGACATGGAGACCGAGGAAGGAGTGGGTTCTGAGATATGCACTGTTGGGATCGAGCCCGCGGACAGAATGGAGCGCGACATGACGGAGGTTGGACCGGGGGTGGAGAATGGTTGAATCGCGCCAAAGGACGGGTCGGGCAGCGAGGCGGGACGATACACAAAAGTGGGTTCGGTAGCTTGAGAGTGAAGGGGAGTTTGCGTCGACTGTGTAGAGGGATTAGCATCATTTCCAGCATCGACAAACATATCGCGAGGCGGAGAGACGTTGATGGGGTCAGCAGGAGCAGAAAATGAGAAAGGACTGTCGTCTTCCATATCTTGGACCGGTTGAGCAGGAGGAGATGGGGTTGGTTCGGAATCAATGCGTTGTGGCAAAAGCAGACGTAATGGATGTTGGGTAGTGAGGCTAGAAAAGGTACTTGCGAGCCAAGCGGGAAGCGGAACTGGCGGTGGTCGCTGCTGTCGTAAGTAGAGTCAATTACATGCACGAGTAGAAAACCAAGTGGGGCACCTCAGTAGTGTCAGAGGATGAAGAGTCTTGGTCCCACGGAAAGACTCCAGTGATCTTTTTGGACCGTTTCTTCCTGGGGATAGACGAAGAGTCCATTTTGAGAACGGAGAACTCGGTGCCAAGCCGTCCATCGCGGTGGAACTCCTCGTAGTCGTCGATTGGCGTTCTTGGGACGCTGCTTCCCGAAGTCGAAGACGTCGAGTGAGCGCGGTTGCGTGCTGACTTGACTGGTGACCGATGGGTAACGTTCATCGTCTCTATCATGCGGTCGAAACGCGAGTTGAGTCCAGACGTTTTTCGTCGCTTGGCGAAGCCATCTATCGCGGTTTTACATGGGCGTCTGGAGAAAAATGAAACGCACCTTGGGCGGCACTGGAGACCGTAGAAGCGCTCGTTCTGAGGAGATGTGAGTGTTTGAACCGCGTATGGTTTACACGCACAATCTGTTCGGCTGAGATTCATCGATGAACTCTGAAAACAGACGCGCGCGCCGCGACATGGCCAAAGCGAAGCAGAGTAAGGAAGGATGACAAAGTGATGGTAATGATCGACGCACTGCTTCCGAGTCAGCAGCTTCCAACTTGCGAATCCTTCTCTCCAGCGCCTCGCACTCGTGTGCGGTGATGGGCGTCAAGTATCATACTGGGAAGTCTGGGCTTCCTGTCCTTCCCCTTCCTGTGCCCTCACAAGAAACTCGGAAATCACCTCGACGCGCCATCTTGAAAGTTGCCGCTTTCTGTACACTTCTGGGTTTTGTCTACATTCATTCGACGACACCGCTGCGGCCAAATATTGGAGTTGGCGGCAACCCGGCGTATCTAATCGAGGTTCATACTTTGTCTGCTCTGGCTGCGTTATAGTATTCATTAGTCAGGCTCGGCATGGCGCAGTCGCGACGGAGAACGTGATTTGCTCAGACATCGGTGTCGACATTCTGAAAGCAGGTACGGCTCAATCTATAAGCATTCCCACGCACGGTTGACCAGCCTGCAAGGCGGAAATGCCGTCGACGCAGCGATTGCGGCCACGTTTTGTATTGGTACCGTCAACATGTTCTCGTGTGTGGTCTTTTCAGCCCTGCGCACTTTCGGTATACCTTTAGTACAGTTCTGGAATCGGTGGTGGAGGCTTCGCGACAATACGGATACCTCCCGAAAATCCGGATGAGCCATCCGAGGTTCTAACTATTGACTTTCGGGAGACGGCGCCTGCACTCTCCAACAACACAATGTTCCCTCCCCACTCAAACACCAGCCAGTTCGGGGGGCTCTCCGTGGGCGTTCCTGGAGAAATTCGAGGTCTAGAAGAAATGCATAGAAGGTTTGTTTTGTGGGTTAAACAAACCGTAATATTTTATGAGCAATTGCAGATGGGGAACCCTACCATGGAAGACGCTCGTAGAGCCAAGCGTCATCTTAGCCAGCGGGTGGACGGTTCAGAAGGAACTCGCGCAACGCATTACGGTGCGCGCTTATGCTAACGTCCGCGGGGGGAGCCAACTAAGTAAAGCACCGCGCAGTGGTTTCCAAACCTTATGTTGGAGAACCCAGACTGGAGTGCCGTGTTCGCGCCGGGTGGGAGGTTTCTGCGCGAAGGGGAAGTCATCAAGCGAAGCAACCTTTCGCGAACGCTGGCTATGATTGCTTCTGACGGCCCCGACGCCTTCTACAAGGTGCATCTGCATGGCCTTCTCAGCTTTTGCTTTGTTCATGGGTGTTTAGGGCCCTATCGCGGATTCGCTGATCAGAAAGGTCCGGTCGACAGGCGGTATCCTTTCCCACGTGGATCTCGAGAACTACAAGGTCAAGGTCGAGCATGCGCTGCAGGGGACATATCGCGGAAGGAAGGTGTACACTTCGCATGCGCCTGGTTCGGGGCCTGGTGCGTCCTACAACCGACTGGTCGATTCGCGCCTCAGTATTTTCTAGTGCTTTTGCACATGCTCAATCTGATCGAAAAGTTTCCCATGACCGCAAGGACACCGTTGAACGTGCATCGGGTCGTCGAAGTGCTCAAGTTCGGGTTTGCGGCACGGTTAGTCCCGTCGAATGACCTGTTTGTGTGTCTCCTCAACGGCTTGCACTGGCAGGACAAAAATCTGTGATCCCGCGTTCAACAACAACACGAAGCGGATTGATGAAATTTCAACCAAGGCGTTCGCGGACCTGGTTGCTGCGAATATTACGGACGTGAGTACAATCCGCCAGCTTTAGTGGTCCTTCTCCATGCAGAGCTGCCTCGATGCCAGAACGAAACGCACCCGCCACAATACTACAACCCCGAATACGACATCAAGACGGACCATGGAACGGTCAGCTGCACCAATGTGACCTTGGGGCCGCTATTAATAATGGGATAATTGCAGAGCCACACGTCTGTGGTGGACAAGAACGGCATGGCGGTGTCGCTCACGTCGACCGTGAACTTCATATTCGGGTCGCAGGTGTTGGACCCCGAGACGGGCGTGATTCTGAACGACGAGGTGCCGTAACATAATAATCCAATGGGACCATGCTAACGCGCCGTGCAGATGGATGACTTTAGCACACCGGGGACGCCGAACGGGTTTGGGCTGTGGCCCTCGCCGTGTACGCTCCTCCGCACCCGAGGTTCATATTGCTGACTGATCGACGGGTGGCAGACAACTACCCCGAAGCCGGCAAGCGGCCGTTGTCGTCTACGTCGCCAACGATCGTCGAGCACGCCGATGGGTCGTTTGCGGTGGCGGTTGGGGGCTCGGGCGGGTCACGCATCTTCGGCGCTGTGTTTCAAGCCTTGCTCAACCTAGAGTGGGGGCTTGACGCGAGCGCGGCGGTCGAGTACTGGCGCGTGCACAACCAGCTGTACCCGGAATTCGTGGATGCGGACGTAGGATACCCTGAGACGCTGCTTGCGGGCCTGCGTGCTCGCGGACACACGCTTGCCGGTGCGCAATTAGTTTTTCCTCTGTCGCGATCAACGCTTACATGGTTTTGCAGTAACGGGGCCCGTGGCGGCCGTGGTGCAGCTTGTGGAGCGTCGACTTGATGGACATTTATTCGGTGTGTTCCCTTCGTTATTATTATCTATTTTCCCTGACGCGCCCCAGCGGCGAGTGACTCGCGGAAGAACGGGATTGCGGCGGGTTACTGATGGGATCATATATATTACGTACACTAATTGATGAGAGACACGTGCTGCCACGACGCGATTGCTGAGAACTCTTTCACCGCGACCATGGCTCTCGACTACGACCTTCTTTCCTCGTACGCGGGGCTGCTGAGCCTTGCAACGGCGTCGATATATGTGGGGGCGCATGGCTCGCTACCGCCGGCCCGCAACGCGGACGGGTCGCGCAGCGAGGAGGAGGAGGTGCCAGAGCGCATGTCGTCGGAAGACGCGTGGCTCTTCCCCGTCGTGAGTTCCGCGTCCGTGCGCGACGACGACGACGACTAAGTGTTCAGATCGGGTCGGCGACGCTCGTGGGGTTGTACGCGGTCGTCAAATACTTTGGGACGGACTGGATCAATTGGCTGCTTGGGTGGTACTTTGCGCTCGCGGGCGTCGGCGCTGTGTGGAAGGTGCGTGCTTCCTATTATTTCGTATATGCGAGCAACTCAACTACGTAGTCCTCAATATCCCTGACGCGGTGGGTAGTAGGCAACTCGCGGTGGAAGGCGTTTGACGAAGTTTCGTTGGTGGTGCGCAAGGGCAAGACGGCGCTGGTCGACGTCTCAGCGCGCACCCCATCCCTCATCCTCCTTCCTTTTGCTGCGCTCCCCTCCGCCATCTACACGTTTCACGCGCGCTCGGCGCTGCTTACGGACGTGCTTGGGCTGTCGTTCGCCCACAATGCGCTCGCGCTGCTCAAGATCGACTCGTTCCGCACGGGGTGCATCCTGCTGACGGGATTGTTCTTCTATGATGTGTGGTGGGTATTCGGGACGGAGGTGGTGAGTAGTCTTTCCCTACTCCGTCGCGCGTGTACATGAAGAACACACTCCACGCAGATGGTCAAAGTCGCGACCTCCCTCGACGTGCCGATCAAGCTCCTCTGGCCCAAGTCCCTCCAATCCCTGTTCTCCCTCCTGCCATCCACCCTCCTCGCACGACTGCCTTTCGTCGACGGCAGCGCAAGCAGCCGCGGGTACACGATGCTCGGGTTGGGCGACGTCGTCGTGCCGGGGATATTCATCGCGCTCGCACTGAGGTATGACCACCACCGCGCGGGGACGCCGCCGCACGCGCGGTTCAGCAAGCCGTACTTCCGCGCCGGGCTCGCGGCGTATGTGGCGGGACTGGTGACGACGATGGGGGTTATGGTGCGTGGCGTGTTCGTTAGTTTGAATGGCGCGTACGTGTACCTCCTTTGCGTGCATCCAAATGGCGCATGTGGGGGTAGTGCGGGGTTGTGGGGGCGTTAATGAATTTAATCCATTTATCCACCTCCGACGGACGTTATTAAATGGCTTGCTGACTTGTACCGCATGCAGCACCTGTTTGGGGCGGCGCAACCGGCGCTTTTATACCTGTCGCCGGCGTGCATGGGGGCGTTTGCGGCGACGGGGGTGCTGCAGAGGGACCTGGGCGCGGCGTGGGCGTGGAGCGACGAGGAGGAGGCGGAGGAGGACGTGAAGGAGGGTGAGTCAAAAGTGCCGACAGAGGATTCCACGTCGGCAGAAGAGGTAAAATCCTAGATGGGGTATAGGACGCGGACGCGGAATCAGAAAATCACTTCTTGGTTGTGGTACATGTATTGTATTGAACTAGACTGTCCGCGGATGAATAAGAGGACAGGTGACGCCGCGTACCAGTATGTAGGAGTAGGAATCTTGCAATAAAAATCGCGGACGGGATGGATACCATTGGAGTACTGGAGGACACTCAGGTGACCCAGACAGAGGAGGACACGAGGAGGGAAAGCGGGTTTTGACTCTAGATGGATGTAATTGACGTTGAACCCTAGGAGGGGAAAGTATGCGGCAAAGCATACACCGCGGAGACAAAATTAAACGGGTCGAGGTCAGAGAGACAGAGTCAAAATGACACCGTGGGCTACCGGCGTGGGCGCGCACATACATACGATTCGGCGCCAGTCGTCTGCGGCGCCCAGCGTTGCGCGTTGGACTTGAACTGCTGTTGCATCCCCAGCGTCAGACTCAGAGGCGACGGCTGGGCTCGGGACAGAGGGTTAGATGAATGGATGAATGATTATTATATCCTTGCCTCAGGCTGTGTTCTTTGCAAATGTGCACGCGACCTCGGAGACAAATTAAGCGGGTAAAGTGTATTGAAGAGTGTGTTATGCGCTGTTATGCGCTCGAGAGTCGAAACGCCGGGGTCTTCGTTGCGCGACATCGGGCCCGGGTACGGTAGGATGCGCCAGGATGCGCCTGTCGGGGGTCAAGTATGTACTTACGCCAAGGCCGACTCGGATCGTGACAGGCTTTCATATGCACACGCGCGCAAGACAGCCAAGCCAAAAACACGCTGGCGGTGAGATACACAAAAGACACTATAAACGTACCATAAAAGTATTTCGGAGCTGCTGGTGCACGCGATGGGAGAAACTGACAGTGTGGATGGCACATGATCGTGGAGCAGGAAATTAGGCTGGATGGGGGGACGCACCCGCAAGACTGGCCGGATTTCATTTCTTGACTTTTCGTCGACGTAGATCGTTTTTTCAGCTCAACAGTTAGTATTGTTGAATGACCTTTAACCTCCACCGCGGTTAATCTACTCCCTTCCTTCCTTCCTTCCAAAGAGGCGGTCCGGACGCGGAAAGAGAGCCGTTCCGCAGCAGAAATGGCAATATGCTGCCTCAGGAGTCAACTAAATCTCGAATTTATCACATTTTACCAGGCAGGGTACTTATGCAAGCACTTTATGGGCAACACGGCAGTTTTTCTGTTCTGGACATCCGTTGATTTCCGTCACCGACTTTGCAGCATCGTGATGGAACCCATTATTTATTTATTTTGCCCAAATCCTGGCATCGGATCTTTTTCAGAAAAAAAAGTCCACCTTCCTCGTAGAGGCTCGCCTTGCCGCAACCCGCAAGGTTGAGGTATGTCATGTCAGTTCTTCTCCATCTCGGAGACTCTGGAAAGCATAAAGCATATGAAAAGTGTCTCTGCTGCCATCCGCAGCGATCGCCGCGACCGGACGCAATTCGTATAATGTATCCTCCGCTCACCTTTGCACCCGGACTCGATTATCTGAGGCAATTACTGCGCGAGTAATTACATCGCGTGGCACTGTTTTCGAGAGCGAAAGTACTAGTAGACGCGACTCTGTGTAACGCGACTCAAACGCGACTCGGGAGAAACGGATCGCGACAAGGCACATGGGAGAATGTTACTGACATTGTAGCCGTGGGAATGATGGGATTGCAAATAAGGCGGATGGGAGTGGGTCAAAGTGCGAGCGGAGTGTGTGGGTATGGTGGGTGGTAGCTGTGAATAGCAGAGAACAAGGGAGGAGGAACTCAAGGAAAAGAATAAAAAAGTATAGTATAATAGCAGTAATAGTGACAGCCACATGGATCTGGTTCCTCGTTCGGGGATCTCCGGCTGTGCGGTGACCGGGGGCCGCTTAGCCGGACCGAGTTTGGGTTTGGACTGAGGTTTGCTTTGCTTGCTCTCTGCTCTGCTGCATGGACCCGCCTCACCGACGCCCGCCGTACCCCCAGCAGCACACCCGCGCCCACAACCACCCACAACCCTGGACCCACAACAATCCACAACCCCGCAATCCCGCCGCTGTCCACCCAGACTGGTTTGCAGGCCCCCTCGACTCCACCATGTTTGCTGCACTCGATGCACAGGGTGTTCTCCCCAATTTAAACACTGGTGCACCCCAGAGCCTGCCTGCGTACCCGCACTACCCCCACCCGAACAGACCAAACGTCCTCGTCCAGCCGTCGTCTCAGTGGCCGGCCCCGTATCCGCCGTTTCCGCGCAATGTTCCACCCCCACGCCAGCCACAGGCCTATTCTGGGTATCAGTACGAGCGCAACGTCCCCGCAGCACTTCCCCCGTCTCTCTGGATGTCCCCCGTCTCGTCCCCGGCCCCGTACGAGCCACCGCCGCCCGACTCGGCTCTCTCTCCGCGCTCACCCCACTTCAACGACATCTTCGAGGACATGTTCCCCCCCACAGACGCGACACCGCCCCCACGCGTGTCCGGGTCACCAGAGCTCACCGCTCCACGCACAGACGCAGACAATCCAGTCACCAAGATCTGGAAGCTCTACTCCCACCACCAGGCAACCCTGCCCAACGCACAGCGCATGGAGAACATCACCTGGCGCATGATGACCATGCAGCTAAAAAAGGACAGGGATAAAGAGGCAGCAGCAGCGGACACCACCGCAACCGCAACCGATACCCCCAGCCCGTCTACCGACGCATCGATCAAGACAGAGCCCGGCGACCGGCTTCCCGATGCCCGCGGCCGCCGCATCGACAAGGGCAAGGCACCCGTCCAGGTCGTCGGCTTTGACGGGCTCAACCAGGACGACGCCGACGACGACGAGTCCGTGCTTCTTTCCTGCCCATTATGTACACTCACCCCTTCCTAGTCCCATCCCCATGGACTGGCGCGCAATGAGCCGCTCCCGCTCTCGCACAATGGACTGGCAGCCCGCCAGTCGCTCTCGATCCCGCGCAGAGCAGCAGCAGCAGCAGCAGTTTGCAGACATGCCCCCGTTCGACCAGCCCCGCATCGCATTCCCGACAGTTGCCGCCGCTAGACACAAGGCCGCCAGCATCCCCATCCCCGCGCATGGCCGACGGAGTCCCCAGTACCCGCCCTCGCGCTCAGAGCTCTCGTCCGTCTTCGAAGACCCCGACAGCGTCGACGCAAGCAGCCTTGACGCACGTACTACCTACCCGTACAGCCACGCCATCTCCACGTACAGTAGCCCCGCCTTTGCCCCGTCTTCCTTGCCGTCTTTCGGACTCCACGGCCTCGCCCGCGTGCCCTCCTCCACCCACCCCTCCCCGGATCAGCGCGGCTTTCCGCGCCACGTCCGCAAGACTAGCTTTGATCACACCGTGCAGAAGGACGGCACGTTCGCCGCGATCGGGGGCCGCCACCAGGTCAACGGCAAGCCGCTGTCCCCCGACAGCCTCATTGGCACCAAGCGCCGCGCAGAGGCGCCCCACGACGAGAGCATGCTGCGCGCCGACCCCAGCAACGTCGACGGCGCCTCCCGGCCCCTGCTGCCTCGCGACGACCCCCCGCCGTTTGAGCACGGCTCCCCGTTCCCCAGCACCGCGTTCAACTTTTCCTTTCCGCCGTACGAGGGTCTGTTTGACCTGCATGGCACGCAGAACGAGTACGCCGGCACCAGCGGGTCTTCGAGCCGGTACCACAGAACACCGTATACGTCGTCGCCGTATGGGACCCAAGCGGCGTCATCACCCGAGGGCGGGCTGTCGGCGGCAGCTGCCGCAGCGTCTGCGGCGATGGCAGAGGGCTACGCGCAGCTGAGCGCGGCGAACCTCGCGGGGACGGACGACGGTGGTGCGCTGGACTATAGGCAGCTGATGGGGCTCGTGTACCCCGAGAACAGCCGGGCTACTGTTCACCAGAACAACCCGTACACGCATGTCGACCCGACGCAGATTCTGCAGGGCGACGCCGGGTACGGCAACAACTTTCACGCGAGCCCGTCAAGCGACGGGTGGGGCGCAAACGGCGTGAACGGAGAGAGCGCGACGGCGTCGCCCGAGCCGTATATCGTGTCGAATGCGTCGACGCCGCCGTCCGTCGAGGGCGGTTCCAGTTCCCTACCTCACACGCACACACGACCGCCGGCAACAGGGCGCAAGTACATTGGGCTCAAGGCGGGCGCACAAGACGCGAACAAGCGCAAGCAGTCATTACCTGGGGCGGGGACGTCGCCAACACTCGGCGCGCTGCGGTCGTCGACGAGCACGCCGGATTTATCTGAACGCAAGGGCTCGGCGGCGGCCAATGGCAGCGACGACAGCGAGGTGCCGACGCTGTGCACGAATTGCCAAACGACGAACACGCCGCTGTGGCGGAGGGATCCCGAAGGGCAGCCGTTGTGCAACGCGTGCGGGCTGTTTTATGTGCGTATTGCGCGTTTTTTGTTTGTCGTCCACTCACTCGGCGACCAGAAACTGCATGGGGTTGTGCGGCCGCTTTCGCTAAAGACCGATGTGATCAAGAAGCGGTGCGTTTTTATCCGTCGCTTGATCGGTGGCTGATTGGGAGCTTGTTCAGAAATCGGGCCTCGGGCGCGCCGAGCAGCGGGGGGCGTAAGGGCGGGGGGTCGGGGCTGCCGAAGATTGCTGCGACGACGACGCGACCGCGGGCTGCGTCGAATGCGAATTCCAACTCGACGGCGGGGGGATCGGGACTGGCGAATGGGCTGAATGGGGCGGGGGCGGGGGCACTCAAGCGGCAGAGACGGACTTCTACTTCGTTGCAGATGAGTGGGATGAGGAGGGGGGAGTGACCGTGTTGTTCGTAGGGTGGACGCGTCGCGTCGGACGCCGTGTCTGGTGGTGAGAGGCGCGCCGGGTCGTAGATTCACAGTGCTTTGCACAAGCACTTGCGCTTGCTTTCAGATCTAGTCTAGTTCCGTGTGCGCATTTGTTGTGCTTGTTGCTTTTTTGTTGTTGTAGAGTGTACAGTATGCCATTAATTGCTTAAGCGTTACAGTAGCATCAGGCTCTGACTCTGGCTTTATCCACTCAGGAGGCTGAGCGTGTTCTTTCATTTACCTTTGGCAAATGGACGGCGATACCAACTTGAACCCCGTCGCGACGCGTCGTTCGATTCCCTGATAATTATTTGAGAGTTGTTCTGAGAATTATTGAGAGTCACTGCGTTCTATAGCATAAAATGGATTCCTTGGAGACTATCCAGCTCCTCTATGCTGGAACACGATCGAGTAGTCGCGATAGTTGTCAGAGCGCGGTTGTGATTGAAACAGCGCACAATAATTGTCACGTTCCTGCTCCTGCATTATTATTACACGCTGGCGTCGCTATTCCGGCCGCACGCGCGGGCGACGTTGGACACGGGGGAGGGGAGCAGCGTGCTCCAGCGTCGGGTTTCGCGCACCGACCTCGACTTTGAAACGGCGCTGAACGGATCCACTACGTTCAAGCTACGGGAGGGTCTCGACGTTAGCCAGTTGGGCCTCACAGACTCCCCGTCTCCGTCTCCCAGCAGGCCCCGCCACCAGCCAGCAACCCCCACAGTCACCCCAGCTACCCCGGGACCCCCGTCCCCGTCCCCGTCCTCCAACGATCTCTACTACGACACAGAGGACCCCGACCGCGCAGCCAACCGTCGCTCCATGTACCGCTCACCGGGCACCTCCTCGTCCCCAGACCTCGCCACGCTGCTCCGCAAGGCAAAGGATCGCGGTGGAACGGTCAGTGCGAAGAACCGCGACCGCCGCGAGCAGCCACCGCCGATGCCGAACCAGATCACCTCGATAGCCTATGCTGGCAACGCACCAAAGGCCAAGAACAAGCTCCAGCGTACGACCACCAACGGCGACGAGAAGGTGTGTGGCAGCAGCTAGTGCATTACTCGGGTGAATTAAATTTCACAAATTAATTGTCAGACCAAGTCCTCCGTCCGCGCAAAGACGAGCGCGTTCCTGGGCAAGATGCTCGGCCAGACGGGCACAGTCCGTGAGCGATCGGTGCGAGACATGGCTGCCAGTCCATTCCGCTCTGACCCTCTCCGCAGAAAACTGACGCTGGCTCGTACGCTGCCCCAAGCTTCTATACCCCGCCGGTGCCCCCGCTGCCTGCTGCCGTCCACCGCACCCCAGTCGGGTCACCCATTGCAGACGTCTTTAGCAGCAGCAGCCGCTCTCCCGACACCGCCAAACCCCTGCCGCCGATCATGCGCCAGTCGCTCGATGACCAGGACAGCTCGCTTGTCATTGTCGACAGCATAACCCCCACAAAACAGCCAATAATCGACCCCCCGCCGACCCGTCAGCGCCGCAGCATGAGCGTCGGCGAAGTCGAGCTCAAAAAGATCGCCGCCGCCGCTCGACGGAAGGACTCGCAGCCGCCCGACGCACTCAACGGCATCCTCGACGAGTTCAAGAGCCGGCTCGACCAGGCCGCGTCCCTCGACCTCAAGGACCCGTCCACCCCCGCCCGCCGCGCCGCCTACACCACCCGCTCCAAGACCGACCCCACCCCGACCCCCACCACGCCCCTCCTCACCCTCCAGCTGCCCCAGTCCGATGACCCCATTGTCCCGCCCCGCACCACTTCCCTCCAGATGGCCCCGTCTCCGCGCACCGCCAGTCCCCGCATCTCTTCCGGCCGCCATGGCTCCAGCCCCCTCCGCACCCGTAGCGGCAACTCGTTCGTCACGCCCCAGCGCGATGGCACCCACCTCCGCATTCTCCACGGCTCCAGCGCGTCCGTCTCGGAGCCCTCACTGATCCCCGTGGGCGACGCCTGTGAGCCTCGTTTGGTTCGCCCCGTGTCACCCCCATCCTCATTCCCCGCAGCCTTTCCCTCCGTTAACTACAGGACCGCGCAACAGGACCTGTCTGTCAACGACCTCACCCTCACCCGTGCCTCGACCCCGAGCCACTCGCCCGCCCGCGGCGAAGACCCCGACGACATGGAGTCCCGCGGCAAGGAGCTCGCCACCCGCTGCTGGAAGGAGGACGAGGACTTTTTGGGCAAGGAGAAGATCGCCGAGTGGCTGGGCAGCGTGTGCGTGCTCTGTTCCTTGTTATACGTCTACTAATTCGCCGTACAGCGGACCGATAAACAAGATCGCCCTCCACCACTATATCAACTTTTTCGACTTTACGGGCCTAAGGCTCGACCTTGCCTTCCGCCGCCTGTGCGCCAAGCTTTACCTCAAGGCCGAGACGCAGCAGGTCGACCGCATTCTGGAAGAGTTTAGTCGGCGGTACTGGGAGTGCAATCCCGGCGGGCTGTATGGGAGTGCCAGTGCGTGTTGTGTTGCTGTTATTATCTTGATTATTCACGGCTGCACCCAGATCTCGTCCATGCCGTCTCGTACTCACTTTTGCTTCTCAACACGGACTTGCACGTCGCCGACCTGGCCACGCGGATGTCGCGGACACAATTTGTGCGCAACACGCTCACCGCGATCCAGATGCAGCTCCAGCCGACTCCGGCGCAGTCGTCCGCGACTGACCTCACGCACGATTCTAATAGCGTGCGTGGAAGCGCGCCGCCCGAGAGCACCGAGACGACGCCGGTCGGGCGGTCGAAGCGCAGCGACAGCATCACCAGCTGGCACAGCGTATCGCGCGACGTCGCCGCCGCTACGGCCTACGTGTCGTCGCCTACCGCGAACGGGAGTACGCCCTCGGTGCAGATATCGACACCTGGGCACGACCACCGGTCCTCGGTCTCCAGCGTAGTGTACACGCGTGGCTGGGAGAGCGACATGGAGAACCTGCTCAAGGAAATGTACAATGCTGTCAAAAGTCAACAGATCTTGCAGCCTCTGAACAGCAGCCGGTCGTCCATGGGGTCGCTGAGCCCGGGCCCGGGGACGATGCTCCGAAATCGCAGTCAGCGGGGACCGCCAGATCGCCTCGCGACGCTCAAGCGCGGCAGCATCCGCGGGTTGCAGTCGATCCTCGGCGCGCAACAGACCTCCAGCCCGTACAGCAGTAATAGCAGCATAGACGGCCGGACAAGTCCGTCTCCGAGTTTTGCGACGTCGACACACGAGACGATGTACAACTCGAGCTCCTCGTTCCTGACCCCGACGCTGGGCTTTGCGTCCAACCTGTCTCACACGATTATTCGCGAGGCACAGGAGGACGACGACCGAAGTATACATAGCGACGACTCGAACTCGACGGACATCAGCATCAGCGATGAGGAGCTGGCGCTGCTGGGCGCCCCGTGGGCGAAGGAGGGCATGCTGTGCCGGAAACAGTATTGGGAGTCGGTTGGGAAGCGGGCAAGGGACAAGGCGTGGCTCGACGTCTTTGTCGTCATCCAAAAGGGCGAACTCAACATGTTCACGTTTGGCGATAACGGTCCGGGCGGGTCGGGGACGTTTGGGGGCGGGAACTGGCTGGTACGTTCTAATAACTAAACGGGTGTACTTTTTCCTCATTCACGTTGGATGCAGTCCAACGCAAACTCTGTCGGGTCGGTGCTACTGTCGCATTCTTTGGCGCACTCGCTGCCATCGCCCGGGTACAACCGGCAACGACCGTACTGCATGGTGCTCACGCTCGCGAACGGCGGGGTTTATTTTTTTCAGGCGGGTACGGAGGAGCTGGTGAACGAGTGGGTGTCTACGTGCAACTATTGGGCGGCACGGACCAGCAAAGAGCCACTCGCGGGTGGCGTGTCGAATATGGAGTACGGGTGGAACCGGATCGACGAGACATCGCATGGGCGGTCGCACTCGGAGACGGAGACGACGACGGACTACTCGGACATGATGAGCGTAAGAAGTGGGCGCAGCGGGCGGAGCAAGTTTGGTTGGCGGGATGGCGCAGCGACGGTGCGGGGGACGAGCTCGCCATGGGCAGACCGGATAATCGTCAATGACTGGAAGCCGCCACTGCCGCCGACGGTGTCGAGCCCGCACGACGAGGAGACACAGCTTGAAGCTCTGCGCAAGCATGTCGCGTCCATGAAAAAGGACCTCAAGCAACACAACGAGTATCGCGAGCCGATGTCTGCGTTGGTGAGTGTTTTGGGCGTGTATTCGACCGAGCAGAAACTCAACACGTTTTGAACAGTACCAACCCCGCAGCGCCAACGCAATCAAGGCACAGGGCAACTGGGAAAAGAAGTCGCAGTATCTTCTAACCGAGATTGTCAAGTACGACTCGTACATTGACTCGCTCCAGGCGGCCATGTCCCTGCGGCTTAAAAAGCGCGGCGAAAAAGGCAGGTCCGCTCATCTCGTTCGCAGAGGTGAATGCTTACATGAACATTTCAGCCTTGGAACGGGCTCTGAACGGTCACGCCGGTGATGATTCACCTGGACGGGGCAAGTGGAAGGGCCCAGACGAAGAGACGATCGAGGAAGCCGACGAGCCTCTCACACCAGCCAACAAAACATTTGGGTCGCAGCTCCACCGGCGAGAAACGGCGGAGGGGGGCGAGACTGAAGGCTGATGACATTATTTACCTGCATACATACTTTACTTACGCTGCTGATTTTATTATTTTCTCTCCGGATTTATGTATGTATTTCCTGTTTTCGATCTTGTAGGATTCATCAAGGAGGGCGACATGCGTAATAATATACACAGGATACGTGACGATTGTTCGGGGAGGATCGGAGAGCTTAACAAGGTCCGTACTTGGCAGCAGCAATGTGGGCTTCGAGGCCACTGGCCGATGTCTTCGGGGTGAACACTAAAGAGACTGGTCAGTTTGGGAACACGGTGAGGTTTGAAGAATATGAACCTGAACCGCCCTATTCAAGAAATTGTTGAGTATTTATCCAAAGACAAAATAATATGACACTCACGGCGTTGGGTGCATACCACACGGATCCTATGTCGTTTGATGCGCTTGTTCCGAAGTGGAACACCGCCGACTGCTGGGAGCCTAGATAACCGCTGTACTTTGCGTTGCGCGCGGGATCATTGGCCCTGGAAGATATGATGAAAACTGCAAGAAAACTGAAGGCGAGGCCAGCCATACTTGTCCAAATAGAATTGCACCGACTTGGTCCAGATTCCCTGGTAGCGCGTATAGGGAGTCAAGAAAGAGCAGATATCGAAGCGTGAAATCAGACCTTGAAGATTTGCTAACACGAGAGCTGAGCAAAGGTACAATTACAGACAAATCAACGAACCTGATCCTGGTTGCATACGGCTCCTCCGGAGGCGGCATTGTCGCATGATTCCCTGAGGATGTTGTTGGTGGACATCAGTCTGATGGTCGCGTCGAGGGTGATTTCTGCTTCAGTGAGGAGGGACTTGTCCCCGGTGACTGCTGACAATGCCGCAAGCCCGGAAGCGATGACTCCCTGGTGTTCATTTCATAAGCGGGATTTTCTGGTGAAGACCTGGAAATCTACCTGGTTATACGTCCAGCTGGGGAAAATACGTCGTTAGTCTTTATAGTGAAAAATCCGTTACAAGAACTTGGTTACGTCGTTTGCCCATTGTTGGTGCATGCATCGGTGAGTCCGTCGTTCCAAAGGCCTTGAGAGTTGCGCATCCCGCTCGCCTTCACTATAAAGCAATCCCGTTTTTAAACGAATCTAGTGGCAGTTTATGGTTCTTACGCCAATTCCAGACCTTCTGGGCATTGGCTAGATAGGGTGCCTGGGTGGGGGATCGTATGGCCCCCGTCGCAGAAGTGAGGAGGAAAAGCTGGTTTGTAATGGCTAGGTATAATGTGTCAGAATTTATGTTGAATATCATCTGGATCTCTTACCGTTCTTATAGGTGTGCGCCGTCGACCACCAAACTGCCAACTATTATTTGCGGGCCGGCGATGACGTCATTTTCGCAGACACGCACCTCCTCCTCCACAAGTGCCGTCCCATTGCTCGGCAATGATATTGTAGATGGTAAGGGCGCTGTTCTGGCGTCAAAATCAGCGAGATTCCGGCTTCAATGACATCAAGTTCTCACAAGATAAGCGGTCGCGCTAAGGCCTCTCGAGACCTTGTAATCGGCAATCTTCCAAAGGGCCATGACAATCCACTAGAACATGATCAACTTGCGTAACGACGTTGAGGGAAGGAAGCCCTACTCCAGCATCGTCATTGCTTCCTCCCAAAACACTTTGCCAGTGAGCCTTCGAACTATCTTGGGCAGATCTCCCAATGAAAGATTGATCAGCAACTGCCGCGAATTCGTTCGTGCCCGTTGCAAGCATCTATGTTCTAAGATTAGAATTGAGGTGGGTTTTACTCCAGGAGCTTCTGCACCAAGTTGTGGAGATCCTCCAAGGTATTCTGCACGGAGCCAAAGTTGAACACTGAATCGATTTAGACAGGTCGTGGCTTACAGCATCCGTCCAAAGAGATCCCCCGGTATATTGGCCATTTCCGGTATTGAAATAGTGGGATTGTAGCCTCTGCGCAACGGCCTAACATGCAGATATGAGAACTAACCGCATGCTTTGGGGGGTCCGACCTACCAGGGCAGTGTTCAAGGTTGCTTGACACTGTCGCTTCTCGATCGCGGGGCGAGCACCGACCGCAGTAAGAACCCACAGCACCGACACAACTGACGAGAAGATATGCATGATTTACAAGATGCACAGCTTTCTTAGACCTCGACGACGCAGCTTTATACCAGAACGAATCGCGCAAAACTCGTGATATTCAGTGTGGTAACTGAGCATGGGGTCGGACGCAGCACGAAATTGTGCTGATTAGGGGCCAGCAGACCTTCGATTCGTCTTGTGAGGCAGGCTCGTGAGACATAGAGACATATGGATGCATAGCGCAAGGATCAGGGTCAAGCTGATGAGAACTTTTGAAGAGATGGGATTTCCGGAAATCGCGTTATTATCCAACGGACCAAAGCCTCGACTGAGCTTGTGCATGATCCGAATCCGACCGTGAGGAGGCGAGGTTTTGCTTCCGCGACAATTACTTGTTTCCGTTCCTATTTTTGACTCCGACTGCGAGTCCGCCGATGACGAGGAGCAGCTTTGGAAACCAACTGGAAGAGACTGGAAGCAAGTTTTAATGCGCTTCCGGCACTGTCCATTGCCGAACAAACGACGTGACCGATCTCGGGATCCATACTTCCAAAAAGGGATTGTTTGTCAGATCAGAGATCAAGGAACCAGGCACAGCCACGCTGGCTCTTGTCTTCTACAACCACCTTCTCGCGACTCTCAACGTTACAACTACTTGCTCGCCTACCAGCAGCTCCGGTATTCGCCATGCATATCTCCCTTCTCCTCTTCCTGGCTGTTCCCCTTCGGGTCATTGCATGCGAGGGCGAATGTATCACCAACACCACCAATGCTATGTGCAAGCGCTATGAGAGCCCCGTCAGATGTGTCGTAGAGCAAATTGTAAGCACACTAGAAACCGCCCCATCTTACCAGGCTGACCCGCTCTTTCCAGGGGCAACAAATCATCAACAGACTCCACCTCGTTCCTCAACCAGGTTCCCCGCCGCTGTCGCCCGACTCGCTGCTCTCCCCTCTAATCGATGATTATCGCAAACGCCGCTTCGCTGCTCTCGAATCCACCATATTCCCCGGGTTCTTCCACGGCAAATGCCAGAATCCTACCACCGGCGTTGAACCCGAAGGCTGCCCCAATCCAGACTGTCCCGTCGTATGTGGAACCCCCGGCTCCATCTGCCACTTCTATGATATCTTCGCCCAACTCGCATTCAACGCAACCCAGCAAACTCTCGTTTCTTGCGCATCTCCGGATTCTCCATCATACCGCACCCTCGAAGAGAATGTGTCTCAGCACCGCGAACAGTCAGAAATGGGACCTAGGGCTCTTCGATACACCCGTTCAAGAAACTTTGTGCCCGTTCTGAGGAGCATTCTGGATCAGATGCCTGACGTGCTAGTGGGGTGCTGCGGAGGATCGGAATTGCCTCACTGCCGCTGGACGACCGCGATGAAGGCTTACATTCTCACCTTCCCTTGAAACATTGGAACCCTTGTAACCCATACCCTCTATCGCCTCTATAAAACGCGCGGTGACTTATTTGACACGGTCTTTTTATCCTACAGTCTATTGTATCTCTAGTTTTTCTCACAGCCTATGTATTTCTGCGCACAACGACAAATGTAACCATCTCTGGATTAGGATGTTGACGTTTCACTAATAACGGTCCTTCCGCGACTGTTGGTTCGGTGCTGGCAACGAACACTGTAACGGGATGACGGGAAGGAGTTGGTGCTGGGAATGATAACCCTCAGGCAGCAACGGTGTCAGCGGGCGACCACCAGGCAACATGCAGCGGTAGTGGTTTTGGGCCTGGTGTTGACATTACGTTGCAATTAGTACATTTTAAAAAACAAACAAACATGTGGTACGGTGCGCTAGTTCACGATTCTGGCATCGCGGATGCGAAATTGCCAATATCTGCGCGAAGATTAGTCGAGGTGACGACAAAGGACGAATGCAAACATACTTCTTCCGTATTGTATCATGCTCCTCTGCGAGAGATTTCCACAGCTAAAGCTGGGGTCAGCGATAAACGGATAAGGCCAGAATGGACGCCGACCTCAACTGCTTTCTCGACGCTCTCGTCTCCCGCCTCCTCATAAACATCTGCCAGGAACTCTACCGCTGCCGTACACGGAAGCTCCGCGCCCTTTCCGGGTGGCGGATTCTCGAGATCGACTATGTCGGTGGCGTGGGGGGACTGAGAGACTGTATAGGGCCGAACGAATGCGGCAACAGTGGATAAAGGGAGGATGTTGGTCTCGAGCACGCCGCGGAGATAGTTCCACGCCGACGCGTTGTTTGGCGCCAGCGATATGTTCTGCTTCACGTAGCTGTGTAGAATATATGTATGTTGAACAATTTTTTTTCATAAAGAAAGGACACAGACATGAGTTCCCTCCGGATGATGCGTTCCCTGTCCTCCTCTCCCTCACGTACGCCGGACTGGAAGACAACGAAGAAACGGTGATGCCAGACCGAGTTATTTCGCACGTCCATATTCATCATTGCGTCCACGAAGTCGAGCTCTCCGGCCCACAGCGCATCGTCGTTGAAATGGCTGAGCACGAACTGGCGGTGCGACCATGTGTGGTAGTTCTTCTCGTCCTGGTGCAGTACTTGGGCAATGAAGGCGAGCTCCGGTGCTGGGAGGCGAGTGCGCAGCAGCAGCAGACGGCGGTGATGCCAGACCTGGTACGTCTTAAGGTACTTGTCTGCGAGCTCGTCCATGAGCTTCAGCTCTACATCGAGCGGCCACTGGAGCTCGAGGAGCGTCTCGTACCGGTACTGCCTACGTTGGACGAGTAAGGCAGATGCCGCACTGTGCAGCAAGATGGGCGCACCAGGCAGAGTAGTGCGCGGGGTTGAGGCGGATAACATGCTCAGTGAGCTGCAGAACACGTTCGCTCTTCTCGCCCGCCTTTACTATCCCACGGAAATAGTCCGTCGCGTCCCTGTCTGGGGGCTGCTCAACCATCTGGGATTCACATCGGATAGCAGGACTGACACTCGTCGGAATACAGGATGGGGGCCAGCGGATTGGCCTTCTCATACTGCGCCTGGGGCACGACGTCGGCCCATTCTGGGCGTGCAGAGTACAAGAGCGGGGCTGGGGCTGGGATCATGGTTGAGAGTAAGAAGGCAGGTGTCTCGTAGAACAAAAGGTATCGATTGGGTATCAATCGCATTTACGAGAACAAGTGGCGGACATTTGCTCTCTCTCCATCCTCCGCACTGTGGCTGAATACAAGCTGAATACAGAGGGTGTGAAGGAATGAGAAGGATGTTGAGATACCAATTTCCTTTGCCGCTCGATGGATCCAGTTGAATAGAATCCCTAGTACAAAACCAGCAACCGGGATGACTCGTTTGAAGTTTCGGACGTATGTACAAATGGTTGTAGATTGCAGTGAGCAGAGCAATTGGGGTAAGTATGTAGAGGTAACCTTGAGTGGCGGTGCAGCGATCCGGAATGCAATTAAGACCAAGTCCGAGTAAAGGTCTCCTACTTTACACGAAGCACTAGTGTGAGGTGACTCGTGGCTGAGATTGCAAATTAATGCTCTCCCCCGGAAAAGGATCGGCGCCTGCGAGGGGTCTTTTGAAGCCCCCGGTTGGTGCATGTCCACTGACACCGAATGCCTCCCCAAAGTCTGGTCGACCACCCTTCACTGGCTTAGAAGAAGCACCGAAGAAATACCGCAAGGAGCCAAATATTTCTCCCGCAAAATCGGCTGTCGACAGACGTTAGAATCATCCACTCATCCAGAAGAGTTTCAGTTACCGTAGTTTATACTTTCAGAACAGCGTCAGTTTGAAATGGTGTGAATGTAATGAGGAGCGGACCTATCCCAGAGGGGTCTCCATATAGAGGTGGCTGGAGTCCCCGGTTTACGCTTGTATTCGTTCCAAGTGAATGCCCACATCATGAAGGCCGAGAAGAAAATCATCTTTTGTAGGATCAACCAATTTTAGGCGGAACAGCTGAAAATCTTCAAAGCGAACCTCGATACAAATGGCAAGTGCATTAAGGCCATTTGCGATGTTGGTACTCGTCTGTCATCCAGGAATTATTACGGTGCTCGACGGGATTGCAAAAATGCTTACCCAATACTTCGTTGCTGAGAAAGGCGAATAAAAAATGGGTGTAGACAATGAAAGAATATACTGCACCTTTGAGTACTCTCTCACTCAAAGCACTGAACTACATAGATTCAGTGAATGGCGAAGGACACGAGGAGAACGAAGCTCACTACGAAAGATTGGTAAAATGTAAAAAACACTATTCCTTTAATGGAAAGGAATTTGCTGAAGGGTCGGCGACCCGTGAGTTCCTCTTTGGTTAGACTATAGAACAGTAAAAGTCCATATAGAGCGATACTAAAATTATTTAGTATGACAAAATTCACTTCGATTACGGCGTCCGGTCCCGCGACCACATGTTACCGATCTAAAAGACTTACCTGATGCTAACGAAATCCACAGCTTCCAAATAAACGTCTGCATATTTCACGCTAAAACCTTCGGATTCACAGAGGACTTTGAAGGCCTCGCATATCATGCCTGCCACCGATACAGCCGGCCGAATGACAACATACTGCAATACAGACCACTGTTAAGAGATACATCAGAACAAGCAAGGCGGTTTTCCGAGACGTACCTTGACAGTGTACATGAAATAAGCCTGATGATGTTGAGTGTGCCGTCTCGAGAAAAAAAATTGAAGAACCAACCTTGGTAGGACGATATCTCCAGCAGCACAAAGGCATAAGCAGTCTCTGTTTGTCTTTTCGGGCGATGGCATTCTGGAGTGAATTCATCATATAAGGTGTCGATTTCAGATTTCAGGGGGTCACAATCACCTCTGCACTGTGGCCGGTTGCAGAATCTGCAACGTAGTCGATAAGGAGGAGTCTTTCGCATTGTCATTGAATAGGCACTCAATTCTGGTGATTGAAAGGATTTGCTCACAAGAATGCGCTTAATGTCACAGCCTTGATGTTCTCAAGAGTAAGCGCGCAGTACGGTCATCACATCCCGGTTTCTAGGATTTTACCTCGTAAACTGAGGAAGGTGAGAAGGGAGGTTGTTGGTTGCCCATGAAACGACGCACCGACTTCAACGAGGGAGTAGTAGGCTAAAAGCTGATGAGGATATATTGTGAAGTACTTGTGAACAAAGCGTACTGTAGTCACGGAAAAATCGATAGGAGAGGAATGAAATGACCGCATATACTGGCGGCATATACAGGATACGGAGTCTTCATGGGTCTGTGAGAACCAGAATGAATGCTGCTGAACAAGCTCACATTTGGCGCTGCTGCGTTCGATTTGTGTAATTTCTGGAAAGGCAGTTAACTCTGAAGGTTGGCACAAATGAGGTATGACGAACCGGCAATGTCCCAGTACAGATACGAATGAGACTAAAATTGTCTAAGACTGGTAATGAGAGCAGAACGGTCAGTGAAATAACAGCACTTGCCGCAGCTGTGCAACCTCCTGCAATTGCCCAGCCAATACGGTGTGCATCCCAGTTGAGGCTACCTGAGCTCCAGAAAGAGGTCTGATCTACCTCGAGACTGTTGTCCGAGGCGCAAGTGGCTACCATGTTCCACCTCGCCCTTCGCTGTGTCAAGTGTTGGGAAGTTGTGTTGTGGCGGGCGTGCAAGCCTGCGGAAAGGGTCCGACGGGTGATCGCTTAGCCTCGTTAGAGGCAGTGCAGAGGAATTCGGACCGAGTGCCGGATATATGCTTCGACACCTTACATAAACGAGTTCCTCAGAATTACCAGAGGTCAACGCCGCGTGCAAGAACAAACTTCTCCTTCATGCAATCCAATGCTGAGCTTGAAGACCGGCGTTGGAATCGTGTCGGTCCAACTTTGTATTTTGCCGTCTAGCTCGATATTAATATCACCGTGTCGCAGATGAGCGATGTATGTCGGCCAGTTCTGCCAAGGATCCCGCATAAATCGCAACTGTTCCACCCAGACCATGGCTAGTTTTCACGGGTACTTCAAACAGGAATGTATGTCACGTCAACTGAACTGCATCTAAACTTGCCTTATCATCCTCTAGTCAACACGATTTACGAGGTAGTCTCCTTCCTTCACCACCAGACTTACGCTGTCTCTGAAACATGTGATAAAATCAGCTTGCAGACGGAACATTTGAAAGACGAGGCCTCAGTCTTTCGCTGTATCTAGAAATGGCCAAACGATTTAACTCTCGTTCGTCATATTTTCACACTCCGTCGACCAGATCTCAACAACTTATCAGATCTGACCATGCACCACACCATCGAGGAGCGTCACATATTCCCCATTTTAGCTAAACGAATGCCTGAGGTGGGTCAGGGTTCTATATCCGCCGCAACCTCATTGATGCAGGTGGGCACAGTTCTCAACAGAGACAGAAGCAGGACATATCGATTCCCATAAAGGCATCCATCATGGTTTGAGTTCACATTTATCATCATTTTCTCTCACCCTATATTCTTCATCAGGCCTGGAAGAGCTAGCGACACTCGTGTACAAATTCAAGAAAGAGCCATCGACTTATTGTAAGGTCATCTCGCTCGCAGATCGGCCATATTGAAATCCTGTTCAGCTCCGACGGAGATGCGAGCCTGTCTCGACAGCTTTCGCCAAGTGCTCTTCACCCATTTAGATCAGGAGGTTCAAGATCTACAAGGCTCCAACATGAAAAAATATTTTACGTTGGAAGAACTGGAAAGTATACCGATGTAGTGTTCCCGATAATATTGTGTCTACATACCCGAGCGACGCGCAACTAAATATCAACCGATCATTCTGAAGTGAACAATGCCCATCATTTATCCGCCGATTGGCTCACCACATTCATTCGTCACGGATTCGGGGTGACTGACAGAAAGAGATGTCGAGGAAGATTGGCTCAAGCCGCCGCAGACGATGATACGGACCTTAGTGGCTGATGAAGATATGGACGAGGGGTTGGAAATCGCGATGCTTATATAGTTGCTCGTTGCATTCATGGCCCGCCGCGGTCTATTTTATTCGTACCGATCTCGTTTCGACTGACGAGCCGACCGGATTAGAATAGGCACCTCAGTCATGTACTCGGCATAGGCGGAGTTCACCAATAGTAACAAAACAGTTCGTCACGCAGACCACCCTGTCCTCTTCCAAACCACAACATTGCACGTTGAAAGAAACACATAATATACAAATCCATCCGAGTAGTCTAGACATCGCAAGCTTTCCGTTAATCATCCATCTCAGCAGCCTTCAGACGCTTTTGTCGAACATCAATCTTCTCTGCATCCTTTTTGCCTTGCTGGTAAATCCGACGAGCCTCAGAGTCTTTAAACTCCAGACCCTTTCGCTTCCTTCCTTTGAAAAGTTTAACGCCCTGCTTTTTGAGATAATCGTCTCCGATGGCGATACTGGTTTCTCGGAAAGCAACCAGCTGCCCAACTGAGTTCCAAGGTGAGTCTTCCTCAATTTCTTGTTTGATCTTTCGCTCCGCCACGGGGAAAGCCATGGAACCATTGGCAGGTGGGGGACCGGTGGATTCCGTTCTCTTCAGAGTCGCGGTGTCAAGATCAAGTAGATTTTCGTCATCGTCCGAATCGTTGAAATGCGGAGCAACGTCACCAAATCCTTCGAATGCAGGTCCACCCTCCGTGTCATCGTCTGCTTGACACTTCGTGTCAGGTATCCATGCTGACTGGTCAAAGGCCCTTTGGCGACCGAGATCTTCTTCATCGTCAATTTCTTCCATTTTAACCCGCCGATCTGGTTCCAATTTGGCTGTGGGCAGTTCGGCTTCAACTTTGACTCTGGTTTCAGGACCTTTCAAACGGTCCTCCCGGGATTTATCTTCCACAGCTTCCTCATCCTGGCGGGCTTTTAGAAGTGCTTGTTCTTTTTTGATCGCTCTTTCCTTGTCTGTTTCCTTTTCTTTTTCGGCCATGTCATATAGACCTAGAAACCCAAAAGCGGTCAGCAACTTCAAATTAAACTCGGCAACAACAAACCATTCGCAACGCCCATACGATAACAACTAAGATCCGGTGGCGTATCAGACTCACATTAGCGCTTCTGGATTGAGCTCACTTTTTGGCGTGAAGGCCTTTACCATTTTCAGGCTTTAGACTCCAAACCAAGATCAAGTTGTATGTCTATGGAGCTGGTCAACACGACTCAATCTCGCAAAACTAAAAAAAAAGTACCATTTCAAAAGCATGCGCGGCTGCTACAGTTTGCTCCGCTAACCCTGTGTATGAGGACTTTGGGTTTAGAATTTATTATATATACTTGACGTGCATCCATTACCGTAAAAAGCCCAGTCAACTTTCTTGGTGCCTCCGTTGAACTTCGTACTGTAGGATTGGCAGTCGAAAAAAGTGTTCATAGCGCAAGCCAGCGTGCTTGTCCAAGTTTCGACGCTGACAGCGGTGGTTGGTGAAACAGTACTTTTAAGTGAGACGATTCTAAACGATAATCAGTAGACCACTCCGAATGGAAAGACGGGAAAAAACACGATGTTCCAGCGCGTTTGAGTTGTTCAGATTCTGACTCCCGTGACATGATATCGGCCTGAGTTACACTGCGAAAAATAAATTGAATTGTCTGTTGGTCGCCACAAGGAAGGATATAAAGATTACTTGTGTCGCTCTAGAAGCTTGGAGGCCATTCTAGTGTGTGGTATATTAACGCATAAAACTAAGGACTTGACTCTGATCTGATACCTGAGCGCAGCGCGAGCCTCATCTTCACCCGTTTGAGCGTGGCTTGCCAACGCGAGAGCTTTCTTTATCCTGCCGATAACCGCACTATCAATCTTCTCCACTATATCTCTCGAGGTGAGGCGATCAAACGAGAAGTCAACAGAAACGGACTAACATCGCTTCTCGGTATCCGATTTGTCGACAGGTTTGTCGGTCGCACGTATAGTGACCTCTGCCTTGGTAGATGGGCCCTTTATTGTTGATTTCCTCGCCTTCTTCTGCGTCGGGGGCTTCATATTATGACCCGACTCTCAGCGGGTACTTTCGTACCTTTGGGGGAGCCATATAATCGTCGCTTTCGCGATCAGACTCTGAGGAGTCAGAACTCTCGTAGGTACGCCGCTTGGCCATGAATCGGGTTCGACTGGGGTTCGACGCGTCGGGATCCTCTGGTATACGTAATTCTGAACGACGAGCTTCAAAAAACTCGTGCCAGGTGCCTACGTCGCGTAGTCGTAGATTGGAGGAACTTGAAATATGGGTGGGCGTGGGAGTTTTGGTTGATGGCATCAAATACTACTATACAGGCGTAAGCAGATAGACTCCGGGAGCCGAAGTCATCAACAAGTCAAGTCATCAAACGACCCTCTCCGCCGTACTCAGTGAAAGTGGAATATCCAGGGATGTCATCTGGTGCCCCAGTGGCTCCTCCTGACCAACGTTGCTAGCGACATTCTGCAAATCATTGGCCACACCCCCAAATGCTGAAAAGGATGCTTTGACACCGTTCCACCTGATGGCCGATTTCACCCTAACCAAGTAAGAATCCACCGTCATCATCGAGTCTTCAAGATACTGCCACAATAGGCACCATAGGACCAGCATAGAGACCAGGGTCCAGAAAATCCCAACGGCCAATCATGTTGTAAATGTTGTCGACCAAAAACAAAAAATGCGGATAGGAAGAAGGTCATTCTGCACAAATCTTCAGTCCTCTGCTTTTTATACTGCTCACCGACTCAAAATAATAAAACTATGGGGATGATGGCGGACAGGCGGAGTCCGGCGGACAAGTCATTACAAATCCCTGTAGCCTTTCACTACAAGCATCCTCTGGAGCATTTCTGTGCTAGCCAATTCCTCTAGCCTTTTCGTCTGGTATCCATATAGAGTGAATCTCTTCAGCCATCTCCTCCAGCCGTTGCTTCAAACCTTATCCTATACAAATTCCCCTTAGCCCTTTCCTCTCGGCCTTTCTTGTAATCAAACACTCTATGTATTTACATCAATAAACCCCTCTAGCACTTCGCCATACAGAATCGTCAAACAACATCTCTGAACCGAATCTATGCAATGAAATTTCACGGCAGCCATATTTGTACCAAGTCTCTTTCCATCAGCGCTTCTTGCACACATTCACACAACATGTCTTCTTCTCTCATGCCCTCCTCGCTTGCTGTACAGGTGTTGGAACGGCTTCTCAGCCATCCCTCCCTTCGGGACAACTTGCAGTTTTTTCACATACAACACTTTCTTGAGTTGGTCTGCCGACTATGGCAAGAGATTGTGCCTCCTGAGAAGGCACGGCCGCTCGAGCTTCCTCAGGACATTGAGCGTTTTCTGGCTGCGGTCTTGGATCTTCAGGGCAATATTATACAGCTTACATGGCACGCTTTCAGCGACTTGGCTGAATCAATGTACCTAGGCCCAAAACCGACCTCTATTGATGATAACTTCAAAGAGCATGGTCATGATTATTCCATGGGTAATAAACTTGACTATACTTGAGCCTGTGTTAATATATCACTCCAGGTGCTGAAACCATTCTCCCTCCAGTATCCTTCTGCATTCGATCGTCTTGCAAGTCAGTCATTGCTGGTGCTCCTTGAACCCTCACGGATGCACTGTTGAGGCCAGGCTATATACCCTACGACGTGGTATTCTACCTGTGTTCTCCAAGTCCACCTACTGTCGTGGTTAGTATCATCTGTTCCACACTCTGCAATACTGACATTCCTCCAGACTGCAATACCCGATATTATCACAATTACTATGTTAACGAAGCCCACAACTCCACTGCACGCCAGGAGTATTATTCCTCCGAAATCCCAGACCTTCATGTTTTTGAGAGTTGTTTCATTGACCGAGCACTCTGTCTCTACATCGAAAATCAACTTTGTCTCTCGGAGTAAGAAGTCTCTATTTCCTTATTGAATGTTGCTCACCACAGGTTTTTTGAAAGCGTCACTTGTTTGAGAATTGCCCAAGTCTATAATAGCTCCTTAGCTCATACATCTGATCAGACCTCATCGTCACAGCTCAAAGATGAGCTTGCTGGAGATCTTGTTCTTGAGGCCTTCCTTCTTCATGCAATTCTTCGCGACAAGATGAAACATAAAGAAAATCTTGTCCTACCTCACAACGGTCATCAGAACCATCGCCTCGACGAGGCACTGGCAGAGCGCAATTACCGCATGGTTGGTACTGGGCAAGAACAGTGGGCACATACATGCAGCCGCTGTACCAAATTTTATAAAGGTGATGATGGAAATTGGTGTACGTTTTCTACATATCCTCCTTTTGACCTTAAGCTTACTGTTTCACAGACCGAATGTCTGCCGGTGTCCATGATGGAGTCACTGTACACCATTTAGCATGCAGCATCCATGATTGCACCGAAGCACTCGAGTCACAACGGGATCTGTTTTGCCAGTCTCACTCGCATTTAAACAAAGTATGTTGCATTTGTGGCTGCAACATATCCGCAGAGCCTGGCTTTCGGACATGTCCAGAACCTACCCACCGAGCCTTTCAACTAGATGCTGAAGAGAGGAACACTGCTATGTTCCAGCTTCATTCCCGACTTCAAAAATCGGGAGTTTCTCAGGTTCCTATGTCGGAAAAACACTATTTGGGTTATAATGGCTCGAGCCGCAATACGGGCTGACAGTGGATTACGATGGAATATGAGCCAGTGGGTGGAGGGCTTGTAAGCTATCTTAAGCCATCGTAAGAGGGGATGCGGGGCATATCAACTTATGAGGAATTTTGATTGCTCACAACCCTGGATACCAGATCCAGTAGTGTTTCCGTCAAGATTATTCATAATCAGCATAATTGAAGATGTCCTCAGGTCCCTGAGGCAGGAGACCGACGTGCCAGATGCATCAAGATTGAAATTTGAGCCGGCAGTCAATCACAGTGTGCGCGGTCTACCAATCTTGTCCAACATTTTTTCACCAAGTACACCGCCAAAGTGCCCACACACTGTCCCCAGCTGAAGTCACGAGCTGGTGGCCAGTTTTCATGAGTATTGATTCCAGCTTTCCAACAGCTGGCTGCCAGCTGAACACCCGGTTTGACGGGACATTTTTCAACCTGTTGTAGAAGCTAGCACAGATAGGATCAATACTATTGAGGGTCAGGATATGATTTTTCTTTGATTTTTCTTCGCCTTGTGCACCCGAGAAAATCTGCGACAGGTTCAATGTCAGGTCTTCTAATAACAGAGAATGTTGCAGATCAATTCCGAGGCAATTGTGTCATAGGTTCCAGAAAAGAAAAGAGAATCATGAGACTGAACCTGCCTGAATGTCTTGATGAACTGCGTCTTATCCTGCCTTGGGAGATACGAAAAATGTCGAATGATCAGCTTTGGGTCCGTGCGCAACATTTGTTCGTGCTTGGTGCAGCACGTGTATGTTGATCAGCTTTCTGAATTGTTTCTTTCTTCCACTTCCTTCCCAGTCCTTACCCCGGCCTTGTCTTTCTGTGCTGGCACCGCCGTGTTGTCCTACGAGTTCTTCGGTCAACAACCAACCTACCGCTGGTTGAGCCAAGACTCTCGAGGATCCCCCCACCATTCACGACAAGTTGCCATCACGATATTGGCACAACGTCGTCAATGCTTGGGTACCTTCGAGTCAAACGAGCTCTCTGCATTTCAGAGTCATATCAATGTGCTTCAAGGCATAGCCACGCCGCCCCGGACGCCCGCTATCTCTTGGAATACCATCCAAAAACACCCGATAACTTACATCGGTACAAACATCTCAGACTTGGCCTTTGAAAAGCTATGGTATGCTCCTTACTCTCGTCTCTGTTTTCGTTTCCCCAACAACCACCTCAACCTTTCTTTCTTATCCCGCACAAAACACTATTCATTTCGCTCTTTTTCTCAATACTCCCCAATGTTTTTCAAATCTTCAAACGCAACACGCTAGGCGTATGAAGTCGCAAAAACCTGAGTACCAGCAAAGCCTTCAACTCGATTCAAGCACTGTTCAATCACACTTCAACTACACGGAAATATTGGGTGGAAGCGTTACAAGGCCTCCTTGGTTTTTCTTCCTTTGTCAACAAGCTACTCGCTTCCATCAAAACTTTTATCTTCTGCTCACCATTTCGCTTTCATTCCCTCTAGCTTCCGCTGGTCCTTATTTAGCAAGAACATTCCAATCCTCGAACAAGCCGCTTCGATCCACGCGTCAAAGGGCACCTGAATGTCTTGGTATTATCAATGCATCATACAATTCATCTGCGAAGATTTCGCGCGCCGGCATCCTTAATTGTGTTTCGGACTCTGCACCCTCACCTTCTCGATCCGCGGTGATTCAGAGAATAATATCAACTAGTCAGCAAAGAAACCTGGCAAGACTCCTCTCGTTCTTAATGCTTTATTCCAGCTTCTTTTTGGTCCACCACCTATCCTTACTGTGCATGACACTCTCCCTTCAGCCCACCCCGTAATATATTCGCGTGTACGTTGACAGTGTCGAATGATCTGTTTTGAAAAAAATTGTGATCCAGTAGATTTCGCGAAAACGGTGTATGTATTACACGGCTGACGACGATGTGCACCAGTTTCCTTCTCCAGCTGGTTACCAGCTGTCGAGCTGGCTCCACCCTGGACCCATTGCGGAATGGACTGGGATCCAGTTTGCAGGAGGCTGGCTACCAGCTTGTCCTCACATGTGGTGAACTTCTGCTGTCCACCTGGTGGCCATGTGTCTGACCGTTGGCGGTGTAATTTGCTTTGATCTATCGCCAGACAGCCACCCTCGTCGCCCTTGACATTGGCAGGCCCCGAGTAGTCTGTGGTAGTGTGGACGTCACCACCCGTGGTTGTAACATTTAGTCTAAGGTGTTGAAGCTAGCCATGAAACCTCCTTTCTAATGCCACGACTCTAGCCATCCATGGCTAGATCCAGGGGATTTATGCTAAATCCACACCTTTTTGGCAGCAAGTCAGTCTATATACGGATATCCCTCCGGAATACCTGCCGGAGCGTCCAGTATCAGCTCCCGACCAGTCCCTAGGCCATTTTTTATGTCCCAATCCGGAATTCTCTCCAGATCAATATTATTTGCAGGCAAAACACAAGTAAACTCCCTGCTGAATGCGGAACACAATCAAATTCTGCCAGTATCGTAACAACTACAAGCCAATGGGCGCTTCAGGCACCTCGAAGAACTGCGCTAAATCGGCACCCTCCATGAGCTTGTCCATGTCTACCAGCACCTTTGCGTCCCACTGCGACTTGAAGTGCGCTTTGAGCCGACGATGCAGCGCTGCCTGTTTCAAAGCGTAAGCCTGTAATCCCACCCGCACCTCACGAGACGCCTGGGAGCGGGGATTAACCCGCTCCTCCCACCATGTTGCCTGCCAGTCGAGATAGCGCAGCGTTCTGCGCATCTCCTCCTGCAGTAGCTGCACCTCCTCCTCCCAACGCCGCTTCCGGGCTTTTGCCCGACACCACTCCACACGAATCGCTGTCAAAAAAAAAACTTCTCATCAGCCTCTGGCCGGAATCAAGCCGCAAACTCCAACTCACAGTCATGTAAGTCCTTCTCGTCGTCCCCCGAACCCGCCCTGCTCGTCCAGATCCAAGACATCACACCTTTCGACTGTCCCGGTGCATTCCGCGGCGCCCGCGCCCCGCGTCCAGCGCTGATCATGGCTAGCTTCTTCTTCGCGGCCGCATCCGACTCCCCGTTGTCCCCATCCAGCCTGATGTGGCCGTCGAGCAGCTCCTTGAAATGAGGCGCATGTGCGGTCCCTTTCAGGCGAACCACTGCTGTTCGCGCCTTGCGGTATTTCTGGGCACTCAACGCCACACGCTCTCCCACCTGCTCGATTAAAGTGTGCGCCTTGCTGGTCGAATTCTGGCCGGTTAAGTGCTCGTTCCGAAACGTCACGAGGTGGCGTTTAGCGTGCAAGCGCCCACGGATAGCAGCCAAGGCAGCCGCGCACTGTGCCATGCGCATGCGCACCTCCATGTCCATCAAGCCCTTCACACACCCTGCGTCTCGAAGGTCGGCGTCGAGCTCGTGGGGCATGTGGAGCTTGATATGCTCCGCCCTCGGCGCGACAGCATCAGCGTCCCGGGCCGCCTCGTCCCTCGCAATAGCTGCGGCAGCACCGGGCATGTAAATCTTTTGCAAATCGCGAAAGGTGGCAAGTTTTCTTAGCAGCGAGAGACGCACCTCCTGGATCTTCGACTCCCGGTCAGGTGCGACGAGCGCAACGCCTGCGACTTCTTGGATTATACGCCGCCTGTAGCTAGTCAGTGTATGTAATTGATCAATTGCGCCCACACGCACTGCGAGCCCTCAATTTGCAAACCCGCCGTCAGAAACGCCGTCGCGCTGGTGCCATGCAGCGGTGTCTGTCCCGCCCTAGCGTCTTTCTCCTCCTCCTTCTTCAATGCCAATCGCACCTCCGTCTCTGTCGGACCATCTGTCGGCAGGGTTAATATCAGAAGTGCAGCTGTCTGTTTTAACTCGCTCACCGTCTTTCTCCAACATGTAAGGATTCGGCTCCGCCGGATCCTTGACCCAGGCGTCGATCTGATGCTGCCAGAACATCTGTAGTGGCTGTTCCACCGTGTCACTGACGTCTGTAAACGCCTTAACCTGACGATCGCGTTCCGCCCGAGCGACGACTAGTTTACGGCGCAGTGCATCACCTACATGACAATTTAGCGAGTTTCAGAAGTGCATCGCGTACACGTACCGAGACCGAGGTTCTTCAAAAAATTGTGTGAGTCAATCTTGTCTTCGAGCGTGTCGACCCGATTCCCCTTCCCCATATCCTTGGTGTGATATGCCGCCGGGTTCAGCACCGCCCATGTTCTCTCTATCCCCTCACCATCGCTCTTCCCAACGCCATCTTTGAAACTCAAGCTATTCTCGTTCTGACAATCCTCCTCGTGCGAGGCCGCGTGCCAGACAGGCAACGCACACTGGACCTTCAGTTTCTTGAGTTTCAGTCGCATACGCTTCGGCATCTTCTTGTTCCTCTCCTTGAGCCGGATTTTCCACTGACATGATATGTCATACGAAATCGTAAGCCACATCAAGGCAAAGCCGGCCAGGGCGCCCAAAAGTATGAAATCCATATTAGCAAATCTAAACTTGTGTCAGCGATCGCTGCTTGCTTGGCAAAATATACATACCTTTCCCCTTTTTGCAGATCACCTATTCCGTGAGGGAGCACACATTCATGGCGCGCGCACACACACCCACCCACCCCCGATGTACGCAAGCCCGTGGTATTGCGGCTGTCCTTCTGAAGCAGCGCTGCAAATGCGATGCAAGTACTGATCTGCAGATGAACATCAGTCGGCAGCAAGTCAACAGATGAGCATACATACATCCCTCTCCGGAATATACGTTCGGAGATGCTCGCGGTATTCATCGGGTTCCACAAAATAGCCGTACCCTGGGCCGAGTGGCGGATCAGGGTGTTCGTTTGGACGCATCCGATTTTTCAATTTAAAATTGGCGTCGAGAGCAACCAGCATCATGTATAGGAACCTACCATCAATCAGCTTCTCGTACTGCGGTGAATGTCTGTACAACTCACTGGAATTTCGGGTCGACTTCTCTCCAGTCTGGTGGCAAATTCCTCTTGTCATGCGGGCACGCCCAGCACATCACCGCCATAGCTCTTTGAGCCGTTCCCGCTATGCCAAGTACATCGTGCATGCGCCCAGCCCTCTTGGCGCGTTTGAGAAATGCCCACTGACGGGACATTCTCATAAATTCCTTGAATCGATGCTATAAATCCCTTTAGTAGAAATAAAGATTGAAACAACTACTAAGAACTCACCGGCAGCCAGTCCATCCCCGTCGAGGATGTCGCATTTGTCTGCCGCTCGATCGCCGTGATGAAATCGCTTGCATTCATGTTCCCGACTACATTCTGTAGCCGAAAGGTTTCCAGCGTCGTAAAAGTCGCACAAGTCGCTGGGTTCGTGATCGTAGCGGGATACCAGCTGTTGCGAAGTAGTTGTTGAAGATTATTTTGATGGTCCGATTTGCGGCATTTGCAGTAGCGGTACTTGACACGATGGACGACTGGAAGGTCGATCACCGTCATCGTAAGTAGCCGACGGTCCGGAAAAAGACAGCGGTTGCCGCCATGACCGAGTTGATAGACGAAGTCGAGTTTTTCAAGCGTTGTATCGACCCAGTAATCACCATTCCATTCCTACATCGAACATGGTACCTCAGAAACGTTTGTTTCAATTTGTGGGTCACTCACCTGGATTGCATGAAGTGGAGTCCTCGCGTGGTGATCCACGCAGCACGCTTTGCATTGAAAAAAATCACCGCACTGGCGGCACTTGAAGAGACGTATAGCGTCACGCCCGACTGTCCCAGGTACGTGTACCGCTGCACACATATCGCATGCCAGTTCGGGAAGCTGCTCGTGATCTCCCAGACCATCGTGTCGCACTAGCTCGTCCCCGAAAAAGTCGGCCAAGGGCCTCCAGAGGCGCATCGGGTCAGTCTAAATTCCGTCAGTACCTCTTGTTTTTCCCATTGCGCCACCACTCACAGAACTGTCATACGTTTTCCGCTTCCCCAGGACAGTGCTGTCGCTGCCGGGATCGGTAGGCTCGTCTTCTCCGGCCACCAAACTTGTGTCGGGCTCGTTTGTTGCCCATCGGTCCGTGTCTACGGGCTCCCACAGTGCCAAGGCGTCCGTCAGCTCCTTCGGGTCAAGGCGACGTTTCTTGTGCGCGATATTTAAAAATTCTTCGTGCCGATGGTCTAGCATTGGCGAGAAATATACTGCCTGGTCGGCGCTGACCGTTTCGTCATCTTCGAAGTCAAGCCCAGTATAAACAAAGGCCGCCTTTTGGTGTGCGGCGAACGTTTTGCCCCGACCGCCTGTATTCGTGCGTCTCATCTGCAGGCGACGGAGGACGGGAAACACAGAACAGGTCAAAACACTAGCCAATAAATTAGTTACATTGTGCACAAAAACACGAGCCTAGACGACGTCGCTGTTGAGACTCCCCAGCTTTTGCTACTTACCGTCCCTGTTTTGCCCCAGCCCAGTTTTCCACCGCGACCGACCCCCCTTTGGAATGATTTAAGGTGTTATTGTGCACATTGGAGGAAATAAATACCTGATGCCCGCACGCGCGAGCGACGCACGGGCGCGACGCGTAGATTAAGAGATGAGTGCCAAGAGCAAAGAGTTGATAGGCACAGCCCTCGGGTGATCGGGCCGTTTTCATTCTCCGTGGGATAGTTATAGTTCTTGATAGTTATGAGTTCTGGCCCACCGTCCATGTACACCTCACCTCTTCTTTTAGTACTCCTACTCACTCAGAGGTGCAACCAACGAATACATGCTCTTTCATTCCCTGAAACGCACATTTCCAATCTCTTTGATTGGCGGCTAATCGACCTTTCCGGGCTCAATCACTGCCGGCTGGCTCTAACTCCGTTGAACGTACTTTATCTGGTAGAATCACGCTGCTTCTAGAGCCGACGACCGATAATTTTCGGCGATCTTTCTTAACACATGGTATCCTACCAACTACAATTTGCAATGGTACAGCCTTGTTGGATGATTTAAGTACTCGTAAACTAGGACAAGAAGTCCAAAACTCACGGTTCGTCTGGCCTGGAAAATAGTTCACGAGTCTCGCGATAGCACATATTAAATATCTAACTCACCGACAATTGAAATGCAGGACGCGAAGATAATCAGCGTCTGTGCCGTCGCATGCAGCCCAAGCCCTCGCCATCGGTTCGCCGTCGTAGCCCGCGATACGACAATTGGGCGTCCAGGGGCAGTCAGGGCTGGTCCACTGGCAGGCAATGTCGTAGCTCATGATGGCGGCTGCGGAGGCGCGCGAGTGCTTGAGTGGCCACAAAGCATCAATGCAGATGTAGTAATCATATTGCACGAAACGCTCCCCAGCGCTGAGCTCATCAGTACTGTAAGTAGAATCAGGGAAGACACGCACCTGGTCAGAGCCCAGCTTTCGTTCCAGACAGCGGGCCGGTTTGTACGCTTCACGTTCTGCAGGTGCCTGAAGACCTGGGATAATTTCTGAAAAGCCTTCAGACGTTCCTGACAACAATCCATGAGCTCCACTGAAACCGCGGAGGCCAGATGCAACCTTACCTCCTGAAAATCGACATTCAGGTAGTACGTCGGCATCTTGAAAAATTTTGCGCCCTCCGGAGCCACGTACAAAACTACATCGCGGCCTTTCGCAGCCATTAATCGACCATTAAGGGGAAAGAAAGGAAAGAGGCACTCACATTCATTCGAGTTCATCGTTATTTTTGGGAGATGTTTTCCGCGATAGTAAGGTGTACGTCGCCTCTGTCAATATGGAGTCCCTGATGAGCAGGCCCCATTAGGCCGTTCTTCCGGGAATATTGCTGGCCCACCTGATTTGTTCGTTGGAGGATCATTCAGCCATGCGGAACAGATGTCTTGGATGATGCAGTCGTAGCCATCCAGACGGCTGGCGTCATTTCATAAGCCTAAAAGACGCGTCGTGAGTGTCCATCCTGCCCACAGAAAAAAAATGCCCGATACCATGCCCCAGCCCCTATCGCAGCGCCGCGGTCGCTCTGCCGTCGTATTTTCCTTCGTCGATCAGGCGCATGGCACCCCCATCCAAGCACCACGGCCCACAGAATTTCACAAGGCCATGCTCGACGAGCTCCACCGCGTCGTTCATAGAGAGGACCATGACCTGGTCTATCGCGGCGAGGTAACTTTGTTTTTTGTGCGCACCACAGCCTCCTTCTGAAAAAGCCAAAAATGTTAGCAAACTCCCGCAGAATCCTGTGCCCACTACGCGGCACTCATAGCAGCCCGAGGCATGGCTGCCTCGCTCGACAACCTCGACGCCGGAGACGAACAGGACTCGACCCGCGCGGCGACATCTTCCCCCGTCGAGGATCGAGACGGCCCCGATCGCGAGCGCACGCCCACGCCAGAGCTTGTGCCCACGGAGCCTGCATCGTCTCCAGCTCCCTTCTCAGCCACCTGGGACGCCTTTGCGCGCGAGATAAGCCCGCCGACGGAGTCCGACAGCGACCACGACCTGCCTCCCACCTATCCCAGTGGACGTGCACGCTCACCCACCGCAACCGAGCTCAACAGCGCTCCGCCTCGCAAAATCATCACGTGCGCCATGCGTAACAGGAAGCGTACTCTTGTGGAGCGTGCCGTCGAAGGCAACAACGCTGCTGCTTCGAACAGCAAGAACTCCGGGACCGGCGGAAAGCGAGAGCGTCGGCATCGTCCTTTCATCTTGGGATTCGCGCGCCGCCGCTCCCAACGCCTGCGTACGGGTGTGATTGGCGACCAGTCGGCCACGGGGATGACACTGGAGCAGGTTGCCGACATGTCGGTTCTATCTGTAGCTCCCATGCCGAAGTAAGTCTTTGATCCCAATAAATCGTTTGAAATCTGCTGACCAGATTTATCCTCAGTGAAGTCCGCCCGATTGTGGACTTGAATCACGTCGTTGTCGGGGTGCACTCGGCCGGGCCGCGCGACGACATGCCATGGTGGGAACACGTCATTCACCACGCCACCGCGGCGATGCGCCGTCTGCATCGCAATGGCGATTTCAGCCAGCATGAAGACGAGGCGTTTGTCCGGGTCGGCATGGACTTTGGTGTCAAAGGACCCGTAAGTATTCCACCTCCAATTCCACATTAATTTAACCACTTACTTTTTCATATTGTAGTTCCCTCACGCTGTGGACAATCTGCTGGTCAACGCTCGCGAAGCGGCAAGCCTCGTCCAAAGCGACGTGTTCAAAGGCATCGCCGCCTACCAAAATCGTACGTAGTGAAGATGTCGAGTCGAGTGATACAACCTTTTTGACATGTTGGGATTAGATCTCTTCCGTCGCTTCTTCGTTCGGATGGAAGCTCACCAGCGGGCGCAAATTGAGGGCCTCGGACAGCGTCAAAAGGTATACCCGGCATTCGCCCACTCGCCCTTCACCACCGCAGAGTTCAGCTTCGGGAACACTCCGAGTGTCATGCGTCGGAACACTTACGACAAGTTCGGGTCCGTGCGGTCCCTCACCACCCTGGGCACCTACGGCGGCGTCCACAGCGCGTGGTTCTTGTACTGGCCGGAGGAGGAGGGCGACCGAGTTGCCATTCACTGCCCTCCTGGAACCACCCTCATCATCCCTGCGTCGATCGTGCGCTACGGTTTCACGCGCATTCAGCCCGGCGAGACTCGGTATGTTTTCCAGCAGTCGTTTAACGCTGCTGTTGGGCGCTGGGTTGACCACGGCTTCATGTCGGATGTCGATTTTGCCGTGGCGTGTACAGACGAGGAGCGGATCGCCCATGAAGAATGGCGCTCCCAGCGTTGGCAATCCGGCATGGAGTATTTCTCGCGCCTTGATGAGGTGTTCGTCCAGAAGTAGTTAGTCGTACACGCAATTCAATTCTGTCATGCCGGCAATGTCCCGGCCCGGTCACCCGTTGTCGCGTAAGATCAGTGATTTTGAAAATCTCCCGATTTCGACTTTGCATTATCTTTGTCCTCAACTACCATGCCCAAAATCAGTACCCACAAGCGGCTCCCTCCTCGGCGCAGGGCGCAACAACGTAGGGTTTTTTATTCTTCAACACGCGGTGGACTGGACTGACTCTCCCTCTTCAGCTTCTTATGGTGTCGAACGTCGCCGGACACTGCGCTGGTGGGCCAAGCTGGGGATCACTGCTGGTATGTCGCCTGTTTCATCTTTTACATTTCTCTCTCTGATTAAAGCAGACGACGCGCAACAGGACAACGACGTGTGGAATGCGCACCACGCTTCCGCTTCGGCATCCAACAGTTCGGATTCGACACACGCGTCGTCTTGGTCGGCCGTCACTGAGAACAATGGTTGGGGTCCCGGCGGTTGGGGGGAGGACGATGTGGATGCCGACCCTTGGTCGGGCGGCGGCTGGGGTTCCGTTGCAACCGAGGTTCCGACGGACTGGTCTCAGGGCGGCGCTTGGGGTCCCGGAGGCTGGAGCGATGTCCATGTTGTTGCCTCCGATGTAGTCGATAGCACGTGAATTCCAATCCGCTTGCTTGGCGCACATGGAAATCCCTCAGATGATTCACGCTTAAGGTCGGGAATTGACTGCTTGCGAGGTTGCTGTTCCGCCCTTCCGCTCAGATGATGTCGGCAATTGATTACTTGCAAGTTGGCTGTTCCGCTCTTCCGCTCTCGACTTGAATCCAGACCTTTGAAAGTAGATGCGGTGAACAAAAAATGGCAATTTTCATTGTATCTTTTTTATGACAAATGATCATCTACTCGCGCACCGCAATGAAGACGTCGTGCCACAGAGGGAAGTGCCGTGCGAAAGCCGGAAGCGGAGTGGGTGCGGGTAGGCTCCATGCGACCCGCCTCCTGTAGCTGTGTGATGGACAATTTGAGATATGGGTACCAAAAGAGATTGATAAAAAAATGAGACTCACTCGAGGAAAAGCACCAGTTTGAGAACATGTAAGAAGGTATGCACCCAACTGGACTGGAGCCACCCGTACCCCATATGCAACTCCAGATCGTCGTCCAAGTACATTGCCAGCATTTCATTGAATTCTTCGGGTGTAACGTACCCGATAACATGCGTGCGTCGAATGCACTCGCGGCTGGTAGATGAAATATGAAAAAGCGGAGGCGAAAGAACCTCGATGGCTTACCGACGGTGCTCCTCCTCAGCCATGCGACGGATGAGCTGGACCTGGCGAGAGACAGTCACATCAGCCTCGTCTTCTAAGTCGCTGTCGTCCCTATCGGTGCCGTGAGAAGAGCTGCTGTTATAACCCTCGTCGTCCTGAGCTGGAGGAGAACTAGGCACAAGAACTCAAGTTGGGGGATGATCAAAAGCAGACAGCATGCAACACACCTAGATTCCACAAACTGGTGATATACCCTAGCCGCAACCTTGCAAATTTGAAACCTGCGAAGTCGGTCTCGCAGCTCCCATTCCGCCTGGTCTGCGGCATGTTGTTGCCAAATGGCCGTCCAGTCCTGGCGCTGGCCGGGACCCATTTCATGTCGGCGCGACAAGGGCAAGGCTCTGGGATAGGTGTGAGTGGGGGTAGAAGGAAAGGTGGGTGCACATACCCACTGGAATCTGACATGCTAGTTAGTAAAGAAGAGAAAGGGAGTTGAGTCACGCCAAAATCATGCCAAAATAATCATTGAATAAAAATTTAAAAAAAGGAACTACAGATGTACGCAACCTAAAATCACTGCGCACGCTCAGCCTGCTGCTGTTCCTTGGCCAGGCGACGAGCCTCACGAGCGCGTTTCGCAATCTTCCACTTGTTCCTGGCGCAAATTATAATTCAGTGCAGAGGTATGCGCCAAAGAATTGTGGGCACTCACTGCTCTCGATACTTGCGCGCAGATGCACGCCGGGCCTCCAGCCTCGTGGCGAGTTGTTCAGGTGGCAGGGTGGCGTCCTGGGCACGCAAGGCTGCCATGCGCAGGCGTGTCTTGCGGTTTCGTTCCTCTCTGTTCCTGGCATTCCAGGTGAGCCACGATTCGCACAAGTGATCTCTTCAACGTACTTGCGGTGGTATCTGGCCGAGTATATGGCTTCGATCAGCCGCCTGTCCTGTGCTTCCAACTCTTCCTGGGGGTTGCGGGGCGGGGGGGTAGCGAGCCATGTGTGTGGGAGCCCGGAGATGAGAGAGTTAGGTGTGACAAATGCGATGCCTGTCATGGCCAAATCCGTGAAATATTCCCTCTCTCCAACCATTTTGGCTTATACATGTTCACCCGGTCTCCTGCCGCCTCAACAACCGGGGCGCAGACTTGGCACTTTATTTTGGATTTTTAGGGAGTGTCTTCAGTCATTTCGGGACGATTTGACATTTGCGACATGAGATGTCCAAGAAACCAACCAAATACCCACAGTAGGATTGTGAAGATGATGGTTCGTTTCACCATTTTCCCGCTAGAAATAATTGTTTCACACAATTGTGGGTGAGACACCCTTCTATTATATGCACATTTTTCCAGGGATTTTGGATAGATTCTTTGGGGGAAAAACTCAGATTATTGCCGACTTTTCCGACTTCAACTTCACATCTGGCTCTGGACTTTGTACAACATCTGTGTTGATTGAATGACCAAAAATACTACGAAAGGGCGCCGGTAGGATCCTTTCGACTCAACGCAAAGTTACAGGCCGAAATACTCACAGGTGGAAAAGATATAGACGAACCGCCGTTGGGCAAATTGCCATGGTGAGTGCACCAGACAGGACCGTTTTGACAACACAATCAGACGCTGCTTTCATTCAAAGGGGACAGATATGTCAAGTCAAGCGGGTCATACCTTGTTCTAAAATTTCTGGCGGAAAGAACCACAATTGGAGGAGATTTCGTTAAAATGATGATTGAAGGAATTCATGATGAGTGCACCAGATCTATGTGGCGAGTGCACCAGATCCAGCTTGACTGTGCACCACCACACATGGGCAAAATTTTACACTCAGGCGAATATTGGCAGATGCTGCGCCGGCGTCGCCAGGAACGCCTGGCACGAGAAGCCCGAGGAGAGGGTGGCCAATCCTCGAGACGTTCGGAGGGCGACGGCGCCGCCGTATACACGTTCACGCCGGGCAGGACAATGCCTATCGTCGGTGTGCAGGTAGCATTTGGCAGTGTCAGCTCTGGCCAACCTGCAGCGAGCACATCTGCCAGTCGCGCCGCGGTGCCCCGTCCCCGCAAGCAAGCCCGCCCCGTCGTGACGACAAACTCCATTCTGGCGTCGCGTGCTAGGGACGACGAAATCCTCCTCGCTCGCCTTCAGGGTCCTCGAGACCAGGGATTGAAGCGCAAACGGCGAACCTCATCCCCTCAGAAGTCTGGCCAACGGTACGCCTCAATCTCACTCGTCAGGCGTGGTTGGCCTCTGCCCTGCAAAGGTATATCAACGGAGAAGAGAATTGATGGGTGTGAACCGACCAGATAAGGTATACACCGGGCACACGGCCCAGGAAAACGACATACGCCCCCTTCTTGGTGCGCTTTTTGTTGGGCCCACTCTGAACCCGCTGAACATGGGCTCCTGCCACACCTTGAGTGGCAGTACCGGCAGTAGACCTGTGGTTCAGTTGAAACAGAAGTTAAAAGTATACGAAGGAGGTGCTCACCAGCTGGTTGTGTAACCACGTTTTGTCGGGGACTCGTAGTAGTAAACAGTGCGTCCCGAAGTGGGCTCGGGTGGTGGAACTGGTGCTGGGGATCGAAGGGAAGCAGACGGCGGGCTGTTGTGATCGGAGAGGGAGAGATTGGCTAGTAGTTCGTCAAAAGTGAGTCCTTCTCCGGGAGACATGAAGAGGTAGGGGAGGAAGAAAAGTGTAGCTTAGAGCAAGCAGATTAAACTTGGGGTAAGCTATGGAAACGATCAATCAGAACGACTCATCAGCAGACAGCCAAGCCTGCGGAAGTGCATGTGCTGAGGAAGGATTGCGCGAAGATCAGATAATGAGCATCGCGATAAACTCGTCGCGTCCCACCTCGTCATGGTTGATGCACCCAAAGAACGCGCGGAAATAGCTCACAGAGAGCGTGCGGAATTCGGTGAGTTGGGTCGGGTCAGCCATGCCGCAGCTTTCTGAGTTTCTTATCGGCTGGATCATTTTCCTGTAGCGCATTCGGGGATGGTTCAAACAACGCCGGGTTTAACATTGATCAATTGAAGCTGGATAAAATTTAGGGCGCCACGGACTCTATTCGAAAAGCAATCTGTGGAAGTGCAAATGAATGGATGCAAGATGATACATAAATATGACTGCAAGCTGGAAACATACCGAGTGCATCTAGCGACGTGAACACGGCAAAGTCGCCGTGAAAAGAGGAGACATGTGCACTGGATCAAAGACGATCGGGTGCCAAGCGAAAGCCCAACGACGCTCTTTGATCTATAATATCCAGTTGTGCCAGACCAGACCTAGTGAAAGCATAGGTGAGTTCCGTGTAGGTAAACCGACAGCGAGACTGACCACATACGACAACAGAGTATTTTGGCCCCGACATGGTCAAGGAACGCAAGAAACGCGCGCGAATTCCGAGAGCGGAGCGGCGCAATCTGAGGCTTTGGGCCGAAGGTGCCCGAGAGACAGTCCTGGCACCGCACTTAGAGGGTTTCGCCCGGGCTCACGACAAAGGCTGGCTCTTCGAGAGGGAGTACTTGCAGAATGTTTGTAATGAATTCCACGGGCGGATCGATTGGCACACAGAAGACCACGAGGAGCCAGACGTGAGGGCAGAGGATGAGTGGGTTGAGGAGCCTGAGTTGGACGAGGAGGAGGAGACAAAGAAGAGAACGCGCATGGACGTCGTGAATTCTGTAAGTCGTCAGGTGACTGTGTCGGCATCCCGCTCCTTCCTGTTTCGGTCGCCACTCACCACTTTCTCGCAGCGCATTCGGAGATGGTTCATGTACCGCATCCGGCGCAAGCGCAGGCAGAGCTCTGGCCTTGACCCACGAAAGGATCCCTTTGCGGTTCTTCTTGCTAAGCTTTCTGGGATCCACGCGCCCCCAAAAGCTCGCCAGGCGTACCAGCAATTCTGGCACGAATCTGGCGACCAGATCACTCCTAGGATCAAGGAACGGTGGGATACGGCAAAGGAGAACAACGAGCCGGAAACTGTGGGTAGGAAGGATCCAAAGGCGGGTTTTCGGTCGCAGGTGGCACGAGAGATGTTTGCAGAGCTGCCAACAGAGGAGAAGAAGGCGATTGGGGACCGTGCCAAAGCTCACGCCGCGGACGCGAAGAAGATGTACGGGGACAAGCTGAAGAATCCGCCCGACAACACACCTGCCGCGCGTCAAAAGTGAGTGATTTGCCAACGAGCATTGTGACGAGAATTGATTCGATTTTTGCAGGTGTCTCGATGCGCTCCCTGATTTTATTGCACCGATTTTGAGAGGTGTTTATGAGCACACCGGTTGCCATGCCCTCCTGGTGGTGGGAGGACCAATGCCTAAGTATGGTGGAGAGTTGCGGACGATGCAGTAAGTGTCAGTCTTTTCGTGTCCATTGCGCCTCGCTGATCAATATACCTGTCAGTGTCGCGTATGGAAGAAATCGGGCAGCTAAGCCCCTGCACTTTCCGCAATGGGACCGCGACCGCTTTTCGAAGCAAGTCCTGGGTTTCATGGTGGAATTCCTTGCGACCGCGTTCTGTACGTTGTCGGAGAGAAATGATATTTTTTTTTTGCTAACGACGGGGTATAGCTAAAAAGGACTGCGATGCATCTGCCTTGGCGAGTGAGCTCGACGACGCTCAGTATACGATCCCCCAGGACGATTTACCGTCCGCTTCAGACTCGGACTCGTCGTCCGACTCGTCGCAGGAGGACTCCGAGAACGACGAAAGCGACGGTCCTAAATCGAAAAAAGCGAGGAAGGCCGGGCCAACAGGAGCGCGCAAGGTCTCAGGGAAGTCATCGGAGGCGCCGAAGAAGATTCCGCAGAAGCGCAAAGCTCCCTCGGACGCTGCAGAGCCGCCTGCGGACGCGACAAGTCCTGCAGTGGCACCCGTCGACCGTCCTGCACGTCATGGGCGCAGTCCTCGTCCCACCACGACAACGATGGACATGGGGGACCTGGGGTCGGTCACCTTCCTGGATCCCACAGCAGGAACAGCGTACGAAGATCTCACATACGAGCAGAAACGCATGCGCAATGAACGGAGAAACAAGGCCGCGGGGGATTTGATAAGCGCGGGCTTGCCATTTGGATCTGGCACCGTAACGGCCGCACCCGAGCCTGAGCGTCCTCGCGCACGCCCACGTGCAAAGGCCAAGGTAGCGAGTCGTCGTTCCACTCGACGTACCGGCTTGCCCGAGGACAGTGTAGGTGGGGGCAACGTTGGCATGGACCTCGACGACGACGACACGTCCTCCTTGGCGCCAAGCCGTGCGCCGAGCTCTCCGCGTTTGCCGCTTCCAGAATCCACCCACAGCGACGACGAGGACAATGCCATGCTCATTGATGCATCCGGCCGCACCACGCCGGCGACGAACTTGGAGGACCTCGATAACGAGCCCGAAATTCAGAATCACAACGAGGACAGATCAGCGAATAGTCGTCCTGACAACGGCGGGGTCAACGGCCGCGAAAGCATTCCACGCACCTCAATTGCAGACATCGAGGCAAGGAGCTTCAGCGTTACCCGCCCGACAACTGTGTCGCTCTGGGAAGTCGAAGGCGAGACGGGTGCTGGGCCACTCTTTCCTGCCACCCCGGCGATTCCCGTCCTCAGCCCCAATCCTGCCCTTCCGACCATCCCACCGCGAGCACCGGATTGGTTTACATGGGCGTTCGGACAGATCACCGAACCGCATCTCGGCCCGCATTTCATCGCAGCGGTGGCAGCATGGACTCGCCTGGAAACGGCCTGCAAGTTCGAGCAACCTACACATAGGCTGTCGACGGAGGGACGCCCTGGCGAAGTGGGAATCTGGATCGGTAGAGGGCGCGGGCGGAAGGGTGGCTCTCCGACTGTGACAGACCCTGCCGCTTTTGGGTTGATCTGGTGGGGATGGTGGGATGCGCTGCAGCCGACGTGGCGCGTCAAGGATGCAGATGGCAGATGGGCGCTGGGAGAAGCACGGGTGGGAGAGTGGGAGGATCCACTACTCCACTGGGGCCCCAACGGGCTGCTCAGCGTCCTTGCTGGCCTGTATTTCTGGGGCCGCGCCATCCCCAAGTCCGAGCCACAGCTTTTGCATGACTGGGAGCTTGCCGTTTTCGACGTTTCGTGGATTCTGGAAGGGCTCGCGACTTTCCACGAGTCCTTCAATAAGCGCAGGCGTTGATGTATACGTAGAGACATTGCAATCCGATTTTGTGCCTTTCCGGTCTTCGCAGAGTGAAAAACAAACACGGAAAAGCCGAGTGAGATGACTTCGAGATTTCGAAAATCTCCCAAGTCCGATGGGTCACGTGGTGGCTTACGCGTCCTCGCCGAGTACAAACAGGAGTAAATAAGATGTTGTGCACGCGATAACAGATGAGCAGAGTCGCCAGTGTTGTTTGAAGCTACTCAAAAATTATATTTGACGGTGGGTCGCACATCCAGACATAACATAAATAGGTACCATCCTTGATAGCATGCCGTTGGTGCTTTTGAAGGAGGAAACAGGAGACTATCCGCGTAGAAACGCAGGAATGTTCCCCAATAAAACAGTAAGCCATGTACTCTGGTTATGGATGTGTTATCGCTCAGTTGAACTGTAACTGTCTTTCTCGGGACCGATCCAAATTAATCTTTTCTGCCTGGGGAGAAAAGCACCCACAGGGAGATGCAGACGGCCCAGAGGGCTAAACCAATAGCGCAAAACATTGATGTTGTGTATTAGAGAGGCTTACGCCACCACATAACAGAAAGAGAGGGGTGGGGGCATCCCCCAATTGATTTTCAGGCCTAAAATTAAGATATCAATTACGCCGTAAGGAAAGGGAGAGGGAGGGGTAGAGCCTGTGGCGCGCATGCATACAACATTACCATTAAATAAAAGCGTTATTTGGCTGCGGCCGGTACCGAGAACCGATCCTATTTATATTTTGCGAATCAAAAGGGAAAATGTAATTGCAGGGCTGTGAACAGGGGAGGGGCGTAGAGATAGGATTCAATAATCGTTTAGTTACTACCGCAAACGGTCTGTCGAAGTACGGGAGGGTGAGTGGCCCAGGGGGTGCAGGGGAACCGAAATGATTCCCGGTCAAAGCGAGTTTTACGAGATCACGTGGTCTATATACCCGATTGGGGAGCCAATAGCACGAAGGCGTGCAACCGAGTTAAGCGAGAGAGAATTCCCACGCGAATGCTCGTATTTTGTTGCCAGATCCCCATTTGGACCAGTATTTTGGAGGGAGGGCATTTATTTAATATCCTGATATCAAACTAGATCATTTTTGATGGGATTCCGGTGGTGAGAGTGTAGAACAAACACATACAAGCAATGGGGGCCCGTTGCCAGCCATTTACAGGCTACACTGAGCCTTATTATACGTAGCCATCCAGTTGGCTAGCTCCAACACATTAGACACCAGGTTTCATGGCTACAGCCATATATATTAGTCTAAATATTACAGCTATGGCTCACGTCACAATGGAAGTTGCAGTTGGACCAAAGCAACCGGACAATGGGCAAACATGGAACAACGGACCAAACACAACCACATGGTGGCATGCCTATATAAGTCCGGATTGAGCCTCCCTCGCTCTCAGTCTCTCCCCCCACCTCCCACCTCACTTGCCTTATGCTTACTCTGCCTTCTGCCAATTTTCGTCGTCAATGATCATCCATCTTGTGGTTCATTCAACGTTATGCAAGCCACCGGAATTTTAAAATCAAACAAACCTCTACTCGCTCGAGCTTGCTATCCGTCTCAATTTTCAGGCTTCAATCTCATTCCAATCTGACCCTCTGATTTCTGCATCAATGGCTTTTGGCAAATAGTGCAGCTCAAGAAGCATCACTCTCAAAAACAACCCAGCCCATGTCGCGCACAGACCCATCCTGTCCGCACTATTTCTATTGACGCATGTAATCTATACACAAATCATATTTGTTTTGTTCCTCATTTGTGAGACCGCTGGCGATGCGACCGAACCATTTTTGCAATTTTCTTATGGGGCCTGCCGGCCAACTTACAACATCTTGAAAGGTGTCTTGAGTCCATATGCCATCAGAGGGCTTGCCAGTACTTACAAGCCGCACTATGGCTTATGATGGCTTACGATCGATTATATTAACTTCACCTTGTGTCATAAGCCGGTCCAAGTATTATAACATTATAAGGACTTACAACCAAATACGATCTGGTACGACACATTTAGGATTTTTCCGACATATGGCTGGGGGATCTGGAAGTGATGTTTCCATGGCTGGAGCGTCTGGAACTGATGTTCCTATAACTCCTGGCATATCTGAGAATGCTGGATCATCTTCAGGTCTGGCTCTCAAGGGACGCTTAACACGCAGTTGGACTCATAATGAACAATTATTTGTTCGTTGTTGCGGAGTCATTATATCTCGTGTAACTTTTTTTTGATCTGAGGGTGCGTCTGGTGTAAATGTTGGTATTGAGATCTGTCCATTGTTATCTAATGCTGATGACGTCCAGGCTTTTCTCAAAGCTACATTTCCAGAGGAGTTTCCAGGCAGCATGCCCACATATATCTTTGACGACAATAACTGCCAGTTTCTCAAGCACCTACGCCACTGCATTGATCATTACTTCGACAACGTCGGACTTCCTGTTGATGTTTTCCACTTCAAGTGCAAGCATACAGAGTGCAACATCTTTTGTCAGATTAATTGTAATCCTGCCCGTTTTTGGGAACTAATCGGTTCAGATGGAAAGTGGATTTTCAATTCCTCTGCAGCCGAGCAGGCCAATGCCTGGTTCAACAGGTTCCAGACCGTTGTTCAAGAAATGCCGGTTATTCGGTAAGTTTCAATTGTCGTATGGATAATATTTCTGAAAGTTACTCAGATATAATTTTTTCCTTGATGAGATGATTGCTCTGCACAACGACGCAACTGTCACTGAGCTTGCATCCCAAGGTCAAATACCTCATCTTCTTTCTGAGGCTTTTCTTCGGGGAGAATCGAAAACGTCTGCGCAAACTTTGTAATATCGGTACTGATACATGTATATACTTCACAATCAAAATTAAACACCACGAAGACCCATTCCTTCACGGATCTGCCGGATTTTATCAGCTCTAACAGCTGTAGTCTTCTTCGCCGTATTGTGGTCTCCTTTCGATACAGCCTTCTTGTCCATAGAGCTTTGGCTAGGAATTATAGAACCATGTTCATGTCGCCCGTTGAAACACCTAGAGAAAATTCAGCAAGCAAATTTGGGGGAACAAATAATAAGATGAATACCATATTGTATTGGCGTGTGTCTCGATAACAACCCCAAATTTTGTCATGGCAAAATCCCACTCATGCCGGGTCTTGTCTGTGCCTTCCTGTTGCAGCGACACACAAGGTCTGCAACCTCCCGCATCGTCGAGGTCCTCTGGTCTAACATCTTCATCGAAGTGGTTGCAGCTGATGTAATTAGTGCAATAGAATGTCGCAAGTGCATATGCACCCAAAGTGTCAGAGTCGACTCGCTTTGTCAAGAGCTTGATCTCCTTCTTCATTGTCGGGACAATAGTGGTGCCAAACTCGACAAGCACATCAACATCCTGCTACCAATGAGAAAACATGCGAGCATGATTATAAATATCACTTACAACATAGAGCGCTCTCATGTCATCAGGCGTCTTGCCTTCATGACATGCATATGGTCCAAAGACATCACCCACTTTGCCCCCCATCGGCGACCGCAATCCAGTACCAGTCATAGTACCATAGGCCCATGCCTGCATGTCAGCCCGGCGACGAAGAGCACAGATTATTACCAGACGGTGATTGCCAAGTAACTGATCTAAAGTCTCCTTGCTCATGGCATTGAAACGTACACCACCCACCTGAAATCTCAGTCAGAAATGTGTCAAATATTCTACTTGGAGTACGTACCCATTCCCAACTGCCGTCTTTTTTGATCCAGAATAGCCGCATGATATCTTGCTGACACCGTTGCATCGTTTCAGGACATGGCTTCAGCCAAATAAAGCCCTTGTCTTCGGGGTTAAAGTACCGGATATGGCGTGGACAAGCTTGAGAACCGTCCTTTGGTTTGCGCTAGAACAGGTTTAGAATCCATTTTCACGACAAAAAAACAAACAAACAAAATTTACTGGTGGAAGAGGTTTCAACCTCTCTCCCTTTGCTGCACAGGTCATTGCGACACCAATAAGCTCCTTTGCTTCTGGGCACTCAAACACCAAAACCCGCACACACCGCTCCTCTGACGGCCTATTTCTGCACCTTGAACACCCTCCCTCTCCAGGCTGTGCTTCAGTCCCGGCTTTGTCGAGCCTCTCTGCATCCTCTCGCTTACGTCGTTTCAGATTTCTTTTCTGACCTCTGGTTAATGGAGCTGGGCTGCTTGGCGCGGTTGGAATGGACTCGGTGACTGGAGTGGATTTGCCGTCTGCAGCTGCAGATGAGGATGGGCGCCAAGCCTCGTCACGGACCCGTTTCATCAATTCACGATGGGACCAGCACTCGTAGATAAGAACAACGAGCTTTGTATCAGACAAGGTTGCCAGATAAGTGGTGGCCTCGGGCGACATAGGATCCTTAAGCAACGATGAACACATAATGGCTCTGAATACAACTGTAGAATTCCATCCTCGAACCTGCATCTGCTTAGTTGATCTGATCGTCAGAACAAAGAAATCATCTCACCGGATATCCCAAGGCCTCCAGCCTAGGTTGCAGCCATGTTTGTGAATGAAAGTCAAACAGATGCTCTGACTCCAGAAACTACGCAGCCATGGGATTATGGGCCCATGGATGCATTTGTGGATGCGCACTCATAAAAGTGAACAAGTTGAGAACATCCTTCTCTGTAAATTTGAACTCGGGGTCGGACTGTGGCTGACGCTGAGCTCTGCTGTTAGTATACAATCCATTGACTCAGTGAAACTTGATGTACCACTTTATACTCGGCCAGCGACATAATAGGTTCTATCCATTTGCAGAGGATCTCGCCATAAGCTACCTTCCAGTTGTGGAAGCAGAAGCTAGCTTCGACATCATCGTGAGATGTCTCTAGCAGGTTTCCAGCTTGACAAACTTCCTTCATACAATCGAGCAGACCTGACTCCTGTTAGTATCATAAGAAACAAGGTGATAAGAAACAAGGTTATACGTTTCTATAAAAATACCTGCTTACCTGAAGCGACGTTTGAAACACAGCAGATTGATATACACGTTTTGGAAGGTCTCGCATGGCCCTGTAATCATCCACCAAATCTTTCTTGCTACAACGTAGCTTTGGTGCCTGGACTGTGTCAGTTTAGTCCTTGCAGAAATCAATGTACACATACCACCACGGGATAAAAAAAAACCTTCATGTGCTTGCACCATTGGTCAGGCAGTTCAGCAGGCGATGGCGAGGCAGAAGGTTCAGGTGCTGGTAGACTGGGAACCGGTTGGTGACACAATGCAGGTCGAGTTGGCACAAACTCAGGTATGTAATCTTCATCCATGGGATCATCATCGTCGTCGGCCATGTCTTGCTCAATATATGTATAGTTCTCCAACCTGGAGATCTCCTCGTCGTTTGACTGGGCCTCCCGCTCCTCAAGATCTTCTCCCCAACTGAACTCGGCAGGAATGTTGTCTTCAGCCTGCGAAATGTTTTCAGTGATTAAAAAATTGTGGAAGGAACCAGCAATGACATAGTTTCGGAAATGACCCTTGTGGACCTGCTGCATCTGTTCCTTGAGCAACAGATCACGTGCGGCGGCGTCCCCTTCAGCACTACCTTTGCTATCAAATCTGGCATAAAGAACATTGAGGATAACCTCCCAGCTTTGCCACAAGTCCTCCTCTGGCATTTCCGAGACAACCTCGCAACCGATACAGTATGTCAAAAAATCGGACGCAAACTCCATCCGGATACAACTGAGATGAATGGTTTGTGCAAGCATGAGCAAACCTTACCTAAGCTAATGTTTGCAATTCTGCTGGTACCGACCCCCAGGAATGTACACTTCTGCGAGTAACTTTCGCATGCAGCCGTTCAGTAAACAGACACTTGAAAGGCTCCTGGGAGAACAGCTTCTCATCCTCTGAGAAGGGTCGCAGTTGAGGAGTCCAGAGCGAGAGGTTGTTTGAGGGTTTCGGTGAAACGGTGACTCTCGGGTACGCGTGAATGATCTAATAGAAAAGCTAATGCAAGCTGCTGTAAAACCAACACACAAAACACCAACTAAACCACTAACCAACCAACAACTACTCCTCTTAATGTGAGAGAACCGGGGTGTTTGGGGGTGCGGATCAAGTATTAGATCCCAGAACAGAGAATAGATCCCTCAAAATGTCTGATTCGGTCTTTTTGGTCTTATCCCGATAACGAGTTTAATCGAAAACTTGGCTTGTAGGCCGAGTAAACACAATGTTATTGCGGTAAGGGACGGGTTTGTATAATATAACGATCTAGTGACCGGCAAAAGTGGGTTTTATAGGTTTATAGGTCGAGGTTTGAGGTGCCTCTGAAGACTACTGTTAATTCGTCTTATGAATCCCGTAACTGAGAGTTTGAGGTGCTCTCGAGACTACTGTTACTTCGTCTTATTAACCGAAAATCCAATTCACACAGTCAAGTCAATCCAATCAAGTTTATTCCACAAGAGGGTGAGGGACAAGCACTTCCTAACTTTAAAGCTGCCTCCCCTACAACCAATGGCAAAATGAGATACTGGCCGGATCAGGGTGCAGCTAACTAGCTTAAAACTACTCTACTCTGGTCCTTATATACACCTACAATACTGCTTACATGAACGCAATTGGTCTACCAAAACTAAGCAATGAATAAGCAGATCTGTATCAAGCGTCCTATTGGCTGAGGCATGGGCCATTGACTCATTTCCTTCCACAAATATCAATCTCGCATGTGGAGATGCTCGGAGTCTTGATCTCTGAACGAGCTCGAATCTTCTTCGCCTGGTACACGGTCAAGTACCCTTATCGGGATAAGCCACTTATTCGAATCGTGTTGTTGCTGGCTTTCGAATGAACCTAAAGAGGGCATACCAAACTAAGGTTGATATTTCTGATATGTCACGAGGTTATCCGAGTGATCGGGTCCCACGTGGAAGAGTGACTCGGCATAATTGCCTTATGGAGTCTCGGATCCGGAATACCCGACAAGTCCGTCATTGCCTGTTCTAGACCAGCACGGTCACATGATCTGTCGCGTCGCGTCTCCAGTTGGCACTTAGGCCCACAAAAGTCAAAATGGTGGATTTAGACCATCCTCGGTACGCCTGCATGCGTATTTTATAGCTCCTTGATCCTAGTCTAGCAAACAGCTCATCCGTATGAGATTTCGGGTACTGTTATGATTTTAAGTCTTATCCCGATAAGCATTTATATTAGCCCCAAGTGTGGAGGTACCGCCATAATGAGTCCTGGACTTGACCCATGCTATGCAACTAGAAGCTACTCATTCGGAGCTCATGATAGCTTCTCTGAGACGCCAATGAAACAAAGCAAAATTGCAAAATTCCATGCGTGCAGATTTACACGGCTTATCAACGGAGCGGGCGAGGATGTTGGTGGTGAGTCCGTTCAGGTGAAATGGTTTCTATGGGACAACAGTGTCAGTGGGAAAGAGAAAAGAGAGAAGAAAAAAAGACACACACCTTGGACTGTGAGTGAGACTCGCGTGGGCACAAACCACCGTGTACACCGAGCTTTCGTCCAGTGGTGGTTTCGGGCAAATCGGCGCGAAAATCAGGAGGTAAATGCTTGTAGTGTTTTTGCGTCGGATCTGATCTTTTTATAATTAGCTCACCTCGTTGGGAGAAGAAAGCGCGGGGGGAACACACCAAATCGTCCAGGGGGGTGTGACCAGGGGGGTGTATCACATTGCATCCCAGTGCGTCCGGTGTCTTGAACTCATTGCAGAAGTCAATAGGACCTGGATGGAAGGCAATGAGACCTGGATAGAAGAGTACGCCAGCGCGGAATCCCGAAATAACACACACAAGACTTACCTCGAAGCACCCACTCTGCGCGGGGATGATGCGGCACATCCGTGCGATGGGAGTGGAAGAGGGATGAAAGAGGCGAGTTTGACACACGTGGCAAACTGTGATCCGAAGGCTGTGCACACCGATCCGATGTGGTGTGGGGTGGATTTGAGCAAGTGTGAGTAGGTGTGGGTGCATAAAGATTATCCGACGCGTCTCAGACACGTCGAATCTGATACGAATGTTAACCGTATGCAAAGGAAAACGAGAGACACGTGACACGTTGCACAACGCGTCGCAAAAGGCATTCTCAGGGTGTGGCCTCTTTGTGGTATGGATGGTCGTGGATTGTTATCGTGACAGAGTGTATCCTGAAAACAGTGGGTATTGAAAAACAAGAGGAACTCACATACCAGGAAGAATGCACTGTTTCATGTGAAGCAAAATTTGGAGTGAGATTGGGGACAAAGGAAATATAACCCAGCTCTGCAACGTCCTGACCGCATTAGCAGCCCAACAGAAGCATGGCAAGGCAAAGTGCATGCGGAACCGGTGAGCTAGGTAGGGCGGGTGATGGTCAAAGGCCAGCCTGCCAAATCTTCAACAAACAAACAATGCATTTTTATACAGATCTGTGACATGTCACGTTATGCAACGCGTTTGTGTTGTGTTCTGTGTGGTAGACATTGGCTCTGCTTGTCTGGAACTTGTTTCATTATAATTGGCTAAGGCTTTCCGTGACCCAAATTGGAATCGAAGAAGACACATTCAGTGTATTTCTGAAACTACAAATGATTATGAACGACTACGAGGAAGATGCTCCTACAAAGCACTAAGTTGTTCAAACAAGACCGCAAGTCCCATGGTGTGCCCAAGCGCTACAAACTTCTCGACCTGAGGTAAATCCTTCTTTGTCTGGTATAGAGCGTGCGTCTCAAGTGCTATCTTGATCCAACTCACTGAACACAGAAAGACCTCGCTAATGTTCGTTCGAGTGATTAGGTGTCCTACTGCAACACCAGCTGTTGTAGCGTGATTTGGCACCCGAGTGTACCCATTGCGAACCTTGTGGACCTGCTCACACCATTCAAGCAACTTGGCGACTGCCTGCCCATCCCTCTTGTTTGTCCCACGTATCTCGATAACAATGGGATAGCGTCCATACAAGCAAAGAAGCCATGCAACCATAGCTGCATTGATAGCTTGAGTATTCCCTGGCTGAGCCAATGGAGCCAGAGGAATCACAGGTGCGACATTCAGAATGGGTACAGGGTTGTGTGGTGCGGGCAGGGGCGGGGGGCGGGGGTGGAGGTGGAGGTGGAGGTGGGGCAGGTACAGCAGGGGGTGCAGCTGGTGTGATTGGAGCAGGTACGGCAGGGGCTACAAGCGGTGTCGGTAGAATAGAAACAGGCATCGAAATGTCCGACTGAACAAATGTGGGTATTGATAAATTATTCAAAAGAAATGTATTCACATCCTCAGAAGAACTTGACTCATCGTCCTCATATATGATGGGCTCTCGAATTACGAGCAGTACACGCAAAGCTGTGTTCAGGAGATTCTTTACGGTGCAAAGCAATTGGGCCATATTTGGTCGCATTGTCGTAGCCTGGCATACGGTAAAACACATCAAAGCTGAGTCCTGCCAAAAGATTAGTCCGTCCGTTGCATATAATATGAGAGTCAAGGTCGCACCTTCTTCAGGGCAGTCGTTTTTTAAAAGACTACGTACATGTAAGATGGGCTTTTGCTCAGCTCAAGATCACCCGAAGTGAGTTTGAACAACGTATATTGTTCAGACCTTTTCCGTAGTGAAAGTAAGAGTAAAAAGTAAAAGTAAACAACAATAAACTAATTGACTGGTATTTATACTTGCCAGTACCAAGTGTACGTAGTTAGTATGTAAATAGAACGCGCTTTGACCAGTGTGTCAGATAGCTGATGTAAGCGCGTAATCAAGATAGCGTAATAGTCCGTGGAACCTTACATTAGGGTTGTGGATAGTTAGATAGTGAACACGACCTTGCTCCATCGTAGACCGGATTACAAGTTGTTGGTGGTATCCGTGCCTGTCATAGTGAAGTCGTTGATGGAGAACGAAGTATCGGGTGCGTTAATAGACGCGGACCCAGCAATTGCGTTATGTGGCGCGTGCATACTCCCCATGAGCGTCTGATGGGGCTGGACATTTGTCGGCATCGAAAACTGCTGCGTCTGACCACCTTGGTGTTGTGAAAAACCCTGCTGCCGCGGTGGTTGAGAACCGTTCGACGAATGCGCGAACTGCGGCTGCGGGAAATGCGGCTGCGGCGGTGGGTACGACTGCTGCTGCTGCTGTACTTGTTGGGGGAATGCCGGTGAATACGTCCATGTGGTGGTCGCATTACTAGGCTGAGTGAATGCCTGCGACACATATGGAACATTTTGAGTATTGGTGATGGTTTGCACTGGCTGCGAATAATTGTGTGGGGGAGGTACAGACATGGGAGATGGTGAAAACGTGAATGCACCCTGGGGGACTGGTGTCGGTGACTGCGGCGACAGGATGACAGTGGGGTGGCTTTGTCCCGAGTGATTGGTGTTGTGGAATGTACCTCGCCCCCGTACTCCGCCTCGACCGCCACGAATCTGAGCGCCACCCCGAGGATGGTGAGAGGAACGCTGGGGTACCATCGAAATACGCAGCGTTGCTTTCTTCTGGTCATCCGTATCCAGGACGCCTTCGATGGGAATACCCGGCAAAGTCATGGCACGTGAAAACGCGTCGTTGTCGCACGCTCGTGGCCATGGGAGGCCGGGCTGTCTTGGATAAATATCTCCCGATGGGAAGTGAGATCCCGGTGGCTCATCTTGCTTGTTCTCGAACGGTAGTTACCGTCAACCCCATTGCGGCGAGACGTGTAACGATGGTGGTGTCCAACAGATCGTCTACTCCTTCAAGACTGAAGTGCTCCAGCTTGGTTGCTGGCGCAACAACAACCCGTCCGGCATCTAGCATATCTCGGTAGTTGTTGGGTATGCCGAGCACGCCAATAAGTTTCTTGGCCAATTGTACAGCGGTCGTTCGAGCGGCGGCATGGGCCGGTTTCTTGGGTGACGTCAGTAACCCGCGCACCAGCCGGAGGTCAACTGACTGAAACACATCCACGAAGGGACACCCTTCCGGTACTCGGCCCCGATGTTGGATATGAGCGGCAACAAGTGTAACCGGGACGTTGTGGACGGCATACGGTTCCTTGATGTCGTTCCAGAACTTGTTGTTGTAGTTAATCTCCAGTGCCGATTGCCCGGTTCTTTGAAACACCGCTCTCGTCCACAACGGCATCCGGTAGTTAGCCAGGATATACTTTTGCAGTTCCGTGAGCGGTTCATTATTCAACTCGGCAATCCGGGCTTGGATATAGGGTTGCACAGTTTGCCAGCACGAACTCCAGCACTGCGACATTTCCGCATGCTGTCGTGCCGTGTTCCAGGCCATAATATCCGCAGGGTACCCGTGCTCGTCCAACGCCCATGCCTGTTTGGGTGGGTGATCGAGTGATAATGGTCCATGCACTATAATTTGGGGAGTACCACGTAGCTTATTGATGTCTAGCACTATTGTATGCTGCAGCATCTCCCGGAGTTCTTCATCTCGAGCTTTAGTGTCTTCGCCCAATCCCACAGTCTCTCCAGACTTACCAGCGGTGCTCTCCTTCGGGAACGCCGGGTATGCTTGGGTGGGCTGATAATGCCGATCTGTCGTTGAACGGTTGTCCGAGTAATGCATTCGCTTGCGCGAACGTTGCTCGTACTCCCGCAACTTGTCTTTGAGATCGGTGACCTGGTGATGAAGCTCGTCCCGCTGGTCTAGTAATGAATCATAGTCCTTCTGACACTGAGTGTAGCGGTCCTCGTAAAGCATCTTCTTGGCCGCTACCTCTATCAGTGTTTCATTGAGCGCACGGGCCTCTTCGCGCAGCGTAGCTACCGTCTCCTTCTGCGCAGCTAGCTGCCCTGACAATTCGGCGACCTTTTGCGCCCGATTATTAAGTGAGATTACCAGTTCACGGGCTTCATAGACCACGGCCAGGCTACCATCATCATTCTCCCGTGCTGCGGCGACGTGCCTCAAATACCCGATGCAACATTCACATTGAATCTCGGGCAACTTCACCTTGGGCAGTTCGTCGCCGTCGAGTTGATCAACATCTGATCCTCCCGACTCCTCCAATACAATGCGCTTCTCGCGGATGACGGTCTTGCACACGGGAACACCCTCCGTTTCATGCAGTCTCCATTCCCCAGCATTCATGCGCTTGTATATGCCTGTCCACTCATCCAAGTCTTCTCGTGGCGTCGTGATAGCTGGGAAATAGCCTGAAGTAGCCATTTTTCCCGGCTTCGCGTACAGATCGGATTTGTACACCACCCCTCCCCCACGCATCCCGCTGTTCTTAGTAGCGGGCTGCGTGCCGTCGTCGTCCTTGTCCACATCCATCTCCTTGGGCTGACTGCTCCCCTTCTTACCCGCCTGTGTAGACGGGCCGGAAACGGAGACAGCCGAACTCCCCTTGATCTTTTTCGACGCACCTGAGCCACTAGCCGGCGCTTGAGGTTTGTCGACGTCCATCTTCTCCGTTGCAGGTTTGGACTGATGCCCGCTGCCAGGCGGTCTGCGTCGGGTCGTGGTCTTCGGGTCGACACTCATTGTGGGCCCTGCGTGATCACTGCAAGACCAAGCAGATGCTGGAGGCGTGGCCTCGGGTCGGAATGGCGGATGGCTCGGCGTCGGCTCGGCGAGACCCAGTGCACGACTGAGACTCTGGCTTCGGGCTGCTGCGAGACGGGAAAAGGCAAGGGATGATTGTGTTTGGCTACCGACTACTGCGTAAACAACCGCTACGGGCCGAATGGGGCAGTATGCACTGCCACAATGCGGCTGCGGATAAAGATGAGGGTACAAAAGCAAAAGTGAAAAACTTATGTAATCGCTTCTGCTTTTAATAGCATCTCAGTACACGAGGCCTTGGACCCACAACTGGATCCTTGGAGATCGTCATTCTGATAAGATAGTGATTTGCATCCGTGCCAAGGCCGACGATCACAGGCGGAGCCTATCTGTTCGACTTCTTTGGCAAGCTCTGCCAGCGTTTAACGCCGTGCAGATCGAAGTAATCATCTAGCGCACTCAAGAATTTAACCGCGCTAAATGGTTCCCACGTGGTATCGCCCAAATTCCACTGTACGTGAAACTCGATGCGGTTGTCCGTCCAACGGTGAGCCAGTATCGAGTTGACCTGCCACTCATCGTCAGCGGGCGCACCAAAATCGTATGGACCCAGTTGATCTCTATTTGGGAACAATGCATCACTGCTCTCAACATAGGGTCTCAACAGGCTGACATGAAACCGGTTGTGCACCCGACGTGATGCAAGCACCTCGGGAAGCTCCAACTCGTAGTCGGACGTCCCGGGGAACGCTTGCTGCACGCGATAGGGTCCCACAAATCGTGGTAATAACTTCCTCGCACGCCCCTTGGGCAGTGCCAAGTTCGCCGTTGACAGATAAACTAGCGATCCCACGGGAATTCTCGGGTCCTCTTGACGATGCTTATTCGCCTGAGTAGTTTGAAATACCCGCGCCGCAATGATAGCATCGTGCGCCTCTGCCAAGTTCAATAATGTGTGTTCCGCAAACGCTTTAACACCTGGAGGAGACTTGCCCTTGGTACCAAATTCCCGAATCATGGACGGCATATAGCCGCCGTTCAATTCAAACGGTGCGTAGCCAGTTGACGTGCTTATACTCGAATTAATAGTGAATTCAATAAGCGGCAACTTTTCTACCCAATCCTTCTGATCCGGCTGAACCATTGACCGCAGCATCTGCCCTATAGATCGATTTGCGCGTTCGGTAGCGCCATCGGTCTGAGGGTGAAACGCTGTAGACATCAACAGCTTTGCTCCCAACAACCTGTGTACCTCCGTCCACCACGCCGACGTGAATTTCGAATCCCGGTCGGAGACAATAGACGAAGGCAATCCATGTAACCTAACGATCTCACGCACGTATAACCGCGATAATTCCATGGCCGTCGTCGTCGTATTCACCGGAATCAGGTGTACCGCCAACGTTAATCGGCAAATTACCACCCATAGATAATCGTATTCTTGACTTTTTGGAAATGGACCCACAAAATCATGAGTGATTGAATCCCACGGCTTGGTAGGAATAGGAAGGGAGTGTAACAACCCGGCCGGCCGCAAAGTTGTTGGTTTATTAGCCAAACACACCCTGCAACTATCACAAAATTGATGCACTTCTACGGATATTCGAGTCCACCAGTACCAGCGACGTATATAGTCGCCAGTACGCTGTGGCCCGTAATGTCCCAGACATTGATGCGCCTGCTCAATCAACAACCCCCGCAGTTTCTTCTCCCCAATCATAATGTCGGGAATGCATACCACGTCCTCGCCACCACGATTCTTTGAGTATATAATACCATTCTTGATAGTAAACCCTCGGTAATCCTTAGGACGCGCAAGTACTTTACTAAAGAACACATCACTCTTGTATCCCATGCTCATCACGGTCAACACATCGTCTTCCATCACTGGCGGAGGGCCGACGACATCCTCTCGTGTGCGTGACTGGAATACCGTGGGATTAACCGTGGCAGCCGGCTGAGTACCTTCAATGGGCACCTCGGGCTCAGCAGCTGCCTCCATGTCCGCGACTTCGCAATCACGTGGTTCCACGCGATTTTGAATCCGCGCGCTCCTATGAGGCTGCTGAACCTCCATCACGCGCATAGCTTCGACTTCACGCTGCCGGTCGTATGGAAGATCATCCAGCCCTGGGTCAAGGCGTGCGTCTGCGTTCATGTACTCTGATACATCGTGAGTTTCATCCCACGTGTCATTCTCGTAGTACCGTGATAAACAGTCGGGAGTCTTGTTTAGTTCGCCTTTAATGTAGCGAATATCGAAGTCAAATCGTGCCAGATATTCCATCCAGCGTGTTTGCCGACTCGACAGCTGCGTCTGTGTGTGGAAAAACTCAAGCGCTTTATGATCAGTGACCACATGCACTCGGTATCCCATCAACTTATCCTCCCACTTCAACAGCGCCTCCAGTGTTTCTTGCTCAAACACCCGATAGTTGTGTTGCGCTGACGTGAATTTCCGCGACATAAATCCGGCGGGTCGACATGTTTGCCACGTCGGACCCTGACCGTACATCGCGCCGATTCCTGATATGGACGCGTCACAGATGATCCATATGGGCTCATTTTTGCGCGGGTCGATCGGACAAAGTATCGCGGTTTTACAGCAAATCAGCTTGATAGTATCAAAGCAACTTTGGTGTATAGGCCGCCACGCGAAAGGAGAACCGTTGTGTGTCATCGCCGCTAACAGTCCCGTGTAAGCAGTAATATCCGGCAAGAATTGAGAGAGGTATTGAACGAGTCCCAAAAACCGCTGAATATCGTGATAGTTCCGTGGTGTTCTCCATTCCCGGATACGCTGCATTTTATCAGCATCTGCGTGTAGTCCCTTGTCATCAATCAAATGTCCAAGACAGTCCATTTTCTTTGAGTACAAGTCGCATTTCTCCTTCTTCAAATAAAATTCATTCTTGCGAAGAGTATCAAATACTTTTCCCAGATGGATCTCATGTTCTTCGATAGAATCAGAATAGATGAAAATGTCATCTAGGTAAACATGCACGACTCGTCCGATGAATTCCTGAAATACCATAGTCATTATCCGTTGAAAAGTTGCGGGGGCATTACAGTCACCAATTTGCATGGTATGACTGACATACGTCCCATAAATCGTCAAGAACACGGTTTTCCATACATCTTCCGCAATGACACAAATCTGTTCATATGCGTCTGACATATCAATCTTTGACCTGAATCGGGCTCGCGCACATTCCAGACGGATCTGATCCTGGTCTGGGAACGGTGTAACGTCTTTCCTAGTGTTTGCATTGCGTTTGCGGCAATCAATGGCGGTTCTCAGCATTCCTGTTTTCTTGGGAATACAAAGCATTGGGGCGGCCTGATCCATCTGAACAGCCTCCCACCACCCCGCACAGAGATAGCGCTGAATCTTTTCGCTAAGTTGGACTTTCATCGCATCTGGACACTGTCAGGGGAACCCCTATTTCCGGCCCTTCTGCTCCCGCATCCGGACCTTCCGGTCCCGTTCCGACCCGTTCCGGCTCCTCCCGATATCACATGGCCTGTGATTCCGCCCGGGACCTCTGCCGATCACTCCGGTTGCTATCACATGCCCCCCGTCCGTAGTTACTTATATACCGGGATCTGACGCGGGTGATCCTTAGCCTTTCTTCTCTTTGGATCCCCCTCGTCACGACTCTTGAGTATACTCGGGCCTTGAGGTTGCCCTTACAGACACCGCGGTAGATGGTAGTGGTACAACATCTGTTCGTCAATGAGCGGGATGCGATGATTAACTGCCCGTATCGGTGGCATGACTTCTGGAACGCCAGACATAATGTCCTGGCTAATTTCCATCCATCTATCACGAAGTTTGGGGAGATCCGCCTCGGTGTATCCAAGCTTTCCAGCTTGAATTTCAGCGACGTGAACCTCTGTCGCTCTTTTAAATGTCTCTGCTGACTGTGCTTTCACCTCGGCCGGTAACACCACAGCTGGCGTTGACTTCTGAGTCTTTTTCGGTACAGTTTTCGGAGTCGTCTCCTTACCCCGCTCGGTATTGGGCGTGGTATGGTGACGTTCTGGGAAATACAACCGCGAAAATTCTCTAACGTACTCAGGTAACACTTTTCCGTCTTGGGTAATAATTTCTCCTTGTGCGTTAAGACTGAAATTATAGCCTTCGTCGATGTTCTCCGTTTCTTCTATTAAAACGGGGAACTCAACAGGAAGTGTTTCAGTAAACAGTTCTGCAAGCCATTCCTCATCAGGAACTTCCTGTATTGTAACTGTTCCGTTTCTTGTCGAATTATTTACTGTGGTGCTCGGTGGCTCTACTGCCGTAGATCGAGGTGGCGCCGGAATTACTTCCCCGGCGACGCTCGACTGCGGATTATATAGTCACTCGGCACGCTCTACCCGTCGAGCGGTGTTTCGCCGCTCCACTTCGGAACATTCCTCCTTAGATGACAGTGTTGCACTAGGCACACCGCACACTCGGATAGTATTAAATTCAAAATTGAGCGACATTTTATGCTTGCGCATGAACTTAGTCCCTACGATCATGTCAAATTGGTCCAAATTAACAATATCCAAGTATTCCTCGGATTGAATGTCATCGTATTCAACCATAGCAGTCATGCCATGATTGATCTTGGACCTGCTGCCCGCGGTGCCCAATTGAAGCGTTACTTCTGATTTAATTGGGAACACCCGAATGCCGGCGACGCGCGCAAAATCTGGACTGCACGCTTCGGTGGTACAGCCTGAATCAAACAGTGCGAATGCCGCTTTGCCATTAATGTTCATGTACGCCGTAAGACAGAAATTCTCTGCCTTGGTGCGTGCGGGACGTGGGCGTGGGTCACGAGAACGTTTAAGAAACACCTTGCGCTTCTGGCTTCCTCGGGAGCTAGCTGGGCGCAGTTCTGCTTCGCGGCCTCCTGAAAAATACTCGAGGACCATTTCGGGTTCTCCAGTTTCCATCAGACATTCCGCGATTTCTCTAGCAAGATCATCCACCTCGCGTGCGGTCACAAATTCATCATCGGAATAATCATCGCAGAGTCCGAACAGCCCGATGTCCTCAGGTGTTACCTCCACTAATTCGACGGAGACATCACTCTCAGGGTATTCGCCCAAGTCAGCCGTCTCCGATTCCAACTCCGTGCTCACCGTGGACTCAGTCTCGTCGTCCGAGTCCGAGCAGTCCATGAGTGGGGGTTCCGACTCCCAGTTTATGTCCTCCTCGAACATCTCATCGTATTCCACATCAACCATGTGCGCACAACGCTCATCATTCTCGCCGTACGAGTACTCACTGTATTCCTCGGCTGTATAATCCGAGTCATACTGATCCCCTTCGCCGCCCGTATCATTCGGCCCTTCGTAGTCTTCTACAATATGCCGAAGCTGCTCAGGTTGTTGCGCCTCCCCAGCCGCCGATGTTGCTCCCCTTCGAGCATCAATATCACCGGCAGGGACATCCTCCTCCTTCACATTAAACAGCATGGGTCCCCTCTTGTTATTCGGGCACTCATTCTGGTAATGTGGGCCTCCGCATGTATAGCACGACACCTTTTTCGATCCACTTGCTTGCGCATTTGGCTTCGGATAAGGTCTCGGCTTTCCTCCCCCATCGCGAGCCGCCGCTGGCTTTGATGCCGTATCTCACGGAATTATCCGCGCACTATCAGGGCAAAAATCCCGAGTACGTGGCTCATTCTGCTCCAGCTCCCGCTTCGCGAATCGCGCAGTACGTGTATTATCACGCCTACCCGCCGCCATACGTGGAGAGTCACGTGTCTGACCAGTTGGACGCGACGATTGCGCGTTATTACGTGTCGTATCCTCCGTGGACGCCTGCATGCGTGTAGATTGCCGATGAGCGGCATACTTCTTCGAAATATTGCGATGCCATTCATAATTAGTGGCAGCATCCAATATTTCGTTGATCGTGCTAGTCTCCGCGGTCACGTTTCGATCAATCAAATCATCGACCATGTCCGCAGACATTTGCGACATAAATTGAGTCTTGAATGTGTACGAATCAGGCCGTTTCACCATTCGTCGAGCTGCCGTCATGAGCTCGTGGTAGAAGCCCTGTACCCAAATCTCGGGTGAATATCTAGCGGTCCAGAACGAATCTGTGGCCTTCTGGATGCATGAAGTGTCAATGAACCTATCAAACAGCCCAATAACGAGTTGTTGATAGGTCCACTTTCGCCGCATACGGTACATCCCTACGACCTGATTCTCATACCAGTCTTTGGCGGCGCCAACCAAATAAAACCCGTGGGTAAGTACACGCTTATGGTCGTTCTCCTTTCCCCCGAGTCCCATTAATTCCAGCCATCGGCCAATTGATAGAATATGCTCATCAAATTTGTTAATGTCCCCGGAACCAGCATATGTAGGTGGTACCGGAAACTTTAAATTACAGTTCTCGTCAAATACAGTGCTCACGGCGTTACGCGTGCCCAACGTATCTGATAAAAACTTCTCATAATGGTGATGTAAACTCCTGCACCATTTGTGCATTTGACGCGCTGGAACGCCCGCACGCAAAGGGTCACCTGGTTCTACCAAATGCATCTTGTGGTCGCGAGCGCCATGTGAATGATGGTTGCGCCGTGCATTCTTGTCACGGTGCTTCCGGTGCTTCCGGTCAGACTTCTTGGGATTTTTCCGAGGTGTCTGCCCCGAGCTTACGGAACTTGTGGAATCAGTCGGATTCCCCGAAGACCCAGCACCAGGAGTGCTCGGATCCTCCAGGGCCTTGTATTTTGTACTGCAGTGCATATGCGCGGCCGTCTGTGCATTCGATCCCTGTACTTCCTGTGAGCTTAACTCATAGTCAAATACACTGTCCGACGAACCAGAACGAGAATAGTTAGATTCATGGCGGTAAGTACTGTCCGACGACTCAGTAGAGTCTGAATCAGACGAGGACCCGCCGCCACCATCATTGGGACCAGGTGCAGCCGCAACAGGACCAATGGATCCCTTAGTTGTGGGAGCCGTTCCCGGGCGTTCATAAAATTCTTCCCTTGGCGGCTCCTTCTCCTCGTGAGAGCCCATCTTAGGGGAGAACGCGCTTTCGAGCTGATTCTTGATAGCACGTGACTCCTCCTTCAATGGTCTTGCTAGTTTACCGCCACGGGTACCCACCGAGCTGCCGCGCCCACTTCAATGGGCTTACCCTCATTATCCCAGTCAATTCCCTGATCGGGAATACGAGACTCACCGGACTTCATCAGGTCCTGCAGACAATATTGTTGCAAGATCACGCGGTCTGTGAATTTATGAACAATGTGTTCGTCCACCGAAGACCGCTCCTGTGCGGGCACGATCTTTGGTGTGCGAATATGCGACTTTCTGCTAGGCTTCGACGTTGCAGATGACAATGCAGCGTGCTCCGAAGCAGCCTTTTCAATATTTAATTTTAAGGCGGCCTTGTTGCGTTCTGATAATGCTCGCTGCATGGCGGCAGCTTTCTCAAGCTCAGCCGCTTTGGACTCTTCCTCGTCAATGGCGCGCTGAGTCTTGAAAATACGCCGTGATAGACGGCCTGCCTGCTCCAGATCATCAGCAAGTTGCCGAGCGAGTGAGGTGTCCTCCTCGATCTGCAACTCACGCGCCATTATTTCAGCTGCGACGGCCTCATCGTCTGCGACGCGCAAATCTCGCAGCCGTCTTTCGGCAGCCGCGATCTCTTCTCGACGCGAGTGCGATGCGGCCATTGTTTCACGCTCCGCTCGGTCGCGCACGATCGTTTCACGCGCCACCGCTCGGAGGCCACTATCGTTCCAAGACGCCGGTCGGTCCTCCTCATCCTCATCAATTCGTCCCAACGCGGCGAACGAATTGAATGACGCTACTGAGGCTGGTGCTGCTGCCGTAGTACTTGGTGCTGGTGAGCTACGGTGCTTGTCGCTGCGCCGCTGCTCTCATTCTTCCGTTCCCATCACCGGTGTATTCTCATATTCGTTGATTATAGAACCAACCGGGTCGGACGTACTATTGCATGGCACCTGAGAACTCTGTGAACTGCTACCACTTGCTGGCAGCGGAACGTGGCGTGCTGAGGTGCATGATGATGCAGGGTGAGACTTCCCGTGTCCAGTCTGACACTGCAGTTCCGAAGAACTGCGTCTGTTGAACTGTCCAGTGCGTGGAAGTTGCCCGAGATTGGGAAACGAAGATGGATTGAGATGGATAGGTGCGATACCACTCACCAGAGGGTTTTCCTCCAACCGTCTCTTCTCAATCTCTTCCCTTTTCTTGCGTACTGCCCGTTCTTGGCGCATGTGAATTGGATCGTCCTCGTCATCGACCTCTTCGATGGTAACTGATCGACGTTTGCTTTGATGTGTCGATGCCACAGACGCAGCGGCTCCAGATTCACCTCGGATGCGACGGCTGCTTGCAAACTGCGGCTGAGCAATACTGCTCAGATCTCGCCCTTGGCTAACAGATGACCGCAGAGCGCGGTGGAACTCCAGTTCCGCTGGAGATGGAGTTAATGAGGACAGTTCGGACAGCCCAAAGCTGACCAATCCTGCCGGCGTCGTTGCCGTAACAATTTCGGGTCCAATTTGTGCTCCCGTGGCAATCGAACGTGATGACAGAGACTGTCTGTTACGATCGATCAGCGGCAGTGGCGTGGATCCTGGTGGATTTGCATCTGCTTGCACTACAGAAGAGTTCACCTCTTCCGTGGCACTCACTTCTGCTCGACTGACATTGGATTGCTTCGCCTTTCGGTTGCGGCGACCCATGTCTTTTTTTTTTTTTTTGAAATGAACAGGTGGGGGTAATAACGTCGCGGATGCGGGGTAACCGTTGAGTAACGGTAGTTTTGGTTTAGACTCTTACTCTTGTCTGCCGTACAGCGCCGTTATTCGCGAAGATCGCGATCAACTAAGCCGAACAATACAGATAGAGAACTCAAAAAAGTGTAAGATGGGCTTTTGCTCAGCTCAAGCTCACTCGAAGTGAGTTTGAACAACGTATATTGTTCAGACCTTTTTCGTAGTGAAAGTAAGAGTAAAAAGTAAAAGTAAACAACGATAAACTAATTGACTGGTATTTATACTTGCCAGTACCAAGTGTACGTAGTTAGTATGTAAATAGAACGTGCTTTGACCAGTGTGTCAGATAGCTGATGTAAGCGCGTAATCAAGATAGCGTAATAGTCCGCGGAACCTTACAGTACAAGACTGCGTGTATTCGCATTCCATGTGTAAGCTGAACTCGGAATATCTCTTCTGCCAAGAAGCTCAGTAGGTTGATATCTCCAGTAATCGAAGTCTAGTAAATTCCAGCGACAAATAGCAACTTCGCCCAGCTCTACACCAACATAGTTGATGACAACCACCTTGGGTTGATTGGGTGCAGTATCAGCCTCGGGATCTAGAATGCCTGAGAAAGAAAGACGATAATAATATTTGAATGAGCACTCACCAAAACTTATAAACTCCCACTCTACGCTATCACAATGATCCTCCGTTTTGCCATACCAGGAATGAGACTGTGGGACCACCTTGTCCTGAAGCGATGTAAGGTTTGGTTCTTCACCTGGGCAGATCATCAATATTTCATTATCATATCAATAGTAGAAAATCTTAACCTTGATGATCGTCAGGCTGGGTGACTTGATCATGGACGCCTCCAGAAGTATCATCACCAGACGTATCATCTATATTTGAATTAACCGGATTTGTAGGTCAATCAATTACTACAAACGAACCTTTCTGTTCGACTAAATCAACAACCTGATCAATGGCCTGGGAGATGACGCCAGACATCACAGTATCTTTATCTATTTCTGTGTCAACAACATATGCATAATCCATGAACACAAAGTGCTTTACCGTCTTCAGGGTGAGGGTGACTCGGATTATTAATAGCACCTGAAATGACGCCAGACATGGCATGATAATCTATTTCAAGATAGACAGATTGTGTCAACGAAATCCCGTCAATCAATGACAACAAGGAAATCTTGAGTGGACGTGTGGACTGATTGATCAACCATCCCAATCCCGGAACCAGTAGTAGAAAGGACACCTAGATTGTGTCAATGAAATTCTCTGCTATCGAATAAAGCAGCTGACCAGTAGGAACTTTTTCACTTGTGAATGTGTCAATAGACTCATTCTGGACGACCCCAGACATAGATGAACCCGGATGGTCCTCTTCAATGGGGCTCAAAGGCAAAGATGGCTCAGAGACCTGCTCGGAGACCTGCCAAAAAATGAATACCTAACCAAAGAAAAAAAAACGACCGACTCACTGGAGCCTGTAGGCAACCATTCTCGAAAAGTTGACGGATGTATGTATCCACTCTTCGAGTGGGATCATCCCCACCCTAAACAACAAAGTCCCAATCAACGCGCACACTTGCTTTGAGAATAGCCGTCAAGGCATTGTCAAATGAGGTCGGAGTGGTTGGGAGTTTGTCAACTCCGTAATGATGTTTCAACAGTTGCTGGTAATGTATGCGGTTAACTTGAGCTCTGGCTTTTTTTTAAAAAAAAACCTGAGCTTACTTTGAGATGAGTGAACGTAAGTTTATTTTGCTCTTTTGAGCGCGTCCAGAAACAATGTCAGTGTGACGGTATCTCAATATGCTTTGGTCTCACAGGTACTGCACGGTGAGAATTAAGCCAGTAGGAGAAGACATACTTGCTGGAGGATATAAGTTCAGAAGACGGATTGAATGTTTACGTCTAAGGAAAGAAGGAAGGAGATTGCATAGCCGAAGATCAAGTCTCGTGAGACTGCATATGATAGGATAAGCACATGAGGGAATATATCAAGAGAAACGCTTCAAGAGAATCGTCTAAGATAATCCCAAACACAGGTACAAATGTCTGTAATTACGAGTATGCTCTACCCTTGCCCTTGTCTGTGGTGGTTTTCTTCTTCTTCTTCTTCTTCTTCTCAATGGACAGACCGTACTTGCCAACATTGTAAATCCACTCGCCTGCTGGAGTCTGTCCATGTCCAATAGCTTTGTTAAGTGCGTCACGGGGAAAGTCATTCCAAAGGTTACAATTGTCATAGAATGTAGAGCTGTTGAAAGATGTTTGATTAAATGCCGTCTTGAATTTTTCTGGGACTAAGCCGGACATGACAGCCATAGCCCGAAAGCCTCTGTCCATATCACAGACATATTTTAGAGGCTAAGTATTGTCTTTCTTGGGTAACAATGATGACAACGTCAATGACAAACTAGTAAGGCTTTTAGCATGTAAAAATAAAAGAATGTATATGACACACATTGGTACAGATCCCTCTTCAAGTTTGATATGTATGCGCTTCAGCGGAGAAGAGGCGGTGGCGGAAAAATCTTCATTGTCAGAGTCAGAGTCAGAGTCGCTAATTTCACTACAATGACGTGACATGGCGGTAAGAATTAAGTTCCATATATACATTGAATGATCAACTTACATAACATCTTGGTTTTGAGTAGCATCGAAAACCAGAGGTGCAATAATCGGCCTGCTAAAGAAAAGCATTGCACTGAGATTGAGTTACAATTGAAGAAATGAAACAGTACCTGTCTGTGCGGGAAAGCTGTTGCGGAGAAGGTGAAACGGGAGTCGATAAATCAAAGGAAAGTTTGCGTTTAGAAGTTAGAGTCGGGCTATCAAGACAGATTTTAACACTGTCAGTCCGAAGATACAGTGGCCGGCCAGTTTTGACAGTAACAGGACCGTCAGTGCCCACCCATAGTGAACCAGTCCAAAACTCAAAAATCAAAGTGGCTCTGCCGAAGCGTTCCACCAATGGCGAAGAATTTTTGGGGTGAAAAAGGGGGTAAAGTGCGGTGATGAGATGGTAGACTTTGGCAGGTTCATTGTCCTGCCAGGACAAAAAAAAAAAAAGGAGATTAAGAAGGATAGATGTTATAAGATTTGAACACACAGCAAAGAACCAGAAAACTTGAATCGTCTGGCCAATAGCCTTTTTATACATCGCAGCCTGGCCAGCAGTAGCATTCAGCTCAAAGTCTTTTTCCTGCAGACTAAGAGCATAGCTTGGATCAACTTGTCGTCCAAACAGTTTTGCAAAAGTAAGGGTGGATGAAGAGCCTGAGGCGACAGAGGAAGGACTGGGTGGTAAAGAGGTAGGGGAAGAAGAAGGAGGTAGGATAGTAACAGAGCTCGTTACTGCAGGCTGTTCTCCACGATTGTGCTGAGGAGCATGGCAAACAGTTACGCTGTCCCAACAGAAACCTTTGCAAAATTGCTGGATGCATTGGGCATGTCGCATGTGCCCTCTGTTACCATTTTGTACAGGACGACACTGTGTGTTGGCGCAGGGCAAACGAGCAGACTGCTGATGGGAAGAGCCCAGCGATGAAACAGCAGAAGTGAGGTGTGAAGATATGATATCCTCCACAGAACTCCTAAACTGCCGCTGCATTTTGTCGCACCACACAAAGTATTTGCACTGTGTGAGCGGTGACTTGTAGAAATTTCTGGAACACTGTAAGATTTGAGTGAGTGAGAAAACCTCAGGTGAAAACACCATGCCTTTTGAAAGAATCTGGTCTCGTTGTCAGGAGTGAAGAATCCGATACACTCCTGAGGAAGATTGAGATATGCAGTGTTGCACCTGGGGCAGAGCTCGTTTGACAAATCAAAGCCGCCGCTGCTCATGAAGCACGAGCAGAGAAAAGACGATGTGTCTACTGCTGCAATCGAATTTGCTGTTGTTGGCCATTCAAGTGTTCACGTTCTTGGAAAGGCAGGATGAGAACTTTGGAAGGTGTCACTGCTTAGAAACTTTGCAGAATTACTGACATACACTGCACTGAAGAGATTCGAACAATCAAAAGTCGGTGCAAGATAGCTGGAGGCTTTTGAATCAGAGACTGCCTCTAGACAATGTGTCGATGCAATGTCTGGATGCAATGTCTGGACGCAAAGGGCAAAGGGAAACAGTCCAGGGTTCCGGTGAATCAAGATCTTGGAATGGATTGAAAGAAGCAAAAGACTACAGCGAAGTCGTATAGCTATACACAGGACCATATATTTACCCCGAATCCCTCCAGGCCATTGCCTAACGGATGTGGTCAGGGCATTTGCTGGAGCGAATCACTGCAAAGAAAGCCTGCAGCTGTCCGGTGTCCGGTGTCCGGCGGATTTTGTCCATTTACTCTCCACCGACTGACCCATACATCAACAACGCGTATGGGAGACTGTAAATGATGGCGGTTGTCTCCAAATCGTGACCGCTCAGAAAGAGTGACTAAAATTATTAGACTGTGAATATTACCAACAAGATGGGACTAACTGCCTCCACAGCCGTTCGGGTGCGCTTTGTATGGTGGTGACGTCCAAGCACCAGCCCGAGAATGGCACTTCCCAGAGCCAGAACAGTGCTGATATAACTAAAAATTTGAGTCAGCGATTGTGAGGGTCCGCCGCTCTCGACGCCTGGAACATCGAGAAAAGCGATGTTGGCGTTGAGCAGGATTGTGGCCTGCATGCATTGAACATTTGAAGCACTGCATCTACAGATCGCGCTCACAAAGGCGGTATGCTCTGCCCACTCAGAAGGCAATCTATCAATGAATTTGTTCTAGGCTCGTTCAGCCTTGCTACTTGTACCGGGCGCGATTTTCTGAGGATAGTCGTTCAGAATCACTATACCGTAGCGAGGCTGGAGTTGACGAGTACACGCGAGTACGAGCCGCCTCGGAGTTTGAAAAAAAAAGATACGAACAAACGCCGAGCCATCAGTAAGATGACACTTCCATCAATTGTGCCCACAAAAGCTCGAAAAAGAGCTGCGTAGAGCTCCTTCACGGTCTACAGTAAATTCACAAATAAATTCTTAGCTCCTCATATCAAGGTTCTCAAGCGGGTTGCCAGAAAACTGCTAAGCCACAACCTTTTGGCACGGGTGAACAAGCATCCATCATTATTTTCAAACTCCGAGGCGGCTCGTACTCGCGTGTACTCGTCCGTCCAAGCCTAAATTTGTTCCACGGTTCCTTGGCCGCAATCCTGTCCACCCAAATTTTGTTCAAGCTGTCCAAGTGCACATCTGGGGCATAAAAGAGGATCGGGGACAGGATCGACATCAACCAAGAGCGCTTGGTTTGGTTCGATTGTCCTTCGTAGATCGACGGTTGCCGGTAAAGGCGAGCTTCATTTTGACCGTAAAAGTTGAGGAACGGCTCATGAACTGATGGGTGTCTTGGTCAGAGCTTGCACAATCCTTGCCCGGTTATGAACCTACCAAATTGGGACATGAGTTTTCCTGTAACGACGCTCATCAGCAATCCTTTGGACTTTGTCAAATCCACTCACCAATGGACAACGGGATTCCCCAACCGCCTGATTTCCGGTCGTCTTATGGCTAATCTTTATGACTGATAAGTGGGTGGGGTCTTAGCTACGCACCCTTAGCTACTTCTACAAGTTTGAGCATATTACTAGGCCACAGGACCGTAAGAAACGGAAAAAAATAAGGAAAAGGTGACTTGTAATCTCACAACAGCTGTTTTTCAAAGTGGTTAATGGTTGAAAGGTGGCTGGTATTCTTGTCTAGACTCAGCAGAGTGTCAGATGGGTGTTGTAATATTCCGTCAACACACCAGTCCAAGAATTCGCTATTGTTTCAGTGAGTTCAATCAAAACAGCCATCGGTGTTTCCTAAGACAGACAAAATTAATTTCTTCCATCAATATTTATTCTTTAGGCATATGCGCACAAAAATTGTCTCAAAGTCCTCGAAATGCTTCCTTGCAGTTGATTTTGTTTGATTCTTTTCAGGGTTGGTAGCACTGGCTTACCAGTACTGATATTCCAGCTGCAGCTCTAATTCTTGTAGATGAGAAATGTGCCATCTTTCCAAAGAGGGCAATACTTACTGGCGTGTTCCGAAGCGAGATGCCCACCCCACACTTCCAGTAAACAATCGTCCAGGCAAAATGCCTCCATCCAAAAAATGGTCCGAGTTTAAGAATGAGCGAAATAATATCCACAATCGAACCCGCCCCCAGCGCTGGGACCGGCAGTGAGTTCTAGAACCACTTCAGAATTTTGTGGAATCCGTATTTGGTTTGCATGAAGCCTCGTTGTAGGCGTAATTTTGCCCAATGCACTAGATGGATAGACAGACAGTCCTCGACCAAGGCGTCAATCATCTCGATGAAATTCCAAATTGCTTTGTAAAAAATGGGATCATAGATCCAAGTTTCAGTGAGAACATTCTGACAAATTATGAATGGTCCGCAAGTTTAACATTCTGAGAAGACCACCTTTTCCTTGTGGTAGAAAAACACCTTGCCTTCGAATTGATTGTATGATATCCATCCGGGTGGAAGGCTATAGCACTAATGTGTAGATTTAGGGAAGAACGGGTGCCACTCACGACTTGGAGCGGAAGTCTGTCTGCAAGGGTAGCACAGTGAATGTTGCAGGCTCAGATGAACTGAAAGCGGAATGAGAATATGCAGCACCGCGACTAAATAAAACGCGCATAAGTTCATTTCGCTCATACCTGAGCAGTTGGGCAGGCCAGGTCGGTTTTAGTTGTGTTGGGATATTCATCGGCTGCAATGTGTCAATCCCTTGCATGCCAAATGAGGACCCTGCATCGAGTGTCGGAGATGTAGTTATAGACGTTGGGGACAAAGGTGGTTCTTCATCTCCCGTCGGCATATCTGAAGGTACCGATACGGCGGGACCGGATGCAAAGTCATGACAGTGGTTCTCAGTTTGGATTGATTCCACTGCTTGTTCAGAGGGAAGCGAGGAGCCGGTCTCAGGCGTAATTGAAATTTGGCCGGGCGATCTTGCGTACGCAATGACCGTCGCAGACGAGGAACCTCGGAAGCGCTGGCTTTTGGATAGAGCCCACCTGCCGATCAACCGTATCACAGTCCATAAAATATGCAAGCTCCGAAAGCAAAGATGACAGATTTTTCGAATGCTTGACATCCCCAGATATTTGGACTGCGATGAATTGCGAAGGGATGGAGAGAAACCAGAGGAACTAACCGCGCTTGCCCGGTCGGTGATGAGATGATCCAGACGCGGTGGGAAAACACGTTGCAAAACAGCGGCTGATAATGGGAACATTGTCCCCGGAGTTCAGCAAAGAGGTGATCCGAAGATAGAGGAACTTGAAGGTTGAGGAAACTTGGCCAATCGACGTGATCGACGCTAGCGCTGTGCTGGAAATTCAGATGTTAATAACAAGGCAATAAATAGCATGCTATTAACATGTTACTAGCATTTCTAGCTGGAGACCCTCCAGAATGGCCTGCTATTTATTGCTATAAATGCAACACAGCAGGGGGCTCCTCTGTGCTCGTGTGGCAGCCTTGAATCACAGATATGAAGCAAAAAATCAATGAAAATCGACCCAGATGAGTTGCAGACTGATGGGAACCCCTTTTTTCCCGTACCCGGCCCTCCGTCGCATGAGATTCCGGCATTGCTAGCACATCTAGCATGCTATTTGTTAATTTCTAGCCATTTCTAGCTGTAAATAACAAACATCATAGCACGTGTGCTATATAGCTGTTATTAACACCTGCTAGCTATGGACCCCGGAGGTCTGCAATTTCTAGCATAGCATAGCAGGTGCTTTTTAATTCCTAGCACAGGGCTAACGATTCAGGGCTAACGATTCGACGCGGTTCACCTTACTGGACGCTACTAGACGCCTATGACGTCGTCGATCACGATCGGTTCCAAAGCGGACAGAAGCGTTTATTTGCTCTTGTTTGGAGTTGGCGTCTTCACCTTTCAGCTTTCAGCTTCGACCAAGATGAGTTCAACGCCATCCGTGCCTCCAGCGTCAACGGGTCCCGTTAATCGCCATGCGCCAACCGCTGTTGAGCGTCAACGCTCACAACTCGACCGACTACTCAAAGATCCCGTCAAACCAGCCTTCGTCCCACCTCCGCCGAAAGAGAAAACTATCAGACCACCGCGGGAGATGATGAAGAACGTCCAGGGTTCCAGTGCTGGGGCAGGGAGTGGAGAGTTCCACGTTTACAAGGCGAGCAGACGAAGAGAGTATGAGCGGTTGAAACTCTTGGAGGAAACGACCCAGAAGGTGCGTTGATCTTGTTCATATCTATTCTCGCGCCGTAACCGTCCGCTGTGTTTTCGACCGCTAACATACACCGCAGGAAGCTGAAGAGGCCTCGTTTGAACGCAAACGTCGCGAAGCTGAGGAGCTGGCCGAATCCAAAACGGCCAAGAATCGGGCGAAACGACAGAAGAAGAAGGAAAGGTCGAAAACGAAAGGTTCAACGTCTGAGAATGCACAGGGAGATGGGGGTGACGCTCCGATCAAGAAACGACGGCTGGTTAATGGTCAAGCTCTGATTTTCCGCAAACCCGGTGAAGAAGAGGGGAGTGACGACCAGGAGGACGACGGAGTTGGACCAAGTATTTCTTCTATTGCTGAAAATTCCACGAAGGAACCGGAAACTCCAGTCGAGGTACCCCAGATATTGGATGGGCCGCGGATTACAATACATGAAGATGATTGAGGACTCATCTGCATCCCTATAATTCTTAATATTTTGTGCATTACAAACTTCTTCCTCCCCGTGCAGCACAGCGTCAAGTTTTGGAGGCCTTTACCTGGTTCCGTCGAGGGTCAGTATTAAAATACATTTTGTAACTATGCACAATACACACCACCGAAACTAAGTACGTGATAAAGAGGAGATAAATACACGGCGCACAAATCAATCTACTGTCTGGAACTTGATTCGAACTTCAGTGACCTCTTTTCTGGCCTTCTTCAATGTCTCGGTTATTGTTTCATCTAACAACGCTGCATCATGTACCGTAGTTGTCTTTGACACCTCGGCGGTAAGGTCAACAAATATTAGAGAGCCTGCTCGACGGCCACGGAGATGACGGATGGTGAGCAGAGATGGTGAGCTCAAAGGTGACGCAGAAGACGCGAGAAGGGGGTCAAGTGTCCGCTTTAATGCCTGCCGCGTTTGGGTGGAAACTCCCGCATCGGTCAGGTCGCCCCACGCCCCATAAAGGAGACCGATGCCTTGCCGCAGAATAACGATCGAAACAAGCAAGCCTGGGGAGGCAAATTAGATGTCTGATGGACGAAGAGTGTTCGGGACTCGCCTCCGACGGGGTCCAGAGGCAGGGCCGGAAACCACCAGGTACCTAAATGCCGGTGTTTATGAGGGGGGCACGTCAGATCTCTGAAAGCGACCCACCAAGAATGGCAAAGAAAGCCACAAGAGACGAAAAACCGTCGCTCCGATGGTGAATAGCATTAGCGAGCAGTACGGAACTTTGTTCCTCGTCTGCCACCTTTCTTGCAGTGTGAACAATCGTCCAGCTCGATTTACACGACTAACCTTCTTGGTAATTCTATACAACCACTCCTTCGATAACACACCAAGCGCCGCAAAATATAACGCGTTGGGATCGACGCCATGAGCATGCGAATGAGAATGACCAGTGGTGGGGGCGGAGGGAGCGGCAGCCGTCACGTTTGTCAAAATGTCCTGCAGCGGACCAGATGGGAGGGCGGCTGCTGTGTCGGTCAGGGCATCAAGTAAGAGGTGGTATGAATGGAAGCCCAGGCCAAGTGCGCCGCCGATGAGGAAAAGCGAAACGGTGGTCGTGCCAAGTGTCTCGAATTTAGCGTAGCCGAAGGGATACGTGTCAGTCGGAGACTTGCAGGAGGTAAGGACGCGTTACGGAGCTGTGATTGAAGGACGTACCTTGCGCGACAGGCGCCAGCACACGAGTGTTACTGAGTCGCCCAAGAGGTCGCTGAGAGAATGGCCGGCATCGGCGATGAGGGCGGCGGAATGGGTGAGATAGCCTGCGACTCCTTTAATCGCGGTAAGGCCGATGTTCGCGAAGAGGCCTTTGGACGGTTGAGTAAACGTTCATATAATAGTCTTGAATTGTTTCTACCAATGAGGGTTATTTGGCTGCCTCTGTCTCCTGCGCCTTTGAAGGCAGCCATGAGCCTCTCCGCCGTGTCTGTGCTGCCGCCGGGTCCATGCGAGTGCGAGAACAGGGAACTGTGACTGTGCGATTCATGGGTATCGCTATGACTGTGTGCATGGTCGTTCTCGATTTTTTTCTGCTCCGGCTTTCTTTGTGTCGAAAGCGAACGACGCATTATGGGGAAGCGTGAAGGAAAGATTGGCCCGTAGCGTTTGGTACGTGACAGCAGCAAACTTCGGTTCAGGTTCAGACCATTCATCGTCGCTTTTCAATCATCGTGGGTTACAAATTACAAGCACGTAACTGGCTTGCCCCGCACCAACATTGCTGTATAGAAAATGCTCTTCCAGGTTGCTGCGTACTCTGCTGCGGCGCGACGACTAGCACTCTGCGGATCCCGATTGCTCGGTCACCGGAAGCATTTCGATGCCAATCTCACCTTCCAAATTACAGACCCGCCCAATCCATCCTGGAAGTATGGCGGCGGCTCTAATGATACGTGGCTCGATTCTAGGTTTCCACGCAAATCCTTTGATTTTTCCGAACTGAGCACCAAGGCAACCTACGCGCTTCTGACGTCTGCAATTGTTCCGCGTCCCATTGCGCTAGTCTCTACACTGTCGGCTGACGGCGTTCCCAATCTCGCCCCATTCAGGTAAGCTTAACCGATACATATAAGCCGTCGTTTTATGAACTGCTACCAGCTACTTTTCTATGGTAGGGCAAACTGAAAACAACTTATATTGGCCTTCAATATGCGTCCGATACAGGTTGGACACATCCCGCCGCTTATCAGCGTTTCATTCAGTCTGTCGCAAAACCGGTCGAAACACACGCGAGAAAATATATCTGCAAACAAGCAATTTACTGTGAACATCATTAGTGAGGTCAATATGAGCGAACCAAGAAAGGTTCTTCAGCTCTGACTTTGCGAAACTAGGCTTTTGCCGAGGCAGCAAACTCTACCGCCGCCGAGGCTCCGGCATCTGTCGACGAATGGGTTCTCAGTGGGCTGACAATGACACCAAGTGTGCGGCAACCTAGTCGTCCACAGAGTAGCCATCTTACCACCTTTCACTGATAGACAGTCGTCAGGCCTGCGTGCGTGATGGAAAGTGCCGTGAGCCTCGAGTGCCAGGTATGCATGTCTATTGCTTCCGACGACGTGCCTCAATTAGACGATTCCCTCCATTCAGCTGTATTTTCTCAAGGACCTCTCCCCACCAGGCTCGGAACTTGTTACCACCACGCTCGTAATTGGATTGATCAAGAAAGCACACATCCATGAATCTGTGCTCACCGTAGATGGCTCGTCTGTGGATCCTCGCAAGCTGCGTCCCATTGCACGCTTGGGAGGAACCACTTATTCTCGCGTGCTTGAGGGATTTGACCTCGAACGCACATCATGGAAAACAGCCAGAGAAACATACGAAGCCATACTTGAGGGCAAGGCGTCAAATCCCTCTTCTTAATTAATCCAGGCTATTCAATTTGCCCAGATGAACTTCCTGGCGACACCATAAAGGGACGGGTAATGCTCGGTGACATGAAAGGTCTCGGCGTGCAGATAGAAATACAGGCTTTTCGTACTTACCTCTTTCTTCCGGGCTCGAAGTTGAGATCCTCGCGTGTCAGGGCGCGCTATACTACGCGAGAAAGAAGTAGAGTGACTTTGAATTTTCGCCCCGGCTATATATATCCACTACTGCCGCGGGCGTACATAAAGGTACTGAGATAAAGAACGGAAAGTTAGCTTGAGAGGCCACAGAAAGGCAATGGCTTTACGAAAACCGCGAGGTGCCCTTATTTGGCGATGATACCACGTGCTGAAAGGAATTCTTTAACTTGTCTCCTTCGAGCTGTGGTGAGTCTCCAGCCCGTGTTTCCTCAGCCGGTATCTGACATTTCACGTTGGGTCTTGGAGGTCCGAGTCCCTAGTTTGTGGCCATCCGGGCACTGGTCAGAGTTTGACAAGTCACGTCGGTTGGTGATACGGTGCTCATGATTCTCTTTCAGGGCCTCCAATGGAGCCAGATACCTCCGTTTCGGAGCAGCGCGAACAACGTATGCTAGCCGTTGCAAAACTCAAGCGCGCCGCCTCTCTTCCACGTATGAAAGACGGGAGACGTCCTCCAATGCATGTAGAGGCCGTGAGCGAAGGAGAGAAAGTTAACACGGATGACGAGGGGAAGGAGGAAGTTGATACCCCCCCTCCAGAAGCAACGGTGGAGGAGGTGACTGCCCCGGCCCATGACTGTGATGATGCGACGGAGGACGCTACAATCACTGAAGAGTCCTCCACTCGCTCAAAGCGGCGTTCGCGCTCTCGTACTCGTTCTCGAGGCTCCAAAGACCTTAAGCTCAAGGCCAGAACAGCGTTGTCCCCCACCCCCAGTCCCCTTGCTCCCAGCGATTCTTCGCAGGATGAGGCGGCTTCGCCGACAGTTCCGTCATTGGTCTCCCCAATACCTTCCAACCTTGCCGCATTGCAAAGGTCGCGTCTGCTTCGCTCTCCCACGCCCACCACTCCAGAATTCTCGCCCTATTACCCAGGAACCCGCCCCCAACGCCAAACTTGCCCTCTCTTGAAGAACTTCAGAGAGGTCTCTTCCGCTCCAACAGTGTTGGCAGTACCTCTGCAGGCCGAATCATGGCGATGCACAAACTGACTGGTGGGACGGAAACATACGATCCCTCACCCTCATCGACACCCCCTCCTTTGCCGGGGAAATTGGGTCGCAACAACACTGTTTCTGGTGGAGAGCGTAACGCTGCTCGGCAGTTTATGCTCAGTCGTCTCAATGGCAGGATTGGAAAGGAACCGGAAGGGGAGACAGCTAGCGGTGGCGAAGAATACACTGCACCTTCGCCCCCGAAACGTAAACGGCGACGTTCTCGCAGGGGATCGGCAGGTGCGAATACACCGGCGGGGGTCTCCGATTCAGAATTCCTCTCGACCTCGCCAAATACCCCCATCGTTCCCCCAACCCCGTTGCCTGCGAGCTTTGAAGTTCTTCCTGACCTTCGTGCAAACACAACCTCGCCCAGTCGGCCTGTTAGTCCACCGAGTCCATCGGCCATGCCCGAGGAAGAGCCGGCAAATGTTCTTTCTTCATCACCGGTCCGAGCGAGCCCAATAGAACCGGAACGTCCCGAGCCAACACGCCGAAGAAGTGTGGTCGTTGAAGATGAAGATGAGGAGCGCGTTCCACTTCAACCAAGGAAACTTGGGCCGTCGGCCACCCCTCCCCAACTTAGTTATGATTACGGGATTCAACAACCGCTCTTCTCCGACTTTTTCACGGAGAATTCCCGGATGTCACCCCCCACGACCACTGTCCATTCCAGTCGACACCCCACACCAGAGTATCCGTTGCGAAGCAGTCCGTTCACGATACCACTACAAGAGAAACAGCCGCGGGATGAGGAGGAAGAGGAGGAGGTGCTATACCCCGCAGATTCTTACCACTCACGGACCCCATACGACGATGACTTTGAGCGTCAGATCAGTTGGGTGGCCTCTCCAGGTGAGTTCGACCGCATTTTTAACTGTCCCTATGCTCACTATGCACCCACAGTTCCAGAGATACGAATGCCAATCGACGATGACGAAGCGGACGATGTCGACGTCGTAGATGAGGAGGAGGACGAGGAGGTGTACGATGTGCGCCATTCATCCCCTCGAGAAGCATCTCCTCGATCATCCGCCGAGTTTTCTCCTCAAGAGGCTTACGATGACACCTCTCCTCGTAATTCCTTCGAATCTAAAGGAGTAATGATTGAACCAGAAACTTCTCCGGAGATCGTACCCTCTCACGTACCACCCTCTCCGTCTTCGGTCACCGCTTTGTCTCAAAGCACTTCGATCGTCCGCACAGCGAGCGACGATTCTACCTCTCCGCAGACCTATCCGGCCAGGTTATCCATAGCGTCGCGCACACAGGACCGATCCCCGCTCAATGCTGAGTTTGACTGGGAGGATGGAAAGCGAACTTGGGATGGGGGTTCTACCAGTACCTGGGATAAAATCAAGACCACCTTCAGGTCCGGTTCCGCTGCTGGGCGCCGTTCGCGTACGAACAGTATCGTAACGCGTGATCGACGGGATCATACAGATTCAAGCGTTAGCAGAGAGAGCGGGGCTAGTCTTACCAGCTCAAAGACAGACAAAGGAGATACTGTCACCGCCCCGTTGAACCAACCTCCACCGGTCGTGATGCAATCGGCTTCAGCGTCTGCGTCTGTGGTATCCTTGTCACCTGGAGTGTCGTTATTTCCAGCTGCATCTTCTGCCGATCTGCTCAAGTACCAGAACGCTAAGCTCTTTCCATTTCCTGGCATGAAGAAGCTGGAGGAACAGCGCAATCGGGCCAAAGGAATGCTTACCCCGTCAGCATCCACTCCAGACATCGCCACACTGTTCAACGGCTACGAGACCGACCCTTCCCAAAGCCTAGCAAACTCCTTTTCTAATACGCCCTCCCAAACTCCCGAAACGGGAAGAGATCGAAAACTGTCTCATCAGGCCTCTGATACACGTTTATTGGACAAATATGCCATGCCGACATCCCCTTCGAATTCCCTAACTCCATTGTCCCCCACTAACACTGATTATTTCACTGTCACGCCTCTTTCTCCAACACAATCAACCGGGTCCAAATTACCTATGACCTTACCTGGCGTTAAACAATGGTTGAGTAGTCGGAAGATGTTTTCTCAGACCTCGTCTCAGGGAACTTCTTCGTTGAATACTCCTACATCCGAGTTGGGACGCTCTTTACCCAGTGCAAGTAAAAAGCCCTCTTTGTCTGATCTTATCCTTCGGAAGGATAACGGTGTGGGTCGAGACTGGGAGGATGTCGAAATCGTCCCTCCTAGCGCGAGTGAGAGCGTTTTCGGGAAGAGTCCGGCTTCCATGGAACCAAGAGAGCTTTCGTCTTCCCCGAAAAACGTTCCTCCCCAAAGCTCCTCTCAGGATACAGAAAAAACTCCCAAGGCAAAGAAAATTGTGTCGTCTCCTGTTGCAGTCGATGAAACTTCTTACCTCCACTTCGACCCCCCTTCAAATATGCCATCCCCTCCCGATCCTCTCTCGGCAACACCTGACCCGTCCTCGTCTTTGAGTGATTATCCTGCCCACTCGACGTCTGAATCATCTTCCACCACTTCATCTCACTACTCCTTCGGCGGCAACTCCGGATCTCAAGGATCTTTCATTCTTGAACGTCTGGAAGAGAACTTGGCGCGAGGCTCACGCAGTCCAATGTGGGCTTCGGCCATTGATGACCCTCCCCGGAAGTTGCTACTTTCCTCCCCTGTGCTACAAGTCGTCAACGCCAATACCGTCAAGGATCGCTTCCTCTTCCTCTTCAGTGATATTCTTGTCATTGCCAAGCCTGTAGTGCACGACCAGGACAACATCATTGATACCTACAAGCCAACCCCGATGGATCGAAAGTTCATTGTAAAGAGTGTGGTTTTGCTCAGTCAGCTTCGATTCAACGCTGATCGAGCTGACGTTCAACCGAAAACGAGCAACTACTCGGCGGCACCCCGTAATCCCTTGATCAGGACGTTTGTACACCAATTCAGCAAAGACGTCGACCATGCCATATCTTCTTTACTATCCAAGTCCGGCACTCCAGACGATCCCATCGTTCTGGGCCAGCTGCTGTTCAAAACTTTGGACTTGGATAGAGCTCGCTTGGGCGATTATTTATCACGGCGAACGTCGAAAGTGGTGCTAAAGGCCTATGTGGACAGCTTTCGGTTTGTGGGGGTTAGGGTCGACAGGGCACTCCGAGCGTTCCTTCTTTCGCTCAACGTGCCTTCCAAGTCTGTGTACAATGTGACCGCACTCGACTACTTACTGGACGCCTTCGCCAGCCGGTGGTATGAAGCCAATGCTAGGATCGTGGCATACGACAAGGATCTCGCCATTCGTCTTGTACGAGCACTTGTGCAGCTGAATGATTTTTTGCATGGTGGTATTTCCCAGGAGCCAGGTCCCACCGGTTACCCAAAGCGTGGGATCACTGGCCGAGATTTCATAGACGCTTTCCGGCGGTACGATCCTCGGTATCTGGTCTCGGATGAACTGCTGGAGGATGTGTTCGATTCCATTCGGGAGGAGAAGCTGTCCCAGGCTCGCTTATCGTCAAATAGTGACGTCTCGATCATGGTTAAGCGTCCGTTACCCACTCGACTCACGTACAAAGTGCAATCCGACCCCATCATTCTTCGCATTCAGCAGGCCGATCCCGATCTCACCATCCAATTATTCGGCCAAGATCTGCTCTTTGATCCCCCCTTCCTAACCTTCACAAGATCGTCAGAAGCGTCGTTTCGCGTGACGGGCACGTCTCTAGGGCCGAAAACCATGATTATGTGTCGCTCGGGTCCGAATGCTCTCAAGTATTTCGGGCTACCATTGAGCAATTCGTTGATCGTGGAACGTGCCTTCATGCGGAACACCTTCGAGATGGCGTTTTTAAACCACAGCGGGGCGAAACGAAGGTACATGTTCAGCGTAGACGACCCTCTCATTCGTCATCAATGGGCAGTGTCCCTGAGACGACAGATCGACAATGCATCTTCAATTTCCTCGACTTCGCTATCACAGGCAACCCCTGGCACTTCCAAGTTCCACCGAGCGGCGGAGATTGTGGCGTTCAAGGCATTACAACAGACGTTGATGGGTGCAGACGTCCTTTCTGGTGCACCCCCTGCAGCCATACACAGTGCTTTACAGCGCCTTAACTCGAATGGGTCTCCTCGCCCTTCGAATGGCAATGCCTTCCGTTTCCCTGCTGATCAACGAACAGAAAATCTAAGCAAGGAATCCCGCTTGAATTCTCATGTTCGTTCAAAGTCGCGAAGCAAAGTGTATCATCGTCATGGGGCAGGCCGGAACGAGTTGGATCTCAATAACGAGGTCCACGATCAGGAGTCTCCCAAGGATGAGCGTTATGATCACGATGCTCCGTCGCGTGTCGAGGGTCCCTTGTGGTCCGGCGGAGATCTGGAGATGCAATGTCAGCAGAATAGTTCGATTCCACTGGTTCTTGCTTTTTTGCAAGTGGGTTCTCCTGAACACGGTCTGCACTGAATCTGGAGGGTTATCTTTGCATCATTGTGCGTCCCAGTCTCTTTCGAACTTGAAGAGCGCCGCTGATCTCTCACTTGCAGATCTGTTTTCATCTGAATCGTTGTTGTCGACATCTAGTAAGAATTTTATGCGTGTTTAATATGTAGCCATAGATTGAGAATGAGTATCGTCGGAAATCATTGCCGTTTATGTTTGGGAAGATGCCGGTATACGGTTGTTTGTCTGTCCCCGGATGGGGATGGTACGTTACGTAAATGATACTCCTCCGGTCCAAAGCGGTTTCTGCGACGTTCCTGTGTTTCTATTCTATCTTGTCGCTTTGGTCTGGGACTCGCAGGAACCGTGGGCGGATCGAGCGCACATGTCGCGCGTTCACGCCGATGCGAACGCCCTGTTGGGCAAGTCCTGGTCGGTCATGAGTCGATTTCAGGAAGAAAGAAATCCTAATGTTTTCAAGGTACGATTATGGTATGTCCACGCCGGTTGCCGCCCCACTCCACTCTGCTCATCACGGTTAATCTACCCTCTTCCTTCCTTCTTCAAAAAACTTCTTCCAAAAGAGAACTTCAAACCACAGTGGAGTGGTCCCGACCGCTATGAGATAGTTCGGAGGCTGGGAGGTGGTAAATACTCAGAGGTATATCGCATCAGTGAACAAGCTCTCGATCCTAACTTGGTCAAGGTCTTCGAAGGCGTAGACATGGTCAATAGCGACCGCGTCGTGATCAAAGTTTTGAAGCCTGTTGCCGTCAAAAAGATCAGAAGGGAGATAAAAATTCTGCGAAACCTCACCGGCGGGCCGAATGTAATTGCCCTATTGGACGTCGTTCGAGATCGTGCGTCCTTTGACTAAAAGCTTGTAATTCCACCGATGTATGTATGACTCCCCATTAGCTTCTGGCCGCTACCACAGTCTAGTCATGGTACGGGACACCCAATCGATACCTTTTAATTTGCTCATTTTCCCCAGGAATACGTAGAGAATGCGGAATGGAAACGTCTTTTCCCTGTCCTCACAGAGGGCGATATCAAACACTACACTTTCCAGCTCTTGTTGGCCCTCTCACACTGTCACGCGCACGGGGTAATGCATAGGGACGTGAAACCAGCCAACGTCATGATTGCGCCCGCTACGCGCCAGGTATCCATCAGAGCTTGTCGCATGATCTTGCGCTGACCTCTTTGTAGCTGCGGCTAATTGACTGGGGGTTGGCTGAATTTTATCACCCCGATGTCGACTACCACATCCGGGTCGGGTCTCGTTATTATAAAGCCCCCGAACTATTGGTTGGATTCAAACGCTATGATTATAGCCTTGATATGTGGAGTGTCGGGTGCATGTTTGCCTCCATGATTTTCCGGAAAGAGCATTTTTTCCGTAACTTTTGTTCCATTCTGAAGCTAGTGACCCATCTAACGACTCGCAAAAAAACAGGGGGTTCAAGCAACGATGATCAACTTTTGAAAATCATGAAGGCCCTAGGAACAGAGAAATTCGACATATACCTCAAAACCTATAATATACATTTCGAAACCGAAATTGACAGTCTACTGGTCAAGTGAGTTCTGTCAAGACAGCTATCCCTGCATAGTACGATTTTTTTACCCCCCTCGTCGCAGTTATTCCAAGCAATCGTGGACGCGTTTCATCACCGCAGAAAACCGACATCTAGCCTCTGGAGACGCCATTGACTTTCTCGATAAACTCCTGAGATATGATCACCAGGAGCGACTGACGGCGAAAGAAGCTGAAGCGCATCCGTATTTCAGTGAGTACCATTGCTCATTCCAGCCATGAACTTAATGGGCTCAAGCCTCTCCTATTTCGTCTAGACTCTGTACGGCTGGAAGCGATCTCGACTAAGGGAGATTCCGTCAGTGATTCCGGGTTCGCCTCAACATGAAGACTGATTCTAACCGCAATGTACATTTTCTATCAATTATTTGCACCGAGTGGATGCTCTGGACCCTATGTTTCATTATCAGCCACAGGCTATGATTTATGTAGTTGTCTATAAGTCTTTTATAATCGCGATCTGTGTTGGTCTTAATCAACTTTGTTCACACGCCTGCAACATGCTTTATTCACATTTCAGAGGAACACGTTTCAGAAACGTTGTACGCAGATGGAACATGTAAAATCGGGTCGTCGCCCGTGATGCAAATTCCATGTGTTACCATCATGCTGGACGGATCTCTTTGGCATGTCGAGTCAACCAAGACGCACATCCACACACCTCCTGCCTTCTCAGTCTAAGGCAATGCCGAGTGGACGTTCTCAGACCCCAATTCCGTCCCAGCACAGGCCCGGTAACGCTTACCACCCTCATCACGATTCAGAGACGCTGGGAAAGCGTACGCAGATCCTAGAACCCGTAGTACTGGTCGACGCGGAGAACCCTGCACGCGTGGGTGGAGCGCGCGAGGATCAGACGGACTTTTCTCGAGGAAGAGGACTCTGAGGAGGCAGCTGGGATTGTGGCCAGATTTTTAAACGATTTTATGGTGAGACAGGGGCGCAACTCCTAGACAACTCTTAGATATCTAGATATCCAAAGGTTTTTACCATATTCGTCTCCAGAAGGTAGTCTGTTTGTAGTTGTTTGGCATCCAAACTCTTTCCCTCTTCCATTTCGGACCATGGACACAGACCGGATGGATGTGGACGTTCTCCAGTCGCTGCCTCACCCTAACCCTTCCTCTTCGCGTCTTGATCAACCAGAAGTGTCTTCTGATCTGAAGGACCATACCGCCCTAAATATGCAAGCTGTACCGAAATCACCTATCTCACCTGTACCTCGCGCGTCTTCTGTCCCACTAAATCCTCCTGAAGCCACTGTTGGTTTTGTTTTCTCGTCCGAAATGACAACACACTGTTCTTTGGCCCCAGAGGGGCATCCGGAAGCACCGGATCGCATAATCCGAATTTGGGACGCCATAGTCGCTAGACATTACACTCTGAAGACCAAAAGAATTCCAATTCGGCCAGTTCTTAAACAAGAGGCCTTGCTTGTTCACAGCGAGGATCTCTGGGACAAAATCGAAGCCATACAACGTGAGTTTCGTGGAATAATACCATTTGGCTCCTAATTTCGATCGTTTCCCCACTTAGATATGTCTACCCAAGACATCGTGGACTCTGCACCATACTACGATCAATTGTCCCTTTATGTCTCCCAAGCCACAACACGTTCAGCACGCTTGAGCTGTGGGGGTGTCATAGAGGCATGTCTGGCTGTTGCTAAAGGGGAGTTGAAAAAATCGTTTGCGGTCGTTCGGCCTCCTGGGCATCATGCTGAACCTGAGGAACACATGGGATTTTGTTTTTTCAACAATGTTGCTGTTGCGACAAGAGTTGTTCAGCAGCGAACACCCATCAAAAGAATCCTGATCCTGGACTGGTGAGTGCTAATGGTTGGTCCAAGTACCCACCACTCAAAGATTTGAAAGGGATGTCCACCACGGTATGCATGCATAATCTTCCTCATACTTTTTCCCTTGACTACACTGTCAGGCAACGGTACTCAACGAGCCTTCAATGACGACCCATCTGTTTTGTACATATCTCTTCATCGCTATGAAAGGGGCGATTTTTACCCTTGTGGTCCCTTTGGAGGGCTACAGTCCTGTGGGGAAGGTCCGGGGCTTGGATAGTGAGTCATACTAAAATCCACGTCGCTTTCAATTTATGTCCTAGTTCCGTCAATATCCCATGGCCAGAGAAAGGGATGGGCGATGCAGACTATATTCACGCTTTCCAAAAAATAGTGATGCCTATTGCCATGGAATTCGCGCCAGAACTAGTCATTAGTGGGCTCTTTCACTGATTTTCAGTGCCGTGGATAACTCAACTACGGCGGATAGTTTCGGCTGGTTTCGATGCTGCTATGGGCGATGACTTGGGAGAGTGTATGGTTACTCCAGCTGGGTACGCTCATATGACATACATGCTGGGGGGCCTAGCTGGTGGGCGACTTGTGGTCGCACTAGAGGTATGGTTGCTTTTATCCATCCATCTATAGCTGATCCCGTGAGCTAGGGAGGATACAACCTTGGATCGATTACCGATTCAGCGCTGGCGGTTACCGAAATTATACTCGGTGGAGCCCCTGGAGAAATGAAATCAATGGTGGCCAGCGAGGCCGCGGCCGAGACAGTTTGGCTTGTTGCAAGAGAGCAGAGTAAATACTGGAAGAGTGTAAGTCCGAAAGCATGTGAACCACAGGAAGGTCTGTTTGTTTTTCGCTCCGTACTCGCGGTTTCTCTCAACTCCGGTTTCAGAAGCAGCATCTCTTGCCTTTTCAGTGCCAGGTATATAAAGTTGTCACTTCTAGTCATTCGCCTCATGTTCGCAGAAATCCTCAAACTACATCGACAGTACTATCTCTATAGTCAACACGACATGATGCAAGTTCCTTTACTTGGTTCCGAAGTGGAACAACGTTTTTCTGCTCAAGTCATGTGCACGTGGGTCTAGGAACTGCTGCACATCACAAAAATTCATGCGTGTCAGGCCGGATATATTTGCCAAGGACACGTTGGTATTCATGGTCCACGAATTGTAAGGCTCTCATCTCTTCTCTATATTCCTCTTAACTGAGACATCTTTCAGCGGCAATCTTCGCATAGAATTGGCGTCGTCGATCAACTGTGATGTTCAACTGGAGCGGTCCTATCTGGTGCGCACGTATCCTATTTGTTTCTCGATGACCATCAACCACTGGCCAGATCGACTTCTCGAAAGAATTGGTAGCCTGGGTCAAGACGGAGGGATATTCGCTTCTAGATGTCAATTTGTTTCCGAAACCGTCAGATCAGCCGTTTCCAGTGCGTTCCCTCCATTGGCAACCGAACGTCTGTTTTTCAAACATTCGCCTCAGCGAGCCAAAGGTATAACTGAACTTCGAAAGGACGTTGTAACATATCTATGGGACAACTATGTGCAGTGCGTGCATACCAGCCTACTACAGTGGCTCCTAACCCGTTAATGGACAGGCTGTGTAATGCAACAAACATCATACTCGTTGGGCATGGTCCCGGCTGTCAATCCCTAATGGAGATGATCGATTTACGGGGTAAGCACCGCCCATGAATGCATTTTATATAGTTTTATTTCCTTCCATTCATCTATGAAACATAGCGACAAGCGTAATGAAATCCGTCAAAGCGGTTGTTCAGGTCGTTGGGCATCTACCGCTCCGCCCTCCCAAGAATGCGCTTGACCTTCGAGAGTGGTACAGAGATGTAAGCTTCCCATCTTTCATCATTGGATTTCTCGATAGCTTGTGTAGAATTCGTTCGTTGCGTTACCTTCGAACCACCAGATGTGGAGTCCCGACACAAGAGCCAAAGATATGAAGAAACATGGGAATCTGCAAAGAATCGATGAAGAGCAGTCCGTTAAGCTTATCATCAAGGCTCTTCCAGCTATCAAGTCGTTTGTCAAGACACAGTTATCAGGAACTGACCTTGCACAGAATGCAATGTCCAACATGCATCTTACTTAGGACGCATGGCTTATGTGCTATTACTGTCATCTACACTAATGCTTTCTTCCTGCTGTCGAAGTTATGACTCCCTTCCATCTACACAACCTTTGCTCTGACAACCAACCGCGTTTATATGTACATGAACTATACCAGGAAGCACTCCCATGGAATTAAGGTTCCGGATGGAGATTGAAAGTATGTGGCTCAGCGTGCAAAGTCGTCAGCTCGAGATCTGAACTCCTATATGAGCTTGTCTGGGCCGGTCTCGAAGAGGGCAGGCGTTGCATGTTTAGTATGAGCCGGCATCCCTATCTATGTGTTCAAAACTGCAGGTGAAGGAAAAGGGTGCACTAACCACAGAAGATATGATGGATAAGTACCAAGCGTATTCCGTCATTCCAACAGAAACCCCTCGAATACTGTAAATGACTGCAGCCAGGGTGGTCGCTGTCCATTAGGTCAGCTAAGTATATAGATGATTCAATTTCGTGCGATAAACTGACAGAAGAATATGAAGTAGACCACCGACCCATCTCGAATCAGTAATGTCCCGAGTGAGGTCCCAGCCCATTGCCCTGAGTTTTTATATAAATCAGGTATTGGACTTACTATTACAATGAGGTTTACCACTGAAAAATCTGACAAGCGTCAAAATCAGGATAATGGCCTGCGCGACCAACGATGCAATGCCCAAGTAGGCAAACGAGTGTGGTACGTTGGTTACAAACGTTCGAGGCTCGAAATGAATGCCGGGAAGGGTAACGACAAATCCTGCGTTGAGACAGAGTCAGCTGAAATAACAAACTGTTTGAAAGATCACTTGCCGACTACCACAGCAATAGTCTCGGCCAGTAAGAGACACGCAAATCCCCAACCGACCTGTATAAAGAGGGACGTCACTACACGTCTGTTTCGAGATGAGAAAACCGAACCCAACGGGCATTGTGATACAGCGCGTAAACTGCAAGACGATTTCAATCATAACATTTCACGAATATATCAACAAGGCTGACCTCTGACCATCATAACAAATTCCACTCCGGTCATTGCCAAGTGAGCGACGAAGACTTGGGATATGTACCATGCTCGCAAGGCAGAATGCTCCAGGTGCTCCTGTAGTACAACTTTTTCATCAAGAATTCGGTTACACCTAGAAAGGTTTCAGAAGGGACGAAAACGATCACAAAGAAACAGACAGCTGCACGGAGAGAGGAAAGTAGCGCAGAAAAAGAAACACGATCTTGACCCAGGCGGTCCTCGCTTTCCTATTATGTACACACGTGAATTCGAATCGTATGTGCTGGGGAAAGCAATTCACGGCCAGATATGCTCGACCTCGTCGTCAAATGTTATTAGGTGTTCCCTGCAAATTGAAATCAAATAGGAAATAGCAGGGAAGGCCGCAGATAATAATTACCAAACCAGAAATGCAAGTGCTGCGACTGCACAACCATTCAAAGAGCTTTTTCAGTATTGATTGTAGTATGCACACAACAACAGGACCGTACTGGAGGTTTTATGCAGATCAAAGTTTATTTGCGTGTTGAAAGTATCCCGAGTCATCCGTTGTCCGAGGCCAAGCTTGAGGACTGCCCAGCACCAAAGAGGACGTCGTCAATTAAAACTGGGACCTTTTTGCGGAACCATTTGGGTGAGAGATCTCTCGCTGTGATGGGGCATGATGGCAGTGATGAAATATTTTGCCGGCCGGCAGTAATCTGCAATACAATCTGAACAACGGCATCCCCTCCTGCGCTCTGCAGAAAAATGCGTCAGACTGGGTTAGAGTGCCGCATGCGGAGTTCTCTCGAGGTGTTGGAGGGTATTGGTCGCATGGCTAAATGAACTTGCACTGCCAGTCCAGTCTCCGAGTCGACCGCGTGGCTATGATGATGGCCACACATGTGACGGATTATGTACCCACGCCGTTCCTTGAAGAATACGGTATGGGTTCAAAGTCTCCTTGTCTGTGAACCAGCGTTCCCTTGTTGTACTCGTCTTATGTCGAGAGCTGTGCAAAAAACATTTCGAATCATTACATCACGTCACGGCCAGATCAGCGGGAAGACGCCGTGGCCCAAGCGACACGCTGTTTTGTTTCCTCTCTTCAACTTTCACGACACGGCCTTAGGAGCCTCACGAATCGATGGCATTCAGCTACAGAGAACTATTTTTTGGCGGAACCACCTTCTGTTGCTGTCTCCGGGTGCGCTTGGGTGTCATTATCATGACTACACTTGGTATGTTGCTTGCGGGCCTGCTTTCCATTCTGCTTTGGTTTGAAGTGGCTAGTGAGTTCCTTCACCTTCCAGGCTCGCCGTCCATAATGTTGTTTTCCAGGCTCGACCGACATGTCCAGCAGGGAGCGGGCCATATTCATTGTTGCTGGTTTGGTAGAAACTCTCTTATTCGTGGTGTCCATCATCGGGTTTGTTTCGTTTACTCTTAAATTCTCTTCATTTTGAAATTGTTGTCCCACTCGCAGATTTGTTGGTGCTGTCGTCCGAAAACAACTATTCGTTCAAATCTATGCGTACTTTATCTACGTACATTTCCTTCTCAACTTGGCCGTCGCCGGCTATCTCCTCTATGAGATTGTCCATGTCTCTACCACAGATCAAGTCAAAGCCTGCCAGTTGGCTATTCAGAACACCGGCGCACAAGAGCAGTGTACGGGCTTGCTTAAGGTAATGATATATCTGCAAGTTTTCAAGCAACGTACTGACTGCTTGCAGGTTGGACTCGGAGTCTACGGTGCTGTTGCCTCGATCGTTCTTCTGACAGAGATGTGTATGTTTCATTCATTTGGTGTCAAGATACCGACTAAAGCTTGTTCAGACGGCGCTATTGTCGTGGCTAGATATGTGAACCAGATCCAGCGAGAAAAGCGGAGCATTCGAGCATCCCGTATGAGCCAAGGCACTTACAAAATGGGAAGCTACGCGACCGTCAAAGGCGAAGATTACGATAGCATCCCCCTTCGCTCCGCAGCCCTTCCTCCAACTCCTCGCGCGCACGAAGAGTTTGATCCGTACGAAGAAGTGGCTGGTCCGGATTACCGTGCCTCCTCTTACAGTGCCTACGATGGTATGCCAACTTCCGCTGGTTTGGAGCACGACCCTCACGACACGAACGGCAAATTGGATGGGAATTCCATGGAAGGAAGATCCACGCACCATTCGCCACAGCCGTAATAGATAGTAGTAGTATGCACTTGCTCGCATTAATGGACGGTCTTTGTATTTTTCGTAAAATGTGTATTCTTTTTTTTCGATGTCTGTGCCCCTTCGAAGCTCTTGCCACACATGTCCAAAGAGATGATCGCCCTCAGAGGCTCTTATGCATGAACTGCAGAGGATAGACATATGACATGCAGAGCAAGCGGCTTAATGCCCAACGACAGCATATTATCCAGTCGGCAAGCCTTGCTCTATGCCCTGGTCATTACTTGCCGGCTGACCACAATTAGCTCGACATCCTGTTATACCAATTGCACGTTTTCGCCTTCTTCTTGTCGCCCTCGATATCAACCCTCATCCTCCGTCTCTTGTCGCAATCCCAGTGCTCCAAACCCAGAGAGTTTGATGCTGCCTGGTCACTGCGTATCTTCTTTGGTCTCCTTGTATTTCTGCAAGTCATCCCCATCTACAGCCACGCTACGTCAGGTTCGTCCGAGGGCAAGACGGTCATCCTCGATTTCATTGGCATGGGTTCGCTTCACCCTCACTTGAAGATGAGAGGCACTGATGATCGACTAGCGCACGCCCCTTCGAAGTTCAGACTTCTTTCGATCGACATTCTTATTGTCTTCCTTCAAATGGTCCTTGCAACCATCTGCTATGAAACCTCGCTTGCAAAGGATAATGAGAACGCCTCAGATACCCTACTTCCGATTCCAAGTCCTTCCACAAGCACCACCCCAGACCGCACGAAATCATTTCCACCGCAGTCCTCTACGTCATACGTCGTCGACCTCCGACTTAGCACTGTCATAGCGCGTCTTCGGAATCCACTACCGCCTCGAAACCTGAGTAATAGCAACCTGGATGGACTGCCCCTGCCAAATACAACACCATGGCCATTGCCAGCTATGGGTTTGAGGATGCTCCTTGGGGTACCACCAGGAAGGCCGCCAACTGGGAGGGATGCGAATGAACCAGGGGAAGGAAACGCGAGAATTCCGGGTGCTTTGGACGGATAATTTATTTCGATGTGTGATGCTACAGTAATTCACCATTTACGACCCATCTACGGTCATGAGTTGCAAATTAGCAAGAGTTAGGAATCCAAAAACGCACTGCTTCGCGAAGACATTTTGCGAATTTTGAAAACTCTTCCTTGCAGGCATCCTTCGATACATCGGTGTAGGTTGCAAGGATACATTGGCCGTAAACTGCGGCTTGACGGGAACAGGTGACCGTCGAATGAGCAGCGAACCTGGCAAGGCGTGGCGAGCTCGGAGTTGTGGTTGTGGCCATGATTGCTGAGTAAGCGCAACCTCTGCAGAACGCCAATGATCCATGCCTTCGATAAATTTCTGCTCATTGGATGTATCGGCGTTGTGATTGCCCTCGTTCTCTATTTCTTCTATTGGAACCGTCTAATTGCATTCCTCCTTGGCCTGGTCTTTCGATTCCTATATTGGAACCAGGGTCCTTTCAGCATATGGCTTGAAATCGGTATCTCATTCCCGAGCTTTACGAGTCAACAGCTCAACCAGCCAACAGGCTCCATCCATTTCTCCATCTTGACTGGCAGAATACTCATCAAGGACCTTCATTATCACTCGAGCAACCAGACTATAAAAATAGTCAAGGTGCGTACCAGCCTTGGTGTTTCTTGTCTGGCCGACAAGCTTTTAACTAGGGGCAAATCGAATGGCGGTACTGGATTCGTAGACCAGCATCCGGAGATGACATTGCACCAGTCAGAGCTATGGGCGATTGTATGACCCTGGTTTATCCGCCTGTTTGTCGCTCACCTCGTATTCCAGCAAAGCATACACGTTCCCCGTCATGCCGCGTGCAAATCTCGCTTCAGGGATTTGAGTGGCTCCTATATAATAGAACTGCAGCGTACGATGCCATTGTGACACAAATGGGTGCGAAATTACCCAGTCGCCCAGCGTCGCGAAATACTGGTCAGCAGTCTTCTAGGAGGTCTACAATGCCCGGTCTGTGGCTGCCTTTTTCTGCTACTTCAATCATTCATTTCGCACAGGATATTCTCAGTCCATGTTGACGGGGCGTCTGCATCTGCCTATTGCATTCCAGAACGCATGGCATTGGGCTAGACGACAGTTGCCCACGCTCGACCCTAAGGATTTACTACCATTGGGTATTCAAGTCACCAAAGGTGCCATCATATGCGGTAATCCCTCTACCCCGAACCTTTTGGTGGCCGAATTTCAAAGAACCGAGGGCATGTTTGGAATTGTTCAGGTGGGTTTCTCGATTTCACTGATGATCGTGGACCAATGCTCTGTCTAGTCAAGGTCCAAATATGATTTATACAAGCAGCTTTTGCATCTTAGTTTTCAAAAGGCGTTAATTCGCTACGTTGAAAACGAAAATTACCGAGGGACTATGGCCACAACTGGAGAACTTCTGCAAAGTCCTATCAAGAAGTTCGTCGCCCTTCCATTCATGCCTACGTTGTCATTGAGAACAACCAATCCTAGGCATACGAGGCTCGACCGGATCTCCTCCTATTTATCTCATCAAGCATTCGCCAAGTTATGGCGGCATCTGAAATTGTACGGTCTTTCAAGAAAATTCCCTACCAATCAGGATTACGTCAATCACACCATCCCTGTGCCGCGTTCTCATGGAAAGCACAAGAGTCTTGACGAAGATACTCCCGTTGGTGCAGACTTTTCCACCCTCGAATATGCCATAGAACGCAAGATCCTCGAGGCCCCCGTCCTCGAATTGACCTATTACACCGATGTTGTAGGAGACGTCCCTTCAATGCCCCACCCGGTGGATCAAGAACCAGGAGATATCGGTAACGGGGATATCGGACCGGAGTGGGGAATCGATCTTGTTGTGAGAGGAGGGTTTCTTCGCTATGGACCGTGGGCAGATCGGCAACGGCAGGTTTGCTTGTTATTACCATCACACGAGCGCTGACCCCTGGGCCAGTGCCGAGCTTCAAAAGACTTTTTTCCCTCCGACGTACCAGAATGTCGACGAAACACCCCACTTGAAACCGGGGGATAAACGAGTGTGGACCGCCATGCAGGTTTTCATCGAACTGCGAGATGACACCACCTTATATATCCCTTTTCGGGAAGCCTCCAAGGTACAATTCTCTGTATCGTCGAGCGTAATCACTGAAGATTATCAGAACTGGCAATGGGACGGGCAGACTAATGTCCAACGGCGAGCAAGGAAACGCGATTCTGCATCTATCCATGTGACGGTTGGGGATCGATCCTCAATCAACTACATCATGCCGATGGTGGCAACCGCTTCTGGTTACGAGTCAGTTGTAGAAGTCCATCTCGATACAGTAGCGATTACATCTAGTCTAAACGACATTCAACTTGTCTCAGCCGAATCTTGTCGGGTGGGCGCCTTTCATTACCTCACACAGTGTTATTGATCTTTCGTCTTGCAGATACGCGGCGAATTGCCCTCACCACTCCGATGGGATGCCCGAAGGACGTGGAAAATTGGGATTTCTCTTCGCCTGCCCGTGCTCTATCTGCTTAGAGATCACATCAACATGTTTACTGACCTGGGAAAAGACTGGGCGGCAGGACCACCGAGCGATTATTATAGGTTTGTCCCCACGCTATACGCTGTTGAGATAGAGTTGCACCATTTCGAACTCAACTTGTACGTCAACGATCACAACATCATCGACAAGCCTTTGATACGTGAAGAAAACGGTCGGTTACCCTTTCTTACCTTTCCTCACTTGGCTTATAGGTTTAAAGCCTTACTCACTGTCCGGGGAATACGCTTGAAGAACGTTACCGAAATCCCATCAGAAACTTTCAGACCAGAATCTACAACGATCCCGTTTTCAATTGAAATACCGGATGTCACATTGAACCTTTCATTACCACGGTGGAACACCTGGGCGTTGCATGCACCGAAAGAGGGGAGCAACCTTGCCAAAGTTCGTGTATTAAGAGTAGCTGGGTTTTACCGATACTTTTCGGAAGTTCGCGATGATCACATCGAACAACTCAAGCTCACTCTGACGGTTCGTCGGTTTTTCCCCCCTCTGCCAGAAACCTCATAGTAACTTTCCAAGGTCCGAGACATCGCTTACAAGGGTTTGGGTTGGTCCATCCGATATTTCATGATCCTGCAGAACAACTACTTCGGATCTTTCACTACCTTTTCTACGCTCTTCGAATATCTTGAAAAGCGGAAAAAGGGGATTACACTTGGGGACGTCGTCTCACAGCAGTATCGGAAAGGACAGGTACGGGGTGGCCACTGTGCACATCCACTCGGGCTAACAGATATCAGAGTAATATGCTGCAGGTTGAGGTCGACGTCGATCTACAAAATGGCCTGATGGTGGTTCCAGCAGGCCTGCCTGGCTATGAAGGGTCAGGATCACTTCGCAATGGGCCGTCACCCAAAGCCGGGATCGGATCGTGTGTCCTGCTCGATATCCCGGAGCTTCAAGTTCATTTCCGTCTGCACGATTTTTTCATGGGTAAGTCAGCCTTCGAAGCGGAACCGCAACTACTCACTTGCATCACAGAATTGTCCCTTAACATCAGCACTATCACTGGATGCATCGAATCGGATTTTCCGGAAAAGATGACATATGCAAGACTCAAATCGGGGTCAAAAGAAGTACTGGTCATCGATGGTATGTAGCTTGATATCACCTCTTCAAAGCTAATAGGTTCCCCTGAAAGGAATCGACATCACTGCCAATCGGTTGTTTGGCCCGCTGCCTCGTACTATCACATATGTTTGCATTTGGGAAATCAACGTCGGTTCCGTGAAAGCTGCGCTCTCTGCCAGAAATGCAACAATTCTGACATCTGCTGCAAATGCGTTTCGGCTGAATTTCATAGACCCTTCCAATGCTCCCGCTGCGGCATATGAAGTTGGGGAATTTCCAGATCGTACGTTTCAACATTTCTATCGGCACCCCGCATTCACCACGTGATCATTAGTCACTTTTCTCAAATTTTCTCTTGCCCGTCTCGATCTGACATGGCGCATTGCTTGGGCTGGGTTATTAATATCATTGCCCGAAGGTTTAAAGGCAGACATAAATGATCGCGGCGGCCATTACCACCGGAAACTCACTAGCCTGCGACTCCCTCGTATATGTGTCAAATTTCTACTCAGGTCGCTGGCGGAACATCGCCGGTGGTTGGAGGTTTCCACAGTAGAGACCGATGCGTTTCTCGACATTTATGCGTCACCGCGAGACTGGCGAGATAAAGCGGAGAAACAAGCGAAGTTTCTCGCCGAGCAGGATCTGCCCTCTGGTAGAGCGAAAAGAATGTTCAGATGGTTCGAGCACAGTGAAAACGGTCTGTTCATTCCCTAAGACTATGACCTGTCTTTTCATAGCTCATCTGTAGCACGTTTCCCTCACTTAAACGGTGTCTTTCTTCCTCAACCTGTACTTTCGAATCATCGCCGTTATCGCACCACAGATGGGCCGCCGGCCTTCAGCAAACCACCCACACGCCAAGCAGAAAAGCGTGGGCCGTGGATGAACCTGTCGCATCTGTCCGAATCCGATAGTGGTGAAGATGTTTTGGATACTGATCGTGATGCTCGTCTCGCGTGAGCAACCCAATTTAAATACTCGCCGACCCCGTCTAAAAGCCATGTATAGTAAAACCCGATCCGACACCCCAATCACACAACAATACGAGGAAGACCAAACCATGAGTGACGGCGATGAATCCGATGACGAAGACTTGGACCACGGCACGTCTTCCGACGATGACTGGTCGGATATAGGTGAGAGCTCTACCACTGCCAATTCCATCTGTTTTCAAAACACAAGAAAGATTCTCCCGAGTTCGACGGTACCATACCTTCACTGAAACCATACTCTCGCCTCAGTAGGCAGTACGTCGCGTTACATCTCGACTTCCCTTCTAGGTGGGAGGGATCGCCGTTCTCTCTTGTCAAGGTGCCTTTCTGTCCCAATTCCGGGTCTCTCCACCTCAATCGTGTTGTCGTTAGTCACCGCGGTTGGCTAATCCTGCTTCAAAATTCGGAGCACCGGATCATGTCCTTCCGGCACCGTCTAACATTGATATCGAACCGAGGGACGATTGCGACACCACCATCTATCGTTTCTCGTGCCGAAGTGGCCTTGAAATCACTCTAACGCCTCTTGTCGTTTCGGTCGTCACAAGCCTTGAGGCAGATTTAGAGGAAAATGTGAGCATTGACCCATATGCCTTTGTACCTATTGAAGCTCATCTGCGTAGAGTGTAAGTGCGGAGCTCTCCCTTGACTCCATACTTGCCGGTCATCTTGCAAGTTTCGGCAAGCCGGAGAAAGCCGAACAAATGATCGTCCTTGACAGTCACTTTGCATCCGCTCACATACGCGTCCTACATGAGGTTAAACTGGCGGGAAAGGACAAATCTCAAAAAATGCACGAGCATGCTGCACCTATCTCCATCCCGGACAGTATTGCCCGCCTGCAATGCCATCTAAAAGATGTCCACGTGACTGGAACATTCCAGCAAGGAGAAATGGCTTTAAATGGAAGATTCACCCAGCTAACCATATCATTGAACCCCACCGTTGCGGGGAGGTCTCTCGAACCACCGCAAAGCCATCCTATCGTTGATCTAGCTATTTCCGCTTCTGTGCTCGGCGTGTCGAAGCACGATCCGGAGGTAGTTTTGGGGAGTATTGCCCTCCAGCTCAGTCACCAAAGCATAGAATACATGACGGCAGCTGGGATAGCTCTATTCACTACCATACAGCAATTATTAGCGGTCAATCGGAAATGGCAGCGACGGAGTTCGACAATCGATGTTCTGCACTCCATATTACAGGTCTCACACGGCAAACCTGTCATCGACCCACTCTCTACTATCCAGCCCTCTTACCTTGTTCAGAGCGGAATACCGCAGAAACTCCGAATCGATATCATCTTCCGATTCTTGTTTCATCTACGGAATTGCCTTTGGGATGTGGGAGAGAGTATATCTACCATCCCAAAATCCGACGGCATGGCCCTTATCCCACTCCTGGAATCCCGCCTGACTATTTTGGATCCTGATGCGTTTAACGATACGCACCTCTCCTCCTTATATCCATTATTTCCTATGTTGAGGGACCCTGGGAGCATCGACCACTCTTCTGCGTCACATCCAATAAACTCACTATCACTGGAACTTCACCGATTTATCATTACGCTGTGCGATCCCTCAGGGGGAGTCGCAAGTCAATTCGCCTTGTCCAAACTGGTTTCCAACCTGCGCGTTAGAGCCTCCGATTTGGTCGAAGCATCACCTGGCATTCAGGCTATGGGCATTTCACAAATTTCGCTGCGGAATCCGCCGAAACAAAAACACCAGCACGTCTCTTTTTCGATATCGACACAGGACATTCATCTTACCATCTCACCTCGGCTGATGTCCTTTGCTCAAGAAGTTCTTCGGGTCAAGAGGCGCTATGCCACCCATTTAGTATCAGTGTCGGAGCCCAAAACCCATGTTAACCGGCACGAGTTCTCGTCCAGGACTTTCGAACTCGTAACGAACATGCATCGCATCCAGGTCGAAGCTGCAGCTGAGAGCTTGGTTTTCGAGTTTGGGCTCTCAGGACTGCAAGTTGTGTCGAATCTTCTTCTTCGACCGCACCACTCTACACCCCGATCCATGAGCGTTTCTGCTGGTTTCAGGGAACTCTTTCTTCGGGCTCGTTCTCCAACCAACGCTGCGGTTCGAAGTCTACAAGATATTTTGGCGTCCATCACGTTTACCGTCTGCAAGCTCAATTCGTTGATCCGTTTTGAGTCTGCGATGGCCTCACACATGCGGCTTGCATTTTCAATCGGGGGTTTTCATTTCAATGTGCCGCGTAGTGCCCTTCGACTATATCGGTTTGCTCAAGAATGGAGAGCCGATTTTCTCCCGGGTATAGAGGCAACTGTTCAGGAGCTACTCTCAGAGTTACACAAAGCTCCCATGAAGCCTCTGTCACCCGCTCCTTCTCGCTCAACGCAGCGTAGTCCAGCCCTTCAATTGCATGGGCAGATCGAGTCATTTGGGGTTTCGCTTCAGGTCATGCATGGGACCTGGTTGTCATGGAGAGTCAATAACATAATCGTCTATTTGAACTCATTGAGCATGCTCAAGAAAACATTCGGTCTCCAATTGCCCTCCCAGATCTTCAGTATAACTTCGAAATCCAACACACAGGACGCCCCATCGACGACCACATCGAGTACTAAGCTGAAAGTCGAGTTCCCCTCGCTGTCCATATGTGGCGATTACGACGGATCCCATATTCAGACCATTGGTCTCGTCGATTTCCTTGAATTCAAGGTGAAACCTGTGCACTGGGACACGCTCCTTGCAGTACAACAAAAATTTGGTCAGGATTTCAACGACCTTGTGGTATTGGTACAGGAGACTCGATCATCGGCTCCAGTTCAGAAGCCTCATCGTGAAGGCTCCCGATGGAAATACGCTGGTTTCTTGAAAATGCGCGGTTTCCGAATCGGCTTGGAAGGCCTCTCCTCCACGTTCTACCTGGAATGTTTTGACATCAGCGGCAGCATCAACAACTTATCCAGGCGGACGTGGTCATTGACACTCACGGATCTGGCATTGTCATTGGCTCCCAAGTCCACCGTCGAACCCCGCGATTCCGCATTCAACAGGCATCGCAGGTCAGCTTTTGTTATCATCGATTTCGAGGTGAAAGGTGGAGATGGTGGAACCGAAGGAAGCGTAAACAATGTCCTACAAATCGCCGTGACAAAAATACATGCTGTGATGCAAGCCAGCTCCATTGGAGAGGTTGGCGATTTTATTGATCACTTGCAGGTAAATGGTTTTGCTCCTGGTTATTAAACATCGCTGAACTCTTCTAGACTGAGCTGTGGGATCGCAAAGAACAACGCGCCATTGAACTCGCTGCTTTTAAAGAAAAGGCCCAAAGTATACTCAAGACATTTGAAGTGCCTGTTGAAGACGTACAAGTCAAGGAACAGCCGTCCTGGTTCAAGTCCTACATGATAAATCTGTCGATTCACAACATTGGGGTCGCCTTTCCCTTGACCCACGATCAAAACCTGGAGATTCCTCAGACCGGTACTAGAGATTCTGCCGCAGTTCGAGCGTTCTTGTTTTCCATTAAGAGTATTAAGTTTGGGACACAGCGTGGCGAATCTGGGGAGGCAAAGATGCAGGGTCTTTCTTTTCAATTTGTGTCCCGGTACGTGTTCTTCGACATCGTGGTCCACCTAACTCATTTCTTTCAGTTTCCGGCAGTCGGTGGCATCTGACTTTGCTGGTGACACACATCAGACCCGGAACCGTCTCCTTTACCCAGAAATGACCGCTCACATTCGTTTCGTTGGCCTTGCGTCTTCTCGCAACATCTGGATGCGTGCCAATGTCAGTGGCTTCATTTTGGACATCGACTCGGCCATTCCAGATTATATATTTTCGTTAATCGACGTCTACGAGCAAGGGAAGGACCGCGTATCCCGATTATCGGCCAGCATTCCTCGCAATGCGCAAGGCCCTACTCCCTCTCACAATACAGAACCCGGGCCACAATACACTGCCCTTCCAACCTCCAACGTATTCGCATCATTGACATTCCTCAGTGGCAAGGTTAGGGCTTACAACAAAGCCGCCTCTGGGTTGTCCCGAGCAAGATCGCTTTCCCATATTCTCAATCAGCCCTCAGACGAGCAAATGCTAGACATGGGTGCTGACGTTTTCAACCTTCCTGTGGTTTCTGTATGGGCGGAGTATCGGGCCACACCTGCATCCCAGAAAGTTGGACCTCCTTCTGACGCTGAACCATCAATTTTGATGTTCAAGAGCACGGTGCACTCGAGCCAGAACACTCTGAGGCCCACTACTTTACTCCCTTTCCTCACGGAGCTGGTTAGTTGTGTGGAAAGTCGGATGCGACAGGCTAGTAGGGGCTCCGGTCCGAGGTCCGAACCCCCGGATCATTCCGACTCATTTCCGACCCCACCCGACACAAGGCGTGAGTCGGGCTCGCCACTAGCTTCACAGCTGCAGATCAGTTTCAGTCTGCGGATAGATCAATCCAAGCTCGAGTTCACATGTCAGCCCGATGTCAATGTCATCGCAGGTTTGCACTGGGACAGTGGAGGATTCGTTCTCCACGTTTCCCCAGGTGCTCGCAAGGTCACATTAACAGGCAGCATTGGTGGCCTGAATGTAGGTCTAAAGCATGGATTCCTCAGCGAAGAGTGCGCCAAATTGGACATGCGCAACTTAACTTTCTCTGTTACCTTCGCCAAGACAGACTACGGCGGTGGGAGATCCATCAGTTCCGTTTCTTTTGTTCTGGACACCGAAATTATGGGAGCGGTGAGGTTTTCCAGGCTACAGGATATTCTTTGCTTCAAAGCTGTCTGGTTGGATCGAATACCAGTGTTCAATCATACCCTGGCGGAGGTGAAAGCCCCGATCAAATCGGCGGCCCAGCCTTCCTCCCATACACCAGTTCAAGAGTTCACAACTGTGCTGTTGATTCGAATTCGTCAGATTAGCCTTGAAGTCGATCTCGGCCAATCCATTAGCGCTGTGACTCTCGACCTCAAGGAAGCCATCGCTCGAACGAAGCTCACTGAGGAACTCAGTGAAGTTTCATTATATGTTTCCGACGTTGCTATTGTTGCCAAAGGGAATGTGTCTGGCCATGCCAGCGTTTCCAACTGCGTATTTCAAACTGTCCGCAGAATGAAGAATAGTTCAGCAGTTGGACGTAATCGCATGCTTGAGCTGCGGATGACAAGCGATGCTCTGATCGCAGTATTGGAGTCGGACCACCAGAAGTTATTGCACTATAGGTGAGTTCTGTCACAAAATGCGTAGGCTTTCGCTCATGTTTTTCAGAGCTGAACCACTCGAGGTTGAGATATTCGACGATTGGTCCATGATTTCACCCGACATTCAAATCGAGGGGCGAACCCTCCAGCTGTCGGTCACAGTTGAAAGTCCTGAAATTGTGGCAGTAGTCACAGTCGGAACCATTCCGAAACTGCTTTCGTATGCGAACAAGTTCAAAGCCAATCTTGATGCGCAGCGTGAAGGCGCCAGCCGGGAGTCCAAAACATTTCACTTGAGCCGAACCCCCAATCCAGACAACCCACTGTCGGCGGTGGCGGAGGCTATGCTGCTTTCTGCCCGAAGCCGCTTCAAAGAGGCAGACACTGGACTATCTTATACTGTCAGGCAGCATATGAGCCTTCGACTCGGAGCTCTTCGCTTGGTTGTCTTTCCACGTACTATGGGAGATCTTGAAATTGCTCAGTTCATCGGACGTGATGTTTCAGCTCAGCTCGACCGCCTGGTCGAGCTAAAGGCAGCACCGGCGAAACGAAATCTTCAACTATCCTTTTCATTCATGACTATATCGCGATTCACTCAACTCGGACATCTTGCGCCTCCCACCATCCTTTCGGATGGGCGGGAGTGGCTGACGTCACTGTTCAAGGACGCGGCTGAGGCTAACATTGTCGGTCTTCCCTCGATGCAAATCCACATGGTCAGCGAAGAAACTCGGGGCACGCCTTCATCGAAAATCCTTGAATACGATTTCGACAGTCAGTTCAATCGACAGCCGGGTGCTAACTTCGAAGATATATACATCTCGTTGAACGTGTCGCTTTATTCATGGCTCACACTTCTGCGGAAGAATCTTACTCGGGAAATGGACCAGGTGCGGGCCACAGCAGAATGGAGGACTTCCGTTACAGCTGCAGCGTCGGGTTATCGCAAAAAAGCACCCGAAAATCTGCATATTCGCCCACTTGACGCAGAAAAAGCCGCGAGACCCCCAGTCAAATCAGCAACACTCGGTCATCCTCCCGACAGGACCTCAACAAATGCGGAACAGAGCGGGGAGACTTCCACCGCCACTTTTGCCGTGAACCCTGCTGTAGAAAAAGGCGGATTTATATATCATCCGAGGAAGCGGCAGATCGAACGACTAACGATGCGTCAACTGGGTGAAGCCACTCCAGATGTCATGCATCCGTTCTTCATGAAAAAAGCTGGGTTCAACTTGGAAGATTCTTTCCCCCAATATGTGAACGAGTACGCGACGGGACCACTGGAGGAGATAATGGAGGTATTGCTGAAGCTCTATAGCAGACAGCTACTTGCAGGAAACCGCGAACGATGAGCATACATACATGCCCTTACTTTATTATCTAATAAATAATTATCTTAACCTCACTCCGGTCCGTATCATGAAAATTTGACCGTCCTAGAATACAAAACTATTTTCATTTTCCTGCGCTGGGCCCACTGAAGACGCTCAGCAATGCGAAACATCCGTACAGTAGGCCGATTGGATATGCAACTAGAAGACGTTGATCCGACATTCGTAGGACGGCGACGAAGATTCCAGAGGCTGAGTAGGTGCACCAGATAATTGAGAGTAGTGATAACAGGTAGCCGAAGATGTCGCTATAGGGCCAAGCCGTCAGGATGGAATGCGAGTAAATGTGGCCCAACTCACTCTAGTGCGACCATTACACTAATGGCACCAACACCGACTAAGGGCAAAAGACAATATCCCAGGACAGATGCGACCCGGTAAGCGTCAATGCCTTGCTCCGACATAAGGTTGAGGAGAGTGTATATGGACACTGAACCAAGTAAGCCCACACCATACACGTAACCGAAATTGGATTTTCCAGACTTCCGTAAGAAATAAGACGAGAATTACAAGTATTTTGAGGTGACTTACAAAGAGAAGACAGGTTGCAAAACAAAAGCAGACGAAAACAGGACCTGCCAAGTCGGCATCGTCCATGATGTGCTCATCGACTCGACTGAGCGGATTCAGGACAGTCAATGATTTTGCGCGGATGTGTGAAAAGTTTATCCCGAGCTCTGTAATCGTGGAATGAGAAAGATACGCTGATGGGAGAATGAGTTACGCACCTTCGAGTAGTGGAGGTTCGCCTTCGAATCCACCTGTACCAAACGCGGTCCACCATCCTCCCGCAGGCGTCTGAATATTGCCACCAAAGCTGGCAGCCCTATCCTGGCCTATGGAGCCCTGTGCTCCGACATTCCCGTCTAAATTTGGGCGCGTGGCAGGATAGAATGAATTGGGATCGCCCGCTGGAGGCTGAGGAGCATAAAATTGGAGGGGGGCCCCCTGAGGCTGCGCGTAGTATGGAGCCTGTGAAGAAGACGCGCCGTATAGGTTGCTTGTATCCTGCCACATGCAAGCGGAAGAAAAGAAGTAAACACGTTGGGGTCGGCGGCGGCGTCGGCATTCAACAAGTGCAAACACCAATCTTCCTCATCCAAAGCCATGCCCCAGGTCTGTTACTTCTACGCTGTATGCACCCATCTGACCTTCTTTTAGAACGAATATATCGAGGAGCATATCAAGCGGCATGGCCGGCGGTTAGACTACTTTGAACGCAAGTGCGTACCTTGTTTGCTTTTCTCTCTATATTCCTCAATTAACAATTAAACCAGGCGGAAGAAGGAGGCCAGAGCAGTCCACCGAGATTCAGCCATCGCACAGAAGGCATTCGGCATAAAGGCTAAAATCTTACACGCCAAGCGCCATGCTGAGAAAGTTCAACTCAAAAAGACTCTGAAAGCGCACGATGAACGGAATGTCAAACAGGCAGACTCATCAGCAGTTCCCGATGGCGCACTGCCGACCTATCTACTGGACCGTGAGGGACAGAAGGACGCAAAAGCCCTGTCGAGCGCTATCAAGCAGAAGCGGAAAGACAAGGCGGCCAAGTTTGCCGTCCCGTTGCCGAAAGTCCGGGGGATTGCAGAGGACGAGATGTTCAAGGTTATGAAGACAGGGAAGAGCAAGAGCAAGGCATGGAAGCGCATGGTCACGAAAGCAACATTTGTTGGGGAGGGCTTCACGAGAAAACCGGTGAAAATGGAGCGGTTTATCCGGCCAATGGCCCTTCGGTATAAGAAGGCCAATGTCACACATCGTGCGTTTTCTAGTAGTGCGCCTCCCACCGTTTCACTCATTCTATTTCCTTTCAGCCGACTTAAAAGCTACCTTCCAACTACAAATACTTGGCGTGAAAAAGAACCCACAGTCGCCAATGTATACCCAACTCGGTGTCATGACGAAGGGGACGGTAATAGAGGTCAATGTATCTGAGCTAGGAATGGTCACGACTGGAGGGAAAGTCGTATTCGGCAAGTACGCTCAAATAACGAATAACCCTGAAAATGACGGCTGCATAAATGCTGTTCTCCGTGCGTGTTGTGCTCCATTTCCCTCCTCTTTCCAACTAACTATTAACCACAGTCGTTTAACATGACCGTGGACCCCGTACATGTAGTGTAGCTTTTTGTGTAATGACTATGATTCCAAGTAGGTATGCGCGGCCGCCACTTTGCTGACTCAGTCGGGGGAAATCGCCTAAAACGGAGCTTGGCGTTGTGCCCGTAAAAGGCAATGGACTGTAATCCGATATTGGTAGGTATTGGGAGTGACGGCCAAGGATACAGTGCGGGGAGCAACACAGGAGGTATTACAAATTGGTATAAGAGGGACCTTTGGCGTGATTATGGTCGTCCATGTAGGACGGAGGATGAAGAGCTTCCGGATTCCTAGCCGACGTGAGTAAAATCTCCTCTTTGAGAGAAAAATGCTCGCCTGCTACCCTGCTTGTCGTAAGCAAGTTCTGGGCGCAATTCAGCATGACGTATTCCGATATCATACTTGACCGGGTGGTTGTCGCGGCACAGGTCATGAAATGAGTCTCGCGAGTCCGTATATGTAGGCATGGAGTCGTGCCGGGTACGAATAGACGAGGAGTGGTAGGGGAGTGACGAATGTTCATCAGTGGTGTAGGTGTCGTCAAAGCGGTGCAAAAGGGGAGGCGGACGGGTAGAATGACTAGACGTCGGGGAATGTTGTTTAGGGAGAAGACTGTCCCCTTTCGGTAAAGCGTCTTTCAATGCTCGTCTATTGCAGTTTCAGAACCGATAGAGAATGGAAGTTGGAGAGGGACTAACATCAGATTGGGTACGTTTTCCCATCGGCCCTCCACCTCTTCGAGTGCCCCAATGAAGATGCCGATATCCACCATCAGCATTGCAATGATCTGGCCCGGAGGCGGCTTGATGTCTTCAAATGCTTGTTGTTGCTTGGCCTTGGCATCCCAAACTCCTAATGTCAAAATGGCGGCGGAGAGTTGGGAGACGGCGATGAGTGTGGGGATATTAGTCCATCCACGTTTCACTTGGGTCTCCATGATTCTGGCGGAGGAACGCGCAGCAGTGATGCAGTAAGTGAGGGCTGGAATTGAGGAGCTGATATGCGTCTGAGGCGCAGGAGAAGCTGGGTTTGTTGCCACAGGGGGGATGAAGGCTCGATAAAGAAGCATCTGTGCTAAATGATAGGTGGTGTGCAGAGTTGCCGACTTTGAAGTGTATCAGTCAGAAAATTATCAACAAACAGTAAAAAGTACCTGGTTCGAGAAGTCGTCATTCTCAATTTGATGTGACCATCGAACTGGGTAAAATTAAAGAAAGCCGCGGTGAACGAAAAATACATAGCTCACGATATTCTGGCACAGACTGAAGCCAGTCCTGTAGAGCCGATGCTAACTGAGCTACTACTTCGTTCGTCCGTACTTTTGCTATCCGTCCCAGGAGCGCTCGAGGGTTATGAACAGCATACTAGCATCGATACTTGATCAACCGGCAACGTATCGATAAGATTTGTCGACATACAATAGTGCTGACAGTTAACGTCACTATTTGAGAAAGCCTAAGCCACGAGTTGAAGAAAGTCAACCGACACGGAACGCCCACTGGCTGCTGGAAGGGAGGGTCTGTTTCAAAATACGGATCGTCAACTTCGAGACAGGGCTCCAGATCGAAGCTGTTTCTCATGAGACGTGTCGATGGAGAGATAAGACCAACTAACTCTTCTTCTCCCAGCGTGCGCGGTCGCCCCAATATCGCACTTCCAAAACGGTCATATGCGATTAGGCACCAGAACGCTCTTTTCCAAAGTTCTCCCTCCACGCTGGGTTTATTGTCGTACACCTTTTTTCGATGAGCGCCGACATCCTGGGCTTTGTGTAAACCGAGACTGGTAAACTGCCATGCAGCAGGATGGTTGGCCTGGAGTGGGTTTAGTTAACAGTCAATGCATCAGAACAGGCTACGTACAGTGCCGCGGAGAAACGCGCTGAGTAATGAGTACGTTTGGATTTCTTCAAGGGATGCAGGATACAGTAGACTTTGACGAATGCGGTGGATGCCTGCCGACATAATCAATATTTTCGCTACCAACAAAAAGAATGATAATACCCATTGCCACATTGTGGTAGTGCCAGCCCGCACACGTCCAGTCGAAGGCTCCAGAGCTCGTGCGGTTGCAATTTCGGGGAAGGACGAGAGGATCGTTACTCCAGCGGCTAGCAACGGAAAAAACGCCAAGACAGACACAGCTGAACCATATATTGCGATGGTGCAACCGATCTTTGTACTGTCGCTCGAAAGTTGGACGATGCAAAAGCGGCAATTGAGAGTTGACGTGAAGGAGGTACAGGTCGGTTAGTTCAACGGCTAGGGAAGGAGGCGGGTAATTCTCCAGAGCGGAAAGGAGTATGTGGTCGATATCGACTTCGAAGCCTTCCCATTGTAGCTCCCACTTGAGAGATGTGAGCGAGGATTACTGCCCGATGTTGCAAAGGGCTTACTGGATGCGCCAGCCAGAATTCAGGCCGTTTAAACGGCGCATAGCTGCCTGGACCGGAGCTAACAGATGGATTCTGGAGCTCAGTGCCCAGAGTGTCAGAGATGTGCAGCTCCTTGAACCGTCTCGTCGCGTCAATCAACGTCGCGACACTGCTCTTCCCGTGAAAGCGCGTGTTAACGGCGTCGTGGTCCACCGACTTGGACCGGGTACGGTGTAATGTTAACCGTCGTGGGCCGCCTTTAAGACCCTCTGCCATTTGTTCCGAGTCGGACGACGAAAAACCATCAGAATCGGAATGGGAGTCGACGCTGTCACGTCGCGAATGCGCGTTCAGCCCCAGGTGTGTGGACAACCGCAAGCTGGTCTTAGGAGAAGAGTCGTTGGAGCGGAGGCGGGACGAGCTAGCCACTGGCGTACCCTCGTCTTTCCATGCGCCGCGGGGAATGGGAGGACCAAGCTCGGCGGTAAAGTCGGTATCTGGGCGGACCTGGGATATATGAATGGGTGTCCTGTACTGTTGAGAACGAGCGCACCTGTTTTAAGAGCTCCTCCAGCCGCTCAAGCCTGTCTTCGAGCTCAGTGACATATCTGGACGCTGTTCAGGCTGATGCGCGAGGAGGCAAATATGTGGTGCTTACGCCTTGGGCGGGCCGCGCGGAGTCGATGCTTCACTGGAAACAGCGACGAATAAGGAGACGATGGAGCGCGCAGAGAGACAGGAACGTGCAGGTAAGTGCATGGCTTGTGGGATCCGCGGCAATTTGTGCAAATGTTGTCCTGCATCTTAGGTCCATCACACTTTGTCTTTCTGCGACGGCAGGCATCGCAGGCGCGGTCGACTTTACGAGGAGAAGACGAGGCCAGCATATAAATTACTAGGGGAGCCTTGTCACATCACAGCTAACACCACTATGTTTCGTCTTATCCTCCGTCGCACATATTCCTCGCTCGGCCGTCCAGCGCCCATACCACTCCCCCGCGAGCAGCAGCGCGAATTCGAGCTCCTCCAGCGCGCAGCACAGACCCCCCTTGCCTCCAAAGGCTTCCCAGACGAAGACCTTCAGCTCCATCCCGACGCACGCGAGCCTCTCAAACCTGAATTCGACGGAGACATCAACCCGGCCACAGGCGAGCAGGGTGGTCCCAAGCGCGAGCCAGTCGGCCATTGGGTCGAGGGCGATTGGAGTTTCAAGGGCAGGGTCTCCGACTTCTAGCGCCGTACGCGATGAGGAACTGTGCAATTCAATTCAAAGCGCAGACGCAACTGCGGTTGGCGGTGAGGTACGACAGCGACTATCGTATATCCACAACGGACTCGTACAAGATGGGCAGTAACCACAACGTCCATACCACTTTTTTTACCGTCTTATGCCACGCGACACTGTTGTCGGTGCAACGCCACGCCCGCGTCGAGCTAGAAGAGGAGGGGAGTGAGTTGACGACAGAAAGCGCGACCTTGGACATACCATTTGCTATTGGAACAAAACCATGTATGTCAGTCGCCAATTAAAACAGTGCGCAGAAAAACGTACCCCGCATGATAGTAGCACGTCCACGGGCCGTACCGATACCTCTCCCCCGCATGGCATTTGGTCCGACCCGTTTGAACCTACATACAGCCCGCCAGTCAGCCCCAAGTATCCCAGAGCAGAGACGTGACTTGCATTGGTGCGTTTTGCAGCATGTCGGGCACGATGAAGAAGCGGACCATGCTCCCGCGAATATACACCTGGTCTAGCTGCGATACACGCCCATCCCGTCCCGTTACTGTAATGTCTTTGAGAGAAATGTTCAGGTTATCCTCGGCTGCAGCAAAAAGCAAAACAAAACACGATTGGAATGGTGGAAATGCGGTATGAATTGTGGGCGCACCCTCAGCAAGTTTGCCCCTATATAGCTGCCCGGTCTTTAACTCCACCGTGATAATATGCCCTAAAGACTCGTGGAGTAGCTTGACGGGAACGCCCAGTCCAGAGCTTGCCATGGTTCGTGGCGGGGAAAAGGTACAGACAAAGCTAAAGCCTTGCGTATTAAACAAACACATACACTAAACAATCGTTGATAATTATCCGGGGTATCCTATCGTCCATTGCTCCTCATTTCTCCTCAAGTTCGCTCAAAAACGCAAGCCACGTCTTCTTGTCGATCACACCCTCGTCTGCAGAAATTTCAGTAAACAGTGATCAGGGAAAGTCTCTGCACATACATAGCCCATCGGTATCAGTGACCACCACGTATCTTGCGCCAAGTTTAGTGAAGTACTGGTGGACCATCTCGAGCGGCGAATTCGATTGGACAGTCAATGGAGCCTAGACACAGTTTTAACATCATAGGACGGCAGTTCCCGTCACCGACGCATACCTGGTCCATGTAAATGCTGAAATCAAATGGATCCAATTCAGGGCCCTGTCCGCTCTCCAGTAGCGAAGAGAATGACGCCGACGCAAAGCCACGATGTCCCAGCTCCACGTGGAACTGAACCTCGTCTTTGGGATCATCGGCGACAATGCCTAGCGGAAATCAAATCCAAGCAATGTGAAAAGTCCAAAATCGCTCACTAAGTGCGTGTTCAAGCTCATTAGCACCGATGTAACCAACCATTCGCATGTTGTCATGGTCGTCACCGTCACGTCTCAATATAGGGAAACCGCCGTCGTCATTGCCCGTAGCGAGAAGCGCTTGAAGTTGATCTGTAAGGCTCCGAACCGTGTTCGCGTGGTCGAGTCGAATCACTTCGACGTCGCGGACAGTAACATCGTTGACATGGAGGCTGCCCCATAGGTACTCATGTTTCGAGTCCAGATACGGCAGTTGAGAAAGATCGATGACAAGATCGTATATGCCCTTGGGTTCAAGTGCATCCGCAACTGTTTTTGCCACCAAGATGCTCAGCATCAACGGTACAGTGTATGTCAAGCTGTCCGTCAACTCGAACATGATAACGCTGAAAACAGGATCAAATTTGGGGTCCTTGAACGAAAGAAGGATTTACCTGAGCGAAATTGTGGTGCGAGTTACGCCAGACAATGTAGCTGCAGCACCAATCATTGCATACAAGCCAGGAATGATACCTGTTTGCGAATTATTGTATCGGGACATATGAGTGGAGGAAGGTACCCACAGTCCATGTCGCCCCCACAGGCCTGAAACAGGCGCGAGTCGGGGTTCCTGACTTGCATCCACTGCATTCCGATCCCCAACACCCTGCCTGCGCAGGCTCCTACACCGAGAGTAGGAATGAAAATCCCGGCTGGCACCTTGATCCCGAAGGTCACGATCGTCAAGGCGCCCTTGACCACCATAGCCACCAATATAGCTTGCACGACTGGCCAGATATGTTCGATTGACCCAGGATCTATGACACACAAGCCGGAGTGGGTATTGCCGGAGCCAGTGCGGCATTCGGCAAACAGTTTGTAAACCAGTTCGGTGCCGCCCATTCGGGTGTATGGGTTCAGGAAGCAGAAGGCCGAAGTGATCACCGTTACCTACAGAACATATCAGCATGGCCGCCAAAACTTTCCAACGCATATGTACCAGCATGACTTCCGCAAGTGGATGAGATTTCAACCACGTCGCGTTTCGCACGTTGCGACTCCACCGATAATTCCATTTCGAGAAATAAGCGCCATAAACACCTCCAAAGACTCCGAGGAGTAAGAATGGTAGCAGTTCAAAGGCATGCCAGTCCTTTGGTCATTGAAATCAATATCATTTTCCCAAATGGGTGTACAAAACGTGCCTTGTCGTACGTCACTTGAAACAGGACGAGCTTCCCAGTCCCGAATGGATCCAGGATTTTCAGCGTGATCGCGGCGATCATTGCACAGAAAAAACTGTAAAAGATATTGATACCAGTGTTGAACACAGGTGAAATGTGTGTACCTTCTCCACATAACCTGGGGAAGGAGATTAGTTGGAAGGTTAGAAGGCTTGATTCAAAGGTACCTTTGGTGGGAAATAATATGAAACTTCCTCCAAACTGAATAACGTGCCGCCTGGTGAAAACAGTTGTAGATGTGTGATGTAATACAGGGCGGTCACCAACCAATTGGCGCGCCGAAAGCGACTGCTACGCCGGCAGCACATGCCGCGCTTAGAATTTCGCGACGCTTGGCTGAACGAACTGTTTGAGTTTCCATACCTCGAGAAATGATGGCAAAACGAACCTTCGTTATTTTCATACTTGGTAGTAAACCGACTGACAATGTTCCCGATGCAGCTCGCAATGTGGACGAAGGGGCCTTCTTTGCCGAGAGACAACCCCGAGGCTACAGATAGCGCCAGACCAACAGATTTCGTGAAGAGCGTTCGACCTCCGAGGTAACCGTGTATCACAAAACCTGCAAGAGACGAGTTTCATCACTTTCATCGTTCAACGGTGTAAAATAATAGTTACCAGAAAGTATGGTTTTAATCTCGGGTATACCGCTGCCTGCTGCCTAGATTCGTGTTACATCCACTATGCAACGCATATTAGAAAGACGTACATAATACATAACCTTCCGCTTCGGGAGCTCTGTCCGACTCGTAGGGTTGGGGGCATCCGCGAACCCCGGTGCAAGCACTCCCGATTCCTTGCGAGTAACAAATGTTGTGGAGTTGGTGAGGAACAGAGTGAGGAGACACGACAATGTAGCAAGGCCGAGCTAAACTGCACGTTCGAAAAAGGAGTTGAAGAACAGGAAATAAAATGCTTACGGCAATGAGCGAATAAGTGACATATTCAACGAAATCTTCTGTTCCAGATCCTCTGTGCAATAGCATCTCGGACCATGTTCTCCAAGCAGGGCAGTTCTCAACCAGCTCATCGGCGAGCTCTGGACAGCAGAACTGGCGTGCCTTCCACCAGCTTTCGCTGCAATAGCCTTCCTTGATGTCAAACAGCCATTGCTCGCCACGGATGATCAAGAACGCAACGATCGCAGTAAGAAATCCGACTAGGGTGACGATGAACCATCCCAAGCTCTTGTCGAGGATGAGGCGCATGCGAGCACGGACAGTTTTACGTCTGCGCAGTCTGGAAAAGCGCACCGAGTCCTTGATCGCGTCATGGAGCCAGTCAATGGATGAGAACGACGAGTACCTGGACAACACAGGAGTTAGTCCAAGTGTCTCTGCACGGAGACAAGGACATACCAGACGCGAACACCGTTAATCCGGGCATCAATTTCCGTGTCATCCGACGTGTTCTCGCCAACTGGGGTGTCGTATGCACTTATAGGGCGCTGCGTGCTAAGCCTGGAATAGGCAAGGTCACGGAAAACGGAAACGGATGGCGAGCGAGTGGGTGTGCCGGGACTAGAAAGAGGATCCGGGAGAGAGATGGGAGGAACCTTGCGACGAGATGGGCGGGCTGGGACCGTGCCATAGGAGCGACCATTCTCCGGGAGCTGGAGGGTGGTGGACTCGTTGTCAGCGGGGACTGGAAGAGCAGTGTTACTGCCAATCCTCGATAACCGCTGGCGCCTCCACGTTGTTGTACTGGGAGCAAACTGGCTGCTGTTAGACTCCATGGTTGGTGGCGGCAACACAGTATGAAAGCAAGTCTCCGAAAATATCCCCGGCTTGATGCGGGCTCCTTAATTTGGCAACTTTTGACTTTTGAACAGGGCTGGGGAACAGGAAAGTCCAAGCAAACTCTGAGAGCAAATACAACAAGAAGACGAATATGTACTCTACTACGTAGTCGTATTAGCAGGGGTAGTATTACTTACAGCGGCGGCCGATCCCATCAGCGAGTTCAGGACTATTGCCAGCCCGCTCATCTGCGCCTGTTGCAGTAGCGACACATTGATCTCTAGGTTCAGCACCGTTCCGTTCGCTGACGACCCTCGTAGAACAGCGGAGGGCTGGGCCGCACCTGGCGCTAGTGATGTTGCTGCCACGGGTTGGATGCCAAGAGCATGCAGAGCCGGCAGCGACGATACAGGTAGCTGCACTGGTATTGCAGTATTCGGGTAGTGAGAAGCACCAGTCATGGTTGTGCCATTCATAGTGGCTGTCATGGCAGGCGTCGCTAAAGGTGGGACAGAAAACGCAGCCGCCTGCCCGTACGGCTGTTGCGCGTAGGGATAGGCATAGGCACGATAGTATTGAGGTTGAGCAGCAGGCGCTGGTGGCTGAAGGCGGAGTCTCTTCTCTCTTTCTATTTTTTCCAAGTCGGCCCGAGCAGCGCGTATTTCTGAGTTGAGCCATGCAGTTTCTGAACGGTCGGCATCCAATACTGCCTGCGCCAGGGTCACGGCCTGGTCATCAGGGGCGGGCCGCTGGAATGAAGAATTGGCATGTATTCGTAACGCGTAACTTGGTACAAACCTTTCCGCTACGCGTTCTGATTCGTCTGAAGCGTTCTTCCAGAATGCGTTTCCGTTTGAAGCATTCCAACGCAAATTTCGTTTCTTGACGAGGCTCAATGGTTGTGGGTGGGACACATGTAGAGAACCGACCTTCAATCTCAGTTCTGAGGTCTTCATCTTCTGCTTTCCGCTTGCCCTTCCGGTCTAGGTCCTCCTTGGGTTGGTGGAAGACGTGATAGGGCAACAATCTATTGACGACATCTATGGTGTCGGAGAAGGGGGTTTCTGTGTCGGGATTCAGAACAGCAGCATGGTCCAACGCTAAGCGAGCAGCGACTCTGAAGTAGGGTGTGAAACCAATGGACAAATAGATGAAGACCCAGTCCCACGAACCGAGCTGCGGTACGATTTGTTATCTCCTCCTCTTCTACAGTCCGTTTCTTGAGTTTAGGAATTTTCTTGGGCGGGAGCTGGGCGGGGGACGGGTAAAAGCTCCAATTGGCGGGAGCTTTCCATGCTCCTGTGACGCCCGCATATGGAGATCGTCCGGCTAATGGGACAGAAAACGAGGCAGAGGAGGAAGTGGAGGAAAAGGCTGGTACAGAAGATGACTGGTCAGGGCGTGCAGAGGAGGAGGGAAAAGAGGATTGAAAGGCGGCCTTCGACATTCGACTGTGAGGTGCACGTGAAGCGGTTGTGGCAATCTCATTTAGGGCCGGGCGTGGTGCTACTTGGGGGTTGATATTTCTTTGTAATTTCTCCCAGTTCGACTACGAGGACAATATTTACACCACAGTGGCCCGTTGCTCCTCAACCTCAATGGTGGCTTTATCCACAGCAAATTTAACTGTTTTTAGTAACTCTGCAGCCCGAACCACCTCTTCAACGTTGCTCGCAGCAACAGTCGTGAGATACTCCTGCGCCAACGACAAATCTCCGCCTGTTCGGGAGTGGTATTCCGCTACTTTGAGGCTGGATTTTGCAAAATCTTGTATGGGCCGGCCTGTACAAAGTCATTCCAGAAATGGGAAGATGATAATAATAGTTTGTCAACCATTTGCCTGACACACTTCAACAACCCGTTGATGATATGCTACAGACTCGACGTCGTCTTGAAGTAAGCCATACAAATCTGCAAGTTTGAGATTAATGGTGATCTCGTGCGAATCCGCCGTGATCAGCGCTCGTTTAAAGCACTCGACAGCTTCTCGGAGTCTACCATCTGGGAGGTCAGGATAGACATCACAAACAACAATGAATGGACATGCTTTCCCATTTCCTCATAGCACATACCCTGCGCCTGCCATAGACGGACATCGTATGGCCTAGAATAACACGATTAAACCGCAGCAAAACCTGGTAGGTGTGGACACCCACCGTAATGCGGTGGCGTGGTGGTAATAATGCAGAGCATATTGATGCATATTCAACAATTCATAGGCCTGTCCAAGACCATACCATGCCCGATAATCTTTCCGGTTAACGTCTGTGAACCACCAGGATAGTAGGTATACGGGCAACAATCCGAAGCGAAATAACCCACCAATTGCCCTACGATACGACTCTATAGCCGCATGGGAGTTTTTCATTTCAACGTATTCATGACCCATCAGAGTCCATGCTGAAAGATAGGTGCGATCAAGCTGAGTTGCCCGACGGAAGTATTTGACAGATTTCTCATGTTCAGCCCTCAGAGAATAGAGATTGCCTAACGCATAGAATTCAGAGTGTGAAACCGTTTGTACACCAACACCGTACCCACGAGACAACATACTTCTGGTCGATCCCTATCTAACTGGAGGAAGTCGTTGGCCAGTCTTGACAATTTTAACCGATTGTCGGTGACGTAGAGAATATTCGAATAGATGTCAATATCTTCGATACGATGAGGGTCGATAGTCAATATGCGTTCGAATTGGGCCTGGGCTAGCTTGAAGTCTTATAATGGATCAACACACAAGTTCAAAACAGGTAGGACGCAAAGGACTGACCGTGACTGTGATATAAGGCACAAGCACGAAGGCTCATTATCCACAGGCTCCCGGGGAAAAAATCAGGACCTAATAATTGATCGCACAGACTGACTTCCGTGTCGGAAGGAATATGTAGCTCGTTCATTGTTTTAACTTGAAACATCAGAACTAGCGGATGGGTTGGAGGGAAAGGCAGCAAGGGAAGGATTGAAGATAACTCAAGTCGCCCCATGTCAATGATATTGAATGAACGAAACAAACGAAATACCTCTTCTCCGTCCTCAATACAACTACCCAACAAAGCCCACGTCGCCCAGTTCCACGGAAAGTCCGCGATCGAGAGGAGTGCACTTTCAATAGCTTCTTCTCGTCGCTCTAAACGAGACAGAAAGAGCGCTTTACTATATTTCTATGAATATTTACCTCGTTGAGATGATAGTGAGCTCACAGAAACAACAACCAAGGGTCCGTGGAATTCACAACCCTGGAAAACAGGTTTTCAATGTCCGGGTTCACTGGATCAGCGGGCTGATGTCGGTTATCTGGACACGAAACTCGAATTTATTTAAATCAAGATGGACGAGTGACTGACTATCGAGTTTATGCCAGCTTCTCGATGCTTTATGTTCAGAGGACTTTTAAGAATCAGTTATGCAGAAGTTACAAACCAGTAGTGGTATAAAAGTCTTACAATAAATTTGCCGTATAGAGCTAAGAAATGGGCTTTGGAGCTCCTACCCGAACGCAACGTCTGAAGTGCCCGCATAGGTTCGCCACACTCGAGAAATGTACGCGCTGAGAAGAGAAGGTCCGCCTCGTGTGCTTCCAACTGTGATTGAAGAACGCGCACTTCCTCTGGTTGTGTTTGAAGGGGTGGGGCATGCGGATGGCGGGCAGGAGTAGGAGGAGCGTCTAAAATTTGGGTAGGAACAAGGGACGGCTCATTGACAGATGACGAAGAAGCCACAGGAGAAGATGAAGGAGGGTGCCGTTTGGCAAATGGAACAGACAGCAGCAGTTCGGAAGACCTGTATTGTGATTCAAGGTTGGTCTAAAATCTTGCTCGCCTCGTGAGACGGACCATTTCGACGCGGCAAACAAGCCCCGTTCTGAACACTCCTTTATGGCCGATTTCAGGCCATCCACCATTTGCGCGTCCATGAGGAACAAGGGACTCAGGAAGTGGGTCGTTTGAACTTTGGCGCGTCAAGGGGCGGTACACCGTCACGTGTGCCGCTTTTTCAAGTTTTTGGCCTTGAACGGCGACCATGCTCCTGCTAATTCTCGGGTTGGCGACGCTCTTTGTCTTCTACCGTTTTGTTCGCGCTCTACCAGGCCGAAAGTCATTAAAGCAGGCAAAAACCAAGTCACTGGCAGTTTTTCTAGGCTCAGGCAACCAATCTTCTTGTCCCCAACCTTCCGCACCGCTGAAACCGAAGACTAGGTGGGCACACAAGCGAGGCCTTGACTCTAATCTCGGCCCTGGATTTTGCTCGCTACTCTCCGAGAACATATCTCATCAGTGAAGGGGACTCTCTCAGTGCCCAGAAAGCCTCAGATCTGGAATCATCCAAGGCCACCACTACAGTAAGTTTCTACAAGTCTTATCGAGTGTTCTGCTAAGGACACAGTGTCCGGCTCGATATGCAATAGTGGTCATTCCTCGTGCCCGGCGCCTTCACCAGCCTCTTATCACCACGCCGCCAACTGCGCTGTATTCCCTCTTGTCGTGTATTTACCATGTCACGATTGCACATAGTCTCTGTCGCCAGCCATCTTTCGCAGACGTCCTGATTCTCAATGGTCCGGGGACATGTTTCGTTCTATGTATTGCGGTCTACGTGAATAAAGTAAGTGCCCGCGGAGCTCTTGGAGAAAAAAAATAGATCGTTTATGCAATCGCGTTCAGTTCTGGGGTTTGTCGGCACCGAGGGTCATCTACATAGAATCATTCGCTCGCGTTGAATCGCTGTCCCTATCAGGGAAACTGCTTTACCCATTTGTAGACAGGCAAGTAAATATAGACCGACTTCCCTTCGATATCTCATCCATCATTCATACAGATTTGTAGTGCAGTGGCCTCAGCTACGCGAAAAAGCTAGAGGCGCAGAATTCCAGGGGCTGCTGGTCTGACCTTGATAACAACAGTACAGTTTTTTCAGTAAGAGAGAACCCAAAAAGCGGTGATGGGTGAAAGGTCGAGAGATCACTTGCGTGTCCACCGATCTTCCCCATTGTTGCCGCCTCTCCTCGAGGGAGGACTGGCACTCCGACCGCGTCCAGCTTCGCGTTTGGTCGGTTCCCATCCTCCGCTTCCACCCGTAGTTTTGGATGGATTCAACCGTCTTTCAAGACGCTGGCCAGCGCGCAGAGAGGATACTAATTCCTTCGAGGCCAGTCGTAAATGCATGAAGTTGCAGAACCCTCCGCGGTTGCATTCTCCATTTTCATTTTGCCGACAGCAAGCTTCCCGGAAATCTGTGACAGGTGATAACTCCGCGTAAAGAGGGCGGCCTACGATGGGACTTTAGCACATAGAATTGTGAGAGAAGGGTTTGTACGCACCAGCATACCAACGCTCGTTCAAGTTGTCCACAGCAGTCTGGGCTTCCGTCTCCCACTCGTATCTGGCATAAACATTGCCAATGAGGTGGTCTCCAACGTTGTCACAAACCTATGTCAAAGCGTAGGCGGGTGAAGAAATATGGCAAAAAGGATCACGACGCACATGCAGCTCCAGAAGGTGACCGAACTTGGACAGTTCGCAATACAGGTCTTCGTATACAGCATCGAACCCTTCCTGGAGCTCTTTTTCAGTGAGTTTGCAGACAGGGTCGTGCGCGGGGTTGTGGTAGACGTTGGGGAGTAGAATGGTCTGGGAGAACGGTGGTTTGATGTGTTTTCGCGAGCACCGATCGCCATGACGGCAAGCGCCGATCTGGAGGGTTCTGTGAGTAGCTGGCCAGCAAGCCCAGCGGAGAAACTGACTTTGTAGTAGAAAGAACAGTTGACACGATCCTGTTCTGTTCCAAAGATGTTGGCCTGGAATTTGTTGGTAAGAGAGATTGTTATAACAGCGGAGGACCCACCAAATGGGATGCCATGGTGTGTTTCGCCTCTCTGGGTGGATTGCTGGAAAGACACGGAGCGAGTGAATGAGGTTAAGTACCAAACTGGGTTGATGACTAAGCTCATTTTTCTCGAACTTGCGACGACCAACTCAGCAATGGACCAAGTATAGATATTGCAGATTCAAGAAAACCATTGCAGTAAATTATTGTGCTACTCGGATCAACAAGCATGCTTTTGAAACGGCGTGGCTGGAATCCAAGACATGAACGAGTCATCGTACGCAGGAAGACCGTTTTCATCCCAGAATGAATCCCGCTGGAATTTAACCTGCTGCTCCCCAACTCTCACACCAGCGGACGTTCGATATGCTCCGTTGAACAGCCCTGTTACTTCCAAGCCGTCCCCGGGGACGCGAGCGTTCCGCAGGAGGGCATCGGTGAACAATTCCAACTCGCATATTTTCGTACTCAGGGTGCAGGAGGAGGATCCGAAGCAGTGATTACACGATCGCGACAGTACCGTCGCTGCCCTTCGGAGGTCCGACGCCAATTCTACCGCGATGTTGTGACAGGCGGGTTCGGTCATGCAGGTGCAGTCCGGGTCAGGTTTTCGCGCAATCTGCACGTTCTGGGTCCAGGGAGAACCATGGCATGGAGGCAAAGGTTGGGGTGAACGGGATGCTGAAACAAGAAGGGGGGACGGCGTGCTCAGAGGCGAACGACTGCAAGAAGAGTCCGAAGATCCGGACGAGTCCCAATTAAGGAGGTTGGACCAGGCCATTTCCCCGAAAGACGTCAGGTTGTGGAAAGGAACGTCCGCATATGAGGGAGATTTCAATGGAGACGTCGGCGCCGCTAAGGGAGAATCCAGAATGAGGGACGTTGTCTCTCGCGCGTCGGATCGCTTATTCTTATCTTTCAGCTAGGTAAAGACGTAAGACGCAGGTCGAATGTAGAAAGAAGCGGGCTCTTTTACCTCTCGAATCACGCCCTCCAACTCCGCGATCCGATTCAGCAGTCTCGAGCTCCCATCCTGAGCATCGGATTGTCGGGCAGGATCATCCACTTCATAGACGCAGAGCCCGGTCTATGGTCGATTCAGTTCACGATCATCAGCACCTCAAATGCGGAACCTACCAGACCAAGTTGGGTGCATCGAGAGCAGGGGCGCTTCCGATCACACTGGAAAATTTACACTTTAATCTCGTGCGAACTCAAAGACACTTTGGACGCACCATGCGCTTCGTTGCGTGGCACTGCGTACAAGACACAGTCATCCGGTTTCGACGCCTGGCAAGATGTTTAGTCAGAGGGCGGAAAGAACGTTTTGGCGGCTTACCGCTTGCGATGGTCGATGGCAGAAGGGGAGGCGGAACCAGTGTTCCGCCGTTTGGTTGTCGACGCGGTATCAGAGGGCATAATGAGCAGTTTGGGCGGGATAGTACGATCGCGAGGTTAGTGAGGTGCTTTTATACTCGCAAGGGCGCCAAGCACCCAGAACCCGCGCAATTATAATCGCCGTGGGTGCATAGTTTTCATTTGGGAATCGATATCGAGTGGCTCGGAGGAAGAAGTGTGGATCCACTGTAATCAGCCTTGGCATGAGGTGCAACTGACCTGAGGTGCACAGCTTCCATCACCTCCTCGAACGCGAGCTTCGCGGGATCTGAAAAGGGCGAACTGCCAAGTTGGAGCATTTGAGGAGGTGAATGACCATTTTGGGACAGACAGATCACTCGTGCGTCCTGTAACTTTACGGGCGTAACATCGTGAGTCGAGAAAATCGAAGGGGACACATTTCTCTGCGTCGCTGTACAGTAAGTATGTGCAGGAACAGAGCGCCCGCAGCTACCAGGGCAAACTGTCATAGTATAATTAGACGACTGCGAGGGCCTTCACCGAAGATGTGGATAATGGCTGCGTCATGCGTGTGTCCTGGCATTGCAGTCGCGTCGGCTTGGCCTTGGACGCGGGAGGCGATGTTACTTCGCCTGAAGAAGCTTCACTGTGCTTGGTTAGACTAATTGGTAACAGAGATAGCTGCAATCCCCACTTGCAGGCACATCTCTCCTTGGCACCGCACAGCCAGAGTCGCGAGAGGTGGAGGAAGCCTAAAAGGATTCCGATCGAGAATACGACGCACAAGTAGCTCAACACTGAAAATCAAATAAATATTTGAGTCCTGCCGTGGTGTAGCTTCTGAAGCGATGTGTGAGAGGACAGGAATCCAGGCAGATGCCTGGTATTTATTTTAGGAATACATTGGGTAACAAGTATGGACTCTTTCCTGAATCAAGGTTACGAAAGTGCACTGAGGAGCCCTCCGAGGAGGGTAACCCACCATGCGCGATATAGAGCGCGGAATCCCTCTTCGTTCTATTCATCTATTAGCATGGGCGTATTGTGCCAGACGCGTGTACGCACGATGATGGTCTTTCCGCAGTCCACCAAGCCAAGATACGGCTCAGCCTCATTCCGCAGTCTTGAGGTGAGGATGAGCGAAGAAAGCTGCAAATTTACAAGAGCTTACCCGATGACGTCTTCTTCTGCACCAGCAAATTCGGCGACCTCCTCCGCTTCACCGTCGACCTCCTGTGAAACAGAATTATACTCGGACGACGCGTGGTTCCGCTGAATTGCGAGCCTCGTGGCAATGACTTCGAGAGGAGCCAGGATGCCAGTGCTAACGATGACTACCACGAAATATATTGACAATTTAACGGGAGATATCTCGGGGTATGCAACAGTTCCTGTGGGCATAGGCACCAACAGGCGATGCAACGGGCCCAAGATGAGGGTCTACGGAGGATGACGTGAAGTAGGATGACGGTTGCGGGAAGGGCGATCTCGTACCACATATGCGATATGCAGACATTCTGCGAGAAGCAGGCCGGGGGTGAAGTAGATGATCCAAGGCCGGCGCCTCTCCGTCGGAGTGAGCAGAACCCGCAACGACTTGATCGGCTGCCAGTACGGCAGTCTGTGCGGGGTCGTGATGGACCTAAAGCAGTGGCGTAATCAGCATGTTGGATGTCAGCTACGGGTAACGAACCGGTCTGAGATGTGGAATTAGTTGGAATAAAAGAGGACGTGAAATAACGCACAAGTAATAATAGCGGCGGGAAGACTGAGGACCATCATGCCGACGCTGTAGAGGAGGGTGCCCAGAACGCCAGTCACAGGCGCTCTGTAAGCGCCGTGGCGATGTGTGTCGAGGAAGGTGATTATGATAAGGGAAATGGCGACGGTAGTGACGAATGTGGGCATTAGACCCTTGTAGAGGCCAGGAACGCCCTCGATTTGCCAGACGCGTCTGAACATGGCGAAATACGAGTCTACGACGGGGCCTGTGTGGGGTACAGCGCTGCCTTCATGGTCAAGAGCAAGACCGCGGGGGGTGTAGTTGGCGCGGAAACGGACGAGAACACCGGTGAGGGGAACGACGAAGAAGAGGGAGACGGCGAGCGAGGGGAACAGAAGCAGAAAGTCGAGGCTCATCGTGGCTGGAAGCAGCAGTATTATTATTACATTACTCCGCAGTCACCTCCTATATTTGCTTCCGCTAACACACAGCGGAGTTTGAATCCTCTCTTGAACCGCTACCATCATCATCCCTTTTGACCCACATACCACAACTTCGTCTATCCATACAGCGCTGCAGCCTCTTACCTTGCGTCGTCGTCTGTATCGTGGCTGCCATTCTACCCCTGCTAGCTTCTTCCTTATTCCATTATCTGCCAGCGTGTCTAATGGAGGGCGTGGGTTTTTCTCAGCAGCTTTTTCGTATCTTCCAATTCCGATTTTTCCTTTTTTTTTTCTGATCTCGACGCCGTCTGTTCTCCTTCTCGCCCACCGCAAGTCGTAATTCCAATGTGCTACAAGCGCCTTATGTTTGCTGCATCCGCTCAACTACTGCCGCTGATTGACTAGGATTATTTGCGATTCGCCCTCGATCTCCGCCCGGTGTCAAGGATGAGTGTGCGATGATCTTATGGTGAGAGAATTCTTGAGTCTTCCGCTTATACTGCGCACATATATACGATGGATATACTGTCAAGAGGTGAGTGAATTGGCCATTCAGCCCAGTTGATCACTGCTGGCTGTTCCGTAGGCGAAAGAGTGTTGCATCAGCAACCATATCCCGTCTGTACAGATTGTATGCTGTCCGTAGCTCCCTAATAAAGCTTGTGTGGCCACAACTCGATGTGTGAATGAGACTCGACGTAGTATGAGTTGTGGACATTGTTGTCGACGTAGTCCTGCTCTGCCCGTGGTGGCTTTCGTTACGCATTGTACTATTTGCCTTGCAATCACAGCCATCGCTTTCCTTTTACTCCGATTTTGCGTGCCGACGTCGCCTGACTCTGTCACCCACCCACACTTGAGCCCGCTCATCCCACCGACGGTTCTTTCTTCTCTCTCTCTTCTTCCTCCCCGTCGCTGTCTGCGATGTCGTCGCCTGAGGACCCTGCCCTTAGAGTGCCTATTTTTCTTCTCCTTTTCTCCAATTTTGATGTCTGAAGGCCAACACAGAAAGCAGCCGCCTTGGAACACCTCAAGTTCACCAAGAAATTAAATAACTCTGCCATCCCTTCTGCCTCGTCGTCGTCGCTCGATGGCATGTCCGCCGGCTTGACCTACCCATCGCCTCCGACGCAGTCGCGAGATGCCACCATGTCGTCGCGCTACTTTCCCCCAAACATGGGCAACGTCCTCGTTCCGAGCTCCAGCCCCCTTGGTCCTCAACCCCAGCAACCGTACGCACCGTATGGCCAATACCGCCCTCGTGACGTGGCATCGCTCCCGCCGAATGTCCACGCATTCCAGACCAAAACGTCCTACATTGATCCAATCACCATTGCGACTCCGTTTACCTTGAACGGAACCAGCCTGAACGCGTCTAACCGCCGTCCGAGGGATGGGGCCGCCGATGGACACGTAGGGGGCGCGCGAGAAGAGGGCCCGCCTCGCAAACGACCAAACCTTGGCCCCGCCACCATCGACCTCACCGATTCGCCTGGTTCTCCCCAGGTCAGGCGCCCTGGCGCGAAACGACGTGTCGCGAGTGATATGGACTCTTCTTCGGATGAGGACTTTCTCCCAGAGAGTGTGCTCGACGAACCACACAGGCCTCGGATTACGAGAGGCAGGCCGCCCTCGGCAGACCCAATCTCGTCTCCGGCTGCGCCAGTCTGGGTCGATAGTGACCCGCAATATACGCGCTTCAGACTCACTATGCCTATGCAAGACCCAAAGTATGTTGCGGCCGCTTGGGCGCAGGCGGGCAAGGATGTCAAAGTGGCGACGGCCCTGCTTTCCGATCCCACCTGGGCACCTCCCCCCACACCGACGCCGTCCTCGAACAACACTCCCCGCGGGGATGCTGTCGGCAGGGTCAAGGAGGTTGACGAGGCCACCAAAGCTCAGCGGATAGCAGCCAAGGAGATGGGCAAGAAATCCATGATTTATGCCAACCGCACGACCCTCGACACCCTCCAGTTCCGACATTATACCCCGCCGCAGCCGGTTGAGCGACGCGTCTCGTCTCCTGCCCCGAGAATCATGCCGCGCAGGCGCATTACCAAAAAACTCGTCGTCGATTCGGATTCGGAACCAGACTATGAGGCCAGCGACGACGAACGGCTGGAGAAACGCTCCCGTTCCGACGATATCGACGGAATCAGGGCTCTAGCCTACTTCAATACATCGAGCTCCGAGGCATTACAAGAATTAACTGGTGCGTCTGCTTTGTTTGGCGGCCAGTGTTTGCTTCTTACAATACGACTGCATAGGTTGTACTCCTGAACAAGCGGCTGCTATTATTGAATTCCGTGTGTTTGAATCAATCGAGGATCTCCAGACCAAACTCAAGCAGGGTAAAAAGAGGGCCGGTCCTGCCGGGATCAGTCCCAAGATGTTCGATGACTGCACCAAAATATTCCAGGGGTACGGCTCCGTCGACAGCATCCTCGAAGATTGTGAACAAATCGGTAACACTCTTCGCGTATCGATCGCCTCTTGGACTTCAGCAGACGTCAAGGAAATCGAGGGTGCTCTTCCCGATCAGGTCGAGGATGGAGCCTTGAGTCTGCGGCATATCAAACCACCCCCGAACAAGCGGCCCAAAGATTATCTGGTGTCGCAACCGGAACTGCTTTCTGACACGGTGCAGCTCAAAGAATACCAGCTACTCGGCGTAAATTGGTTGAATTTACTCTATCGAAGCAATCTCAGCTGCATCTTGGCTGACGAGATGGGTGCGCAAATTCACTGTCGTTGCCGTGTACTCTTCATTAATTACAACGCCGACCGATAGGCCTCGGCAAAACCATTCAGGTCATCAGCTTCTTCGCCCACTTGAAGGCCCAAGGGAACAAAGGCCCTCATCTTGTGGTCGTACCGTACGTGTGATACTCTGCTACAAACAATCAAACGTCTCATCATCTGCTTGTAGTTCCTCTACCCTGGAAAACTGGTGCCGTGAATTTGCTCGGTTTGCCCCGTCCATCGCAGTCCAAACCTACTACGCTGGGAAGGAGGAGCGTGTTGAGCTCCGCCAAACACTCCTTGACACCCAACGGTGTAAAAGCCAGACCGGAATCGGCTGGGAGGTTCTCATCACAACCTATAATCTGGCCCAGGGAGACGACCGCGATCGGAAGTTCTTCCGACGGGTCGAGTGGGATGTGAGTCGGCCCGCGGTGCATATACGGGTTCTGTTGATCGCCCGCCTCTAGTGTTGTGTCTTCGATGAAGGTCACGTCCTGAAAAATTTCCAATCTCAGCGCTACCAGACGTTACTCAAGTTCGGGTCAAGATGGCGGCTCCTCTTAACAGGGACCCCGTTGCAGAACAACTTGCAGGAACTTGTGGTACGTCGCCTTTGTTGTTCTCGAAGCAATGTTGTTCACTAGCCATGCAGTCTTTGATGAACTTTATCTTACCCGAACAATTCTCGGATTCAATGGGTTCATTGCGAGCTATATTCAAGGTCAAGGGCGACTCAAAAGTCTCCTTGCTTTCGCAGGAGCGTGTATCGAGGGCCAAGAAGATGATGACTCCTTTCGTTTTGCGGCGGCGGAAGGATCAGGTTCGTTGCCCTCCTTTTTAAACCTCTGCTGGTATTGAACGTCCACCAGGTTCTCAAAGACCTCCCAAAAAAGACAGAACGCATCGAGTGGTGTGAGATGACGACGCTGCAAAAGTCCATATACATGGATACGCTACAGCGTTCGCGGAAGTTTGTACTCGAGGTGGAAAACGAGAGCCGAGAGGGTACCGAAACCCCTCCCGTCACCGCCACCAAAGCGTCCAAAAAGAAGGCCACGGCACCAAAGGCGAAGAAGACCTACCTTGAGAACAGCTCCAACGTTCTCATGGACCTGCGGAAAGGAGCATTACATCCTATGCTCTTCCGTACTCATTTCACAGATGAGATATTGACTGGGATGACGAAGCAGCTATTGAAGGAGCCCGACTTCAAGAAGCGCGGGGCATTATTTGACCTGGTCAAGGAGGATATGACGGTGATGACGGATGCCGAGTTGCAGATTTTCTGCGCAACGTATAAGGTTTGCAGTTCAAGTTGCATAAGAGCTTCGGTTCTGATTCGTGTTTCAGTCCACTCGCAAGTACCTTCAGGATAATGAATGTTATCTCGACGCCGGGAAGGTCCAAACACTGCTGCGCCTTTTAGAAGACTATCGAGCGCAAGACAGAAAAGTCTTGATCTTCTCCCAGGTATCTATTTACCTTGACATGAATGCCAAGACTGCTCTCGTTCTGACGTTTTGTTAGTTCACGCAGATACTGGACATCCTCCGGGCCATCCTAAATCAGAGAGAGATCAAGTATCTTGTCTTGACTGGTTCGACTCCGGTCGACGTGCGGCAGTCACTGGTGGACGAGTTTTCAGAGGACGAGTCCTTGCGTGTCTTCCTTTTGTCTACGAAAGCAGGCGGTGTGTATTTTGTCCACCTGGATCGGTTTGAGAAACTGAAGTCATTGTTTAGGGATGGGAATCAATCTCACCGCGGCATCAGTCGTGATAATGTAGGCCTATGGTTGCAGCCTATATTATTTCACTCACAAACGACCGCATCAGGTTTGACCAGGACTTCAATCCACATAACGATCGCCAAGCGCAAGACCGTGCATATCGCATTGGTCAAAAACGCGACGTCGAGGTCATCAAACTAATATCTCGTGGCACAATAGAAGAAGATATGCTGAAACTTGGAGAAACCAAGCTGGCACTAGATGAGGCCGTAGCGGGAGATGGCGAGGAGAAGGGGGAGGTGGAGAGTGCACCGGAACGGGAAATGAAGACCTCGTTGCTAGAGGTTCTCCGACAGCAATTTAAATTGCAAGAGGGAGAAGAACCATCTCCAGTGGTAACAGGTCCCACCTAGACATGAATTGCATCGAATAGACACCAATGTCCTGTATTTTATTGCGAATCGTTACATCATGGGAACACGGAGAGCCCTCTAACAAGACGATCAATGCTTGCCCGAAAGTACTCGTTGTCGATACCGTATTCCCGAGAATCCATCTGTACCAGCGGGTTTCGTACAACGTATTCCAAAAATGGACCGACGTAAATTTGTCGCAAAATGAACCGGAGAGACTCGGCAGCTGGGTCGCTGAGCATGACGAACTTGTAGCCCGAAACAGACTCGTAGACATGCAGTTTGTATGCGGAAGTACGGTAATTTACAAACGATTCGTCTCTGAACATCACAATCAATCGGCAAGTCTGGAAGCAAGGGTCAAATATATACCTGCCCGACAACTTCTTGACCATATTTCTGAGCGATAGAACAACACCATAGACGAGTTTGGCTTCTTCGTCAAAAGCCAATCCAGTGCTTGTGAAAGCGACAGGGTTGGGGGATGTAGGTGATTGCAGTAATGGAGTCGGAGGCGCTTGCGCAAGCATGTCGTTAACAGCGATGACGACTCCGGTATTGGAAGAAAGAGTGTTTCGAGGACTCCCGAATCCAGAGTAGACTGTGGAGTTGCTATTCGGGAGATGGGGTGAGGGCGAAACCGCTTGGGACACGGCAGGAAGGATCCCTCCCTCAGCGGCCGGCTTTGGTCGACGGGTACGGTGCCAGTCTTGGTAGTACACGCATATGCAATGCCTGCAACACTTTTAGAAAATAATCACGTCGAGAGCGCACTACACGCCTATCGTAGATATACAAACTGTGAATGGTCATGGTCCAAGTCTTATTGCCTTTTTTGGGCGTCTCCGATGACCGAGCAAGTCTCCAAGATGTTTGTGCATTCATCTGTATACGTTGGATATGGCCCTGCCGGGCGGAGCCTGGATACCCCAGTCGTTCATCGCAAGAGCGTTTTAGATGACAGGGGCAGAACTTATTATTACTGGCAAAAAGAAAATGGTAGACCGCCTGCAGTCATCACCGCTGTCGGACACGATCAACTCAACACATGCAATCTCAATGAATGCTCTCAGAAACAAGCAGTAGGTCTCATCCAGTCCTTCCAACATCCCTCAAGGGCACTCTTCTGCACGACCACTCCCAATGTTCAGCTACTATCATCGTACTTCGGATCAACGCTCTATGAATGCGGTCAAGGTTCAGTTTCTTGCCAATGGCACGCCGGAGTCATTTATTATGGCCTGGCCATCATTATAAGAGAACAGTGAGGCTCTTCGACAGAATAGCCGCTGTAAACCGCCACGAAGCCTAGAGATGTAGTAGATTTGAATTAATTTGAGCTTGCCAATGAGGTTGTCCAAATGACAAACTAGTCAAAAAAAGTCAACAAAACATCTGCGTACCGACGGTGAAGTCGAAGGATCAAGACCCAAAAAAAAATACGAGAGCAGGATTCGAACCCACGACGCGCCGTTGGCAAAGATGAATTACCAAATAAGGTGATTCTATCTAAATGGGGACGGATTTTGCAAATTTGTTTAACACAGAAGACCCGGATACTTTAGTATCCAGGCATATGTATCGCGGTCGACTACATTTAAATCCACAGACACGTTTACCGAGTCGACACAGTCACCGACTCGGCACCCCTGAAACCATAGATTCGTCTTCACACTTTCTCGCTGCCATAGTATCCCCGCTTCTCATCTTTAAACAATGGAACGTTCCCAACCACCGACATTCTCGGTAAGCCTAGCGGTAACAATTAAGACGAGAGCTCTGGTACATGAAGCATTCGTACCGGGCTCGGATGATTTATACGGATAGTAGTAGCTTGCATCGTCCACGGGTCCGTTGATATACGAGGGCAGATACGCGTTGACATGGAATGACGATATCGCTGCACCAAGTGGCAGCTGGATCTTGAGGACCTAAGAAGAGGAATGATATGAATATCGTTCGAGAGAGAAGAAGGCTGCGCGCACGATACTGCTCTTGAAAATCCCGGGTGTCTTAACAGTCCATGTTGACAGTGGCAAGCTGCCGCGGCCCATCTGGTCTGATTTCTCCCATTTCCTTAACATTGCGTTGACCTCTTTCTGACCCTATGTGCGTTGAGAAAGTATACACACAAAGTGGACAAAAACACAACACGCACAAGGTATTTCCAAATTGTTATAGGCAGGAGGAATAGAAGGACCATGGCCACAAAGATGGCGAACGAGATGCCACGGGCCTATAGATGAGGAAGTAAGCAGCATTGCAAAACTCAGATATTGAACTAACTTCGAAGGCATGGCTATTAGTGCTATCGTTTCTGAAATGGAGGGCAGAAAGGACCACTTGAAATATGGCCACCGGGACGATAATGATAGCCCTGCAAGTGACCGTCAGGGGTGGATGTTTCACGGAACTAAACACGCACAAAATCCCAACTACCGCCCACACGCGCTCGAATATGGGTTTGTGATAGCGAGAAGCAGTCTGGAATGTGTCCGACATTATTTCCATGCCCTCAGGGGTATACATATCGGCGAAAAGCCGCACCCGTGTAATAGAGTCGAGGCGCCCAGCCCAGACGTCGGCGGTAATCTGATGACTTGAGACGATCAGACCATGCCTCTAACATCCTCTCAACTCTAACCTCTTCTCTCAACTCAATCGGAACAGAAACGGGCGCCAGCTGGCTGGGAGAAAGATACAAGACAATATGGGAGGCGTTCCGTGTTGGAGAGAATTGAGCAGCCATTGTCAGTAAGCCTGTTACCGCTTGCTGGTTTGCAAGTTGACAGCGAAAAAGGATCGACCCGGTCGACAGAAGAAGGAGAAAGAAACGGCACGGCCTAAGGTGGTTGAAGATAGAGACAGAGAAAGACGTAGAGGCCTAGAGACCTGTATCCATTCCACCAATTGCTTCGAGGGTTGGTGATGGCAACGCGGAAATGTGCCTATTTTTGGACTCATTTTAGGCGAACCTGGAAGCCCATCTCAGCCGGTTCGACTACATATCGGCAACCTATACGTGGGAACTGTGAAATACGGGCGTGAATCCCCCCACCGATGTTTTTGCTGGCTCACATCCACATCACTCCACTTGACATCCAAACCCAGATCTGCCAGATGTACTTCGGCTACACGAGTGTAGACATCGTATACTGTTCCATCTGCCCAACGTCAGCTGGAGGTAGTGATAGACCACAGGGCTTACTGGTAGCTCCCAGTCCATTGAAAAAGCTGAACCTAGACCTGGGTCCAAGTAATATAGGCAGATGGCTGAAGAAACGACGCAGCGCTTCGTAGTCCTCGCTGAAGGAGTCGGTGTATACAATGTCAAAGCCCCCACTGGGAACAAGATTCTCAAGTTGTTCAGAGTTAACAAAGTCTTGCCATTTCCCCTCCAGAACTTTGACACCAGGTTTTGCGTACCAGCCAAGTTCTTTCATGTGCTTCAAGACATCTGGGTGGGCCTCAATTATTACATGCAAAGTGGGTGCGAGGGATTGAAAAAGGGTATCAATCTGCGCTGGTTTAAGTAGTATTCCTGCTGTTTTGATTCGACATTGAAAACGTACGATTCCAAGGCCGAACCCAACATTCAAGATCTTGAGAGTATCGGTCGGTTCGCGATCCGAGGATAATTTCGCGACGGTTTCTTGCATTATGCCGTCTTCCCAACCCATCATGACGCCGATCTCTTCGTCGTCGACCTTCAAGAGACAAATATCCTGGCCGCGATCATCAACGGTAAAGCGGAGTTTCGAAGACAAGAAGGCGTCTGTTGAGGCAGCGGCCGTCTCATCGCTAGACCGCAGGATCATGGCGGACCCCGAGTCGGTGTGCGTGCGTGAAGATAAAAGCGCAAGAAGGAGTTCGGCGCGTATTCCTGCGTCTCGAATAATTGTGTAAATTACTTCGTTGTTAAACGATGCTGCTATGCAAGCGGCTGTATGGCCAAGGTAATCGACTGCAATATAAACAATCAGAAGGTCAATCGAATGTGGAGCTATGCCAAACTCACCGGCATTCCAGACCGCACCATCCTCAATCAAGAGTTTTACTAGCTCAATGCTCTGCGTATAAGCAGCGGCATGCAAACAGGAAATGCCTTTTTTTGAATTATTGTCCACCTGGTTCAGACCGATGAGCTTAACATGCCTTCCGACTCATTTTGATACCAGAGGGGTGCGTCATTTGCGATTATCTGCTTGATGGCGTCTAGAGATTCTTCGGCCAGTATCGAGTTGATAAGGTGCTCGCCGAGAACGGTTACTACTGTGTCGAGGTCTGGTTCGGACATAGACGTTGGCAGTCTCCCAAAGGCTGGTTTGACAAGAACGGTGAGAAACCACTCGTCGGTCGAAGAAGGGAGGTCTCTACAGTATAGTGATTCAGAATCAGAACGAGCCGGCGATCAAGCGAAGGGCCGAAGGCTGAAAACGTGCGGGCTTTTATTTAGTAGCCGGACACATCAAATCTTGGTCACAAATAATCAGTCTACGAAGGCGAAATTTCTGCCCTAGAGTTTGTGCTGGATGAGATCTCGAATTCAGAGTGTGAATTACGAATAGCATTAAAAATTATCAGTATGATACGTTATCTTCGCTGCGAAGGTCTGTCGTTCCATGAAGCATCCTCTAAATTATCCCGGAACGCAACGGGGGGAGGCACAACAAAGTCCGAGTCCTCCTGCTCGCCGGCGGGAAGCAAACCGATTCTCTCTTCCCCATGTCGGCTCCCTCCCCCCTTTGGAAGGTTTGTGGCGCTGTTATACATAGGGTGTTGGGGGTGGTCCACATCATCGTCCTGTCCCTCCGCGTCATCATCGTCCTCGCTATCATCACTTGCATCCCCGATACCCCATAGAACTTCCTCTTCACCACCCACCATCGTCTCTTCGTCATTACCTACTGCTCCCTTAGCTTTTCCGGACTTTGCCCTCCGCGATGCGCTCCTTTGCCGTAGCTGAAGACGCGGAAATCCTGCCGTCCCGAGAGCTGTCGCAGTTCGGGCTGAAAGTGGGCCAGGTTCTGGTTTCTAGTGAATGAACGAGATGAGGAGGGCAGAAGAGAGTGGTAGCGTCAGAATCATGCCTTATACGTCAGAAGCACAACCCCAGAGATTAGAACACCAATGGAAACAAATATTAGGAACAAAGTCCATGATTGGTATGAGTCTACTTCATTGTTAAATATCTACGCGTGTCAGCGAAAGTGCACGAATGTATGGATAGGACTCACAAGTGAGTCTAGGAACCTGTAAAAGGTCAATCAGTGGGCGGTGGCCGAGAGGGAAAGCGCATATTACCCAGTTGCTGTATATACGCCATAAAATACAGGAACCACCAATGTAGAGTCGTAAACTTTCAATCCCCGATTCAAGCAGACTATTTGCATGACTGCTGTAGCCGCAAGAAGCAGAATCGTAAATACAGGTGCGGCATGCCCAAATTGATTTCCAGTGTTTTCATGACTCAGGGAGCCAGAGATGAGTTTAACGCTAAACTCCTATATGAACAATGGTCGAGAAAAATGAACAGCGATACTCACGTTGCTTTGGCGAAGACAAGAGTCCCTCCAGCAAGTCCACCTCCGCAGCAAGCCCAGCCAATGCCGAGGGTCCATGCGATGGTGGTGTCATCCTTCGGCGCAGTCCATAGCTCCAGCCATTCTGCGAGAATGAGCATCACCGAGCCCCAGGTTCTTTGAACGGTTCCCATAGTCTTTGCAAATATGTTTTGCGACCGAGAATCAGAGTCTGAGGACCGCGTTGTGTGCATTCCAGCGGCGAATGGAACTGAACTGAGGTCTGATCTGACTGCGAGGATGGCATCCAGTTTCCCGGTGGCTATGACGAGAAGGATGAGCGACAGGGCCATGAAGAAGAAGAAGCCCAGCCATCCGCCACGCCGCCACAGGGAAGTGAGATGAGCAACGTCGGTCTCTGTCGCGAGACCACTATTTATTGAGCCAAATGCGACGATGCCGATGACACCGAGCACCACTACAATTGTTCCCTGGGACAATGTTGGTGGACGAAGGTCTGGACAAAACCAAACTTACGTAGATATCCGTGCTGGTGACGGGTGTACCAACAAGGAAACGGGCAAAGAGGAAATTGAAGACAAGGGAAGAAGAGCCGAGTGGTGCGACATATTCGGCGCGCATGTATTCGAGCGCCAAGGTGCTGCCAATGAGCTGCGATAAACTGTGGACAGTTGAGATTCATTCTGCACATAAATGAATTGAATACATGTATAGTAGCATGCCAAGGAGCCACAGCGGTCGAGCCCAGTCCTTTCTTCGAGACGCCTTGGGGATAACCTTCAGTTTCAGTTAGATTGGGTTCGTGCTACTCCGGTGTGTATTCCTACGCTAGTTCGAACATGGTCCAACTTGGTGAGATTCAGACCTGCGGCATTGAGGATACTCGCGAGAAGAATAATGGATAGACCGATGATGAAAGCAACAACGGGGGAATGGCGTATATGGCCTGCAGGCGGCAAAACTGCCGGGGTCGTCGAGTTCATGAATTGCCCGCGGTCTCCCGAACAAAATGCGCGGTCGTGTTCGGGGACAAGCGACGTCGGCTTGACGCTGCTTGAGGACAGAAAGAGAAGGAGGTGGCTGCGTGTCGTAGATCAATGGTGCTTACTAATGCTGTGCGCCGGGTCTTCGTGGTCATTTTGCCTTATTCATGCAATTTTTTTCTTTGCCTACGCGATGGCACGCGTTCCAGCCGATGCTTGCAGAAGAAGACGGGTATCCATTGCCGCTTTATTTCCCTTCTTTTTTTTTCTTTTCTTGCTGCAATATTTGGGCGGCGTTGTACCCTGTGTGGTTTGTGTGTGGTAGTGGCAATATTAACACTTTGCTTGAGTACGGTATTGTTGCGGCGGAAGCCCCCGCTAGCAATCGTTTCTCCTTATTTATAGAGAAAATGGAGACTTTCCCCCCGGCGTCGTTCATTGTATGTTTGGCGTAGCGTGCTCACCGAGGGACCGTTGGTTTTTACCGTACGGCGTATACATGTATCGCGTGCCAGTGGGCTGCTTGATAAGTAATCTCGCCATGAATAGGCTTATCTGGGTTCGATAGACAATGATAACACACATCGGGAGTTGTCTGTCCCTTTCACTGGTCCGTATCGAATAAACGGACTCAGGGGACGCGTGTCTTGTTCTCGATCGCGAGGATTTATTGTATGTCACGTGGGCGCATCCAGCAAAATTATTTCTGGCCCTGGACATTGACATCCAATCGCGATAGGTATGTAGCTAGGTAATACATGATTGAAGCAACAACACAGCCGAAAATTCCAAAATGCACAATACTTACACGATGCACAATCAATCAATAAACACGCAAACCGAATAAAGATAAGTAGGGGTCGCCAGCCGTCGCCTTCATCAATCTGAATCAGGCTGAGGAACCCTAAATGCAGGATTGTCCCAGTCAATTTCTTGTGTCAGAGCAGCAGTCAAAAGCAGCTCTGGGAAGTACATTAACCGTGGCGGTCTCAATAAATAGATAAACGTCCCCTACCTTGGGAATATATGACATTGTCTTTTGTTAGGGGCCGCCAGACAGCGATGTCTTCGAGGCAAGAGATGACGTATCGACCTGGGGCAGAATTGAGGATGCGTACGGTGGGAGTCTGCGTCGAGAGCTACAAGGTAAACAGGTGGCAGTATTAGGACGGTGACTGTATATAAACCAGCTCAATCGAACCTTTCCACCCTGGGAGGTGACCACGTTCTTTAAAAGTTTGACGTCAACGGGAACTCTTGGTGTGAGGTAGAAGGTCTTTTTCTCGAAAAGTTTTCCGTTGACCTCTTTCGCGCGCGCCATCGCCTCCACGAGGGTGAAATCCCACTTGCGCTCGTTGGTCTTGTCGCGTAAAATATAGTCTTTTTCAGCTACAACGCACGGCGTCAAATGGGTCCTCTTGAGATCTAATGCACATACGAAGAAGTTTATTTGCAGCCACGGACTCTATAGCCCATTTATCCGACAGAATAAATGCCCCGGCCGCCAATGCACATAGGAGTTTTTCTGTGCGAACCAGGCTTGGAGCAATCAGGTGTGTACACTCAGAGACCTGTGTGGTCGTTTTGACACCGAGCTTCGACAGAACCTGAAACAGGTCACCTGAATGTTACGAGAGCATGCAAAGGGAAAGCGCCCACTTTCAGCACTGTATCCGACAAGGAAATCGTCGTGGTCATAATCTTGATCGTCGCCTTGCGCGACCCCAAACTAGCCAGCCATCAGTTTAACGAAATTGAAAAAATGTCAGCCACGCAAACCTGATATTGCCGGTTGTATCCTTCCTTCCAGATTTAGCCTTCGACTTGGATGCCTTTGGCGGTGGCATGTCGTCTGCGCTCTCCATCTCGTCTCGCTTCTTTCCAGCACTTCCCCGCGATCGCTGTGTTCGTTCCTCGAGCCCATAATTTACCATGTCTGGCATCACGTCATCACTTTCAGCATCTGGTTCGACCCGGGTTGATTTTTTCACCCCAGTTGAACTTCGTTGTGTCTTGGGAGAATTCGGAGCGGATGTCGACGCTATCGCCGGCCGTTTGCTTGGTCCGGGTTTGGAAGAACTCGGCCGCTCTTCAGCCAAAGCCCGTACACTTTCCGTTCGCGTCGGCTTGCGTAGCGCTGAGTCCCGACCTGGTCCTGCAGTCATCTTCCTCTTCGCAGAAGAATCGTGTCCATTTGCCGCGCCGGAAGAGGATACCACATCAGATGTGACCTTGTTCGGCTTGGCGCGTTTTTTGGGCGGTGGGGAATCTGACTGGCGGGCGTCGGTCTCGTCGCCATTACTCGCAGACTCCATGATTTGCGCTTTGCGCTTTGCGCTTCCACTAACAACGATGGGTGGTTTTTTCGGAGCGCGAATGTGGGATGGGCCGGCAGAGTCCGTTTCTGTCTCCGGGGCGAACATGACTTTGGCATTTGCCTTGGATTTCCCTTTGACCTTGACCTTGGGTCTCGGAGCGGTCTCGACCTCTGATTCCTCATTGTCGTCATCCACCTCCGCAAGAAGTTGTTGTTTTTCTCGTTCCTTCCCTTTCCTGCCAGAGCTTTTTCTGGCGGGCTCAACTTCCGCCTCGTGATCATCGGTGCGCTTGGGCTCCTTTCTACGCTTGGTGAACGTATTCGCGGAGGTAGGATCATCCTGCACCGGCTTGAAAGACCGATTCTCGACTGGCTCTAGATCCATCATCTCCTCTTCCCCTGTCCCCGTGTGTTTTGCGGGACTGATGGAGGCAGAAACCATACGTCTGCCCCGAGCGGGCGTTGGCTTCCTGGGAGCCAGACATCCTTCTGTCTCCATTGCATCCTCGTCATCCATAAGGACATCTCCATCACCGAGGATCCCTTCTACCTCTCGTGCGCTTGCCTCCGTTCCCACAGGAGGGGGTGCAAGTGCAATGGGCTCTTCCTCGTCCGAGTCCAAATCATCTATGTTGAAGACGAGGTCGGCGAGCATGGGAGAAAAGTCCAGGTTCGGCGGAAAATAGATGTACTTCGGAACAGCGGGTGTAAGGCTACGCCACTGCACAAAACAATCTTCAAGCCAGGTGTGGTTGACGACTGCGATTGACCAAGACTGCGCTTTATTCGTTTTGATGCCGCCCATGCTGCCATACAGCATTTAGAGAGGTTCCACAGGAAAAGGTGCGGGACTGGGGCTCACTGTGCTGCAATGAGGACCGTATTGGTCCCAGTCATATTGGGTGTGAACCTGCAATTTTTTGAGTGACGTTCGTGCCATGGTAGAATTAAGCATTTACCTCGCGCCCATTGTAGAGATCAAGCGTTTGATATAATCGCGCGCTTCGCCGGTGTAGTTGGTCACGGTGATTTCCTGGTCGTGTTAGTTGTCGATGTCTTTCAAAGGTAGAAGACTTACGTGTTTCGAAAAATCTTTGATTGGTGTCTTTCGGGTCGGATAATGTAGGAGTTGATCCATCGGGCTGGAGAGAACACCTGTGGCATGGACGTAAAACACCCAATTTATAGTACCTATAGCTTTTCCCTCATCGAGTGCCTTGAATGAATGAATTAGTGAGTGGGGTTTGAACGCAGAGGATGTCAAAGAGCCACCTTGAAACATGCCTTCCCAGTCCTCCACCGCGTTACCAAGACGTCGCACTCAGACACTTGGTCGAACTCCTCATCTTCACAACCATTCCCATTATTCGAAACATAGGAAATGATCAGACCCCCAGCAGCTTTCACCGCTCCCTCAAGCACACCTCGCCTTTCGTCTTCGAGCCCCAGGGATGGACTGAGTAGTATCTTCCGACCACCCCACACCGCATGTCCCTGGGGATCTACCGGTCCGGGAAATGGCCCTTTCTTATCGGGATCCCAGATTGCCGTCTTGAAAAATGTGCGTTTCATTTCACTTAGTTTGCGCGAGCTACGCTGTGCCTTGTCCTGCCTTGCCTCCTCCTCAGATGGTACCGGATGCAGAATCTTGGGATCAGGCCATTCGTACGGGATGGTGGATAGTTTGCGCCCACGACCCAGTCGCACGGTGTCGTTGAACCAGTGTGGGAGGACTATTTTGATCTTTGCGGACTCCTGGTACTTCATGGCCGTCGCATACTTGTCCGAATTGGCGGATGTGGCAAAGAGATGTGTCACGTCTTTGGTGAGGCCGTGTCGCCAGTGTCCACCTAAGCCTATTACCCCGGCTTCCAAACGCTGTAAATCGGGGGCCGAAATCTAAGAAATTTAAGCACATCATTGAGGGGAAGACAGGGTATAACGAATTCAAGGGGTTTGAAGTCCAGAATGAAGCGACTTACGCCAGATCCGCATCCCACTACCCCAGAAAAAATCTTGGCCGGATCCGCAGAGTAGAGCTCGCAACTAGTTCCAATGCTCAGAGACGCGTCAAAATGGATTGTTTACGGTGGACCCACGGTAAAACTTGCCCGAGAATCATCGAGCGGTCGACCCACAAGTCCTGAAACCAATGAGAACAACGAAGAGGAGAGTAGACGAAGCGATACACGTACCGATACTATCTGCACGGTCTTGCTATCTTGTGCGTCCTGCCATCCTTGAAATCGGTTTGAATTCGTTATAATGTGAGTAGCCGAGTCAATCGAGTTGGCCTGTTCTCCACCATTACTCGTAACAGCCAGAGTGATCTCATAACGCCGTTCCTCGGAGAGAGTTTCGGGAAGGTAGAAGGCAATGGAATGGAAAAGCCCGGGGGCCATGGAGATGGCTGGTGACGGAGGCGAGAGCGCGGCGGGTGGAGAGAGAGGGAGGGAATGCTAGCAACGAGGCAACGAGGATGACGAGGAGGGTGAAGGAGGTGGAAGGTGGACGACGAGACCTTGACAAGACCGGTGAATAATGTGAATTGTCCAAAGAATTGAATTGTCTCACCCGCGTGACATGTAACAGTTCGTGACCCGTGACCGAACGCGTTCCAAAGCTATGGACGGGCCGGTGTTCCGAATGAGTAATCGCTCCTCTCACTTCATTGCCATGAATTTGGATTTTGGAGCAAAGATCGGAGGTCTCCCTCTTCCTCAGGAACTCTTAGAGATTCTAAACCAAACCTATTTTCTGCGTATCCTCGCCACCGAACCGGAAACAGTCATTCCCGATGGAAAATCGTTATTTTCCATGATGGCTCATTCTCGTTTGAAGCCCGAGTCTACGGAGCCAGTCGCCGTTCTCCACGATAGAGTTGAGAAGGCGATCCACGACGCCTTTTGGAACCAGGTTTGTCTGATTTGCTTTTCTTCACTCGTTTGATTCATCTAGTATGCACAACTAGGCTCTCGAAGCACTCTCAGATCCGACCCCTTCTATCCAGATTGACCGGCTCAAGGGCTTGTTTTTCGATGGTTATTCGCTGTTTCATCTCGACTCAACGGTTCCTAACCATTTCCGCAGTTCGAGAGGCCATACTTCCCTTGTTTCCAAAGAACCACTCGATTCTTGCGACCTTATCAGCACCAGTCCCCCCGACCGCTTCGCCTCTCATTTCCACCAGTCTTCTTCTGAAGGAAATTTTGGCAGCCCTGCGTCAACGTGCGGCTCCTGCGAGAGATCCCACCATTGATGGGCTTTTGGCCGACCTGGACACCCCCCTCTCCCCCGTCGCTGTATCAAACCCCTCGTCTTCCATCAAGGCCTCGACCTCCCAGCTCGCTAGGCTGATAATAAACACCATGAAAGCGATCATCGGTTTAGCTGAGGTCATGAAAACCGATATAAATCAATTTGTCCTCGGGTCCATGACTGAGACCCAGCTGAGAGAGACAGTGATTCAGCAGGCCAAACAGCGCGAGAAGGAGATTGTGTTAGATATTTGGGGGGACAGTGACAAAGATGGGCGGCAGCGCATTCAAGCCCTCTGGCAGGCATGGGTTGATGGATTGGATGAGCGGAGAACATCAGAGGAACAGCCCGCTAACAACTCGCTAACATCGCCCTCAAAATGGATCCATCGTCTCATCCAAGTATTGGGCTTATCCAAAGCCGTTTGGTGCCCCATACCCGACCTCGTTTCTGAACCAGGCCCTAATGACGCAGTTCTGCCTCCCCAGTTCTTTTTCATGGCACCGCGACTATTATACATTCAAAACTACCTTCAGGCCCTTGTTGTGGCTGCTTCATTGCGTTCTCTCACCCAACTCCCTCCTCTAACGTCGACCGATTCAAGAGGCCGTGACTTCATGGAGCGTGTTTGGACCCTCCTCAAATCAGAAATTGATGAGGAAGACACATCTGTCGCTGCAACCAAAATTATTAATCTTGCGGATGAAGTCATGCGCGCTCGGCGGCTAGTGTGGGTGCCCCCGCCGGGGTCGACAGATGAACACGAAGAGACTAAATTACGAGCAGCGGTCGATAGAACGCTACAGTACGGAGATCCTGTGTTTCTTCTTCTTCAAAAACGCCTATTGGAGGCCCTCACTAAACATCTACGTGAGCCCAGGGACGATTCCAATGCTGTGCCCAATCCTGCACCCGAACGGATGCAAACAGGGAGAACGTTGGGCGCTGTGCGAGCCGAAAAACGACCGCGTCTAACCCCTGAAGCGGACTCTTTGACGCCGCCCACCTCTGCTACTGTAATGATGTCTGTGAAGGGATTCGAGGATCCTGTTTTGGTCCATGGGATAGAAGAAGTTTTGAAGAAATTGTATCTGCAGATACGTTGGGTTAAGAATGTATGGATTGAGGACGGAGTATAATCTAAGTACAGCCTGTGGTATGCGATTTATAGGTATTTGATGGGGGAAATGAACAGTAGTAATATGTAATAAAAAAGCATCTGCATGTGGATTCACTCGAAAAGATCAACAGTCATGTTTTGCATTTCACCGTCGCGGATGGCCTGAAGAAGCTGAGTAAATCGTGGAATGGAAAATAACCTAAACAACACGAACTTCGTAGATGACTGGATTGTGGAGAGACAGACAGCGTGAGTTTCAGGAGTCAGAACACTTGATAACCATGACACGAACCTGAGATATTTTGACCAACGGTGACGTCGTCAATTCCCAACCCATTGGCGAACGAGTTGAAGTTCTCAGTGCCGTGCATCTTGATGCCGAGCTTCACACGGATAAACTCATACACGGGTCTTGTCTTTCCAAGATAGACGCTCGCTGGGCATGCTCCGCGTTGACCAGATAGGTACTCTCCTCGGAGGTTGTTGAGGAGCGTCGCACCCCGTAGCGCTACCTTTGTTTGGAATCCTAGAATTACCACATGTAAAGGCCCCTGAGTAATAGTGTTCTCAGCAAAATCGGGATGACCGGCGAAGAAGTTCAGAAGCATGGTAGAGGTGGATGAGGCGACCTCTCGCATCTGGTCGACTGCATCCATCGTACTGGTCCTTTCTAATGTAGCCTTCATCGCGTTGAACACGTCGTGCACTAATTTGTCCTCGGCCACAGAAGCCCCAAAAGATCCGCTGAGTTCTTGACGAACGATATCACCGAGACCAGTCAAAAACTCTGTCTGCAATGCTCGAAGATCGAGAGCTACAAAGCGCGTTCAATGATCAAGGCTTGCGGATAGGGTAAAAAATATAAACCTTGGCAAAGAACGTACAGATAAGACGAGGTAAGCATTGTCAACACGTCCAAAGAGTTCACCGTTGCCCTAGCAGAAATCAAGGCTAAAGAGCTAAGATGGCATTAATGCAAGACCGTAACTAAGTTGGTTCATTTGCTTACTTGACTGCTTGGTTGTGCATTTCCGCACTTTGGATGTGGGTGCTAACGGGATTTGCGAGATAGCCTAATTCTGAAACGTACGCCGCGGTTGCAATGTCCACGCCTTTGCCAAAATAATTCAAAGAAGGGTCTGAGGCGGCGAGGGAGGGCGCTAGGCCCCTGCTCATTGCCGGATTAAGCAACTCTGTGGTTTGTGCGAATAAAAGTTTCCCGATGTGGTGCAAAGCCAGACGCGTCTTTTCCATAGCGTTGCTGACACTCATAGCTTGAAAATTACCTCCTGAAAACAGCATAAGTCGTAAGTTGTTGCCGAAACAGAGCCACGAACCGTGATGGATTTCGCCCGTTTGACCATCGACGAGGGGATTATCTGTGGCTATCAAACGCGTTAAAAAAGTTGACGATTTAAACGTGAAACTTACTGGAGTTGCATTCTTGAGTAACGGCCGACAGCGCAGACAGGATATCTTCAATTTGAGGTCCCAAGAACTGAGCCGATGTACGGAGGGGATAGCGATCTTGACGCAACGAGTACTTGTCTTCTTCGAGACTCAATTCCTCTTCGTGTGTTTCCGCAAATTTGCTGCCTTCTAGTAATCTCCAAATATTTTGAGCACACTCGACCTGAATATATAATCCTCAAGATCCGTGCCCGCTGGCGGCTGACGCTTGCTTACCTGACCTGGATGGGGCCTGGCTACGGAATGGATGAATGGTGCAAATGAACCACGGCTTCCCAGAAGAGCCTCCGTTCCCATAGCCGTGCATATTTGTGCTAGAAGGGTTAAATGAACAGCATCATTCAGTGCGAGCGATGCGACGCTGGCAGAAAAGGCAGTTCCATTCAAGATTCCTGTAAGGACATCAATGCGGGCCCGTGTTTGTTTCTTCCAAAGTTCAGCATACCCAGCTGTTCCTTCGACGCTAGTGCGATGGGCTCGATATTATGCACGGCAAGGGCAACGCGCGAAGAAACCATTTTGCGAGCACCAAACGTGGCAGGGCCATCGAATGCACGGATAGAAGGATTGCCAACTATGTTTGCCTTGTTAAGAGAAGATTGTTTCCAGGCAGAATAGATGACGCGTACCTAATAATCCTGCTACGTACGATAGAGGCGATAAATCTAAATTCAAGGTGATTAGGGGGAGATAGATAAGAACAAAGAAGACGAACCGCCAGAGGCTGAAATTGAGCCGCGCATGGGGACTACAGGAACTACATTTGCGCGGAGAATTGCGTGAATTTTTCCAATCAGCTCCCACCTAACGCCTGAGTGGCCGCGGATAAGGGAATTCATGCGGATTAGAATGGCTCCTCGGACCCACGACTCGGGCATGCTCGTCGAGCTTCCGGGGTCGAGGAGAGGGAGAATAGTCGGCGCCTCTTGGGACGATGGGAGAATACCTTGAAGGGCATAGGCAAGAAGCGAGAAGCCGGGCTAGTTTTTCCTTACCTGCATGCTGGTGCTGGAGGAGAGCGTGTCCAAGAAGGATCGGTTTATCCGTTCGTGTATCGGCTATAGCGGGAAATTAATATGGATGGATAAACACAACGAGACTGAAGCAGACCACTTCCTCCAAATCCTGTGGAAAGGCCATAAACACTTGCTCCCTTCTCAACCTTTTCGGTGATCACGGCACGGCTTTTGAAGACGCGTTCCTGTCAGAAAGATTTAATTGACGTAGCAGGACAAGGAAAATTCTGGATGAGAACCTTTACGGCGCTGTCGTTCGAAAGGTGTACATGAACATGAACATGGCGAGCAGCAGCAGTTACGGCAGCAATCGACAAGGTCCTGCCATCTATTTGAACGGCGCAATTGCCGTTTCTAGGAACACACAGACGCGTAAACGACTCTGGCTGACGGCAGAGACCATGGTTGAATGATATACCTGTAAGACTCAATCTCCTTTTGGGCTGCGATAAATTTCGAGAGCAGAGTTGGGTATGTGGGGAAGGACTGGGTCGGCGAGCGGACATTGTTGGCGGAGCTGATGGTGAGGGTTTCGTTGAAGCCGTTGGCGAGCACGCCGGGCAGAGCTTTTCGAGATGGCACTATCGTTGACGACCATGGCGGCGTAGAGAAAACGTTAGGAAAATGGGGCAGGAAGATAAACGCGACCTGCCCCTTTAAATAAGCTGCATCCGGAATAGATCCGTCCAGTATGTTTGAAATTCTGATCGCCACTGCGCTGTCTTCTACCGTGCAGTTGGGCAGGATAATAAATAGAATTCGAAGGAGGTTTACACTAAAATACATAAGAGACAGATGAGTTAACTGGACTAAGGTTATGCCGGTCTAGCTACTTGCCATCGCCTTTCCTCAGCCTTATCCCCTCCCACCCGTCGAGTGCAAGGAGGAGAATCTCTATTCCAAGCGGAACGTTCGATACTGGGAGCAATTTTCGTATGATCCTTCCGGCTGGGCTCAGAGGTTCGCGTGGCTACGGATTACCATGTCCGTCCGCGTCAACCAGGGGCAATGGGTGACGAATGATGGTCGTGTCATTTTGGAGGCGCTCATGGGATTTTCTGCTGGTCGCCACAAGATCCGCCATAGAAGTCCACGTAAATGGGGCTCGAAAACCTCGCGTCCGATGCTGGCTCACTCCATTATTTCTACCCATCACTCATGGCGCAAAACATTCCAGGTGGATCTGCTCTACTTGAACCACCTTCGCGAGCTGAGTTGGGATGGATGTGGAGGAACATGAAAGGTCCAGTAATAAGCGCGGAGCGGCGAAGCCGCTCCGCGACAGCGGCCATCAGTCATAATCAGTGAATTTCTCGTAACGGATCAGCGCAAATCACTGATGTTCATCGCACGCCAAGATTCCGGAACCGGCATTCACTCAACATCAGCGAGCCGGCAGAATATTCAGCGATGTTCAGTGAACACGGACACATTATTCACTGGCATCCATCGCATGTCATTCTTTACAACCTAATATTCACTCTCAATATCCTTCGAAAAAAAGGCCACCGTATACACCGAAGTCCAGTGAACATCGTCACTTTCCCGCCGAACATCGCTGTACATCCATCAATATCCACTGGATTTCACCGAGAATGCGGTGAATATCAGCCGGTTAACAGTGGAGTTCAGCGGATTTTTCACCATTGTACACCGAATCCCACCAGATATCACGTATATATTCACTCGTTTTCACTGGATTCCAGTATATATCCACTGGTCTTCGCTGGATTTTCAGTATATATCCACTGGTTCCCACTGAACTTCCACCGAATCTCGGTGAATATCGGTGGATATACACCGGAATCCAGTGAGGTTCACCGGACAACTACTGTATTTTTTGACAAGAATTCTAAGTTACTCTGTGCTATCCACCTTCTCCCAGAATTCTTCTGTGAGCCCCTCATCTTTTTTCGCCACCCTGGCATCCACGAGCTCCTTGTACAGAAGCATCAAGACATGTACAGAAAAATCATAATTGATGTCTGTCATTTGACACAGCTGAGCCTCATATCCATTCAGCCATGCATTTAGCTGCTCTGCCGTCTCCGTGTTGAAGGCCCGAGTGGTATGAGTTTGTCCGTTGTCATCAACCCGGACAGAGATTAGGTCTGGCTGGGACCCATTGGTGGGTGCAGGGTTGCACCACAGTCGGCACAAGATGTCTGTTGCAGAATGGCCAATGTAGTGCCAAGCATCGACAATGAATTTTGTCGACCGAATCCAGGCGCTGTTCGCATTTTGAGTGACAATATGACGAAAGAGATTGCACGCATCATCGTATGCAAGGAAACTCGGTCGGGAGTCTGGATCAGACTCCCAAATGTCATCCATAATTTGGAGGACCTGTGAAGAACCCTCTCCGCCGTAGCATTTGCCCCACCCAATGGGACATCCACAAGCCCACTGGAACGTCTGCAGGCAGTATGTGGTCCCCGCACGGAATGTATGGATGACATCCTTCCCTGCAACATCACCAAGCTGAGGCAGTTCGGCATGGAGGGTAGGTCCAGTCTGGGATCCAGTGGCCTCGTTCTGGCGACGTATAACACGTTGCACACCTGGAAACGACTGGCGAGAGAACCGATTTAGGTATTTTGAATGCCAGTTTTTGTGTGCTTGATCATCACAGGTAGCTGCACCATTGGCATGGACAGGGCGACCACAGGGAATTATGCCACATATCTCCCGCATGTCGAGATGGTCTATGCAGAACCGACCGTTTTTGTAATTGACCAGGGCCCCCCTACACGCCGTAACAGCACATTTCTGAGTGACATGCAGCCTCTCAGTCAGGCTTCGATGCAACATAGTAAAAATTACAAACCTTGTGTGTGATCGTCTTTCCATCCCCTACGGCCATGCGTGCGTACCCACGTTTTGAGCCATGGACCCGTACCTGTTGGTTCGGGCGAGTTGGAAGGCCAGCTGGTACTTCCTCTGCTATTAAATCAGGGTTGTTCAAATTTTCCTACACGGTGGCGTGAGTACAGAAATAAAGCCAACAGAAAACAAACCAGACTACCTGAGCGGAGGCATCAGCCACCCCGTTCGTTGTATCCTCCAGAACTATGCCCTCTGCGACCAGATCAGCATGGTAGCGCTTTAAATGAGTGCAGTTGGCACACACATGGTCCATAGCGCCCGCCACTACGCCACCATCCTTGCCCACAAGGGCACGCACAGCCTTGGCCAGGACATGTGCACTTGAGTGGGCAGGAACAGAGAATGCCTCTTCGAGACCATGCGACGAGATCAGCCTGCGTGAAAAGTGCTCGAAATACAGGCGTTGAGACTGCCGAGTGGTTACTCGGGGACCGGTGTCGATGGTATCGCTTAGCCACTCCGCAAAGTTTGACCAGCCGGAATGAAATCGCAGAATGGCATTTTCTTGAGCCAGAGCCACCCGACGATGCATCCAGACGCCGTGCTTCGAAACACGAAGGTAGGTGGCATCGTACTCCAATCGCTGTATGCGGCCTGGCAGAGTGGTGTCCCGACGGTATGTGATACGGTCCGGAAAATATTCCGCGTCGCATTTGGGACAGTATGCAACGAACAGCTCAGCTTGGGTCCATCGAAATCCGCTGTCAAGCAGACGGACCTGCTGTGGTTTACGACGGCGCCGGAGCGTAGGCGGGTGTCCCTCATTAGCGCAAAAAATACAGTCCCATCTGGGGGTAGTGAGGATGATGTGCGCTGTGGGGAAAAGTTTGGCCAAAGGATCGTCGATTCCCAATAAATGGTACAGCTGTTGAAGGTCTTGGAACAGCCGCTCGCCCAAACCAGCCGTCAGATCCGGCAGGAAGTATGGGTGCTCGTGCTTGCTATCAAACGCGTTGACCAAGAGCTCAAAGATGCTCCTCAGCCACGCCGTCTCCCGTGGCTGATGAGGCTCTCTGCGTTGATTCAGGTGCAATTGGAAAAGAGGGTATGTTGCTGCAAGGACGGTGAGGATGTAGAAGGCCCGCTGCAACGAGAATTCGGGGCTGAAGTATAACTGGAGGACCACGATGAAGTTGCCCAGGCTGGGGATCATCGTCGTAGAAAAGATCTTTGTCGTATTTCCTTTTCGGGATGCTGAAGGTGAATCAATATTGACCAGCGACTACCGCCGCGTCAATGACTCAACTTGCAACTCACCGCCACACCAGCCCGCGTTCATACTGCACTAACAATTGCCGCCTTCACCCGTCCGAACGTACTTCAATTCAATGTAATATGTTATCTACCCATACGATCCTGTGCTCCGGCTCAGTGCGTGTCTGCGCCCACGGTCGCTGTGATCTATAGACGACGAGGTGCTGGAATGTTCACGCCGCGAGCCGCGCACACACAACGCGCGACAGATTTGCCGACGTTTTTGCGCCCGCGGCACGCAGACGGACGCGAGCCACGATGCACGCGCGGCAGATTTGCTACTGTTTTGTGAGCGCAGTCGCATTCGGCAGTCGCGCGCTGTGTTCGTCGCGTTCGCCGGCGACGAGTTCCACGACGCGGCCGACTCGATGTTGCCGCACGCGCATCCCGATGTAATCACATCAAGGGAATTCTGAAATTTTCGAAATCAGCTGGGGGCAGGGACTGAGAATGATTGAAGAAACGTACGAGTAGGTTTTCCGACTATCGAGACACCGCATTCTTGCAGAATCAGAGCATCCGCATATTAGTCAAAGCCCTATTCCGACGGGCGCTCAAAGCGAGACATTGGAAAACTGACAGATACAACTTACCTGAATCGCCGGCGGGCGACATGCAAGAGTTGTTTCGATAAGTAAGGGTTCACGAAACGTGGAAGCAGGAGTATTGGCGCAAAATTGCGACTCGAATCCGCTGCCAGCAGGAGATCGACCGGGGTTCTGCCCGCTGCGCTTGTTGGTGCCCGCGCTCGCCGAGTCGGGAGCACAGCGCCGTCGACGCGGCCGACGCCGTGTTGCCGCGCAGACACCGCGCGCGACGGATCCGCCGGCGCCGTTGCATGCGCGGCATGCAGTGGCGGGAGGTGGCGTGCGTCGCGTCGAGCGTAGACCGTGCACCGTCCTGCGTTGGTACGGCGCAAGGCCTACCTCCAACGTGTAGATTCACCGCGCGGACGATGCGGACTTGCCAAGCGCTGCGCCGTTCGCCTTGACACGGCGATTTGATGAGCGGCGTGGGGTGTACGATGATGCGGCCGACGTCTTGCCACGCACGCACAGCGTATGGCGAATACGCCGGCGCTGCTGCGTGCGCGGCATACGATGGCGTGCCGGCGCTGGGGCGATTTGCGCATGTTGGGCGGCTGAGCTGTCTCGTAGATGAGCGCAGCGGGGTGGGGCGATGCAGCGGTTGCTGCCGCGAGCGTCTCAGCGCCGGCACTGTCCCGCGTTGGCGTCGAGTCTGTGTCCGAGGTCGGCGGCGTTGAGGGACCAGCCCCCCGTGCTGAGACTGGTCGGTTCGAGTTGGGCAGGGGTTGCTGAGAGCAGAGAGTTGGCACGTGTCAACTCTCCGCTCTCGTGGCTGTGCTTCAGCGTGTCGAAACCGCGCTCAGATGGGATGGGATTAGGCAGGAAGGGAGTGGGAGGGAAAAAAAGGAAGGAGACTCACCGTCCGCGCACGGTTTTATCGCGCGCAAACGATCACCGGTGCTGTAGGCGCGCCGGCGGGGTGCGCATGCTCGTACTTGGCTGCGCGCTCGCCGATGACACGGAAGCGGCGACTTTGTAGTCTTCACTACAGAGTCTCCGCTTTTCTTGCCGCCGTACGTTCCGTGGGCGAGGCGCGCCGAGTGAGTCCGTGCGCGGGGTGTGTGTGGCGAAGCCGCCACGGACTCTGTGTTGCCGCGCACACGGTGTACGACGAATACGGCGGCGCCGGTGCGTGTGCGGCATGCGACAGCGTGCCAGCGGGTTGATGAGGTCGAGCGCGTACGTTGGACGCAGGGGAGATGCGGCGCAAGCACCGGGGCATCTCGTATGCCGGAAGATGCGCTTGACTCCGGCCAGCCGCCGCTCGCTGCGTCGTTCCTGTCTGCGAGGATTTAGCGTCGGGTCGGCCAAAGGCGGATGCCGTTGCGAACACGCCTAGCCCCCGCTCCCCTGCCAAGAGTGAGCCCAGTAGCATACGGTGGGGGTGCAGAACACGCACCTGCGGCAGCAGAGAACCGTCGCCGCGTGTCGGCCGATGTGTTGCCGCACACGCACCGGCGCCGCTGTGTGTGCGCGGCATACGATGGCGTGCCAGCGCTGGTGAACGAGCGCTCCGTGTTAGACAGGAGAGGGCAGCGGGGAAAGGAAGGGAAACGCACCGCGTACCGGGGATCTCTACTCCCCCGCGAGCCGTGCACGCACAACGCGCGACGGATTTGCCGCCGTTTTTGCGTCCGCGGCATGCATGCCCGTATGTGCGCGTCCTGGTTGTGTCCTTGCAGACGGCACGCTGTGGATCTGCGCCTCGTATGCGTACGCTGCGGCCGCACACGCGTTCCTCAGCGCGCGAGTTCAGCATCGTGCTGAATAGACCCGGGGTCCAGAAATCGGAGACTTTGCAGGTGCGAAGTCTCCGCTTTTCTCCTTCTGAGAGGGGGGGGAGCCGGGGGTTGGGGTGGTGCATGTGCGACTGCGGTCGATGGTGATTGGATGTGTCGAGTTCACGAGCTAGGTTTGCGTTCAGTGCCAGTGCTGCCGTGCACACACACCACGCACGACGAATACGCCCGATGCCTTCGGCGTGCTGCTGCGAGAGGCTCCCCTGGCCTTTCCTGCGTTCGGTGGCCGTCGCTGCACAACGTGTCCGTGCCCGAGTAGTTTAGTTGGGCGGGTCGCGGTTTCGAGTCGATGGTGGGCGCTGGCGGTGTGGTGGGAAGAGGAGAACAACGGCGGCATAAGGGCGGCGCTACGGTCACGTGGCGCTGGCTGTCACTAATTATGCCGACGTTCTTCTGCGACGCTGCCGCGGACTGTGACTGAGGCGCATCGGCCGTCACTCATGCTTGACTACACGCTAAACCGCTCATTCTAGGCTGGAAGTCCGGCGCTTTCTTACAACTCAGATGCCTCAGCTGGTCTAAGTTCGGCCTCAAGGCCTGGCAACTCCGCACAGCCGTCTCTGTTCTCTGGCACTGCTACGCGGTGTCCTCTGGCGGCGCATATGTGCCCACTGGTGTTTGCCCAGGCCGCACACCGTCGCCGCCGCGATCGACGCGCCTCGGCACATCCAGCAGCCACCCGGACGGCTACGCGGACCTCGCGAGCACACGGCGGTTGTTTCACCACCCAGGGGCTGACTGGACGTGCCCAGGCGCGACTTGCGAGGCAGGTACGGCGCACAGTTTCTCTCCTGGTGGCCGTCCTGTGCCATCCACCTAGGGCACCACTGGTCCATCAAAATAAGGTATCGCTTCCATAAATTTATTCTTACGTGTGATGCAGGGGCATCTTTCTGTGGCCGTTGCATTGCTTCCCTCTCTCATTCTCTCCTCCTCCCACTATGCAGAACCTCACGTCCGACAGTAGCATCCTGGAGCGCGCGAATATCCTGGGCACCGACTTTGCGCTCGCTCCGGACGAGGACCTAGTCAAAACGTTCAGTGAGGACGAGTTCTTGAAAGGCGTCGACGTTACGGAACTAGAAATCCGCGTTATTCCGCCCAAGCCAGAGTGGGCGGCGTCTCTATTCAAACTTTTCTCCCGTGCTGACCCCACCTACAGCCCCACCTTCAGAGTTTATGGAAAGAGCCTCAAGCCGCATCAGCTGCTTGCGAGGGGGGAGGTACCGCCGCCCGCTGGTCAGAAGCGCAAAGCGCGCTCGGCAGCTCGCAACGACGCTAGGATCAAGAGGCGCATGGCCGAAACACGTACCATCGACGCGGCGACCACCATAGAAGATCGCACCCCCGGTATGCGAGGCCATGCCGGACCACGGGAGGCGGGGCCAGGGACTGGGAGGCCACTCATCGAGGTAGACTTGAGAAATGGGTGAGTCGCCGTGCTTTCTTGAAGACTTTCGCCAATGCATATGCAAACAGTGGTGCTGTGAGCGTGTACGACGCGGACGGGGTCAAGGTGGTCCACCGCGCGTGGCTCTCCAGCAACCCCGAAATCAACGATGCTTGCATCAGGGCCGGAGAGATCATTAAGAGAGCTGTTGCAACAAAGGGGCCCAAACAGGCGCGAGGCCCATTCCAAACCTTCATATTTTCTATGCATCGAGGATCGTGCTTGGTGCGTTGCAGATTTAAATTCGGAGATTGGCTTGTCTCACAGGACTGCTGCAGGAGCCTCGAATGTCGAAGGATGTCGGGCAGCAGCCGGAGATATACGCCATGCTCAAAGAGGTCCTCGACCCTGTGAGAAAATTAGTCGAGAGTGAGTGGTTCATCTACATCATGCACCTGTACTTACCTACCACAGGCATCATGAAGGCTGAGTTTCCGCAGGTCTATGAGCGGTTCAAGGCTGCCGTCGATGCCGTTGCGGCCAACGTGCCCGGGACGGAGCCTGCTTTCTCGCCATTCGCATCTTTCTGCGTCAACTTCGTTACGAAGGGAGGTGTCGTCTGCAAGGCTCATATTGATCTACAAAATCTGGGACCAGGCCTCTGCGTTGTCATCCCCTTCGGCAAATTCGATGCGACCAAGGACTGCAAGCTGGTCGTCTGGGAGCTCGGGTTCAGATTCCAGATCGCTGCGGGCCAGCCGATATTTTTCCCGTCGGCAATGTACACTCACTACAACACCATACTTATATCGAAGGGCATGCGCGGCTCCGTTGTGGCTTGGACCGGAGCCTCAATCTTCCAGTACGTGGACTTGAAATGTCGGGCGGTGTCGTACCTGAATGATGCTGAGCTGGAGGAGTACCGCACAGGTCTCAAGGACCGTGTTATGGATGGTTTCAAAAAATTCCCTCGTAGATAGTAGGCGTGTCTGTACATTAGACTTATTCTTTTTTCAACTGCATCAGTCAGCGAGGGAAGTAAAACTCGAAGCCTGTGGGTGCATGTGGGCGCAATTGATACCATTTCGGGACACATGTACGAGTAGGGACAGTGAGGAGTAAGTAACGACAGTGTGGGTATACGGCGGTAATGACAGTGAGAGTGTGTGAGTAAGGACAGTGGCGGAGGGGTAAACGATATGGGGGCTCTATTCCGAAGCAGAGTCGGAGTCAAGGTGCAAGGAGGACCTGCCTCTGGTGCGAGAAGGGCCGGCCTCTGCATTGCTGGCTACTGTCTTTGCCTTCTTCGTCTTCTTCGGCTGACCATGTTTCTTCATCTCAAGCTCCTTCAGCTTGCGCCTGAGATGAGCCTCCTCCTCATCCGCCTCAGAGCTGGCAGACGCAGGGGGCGTAGGTGTGCGACGGCGCTTCTTTTGCTCCTTTCCTCTTTTGAGCAATCTATCTGCTGCCTTCTTGGCGTCGTCCAAATAGGCGAGCCAGTCCTTTTTGGCCATGTTGTCGAAAATGGTCTTGGTCACACCATCCTCGAGTTCACCGGCAATGTATCTCTGCGCGTTTTCATCGTACGGCAGCAAAGGGGATTGAAACATAGCCCTGTCATTGTTAGCGACGGTGTGGCCGATGATCAGCGCGTCCTCGATGTCAGCCTTATTGAACTCCCGGCATGCAAACTTGTGATAGCCAGGATTGGCATGCTCGGCGTAGCCTAAGAAGAAACATCAGTTTCTGCACCTTATGCATTGCGAAAAAAAAAATGTACTGGCTGGGACTCGATATGTTGCGCCACGGCCTTTCCCTTTCCGTGACCATTCTTTATCACAGAAGGCAATGGCCCCCTTCAAGTCGCTCCACCGAACAAGCATGGCACCAGCTGTGGTGAGAGTTTTTCCAACGTAGTCGGCCGTACCTCCCATGAGAATTTCGTTCAAGAATTGGAGAAGGTCATCATCGACATCGGGTTCAGAGTCTGAGTTGGCCTTCTTCTTGGTTTTCCGATTCGATTTTCGTGGGCGTGTCTTGGCAAGGTCGAGAGGTTTGATGTCTCCACTCAGCTTGCTCGCTTCAAATTTCTGACGAAGTGTCAATTTCGTGAGGATAAATACACTGATAAGTACCCACACTTTCAGCTGCTGGAGGCGCAGACCGATGAACATGAATGTCGAGAACTGCAACTACACCGAGCGGGATGGTTTTCTGGTATAGAACACAGGTATCGGCCTCTGTCAGCATGAGTACAGCTGGAATATTTCCCTTGCTAAACTCGGCGGCAGTTCCAAGGCTGAGAGGATTGCCAGTAATTCCGGTAACTGTCAATTTGGCATTGCCGATGTCTGGGACAGTATATATAAGGTAGAGATTAAAGGACAAAGAGGCGAGTAAGTACCTCTCAAAGAGCTGAAGCCAGCAAGTGCGGCAGGAATAATCTTCCTCAGAGAAGAGAGATATTCACCCTGAGGTCCTCTGCGGAGAGGTATATTTCTTCTGTGCTCTGGAAGAACCCAGACCTCCCGGCTCTCAGAGCCGATAAAATTAGCTATGACTAGGATACATCAGCTGAGGCAGTATTCAGGATAAAGCCTTGCATACTCGTGAGGTCTGACAATGCTTGGTCCTCCGCTGTGCCCGTATTAGGGATGGCAGGTGAATTCACAGGGGCGGGGCTGGTGGGCTTATCCAGGCGGATCAGCTCGTCGTCGTCGGCACTAGTGAGGGACGATTCACTGCCTTCTAAAAAACAACTGCCTCAATACAGTAGCTGAAAGCAAAATGCAGACTGACCTTTTGTGATTGGCCCAGACTCCACCTTACCCCCACCCCCGCCATTGCTTGACAATATCTTGAATTTTGGGGGTGGGTCCGCCTCCACTCTCCCCTCGAGAAGTGTTCGAAAAGCCCTACATAAGGTTGTCGGATAAATAAAGGGTGAAGGAATGATCACATACCCAGTAGGGGCCACATTGGAATCCCGCACAGCGGCATTTGCATCTTGCACCGATTTATCGGCGCTATTCTTGATATGTGCTGCACCTGTCGTAGCTGGACGGTACGTAGTGAACTTGAGGAAGCGTGTGTCCGCAGCAAACTCCGGTGTCGTCAAAGCTCGCCCAATCTGGACTTTAAGGTTGTCGACAGTGATGTCTTTCAACAGAACGGGGAGGGGTATTTCCAGCGCATTTGCAATGGCAAGAAGGTCTGTCTTGTTCAGAGCGCTGAGGGGAGCCCCTTTGATTTGCTCAAGAGCAGGAAGAGTGTTCAGGTCAATGTATTTGGGTGGCATGGTAGTGAAAAAGATGAATAATACCGGGATCCACCGAATACCGGTGCAAGTCATGTGCTCCTCAATGGATTTCGTCCACTGTGTTCACTGGATTCCAGTGGATACCGGCTGAAAATCATTGAAATTCACTGGATAGGGGTTTACATGCGGCGAACATCACTGATGCAGAATATCTAATCTTCGCGGTGTCCCGATCACATTGATAATCAGTGCTGTTCGATGTTCACCGGTATCCATCGGTGTCCTTTGTCACTCCGGGCATATAACTCGAAAGGTCCAGGTGGAGAAATGTTCAAGTGCTTAGCCGCGGCTAAGAGAAGCCTAAGTCGTCGGAACCAAACAACAATTCACAACCACCATGCCGCCGCGCAGAAGGGACACGGAGTACACGGGAGTCGACTCGGATTCGGACGTCTCTATCGGAGGCGGCACCGGGAGAAAGGGAAAGGGAAAGGAAAAGGCTGGCGAAAAACGCAAAAAGGACAAGGGAAAGGGGAAGGCCACGGAAGTGAGTTGTGGTGACTGACGTCCAAGCACGGTAATCGGACCTGTAGTAGGCCGCCTATACCTGGGAGGCCTCGTACACACGCTCCTGGGATACTGTGCAGGAGGATGAGGCGGGGAGCTTGCAAGGGGCAGTCGAGGACTGGATGGCCAGAGGCCGTCGGCGGAGGTACGCGTCCGGTTCGAAAGCAGTCTGAAGCAGCCCTCATTTTTGTTCATAGGTTGCTTGCCCCCGTTGCACCTGTCCGTCGCACGATTATACGACATCTTGTCCTTTTGCTGGATTTATCGACGTCCATGCTCGATCGCGACATGCGTCCTACTCGATTCGATCTGACGCTGCAGTATGCACGCGAGTTTATTGTCGAATGGTTCGACCAAAATCCCTTGGGCCAAATTGGCGTCGTTGGGATGCGTGCGGGTATTGGGGAACGGGTAGGAGAGATGTCGGGTGCGTTCCTTGTGCACTTTCTAATATTAAGCGGCTAAATGACGGGAAGGAAACCCTCAGGACGTCCTGAAAGCTATCGCTGACCGGCATAAACTCGAACCGGCTGGCGAGCCGAGTCTTCAAAATTCCATCGAGCTCGCCAGAAGCAGCATGAAGTACTTTTCTTTCTCTTTGTGGGCGATTCATTCTAACTTGGATGGCAGCCATCTTCCGACACATTCCTCCCGCGAGATACTAATTATTTTTGGTTCGCTGACAACTTGCGACCCGCACAATATCCACGACACGCTTGACGCGTGTGTGACCAACAAAATACGGATATCTGTAGTCGCCCTCGCAGCCGAGATGAAAATATGCAGAGAATTGTGTGATAAAACCGGTGGTAGGAGACTCTCATGCTACTGCGCATCTTTCCGTTGGTTCATTGACCACGACAGGTCAATTCGGGGTGGCCATGAACGAGGGGCATTTCAAGGATCTGTTGTTTGAGTTGATACCGCCCCCTGCACAACGCGCACTCTCGCGGGCTGTCGGTGCTGGCGCAGGAAATCCTGCGGCTGATCTGATGATGATGGGTTTTCCGACGCGACTGCCGGATGCGTCGCCTCCCAGTCTATGTGTCTGCCACTCGGAACTGCGAAGCGAAGGATTTCTCTGCCCACGCTGTCTTGCCAAAGTCTGCGACGTGCCCACGGACTGCGATATTTGCGACCTGATGATTGTCAGCTCTCCGCACCTTGCGCGAAGCTACCATCACCTCTTCCCAGTGAAACCATACACCGCGGTGTCAGTGGTGTATTTATCCTTCTGCCTTGCGTTCTGACGTTTGTGCACCTGCAGCATGAGCATGTCGGACACGTCGAGCTCTACGGGCTGCCACGGGTGCGCGCGGGTGTTCCCTACCACTGCGGTGGCGGGGGTGAGCGAGGGTATGAGTGCTGTTGGACGGTATCGGTGCCCAGAGTGCTTGGGGGAGTTTTGTTCCGAGTGCGATGTGTTCGTGCACGACGTTGTGCATTGCTGTCCGGGCTGTGGCAAGTAGTAGAGTAGAGTAGTAGAGTATATTCTTTGAGTATCACTGCGGGGATATGAAAAAATTTGCTGAGGAAAAATAGCAAACAAAGTGTTTCATGGGTTTTCTGCGCAAAATCTCCGGGAGCGAGATTGTGGGAAATTTCTACCGTACTTTACTTGTAAAAAGTCACGAGGTCTTTGCTGAGTAAAATTCTGGCCGATTTTCCCCCTGTTTTCCGCCCAGAAAAAGCTGGAACTTTTGAAGGGGAAAAATCTGAGTACATTTTTCGTGAGGAAAAATCTGGGAACTTTCCCGAGGAAAATCCGCCGGGGAAATCCGGAATTTTCTTCGCCATTTTTCTCAAGGAAAAACCTGGCCTTTTTGCTTGGAAAAATTCTCCCAAAAAAAGCTGGGAATTTTCTTCACAAAAGTTGCAGCGGTCGCTCGGCGCGCTCTCGGCGCCCCCTCAGCAGCCGCTCGGCGGGCTCCCGGCGCCCCTCAGCGGTCGCTAGGCAGGCTCTCGGCGCCCTCTCAGAGTGTGTGCGCCAGTACGCGCCAGTACGCCTGGCGCAGCCGTTGGGTAGCACACTCCCCCACTGCCCCAGAGTCCAACGAGATCGCCGTCGCCGTACACCGTCATCCAGCCGCCACCCTAGCAAACTCGGTTTAGCTCGGCACATGAAAACCACCCCAGTGTTGGCTCGCTCAACCCGCAACAACCACCCGGCCACGTCCGCAATCGCGCGAGGGTGCAGTGCCGCCAGCTCAGCGTGCAGAAGGAGAAGAGCAAGGGCAAAGGTTTCTGGGGACGGGGTGCTGATAATGACCACAATCGCGAGCGGGAGCGCGCTCTGGAGATGGAGGCGCAGGAGCGGGAGCGCGGCAGGGAACGCAGGGACGAAGAGAACGAGCTCACTCGCAAGATCGGTGCGTCTGCAACATCCTTACACTGATTACACCTGCTTACCGTGGCGTGGGCAGGTTTCCTTACCGCCCCAGCATCCGAGGACTGGACGCTCGTTCTCGACGTATGCAACCATGCATCCGCGGACGAGAGCAACGCCAAGGAGGCAGTGCGTGCGCTGCGCCGCGAATTCAAGTATGGCGAGCCAGCAGCCAGCGGCGCAGCTAGCCGCTGCGAGGGTGTGTCTACTCCCTTGTCGATATTATTACACACCAACTAACATTATGCCTCTGCAGCTTTGGGCGATTATGCTCCGCAACTCAGATACGTTTATCCCGCAGTCCACCCCACGCTCGAGGATCTGCTCACCTCGTCGCGCACCTCCCCCGTCGTCCGTGAGCGCGTCATGGATGTCCTGGCCGCCGCCGCGTACGCCTCTGCACGTCTCCCTCCTACCTAATTACTTACCACTTTCACAGAAAAAGATGCCGGCTTCCGCGGCCTGTGGCGGCGCTTAAAGCCGCGGGACAAGCCCGAAGAGGGTATGCCCTTCGACACCGACGACGCGATGTTCAACCCGCCGCTCACCGCTGGCCGCGGCGGCGTCGGCATGAGTGTGGGCCTCGGCAACATGTACGACTACGACCCGAACAGCGTCGTTGCACCCGTCGTGACGTATCACGACGTCACCGGACCTGGCCCGCCCCCGCTGCCCGCCGCGAAGGCGCCGAAGGATTGTGAGAGGAAGCGCGAGCGCCAGACGAGCGAGAATTGGGGGACTGGGGAAAGGGAAAGCGGGAATCGAGACCGGGATAGGGAGCGGGAAAGGGACAGGTATGCAAATTCGCTGCACTCTGTTGGACACAGGCTGATAACCAGCGGCGGCAGGGATCGCGATCGTGACGGCGGCAAGAAGAGCGGCGACAAGGCTCACCGCAAGCACCACAGACACCGCATCATCCCGCCCAATGAGGACATGCGGCGGCTGTTCCAAGAGTGCAAGATCGGCGTCGGTAACGCTACGCTACTGAGCCAGGCGCTGGTGACTGCGACGCCGGAAGATTTGGGGAACATTGTCATTTCGGTGAGTGCAGCCGCTCGTTGTTTCATTCTGTTTCTGTTTTTTTGTTTTGGTGTTGTTGGGAGTGAAATTCGAGGGAGTGGAACGCTCGTTCCCTCCAACACGAGTCGTCGAGTCGGACTCGTTTCCATATCGAGCTTTGGCTTGATCCGAGTCTTTGCTCGAGGGCTCCACGATTCCATCCTCTCGACTTGCTTCGAGTCTTTTGTCGAGGTAGGGTGGAATCCAAAGGCAGTCGTCGAGTCGCGTTACTCAAGTGGATGCGAGGCGACCCTTGACTTCGTTGGATACAAGTCGAGTTATTGGAGTTTTCTTTACTCGTTTCGAGGCGTCGCCGCGCCATATAGCGTTTCTCGCTACGCTTCGCATTGTCGCCATCCTTTTTCGATACGTGTTGTGTGGCAGGCAGCATACGCTAACGCCCGTTTTTACAGGAATTCCATAAGAAATGTATCGACTCTCAAGAACTCATATTCACGCAAATCCCTTGGGCGTCCGCGGGCGCGGAGCGCAGCCGCGTTGCGAAGGACCAAGAGGAGAGGGAACAGATCTTCTGGCAGAGTTGTTGGCGGCGAACGAGGAGCTCATGGAGGCGCCGAAGCTGTACGACGACTTGAAGAGGGTCGCGGTGGAGAGAGGCGGAAGACCGGAGTCGGCGAGAGGTGTGGATGGATCTGAGGTTGGTGGGGGCAGCTCCTCACGCTGGCGCTCACCGTCTCCTGCGCGCGCGCCAGTTCTGCCTCCCATCCCCTTGCGAGTCATCCGTAACTCGTCAGCGCCGCCGCCAATACCACAGGCGCAAGGCATGCAAACACCTCGAACGCTCGCACCCCCGCCCGCTGCTCCTCAGCCCGCGCAAGCCGTCGCCGCATCCGGAGACGGGCTTCGCGGGTTCGAGAGTCAGCGCAGCGGACCTTGCAAATGAGTACATGGCAAACGGCGTGGTTTTGGGTGCGGGTGCGTAGGTGGTGCAATTGGAAGTGCGGATATGTGTGCGGGTATGGGAACCGCTGCAGCTGGGCGCGTGGGCGGGTCGCGGGAGAACACTGCCTCGAGTGGGCGGAGGTCGATCGACATCGAAGAGGGGCTGGACTGTTGTCCAGTTCTGGACGGCGAAGCGCACGGGCGGCCAATGCAGCAGAGTGCCAAAGTGCTCCAAGAACGCAAGATCGTGGTGGATACTTGCGACCGGATGGGTGAGTGTGCATCCTTTCTCAACTCGTATTTTGTTGAAGAATGTCCGCTCCAGAACAACAAAAGGCTACAGTGGGCTTGGGCTCGTGGACAACGGGACTCCGACGAGGAGACGCCCAAGGCCTATGACAGCATCTGCACCACCCGTATAGCCCTGCGTGTACGGCGGCGCCGTGGAACGAACGTAGCAGCGGTCCATGGTCTTCCACTCTGGATTCGATGAGGGGTTTTTGCACCCGCTCATTCTTGTCCTGGATTCTATCGTGTTGTCGAAAGATGGGCAAGCTCAATCCTTAGTGTCTGTCTGCTTTATGTCTTCGTTCTCGGCCTATCCCTACACAGATCCATGTAGATGATGCTTGTGAGGAGTTTAGAGTAGGACTACCGTCTAACGAGAATCGTAAATCGAAGTGTCTAGATCGAGCGCAAGCTGAGTGAATGGAAGTAGAGAAGATTCAGATTGAGATTTTGATATTACAACACAAATATTCAAAGCGGCTATCGGCCAAACCGCTGGTTTCGACTAGTGGCCATTTTCAAATTGTTTGTCATTCTATACTTAGTGTGCGCTTTGAGTTTGAGGGGGAAAAAGAGGGACATGTAACGCACTTCAAGCAAGGTCGACGTCCATGAAGTCTGCATTGGCGGCCTCGGCGAGAGCGTGCACCGTGCCCATGTACGCGTTGGCGGCGGCAGTGTGTGCGCGTGCAGCCGCATAGGCACCGCCAACTTGGTTGGTGTAAAGCTGAGCGGCACCGGTATACAGTTGAGCTGCGCGACTGTGCGAGTACGCAGCCAATTGGTGATAATCTTGGGCAACAGAGGTCGAGGAGGCAATGACGGCCTCGCGGGTGAAAACATAGGCGGCGCTGGTGTGGGAGCTGGCGGCTGCCATCAAGGCAGCGGCGATGTAGACGACGTAGGTGTTGCTGAAGGCAGAGGACATGTCTAGAACGTTGTCAGTGTGAATCAAGTGGACGATGCAGCTCAATACCTGTAGATGCACTACTGTGTGGTGGTAATTATGAAGAGAGCTGCGTGTCTATGTTGTGATGAGAGAGTTTAATTGGCATAATCAAAACGATGCCATTTTCAAGCATTCCTTTCCTTTCATACACATCCAGTTGTCATGCATTGCAAGACCTTCTTGAGCGACATCCACACGATGCGATACACATTTTCTCAAAAAAAAGACTCACGCTTTCCTTTGTGTTTTGAATATCCAAGAACTGTCGAGTTTGCGATGCTCACATATCCAAAACGCCGGACGGCCATATCTTTTCGACTTGAATTCGGGCTCTCTCTGTATTCACTTCTTTCTTCTAATTAATTTAGACCGGGCACATCCAGATTTGCGACGCCAAGCCTTGATCTATTTACTCCGTTGTGAGTCCGTGTAGGTCCTGCGGAGTCGTAATCGCAACTCACGTTATAATGTGTCCCCCCCCCGGTGATCCTTGGCGCTTCTTGCTCCTCCAGCTTGTTTGCATTACTTGCAGGTCCTCCTTGCAGGCTGTATGTCGAGTTGCAGGCCACGAACCTCTCACTCGACATGGTTATATTTGAGAGTAAATACCAGACAAATATATCTTGTTTGGAATACCGTTTCGTCTCATCCACTGCTGCCCGCCAATTTCGGCTCAATTCGGCTACTGTAAAAAAAGAGAAAAAAAGATGAAAAAAAAACTCAGCACCACTTCTTAATTTCAAGAGACAGCGCGTACCTCCTAACGTCGGGAGGTCGTCCGACGGTACAACGCCCGCACCTAAGAAAAAGAGTCCGCGAAGAGGCCGCCCTCGTTTTGGCCCTATGTTTTGGTTCCTATGGATTTACCGCGCGTTCACCGTGATTGAGGGATCGATCAGCGCGACAGACAGTGAGCAAGTCAACATTGCTGCGGTGCCAAGTCGCTAATGACGCCACGATCAGATTACCACAGACACAGCTCTCCGCCATGGAATTCATCCTTCACGCGCCGGAGATCTGAAAAACACATCAGCGACCTTGAAATTCCACAAACCACATATACCTCGGAAGCGCGGAGATGGCTTCGAAATCAGTCCGCACTGAATACCGGGAGGAAATCGAATGATGTGAAGGGAATCTGGGAGAGAGAGGAAATCGAAATAGACACGGCGCGCCCGCTCAAATCTTACATCAAAAGAGTACCTGTTCGGCATGGACATGTTCTGGACACGTTCAATCTATCGAAGCATAGATCAAGTCAGTGAAGAATGAAAGATCCACAAGAAACGTGCATACCTGAAGACACAGAGCTGTGAGTTCGAGGTTCGATCTTCGAACTGGCAAGAGAGGGGTGATAAAAGGTGATCAAACAAGAGATTCAGCGAAGTCAGCGTCAAAAGAAATGTATGAACTCACCTGCGATCAGGATAGTCTTGGGACCGACAATGGTACTAGCTCACGGAGTCTCCGCAAGTGTCTGGCAATTTGATGAAGGGGGGAATGGCGTCAATACATATTGGCATAGTAAAAGGTTCAGGCCGGAATGCACCTTCGACGGACTCAACGTCGCCAGACGTACGACCCAAGTACTGACGACCCGTTGGTCAGTCGCGAATATCACGAGACCGTATTTCTCACCTCGGCACGGTCTTGCAGATCTCGTCTAATTTCGGACATCGTTGGGTTCACATCATGCGCCGGGGCATGGTTTCCTTATTTGTTGGGAGGACGGCCGGCGTGGAGGTTGACAGTGGATGTGGATGTGCTCAAGTGGAAGGTTGAGGTGGAAGCGGAGGATTCCTTGAAGTGCTGAGACGAGGTAAGCCGGCCTTCCATGGCGGCGATTTTGCCTTCGGCCACCGTTTTTGTCTTGTTTCATACTCTTGGTTGCGGGCGCGGAGTTCTTCGGGCGACATGTTGACTCGGAAGACGTTGGGTGCGGAAATATTGAGCAGCAAAGGCCGCATCCGCTCGAAAATCATGTAAGCCTGCCCCAGTTTTGCGAGGCGTCGGCGCCCTTGGTATTGTGAAATGAGTTAGCATACCGCCACTGTTATATTGTCGCCGAGGATCCGAATTGGTACCGGGGAAGAGTTTGTACGACCGAGTTGCTACTCCTATGCGAACTAGCGAGACATGAGGGTGACTTGATTCCAGGCCAACATGGACACTCGCTGAGATAGAGCAAAGTGTGCATAATCCATGAGCTGCCCAATTGAGCATGGGTCGTAGAGTTCCTTATAAATGACGTAAACTATGTTTCTGCACACACAGAAAAAATCTTACAGAGTCGACCAAGTTGCTAAGCATCATCCGAGGCGCGATAAAATGTATACTCTCCCCGCGCTCCCGTCTAGCGCGAGAAAATACCCCCCCGCGCTCCCCGCCTAGCGCAAGAAGGATATCTGCATGCCCCCAATGCACCGTGAATGAGTGCCGCTCAGACAACGAGCATATGACCGGGTCGTGGAAGATAGAACGCTTGAAGAATGGAAGGACTACGAGACAACTGTGCGCCAGGTAGGATTCTGAAGTGGTGGATGGAGCAGCAGAGTAGCTCATGCAACACAGCCACCATCATCGTCGGGCCTTGCCGGGCCTTGGCGCCGGCTCCTTTTGCTCCTCCTTGTGTGTTTTGTGTGCTCAGATCCCAGGCCTCAGCTCCTACTTTTGTCGTCGCTTTGTCCTATACTTATGCTTAGTGCCTGGCGTCTCGTAAATATCAGGCCATTTTTCGCCTGCACTGAAACACAATCATATGGCAAGATAAATACTTGCCTTTCGCAATTATGTACGTGTCGGCCAGCTGTTCGAAATGGGCATCTTCAAGCCTCTTCACGCGCGTCGGCAATTATGGCACAGTTGTCATGATGTTTAGTCCTGCTGCGCAATTGAATTGTGCTGCGCAATTGTTCAAGTTGGAATCACAGCTTTTCGATCGCAGCAAAATCTTGACTTTTAACCTAACTGGCAACATCCATGTCAAGTTCCGTGTCAAGTGCAAGGAGACTACGTTCAATTGCCGAGCTGCTGGCTTCCAAGGATAAGGAAATATTAGATGCTGTAAGGTCCTTTCCCTCATTATACTGCTTGATTGGTATCTGAGTCAATGGCAGATGTCGGAGTTGCAGGATGGAGCAGAGTCTGAGTTCACCATTGCTCTCGAGGAAGCCAAGGAAGAATTTCTTGCTCTCAAATCCGTATATGATGAAACATGCAAAGAACTCCATGGGGTGAAGAAGGATCTCAAGCAAGCTAGGGAAGAGCTCGATGCTCTCAACACTGTATGCGACGAAACATACAAAGAACTCGACGGCGTGAAGAAGGAACGGGATCAGCTGAGGGACGAGGGGAATGAGGCGCTCTGTCTTGTTGGCTCAGCGGCCTTGCGGCGTGAGAAGGAGGTAAGTTCTGATTTCGACTATTTCCTAGTGCCAACAATGGTTTTAGATAACCAAGCTGGAAGAACAAGTCCAGTCTGAGCTTAAAAATGTCGAAATGGAACGTAATCAAGCAAGAAGTGCTCTGGAAGAATCTAACAAGGAACTTCATGCTGCCAGAAAACAAATTTACAACCTAAAAAACGAATGTGAGGAGGTCAAAAAACAACGGGATCTAGGAAGAAATCGACACGAGACGGCTGAGGTGAATCTCGACATTTCTGGGCTGGAACCGATGGTGACTTTTTTCGGCAGATACCGCGTCTTGATTTGACGGTCATGCAGGACTCGGGCATGCCCGTCGAGCAGGACCTTGACAACTTATCGACGGAACTCGCTTCGCAATCGTCCACTGATCCTCCAGGGACCAGGATCTCTTCCCCCACCTCGGTCGCTGTCTGTTTGCCAAACCCGACGGTGGCTTCGAAGCAGAAGGACACTGAGCCTCATCCCCCCTCCTCCCATTCGTCGCCGACCTCGACCTGCCATCCCTCTGGAACTCAGACTGGACGTGACAAACGTGAGGACAATCTCGATCAGCTCTGGGAATCAGACCGTCTTTTCGTTCCACACGAATGTACGACGTTCCCAGGCATCCTTTTTGCTCGCGATGTCGCCTACCTGTTTGAACACATTGAAGAGAGAAACAAAGCTTCAATTGGGAAACGATTTGCGACCATGGTCCCTGGTGTCAAATACGTGTATGCCACTTTCCGTGCCCATCGTTACCTCTGGGAGAATGCTCCAACGACGGAGCGCGAGGCGGCCAAAAATCTTCCGCGCCAACCTCATGGGCTGTGGACGCAGTGGGTGCAGACGTGCACGACATCTCAACTTATAAACAAAAGGACCCGCGAAAATAGGCATAATAAAGCACAGAGTGGGCGACTCGTGCAGGGAAGGGGCGAAGAATCCGGCACTGAAGAGGAAGAATTCTGGGTTGCAGACAAACCCGAGGGGAAGGAGAAAAAGCGTGGGTCGACGGCTACCAGATTCAGCTCTAATAGGATGAAACGGCACAGGATACCCAGCGACGACGACGAAGAAGAAGACGAACTGTTGTCGCCCCCACCATATAAAAGAGCCGCCTGCGGCACAGGACTCTGTCCCCGTGTCACACGGAGCACCGCTACTAAGAAATAAACACAGTGGTACTTGAGTGGTACACATTTTTTTTCATACGCTGCTGAAGTTTGTACAATAATAAATACGACCGTGCTCTTGGCGCACATACCCTAGTGCCTATTGAACTCCCCCCATTTCACCCATGTGACCCAAAGCCCCTCCGGTTGTGGTTGCAATGTTTACACTCAAACGCAGTACGCATCAGCAAGGACTGATCGGCGGGCCTGATCCACACTCCCTAAATGGAGCTCGCGGTCTGCTCCCGACCGATCGAACACAACACGGTTCCAGCGGGAGGACCTTTGGCCACGGTACATGGATTTTCGCCTCCGAATCCACTCTGGAACCTATGGCGGCCCTCATCCAATACCGAATTGGATTGTATTTACGGTGTTTCTTGACAGTCAGGGTTTTCAGGCGAAGTTACAAGTTGAGAGATGGAACGCATGCCTCTATCAACCCAACGATTCGGCGCCGAGGTTGGTTTCGATAATGGATTACGTCTTATTTTTCAGCCGGTAATGAGGAAGACCAGCCCGGGATAGTGGGTTAGAGGTTGGGTGGAAGAGTAAAGGGAAGGATGTGCTGTTGTCTACGATGCGCCGAGCACCAAGCAGTGGGGGCCAAAAGTACGAGCGAAGGAGCCCAGGCCCGATTCAATAAAACAGACGTGTAACTATACTTGGCGATGCTGAGATGCAGATATTGGTTTAATGGTTGCAAGGTTGAAAGGGGAAAAACATACCGAGCCCTAAGACAACCGAAACACGATTATGCATGAGCTTGTTGGATAAGGGTTGTTTTTTTTTTGCCTCAGCATGAATCTGATCGAACGGAAGCAGTCCTTTGAACCACCCACACTCGCGAGTGGTGAGATACGTGTGGTATTAGAATGAGAGTCGCTCGCCCGTCCACATTCCCAAAATGAAGCACTTGGACCGCCTAGGCCAACGTAGGCAACCAGGATCCATACGACTGCCCCACCACGCCGGCCATCCCGGATGAGGAGTTGCAGAGGTTCATCCATAAGGTGGTCGAGTCCCTCGCCCGTCCACACTCCTTGAATGGAGTCCTCGACCTGCCCGCGCTTGTGACCAATCGAGCGCAGGCAACAAGGTTCCACCCACCCGCGCTCGCCATCCCACGCAAGTGAGGGGAGTTTCATCCATGAGGTGGTCGAGTCCCTCCCCCGTCTACACTGTCCGAATGAGGCTCGCGGCCAGCCTGCACTCCCAGATGACGCGGGCAGTCAAGAGCTACACCCACCCGCGCTGACCGTCCCGCGAAACCGACCCTGTCGGGTAAGAAATGGCCGTGCAGCCGCAAGAGTCCCTGATTTCAATATTAGCTATGTTTCAGCGCAGAGGTGGAAGCCTTACCGAAATGACCCTTCCATCGAACACGGCCTTATTCCGCTGGGCAACAAACCACACATACTCCCCACTCCCGCGCTCCACTCGAGCACAGAATGAACATCAATACTATCCCGCCAGCGCGTCAAACACCTACTCAGGTACTGTGCATGACCCATCCATCACACTAACGCGCATAAGCTACGGTTGAGCAAACAGGAAGACGGCTTACCGAAATGGCCTATTTATCGAACAAGAAAAACCGCACATACTCCCCCGCGCTCCCACCTAGCGCGGGAAGAACCTCGATTCTCCATACCCCCTCGCGCTCCCTGTGCAGCACGAAAGTATATCTTCGGCCTCTCTCGGAAAGATAGCTAGGAGGGCCTGCGCGAAATAGATTAGGTCGAAGCAGGCGGTGAAACGGCAAGAATTGCTGGTATCTGCGAGGCGCCGGGCACCAAGCAGTCGAGGACAAAAGCAGAGCTGAGGAGCCGAGGCCCGATTTGGACTCATCACGGCTTTGTCATCAATTCACTTCCGACTTCTGATCCACCAAGTCCTATACCTGGCGCACAGTCGCCTCGTAGCGCTCTGTTATTCAATCGTTCTTCCACGATCTGGGACATCAACAACATCCTCATTCAGGGTGTACAGCGAGTGAATCGCCTACCGCGAATACCCACTTGTGCAGGACGGCGAGCGCGGGTGGGTGTAGCTTTTGACTGCCTGCGTTCGATTCGAAGCGCAGGACGGTCGACAGCTTCATTCGGGTGGATGGCGAGTACCGCATGGCTGACCACTCGCGCAGGACGGCGAGCGCGGGTGGGTGGATCCTTGTTGCCTGCGCTCGATTAGTCGGGAGCGCGGGCAGGCCGAGGACTTCATTCTGCCAGTGTGGACGGTCAAGGGGCTCCACCACATGAGTGAAATTCCCCACTCGTACCGGACGGCGAGCGCGGGCGATACTGGATGACTCTACCACGCTCAGGCATTCAGTTGTTTGGATGTCTTGGGGGTTGGTATGTCTTTCCTTCACATCTGCACCCAGCAACCTTCTCATCGTCGTGACAGATTTGATCCTCCGTCGTGGCTCAACATCGCGAAGGGAATCGACTCGATACTTTCTCAGTGTCGTACGTCGGTGATGCTGGTCTTCGTGATTCCGGACGTACGTATATTCCGCTCTAAGCAGCGAACTTATCTCATCTACACGCAGAACCATGACCAACTTATTCGAGCACATAATCACATCGATGCGGAGGGGAGGGTACACTACGGTCTTCTCCCAGCTGGTTTGCGAGTGCATGAAAACTCGCACGAACAGCCTCGTGCTTGACCTGAACACGCACTCCACAGGTCCTGGCCCCTCTACTAGCCTTAACTCCAGCTTTTCTCACCTGTCTTATGGTTCAATAAGTTACCGGACAATATTGGGACAATAATATAAGTTTCGGTCAACATGTTTCCCATAGGCATTGGCGCCTGGGTGAACTATTGCGAGGGCTGATCAGGCTTGCACTCATGGAGAAGGCAGGAGGAGCAGATATGTATGAAGCAGAATGTATATTGCTTGTTACATGGAATAAAAAAAATCGATGAATGAGACGGCCCTTCTTGTAAGAATTACGCCGTTAACTAGCTCGTGTCGGATAAAAGTTCTATCGCTATCGTGATAAAAACATTCGAAATGTGAATGAAACTCAGAGATTTCCTTCACAAGGTCCTCCACATGTACCGATTTGAGGCGGCCAGGCAAGGCACAGCTGCGCACGGCAGTTGATGCAGCAGTTTCGATCAAAAGGCGAGTAAACCCGAAAGCGGTATGGCCGGGACAACCGGAGATGTCCAGGTGAGACAGCGTTGGGAGAAAGGCCAGCATGTCGCGAATGAGGCCGATGCTGCTAAATGTAGCGCACAGCGTAAGGTGTTTGACCTTGCTATAACTCGGCATGCAAGAAGAAACGACGGAGCTCAAGTCCGACGCATTTTCCAGGCGCAAAAGAAGCGTGCGGAGGTCAGGCGCATGTAAAGCGCGCAGTAGTTGAACTCCAGACGAACCCCACAGCTGCGCCTCGAGGTGAGTGAGACAGCGCAATTCACACCCGCGATGAGACCCATCCATGGTTTCAGTGCGAATTGCACAGGAGACCCCAACCAAATGCAGCCATGTCAGTTGGGGCATGGACTGCAGAGTGTGGCGAAGATCGAGCCAATCCATATAAGGAAGCCCGTCAAGATGCAGCTGGCGCACCCCCGATAACAGGACAGAGGGCATATTGGCGAAGTGTTTGGTGATCCATAGATGATGCATGAAGGCGGGTGGTGTTGGTGAAAATATATGAACAGGAGGGGAGTCTTGTTTGTGTTTCAGGTCAATGTCGAGGTACGTGAGCCTGGGCACTGCGACGGATTGGAACGCGTCTGTCAGAGCGATTGAAGCTGGTTCGCTAAATGCCCACAATGTGAGGTGGGTGCAGCGGTGCATATGCGGGAGTAGAACGCTTAGGAATGTAGAGAGCAACAGGGAGCGCCGGGGGGGAAGACGGCCCCGATGTAGAGCGAAAATATCCTGCATTTCAATGTGTATAGTGAGGCCTATGGCCCGAGATCTGCTCAGACTGGATCGGAGCAGATCGATACAACTGTTGTCGTCCAGATATATGTACGACCAAAACGAGGGTTCGCTTTTCACGATGGCAAGCCAAGTTTTGCACGTCCCAGCTATATTGCACAATCTATCAAAATAACATTCCGGGGTGGTGTGGAAAGGCAGGATGGTGTATTTAAAAATAGCGCAAACAATTTCGACTGGAGCGGATTGCATTATAAGTCTGAAAAGCCGTTAGAGGCCGTAAGGTAGAGATGAAACCATATGCGCACTGACATGAAAGGGGGGATTTATATTGTAGAGGGAGAAGTGAATGAGAGCTTAGATGTCGCAAAGGAAGTACTAACAAAGAGAGAAAAGGGAAGGCCGTGACATCTTTAATGTTCCCGATGACATTAGGATGATGACTCTTGAAGCAGGTGGGCGAGCGATCACAGGTTGGGTTTTGGGACATTTCTTTGAACGACGCGCGAGCAAATGAGCTCACTGGGACCGAGAAGACAGGGCTTTCAAGGCGCTTGGATTAAATGAGGGTTTAATGCTTGGATTCCAGTCGCGATGTGCGGTATTCAAATCGCCGAGAACTAACGAGCTAATGAGATTTGATTTCCGCAAGCGGAGAATACACCTACCGACAGGGAATTTGAAGGATCAGATTAAATGAGACCAGCCGCGCTCCTTATCAGACAGGAGCACATCCCTGCGTGTGTGCCCTCGCCAGTGTCGATCTAAGTCTCCAACTCGGCATTCGAAATCCCGTCCTACTGTGGCCGCGCGCAGGGTGATTTTGATTGAATCCATAGGCCCAGCCGCCCAGGTAATGGAACAGGGATGATTGAAGAGCAACGCGCTACGAGGCGACTGTGCGCCAGGTAGGACTTGGACTGAGTTGTGGACAGAAGTCGAAATGATTTGATGACAAAGCCGCGATGAGTCCAAATCGGGCCTTGGCTCCTCAGCTCTGCTTTTGTCCTCGACTGCTTGGTGCCCGGCGCCTCGCAGATACCAGCAATTCTCTGCTTCAACCCGTTCCTGAGCTCCTTCACAAAGCAGCTCCTAGCTATCTTTCCAGGGAGGCCGAAGATATATTTTCTCGTGCTGTTGCACGGGGAGCGCGGGTGGGGTATAGATAATTGAGGTTCTTCCACTTTCATCGCTGTTGACTGAATCATATGTTGACTTCGCACTGTACATGGTATCGAACAATTGAATTCGGAGACCACACTTGGCCGTCATTCTAAGAGACACAGTTTCCATCAAGTGTTAACAGCGTCCAATCTACTCTATCCCAGTCTGTTGCATGCTACTACACAGGTCAGCCGATCCATCGGGCAAAGGCCCCAAACTCGTCATCAACGGATGTCTGAACCCTTCGCTTGGAAAGTTCGGTGATTAAACGCTGAGCTTGCCAGTCTTCAGCGATGGGCACATTCACCCTGTGGAACGCCAACAACACCTCAAACAGCCTGTGAAAACATGTTAACGGTGCTGGACGAGGCTACTACGTTACTGACGCACTCGTCAATTCGTCGGTCCTGCTGCTGCCACATCAACTCTGGCCCAATGTTCCACATATAGAGCCCCTCTTGTTCCTCGCCAGCATAGCTCGTGAAATCGTAGTCCGGTACCGCCGGCGTGAGCATTGCCTTCTTTAACTGCAGCACGTTAACCACGCTATTTGCATACGCCGCAAAAGCGCATGGAAGAAACAGGGGTATCTTGATGCTGTGGCTACTGTCAAGCAGCACATCCATGCGTGATGAAAAGGTTACACGCTGCGCATCTTCCAGCTCATCACCGTGCTGCACACCGTGGAATCGAAGCCGTCCTGTGGAATCGGACTGCGTCCAATTCTTAACCTCTCGCAGGTTCGTTTGGTGTATGTGTGCTTGAAATGCTAGGCGGTCGAAAAACTGATTCCACCGGTATCTGTGGACGATGTCAATGGACGGGTGGATTGGTTTAATCCAGAAAAGGTGTTACTGGGGACGTGTTATTATATCGTTGGGGTTGTCGTCGTACTTGGAAAACAAAATGAACAAAGGCTGGAGCGAGTGGGTTTGGCACGTACCTCGTCCTCGTAGGAAACGAATGCCCAGACCGGGTCGTCAATGCTGTCGCATACAAGTTAGCAGAATTGAGATATCAACGGCAAATTCACCGACTTGTCATTTTTCCCATTGGCTATTTCCCGGTAGGTTGCATGACGCATAAATAAACTAAAACCTGACAAGCAGCTCTGGCGGGGGCTACGAGAATCCAAATCGGAATAGCGGAGACGTGGTACTCCCTCGCTGTCCAGGGTCTCCTGGAATTTTTTCCGAGCGTATGTACTTGCTTCACGAGCAAGGAGCGGAATATCCAGGAGCAGCAAATCTTCACCCTGAGAAATCTCGTCGATATTATTTGCTGAAAAAAATAGAGACTCCAAATAGGACGGCAGAATTCGTAAGCCGTATCCCTACAGAACCATGTTAGAGGATGGAATCAAAAGAGACAATTCAGAATGACCTTGTTGGCGTACTTGAAGACCCTGTGAAACATACTTAGGAGGCGAACTCAAGATCAAGGTCAGGGCGTACCTGGTGGGTTGACTTGCGCGCCTTTCGGAAAGATAATGCCCTTGGATTATACTCATGGGGAAAATATTGCACCCAGCTGAGGGGTGTGTATTAGTGCTGATCTGGCTCCACGAGAGAGGACATACTTTCCAGAGCCCGGGCCGCGCGAGGCAGCATCAACACGTCAGTCCCATCCCATCCCATGGCGCAGATGTCGATATCGAAGTTAAGGAGCACATCTTTGGGTGACTTCACCAGCTTGAGAACGAGCTGAATTCGTCTGAGCGGATACCGAGCATAAAAGGTGATGGTTTTCGAGTTTTTCACGGCAACGGTGCCCGTCCCGGCGGGTAAGTTGGAGCGAAAGGTGTCGTAGACGTGGTTAATTTTGTCAGTCGCCTCAGTGGCCGACAGGTCATAGATGTACATGTCGATGTCTGACAACGCCCATAGCTTCGAGATATCCTCCTCGTTTCCAGGAAGGGCAACGGAGAACAACGTTCCCAGCATTATTCCTCCAGCAACCATGATGTTTTTCCAGTTCAAGTTTCTCAGGAGACCATCGGACATCTGCTCGAAAGCTTGCCTAAAGGCTTCCGTCGAAGGTTGGATGGTGATGTGGCCCTGCCGGGCATCACACATGATCTCAAAACCGGGGAGAGACGTCGGACGAGTGATTGTACGTCCGACTGCAGTCAAGATCGAGTCGGGGAAGACTACTTCAGCTTGGGATAATTTGACGAGCCCATGCTGAACATCCTCCTTGTCACGCATCCATTTCTCGTTCAGAAGTATCCTGATGAAAGGGAATGAAAGGACATAAGCAAAGTTGAAGCGGATAGGAAGTAGTTTCAACTGTCTTACCATTCATCGATCTGAGGACTCGAAATGGGGACCGACACCTGGCCGGATACCCGATGTATCATGCGACGAAACATGGAATACGGTATCTGAGTCCATTCCCATAAATCAGCGGCAAGATTTATGGGGTGGATTCGTGCGATATTTACGTCTATGTCTTGGTCTGGAAGAAGACCAAGTGCTTCTACCAGACGCGGAACACGGCTGGCTGAACCACGCTGAGAGATATAGTCGGCATAGGCCTTGAGGTTGTCGGAGATGGTCCTCTGAGCGAATTCCGCCGACTTTCCCCATTTTTGAGCACTGGGTGGACTTGGATTGCGGCTGGGAGTCGGACTGGACACTATGGGGGAATGTCTTATGATGAGATGAGGAGATAGAGGAGTGGAAAGTAAAACGAACTCGAAGAGAAGGAGAGAGCTTTGGGTAAAGATAGATCGTATGTATATGCTGGTAGTGAAAGACGAGACTCTTTGTGCAATTATTGAGTCCGAGTGAATCATGTGATCGCTCCTCCCTTGCCAAAATCAACCCAACGATTCGGCGCAGAGGCTAATTTTGCGCTATTGACGTCTGACGAAGTAGACCGGGTTTATATATATATATACAACATTCTTCGACCGATAATGAACGAAGCTGCGGACAACCCCCAGGATAGGTAGAAGAGTTAAGCGGACAAGTATGCTGATGTGTACGAGGCGCCGAAAGTAGGAGGGAAGGAGCCGACGGTCGATTTAGACGATGAACGGTCACTGTTCTGCGCGTAGATGAGATGGGCCACTGCTGAGAGCGGAATATACGCGCAAAGACCAAGATCACCAACGCACGACACAGAGAAAGTATCAAATCGATTCCCTTCGCGATGTTGAGCCACGAAGGAGGATCAAATCTGTCACGACGCTGAGAAGGTTGCTGGGTGCAGATGTGAAGGAAAGACATACCAACCCCCAAGACATCCAAACAACTGAATGCCTGAGCGTGGTAGAGTCATCCAGTATCGCCCGCGCTCGCCGTCCGGCACGAGTGGTAGATTTCACTCATGTGGTGGAGCCCCTTGACCGTCCACACTGGCAGAATGAAGTCCTCGGCCTGCCCGCGCTCCCGACTAATCGAGCGCAGGCAACAAGGATCCACCCACCCGCGCTCGCCGTCCCGCGCGAGTGGTCAGCCATGCGGTACTCGCCATCCACCCGAATGAAGTCCTCGACCTGCCCGCGCTCCCGACTAATCGAGTGCAGGCAACAAGGATCCACCCACCCGCGCTCGCCGTCCTGCGCGAGTGGTCAGCCATGCAGTACTCGCCATCCACCCGAATGAAGTCCTCGGCCTGCCCGCGCTCCCGACTAATCGAGCGCAGGCAACAAGGATCCACCCACCCGCGCTCGCCGTCCTGCGCGAGTGGTCAGCCATGCGGTACTCGCCATCCACCCGAATGAAGCTGTCGACCGTCCTGCGCTTCGAATCGAACGCAGGCAGTCAAAAGCTACACCCACCCGCGCTCGCCGTCCTGCACAAGTGGGTATTCGCGGTAGGCGATTCACTCGCTGTACACCCTGAATGAGGATGTTGTTGATGTCCCAGATCGTGGAAGAACGATTGAATAACAGAGCGCTACGAGGCGACTGTGCGCCAGGTATAGGACTTGGTGGATCAGAAGTCGGAAGTGAATTGATGACAAAGCCGCGATGAGTCCAAATCGGGCCTCGGCTCCTCAGCTCTGCTTTTGTCCTCGACTGCTTGGTGCCCGGCGCCTCGCAGATACCAGCAATTCTTGCCGTTTCACCGCCTGCTTCGACCTAATCTATTTCGCGCAGGCCCTCCTAGCTATCTTTCCGAGAGAGGCCGAAGATATACTTTCGTGCTGCACAGGGAGCGCGAGGGGGTATGGAGAATCGAGGTTCTTCCCGCGCTAGGTGGGAGCGCGGGGGAGTATGTGCGGTTTTTCTTGTTCGATAAATAGGCCATTTCGGTAAGTCGTCTTCCTGTTTGCTCAACCGTAGCTTATGCGCGTTAGTGTGATGGATGGGTCATGCACAGTACCTGAGTAGGTGTTTGACGCGCTGGCGGGATAGTATTGATGTTCATTCTGTGCTCGAGTGGAGCGCGGGAGTGGGGAGTATGTGTGGTTTGTTGCCCAGCGGAATAAGGCCGTGTTCGATGGAAGGGTCATTTCGGTAAGGCTTCCACCTCTGCGCTGAAACATAGCTAATATTGAAATCAGGGACTCTTGCGGCTGCACGGCCATTTCTTACCCGACAGGGTCGGTTTCGCGGGACGGTCAGCGCGGGTGGGTGTAGCTCTTGACTGCCCGCGTCATCTGGGAGTGCAGGCTGGCCGCGAGCCTCATTCGGACAGTGTAGACGGGGGAGGGACTCGACCACCTCATGGATGAAACTCCCCTCACTTGCGTGGGATGGCGAGCGCGGGTGGGTGGAACCTTGTTGCCTGCGCTCGATTGGTCACAAGCGCGGGCAGGTCGAGGACTCCATTCAAGGAGTGTGGACGGGCGAGGGACTCGACCACCTTATGGATGAACCTCTGCAACTCCTCATCCGGGATGGCCGGCGTGGTGGGGCAGTCGTATGGATCCTGGTTGCCTACGTTGGCCTAGGCGGTCCAAGTGCTTCATTTTGGGAATGTGGACGGGCGAGCGACTCTCATTCTAATACCACACGTATCTCACCACTCGCGAGTGTGGGTGGTTCAAAGGACTGCTTCCGTTCGATCAGATTCATGCTGAGGCAAAAAAAAAACAACCCTTATCCAACAAGCTCATGCATAATCGTGTTTCGGTTGTCTTAGGGCTCGGTATGTTTTTCCCCTTTCAACCTTGCAACCATTAAACCAATATCTGCATCTCAGCATCGCCAAGTATAGTTACACGTCTGTTTTATTGAATCGGGCCTGGGCTCCTTCGCTCGTACTTTTGGCCCCCACTGCTTGGTGCTCGGCGCATCGTAGACAACAGCACATCCTTCCCTTTACTCTTCCACCCAACCTCTAACCCACTATCCCGGGCTGGTCTTCCTCATTACCGGCTGAAAAATAAGACGTAATCCATTATCGAAACCAACCTCGGCGCCGAATCGTTGGGTTGATAGAGGCATGCGTTCCATCTCTCAACTTGTAACTTCGCCTGAAAACCCTGACTGTCAAGAAACACCGTAAATACAATCCAATTCGGTATTGGATGAGGGCCGCCATAGGTTCCAGAGTGGATTCGGAGGCGAAAATCCATGTACCGTGGCCAAAGGTCCTCCCGCTGGAACCGTGTTGTGTTCGATCGGTCGGGAGCAGACCGCGAGCTCCATTTAGGGAGTGTGGATCAGGCCCGCCGATCAGTCCTTGCTGATGTGTACTGCGTTTGAGTGTAAACATTGCAACCACAACCGGAGGGGCTTTGGGTCACATGGGTGAAATGGGGGGAGTTCAATAGGCACTAGGGTATGTGCGCCAAGAGCACGGTCGTATTTATTATTGTACAAACTTCAGCAGCGTATGAAAAAAAATGTGTACCACTCAAGTACCACTGTGTTTATTTCTTAGTAGCGGTGCTCCGTGTGACACGGGGACAGAGTCCTGTGCCGCAGGCGGCTCTTTTATATGGTGGGGGCGACAACAGTTCGTCTTCTTCTTCGTCGTCGTCGCTGGGTATCCTGTGCCGTTGATACGGTGGTCTTGGGGCAAGCGTGGGAAATGAGATGCGAAGGGATGCTATAGGGTGCCAGGTGCGAAAATGAGATAGAAGCTCTGACTGCAAGCGCTGAAAGCGAAAACAACCAAAACCAACTCAAAACCACACTCAACACTAAAGCGAAACCAACTACAACTCAACACAACCAACACTCTCTTAATGCCCTTATCAACCAACGTGCAAGTTCGGGGATTCCAAACACAGTATGTGCTTGTGGCAATCTGAATTTATTACACTTGTTGTGTGAAGCAAAAGCGAAAACAGGTTTGTTCAAACTCGCAAACTCAATCAATTGACTTCTAGGCACTCAATAAAGTGTCAAGAGACAAGTAGAACCGTAGTTTTTATAAAATGCGAATGGGGTTTGTGTGTTTTGTGACCCAGAACTAATGTTACTGGTATAGCCTTATAGCTGTTCCTATCCTAACCTAATCCCAATATCCTTGCAAGCGAAATGGTGTGTTAAGCCAATGCTCCAAAGCGTTCAAATCCAAGCAATCCTTGTAACCGTGCAGCTAATCCAACCTAATCCAAACTAAAGGGTCCTAGACCCAAGCAAGCTAACGGGTCCTAGACTCGAAGCGTATAGCGGTATAGCAGCGCGACGACAATAGATTTCAAGCAAGTGTAGCTTTACAGCTTTATAGCAGTCAATCCAATTCCAACTTGAAGTTGTATAGCGGGACCAGAACAGGTTTGTCCAAACTGCTAAGGTCTTATAACTGGATTGTAGACTTCTTATAGCTCATGAAACCGAAGCCTTATAGCTTATAGCTCAATGCGACACAAGAAAAGTGCGATCCAACAACCAACAAAATCAATTCAGCTCCCTCTTTGAGCCTCACAAACTAGACAAGGAAATTACTGACCCCTTAGCTGACCAGTGGTAAACCGGCTGCCTGGGAGGGTAAAATCCAGTACAGTAAAGCGAAATAAGCTACCCTATTTATACAAACTAGCAAGTCCAAAAGGGGAAGTAAACGAGTCATACAATTAAAACAGAACCCTGGGTTATAATGTAAGCAGTCCAAATTTGGAAGTGTCCATGCAGTTCTGAGGGTTTTGGGCATGCCCAATGTAGTATAGACCAGTCCAGACCGAACCAGACTCCTCTTGAGTCATCCAACCCTTGGCCCATAAATCCGGAACCTTCATAAATTCTCTCGGCAGCTTATATGAGTGTCCGTGACCAGAGAATTCATTATGATGTCAATCAGTGGATGATCCCGGAAAGCTCCGATGATCCCTGAAGCACCCGAAGCATGTGATCGTTGATCACAGTGACAGAAATGTCACAAATGAACAAGATGCCGCTGAATCTGCTACAACAACTCTGTTGACTCCATTCGACCTGCAACCAATGCCTCTTGGTATCGCTCTTTGTCTAGATGGATAGTAATATCACACCCTTGATAGGAACATGCCAGTAAACCCCAATTCGATGATAGAATGGTTTGGATAAACTGTTTAGCTAAACTCTGGTTCGATGCCCTGGGCTCTGACCCGTAAGGATCATTACTGCGGAACATCTTGGAGAGTCGCAGACACTTTAGCTCCTTAGCTAGCTGTCCGGGCATACACTAGCTCTCTAGAGATGTGCAATAGCATTGTGTAAATAGCACAAAAGCGTGAATATGTGTAGTTTTCACACCCTGGCCCAATACCATGCTTATCATCTCCCCCCAACATAAATTTTGACTGTCCCCAGTCAATATCGCCTTTACTAGACTCTGAGTGCCTTCACCGTCACGTAAAGTGCGTCGGCAGGTCTCGAACACCAAAGTTGGGACAATGATCACGAAATCCATAAATGGTAACTAGGTTCAACCGATCACGATCAAAATTGATCACCGCTGTCAACAGTTGGCAGATCTGCATCCATTCCTAAGTCCACAATTCCGTCTCTGTGCAAAACATATTGGACAGAACAACCAAAGCCTTCAGAGCTCAGTTGCTGAGTTCAATATGTATCACTATGCCTAGACTTCAATTTGTTGGAGAGCCCCCGAGTCCGGACATCCTAACTCGGTTTCTCATCCAGAAAGCACAAACCAAGTTTAACCTTCTTGTGCTTTCGATCAGGGTTGATATACATGATCCCAAATTCTTCATCAACTGACTTTGTCAAATGAGGAAGCCAAAATTCAAGCTGCCCTCCTAGCTAGCTGTTTTCTGGCTTCAAATTCGCAACATTTTCGGGTCCTCCATTGCAATGACGCGAAATTGCGACTGCATGGTATTCCTCTCCCCCCAACATAAATTTTAACTGCCCCAGTTACACTGGAAGCCATAAATTACAGCTGGCACATTTATATCTTTGCCTGTGGTTCAACACAAGTTTAGAAAATTCCAGGGGAGTCGGAACGATTAAAAGGCCCTCCAATCAACGAATCTATACTCTGGGGACGCTCCTTCGTCGCTCCATTGACAAGACCTGTCCAATTCCGTCATTTCTACTTTGGTGGTTGAATAATCTTCAAGCCCTTAAAATCCGCATTTTGAATGAATTTTTAAAGGCAAGAAGCGATTGTTTAAAGCTACATGAATGTCCAGGCATCCAAATTCAAGTACAGAGCGTCTCAAATGATTCTTTATTGGACCCCTTCCGATGTATGCATTGACTGGCAACAGGAAAATTAAACTGAACTGGTAGACTTGACTCTCATCACATCAAGCCCATTCCCTGCTCAAGCGAAATTTTTCTGTGCCCCATTGTAGCATTCAGTGAAGGTTTATGACGCCGCCCCGAGTTCGAAGCTCTGTAGACCCTCAATATTCCGTGTAAATTCAACCAGAGACACAAGTTGAACAGAATTAAATGGAGCCCCAACTCTATGTTCAATTGTTAAATGAACAGAGAGTTGTTGCCTTATTTCGATGTTCTGCGACCATTCAGGCCTTAAAACTCGTAACAACATGGTCGAGAAATCAACCATTCCAAAGCCAATCTCTGAAACCCAACAAGTGCCCATGCATTCACAAAATATCCAGCTTTTAACCACCAATGTATCCAGAAAAGCGAATCAAGTCTCCCAATTTTGACTCCCTCTGTGGACACCACCAACGAATTTATGCAAATACATACCCTGCCCAGAGACGAACCCTGCGAGTCCAGTTCAAATTTTGAAGGCCACAATCATCATCAGAATTTTCTGGAAACCAGGGCATTCTGGTTAGCTCAAGAACCTCCTTGTTCTATTGCCTGGTTTTTTTTGATTCAATCCCAGAGGCTCAGACCATTGAAATGCGAACTGGCATAGTCAACAGGAGCGTCGTGGGTGCTTGAACGATGCACCCCTCCAATTTATCAGACCGACTTAGGGATTTTCCAAAGGCTTGGAGGAATTCAGGGAAGATGCACCAGAACTTGTGTTCTGAAGTCTTTTCACTTTGTTCCTTAAGGAACCAAAAGCGCGATCATCCTCTGAGTATCCAGTAGTCACTACACCCGACTTTTGAACTGGTTTGGTCTGCTGCTCAACTAGATTTCGTCTCAAGGATCTAGACAAAGAATTTCCAAAGGAAAGAGTCTCTGTCTGGTCCTCAATTCCGAAAACCTGTTTGATTTCGATCAAACCAGGTCTTGTTGACGCAATAGCCCTCCTGGTCTCTATGGACCGAAGTCCATCGGACTTATAACTCGGTTTGGACACCCTCTTCAGTTGAACAACCTCTTGTTTCAACCTTTCCTTGCCCCAACTGCTTTCACTTGTTTTGAGACGATTTGAAGCAACTACATTGCCAGAAACAACTGGTTGACTTAGCAGAAATGATTCCATGTTCTGCTCAGCCATAGTTTCCGCAATTTGAACCAATTCATTGAGATCAATTGGGTCTTCCTTCCTTCTGGTGCTTGCTGGCTGTCCAGGCAATACACTAGCCAACAAGGCTAAACCAGGAAATCGGACTTCAATAAGATGAATGGTTCCAATCATGGCACATATTGCTCTCGCAAAATTCGGTTCAAGTGTTTGCAGATACTCCTTAACAGAGTCAACATTGGCTATTAGGGCTGGAGGCCTTTGTAGTTTAGTGACCTCTGCCTTGAATTCTGCTCCAAAACGTCGCAAAAGACCCTCCTTGTCTGCTCCAACTCCTTTATAATCCTCACAGATCTCCTTCAACCGAATTAATGACCCAGAGCGACCTGATTTAATCTCAGGATAGCCCTTGTAAATTTCACACAAGAAGTCTTCAAATGAGCCAGAAATGTAGCTAGGCAAAGTCCTCCACAGGTTCTTTTTGCGAACAGGCAAGAGACCGGTGAAATACTCCTTCTTGACTGCATCCTCTGTCATATTTGCGAGGCTAAGGATCTCAACAACTTGATCCACAAATAACAGCAATTCCTCATGATTGTCTGTTGTAAATTTTGGCACATTCTTGTCCCATTTATAAGGGACTCGAAAGCTAGCAGCTTGAGGCGCTGATGAGCCTGTTAGTGACCCGATGGGCGCCACTGCACTGGGTCCTTGACTGCCCATGATAGAATAAAATGTAGCAAATGTGAGAGGTGGGTGTTGAGTTTAGACAAACTCAAAGGTGATTTTTGTCGGAGCTAGGCTCAATGGAATGGCTTCGAAACAAAGTCCTTCTCAGGTTTTTCCGAAGAAGAAACTCTGAGGCAAAGTTCTAATGCTCTGTTGACTTTAGAAAGTCTAGAATAGGGCCAAGACGAAATTTGACAAGTCCAAACTGTTTTATTGATGTTTTTGCTTCAAGTGTAATGCCTTCAAATGAATCCCCTCGCGGTGGGCTCCAGATGATACGGTGGTCTTGGGGCAAGCGTGGGAAATGAGATGCGAAGGGATGCTATAGGGTGCCAGGTGCGAAAATGAGATAGAAGCTCTGACTGCAAGCGCTGAAAGCGAAAACAACCAAAACCAACTCAAAACCACACTCAACACTAAAGCGAAACCAACTACAACTCAACACAACCAACACTCTCTTAATGCCCTTATCAACCAACGTGCAAGTTCGGGGATTCCAAACACAGTATGTGCTTGTGGCAATCTGAATTTATTACACTTGTTGTGTGAAGCAAAAGCGAAAACAGGTTTGTTCAAACTCGCAAACTCAATCAATTGACTTCTAGGCACTCAATAAAGTGTCAAGAGACAAGTAGAACCGTAGTTTTTATAAAATGCGAATGGGGTTTGTGTGTTTTGTGACCCAGAACTAATGTTACTGGTATAGCCTTATAGCTGTTCCTATCCTAACCTAATCCCAATATCCTTGCAAGCGAAATGGTGTGTTAAGCCAATGCTCCAAAGCGTTCAAATCCAAGCAATCCTTGTAACCGTGCAGCTAATCCAACCTAATCCAAACTAAAGGGTCCTAGACCCAAGCAAGCTAACGGGTCCTAGACTCGAAGCGTATAGCGGTATAGCAGCGCGACGACAATAGATTTCAAGCAAGTGTAGCTTTACAGCTTTATAGCAGTCAATCCAATTCCAACTTGAAGTTGTATAGCGGGACCAGAACAGGTTTGTCCAAACTGCTAAGGTCTTATAACTGGATTGTAGACTTCTTATAGCTCATGAAACCGAAGCCTTATAGCTTATAGCTCAATGCGACACAAGAAAAGTGCGATCCAACAACCAACAAAATCAATTCAGCTCCCTCTTTGAGCCTCACAAACTAGACAAGGAAATTACTGACCCCTTAGCTGACCAGTGGTAAACCGGCTGCCTGGGAGGGTAAAATCCAGTACAGTAAAGCGAAATAAGCTACCCTATTTATACAAACTAGCAAGTCCAAAAGGGGAAGTAAACGAGTCATACAATTAAAACAGAACCCTGGGTTATAATGTAAGCAGTCCAAATTTGGAAGTGTCCATGCAGTTCTGAGGGTTTTGGGCATGCCCAATGTAGTATAGACCAGTCCAGACCGAACCAGACTCCTCTTGAGTCATCCAACCCTTGGCCCATAAATCCGGAACCTTCATAAATTCTCTCGGCAGCTTATATGAGTGTCCGTGACCAGAGAATTCATTATGATGTCAATCAGTGGATGATCCCGGAAAGCTCCGATGATCCCTGAAGCACCCGAAGCATGTGATCGTTGATCACAGTGACAGAAATGTCACAAATGAACAAGATGCCGCTGAATCTGCTACAACAACTCTGTTGACTCCATTCGACCTGCAACCAATGCCTCTTGGTATCGCTCTTTGTCTAGATGGATAGTAATATCACACCCTTGATAGGAACATGCCAGTAAACCCCAATTCGATGATAGAATGGTTTGGATAAACTGTTTAGCTAAACTCTGGTTCGATGCCCTGGGCTCTGACCCGTAAGGATCATTACTGCGGAACATCTTGGAGAGTCGCAGACACTTTAGCTCCTTAGCTAGCTGTCCGGGCATACACTAGCTCTCTAGAGATGTGCAATAGCATTGTGTAAATAGCACAAAAGCGTGAATATGTGTAGTTTTCACACCCTGGCCCAATACCATGCTTATCACCGTTTCATCCTATTAGAGCTGAATCTGGTAGCCGTCGACCCACGCTTTTTCTCCTTCCCCTCGGGTTTGTCTGCAACCCAGAATTCTTCCTCTTCAGTGCCGGATTCTTCGCCCCTTCCCTGCACGAGTCGCCCACTCTGTGCTTTATTATGCCTATTTTCGCGGGTCCTTTTGTTTATAAGTTGAGATGTCGTGCACGTCTGCACCCACTGCGTCCACAGCCCATGAGGTTGGCGCGGAAGATTTTTGGCCGCCTCGCGCTCCGTCGTTGGAGCATTCTCCCAGAGGTAACGATGGGCACGGAAAGTGGCATACACGTATTTGACACCAGGGACCATGGTCGCAAATCGTTTCCCAATTGAAGCTTTGTTTCTCTCTTCAATGTGTTCAAACAGGTAGGCGACATCGCGAGCAAAAAGGATGCCTGGGAACGTCGTACATTCGTGTGGAACGAAAAGACGGTCTGATTCCCAGAGCTGATCGAGATTGTCCTCACGTTTGTCACGTCCAGTCTGAGTTCCAGAGGGATGGCAGGTCGAGGTCGGCGACGAATGGGAGGAGGGGGGATGAGGCTCAGTGTCCTTCTGCTTCGAAGCCACCGTCGGGTTTGGCAAACAGACAGCGACCGAGGTGGGGGAAGAGATCCTGGTCCCTGGAGGATCAGTGGACGATTGCGAAGCGAGTTCCGTCGATAAGTTGTCAAGGTCCTGCTCGACGGGCATGCCCGAGTCCTGCATGACCGTCAAATCAAGACGCGGTATCTGCCGAAAAAAGTCACCATCGGTTCCAGCCCAGAAATGTCGAGATTCACCTCAGCCGTCTCGTGTCGATTTCTTCCTAGATCCCGTTGTTTTTTGACCTCCTCACATTCGTTTTTTAGGTTGTAAATTTGTTTTCTGGCAGCATGAAGTTCCTTGTTAGATTCTTCCAGAGCACTTCTTGCTTGATTACGTTCCATTTCGACATTTTTAAGCTCAGACTGGACTTGTTCTTCCAGCTTGGTTATCTAAAACCATTGTTGGCACTAGGAAATAGTCGAAATCAGAACTTACCTCCTTCTCACGCCGCAAGGCCGCTGAGCCAACAAGACAGAGCGCCTCATTCCCCTCGTCCCTCAGCTGATCCCGTTCCTTCTTCACGCTGTCGAGTTCTTTGTATGTTTCGTCGCATACAGTGTTGAGAGCATCGAGCTCTTCCCTAGCTTGCTTGAGATCCTTCTTCACCCCATGGAGTTCTTTGCATGTTTCATCATATACGGATTTGAGAGCAAGAAATTCTTCCTTGGCTTCCTCGAGAGCAATGGTGAACTCAGACTCTGCTCCATCCTGCAACTCCGACATCTGCCATTGACTCAGATACCAATCAAGCAGTATAATGAGGGAAAGGACCTTACAGCATCTAATATTTCCTTATCCTTGGAAGCCAGCAGCTCGGCAATTGAACGTAGTCTCCTTGCACTTGACACGGAACTTGACATGGATGTTGCCAGTTAGGTTAAAAGTCAAGATTTTGCTGCGATCGAAAAGCTGTGATTCCAACTTGAACAATTGCGCAGCACAATTCAATTGCGCAGCAGGACTAAACATCATGACAACTGTGCCATAATTGCCGACGCGCGTGAAGAGGCTTGAAGATGCCCATTTCGAACAGCTGGCCGACACGTACATAATTGCGAAAGGCAAGTATTTATCTTGCCATATGATTGTGTTTCAGTGCAGGCGAAAAATGGCCTGATATTTACGAGACGCCAGGCACTAAGCATAAGTATAGGACAAAGCGACGACAAAAGTAGGAGCTGAGGCCTGGGATCTGAGCACACAAAACACACAAGGAGGAGCAAAAGGAGCCGGCGCCAAGGCCCGGCAAGGCCCGACGATGATGGTGGCTGTGTTGCATGAGCTACTCTGCTGCTCCATCCACCACTTCAGAATCCTACCTGGCGCACAGTTGTCTCGTAGTCCTTCCATTCTTCAAGCGTTCTATCTTCCACGACCCGGTCATATGCTCGTTGTCTGAGCGGCACTCATTCACGGTGCATTGGGGGCATGCAGATATCCTTCTTGCGCTAGGCGGGGAGCGCGGGGGGGTATTTTCTCGCGCTAGACGGGAGCGCGGGGAGAGTATACATTTTATCGCGCCTCGGATGATGCTTAGCAACTTGGTCGACTCTGTAAGATTTTTTCTGTGTGTGCAGAAACATAGTTTACGTCATTTATAAGGAACTCTACGACCCATGCTCAATTGGGCAGCTCATGGATTATGCACACTTTGCTCTATCTCAGCGAGTGTCCATGTTGGCCTGGAATCAAGTCACCCTCATGTCTCGCTAGTTCGCATAGGAGTAGCAACTCGGTCGTACAAACTCTTCCCCGGTACCAATTCGGATCCTCGGCGACAATATAACAGTGGCGGTATGCTAACTCATTTCACAATACCAAGGGCGCCGACGCCTCGCAAAACTGGGGCAGGCTTACATGATTTTCGAGCGGATGCGGCCTTTGCTGCTCAATATTTCCGCACCCAACGTCTTCCGAGTCAACATGTCGCCCGAAGAACTCCGCGCCCGCAACCAAGAGTATGAAACAAGACAAAAACGGTGGCCGAAGGCAAAATCGCCGCCATGGAAGGCCGGCTTACCTCGTCTCAGCACTTCAAGGAATCCTCCGCTTCCACCTCAACCTTCCACTTGAGCACATCCACATCCACTGTCAACCTCCACGCCGGCCGTCCTCCCAACAAATAAGGAAACCATGCCCCGGCGCATGATGTGAACCCAACGATGTCCGAAATTAGACGAGATCTGCAAGACCGTGCCGAGGTGAGAAATACGGTCTCGTGATATTCGCGACTGACCAACGGGTCGTCAGTACTTGGGTCGTACGTCTGGCGACGTTGAGTCCGTCGAAGGTGCATTCCGGCCTGAACCTTTTACTATGCCAATATGTATTGACGCCATTCCCCCCTTCATCAAATTGCCAGACACTTGCGGAGACTCCGTGAGCTAGTACCATCGTCGGTCCCAAGACTATCCTGATCGCAGGTGAGTTCATACATTTCTTTTGACGCTGACTTCGCTGAATCTCTTGTTTGATCACCTTTTATCACCCCTCTCTTGCCAGTTCGAAGATCGAACCTCGAACTCACAGCTCTGTGTCTTCAGGTATGCACGTTTCTTGTGGATCTTTCATTCTTCACTGACTTGATCTATGCTTCGATAGATTGAACGTGTCCAGAACATGTCCATGCCGAACAGGTACTCTTTTGATGTAAGATTTGAGCGGGCGCGCCGTGTCTATTTCGATTTCCTCTCTCTCCCAGATTCCCTTCACATCATTCGATTTCCTCCCGGTATTCAGTGCGGACTGATTTCGAAGCCATCTCCGCGCTTCCGAGGTATATGTGGTTTGTGGAATTTCAAGGTCGCTGATGTGTTTTTCAGATCTCCGGCGCGTGAAGGATGAATTCCATGGCGGAGAGCTGTGTCTGTGGTAATCTGATCGTGGCGTCATTAGCGACTTGGCACCGCAGCAATGTTGACTTGCTCACTGTCTGTCGCGCTGATCGATCCCTCAATCACGGTGAACGCGCGGTAAATCCATAGGAACCAAAACATAGGGCCAAAACGAGGGCGGCCTCTTCGCGGACTCTTTTTCTTAGGTGCGGGCGTTGTACCGTCGGACGACCTCCCGACGTTAGGAGGTACGCGCTGTCTCTTGAAATTAAGAAGTGGTGCTGAGTTTTTTTTTCATCTTTTTTTCTCTTTTTTTACAGTAGCCGAATTGAGCCGAAATTGGCGGGCAGCAGTGGATGAGACGAAACGGTATTCCAAACAAGATATATTTGTCTGGTATTTACTCTCAAATATAACCATGTCGAGTGAGAGGTTCGTGGCCTGCAACTCGACATACAGCCTGCAAGGAGGACCTGCAAGTAATGCAAACAAGCTGGAGGAGCAAGAAGCGCCAAGGATCACCGGGGGGGGGACACATTATAACGTGAGTTGCGATTACGACTCCGCAGGACCTACACGGACTCACAACGGAGTAAATAGATCAAGGCTTGGCGTCGCAAATCTGGATGTGCCCGGTCTAAATTAATTAGAAGAAAGAAGTGAATACAGAGAGAGCCCGAATTCAAGTCGAAAAGATATGGCCGTCCGGCGTTTTGGATATGTGAGCATCGCAAACTCGACAGTTCTTGGATATTCAAAACACAAAGGAAAGCTTGAGTCTTTTTTTTGAGAAAATGTGTATCGCATCGTGTGGATGTCGCTCAAGAAGGTCTTGCAATGCATGACAACTGGATGTGTATGAAAGGAAAGGAATGCTTGAAAATGGCATCGTTTTGATTATGCCAATTAAACTCTCTCATCACAACATAGACACGCAGCTCTCTTCATAATTACCACCACACAGTAGTGCATCTACAGGTATTGAGCTGCATCGTCCACTTGATTCACACTGACAACGTTCTAGACATGTCCTCTGCCTTCAGCAACACCTACGTCGTCTACATCGCCGCTGCCTTGATGGCAGCCGCCAGCTCCCACACCAGCGCCGCCTATGTTTTCACCCGCGAGGCCGTCATTGCCTCCTCGACCTCTGTTGCCCAAGATTATCACCAATTGGCTGCGTACTCGCACAGTCGCGCAGCTCAACTGTATACCGGTGCCGCTCAGCTTTACACCAACCAAGTTGGCGGTGCCTATGCGGCTGCACGCGCACACACTGCCGCCGCCAACGCGTACATGGGCACGGTGCACGCTCTCGCCAAGGCCGCCAATGCAGACTTCATGGACGTCGACCTTGCTTGAAGTGCGTTACATGTCCCTCTTTTTCCCCCTCAAACTCAAAGCGCACACTAAGTATAGAATGACAAACAATTTGAAAATGGCCACTAGTCGAAACCAGCGGTTTGGCCGATAGCCGCTTTGAATATTTGTGTTGTAATATCAAAATCTCAATCTGAATCTTCTCTACTTCCATTCACTCAGCTTGCGCTCGATCTAGACACTTCGATTTACGATTCTCGTTAGACGGTAGTCCTACTCTAAACTCCTCACAAGCATCATCTACATGGATCTGTGTAGGGATAGGCCGAGAACGAAGACATAAAGCAGACAGACACTAAGGATTGAGCTTGCCCATCTTTCGACAACACGATAGAATCCAGGACAAGAATGAGCGGGTGCAAAAACCCCTCATCGAATCCAGAGTGGAAGACCATGGACCGCTGCTACGTTCGTTCCACGGCGCCGCCGTACACGCAGGGCTATACGGGTGGTGCAGATGCTGTCATAGGCCTTGGGCGTCTCCTCGTCGGAGTCCCGTTGTCCACGAGCCCAAGCCCACTGTAGCCTTTTGTTGTTCTGGAGCGGACATTCTTCAACAAAATACGAGTTGAGAAAGGATGCCACACTCACCCATCCGGTCGCAAGTATCCACCACGATCTTGCGTTCTTGGAGCACTTTGGCACTCTGCTGCATTGGCCGCCCGTGCGCTTCGCCGTCCAGAACTGGACAACAGTCCAGCCCCTCTTCGATGTCGATCGACCTCCGCCCACTCGAGGCAGTGTTCTCCCGCGACCCGCCCACGCGCCCAGCTGCAGCGGTTCCCATACCCGCACACATATCCGCACTTCCAATTGCACCACCTACGCACCCGCACCCAAAACCACGCCGTTTGCCATGTACTCATTTGCAAGGTCCGCTGCGCTGACTCTCGAACCCGCGAAGCCCGTCTCCGGATGCGGCGACGGCTTGCGCGGGCTGAGGAGCAGCGGGCGGGGGTGCGAGCGTTCGAGGTGTTTGCATGCCTTGCGCCTGTGGTATTGGCGGCGGCGCTGACGAGTTACGGATGACTCGCAAGGGGATGGGAGGCAGAACTGGCGCGCGCGCAGGAGACGGTGAGCGCCAGCGTGAGGAGCTGCCCCCACCAACCTCAGATCCATCCACACCTCTCGCCGACTCCGGTCTTCCGCCTCTCTCCACCGCGACCCTCTTCAAGTCGTCGTACAGCTTCGGCGCCTCCATGAGCTCCTCGTTCGCCGCCAACAACTCTGCCAGAAGATCTGTTCCCTCTCCTCTTGGTCCTTCGCAACGCGGCTGCGCTCCGCGCCCGCGGACGCCCAAGGGATTTGCGTGAATATGAGTTCTTGAGAGTCGATACATTTCTTATGGAATTCCTGTAAAAACGGGCGTTAGCGTATGCTGCCTGCCACACAACACGTATCGAAAAAGGATGGCGACAATGCGAAGCGTAGCGAGAAACGCTATATGGCGCGGCGACGCCTCGAAACGAGTAAAGAAAACTCCAATAACTCGACTTGTATCCAACGAAGTCAAGGGTCGCCTCGCATCCACTTGAGTAACGCGACTCGACGACTGCCTTTGGATTCCACCCTACCTCGACAAAAGACTCGAAGCAAGTCGAGAGGATGGAATCGTGGAGCCCTCGAGCAAAGACTCGGATCAAGCCAAAGCTCGATATGGAAACGAGTCCGACTCGACGACTCGTGTTGGAGGGAACGAGCGTTCCACTCCCTCGAATTTCACTCCCAACAACACCAAAACAAAAAAACAGAAACAGAATGAAACAACGAGCGGCTGCACTCACCGAAATGACAATGTTCCCCAAATCTTCCGGCGTCGCAGTCACCAGCGCCTGGCTCAGTAGCGTAGCGTTTACCGACGCCGATCTTGCACTCTTGGAACAGCCGCCGCATGTCCTCATTGGGCGGGATGATGCGGTGTCTGTGGTGCTTGCGGTGAGCCTTGTCGCCGCTCTTCTTGCCGCCGTCACGATCGCGATCCCTGCCGCCGCTGGTTATCAGCCTGTGTCCAACAGAGTGCAGCGAATTTGCATACCTGTCCCTTTCCCGCTCCCTATCCCGGTCTCGATTCCCGCTTTCCCTTTCCCCAGTCCCCCAATTCTCGCTCGTCTGGCGCTCGCGCTTCCTCTCACAATCCTTCGGCGCCTTCGCGGCGGGCAGCGGGGGCGGGCCAGGTCCGGTGACGTCGTGATACGTCACGACGGGTGCAACGACGCTGTTCGGGTCGTAGTCGTACATGTTGCCGAGGCCCACACTCATGCCGACGCCGCCGCGGCCAGCGGTGAGCGGCGGGTTGAACATCGCGTCGTCGGTGTCGAAGGGCATACCCTCTTCGGGCTTGTCCCGCGGCTTTAAGCGCCGCCACAGGCCGCGGAAGCCGGCATCTTTTTCTGTGAAAGTGGTAAGTAATTAGGTAGGAGGGAGACGTGCAGAGGCGTACGTGGCGGCGGCCAGGACATCCATGACGCGCTCACGGACGACGGGGGAGGTGCGCGACGAGGTGAGCAGATCCTCGAGCGTGGGGTGGACTGCGAGATAAACGTATCTGAGTTGCGGAGCATAATCGCCCAAAGCTGCAGAGGCATAATGTTAGTTGGTGTGTAATAATATCGACAAGGGAGTAGACACACCCTCGCAGCGGCTAGCTGCGCCGCTGGCTGCTGGCTCGCCATACTTGAATTCGCGGCGCAGCGCACGCACTGCCTCCTTGGCGTTGCTCTCGTCCGCGGATGCATGGTTGCATACGTCGAGAACGAGCGTCCAGTCCTCGGATGCTGGGGCGGTAAGGAAACCTGCCCACGCCACGGTAAGCAGGTGTAATCAGTGTAAGGATGTTGCAGACGCACCGATCTTGCGAGTGAGCTCGTTCTCTTCGTCCCTGCGTTCCCTGCCGCGCTCCCGCTCCTGCGCCTCCATCTCCAGAGCGCGCTCCCGCTCGCGATTGTGGTCATTATCAGCACCCCGTCCCCAGAAACCTTTGCCCTTGCTCTTCTCCTTCTGCACGCTGAGCTGGCGGCACTGCACCCTCGCGCGATTGCGGACGTGGCCGGGTGGTTGTTGCGGGTTGAGCGAGCCAACACTGGGGTGGTTTTCATGTGCCGAGCTAAACCGAGTTTGCTAGGGTGGCGGCTGGATGACGGTGTACGGCGACGGCGATCTCGTTGGACTCTGGGGCAGTGGGGGAGTGTGCTGCCCGATGGCTGCGCCAGGCGTACTGGCGCGTACTGGCGCACACACTCTGAGAGGGCGCCGAGAGCCTGCCTAGCGACCGCTGAGGGGCGCCGGGAGCCCGCCGAGCGGCTGCTGAGGGGGCGCCGAGAGCGCGCCGAGCGACCGCTGCAACTTTTGTGAAGAAAATTCCCAGCTTTTTTTGGGAGAATTTTTCCAAGCAAAAAGGCCAGGTTTTCCTTGAGAAAAATGGCGAAGAAAATTCCGGATTTCCCCGGCGGATTTTCCTCGGGAAAGTTCCCAGATTTTTCCTCACGAAAAATGTACTCAGATTTTTCCCCTTCAAAAGTTCCAGCTTTTTCTGGGCGGAAAACAGGGGGAAAATCGGCCAGAATTTTACTCAGCAAAGACCTCGTGACTTTTACAAGAAAAGTACGGTAGAAATTTCCCACAATCTCGCTCCCGGAGATTTTGCGCAGAAAACCCATGAAACACTTTGTTTGCTATTTTTCCTCAGCAAATTTTTTCATATCCCCGCAGTGTATATTACTTTACTTTTGTTGCAATCCAGCCGCGTGAGAATGTAATCGAGAACACGTGCATTCATAAGCGCGTCAGCTTTTGTCTCCTACCAGTATGCCTCCTAAATCCAAAAAGTCGACGGTGGTGTCTGCGAGCATTACCGACTTTTTTCCTCGCACCCGCGTCTCTGCATCCCAGCCCTCTTCTTCCCAAACCCTCGTCTCTCAGCCTCCGCCAAAGCACAAGGTTCCTCCGCGCCCGGACCAGGAGGTCATCTCAGTCTCATCCGCGTCTCACATTACCGTGTCCAGTGGAACCAGATCCATCATTACCGTCTCAGACACGTCTTCCAGACCCGGTCCAAGCGCGTCCTACGATCCAATGGAGAGCATCTCGTCGCGTGGCGCGTTACGCGCCGGTGCACATTATCACGTCGCGCCTCCAAAATCACCCGCAAAGCAGCACAAAGCCTCTTTTAAACGCAAGGCAAAGTTCGACTCGGACTCTGAGATCGAACCGATAGACGCCGTCGCCTTCATCCCCAGATCCCCCACCCGCACACGTACTTCAGCGGCAGCAGCGAAGCCACCGCCCTTCTCCGCCAAAGAGAATCTCACCCACCAGCTGCCTCCTGTCAACCCCATTCGCAAAAAACCGCGGCTTTCTACACCTGAGCCGCGTTTGCCCTCTCCGGAGCCTCTCAATGTCCCATCCGACCCTGGGGAGCTCGTGCCCAGCAGTCAGTCCGATGAACAGAACGAGATGATTCGCCAGCCCGCTCGCGATCCCCTGGTCGTGAGGCAAGAAGTGGACCGCTGGCGAAATGAAGCCAGTTCCCCCCTTTCGTTGCCCATGTCCGAGCCTGATGAAGATATCGACGTCGAAATGAGCCCGGCGGAGGTGTTTCCGCAAGAGGTGGTTGTGGAGGAGGCTCCTGCTATTGTTTTCACTCCGGAACCGTCTCCAGAACCACAACAACAGCCACTGCTGCTCACACCACAACAGCATAGCCTACGGCGCTCTCTCCCTGCTACCCCAGTGGCCCTCACGGAGGCATCCAAGGCCGTTGAACTCATAGCTGCTATCAAGGCAAAGGCGTATGCCGACGCCTTATCCAGCCCAGAAGATAGCCCTCTTGGCGAGCTGAAGGAGCTGAATGATAGCAGTGACGAAGAGGACCTTATCACTGGGTAATTAACGCTATTTTTTCATTGGCATCTCAGCTCAACAGTATGCTCAGTTTGAACCCTATAAATGACCCGTTTAGCTCTCCTTTGAGTCCTGTACCGATCGCGCGCTATAGCTTGCGAGACCGTGGCGGTTCGTCGGTTGCATCTACCTCCCGGAAATCACCTCCCCCGAGCACGTCACGACGATCTCGCGCTCCGCCACCTCGTGGACCGGTCATTTTAACCAAGGACAAGATCGTTCCGATCGATCCCTTTGAAGCCCTCCTGAGAGAGAAGAAGAAGGCGGACAGAGGCGGAAGAGGAGAGGTTCATTATCGTCAGGCTGAGTTCGCGGTGCGCGCTGGCAGCCCGCTTTCAGAAGAGAGTGAAGACGAGGAGCCGGAGCACTGGTCGAACGAGGCCGCTGCTCGCGAAGCCGTGAAGCGTAGTGGTTGGAACACCTCGAGCCCTGGGCCGAACAACAGTGATACAGACGATTTGTCGTTGAATGACGAGGATGGACGGAGACTCCTGGGTGACAAGCGGGGTAAGGCCGTCGTTGGAATTCTTCACAGTGACCGGGCAAAGAGAGAAGCAGACAAGGGAAAGCAGAAACTGTCGGGCGTGCCGCTATGGGATTGCGATGCCGCTCCTATGGATTCAGATTCAAAGGTCCCTTCGCTGCCTGATCATCTCAGCGGACACCCCATATTGGCACTTCTCAAGTCGAGCATTGAAAGCGATAGTAAGCTAATTGACAGACTTGTTTACAATTGAACTTATTCGTTCCCCTGCAGACCTCGCCCAAGCTGTACTATTACTGAGATCTGGTACTTTCGTCAACCCTCATCTCCTGAAACACCCAGAGAGTATATCATACTTGTGCGACCTCGGTGAGTTTTTGAACCACGATCTCTTCCGATTTATTTACATTGACATAGCATTGTCCGTCCATGATACACCATTGACGACCGCGGCTTTCCACGCCCTTTCACACGTATGGACACACCCGTCCGCTCAAGCGCCAGGCATGCCGTTCCGCGCTTTGCACTCGGTACTTGTACGTCTTGGTGCGAAAGAAGCCGTCATGGACGCTATGGGGTGGGTTACAACTCCGAACCTTCACCGAGAATCCGTCCAACCTGCTGAGCGAGAGGATACTCTCTTTCGCTTGGTGCGGTTGGTGACGATGGCCACACAGTAGGTTGCGAGTCTCAACTTGTCATGTCCCTGCTGAGCTTTGTCCAGATTTGCGAAGCAGACGCGGACAGAAGTCCCTGACTTTGTTATGGCGTTACTCCTCATTGCGGTGGATCCATCCGCTTCGGTCGACCTTCAAAGAGAAATCATGGTTGCTGTTAACCTGCAGTGCCAATCCGTCGCCCCTAACACTGACATATCCGCTGTAATAGTGAGCAAGTCTGCCCACCTGATGAACCCACATTGACGATAAGACAGGAAACAACGATCTGCAACAAACTGATTCAGTTCTTGCTTGACCTACAACCAGTTAACAAGGCTCTGTTCGTGGATCTCCTCGCTGGAGGCTCACATCGTACCTCCCGGATTGCGCGGTGGGTCGCGCATGCCGTTATAACCCAGGCCAAGTCGGTTTCCGTAGTAAGTGTCGATCAGTGTCGTTCCCATTGCATAAGACTAATTATTCTCAGTCAAAATACAACGAGCTGCCCCCACTCGTTTCCCTATTGGAGCTCGCATTGACCCCGGAGACCTCCGAACTCAGCCCCGAGGCGCGGAGCCGCGGTATCTTTGAGATCTACGATGGGACTGATTACGTTGATCTGGGATTCTATGGCCGGATTCTCGCAGTAGCCATCTCAAATATCCAAGGTTATGTCCAGGAGGATGAGGCACGCAAAACGACGCAACCCACGGGAAGCCCAGGGAAAGCGTCGACAGAGAAAACTGAGACAATGCTAACACTTGTACGGAATGCGATTGAAGGTCTTCACAGTCGAATTGGTATGCGATTTCCGCGAAGATTAGACCATGTACTGATGTCTTTTCTACAAGTGGATACACGTGCGGCCCACTTGGACCGTTCTCGTGCCAAGGGGACGCTGAAGCAACTATCGATGAGAATATTTTACCAGCAACAAGCAGCCCTCAAGTCACGGCGCGGAACCAAGGCGCGGCCAATGGCCATTCAGCAGTATCTGCTCAGCAAACCGAAATGAATTCGTAGACACCCTAGATCCAAATACACTATAGACATATTCCATACTAGTTGTTACTTGTACACAGGGTATATTATACAGTCGCGATTCAGTTTAAATCCAGTTCAATATCCCATGACGGTGAATTAGGTCTATCGACTGGTCCGTTGTCCAAAGCTGGAGACAGATTACGCTCAATGTCCCAGAGTGGACTGGGCTCGCGTCGAGGACGGGAAGAACTACCATTAGTTGTCGGTGCTATCGGAGAGCCCTCTATTTCTTTTTCTTTTTCTTTTTCTTTGCCTGACGGAGAGACCAGCATGTCCAGAGTGGTCGTTGCATGATTCCTGATGGGTTTGTCGAATGCGTTCCTTATATTCTTGACTTTGACTTGACCAAAACCGGGGAGATTCTGCAGCTGGTCGGAGGTCACCCGTGATATGTTCGCGAAGCTCTGCAAGCCAAGGGTCATTGCGGGCCGGTGCGACGGAACACCTGCACCTACGCCAAAAGATGTGCGCAGCGTCTCCACGTCTGTCTTATTAACTTTGCTGATGCTCGTCAGCGTTGAGCGGAGAATCGAATCGTAGTCCTGATCGACGCGCTCTTTGATCATGTCTGGTGGTTTGTGCTCAAACTGTTTGAACGTGGACAAGTAATGCCCCGCTTCCTCGACTCTGACCAAGGTGTCAACGACGACACGAGGGAATGAAGGAATGTGCTCACGAGAAGGCCACCAGAACAGTGACATTATTTAGCAGACAAACCTAGCGGCTATTAGATTTGGGCAGGCGAAAGGATTTGCGCCTACTTTAGTGAGTTCACGAATGGGATCCCGGTGCTCAGTCTGTCTTCTTTGAATACGGTTTTATCCGTGGCTGGCACGGAGACTCACAACATCGGACATGACCAGGAGGATCCTGAGACTGTACGAATGACCTAGCTTCTCGATGCGCGTATGGATGTATTCTGGATGCAACCGATGATACTTGAGGCTTCAAGGGCATGAGCGGAGGTCCTGCGATGAATAATAAGGGTACCTGAGAAATAAGACGCCGGTGGTGCGTCCAACCTGGTAATCGCAGACAATGTCGCCGAATTCCTTGGAAATATTACGGATTGCTTCAAGAACCGGGTTTCCGCGTTGAAGTGGATTTACGATGATGCTATTTCCTGTGCCCCCGCTGGGGATTACCACAGGAGGAACTTGAGGGGGAGGCATACGCGCCAAGTCGCGTATAGGTGTCCTGGTCGGACAAAATGCTTGGTCTTGTTTACGCTGTGTTAGATCTCGTTCTCGACCGTGATCACGGTGATCCTCGCCCACAACGGAATTCTAATATCTCCGTCCGAGAACCAGACTCCCTCACTACAAGAATGAAATCCATCAAAACCAGATTCAGATTGATCAAAACGAGAACGAGATCACAAAAACCAGAACGAGATCACAAAAAACGAGAACGAGATCAAACATTGCCGAATTACCAAATCTGGATTTGGCCCGACAACTTCTCGTTCTCAGCCCGTACTGTTCTCGATCTCGTTTAGCTCAATCCGGATTTGGTTACAGTGTATCTCGATCTCGTCTAGGGGCTTTCTCACCTGCATTTTGGGTGGCAGACTTGCTCTTGGTCGTGAAAAATGCCCATTTCTCCGCACTCAGCACGCTTCCTCTTTCAAGGTACTGCGGCTTCCTGACTTTACTTGTTGTTTCACACTCACTCCCTCCGACTCTGATGAATCAACCGGAACTTATTCCCCTTCCCTTGGAAAGCTTGCGCATCGCGTATGCACAGCTGGGAGAGCGTGTCAATGCAGCTCTACGCACTCAGATTGGTGATCGTCTCCGCCTTCAAGAGCAAGAGGGTGGGGTACTCCGACTGCAGAGAGCAATTCAGGAGGTGTGTTACAATATCTCTTCCACCGAGCCGTCATGCTTATATTCATATGGGGTCCCCCAGCATGCCCACCTTGTACCTGTAGCAGAAAGGCAGATCATGGAGGAGAGCATCGGCCGCATGCTCATTGCTCTCGCCACTGCTCAGGTGCAATCCCGCGACATTCCTGCCACTGCGGGGGTCACCGTCGCTGGGCCCGTGCACACGGGACGCCGAGGTCGACCTCGCATTGAGATCGACATCACCTTCCTCGAGCACGGCCTGCAGCTCAGAGGGCCGTCTGGCATAGCACCAGTCATCGGCCACTCAACTCGGACCGTTCGTCGCCGAGCACTTGACTATGGGCTCGTCCAACCCGCCAACCCTGTTTACACTGAGGAGGTTGCTGAAGAAGGCGCAGAACCCGTACGCATTTACAACTCTCTCCCCCCTGCTCCCACCACTCTCCTCAACGACGAAGAGTTGGATGTGCTGATGCACCACACCCTCGAAATCTTTCCCACCTTTGGTCGGCGCATGATAGCCGGCCATTTTCGAGGCATGGGCCATAACATTCCCACCAGTCGCATTCGTGACTCCTACAATCGCATCCACGGGCCTCCTGTCTCCTACTCCAATACTGCAACTGGCCGCCAACCGTATCGTGTTGCTGGCCCAAACTCGCTTTCACACCACGATGGGCAGCATGGTAGGAGCCTCAATATCTCATGGTCGATTTTTTCTTATGAGAATCCAGGCCTGCGTCGTTGGCACATTGTCATACACGGCTTTATCGATGGCTTCTCGCGTTTTGTTACGGGCATCCGTGCCAATGACAACAACCGTGCCGATACTGTACTTGAACTTTTCCTGAATGATGTTCTGCAGCATGGAGTCCCCCGTCGCGTCCGTGGGGATCACGGCACGGAGAACGTACGTGTGGCCGAGTGGATGGAACACCATTTTGGCCTGGAGCATGGGGCGTACATCTGGGGCCGGTGAGTTTCCTTCTTTGTTCCCACACACCCCCTGTTCAAAGCCCTGCCTTGCAGGAGCGTTCACAACGATCGTCTTGAAAGAATGTGGGCACAAGTTTGATACATGTTTTTTTTTGTTAGGAGCGTACATAATATACGTATTGAACGCCTTTGGTGCGACGTCACACGGGGCTTTGGTCGAAAGTGGAGCAATTTCTTTTTGAGTCTCGAATACAGCTGTGGCTTGAAGCCCGACGTACAGGAGCATATATGGCTCCTCCACCATCTCTTCCTCCAAGCCATCAACCAGGACGCGCTTGAATGGGCACGGTCATGGAATGCCCACAAGATTCGATTTGACAACGAGCGCACGCGGAGCCCAGCGGACATGTTTTTCTTTGGGATGGTTCAGAATGGCGAGCGGGGTTTTGAACACGAGCAAATTTGGGAGGACGACAACATAGAAGATCTGGAAGCTTATGGTATCGATTGGGAGGAACTCCACGATGCCGATCTCATGGCTCATCATGCAGACAACAACCCAGATGTTGATCAGGAGGGCGACGAAGAGGACCTGGCACCGACGAACCCCTTCACCAATGAGGGTCCTCACAAACTGTCTCACGTCGAGGTGGTACCACCCACATGTCCTCTCTCCCCCGAAGAGCTCCAGCTGTTGAACATTCATCTTGGGGAGTCCCTTCATTCACAGTCGAGAAATATGAACAGCCGACTTGCCGTCTGGAAAGAAGCTTTTGAATTTTGTAGTACCTTGCTAAATGAGCGCCCCTAATTATCAATTGTATAATGTTGTTTACAAACTCTTCTTCTTCCGACTTTCTTCCATGGCTCATCGCATGAACACTAGACGCCGTCCTTACCTCAGAGACGTTCCACCTCCTAAGCCTGAATCCGAAGGAGATTCATCAGAACTTTCAGGCAAGCCTCCTATTGCATGCACATGTAATCTTACCGATGGATTGTCTCTGCCTGCATAGAACCGCCATCGACCCGTACGTTCTTTATCCTTCTTTATCGGCGTTTCTCTCAGAGTAAATCCTGCAGCACCCACCCATCCTGAGGTTGATAGTTTGGTTGATGTAGAGCAACTTGAGCAAGATCTGGAAGGCGGCCACTTCTCCACCTCTCCCAAGCCTCTCGAATCTCCTTATGTCACACCGGACTGGCTTCCACAACTTGTTCAATATTTATTGGACCTCGCTCCCACTGAACAGAGCACTGATCCAGGTATGTCAGACAAAACCTATCATAGTTTCCCCTTTCCCCTCATCCCTTGACTCAGCCAGTCTCTGCATATCATTAGGTCTACGCTCAGCCCACATTACAGGAGACTTTGTTTATACGGCGCAGCAATTAAAGAACCTCCATATTGACGAGAATCCCCCGTTACTAGGAAATTTCATTAACACCGTCTTTGAGAGAGACTTGTCGCCGCCAGCCAACCTCCTCCGGCTCATGCATCCACTCGTTCCCCCACATCATGTACCACCACCTCCCTGTAATGTGGCGTACTCGAGCCACCCAGTGTCCGTATCGTCAAATTTCCGCCATTCTGACTACGGATATACAGAGGTGTCTACCCTTTCCGGATGCCTCACCTCAGAGCCCTCGGTGCAACTCGCCGTGCCTCCTTGCATTCCAAGTGAGGCACGGGACCAGCTTCTCCAGTCAATGGGTCTTCCCTCCTTAACGGCTGTCTATTCCATTTATATCGTGCAAGACGGCTTAATTACCAGTGCAAGTCTACTTTTCGTGCACATATTTTTAACGCTCATTTTCATTGATGCTTGCAGACGCCACAGATTCCACTGCATGATCTCGATTCTGCAGATGCCTATTTTACTGCACACTTCAATACGCAGCGTGAAAGGCTACGTCAGGTGGCAGATCCCCAGCGCGATTTCCACAAAGCGTATTTTCACTTCACAAGATACCGCCAGCTTGCAGAAATTGCTCTCGCAACGGGCTTGCTACTTGACAAACCACGACAAACTGTCGTAATGGTGTTCCCTTCCACTAGCCTCTGCCTAACCCTCGACTCTTTATTTCTTTGGGCCGGGGTACACGCAGGGACTTTTGGCAATCACCGCCCACTCATGATGAGAACGGAGCAGCGTTTCGCTCAGCTTAGTTCCCTTCCACAACCACTTACTCCCAGCGATAATCTACTGTTAGAAAACTTACGGGCACTGGGTATGAACCCTGATGCGTACCCTCCACACACCAGGGTACCCCCTGCTCTGCTTTGGAATATGGAAACCCTTACGACCAATTTGGATCCGGTATTGGCACCAGCAGCACGACGGGGAAGGGGGAAAAGAACGACGAGAAGGTAATATATTTGTTTAGATTCACATGTACATCTGGAAATAAATTACAACGTCTTCCTGCACACTTTTTTTTTGTATCTTGTGCTTGGTGTACTTGCTCAAAACTGCAATGAGGATCAAAGCGCGTGCAGTGATGCGCATTAAACTTACCAATCTCGATCAATACTCCTTTGAAAAAATGGCCAACAGCCCTTCCCCTCCCAATGCTTGGACTGGCATTCCTGACGAGATCGTTAATAAAATCCTCTACGAATCCTTCTCCCCAACAAAATACCAGATGTTGCCCTGGCATGGCAATATCTTGCCAGAGCGTGCCGTTCTCTCTGGCATCGACAGACGAACCCGCACAATTGTGGATCAGGACATCCACTTCTGGGACCTACTTACCATCCGAAGGACTACTCCTCAGGACGCACTGCAGGCATGGTTGGAGAAAACCACAGCCTGCGATCTCACCGTACGGATCCACGCAGAGGCTCTGACACAGGCCCAGCGCCGCCGGCAGAAATTACTCCCTGTTGCAAGCTTTGAGGAGTTCTTGACGCAGATACTCCCACTCTTGCAACAGGACCTCGGGCGCGTCAGAAATCTCAACATTACGGCCAATAACCAAAAAGAAGCTCTTACCACCCTTCAAGCTCTTGGAAGCTTCGGCATGGGAAATGTGAGGCAGCTGAGGGTCTACAACGGAAAGTATGGCCCTGGAGAGGGCCCAGGTGGCCCACTAACCCTCCCCCCAATGCCGCACTTACAACAGTTGGTCCTTGGAAAGATCAATCCTTTCTGTTTAGGAGCTCCAGTGTTTTCCCGCCTCACCAGTCTGAGGCTGGGGGACATCCTGGGGGATAACGATGCGCCCGGTCCCTTTGTTCTTTCACATGCGAGCGGACGAACCTTGGCTGCCCTAACTGCTGCTCCCCAGCTGGTAATCCTCCATCTAGATGGGGTATGGGACGGCATTATTTCCCCCCATCCACGCATCATCCTGCCCTGCTTGCAGGATTTCTGGCTCTCTTGCCGAGACGAAGAGACCCTGTCACTTGCTGCGGCATTGGAGATGCCCCACTTGCGGAGATTCCGGGTGGAGATAAAGGACACAGACACAACAGCCCTGCTTACCAGCACTTGCCAGCATCTTCTCAGCAAAGCGACGTGGGTTGAGCTTCGTCTGGACGACAACGATGCCGCATTGTACCGTGACTTTTGTTCTTGCACTACCAGCGTCGAATGTCTCGATCTCCGCGGCTGTCACGAATTCGCGGCAGATGCTATCATTGAACTCGCCAGGGCAGGACGTTTGCCAGCTCAGCTCACACACCTGCGAATGTCCTGCCCCGTAATGCGGTCTCAGCTGGCCGACATTCTGATCCAGGCTCCCCAGATCGTCTGTTTGACCAGCGGCCAAGAGATTCCATGCCGGGAACCTAACCGTCGGTCGCGATTGGAGGGTACCAAATTCTCTGAAGAGTACTTTGAAGAGGATCAGGAGGAAACATACTTCGGGAGATGGATTCACATAGGAAACGAAGCGGGTCTGATGTAGTTAGTTTCAAGTAGAGACACTCAGCCGCGCATGGCATGTAGACACGCAATCACATCATACAAGACATGCGCGGCTTCAGTGTAACGTGCGTTGATGCCAGGGTGCAACTTACCTGGGTTGGCCCACCAACACACCAAGAGGTACATGAAAAGGTTGAGCAGGCAACAAAGGGAAATGTCCGCCGGTTATGCATATTATTTGGCTCTGCTTGCTACCATCGTCTAATTGCCACAACGCGAAACGCGTCGCGTCACCCACCCACACGCTGGGTCACGTCGCGTTCCCCTCCAGAGGGTGAAACGACACCGCCACAGGCCAGGCACTCCTAATATATTCTAAGGTGCAAGTACATGTCTTACTCAAAAAAATGCCCTCCTTCTTCAAGTGCCCGAATCTTCTTAAAAGTTTTCTTCATCATGTAGCGCCCAAAGACCACAGAGAACATGACGCGCTCCGACACCTTCGGACCCTGGAAGACGTGATTGAAGCGGCCATTGAGCTGGTCCCACAAGTTAAGCCATAATATTTGTATTGCGGGCACTCAAAGCTTACCATCTCAACCAGACCCGCCCAGAAATCCTCAGAGTAATCCCGCAGTTTGCGGTAGTTCAAGTCTAATCCATTGCAAATGTAGTCCTTAACTGCAGCCTTAACAGGTTCAGCAAGGCAAAGACTTGCAAACAGATTGCAATGAAGTACCTTCACCCGAGCATACATCAGGTCCGTGTATCGGTCGTGATACAAGCCCAACTTCCTTTTCAGATCGAAATCTATGCCCTGGGCAGGCAATTCACGCAGGATGCCCCGGCGAACATCTGCCATGTTCAGACCTGTGGCGTTGAGGTGGGTTGTAGGGACCAGGTGGTGAGGAGGGATGGCCATGGTGGTGGTAAGGAAGCAAGAAGCAACACGCGTGGCGGCGAATAAACAGGGAGCAAACAAAAGACGCGTGGCAAGCGGCGGCGGCGTCGAGCAAAACGATGGCAACTTATTGGCATAGGGTTCCTACTCATTTGTTCCAAAGCTTGTAATTTTCGAAATTGATACTACATTGTCGATCTATTCCCTCCCCTCTCCCCCACGAAACCCTCATCTTGAACCTATCTAACTTGAACTCGAGCTCGAACCCTCAAGTTCGCTTGAGCTCGAGTTCAAGCGCGTTGCGGCGGCCGCCTCAGCACCCCAGCGATTCGCAGAGACAGGCGGACTGCTGCAAAAAGACGGAGTAATTACCTCCCACCACCATGGCGCTTGGACCCCCTGCCAGCGGGGATCACGGCGGATTTCCCTTGTCACACGTCTCAGACACGACCATATCGGCGCTGGCGAATAGATCAGACTCGACGTCCGGCAGACGTCGGACGTCGAGTCTGACTGAAGTGGCGTTGCGGCTGCGGCCGACTCCACTCGTTCCGTGTCGCGCTGCGTTTAGCCATCGCTCATGGCGTTGCGAGCATTCGTTCGTGCGGAGGCGTGTCATGTCGCAAGTGCTGGGCCCGAGTTGCACTGGCCCGTGACTTGAGAGGACGCAGACCAGGCCGAACGGGTGTTCGTTTCGGGGCTCGCAGGTGTAACGCTCCTAGTTTGGAGGTTGCGGGCGTGTTCAGAGAGCGGAGGTGAGAGACGTAAGACAATGGGGGTGGGGAACAAAAAGAGAGACGTGAGAACTCGGAGCCAAATCTCCGAGTCTCCGTCTTCCCACTGCGTCTTCCTGCTGCGTCGAGCTCCTTGCGATAGGCCGGTGAGGTCGAACACACCCTCGAGCGGTGTTGACCCCGGGCAAGCGGCCGCGTTTAAGTTTGGCTGCGAGACGAAATCCATCGCAAACGCTGCCAAAACGACACGACACCATTAGCGGAACACGAATCCGATTCAAACCGAGGCGTATTCACCCGCGTCAGCAAACGGATCCGGTTCCCGTGTCGTGCCGAGTCGCCAGAGTGAGGGCGAGTTTCGAAAGACTCGCGGCGGGGGGCGTTGCGCTGCATTCGTGGTGCGTAAACCGGGGAAGAGCGGAGTGGCGCTGGTGGAAGAGGACGAAGGAGCGGAGACTTTTGCACGTGGCAGAGGTCTCTGTTCCGACGGCTGTGCCACGCATAGACGGTGTAAGTAGGCGGTTGGCGAGCGAACAGGTGAGGGGACGCACCTCCCTCGGACAACGAGTCGAACGAACTCGTTCCCATTGCCCGTGTACCGTGTCCCGTGTACCGTGTCGTCGAACGCGAGCGAGGACTTCGATTGGGCGGGCCGACGCACATCACGGGAATGCTACGCAATCCGTCAGAGCGGGACTTCAGAGCTTCGCATAGCGGGCGTACCTCCGAACAACGCAGCACCCAATTCGGCTCGAGCACAACGCAGCGCCGGCCTGTGTCTGCGCGCCGCATTCGATCCGCTCGCGCTGCTGCAAAGTGCGTTAGCCCACGCAATCTACTACATGGACGACCGACCTCCTCACACCGACACACGCAGTCGGATGTTCGATCGGGCAGGAGTAGTCGAGTCCACTCGTTCGGCGTCGCGACGGGCGCTGCGTTCAGCCGTTGCGTGGCGTTGCGGGCGTTCGTTCGGTGGCGGCGTGGCGCTGCGGGCCGACTTCCCTCGTCGGTGCGGAACGGGTGTTTGTTCACGTCCGCACACCGACATGGAGCGAATGCAGCGGCTCGCGACTTGACTGCAGAGCCTTGCCGTCGCCGGAGATGGAACGGAAACGAAACATTGGGTGGGTGGTGGGGAGAACAGAAGAGACCGGGGGGCTGGAGTTCACGTCCGATGACGAAGGGACGTGGAAGGCCCGGGAGGCAGTGGACACAGCGAGGAGGCGAGGAGGTGAGGAGCAGAGCAGCACGTTGCGTTTGTTCCGGGGCGGCTCAGGGTGGGTAAACCGGGGATGAGCGGAGTGGAGGTGGTGGACGAAGGAGCGGAGACTTTGCACGTGGCAAAGGTCTCCGTTCCGGCGGCTGTGCCACGGATAGAGGTCCGGGCGTGAGTAGGCGGTTGGCGAGCGAGCGGGCGACGCACCGCCGCACCTCCCTCGGACAACAGACGAGTCGAACGCGGGAGAGCTCTCCCTGTAGCTGCATTATAATGTGCACTGGCCTGGCCACAGGTGCACATTACGACGCGACTATTGCATTGGCAGGCATGGTGCACGTTATAACATGCACCTACGCCAAGCAGCGCACGGCACGTTTTTCATCGCTAAAAGGCATTCCCATCATTTCTGACGTGTCGGCTTGTCGGCAGACCATACCTTCTGTTTATCTTTGTTATCCCTTCCCTGCTATTTAGATCGGGCCGCATTTATTCATCAAATTCCTTCCCAGTAACGATTGTTGACCTGTATTTGCTTGAGGCTGGTGCCCTCCGGCTAGGTTGCTCCGAAAGGCAAAAAAAAAAAAAAAAAAAAAAAACAATATCAAAAGGAAGAAGTGAAGAGGCATGTATACGAGTGCTAACCGGCCTCGCGCGCCTCTGGCACTTCCAATTTCATTCTGAGGAACATTTGTTGACATTTGTTTATTCACAAGCCTATTGCCTCCCACCTCTCGAAAAAACAAAGCATCAGGGACATGAATTCATTGTAGCAATACATAGGCGGCGTAAACAACGTGTATCGAGTAGGTGTGATTTAAAATCATCAAGCTCGAAGGGGAAAAAAAAGAGCTCGGAGAAAACACCACTGCAAGGTCGGGCGGGCGGGGCGGCGGGAGGCTGTGCAGAAATGGCGGGACTGCCTACGCATCCTCAGCACCCTCCTCTTCCTCTTCATCGGCATCTGGGTCCATGCTCATCTCGTACCGCTCCTCCTCAGTGAGGCCCGACAGATCCGCGAATGGATCAAGCTCCAAATCGATGTTCTTCCCAGTGGACTCGTTGAGGACGATGACATCGTTTTGTCCGCTCGCGATGACAGAGGAAAGCGTGTTTGTGCTGTCGACGTGGGAGGTAGGGATGCTCAACAAAGAGATGTCAGTGTCGGGGAGGCGTGTGGCAGGAGGGAAGATGGCCGATTCCGCCGGATTCGGTGTGGGAGCTTGCGATGCTGCCTGCGAAGACACCGCGACAGCCTGCGAAGCAATGCCGGCACCTTCGTTGCCAGCTGTTACCTCCGTTCCAGTACCCTCTGCAGCAGAGGGTTTGCCGATGCTTTCAGGGGATCCACTCGTCGACGTGAGTGGCAGGTTCTTCATGCCGCTCCTGAGTTCTTCCTGCAGCTCTTCTGCGCGACGCGCGAGTCTGTAGGATATATGTTTCAGACCCGGGTAAGCTTGACAAGACAGATCGGACTTACGCGTTTCTCGTCAATCGCTGTGGCTTGGGACGTGGCACTGGAAGACTCTGCTTCTTACTCGCTGGCATCTCGTCAGGTTCCTCATCGACTGCCGCGCGTTTCCTATTGAATATTCAGCTGTTTTAACTCCCGCGCTCTGGGCCAAACGTACCGTTTCCGCGCGGCTGGCTTCTGAGTCGCGTCCTTGTCCTTCTCAACCTTTTTCAACGCGCTCTTCGCCGTGGTGCTCTTCCTGGGCGCTTTCCCCTTCGTCTTCTTTGGCTGCACTGCTTGTTCTTCCCCCGGTTCTCGTTCTGGCTCTTCCTTTTCCTCCTCGCGCTCTCGTTCCTTCCCTGCCGCAAACTCTTCCATCTCGGTCCGCCCTTGCGTCAGCATGTTCTCGAGCACCCATTTAACGTCCTCCACCAAGATTTGCCAGTCGTGACACGTGTCGAGCGCAGCTTCACCAGCCCCAAGTCCATCTCCTGCTGCGTCGTTGCAGATACGCTGACCCCACCATGCCAAACCGAGAACGATGAGGGCAGGGCCATTTCGCCCCGAGGTGGTGTTCAGCCTGGACCACAGCCCGCTCCGGAAGGCACTGTGCGGGTGCTCGGGCGTCCTCGTCTGACCCTCCCCGTCCCCCACGTTGTCCCATCGCGTTTTTGGCCCGAGCTCGACCCACCACTGCTTGAGACTTTTGCCGAAATCTGCTGCAATAGGGAAGTCGTCGTAGATGCGGTGGTGCTTGAACCAGGAGGGGAATTCCGCTGGACGGCACTGGCCCGGGAAGAGCTTGCTTCTTTCCTCGTGGTGATAATGTGACCATTCGAAGGTCACCAACGCCTCGATGAGCGCGCTCCACTTCGCGCCCCACCTTTTCTGGATAAAGTACGCATGAGCGCTGATGAGACTCGGGGCCCAGTCCGTGCGGTCGATTCCATCGTCAGGTACAGGCGGCTCCCCAGAGGCGGGAGCGCTCAGTGTGGGCCCAATCGTCGAGCTCAGAGTTGTGTTGGGGGTGGATGTGTCGGATGCGACGGGGATGATAGGTGCGACGGGGATGATAGATGCGATGGGGATGATGGGTGCGACGGGGACAATGAGTGTGTCCAGTGCGGCGGTAAGGGATGCCGGTGCGGCAGCCGGTGTCTTGGCGTCGACCGGATTGACGCTGGATAGAGGCGCTACTGGAGGCGGCGGTGCCGAAACGTTTTGGTCTATGGTGAGGAGACCATTTAAGGGCGGTATTTCGACCCCTTCCAATGGCGGCCAAGCACGCTGGGCACAATCAGCCCTCGCTATTTTGTAGGTCAGTGCAGTTCTTGTTTCATGGACCAAAATAATTCCACATACAGTACAATGCTCGTCCAAAGCGGGTAACAGAAGCCTCCATAGCGGTGAAACCAACGTGGTCGAACTTGGGCCACGTCTTCGATGTCCTGCACCCAGTTGTATCAGAGAATACGCTGTGGTACTGGTAAGAATCCAAACTGAGGTCTTCCGGTGAGAACATACCTTGTCAAGCTCACTTCGCCTTTCGCTGATCCCACGGGGCCGACCATCAGGATAATTACGTGCTGCCCCAAACGTTCTGCTAGGGCGTCTGCCATTGGGATGGCCACTTCATCAAGTGTTTCGAATGCGCTCAAATCCATGTCAGTTTCGTGCATCGCCTTCTGCAGCTGGAGACGTACTCATGATAATTCTCAGCGGACTGCTGCAGGACCTCCTTTGTCGCCTTCCACTCTTCCATTTCCACGCGGTGTGTTTCAGCCGCTTGCTCCTCCACCTCTTGCTGGAACTCAACGGACTCCTTTGCCCAGCAATCACGCAGGTAGTCCTGGGACATGGCAAGACGCGCATTTGCTGGGTGGGTTTTTTTCGCCTCGGCCCATAGCAAGTCGAATGCCGGCTTGAGTCGCGTCGCGTAGTGAAGTTTTGAATACATGACCACGGCCGGGACCACCCGCGGACGCGTTGCTCGGCCAGTCATGCTCTGCATTGCGTTCAAGATTTTCTTGATAGTAGCTGCGTGCACTTTCTTCCCGCGATAGCGGTTGCGAAACCAGTTTCCGATTTTCTGAATTTGTGTGAGTCGAAGTTTAGAAAGAAAAGGAAAAACTTACAGTGCGAAAACTCGCTCGGAGCTCCCTACGACGCGCCTTTTCCTCCTCACTCGGATTTGGATCAATAACGGGAGGGTTGTCCTCTGGATTCCCTACGACGTTTTGCCCCAAAGGAAGCTCATAGCCATATCGGAGAAACCACCGGTTGGTGCAATCAGTATAAACCGTGCCCGGATCTTCTGCAGCTAGAAGGTCGTCGTGAAACGATTCCAGCCAGGTTTTCTTCTCGCCTGTGAAAGTGGAGGCACGCCCTTGCGCCTTGCCAGTGTTTATGCGGCCCATCACAGTAGCGAAAAAAAATGAATGTGGCAGTGTTTGGCGAGACCTTCTCCTAACGTCTGCTAACCCTCATCTCTTCATCCATTGTGAATGCGGTCCATTTCCACAAAGCCGCGACCACGCGTCTCTAGCCGAAGCAAGTCTCGGTACAACTTTGTACTTGACTCTCGCTAATATCTCTCTTCTTTTCCCAGCACACAAACTGTTGGGTCGCCGGCGCCGTGAATTGGAGAGAATGCAGAAGGAAATATGTTCGTGCATTTCCATCATCACTAAACACTTCACCAATACTGTTTATCAGGGCCCAAATATTGTTGTCCCCGCACGTCAAGTCGTCTTGCCTCTCCCCGCAAGGACGAGGCACCATATAGCTGGACTGGAGGGTGGGGGCCTGGATGGACGGAGGCCACTGGCAGAACATCTGTAGCGACCAACGGCTGGGGGCACCATCAATGTATGTGCACTTTCGATCCGCCCTGTTCAGTTTGCACAGTCGGTTGGGGCTGCGAAGCCTGTGACCTTCGCATTGCCCAGGCGGCAGCGAGCAAGTTCGAAGCAATTGGGTGGACGTTACATGAATGACTATTATACATGAATGAAAACCATTTTTGACCGTGTTCACTATGAATTGTTGTGCAGCGAAAGAAAACTTATTCTACCAATATACGTAGCTAATAACTGAGGAATAGAAAATATGTGCGAGCTCGTGAAACGGTGTCTTTCAAGCAACCCGCTTTGTCTTTTCGGTGGCGTGTCGCACAGCCCTGGCCTTTTTTGCGGCTGCTTCCTTGCTGTCGAGACGCCTCCGTACCCCTGCCAATTGATCCACCAAATCTTGGTCTGCCTGGTCTGCTTTCTTAGAAGCGCTGTGAGCACTAGCCCAAACACAAACACGACTTGATTATGGCTTACCCTCTTCTTCTCGGCCGCACGCTGCTCCCGGAGACTTTCCTCCTCTCGACGATGTTTGGTATGTTGTTGCAACAACCTGAGTGACTCGGGCTGGCGTGAGGAGGGACCAGGCCCTTGGACTGGAATCAATCTCCCGCTCGGATGGACGACACTGGTGAAGGGCTGCGTTCGGCCAGGGACAAAAGTCACCACAGTCTGACCATCAGATAGCATGGGGGTGAAGGCTTCTGCACGCTCATCAGAGCGCTTGCGGATCAGTCTGGCTTCACGCGCCCGGCGATGAACATTGGCCCAGTACTCCCGTGGTCGGTAGATCTCAAAGTCGGGCATGGTGACAAGATGGTAGCCGCGAGCTTTTCCCAATTAGGCAGTATGTGCAATCTTTGAAATAATAGCGGAGATATTAATTGAAGGCATTCGCATTCGCCAAGGCCAAACAACGATTACGGGCTGCCTCTTCCCGTTCTCGAGCAGCAGCGGTGCGTTCGGCCTCCCATTTTGCATCCCTGGCAGCACCTTCCCGACGAATACGCTCCTGGTAAGCATCTTGCCCGTACTTGGTGATGTAGGCGCTAATTTGCAGTTGTCAGTTCATGTCTGCGTATACACCGCTAACTCGCGCACTCTTGACGGCGCCTTCGCTGTTTGAATGCGAGCAAATCGGCCTGCCTGGGCACACTAATGTGAGCTGGGGAATAATTATTTTTTCGATGGAAGATACTTGGTCCGATATTTCCTGTCAGCCTCTTTGCGGCGGACGACGTGATCATTATCGTAGAGCTCCTGCTCTCGGATGTTTTTACGATACCTGTGATGTTAATTAACACTTGAAAATCAATAAGACCATGTAGTTATACGCTGCCATCCGAACGCGACCCTTTTCTCTCAGTTTTTCTTCATTCCTTGACGATATTAGCGATGAAATTCATTCAAGTTCACCTCGCCGACATACTTCCAGCGATATTTGGCGGCTGCTTCCCGATGGGCAGCACGAGTGTACTCTGAGCGGGTAGGAGTAACTTTCCCTTTTCCCCCCATTTTTACGCCTTGTCAAGAGTCAAAAAGGTTCAGATATGTCGGGGAGTGGCAGAGATAGGGCATACGTTGTCTGTTTTGAAAGATTTGGGCCGATTCAAAGCTTTGGCGTTTCAATGATTATGGTCGAAAGCAGAAATCTGCGGTATAAACATGTATCAACCTGAGTGTCTCATTGCAGCGAAACTGTGTCCCACATACTACCGCCTAAATTCGTCAAATTTATTCCCATTATGCCCTGACATGTATTAAATCAATCCTGTGATTCAGAATTTTTATCTGACCAATGTGCCAACACTAGTAGGCTTCGCGGTCCAGCGGGTTGCCCGTAACGAGTTCATGATCAACCCATAACGAGTGCGTGATCAGAGTCCTGCGCTTTGTATTTCTACATTAACCTTGCATTGTACCGCGACGTTAAAAATTTTGAATCAACAAATTACTCAGAAACTTTTTCTGTCGTTCCAGGGGTGCTCCCAGATGAAAAATGCATGCACAAGGTGTTGAGCAACATCATGGTATGTGGTGGCCGATCTGCCTCTCTCTCTACTTTCATCATGTACACCATGTGCGTCAGACCAAACTCAGTATTTTCCTTCCTTCAACTCACTTTCTACTAGTGAAAAGGCAACTGGGCAAGAAGATGCCACCCTCTCCTCTAGTGCCACAAAAAATGCCTCAGATCTCAGCACGTATGTGTCCATGATATCAAAATTCCACTACCCTCCATTCTTATCCAGCTCGCAAATGTCGCAACCGGCCATTCTTCCCGGCGACCTTCAGAAGGGGGAGACTTTCAAGGCTGGAGATCTCACCTTCACATCGAGCTCGTCCTGCTTGACGCCCTTTCCAAGTTATGATATTGCTTGCCAATGGGCACATAACGTCCGCAGTCGTGTCGCTCACTCTACTCAGTAATCATTACTCTGTACTCCATACTGTGTCCCTGCAATTATTGCTTTCCTTCCTTCGTTTGAGTCCCGCTGTTGGCTGCTGGATCTAAATGTTGCTGAATCCGGATCGGGAGCTCTTCTCCCTTAGACTTCCACGACCTGCAGCGATGGCTGGCCCTTATCGCTGCGAGGTGCCTTTCCACCCCGACCCAGGCCAGCCCTCCCTGCCGCTGTTGAATGAAGCGTTGTACCTAGTCTGTGGCACTGACGTCGCTCAGCCCGGGGCGTATGTATCTTGGTGAGATATTATGTCGTTGCTGGCAAAATGACTGTATTGACGGTACACACTAGGCCCTCTGCTCAGGTCCAGTACCTCGCCGCAACGAACGCAACAATGAAGAAGTACCTTTCCTGGAACCAAATGCAGTCAGCATGGTGGGTTCGCTGTGACCGTGGCGAGCATGATCATGCAACGAGGCCGCCCGTCGTACCGTTGCCGCACATCCAGACGCGCCCCATCCAGACGAGTCCCCGGGCTGCCCCCTCCACGCCAACACGCCCGTCGATTCCTGGGACACCGCCGCAGACACCACGCTCTATACGCAGTCCACGTACCCATGCCACACGCGACACATCGCACGCGGTACGCCTCCCCGTCATTACCATTGACAGCCGCTCCCCATCCCCCACCTCGGGTCCATCCCCACCGCCGTCTCCATCTCCTCGTCGTCAACCTCCTGGCTCGGCTCCATCCTTACCAGTGTCACCTCGTCGTCAGCGCTCTCATGGGGTGCCACCTCCTCCTTACTCCGACAGCACGTGTTATGCAGTGCGTTGCGGGCAGGAGGGAGAAATATTCAGTAATCGGGAGGAGGCGCGCACCTCTTTCCGGACTTTTCAAGGGCAGGGAAGGCAACCGGCCTTCTTGGTCTCGAACTCCTTGCTGCGTTGCATCTCATGGATCGAAGGGCCCCGATCAGAATGATACTGGGTTGGCGTGAAGATTTCGTTATTCGGTTTACTCAAGTCAAGTCTTTTTACCGTTGTCATTTATTGTACGTCCACTATCCCGACCTCTGTATTTGGTGCCGATTACGCGACACACTCATCTGCAATATTTGATTTGAAATTGATTTTTTTTGATATCGATTGCCTTTCCTCTTGTAACATATGTTGGCCAAAGATAAAGGAAAGAAACGGGCTCGAACGGGAGGGTCGTCCTACAGGCACACAGCCGAAACTCCCTCTGCCGTCAGCACGACCGCTGTTAACAGGCGAATGCAAGTGGACTCGCATGCGGCAACCCCTCGTTCGCCAGAAAAACCTCAAACTCTCGATCATTACGATGAGCTCATGGGAATATCTGGCTTTAACATCGGCGAGGAGGTTGCGCGGGAGGGCCCTGCTGCCATCAAAGTCAAGGTCAAACGGAAAGCAAAACGATATGAGAATTCGGTGTGTTGCTTGTTTTCGCTCGCAGATGCATGACACTAACACCCGAGTCAGGATCACCCTGTTAAATCCTGGATGCCGCTGCGCGATGATTACGGTGATGCCCTGATGCGCCTCAAAGGCCGGGGTGCCTGGTGGTCGAACGGATGTGCGATCTGCAAAGAGCCCAATCCTGTATGGCGTTGCCAGGATTGTTTTGGAAACCGTATGGTGTGCAGCGCCTGCGTCATGGATATTCATCGGGACGAGCCTCTCCATTTTATGGAGGTCAGTTTTCCTTCGTCATCGACCTGAATCAAGAAAATTGACTGGCTACACAGGAATGGGAAGGCGATTATTTCCGCCCCCGTACTTGTCGTGATCTCGGACTACGCTATCAAATCGGCCATCCTCGGGGGGAAGAGTGTCCATTCATTCACCTCGCAACTCGTCCATACGAACCGCAGGCCACAGGGACAGATGAGAAGGGCTTCGTCGTTCTTCACAACAACGGCATCCACACTCTGGACATCGACTTCTGCGGTTGCCCTGGTGCTCCATCGGATGTCGATCAGCTCATGAATATTGGCTGGTACCCGGCAACTTGGAAATCTCCGGCAACGGTGGCGACACTCAGCTTACTCCGCCGGTTTCACAAGCTCAACTTGCAGGCTCGCCTCCCGGCATACGATTTTTATAACACGCTGGTTTTATTGACGAATGCGGCAGGACTTAAGAAAGTTCCGGTAAGAGGTCTCGTCTATTGTCATTGTTTGTGGACACTCAAATATTTTTAGAATCGTCTACCCCAGTTCATGGCAATGATACGCGAGTATCGTCACCTGGAGATGTGCATTCATGCAGGCCGACTTCATGCCCCTGATGGTATAACTGGAACAAAACCGGGGGAGCTGGCAGTTCATTGCCGTGCATGTCCACAACCGGGGGTTAATTTGCCAGAGGGTTGGGAGAATGCCCCTCCCGAGGTTGCGTAGGCTTCACTAATTTGGTGTAGCATTTTTTTTTTTGATTGCAATCTATAGATGGATTTATCGCCTTCTCCTTTCGGAGGACGCCAACTTCAAAATGAAGGGGCGCGACCGGTCATCGCGTGCAAAAGATCCCACCCTTGGTCCAGGCTGGGCATACATGGTGGCTAGTGATGCTTATCTGAAATATTTGGTGGACCACTTCCACCAAGACGAGGTGAGTCTTGACTCTAGATTTGATGTGATGCTGAGATGTTACTGCAGATCAGTCATTGCGTGTCCTTTGCAGCGCTTTGGTCGGCAAACAACAAGAGGGCTAAGGGTTTACGCGCATCCGGAGTCGGGTCAGTCAGCTGCTCGCGGCATGAGATATTCCGTCCACTGGGCACGGGGGATCTTCAAAAAGGCGAACGGTATGCATGTGCAATTAATTCGAGGAGATGTGTGCTGAACTGAAAGCTGAAGCTACGCAAATATGGACTACATATTTTTCTCCAGCCTCATTGGTACCTTGGCGTTAATCGTCGTTGCCAGCTATGATATAGCGTGCCAGTGGGGTATCAACTTTTGGCGCCGCGCCTCGGAAATGCCTACAGAAATGAAGCTTCCATCATTTACCGATGTAATCTTCAAAGTGCCAAAGTTCCACCTGCCGCCTCACGTCAAGAAATGTCACGCGCCGTACTCCTTCAACTACACCAAGGGCGTTGGACGGACGGATGGAGAAGGTGTCGAACGCAATTGGTCTTGGCTCAATTGGGCGGCCCGATCAATCTCAGTGATGGGCCCGGGCGCACGGGAGGACACGATTGACGACTTGTGCGGCTTTTCTAATTGGAAAAAGACGGTAGATTTAGGTACGCATCAAGTTCAAAATATTTGTGCGATACTCAAACAACGGCGGTGTAGGGAATTCATTATTAAAGAAGATGGTCTTGGCAATACCACAAGCGATGGTGCACAGCCGTGCTTTCCACGCATTTACGGACGGTTTACGCGACGGACACGAGGAAGATCTGCAGAAGTGGGAGAAGTTGGTTAGAGCATGGGAGGTGGACAAGGATCAGGAGAACCCGTACGAATATGCAGAGGTGGAAGGTGTGTTTAATTGCCGTGTCAAATCGTGCGAGCGCTAACATCAACATAGCTGTCACGATGGCCGATGTTCTGGCCCGCATTGCAGAGGAGGAGCATGCAAGCGTGGTGCGCTCTGGTGCGGCAGCACTGCAGGTGAAGCCGGGCTCATTCCTCATCGCGGGGATAGAGATACAGGAAAACCAGTTAGTCACTTTGAAATAAGGTACAATCACTTGCTGACTGAGGGTTTCCAGGGAGGCAGTGGCACTCGAGGCAAAGCGCAAGGAACGGACGACGATTCAGGCAACGACTCTCCAGCGGACACGAACACTGTTGTTGGGGAAGGTGTCAAAGCTGCATGACATCCAAGAAACGTATATGCCCGGGCTGCGCGCGTGGCTGGGACGCCAAACCACGCCACCGCTACCGCCAGGGAACAGTACCAAACCCGAGGGTATGGCAATATACTTGCCGTCATCCTTGCCGGCCGATATTCGGGAGCAGCTCTGCGTCCCGGGCCTGGTGGAGCAGGAGGATCGGCTACGCGAGGCTCAGGCGGGGGAGGCGTTGCGTGATCTGCGCAGTGGCCTGCGCACCAGGACGTTTGCGCACCAGTTCAAGCGGAAGAACACATCGGGCCAGGCTATGTATACGAAGACTCGGGCACTGACAGATGGAATCGAAGACCGGGTTCGATCAGCGGCGTCGCGGTACCGTGCGGCTAGAAGCGCGCTGGTCGCATTGCGCGGGGATGGGGATTGGCAGAAGGATCTCCAAGAGCTGCGGAAAGAAGACATACGTGGGATGAACGAGCGCACGGTAACAGAGGCCGACAGAGAGGCAGAGCGCAGGGCGCGACTAATGGCAGGATACACAGGGGAGGTCGGGGAGGAGGAAAATGTGGACGAGTACGGCGAGCCCGTGGTTGCAACCATGCTGTTCAACCTCGAAACGGGAGAGGGACACCGTGAACTGTCTTGGATTTGGTACACCGGCAGGACAGGAAATTTCGACGTGACGGCTGCTGGAACGCTGCATGACGGTAATCCCATTGGTCTGATACAGTCTCGTGAGCTAATATGATTCCCAGACATTAAGGTGGAATGGATGAAAGCGCGGGCACGCGCGGATCGCTGGCGGGAGGAAGTGATCCTCCTGGAGGAGGAAATGCGCCGTGTGATCACATTTTGCACGTGGAAGGCGGCCTGGTGGGACGAGAGGCAGGTGCCTGTGAGAGACTCCGACCGCACCCCAATATCTGCGCCACTGGCTGAAGGCCTGCGTGCATACGCGCTGGCACAAGCATCACGTGAGCGCAAATGGGCAAGTTCCTGGTCTGCGAAATGGGGCGCCGTACGGGTTCGGGCAGGTCTGGTGCTCCGTGATGCGCTTGTACCTGTCACTGATGGGGTGCTGGTACCCCTGGAGGTTGATTTGGACGATGAAGAGGATGAGGACGACACATTCGATGATTTCGACGAGGAGGATGACCTGTAAATGTTTTATGTAATTTAATGCCTTTTCCTTTTTTTGTTACCGTGGGAGTAAATCAAACCGACGCTTATTGATTATTCGGCCGAGAGGGATTTCCACGGCATGATGGGCTCCAAAATAATATTTATACAATTCTGTGAGGACTTTGATGGATTGATGCGAAAAGGCGGGGGTGCCGGGGTGCCGGGATGATGATGCGGAAAGGCGGAAATGCCGCAGGTGCCGAGATCCCTATTGGGGAGCGATGCGCTGCTTGGCGTAGGTGCATGTTATAACGTGCACCATGCCTGCCAATGCAATAGTCGCGTCGTAACGTGCACCTGTGGCCAGGCCAGTGCACATTATAATGCGCCTGCAGGTACTGTTGCGCGGGAATACTACGCAATCCGAGGGTCAGTACTGCCCAAACCCTTACGCGGTTGGACTCGGGGCTCACCTGCTAACGTAGGACTCGAATCCCCCACGGGACGCGGACGTCCGGCAGGGACGCTGTGGTCGGCGACCCTGCGTACTCGGTCCTACAAGAGAGTCAAGTCAGTTGCGTGAGTGCCACGAGGAAAAAAAACACACCTGAACGTCTTGATGATACCGAAGAAAATTTGCCAGAAGGCCGAGTCCACTCGTTGGGCGTCGCGACGGGCGCTGCGTTCAGGCGTTGCGCGGCGTTGTAGGTGTTCGTTCGGTGGCGGCGTGGCGCTGCCCCCTCCACCCAACCCACGCCTGCGATGGGACACGTCCGCACACCGACACGAAACAAATGCAGCGCGTCGCGACCGGCGCTGCGCTGCGTTGAGCCGTCACCCATGGCATGGCGCGGCGTTGCGGGCGTTCGTGGCGCTGTAGCGCGTGTGCGTTCGCGGTTCGAGAGCCGAGTCGTTTTAGCAAACGCGTCCGGTCCCCGTGTCGTGCCGAGTCGCCAGAGTGAGGGCGAGTTTCCAAAGACTTGCGGCGGGCGGCGTTGCGCTGCATTCGTGGTGCGTGAAGCGGGGGGTGCGAGTGGGGGGTGATGGGAGAGGCCAAAGGAGCGGAGACTTTGCACAGGGCAGAGGTCTCCGTTCCGACGGCTGTGCCACGGATGGACGGGCGTAGGTAGCGACCTCCGGACTCCGACACGGGGACGGACACGGAGTCGAGTCGGATGTTCGCAGCGAAAATCCGCTGCGAACATCAGCGGTCGTGATGGGCACTACGTTCAGCCATTGTACGGCGTTGCGGGCGTTCGTTCGGTGTTCGTTCGGTGGCGGCGTTGGTTGCCACGTATTGCGTGTTCGTTCGCGGTTCGATGGGTGTGTTGGTGTGTTGTTGCGCTGCATTTGGTCGTGGTTCAGGGCGGGTTCGTCCTTTGGGGCATGGCGGTTGAGCCACTCGTCCGGCGGTGCGAGAGGCCGATTTGCGTCTCAGCGCGCTGGTGGTGGTGGAACTTGGCGACTTTACGCGTTGTGAGCGACGTCGGAGCGCAGATGCGGCGGTGAGAGGTACGACGACATGGTGGGAAAAGACGAGAGAGGGAGACGTGAGAACTCGGAGATTTGACTCCGAGTCTCCGTCTTCCGACGGCGTCGAGCTCCTCCGTCTTCCCACTGTATCGAGCTCCTAGCCATTCGCGGCTGGGTCGAGCGCCGCGTCGGAGGCAGTTGATGGAGTGCCAACTGCCTGGCCTCGCGTCGAGTCCTTGCGGGATCGGGAGGTCTTTAAGGTGCGTCAGCGGGGACTCCAGCGGGGACTCGCGAATGGCGAGGGAATCTGCGAGGGAATGACTGACAATAAAAGCATGCACTCAGTGCGGGTTGTTACAATGTCCCGCTATGTTCGGGTGTCGCGCAGCTCCGGGCGTGATGGTTTTCGCGCGCTGCGGGCGAACGGGACGTTAGTTATGTCGGATCCTGCACCCACCCATGGAAAAGGTACGCACCTGGTTGTCATCTCGAAAGTGCCGCGAGTGTTGGAGGCCGTAGTTTGTCGCGGCAGTTGGAGTCCAACGCGACTGGAGTGCGACTGGAGTTCAACTCGAGGAACGCGACTGGAGTTCAAGGAGTTCAACTCGAGTTCAACTCCAGTCTCGAGTTGAACTCCAGTCGAGGTTGTTTTTTCGCTGTTCGAGTTCGAGGCGGTCGGTTCGGGTTCGGGATCGTTGGGGTGGGAGACAAGCGGAGCGGTTTTCGTCTGCGAACACGGAGGCCTGTGGTCGACAGGGTGGTTGGGTGCCGCGCGTTCGAGGGTGATCGACGAAAGGGAGAAGGTGTGTCTTGTTTGTTTCTGCTTGCCAGTGGCCTCAAACTCTCACAACACGCTTTCTGAGCAGGAACGCGTCGTCCTCTGTCACTGCTGGTCACCCACTCACCCCCTCCGTCACGTCGCGTTCCCCTCCGGAGGGTGAAACGACACCGCCACAGGGTACCGCCACCCTTCCGCTTAGCAACTTTTTGCCTCCGCTCTCTTCCGACTTTGCCTCCGCTCCGCTTCCCTCTTTTACCTCCACTCATTTGTAGAAGATGCTGCTCGAAATCGACGACGCCGACGCTCTGCTGCTCTTTTCTTCTCTCCCTTGCGCTCCGACCTCGTCCCTACCTGAGGCTGCCGCCCTTGCGCGTTTACGGCAACGCATTGGAGCTGAAGCTCAACGACGCCATCTGCAATGGGTGGTGGTGGACGACGACATCGAGATGGGTGTGTCTGTCTCAGTCTCCCCCTCCCGTGAGCCTCCCTCTTTTTCTTCTTGAAAGTCTGCGGTTCACTCATGGTTTTGTCTCGGTAGAGTACTCAAAGCAGACTGGCTCGCAGCTGTTGGGGCTATGTATACCAGGCGACGTTCCTGCAACGCCGCCGGAGGGTTCTGTGCCTACCCCGTCGACGGCTCACAAGTTGGGGGCCGTCTCTGTTGCCGAATCGCCGACAGAGGATGCCCGACCTTCGACCCCACCCCCGCGTGTGCAGACTGCGCCCCCATTATCTGCCAGTCCTATGTTGCTGAGTACGCCCCCTCGACGCGTGCACCCGCCTATCAGTGTTGTGTCATCCAGGCCTGCGACCCCAATGAGTCCGGGCAGTCCCTTCACTTTCTCTTCACCTCTCCGACCCCTTAGATGGACTGCAAAGATTCCGTTTTTCTCCCCTCCCCCGACTTCTTTTACCTCCTCCTCTCCCTCGCCACGCGCCACGCAACCCCTCCCTCGCCGCGCCCTCGGCGATACACTTAACACACCGCACAAAATTTCCCCCCTGGCGACCGCGAAAAGCCCTGGTAAGTTTAATGCCCCGGCATGCGTTTTCACTGTACTAAATTTCTTAAAGGAGGAGTTCGTCCCCTAATAACGCCGATGCGTTCCTTGGGCACCCAGGATGCTTTGAGGGGGTCCGCAAAATTTTCTCAACCTGCAGATGTATTTGGATCAGAAGAGGTCATCGGCGGCGACCTGCTGCCCCCCATCTCCCTGCTATCCCCTCTGAGGGTCCCCTCTGAGCCACCCTCCCGCAGCTCTCTATCCCCTACCAACACTCTCGTGGGATCCACGTCGCCTGAAAAAGAGCAAGGCAGCAGCGGCAAAACCCTTGACACGGCTGCCGCCTCCAGGGATGAAGTGTCCACATCTCCCGCCTCCAGTGGCGATGTGTCGAACGCTGCCACCGGCAAAAAGAGAAAAGCTGCTCAGACCGACCTTTCCTCATCTCCCCGCCGTTCGAAGAGGGTTGCCGCCGCTGCTGCTGGTGCGGCTGCTGATGGCGATGGCGACGGCGATGACGGCGACGATTACGGAGAATCTCGCCCCCGTCGAGCTCGCGCCGGTTCTTGTCCCCGGGGTGGGAGTCGCAAGCGTGTCTCTGAGCCAGGTGGAGTCCGTGCCGCTGCCAAGAACATGGGCGAGATTCAAGAGCAGCTCGAGCAGGAGCTCAATGGCGCCCCCGAAGAGAGACGCCAGGACAAGTGGAGCACCATGGGGGCACCTCCCTCTCTCACTTCTGCTACTGCCGCACCGATTGTGTGGTTGTCGTACTTGACCACCTCTCCTGAGCTTCAGAACAAGCTCGTCGATCTCCTTGTTGCACTTCCGTCGCCAACGCCCGCTGAATCCGCTCCTGCGGAAACAGATTCTACTTCTGCAGCACAAGCTCCTCCGGCTTTGGTGGCTCTTCCTCTGCATGCGCCGGCAAATGTTCCAGCGACCATCAAAGGTCTTGCTCGACGCTGTTCCGCTCTGGAAAAAGCGGCAGTTGTCAATGACTTTTGGCAGATGATGTCGTATATAGATTTTGCCCTTCACGTATCATGGTTAGTTTTTTTTTTTCCAGTCTGGATCTTACCTCCAGCTGATACTTGTTCCTCAGGCGGCGCAAGTCGGCTGGTAAAAAAGTCGACACCGGCTTTCGCGCCCTGGCTGCTGAATGCGGGGATCCCAACATCACAAAGATCACCGACAGTGTACTTCAGAAGTGGTACTCCATGGGTTCACGGCTGATTTACCTTGCCGCCGCTAGTAAGGTTTCCTGCATTTCACGAGGTTGTACACGAATCTGACTTCGGAGGCAGGTTCTATGTACATTATACCGATGTTTGCAGCTGCTGGCATGAAGACGCAGGTGTGCACCAAGTACACGTGCAAGCAGATACAGGTGCTGGCGTTTACGCTGTGCAATCCGGGAGGCAAGATATTTTGTTATGTATTTCAATTTTACTGCAATTAATTGACTCTAGTTCCTGACGGGAGCCACACGCTTGACTCCGCGTGCGGCCAGCTCGTCCGTACCGTCATCATACCTCAGATGGCCCTTGTGCGGCAGCTTAGCTCCTCGCTGGAGGAGTCAGCTTTCCGTCTTACGGTGCCTGGACCCGAATCGTCCTCTGTGCCTTTCAGTGCACTGGGAAAAATCAATGTGCTTTTGCGAGGATTCAAAGCAAAGTGAGTTTCATACAAGGGTGCATCGTCCATTGAAGTGTAGCTGACAACTTTGAAAGTTATTATGCACTCCCATTACCTGATAGCATCTGGAATGTGATGACTGCTCCGACCATTCTCAGCCCAACTCTTGCCCCTGTGATGGCCCCCTTGCACATTGATGAAAGCTGCATTGCGGAAGAGGTCAAGATCGTTACTCCTCTATGTCTAAAACCGACGACCTGTCCGTTGACCCAGAAAAATCTAGACAGCTGGACTGCAGATCAACGCGAGAAGGCAAGTGCAGCCAAGGAGGTGAATAATTTAGCTGAGCTGGAAGAGGCGGTGAGTTTTTCTCTGACCTTCCCTGGGTATTTCTGACTGATCTGGGCTGCAGCTCAACGATCTGCATGCTGATGGCGTCAAGAAAGAGGATCAGTACGTATGCATAGATACGAAAATATGCGGAGGGTAAGAGCACCCCAAGCCTGACGGTATCAATTTCTGACCGAATTCCAGAAAAGTCCTTCACTTACGTGGGGCGGACGACAAGCTGCTCGCGGTGGTAGCGACCAACCTGCTAGACACCCTACCTCATCTGAAGGATACTTTCCTTCACCAACTGGCGTCAATCATGGCTGGAGAAATCTATTCGGATAAGTCAAAACGTGCAGGCTTCAAATATTTGGCATGGCATTGTTCATACTATAATCGCTATGCCGAGAAGGTTCGTAAATCCTTTTCCCTAGCAACGGCTTTGCTAAAAAAAAAAATTAGGGCCACAAGGCTCCAAAGGGCGTCCATCCGCATTACGTCTTTAAAGAGAAGAAAGGAAAAGTAAACCATACTCAGAGGGTCCCTTACGCTTCGAAGGAGATCGAAGAGAACCCCGAGGAGGCGGAGATGTTAGCAGAACTAATCCACCTTGTCACGATCATTGTGGAACACCATGTACGTTGTATGGGTTGTTTTTAACAAAATCTGACCATCCTTGTCTTCAGATCCGCCGCTTCCTTCCAAAGGAGTACAATGAACTTGTGGTCTTTGTGAGCAAGCTTCCTCTCAACGAGAGGAGCTTGGCGTATCCCTTTGGGGGTTTCGTCATCAACGTCTGTGTGGCGACGCGGGGCCACCGAGATCGTTTTGACAAGCGCTTTTGCGTAATCATCCCCCTCGGCGAGTGGACTGGCGGCGAGCTCTGCCTTTACGAGGCGGGTTTCGTATTCAGGCTGCAGCCTTGGGATATACTGATCTTCCCTTCTTGCGATCTGACTCATTTCAATCTGCACTTCACGGGTGTGCGTCTCTCCCTGGTCTTGCATTCTGATAAATTTGGCGATAATTGGGGTCGTGATGGGAATGGGTGGGTCCCCAATGACGATGAATATCCCACAGGTGATGAGGTCTGGGACGCTAGCGACGTCGAGCTTATTGAAGGGGCTTGAAGATATCTGAAGTTTTTTCTTGTTCTTCTTGTAGAGTACAGTGAATATAGTCAGATAGCGTGTATTTTGGTAGACTAATTGTTTCATGTTTTTGTGTAATAAATAGTTAATTGGGGACGTCTTTGGTGCTTTCCTTAAAGCTGACAGAAACAGTAAGAAAAAAGAGTTGTAGATTGAAGGGAAGGAGCTCACAAGACCGCCGTATTCGGAAAATCGGCTAAAAGGCCTGTACATCACGTACTGGTATAAATCGAAGTCGGTGGCCGTATTGTCCTCTGGCAGGGGCTGATTTAACAGGGTGGCGACGGGCTCGAGAGGGACCTCGATCTGTTCGAAACAGGTATGCATCTTGACGAGGGGGAGATGCTAGTGCGAGGATTAAATAAATTTAAAACAAGGTGCATAAGGGACTGACGTCTGGCCAGTGGTTTGGGTTTGCGACGACATCAACATCAGGTGCATCCAAACTGTCTCCGAGCCTGCGGTGGAAGGTCATCTGACCGTGGGGGGAAAAACATTAGCACGCCTATAAATTGCCATTGGGAAGGGACTGCAACAGACCTCAATCATGGACGCCTTGGCCGGCGGCAGCTGCTGTGTGCCAGTAGCACTCATGAGGAACATGAGCGCCCGCACAAGAGGATTGGTGGGATCAGCCTCCCTCTCAGATGGCATTAGCTTTTCCATTGGAAGAAGAGGGTGACAAACTATTCCTGGCGCGGATATATAACGGGTAAATGCCTCTTTGTATTTAATCTCCAACTCGATCAGGTCATCTTTATTGGTAGACAGCCACCTGATGCGAGAGAGGAGATCCTCGACGCTCTGTAATCGGCTGGCGGATAGCTTGATCATGAGTGGCTTCAAAGAACGTCCAAAGCTCTGAAAGATATCTGAGCGCATAAAGCAGTATTTGAGGGTTTGAACACTCACCTGAGCCAAGGTTACTTGCGGCTCAGATTTTTTAAGCACGTAATTGAAAGTGCTAGCAAAAGCTTGGAACTCGGGAGAGGATTCAAAAGGAACATCGGTTCCGTATAGAACACGTCGCTTGATATTGAGTGTGTAGGAGTCGAATGTCTCTTGTGTAAGAGATAGCAAAGCGGGAGGCTAGAGGCAACAATCAGATAGACAGCGAGGGTACGTTTATGAAATCATCACCTGGCGTTCAAGATATGTACCAGTGAGGAAAGCGAGCTGATGAGTTGCATTGGCAAAGCCTGAGGGGCTTGTTGGCCAAGCATCAAGAATGTCCATCTGAGCTGGGGCCGCCAATCTCAGATAATCGTCGTCATCAAAAAGCGTGATCTTTGGAAGCTGGAGAGCGCTCCCAGCAAAGACAATAGAGAGCTGCTCTGGCAGAGCACGACAATGGATAAGGTACAGCATGCAGGCGTAACCATAAGTGCGGATGTCAGCTAGACGTTGGGGGCTGACAACGACTCCGCGTGGCTCCGTCTGGATCACCTTCTGGTCACCAATGTCCTTCCAGATGGCCTGATCAGCAAAGACGAGGACCATGAGGGCGTCCAGGACTGAGCGGCCTACACCGTCACCCACAGATGCACCGCCCCTGGAAACACACATTAGCAATTACGGTTTAGGGAGGGTGTCTGAAACTGGGCAACGCACACATTCCAGCTGGGACGGGGTTTCATTAATATATGAGCAGAGGGGGTGTTGGGAGGAGCAGATATTGTCCCCGCATCCAATGGGTTCGCAGGCGTCCAAGGTTCGCCGCCGTAGAGTTCTCTGATGTGCCCGAGAACAGTTTGTGCCATGGCTTCAATGGTGCTGCCTGAAATAGATACGGAGGAGGGAGATGGAAGAATTCTCTCCACAGCAGACAGCCAGGAATAGGTCGTAGTAAATGTAGAATTGCTCTGTGAGAGATGATGAGTTGGTCAGCTCAGCGTCTCCAGAAATACTTTTTAGAAACTCACAAAACTACTGTGGCGGCTCGGCCCAGCAACAGGAGAAATGCTCGAAGCTGCGGTTCTTCTCCTCTGGCTTGCAGGAGGTGTCTGCAGGAGGTTTAGATCAGAAAGTTAAAAATAAAAAAGAATTTCCAAAAAAAAAACGCACTCCAAACTCAGTTGAACGAGGGCGTGTTTGAAGCGGCGGAGTTTCTGGTCGGGCACTGGTGCTTCCTACAGTATCTTGGAGCGAAAGGCGAAGGGCTGCTTGAAAGTCCTCATCGTTCTCATCATCGTAGATAAGTGAGGGAGGTGGAGATTCAGGAAGAAAGAGAGGCGTCGTAGCAGATTCCCCAGGCTCAGCTCCTCTTCCCTTGCCTTTGCAAACGGGAGGATCCGCGCTAGATGGAACAGCAAAGAGCTGGGATTCAGAGCAGACCTCAAAGCACGCTCTACGAGGATCTTCCTCGCTCAAATGAGTGCCTGAAATGCCTGCAAGAACTCGCCAAGGGAGACAAATGCGGAAATCTGTGGGCGACAGCCTGGGTACAATCCCCCGGATGGGACCATACGCAGGAGCTAAAATCTATTAGTCAGTCCACCAGCGTGATGAAGATGGCGAAAGAAAAACTGACAGATAAAATGCACAAACTGCCCAGGGTTGATAGGGCTCGCCCAACCTTTGAGCGGGCCAGTAGCGTTGGTCAGCTCCCGTACATTGAATGAATACCAAGGGATGTCTACGACCCCAAAGCGGCGGCCGAATCCCTTCTTTGGTAGGTTGCCCACAGAGTGCAGGTTGTAAAGTCTTTCCTGGAAATGCCGTGCGTGGTACTCAGCTGAATGCAGGACGAAAGGGTTTAAGCTGAAGGGTAAAGTCTCGTCGGCGAAGGACATGTGTCGGCTTTTCATGACCTTGGTAAGCATATCCTCAAACGCTTCGTAGATAGACTGGTTGGGAGGGTGGTTGAGGGGGAGCTCCAACTGGAACATAAGATTGAACTCCTTGAGCTTGTGGAAGAGTGCGGTGCCACTGCCCTCCATACGAAATTCACCCGTGTCGGAGAAAAGTTCCGAGTAGGTGTTGAAAAAATCGTGGGCAACCTCGTTCGGTAATGTGCAGACCTGCAACGACGGATAAGGTAATGGAGCAAAGATCAGAAAAAGAGACGGACGGAAATCGGGAAAAGAGCAAAGTATAATACAATCGAAGTCGGCGCTTCTTCTTCGGTGGCACGGATCTGCGCTTGAGCCTTGCCGCGCGACTTTCCTTTCCCTCCTCGAGTGGAAGAGCCACCAGGGGGGAAGGCAACCTTTGAGCCCCCGCTAGGGAACGGCTGGTGGGGTCCCCGGGCATAGGATACCCCTACGCCAGGGCCCCAGGGGTTATGGTGGTTTGCCTCGATGCGGCGCTGAGGATCACCGCCTATGGAGAGGTGAGGCTGGTCCCCATGCCAGGGAACTCCAAGAGGTCCCTGGGGGCTGGTTAGGGCAGGGCTGAGAGGTCGAGAGAATATTAGCACTTCATATGAGTGGGAGAGGTGGGATATTTACGGCGGTTGAACAGGAGCGGTTTTAGGTTTGTGTGCGCTATAAGGGTGCCCGCAAGGAATGCACTCGGTCTTGCCTGGGTGGGATTCTAGAAAAGTGATCTGTCAAGCATGGTGTCAGACGAAGAAGATAGGTCAAAAAGAATGGGCAAAAAATTGCGGAACTTTACAGTGTAAAAGCCTGTCCCTGGACACCCTATACAGTCAGCAACCTGGCACCTGCCGCGATCTGGAAGGCGAGGTGGGGGAGGGGGGCGAAGAGGGTGAGCATTTGCGGGATGACCACAGAGACAGTCCCCTCCTTGTCCGTATGCCTGCCAGAGAAAGGGATGTAGAGATGGAGAGAGAAAGGGGCAGAGGGAAGGTTACCTCGTACGTGTAACAGTGGCCGTGTTCGCACAATTGGCAGCCAGCGCGATTGGACATTGTCGTAGTAATGAAGTGAGGGATGCAAAGAGCTGACTGAGGGTTTGTGGACTTGACGCTTTCCGGACGATCCGCCCAAAACAATGGGCATTTCCAACGGATGAAACAGAGATAAGGGAAACTCAAATCCAAATTGAAAATCAGAAGAGCGAAAATCATTTCATTGGAAATTGAAAACAGGAAAGGTGGGTGTGAATTCCAGATGGCCAAAAGGTAGAACGAGATTGCAGAAAACTAAAATGAGTAAACTTGGGCCAGAACGAGATGTTGGAAAACGAGATCGAGATGTTGAAAACCAGAACCAGATCACAGAAACCTAAAACGAGATCTGTGCCCGAGTAATCTGGTTTTCGCCAACAGTAATTTGGTTTTGGGCTTGCGGAAAAGAGGTTCTGGCCCGGTGGGAATTTGGATCTGGGTCAATGATAATGGATTTGGTACGAGGAGGGACGATCTGCTTTGTGCGGAAAGGGATTGGGAACTAGTCGTTCAAACCTGGTTTTGGACTGTGAATCACCGTGAATTACCAGGACCGGTGATTATGGCTTTGGAGGCCGGATCCCAATTTTCCGCCCTCTGAAAATTTTGTCCGGACTTTCTGGTCCGACGGGGTCCCAAATTTTGTCCGGACTCCGGCTCTGACCTTCATCCAATTTTTTTTTTGTCCGGACTACGGATCCGACCTCAAAATGTACCAAAAAAACCGTTTAAAATGCAATAAAATTCATATTAATTCAGTCCTCGCCGCAATCTTCCTCGGATAGCTCTGTAATGTGAATATTGGACTGCCCCTTCCGTCGAACCGTATTCAGACTCGCAACTGCCTTTGCGAGCGCGGCACTCTCGTTTTTGAGCTCCTCAAAAATCGCCTGCCCCCGTGGCCCCATTTCCACATGATTGTGGGTGGTTTTGACTCCCTCTTCCTTCGGCAAAAGGGCGAGGAAAGACCCTGATGGCAAATGCGAAAAATGGACTGTGCCCAACGCAGAATGCCGGTCATGGATGATTTTGAAGCGCTTGCGATACTCATGTTCATAAACTTGCACTAGGATGAAAGAGAGGCCACCAATGGTTTCGCAAGTGGGGACCCAGGAATGGGTGCCGGCCTTGCCCCCGTTTTTCGAGTACATGCTTATCACTGCAACTCGGTTTCAGGACGCAGAGTAATTCATGGTGCAGATAAGAAATACACACCTCGTACGAGAACGAGCTTTGATCCTATCATCGCAAAACCATAGCAGTTGTCCTCCATCGTGGTTGTGTCAGAGGCTCCGATGCCGGATTCCGCGACTATCGATACCGATTTGCATTTCGCAAATATTGTGCGACGTCGGTTAATGGCCTGCGCAATAATTATTAGCCAAGAACAAGATGCAACATGAAGGAAAATATATTACCTCCTTGGCGCGTCCACCTGCAGCAAGTTCTGCATTCGCAGCATTCCCTGTTTTCGGCTTGGCAGTGGCAAGCGTATTTCCGGAATCTCCTTTCCAACGCACTGCTCTGTTTAGCCCGGTACTGGAACCACGCTCCTGGTCCTGGCCAATAATTGCCTGCATCCACTGTGCCAAGATCTGTTTATCGGACAGCGGCTTAACTTCTCCAGTCTTGTGGTTTGTGTATGTACCCGAGGACTTGTAGGTACGGACCCCAGTCCTTGACTCTTCAGTCTGGTTCCGTCGGCGCAAGGCCACAAGAGGGGAAAGATCGTCTGAAGAGATATCTAGGAATGATAGGGGGTTTTCGCCTGAAATGGCAGCGGCATTTTCTGGCGTGTCCTTCAGTGCCGAATCTGCCATGCCCTGAAGCAGCGCAAGGAAGGCTGCAGGTCGAGTCGCCAACGCATTCGCAATCTCGTTTTGGATCTCAGCAAAGCGTTCAGGATTACTTTCCAGTAAATCCTCGCTGAAAATGTATTCAGTCATACCGCCAAAATGGAGTGATGCTCACGTACATTTTTGCAAGTTCATCCATTGAAAGTGCCACCGATGCCATGACACAAGCATCGAGCTCTTGGTCGGCCGCTCTTGACAGGTTGGTAGTGCTCTTCAGGCTGTCAATAAGACCCTGCAATTCCTCCGCTGCTGTTTTTTCGGTTGGGTCAGGAATGAGGTCTGCATCTTCCTGCAGATAAAGATGTTCGAACGCGGGGTCGGGAGGTGGCGGAGGAGCAAGTCCAGGTGTCGGAGCATTTTTTATCCGGTCAGGGTGAACACCTAACATAGACCACAGACACTCGTTTTCTTGTCCGGCCATTTCGTAGGCTGCAGAAAACTCTACGTCGGTCGGAAATTTACTGAGCATTTCATAATCGATGTTCTCCGAGGAGTAGTATGTGTGGCAATATCCCGACGCTTGCTTCTTGAAATCTGTTTGATTCTTGGGAATACGCACTGAAGCCTGCATTTTGGCGCGGAGTTTGGGGACAATTAAGATTGCTTGCTGGAGAGTAAAGTCAGAGGTTATATCGCGCATCCCGGAGAAGCAGTGCTCGTTCGGCTCGCTAGCATTAAACCAGGGGAGAAGGGGGCAAGGATGCTCCCCGAGGTGGTCGCGATGGATAATGATGAGGCCGAGCAGGCCATTAATGAGGATCTGCGCAATATCAAAGGCTTCTTTAGAAATGAAATGGCGGGCCTCTGAATATCCCGCTTTCGCGAGAAATGAGCGCCAGGTGTTCAGGAAGAGGTGTGTACGAATGACGATTTTCGCCCGTTCGTGATGAGTGAGGTTGCGGCTCTGCCATGCATCGATGAAATCCCCAAAAACAAGGAGATACACAACGAGACCGAGATTTTCGCTGGGATCTTCCGAGGCTTGCTCCAAGAAGTCGGCGGAGAAAAAACGCGCAGCGGCGGGATCATCCATCTTGTCAGACTTGATAAAATCCCGCCGATAGAGCGGGGTTTTTGGCTTCATTCCCAAGGTGTGTATGAGGCGGAAGAAGACCACAAAATTTCCGAGTGTCATGGAATGTGCACCAGAGAACACATTGTTTTTGAACGTTTTTCGGCCGTGCTTCGCATCCTGTATTACGACCCAGATATTCCCATCGATGTCCCAGAGCTGGACAATGATATCGGGATAATCAGGGTCCGGGTGCTTGATCCGCACCTCCATGAGTTTACTGGCAGATGCAGTGCGGCGCTGGCAATCACGCTCGACGGATGCCCCATCTCCGCCGCTCGATGTGATCCGAAATCCATGGCCGACAAGGCCTTCCATGAGTTTAATCTGCGACTCCGCAAGTTGTGGGCCTTTGACCTTCGATGCGAGTGGCATAATCGCGAGTACAAGAGGGGGAACTCCAGGGAGGGGTATCTGAAGAACCCATAGACGAAGCTATGAAAATCCGATTAGAACCTGCATATTCAAATTGGCGTAGTCAACACACCTTGGAAGCGAGTTCGGCACTTGATTTTAACTCATCAAGCGTTTCGTGAAGACCGTCTGCATTCGGCACTTCAATATGCTCCCCTGTCGTCCCGACAATGAACCATTTTTGGCTGACACCATCATAAAGTGGGCGGAGTGCTGGAAACAATTTTGTATCGTCCACAGACAGGGAGAGCGGTGCGCCACAAGGATACTTATAGTTTTCGCAGTATTGTTTCGCATAGATGAAAGTTTCATCTTTGATCCCGATGGGAAAGCGGGGGGTCTTTGAGGCGATGTGCCTTGAAGATGTGGTTAGTTTTATCTGATGTAGATTAGCAATATACAACGTACTTGATAGAGCGCTCTGTTCGCATGGGGAAATGTTTCTGAAGTTCTCGATATGCGCGAGGACTAATGGTGTGAATGAGACCGAAGAGAGCATCCAGGTCGGTATCATATTTAAAGTTTTGATTGCCCACGCCCCGGATTTCTCTGTCCTTCGCCAGAACTTTCGCTTGGATCAGGCCAGTAAAAACTGAGTCGTCCTTGAAATCCCCATTGACGACATGCTGGAAGAAACGGCGCTCCAGGGAGAAGTCATTGTCCTACGAATTTAGTTAGCGCCGGGATGCTGGTATTGGATAAACACCACAAACCTCAGATACCAGCTTCTCCAAGCCTTTGAATTTTGCGTACAACATACCAGCGTGCGAGTTCTGGTTAATGTGCGGAACATATTTCAGATTCACTGGATCAGCCGCCTTCTTATTGAGAGCATTCTTGAAGGCCTTCATCGTCATCAGGAGCTTACAAGGTGCACACGGTGGAGTTTCCAAAGAACCGGAATGAATTTGGACGGTCTTAAGACATGGATGGCTACCGCTGGAAAAGCAGGCCATGATACCGGGGCTGGTGTCATTGCGCCAGGCATGGTCATGGAGGCGAGCAGTATACACAGCATCCTTCTGTGTATCGGTAAGCTTTTGGAACTCCTTCTTGAATATTTTCTGGCTGTAATAATTGACAGCATGCCCACCACCGCCGCTGGACGCAGTTCTGTCGAGATAGTTCCCAACTAACTCGCTAAATGCCCGGGTGAGGCCAGGACATGGCCGAGTCACAGGTAAAGCTGTCGCTGATTTTTTTGGCTCAGGCCGCTTTGCCACCAATTCAAAGGTGTCCAAAGTTTGCGGCGGCGGCTCAATTTTAACGCGAGGAGGCGGTTGGCAGTTTTTGGCTTCCCGGTGGGCGACAAAGCGAACGGTGCTGTATGCTTCCTTTTGCTTGACCCACTTTTTACAGGTAGAGCATTGGACCTGCGATGCTGTGGGCTCAAAGCAACAGTTTTCATTGGCACTAATGCATTCCGCCTGGAAATTTTGTGTCTTCGTAGCAGTTGCTTCGAATTTACCGTCCCGGATATCCTGCCTTTGATGGCGGGCCGCGGTTGCAGATTTGCTGATCCCGACATTCCGATTCGCATTTGGCTTAGATGCCGCCGGCTTTTTTGGTTTCTTTGGGGCTGCTTTTTTCTTGGGCTTAGACACCTCAGCTGCGGCTTTCGCAAGGGCTTCGCGACCGCGGGGATCAAAGAAGGAATGGGTGGCACTGCTTCGGCTCGACGATGCCGACATCTTGGCGACCTTCTTCTCTCGTCCGCAATCATCAAGCGCCTCTGCTGCTCGTTTAGTGCCTCGAGGAGTGGGAAGGATCACTGCGACAGGAGCTTCTGGTGGACCATCAGCTGTAACCGGATGACTGTCACTGCGAGGTACGACTCCAGCGCCATTGTCGATGCCATTTGGCATGAATGTGTCGTTAACATCAGGATCCACAACAAGAAGATCCGCTGCGACAGGAGGCATTGGTGTAGCTGTAACCGGATGGCTGCCACTGAAGGGCGAACCTCTGGCGTTGTCGTTGCTGGGCTTTAGCATGAATGCATCGTTAACGTCAGGATTAACAGCGAGAAGATTCTCTGCGAGGTCGGTGGCATCGTGTATCTTCAATGTTTGTGTACGCTGAGAATTGCGGTCAGTTCTTATTCATAGCATTCTCACAGAGAGCAATGTACCTTTGCAGACAAAGCGTGCTTGACGATATCGCAAAATGCTTTCATGCGCATGGCTTTTGCTTTCCCCGCGGTCCAAAGTGCGTCACCGAATATGTTATGTGCAAGGGTGTTGACGGAAATAATGGGGCAGTTATACCCGTCCGTTTGAATGGCGCAAGGTAAGTCATCCGTAATGCGGAATTCCGCATCGGGAAAGTGCTGCTCCGTCCAGGAATTCAAGGCCAGGAAGAACTCTTTGGGCCGTGACCACTTTAAAGAGTCTCCGTACCGAATGTGTTTCTCCGCAAAATTGATGCAGCAGGCAGTCCAATGTTCTGGAGGGCGATAGAGGATGAGATAGAGGTGTGTATGATCAGGGCTGAGAAACCACGATCCGTATTTTGTGAGATACCGCTGAGCACCAGGATGTGCTGAGATTGTAGGTGTTCCTCCATCGCCCGGAAGAAGCAGCTGCACAAACTGCGCAAAGGTGGTGTTTACAATGATTGTGCTGTCGCTCACAGACCCCGCAGTGGCGCGTAGTCGGAAAGATAGAAGCTGAAGCATTGCATCAACGAGGTTCCCGCCCAGGTACTTTTGCGAGAAGAAGCTGGCTAGATCCGAGGTGGACACACTGGAAAAGCCCCGAATATTCCCGTACCATTCCATGGTTTTCCACAGGCCTCTAATGGTGAGCTTCATCGCCGATTCCTCCGCTGTTTTCCCGCTGTTTTCCAGCCAGGATTCGGCCTGAATCCAAAGATCCTTCGCCTCACTGGCATCAAGTATCTCTCCCCAGTAAGTCAGAACCCAGAACGGAAATGCGACGTCTGGATTCAGCCAACTGCAGAGTGATTTCCTCCCATCGAACCAGGCCTGTCCAAGCCCCTGAATGAGCCTTTGCACCTCGCTACGGCTTGGCACAACCAGGAGTGGGAGTATTTCCTCGATATCCCGCGATGCCACCGCTTCAGAAAATTGTTCAAAGTCATCGTCCATTGGGTCAAGTAAGGATTCAGAGACGGGGGGTAGATCAAGTGAGAGTAGTCGGAAAATGGATATAGTCTTTGGCGGCAGATTTTGTGCGAAGGAGGGGGGTATTTTCAGCAATTCGCGGCGGGCTGTCTCCACTTCAGCAGGGACATTGTGGTATTCTTTACCACATGAGATCCATTCGTTAGGATTCCATGGGGCATGTTGCTGCTCGTCGTCCGTACTTTCCACGTCCATAGGTTAAAAATCGAATAGTTTTTGTGCAGGAGAGTGGGGTAGAGTAAAAGAAAGCGAATGCAATGTGCTTCGACTCAATACAAAATTGCATCTACCATGTATGGTAAATCATTGTCCAAAAACGTGCACAGGCCACCCAAATACAGTTTGAGAAAATATTGTGCCACCATTGATTTTGTCCGGACTGGATCTGACCTTCGCTGCCCAAGACCCATTGTCCGGACTTGGGATCCGACTAGGTGGCGCCCTGAACCCCATTTGTCCGGACTTTGGCAGCGACATTCCTCGGAAATTTTCGGAGTTTTGTCCGGACTCTGGATCCGGCCTCCAAAGCCATAATCACCGGTCCTGAATTACCGTGAATTACCGTGATCACGGTTCTGAATCAGATTGATCATGGGCGAGAACGTGATAAATCACCCGACCGAGATCCATTTATTTTTGTCCGGAGAGGACACCCATATCGCGCTCTTGTCGTTGCTTGTTTGTCTGTGGCCCTGGCCCTCGGCAATGACATGCCGAGCTGACAGTAAGGATTAGTAAATTGTCGTGGCTTGCCTTTCACCCATGTTGTCTCGTCTTTCTCGAGCTCGTGTACCTCTCAGCCGCTACCTTCATACCCAGGCAGCGCGACCCCAAAACACCAAATACGCGATAGCAGTCGGCACTGCTGCGACGGTAATCCTACTGGGTGGTACTATCGCGCTTGACAGCCCACCGTCTCGTGATTTCAACTGTAAGTACTGTAATATGTATTTTTGAAATTTTTATGTGAAGCCGATATGCCCCCAGTCGTATCGAGCCCTCCAAAGCTTTCTCTCTCGTCCTTCAAAGCCGGGCTTTTAGATAGAAAGGCGGGGGAAGACACGACGCCCATTGACCTTTCCGACCCGGACCTGCTTCTACAGAAGTCAGCTCGGGCCTCGACCCCAGCTCAAGCAGAGCCGGAGTCCGAGTCGCCCGTGGGTTCAGCGGACTCAGATGAAGACGTTGACGCGTCTGGTGGCGATTCTGGCGGAGGCGCGTATAACCCCGAAACCGGAGAAATAAATTGGGACTGCTCATGCCTTGGTGGTATGGCTCACGGTCCTTGTGGTCCCGAGTTCCGCGAGGCCTTTTCATGTTTCATCTATTCGGAGGATGAACCCAAGGGTATCAACTGCGTAGAAAAGTTTCAAGGGATGCAAACATGTTTCCGGGAACATCCAGAAGTCTATGCAGCTGGTGCGCCAACCTTTTTTTTGTCAGCTTCACCGTGTCGCTTATGCTCTATAGAAATCGCCGACGACGAGGAGGCAGAGAAAGCAGCGGAGGCAGAGCGTTCGCTACCTGCAGCAGACTCGGAGAAGTCCGAGAAGGATTCAAACTCTCGTACTGATATTTCCGCGTCAGAACCTACTTCCACGTCTGCGTCATCCAACCTAAAATCACCTGAGGCTCCCTCATCACAGGAGTCAAAGTAGCGTCTTGAGACGACTAGCTTTGTTAACCCTACTCAAACATATAAAACAATATAACATTTAATAAAACAGAGCACAGAGCGTACACCAAAGCAAGACATTCTGAAACCTTCATTCAAGCACCTATCTGGAACCTTTTTTCGATGACACCTTCTTTAACTTTGTATCCGTTAGTGGAGAAAAGTTTGGACCGCAGGAACGGAGCGACGTCGAATATGTCATGATCCTTCGCCTATAAATGTCCATGAGTTTAAACAGTAACGCCACAGGCACGGGAAGCTCACTCTTGCTTCTAGTTCTGACAGCTTAACGGTCACTAGTTCAGGCTGTTCGTGACGCTGCAGCTGGTGAAGCCTGGCCTTGTCCTTGACCAATCCGCCAAGCAAGAATGCCAACAGCTCTTCGTGGTCCTTGCTTTGCGTGAGGTACTTGCGGAAGCCCTACACAAAATTCAGCATCAGGAATGGACGTGACGAATTAATCTCACCCTCTGCAGCGTCTTCTTGATGCTCATTTTCTGCGCGCTGACGAAGCTGCCTACCGCAACTTCGATGGCGAGATCAATGTCGTCGGCGCGCACGTACTCCCGAAGGGCCATCTTTGCACTCGCTTCGGCCATGCGAATCATGCTTTCCAGGTGGCGGACAGTAATGGGATACGAGCCAGTTGCTTGAGATTCCCGTCGCAGATCCGCGAACAAGTCAGACAGCTTGTTCTGATCGAGGGCATACAGCTTCGGCTCAGTTTTTTCACGCGCGTACATGATATACTTGCGCAGAATATCTTGAGGAATGATCTATTCCACAGGTCAGCGGCGGTGAAACACAATCGAAGCAAAGACATACATCAGCGTCCAAGGTGGTACCGACGTCCATCTCGTCCTGCTCCCGTTCAAACTTGGGATGGCTTCGGAGGTGGCTGCCCACTACGAACCGCGCAAGCAGTTCATCCATGACGGGGTCGACATTGTCTTTAACCACACAAAGCACATCGAACCGCGACAGAATGGGCTCGGTCAGCTCCACATTCTGCTGGAAGGGAATGGTAGGATTATATCTCCCGCGGATGGGATTGGCTGCCGCAATCACCGCACAGCGAGCTTGGAGGGTCGTCACGATTCCGGCCTTGGAAATTGAGATCGTCTGCTGCTCCATGGCTTCGTGAATCGAGGTCCGATCCGAGTCGTTCATCTTGTCGAACTCGTCGATAAGACAGGTGCCCTTGTCGGCAAGCACCAGGGCTCCGCCTTCGAGCGTCCATTCACGAGTGATCGGGTCCTTACGCACACTAGCTGTGAGACCAACGGCTGATGCGCCCTGTCCAGTGGCGAACACAGATCTGTGTGCAGTCTTTTCCGCGTATTTCAAAAACTGCGATTTGGCCGTTCCAGGATCGCCGAGAAGGAGAACGTTAATGTCGCCTCGAATACGATGCTTGTGGTCAATGTCTTTTGGAACACCGCCAAAGAGCGAGAGCGCGATGGCAGTCTTAATATCCTCGTGACCGTAAATGGATGGCGCTATCGATTTAATGATCCGCTTGCGGATCCGTTCGTCGCGCGCAAGATTCCGCATTTCCTTCTCATCCTCCTCCGTGAGCCTAAAAGCAGCAAACAAATCCTCCTTTTTGTTGACATGGTTTGCCTCGATGACTGTGGAGAAAACGGGGAAACCGTTTTTTGCGTTCAAGGATGCATCGAAATTGTTCCGGTAAATGCCTGTAATTTCCTGCGGTCGTTGCTTTCAGGGTTGGGCAACAAATAAAAATGAGCTAACAAACCACTTCTTCGCCCGGCTTGGCGCTATCAATGAGATCCCAGAGAAGAATAACTTCACGATGCCTGGGCAGCCGACCTGCCGGAACAGATCCCGGGGATTCCTGTAGGGTCATTTTTTGATAATTTCGATAGACGGTCTACGATATACATCAGCAACTCACGGCGAAAAGAAGAAGAAAAGAAAAACACACATGTTCAGAGTTGACTGGAAAGGGCCCCTTGCTTTCGCAATTGCCGCAGAAACTAATCTTCACCTCCGTCGCTTCACGCGTCGCGTCTTGATAGAACGGGCCGAGGAGCGCGCCACACTTTCGGCAATCGAACTTGACGTATTTAAGCTGGGGAAACACGCCGCTCCGTCTTGTTACTACACCAGAAACACGGACAAGATTGTTGAGATTTGCACGACGCAGATCGCGCAACGACGAGCTTAGAGGCAGGTCGCAAATGCGAACGTGCACCTCCGAGTGGATGCGCTTATACGCTGGGAAATAAACGAGAATGGCATCCAGAGCCACTTCATCAAAAATCTCCAGCATAGCTGCTGGCGCATTGGTCAGAAAGTAGGCCAGAATGGGTTTGGACATGGCGAGGTGGAGATAGGAGACCTCCAACGATTCGGCATTGTCTGCGAATAATGGTGAGGTAGTGTGCCTGCACCAACAGAGGATACCCACTTTCACCAAGACTACGAATACGCTGGCCATAGATAGAGTTGCCACCATCATCCGTATAGGTCGTCAAAAAGAGACGGAAATGCTTGATAATGGAGCGGCGGACAAGGTCATTTGCGATCCATTCTACAATGGACTTTGCTTTGATGTCACTGAGCTGCTCCAACGGGATTTCCTGTGCAAGAAAGAGAGTGAGGATGGAGCAGGAGAAAGGCAACAAAACACGCACGCCTTCGACGCCATCCATATCATCAATGTCTCGTCGCTCGTCATATGGGCGACGCGTACGCCTCTTCATGCGAGAAACCATCTCTTCGTCCTCGTCACCATCGTCCATGTCGTCATCATCGACGAAGCCAGGGCCACGGCGGCGGCCCGCAGCGCGTCTGCCAGCGCCTTCAAGGCGGTCGCGCCGAGCCATTTTCAGCTCAGCAGCTCGACGCGCTGCAATCGACATTTCCTCTAGATCTTCATCGTCGTTGATGTCGGCCTCAGAATACCTGTCGAGGAGCTCATTTGGAGCATAGTCGCTGGAGGGCAAACGGTGAGCACGAAACGCGTAAATGACCAGAAGAGGACGCGTACTTTTCGAGGCCTTGGCCAAAGAGATCTTCGCCTTCTGCGTCCTCGTCCTCATCGTCGACGTTGGGGACCGCATCACGCTCGTCCAGACTGTCGTCTGTGTCTGAGAAGGGTGCTGGTGGCGATGAGGGAGGGAGGGAGTCGAGTCTTGCCGGGGGTGTCGTTGCTTGGGGGGGCGAGGACCCGGCGACGGGAGATTCGGAGCGCTGGCGTTTTCCGCGACGGGGAGTCTGTTGGGACTATGAGAGGTGAGTTTTACGCGTAGAAGGGGATTGAGTTAGAGATGTACCATAGCAGATGGTGGTTTGTGATAAAGACGCGTCGCGTTATTAGCGGCGGAGTTTGAAATGGGTGGCTGCAATAATAATTCCATGAAAAGTATGTATATATAGTCGACGGTAGCAGCCCTAGTCTAACGTGCTCAGCGCCTGTTACATGTACTCGTGAGGGCGGTCTCTCAGGTACTGTACTGGGTCCAACGGTACTGGAAAATTTCGCAGAGGTGTGCTGTCCCCGCAATGTCAGCCATAAAATCATCGGGGAGAGACAGAACGCACTCCCGGACCTGCCATACATCCTCACTGCTCTTTCCAAGTCTGCGCTTGGCCCACCAGATCGCCTTTCTTCGGATCCACGCGTCACGACGCTCGTCCATGCCCATCCACTTGAGACTCATACAAAACTTGTACTCGGCCCACTTTTCGGAGCAGTCCTCGCGGAGAGTCCCATATCTGTACATGGATTTAACGAGGTTCCTCAGTGCTAGACACGGTCGCGGTCGGCTCCAAGTTGGTGGGACAAAGAGTAAACGGTACCATTGCATGCAAAATAGGTGTCGATGTGGTTTGTGCATGTGGGGATGTCCTTTGGAGTAGGGTATACTCGCCGCAGGTACCACTCCTCCTGCTTCACCGCCGTCTTGAAGTCCGTTTTGAAGTCGCTCATGAGTGGCTGTGTTCCGTCGGACCGGGTTTACCGGCGCCGATATTAGCCGACACCCGACTTTCTCTTTCCTTTGCATTGCATGGCTCAACGGGATGAAACGATGGGCTACGCAGGCTGGCGGAACCAGCCTTTCAAGTCGGCATATATCCTCTATGAGATTCTGAGCGCTTTTGTTCGCGTGCCATGTTGGGCGGTCCTCGCAATACCTCGGTAATAGTTCACCCGTTCTACCCCGCATTTTTTCGACTTGGCGCAGTTCCCTACCTGGATCTGATCATTCTGGCTACAGGGCTAACCGGCCGCGCAAATCTTGGACATGGAGACGAACTATGCAAGTAAAGATCATTCGTCGTCTCTCTGGAATGGCCTCCATGTGAATCAGCTCATCTTCATGTGTGTCCTCGGTCTGGCTGCTAACGTTCCTACTAGAATCGGCCCTTTGAAACTATCGCCCACCCACCTCGCTCTCGTTCCCGGTATTGGATTCCATGGCGTGTGGGTCGAGCCCATTTCCGCAGACCTCATTGTCGGAAAGGTCAAGACCTGGGCCTCTGCAGCTGCTGTTTCTCCCGTCAAGCTTCCCGGGTATTGGATACACAAGCTCGGCTCAACGATAAAGCTCGAAGCCCCTCTGATGCCTGGCGAGAAAATCGTCTATGCTCTTCATGGCGGCGCGTACACACGGCTGTCAGCCCACCCGACGGATCCAACTGCTGCCATAGCACGCGGTCTGCTCGAGCGAGTCGACTCAGTCCACCGGACGTTCACCATCGAATACCGCCTTTCTTCCGCCAAGCCGTTCCCGGTAGCCAACCCATTCCCTTCTGCTCTTCTTGACGCGTTGACCGGCTACAATTACCTTGTCAACACGCTCCACATCTCTCCATCGGACATCATTGTCGAGGGCGATTCCGCAGGTGGAAATCTGGCGTTGGCACTCACTCGGTACCTTGTGGAGTATCCGAATGCCTCACTCACCCCTCCCGGCGCCCTCCTCCTCCTCTCGCCCTGGTGCGACCTGAGCACCTCGCATGCCCATCCGAAATCCTCGCTCGTTACCTGCCTCAAGTCGGATTACATTGAAATTCCCACAGGTGGTTATCCCTACCCCATTGCCGCCTTCGTTGGCCCCTTCGGTCTAGGCGCTGCCGAACTGAATCCCTACATTTCACCGGCATCAGCCCATATCTCCAACATCAGTTTTGCAGGATTCCCAACCACTTTCATCTCTGCCGGCGGCGCAGAAATTCTGCTTGATTCCATCCGCACCCTGCACCACAAGATGTCGAAGGATATGGGGGATGCGAAAGTCAGATACCTGGAAGCTACAGATGCAGTGCATGATTTTCTTGTTTTTGACATGGGATGGCACGAACCCGAGCGGGGAGACACTTTGACCGCCATCGCCGAATGGGTCGCTGCCTCTTGACCGTGGTCGCCGTACTTGATTGATAATCTATTCAGCAAAGTTGGCGATACAAAGCCTGGTGTCCTGCACAATCACACAACCTGATTTTCCGACGCAACTCCGAGTACTTATATCAATTAATTCGCTTCATATGACCACAAAATGACCGGTTGGAAGCTGATAGGCATTCCATATAGTCTCCACGCTCGAGCGCAATGCCGCCACATCAACAAACGCAAGCTGCGGGCATTCCTTCCAGTGGTGTAATTGTCTCACTGAGGTTCAAGTCAAGCCGAAAACTTGAGTCGTCGGGGACCGACGACCTTGAGCGACTTTGTCGGCTTGGTTGATCTCGCAGTCCTATGGATGGCCGGAAGAGAGTAAAAGTGCCAACATAATATGCCATCACATGCCATAGAAGGGAGCCCTAGGGGCCGGGCTCTTGGAAACGCTTCACACAACAAAACCAAGCGCAGCTGTGTCCGAAACAGGCAGTAATTACTAACTTACGGAGGCTACCACCAAGAACAGGATAGCAGAGCGCAAGCAAAGCGTGAAAAATACAGCATACAGTAAACGGAAACATAGGGGGAACAATTATCTTGTTTTATCTTCCACGTTGTCACTGCTTCCATCCCGACGCTCGATCTCGCCTGCTTCAGCATCGCGCAGTCCACCAACATCGTAATCCGACAAGTAGAAGTAGGTGGCTGGGAGCGCGACGAGGAGTGCACCAATGATGTTGCCCAGATACGAGGCGATGAGGGACCTGGCGGGAAGAAATCAGTACGTGACACAAAGTGCGGAAATCTTGGTCAATGTACTTGCGGATGTACCCTGCCACGCTCAGCTGCATCGATAGCAATCAGGACCTACCATATCAAGGTAGTAGGAATAGAACGCCTACATCTGCGCCGAACATAATGGATAGGGGCAAAGAGTACATGTTGGCTAAATTTCTAGTGAGCCCGTGCACTTGTTCAAGCAGAGGTGTGAACATACCGACGACTGAAAGAAGCGGAGATGAGGTCAAACACATGTTCCAAGCAGACGTGTAAACGCACCATGGTCAAAAGAGCAGGCGACAAATAGCCAGATAGGCAGCCAGATCGCGTATATCTTGGCGAATTAGTTGAATCCGCTCAGTCAAACAATCAATCAACTCACCTTGGAAATAGTCTCTTTCGCACCAGCCGCTTGCTACATACGATTATTAGTTATATGCAATAAACGATCATTGACTGATAAAGAATGCAGGAGGGTCAAAACACCTACCCAGACAGCGATACAAACCAGCCAGTTGCACGCGATTCCGCGCAGGAATATTTGGTGCCATTCCGGTTCAACTGCCTTTTTGCTGAGGAGCGGACGTGAGGATGAGAGCCTATGGCCACAGAATTATTTACCCACATGGCGAATGATTTCACATATGTTGCGTATGGATCGGCAGACATTACGCCGCTGTCTAGGTATGGAAATTGAGCAAAAAAAAACAGGCTGCATTGGGAAGGTGACATGCTTACAATGAACCAATACGGCGCCAAAGAAAAGGCTTCCGACGAGATTGCCGAATGTCACTGGTGCCGTGATCATTTTTTTTCCCTTCCAGAGGGAGGCAGGAGAAGTAAATACCAATGAGAAAGTTGAGGGGGAGAGACCACCATGGTACGGCTCTCTTCAAAACGGCCATAGGAAATACCTGCAAATGTCGAGATCGATGATGCACCTGTGGTCGCGACTTACCATCATGTTACTCGTCAGTAGCTCCTGTCCTTGTAAGACTATCCTGAGGGTATTTGAGTAATTCGTATGAATATAAGCACGAATGCGCAACACACATCACTAGACCTACGGGGAATACGAGGCCTCCCAAGATCTTGACGATGCCCGGATTGCTTGCGTTCAGCCCAGGCGACCCGCCGGAAATGACCTGGGACAGAAGCCCACCAAAAGACAGCATGACGCCCGCAAGGACCTGGAGGGACGATAGTCAGCAATGTTTGTATACGGAATTGATAACAAAACGCACGGCTTTCATGAAGATGGATTCATAGCGGTCGCGGTGCTTGGCTACAGCCGCCTTCAGAAGAACTACAGCTACTTCAGCGGGTTTCAGCGTGCTAACGTCCATGGTGGGCTCAGGCGGGCGTGTGAATCGTAGGAGCTGGTGGGTATCTTTATGTACGGCAACGGAGCGCCTTGTCGGCTAGCTGAATATCGGCGAGCCGGCGAAAACTTAAAAGTGCAGATGGGACCTGATGACCTTCATCACAAAACATGTACCGTCAGCGGAGGCTAGCGAGCTAAAAATGGATGGACCCCGCGGGGTAGTGAACTCCCACAGGACTCAACTGAATCCAACCACCTTTCAACGCTAAACAGCGCTAAACCCTCCTTCAACAGCTTTCAACCAAACGCCACTGTGATTAGCGTTCCACGGTTAAATCGCAAGTGGATAGATATCGCTTGGATATCGCAGACCCGCGGAGAAAGCGATCTTTTTTAGGCAACGACACGGTCTGAACATAGTGATGCCGCGAGCTGGAGTCCGCAAAATGTCGGGTGTATGAGAATGATGGCGGACATTGTGTCCGGCGGACAGTCCCCTTATAGAATTAATTGATTTTCAGCCATTCTCTTGCTTTGGGTGTTTCTTAGGCCACTTCACAGCACCTACATATCCATCCATACCTTCTGTACTCTCTGGCATTCAAATTTTAAAGGACTATTGGTATCTTTTATGCTGGGTCCTCTCTCCAGCATCTTCCGTGCAAAGAATTTTGAGAAGGAGCATCCCTGCACCCGGTGGCTGCAGCTGCATCTGTGCAGTTGCTTCGCTCCAGGAGATTTACTTGAGAGTTTACCTTGAGCCTGTCTCTCAAGGCGTCAAACTCCAGCGGCATGGCTTCAGCTATCGGCATTCAGATATAGTAACCAACTGCTTTGCCTAAAGAAAATCATCTGGAGGGTTTCATCTTCAACGGGTTCCCTCAAGTGTTTCTCTGAAGTCCATCCGCTCCTTCCGTTTATCTTGACGGCCCTGTCTCAACTCAATGCCTGAAGTGTTCACCTTCAGTTGGATTTCTCCACCCACCTCCCTTCACCGCACACACTTAATACATTATCAGAAGCAGAAAGCCCTTCAGAGCATTCTCTCCACTTCCCTTTGTGGCACTGTTAATTACTAAGTTGTTGTCCTGACCCGATCATCCAGCCTTTTCACAACCACTACCTCAATGTCTCAGCCATCCGCTCTTGAGATCCTTCGAAGGTTGGAGCAGCATAGATCCCTTGCGGAGAATCTCCAGTACAAGCAAATCCAACGCTTCTTGGAACTGATTCAGCGTCTCTGGCCAGAGATAGTCCCACCGCAATCCCTTTCTCCAGTGATTTTACCTCAACCAATCGTCCAGTTCTTGGCTTCGGTACTCAATCTCGAGATTGGTCTGGTACACCTTCTATGGCATGCTTTCGGGGATCTGGGTCAATCCTTCTTCTGCGATGACCAGCCATCAATCGATGACAGTTTCCGTGTTCACGGTCATGAGCATGAGCTTGGTATGTATCTTTTAGTATTTGTGACAGTTAACTTCTTTCTCAACATCTTCAAGAGCGGAGACCATTGAACCTCCGATGAAGCACTGCCCCCGGCCTGAGTGCATGTCTTACAAAATGAATGAAGTCAGTGTAGTGGAAGCTCGGCTTTACACTTTGCATCGTGGTATTCTGCCTGTCTTTTCCAAGTCAAGGTATTGTCGCAGTAAGTGGAAGTCAAGTCCTTTAATCCATGCTTACAATTACTTTACAGAGTGCCTCACACGGTACTACCATAATTATTCAGTGGAACATGCTGCCAACCAAAACACCCGCCGTGAATATTATAAGGAGGAAGACGTACCCACATTGATCCATGTTACAGAGACGTCATTTGTTGAGAAACAGCTATGTATCTATTTCGAAAAGCAAATGGCCATTTCTCAGTACGTCTCACACACTTTCTTTTTTGACCGTCATATTCATTGCTTCCTGTCAGGGGAACCCCTATTTCCGGCCCTTCCGCTCCCGCATCCGGACCTTCCGGTCCCGTTCCGACCCATTCCGGCTCCTCCCGATATCACATGGCCTGTGATTCCGCCCGGGACCTCTGCCGATCACTCCGGTTGCTATCACATGCCCCCTGTCCGTAGTTACTTATATACCGGGATCTGACGCGGGTGATCCTTAGTCTTTCTTCTCTTCGGATCCCCCTCGTCAGGTCTGTCCATTTGTATCTGTAGCTACTCTGTGATATTTATCTTCGGATCCCCCTCGTCAGGACTCTTGAGTATACTCGGGCCTTGAGGTTGCCCTTACACTTCCAGCTCCACTTGTACAGCAATTGCTCGTGTTTACAATGCAGCTTTGGGAAAATCCTTAGTACCAAATTCCTCACACCTCATTCATGAGCTTACTGGAGAGCTCGTGCTTGATGCATTCCTGTTTCATGCCATTCTGCGTGATAAGAGAAGACACAAAGAAACCCTTTCAGTTCCCCACCATGACTATCAGAACCACCGCTTAGACGAAGCTCTTGCTGAACGGAATTACCGTATGACTGGCACGGGTCAGCCACAATGGGCTCATGCATGCGACAAATGCATGAAAGTATACAAGGGTGAAGACGGACGCTGGTGTACGTTATTCTCTCTCTCTTTTTATGTGATTTTCTCATGGAACTCAGATCGCATGACTGCTGGGGTCCATGACGGAGTGACTGTCTGCCATGCAGCATGCAGTGTTCACAACTGTTCAGAACCGTTGCCTTCTCAGAAGTCACACTTTTGCCATACGCACCGAGACCTGATTAGAAAATGCTGCATTAATGGATGTGACGCTCTTGCCCAACATGGATTTCGAACATGCACATTGGAGGCACATCACGACTTTCAAAAGGCTGCTGAGGAGCGGAACAGTGCAATGTTCCAGCTTCACTCCCGTCTGCGAAAGGCCGGTGTTGAACAAGTTGCTATTGCTGGCTCAACTGTGCGGTTTTTCATGCCCTTCCCAAGTTAATTCATCCAATGCTAATCAAGTTCTTACACTAGACCGATGCTGCGCCATCACAACAACCAGCTGATGAAGCAGCTCCTTCCGAAAGCACTGGTGTCAAGGGCCGTCTCTCACGCAACTGGACTCACAATGAGCAGTTGTTCGTCCGATGCTGTGGTGTAATTATCTCTCGGACAACATTCTTTGGTGCCGAGGGCATTACTAGTGTTAATTATAAAGTACCAACCAATCCTCACTCAATGACTCTACGCTCATTATACACATCTTAGGATTTCCTCAAAGCCACTTTCCCGCCGGAATACCCAGGCTCTATGCCATCGTATATGTTCTACGACAATAACTGCTCATTCTTGAAACATCTTAGGAGCTGTGGGGATGCGTACTTCGACAATGTTGGTCTACCCGTAGACGTCTTCCACTTCAAGTGCAAGCACACTATTCGTGACGGATTTTGTCAGGAAAATTGTAATCCAGCACAATTTCTGGAACTTATTGGTGAGAATGGCAAATGGGTATTCAATTCATCAGCTGCAGAGCAAGCCAATGTCTGGTTTGGCAAATTCCAGAACACCGTACAAGAGATGCCTGCATTGCGGTAAGATCTCCCCCTTCAAACTCGTTACACACTAATTAACAGGATGACTTTCAGATTTAATTTCTTTCTTGATGAGATGATTGCTCTCCATAATGAGGAGACTGTTGCAGAACTCACCAAACAAAACCAGAAGCCACACTTGCAAGACGAGGCTTTACTTCGTGGAGAGGACATGTAGTTATTGCAATCACAATACACACAATAGATTATCCATACATTTCAGCGTAATCACGGCCCTTGAGCACCTGCTCAAAGAGCATACTGTCGGTGAAGCAAGTGAAAACCACCCGACGTCCCGTCCCAACTAATGTGGTGCAGTGGGCCAGAATGCGCACCAAGTAACATTCCCTGCCGTACAGGTAAATGCATGTTCAATTGCGGAACACAGAACTCTGCTCCTGTGAAGTGACCGACAACGAACATCAGAGTGTACTTGCGCGTGTTGTCGTTCCAGTCAATGTGGATGATGTCGCTAGAGCCCTCCTTCATGGCAATGGTCGTAAAGAGGCCACCGAAATCTAATGCGGGGCGCAACGCAAACTCTTTTGCTAACAAAAAGAGATTGCGGTCATGGATACTGGGAATGGCCCAATCAATTGGGTGAATACATGAAGTGGAAGGAGACACACCGTTTTTGAATCCTCTCCTGCTCCGGTGCGTACTGGTGCATGAGACGCTCCATAAAAGGCACAACGGAAACCTTGACCTCTGTCAGCAGTGCATCCAATGCATCTTGCACCTCCAGTTTTTGTATGGACTCAGCGGTGACATGTGGTTGTAGGCTAAACAAGCCCCACACTCCAAAATGGTACCCTGGGGTTGTAGAACAGTTGGTGTCAGTGGCAGGAGGTCTCATGTTGGTAGCCATCATAGCATCATATCGCTTGAGCACCCTGGCACAGGCTGAAGCAGGAATAGCATGAGCGAACCGCATGACCATGAATTTGGGCATGCCCTCGGCCCTCAAGGCTGCCTTTTCTTCCTGGCTGACCTCCTTGGAAGCTTCCGACCATTTACCAATGCCACCTGAACCTATAGCGGTGGCTAAAAGGTGCTTGGAAGGTTTCGTGCAGGTGATTAAGAGGGTGAGGTTATCGTCACCAGGTTTATCGTAATATAGGCGGAGAGCACTGGCTCGTGTCCACATGGTGCCTAGCGCACCGGCCACGCCGTCTGCGTCTTTGGTGTAATCCAGAAAGAGACTTGGAAAGTTCCAGGGGCGTTTGATCAGTACTGAAAGATCAATGAGACTTGAGTATTGTCCGTAGCTGCAACCACGCACCAGTATTACGAGCAATCTTTTTCTGACCCCTCTCCCGAACCCCACCAGCTTGCAGGTATTCTGTGGTCCGTCTGATTCTCTGCTCCTTGGCCCGGGAACGGTGGGAGTTCGCGCTGTTGCGGCTGCGGACAGCGTGAGTGCGAGATGGCTGCCAATCCCAAATTTACCCACCTTCGCTTTTTTGCCTCCGTGGGCTCCTCGGGATGTTCGGATTCCTCCGTGCGTTGGGCAGTGCCACGAGTGGCGGCACCACCTCGGTGGTCCTTGCGTTTGCTGCGAGCCATGGCGCAAAACGATTGAGAAGAGAAGTGCGTCACGAAGTGTAACGCTGACCAAGCATCTCATGTAGTCGAAATGAATATTATTCTATTCTATTTTTTGGAATTCCTACGTTTGAACGACCGCTGTGCCTGTGCGACTCGTCCCCGTATCCGCCCTGCCACGTCTCCGTATATACTCGCCGGAACTACAGACACCTCGCCCACTGCGACCCGGCACTTGTCCCTCGTCTCGCATGCCAACGCGCTCTCTGCTTGGCGTCCCCGTCCCGCGCTTCCAGCACACAGGCCCCACTGTGTCCCCGGGCATTCCTATTCTTCTTGAATTGTCAAGTGTTGACATGAACGGTCTTGATTCAAATTCAAGGCTGTAGGCCTTGCGCGCAAGTCCAGGACCAACACCCGAGCGATAATGACCGCGTGCACAAGATCTGTGGGAAGTGACCATGAGAAAATAATCCATGAAACGCGAGACATACTTACCGTTAAAACGCGAGACATACTTACCATTAAAACGCAGTCATTTGCAGGGGAGGGAGCTGTGAAGCGAGAAAGTGAGTGGGTGGGCACTAAAAAAAAAAGGGGGCAGACACCCTGAAAGATGCCCCTGTAAACGACAGCCAACGAGCGACGGCCGCAACCGGCGTGCATTCGAGGGAGCAAGTCACTGCAAAACGATGCCGCTCGTGCACGCTGTAAACAGCTGCAGGAGCATGGTGTGGGGTTCGTGGGCGTGGGCGAGGGCGGTGGGCAGGCGGTGGCGGCGGCAAGGGCGGCGGGGAAGTCCTGGCGGGTGGGTGTGGTGTGGTGTGGTGAGAAGGGAGCGGAGATCTTGCACATGGCAAAGTCTCCGCCCTGACGGCTGTGCAATGGGCACGCCCTTCGAGCTGGGCCATGCAAACTCTCTGATGGGGGTGCACGTGGGTCAATGCAACGCCGAACGAGCGCCGGGTGATTGCAGCAGCGGACGTCCAGGTGTTGGTTGTACGCTGGGAGTGCGCGAGTTTCGTGGCGGCGAGGGAGCTGCGAATGATTGAGTGAATGGGGATTGACGGAGAGAAGTAAAAGAAAAGGGTAAAAAAACGCACCTGGGGAACACCACTGTTGTTTGCACTGCCACGATCTCTGCGCCTACGAAAGAGCACGACTCGACTCGAGGGCGGTGGTTTCCGAGGCCGTGTGCGCGGGTGTGACCCGGTTTGGTTGCGAAGTGGGAGAGGGTGGTGGTCAAGGTGGCGGGGCAGCGGGTAGTCTGGAGCAGGAAGAAACAGCGGAGACCTTGCACGTAGGTCTCCGCTCCGGCGGCTGTGCAACGACACGCCCTCCGAGCCGGGCGAGGCGGGCGTCTCGACGAGTGAGCGCGCGTGGGTCAATGCAACGCCGAGCGAGCGCCGGGCGGTCGCAGCAGCCGGTACACGGCGAGCGGGTGGGTGGTGGGTGGTAGCGACGCCGGGGAGGCGAGCGGGTGGTGGGTGGTGGGTGGTGGGTGGTGGGAGATAGTGACGCCGGCGGGAGGCGAACGGGTGGTGGTGATAAGAGAAAGAGCGCGGAGACTTGCCACGTGCAAGGTCTCCGCGTTCCATTCCGGCAGCTGTGCCCCGGATGGGCGTTCTGCGGGCTACCGCTGCAGGAGTTGGCCTGCAGCGGTTTGTGCCATGGGTAGAGGCGGGGGGCGGGCGCGGGGATGGCGAGTTGTGTTCGTAGGGTGGGAAGGTAGCGGGAGCGGCCTGCTGCGACAGGAACGGTCAGCGGAGAGCGAAAAAAAAAAGGAAACCAAACGCACTTTACGTTGTAGTGTATCGCACCGCGTTGTTGTTCGTGATGGTGACGCGGCTGGACTTGCCGGTTGTCTTGTCAGAGGCGGAGACGTTGAGGATGCCGTTGGCATCCATGTCGAAGGTAACCTCGACCTGAGGGACACCACGGGGCGCGGGAGGGATGCCGGAGAGCTCGAATTTTCCGAGCAGGTTGTTGTCCTTCGTGTGCGCGCCCTCGTACACCTGGATGAGCACACCGGGCTGGTTGTCGGAATAGATCGAGAAGGTCTCGGCCTTCTTGCAGGGGACAGTGGTATTGTGCTTAATGAGCGCAGTCATGACACCACCGGCGGTCTCGATACCGAGGGAGAGGGGAGCGACATCGAGAAAGAGGAGAAAGAGGAGATCCTGGTCTTCTCTGAGGTGTTGCCCGAGAAGATGGCGGCCAAAATACATCGCGCTGGTTCGTGGGAACCAGCCCGAAAGGATGAACCGCAGCGCGGTCCGCTCGGCCGGCATGTGATCGGCTGCGATGTGAACGGTGAGGAGTAGGCGCAGGACGAACGGAAAAGAGAAGAAAAAACACACCTTGGGGGGTTTGAGTGTGCGCGGGCGAGGGGTTCGCGCATGGGCAGGGCCGGGTGTGGCGGGCACGGAGATCGCGAGTCGCCTTCGCTGTAGACGTGCATGCGGCTGCGACGAGAACGGTAAGCGAAGAGCGAAAATAAAAAAGGAGCAAACTCACCTTACTCGCATCGCATCGAGCACGGCCCAGTCACGCACCCAGGCGCGGGAGTTGCACGACGGAATGTGGGGCCGGCACGCCCAGTCTCGCCCGCCGGATCGACTTCCACGCCGAGAGTGGGACCCGTACAAAATCGGCGGTGCTTTGGATGCGAGGGTGCGGGGGGGACGCGATTCGGAGTGTCTGCGGACGAATGCTGGCGACGGGCGGTGCGGACGACGGCTACAAGTGGACGGTCACGGTACGGCGGTAGAGGTTGCAGCTGCGGGGGAACGAAGGTGGAGGCGCAAGGAAAGATGTGTTTGGTTCCAAGACCAACAGTCTTGGAACCAAACAACTGGCTCTTCCAACTTTCAAGTCTCCAAATCCCCGCGCATGGCAGCAGACCCCTCGCGCAAACCCATGGAACAAGAACGGGCCGCATGTCGGTCCTCCAACGCCCCGAACGCAAACAATGGCACCGTCCGTCCCAGTGTGGAAGCACATTGCAACCCCGGAGGTTGGAGTGGTACCTCACTCCCAGCGCGGCTCGCTCCCAGCCCACCACCGCGGCGCAATCTCGCCGCCAATCTCACACGCAGGCAGCGGCGACTCAAAGCGGGATCCGTGGAAACACTGTTCCAGAGGTGCGTCCTTTTTTCTTCCCTGCCTTCTTTTCCTAGCTAAATCAGCTTTCCTGACACAGCGGAGGTCTTGCACGTGCAAGATCTCCGTTAACCACCGACACCCCACCGACGCGACGTTCCCCAAGACGTCGGTGGTTGATCGCCGTGTTGCCCCCCGCCGCTACGCTACGACTGGATGAGTGTGCACCACTCGAACCCCATGTCTCAGCCGCGGACGCAGAAGCAGCGGCGCATTCGCCGTCTGTTATACGTGCGCGGCTGGCGGGTCACGTCCGAGAGCGCCATTCACCACTCTAAGAACGACCGTTGACACCGACTGGCCGATTCCCTGTGTAGCGACTGCAGAGTCGCACACGCCATCGGTGCGCTGAACTCATTACTGTACGTACTTGTACTGAGGCAACCGTCACGGTCATGGCAGGGTCCGTTGCGTTGCCCAAAACCTCCCCTGTCACGCTCACGATGGGGTCGGTTGCTTCAAAAAAACCGTGACATCCAAAAAAATCAGAAAAATGAAATTATCGGTTTTTCTGGCGCCTACACCGCCTGCTACAGTACGTCTACGATTCTAAATCATCTTCCTCGGCCGGGGCTCCAATTTCTGTCCATTTTCTACCGTGGTCGTCAAATGCCCAAATGTCTTCTTCCTCGTTGGTGGCAGACAGCCCTTCATCTGCTGATTGATTGCTGTTTTTCAAGCACATCACGAACGACGTCAGCCAGCGGAACATCGGAATCGTCGTTATTCAAGATGTCTCTGTCAAGATCACTCTCCGAAAGAGAGTCTTCGGGACCAGTAGGGATATCGAGTGGGAGTTTATCGAGATGAGTGGCCCCGCAACGCGCCTTGATCTCTTCAGCGAGCGTGGGATCAGTCTTGAGATATTCACGCAGTGCCCTGCGGGTGGAGCGACTTGTCAGACACTCATACGAGAGGTTGTAGTGTTCCTTTCCCGGGACGACACATTTTCGTAGGACTGGAATAAGCATTAGTAAGGTTCCGGTGAGGTAGATTGAAGTGGAAGATACCTTTTTGATGATCTTCATCCCCTCTGGAGTTTTGAGCCAGTCATAAAGATCCACACATGCCCGCACAGAGGCGTTACGAAGGACAGGGTATGAACTGGAAAACTCGACATTTTCCGGTGTGATTCCTGCCGCAATCTGGGCTTGATGGGATTGGACAAGATAATCGAGCATCGACTGCTTTAATTTGTGCTTCGCAACACGCTGAAGGCCGACGTCCTGGGGTTGAAAAAGGCCAGTGCAATTACCGGGAACAAAGATCAAAATAATGTTGCCCCATTCCTCGAACACAACCTTTCGAAATTCTTCAGAGATGTGAACGGGATAAATGTCGATATATGCAATCGCCATCTGGTCGTCATCGAGATCGGGATCCTCGGCGATGATCTTCTTGATGAAAGGGATGAGAATCTTCTCGCCCCACTCCTGCATCGTCTTTTGGGTGCTGAAATGGCTGGTTTTCTTTTCGCTAGCCGCAAAAGTGAAATGAAATCCACGCTCCATTGCCTCGTCGTAGCCATCGGCAGTCGGTTGGGGTGTCGATTTACTGGTTTTGCCCGACCAGACTTGTTCGATTGGCATGATGTTGCCAAAGGAGTTCGTGGCCATGCCAACTGTGTACGCGCGTTTCTCGTCCTTGGCCACGACCGAGACCTGCTTTGCTCCTCTCTGCTCGAACGTTTGGCTGTGGTTTGGAAGAAGATAATTCCCGGTCTGGTCGTAGTTGATGAAAAGCTTCGCAGGTATGTTCTCACTTTGAATCGCATGGGCTAATCGGAAGAATGTGCGCTCGCACAGCTCGCCTGCGTTATCCGGAATATGTTTGGCAGCCCGCGTAGCTTTCCTCGACGTCCAATCGAGAACGCTCTCCAGGAATGAGCGGACAAACTTCTCTGAACACTGGAAGCCATCCAGAATGTTTGGGTTGTGTTCTTTGATGAGTGCAAGCATGATGGACCTGGCAATTGGAACGTTGACCACGCATCCAGATGTTCAGAGGCCGCGCAGAGTGCTAGCGATGCTATCAACGAGCTGAGGATATTTTGCTAGGACTCCCGTGCGTCCGGTGCCTGCTAATGACCGCCGGTTGAGAACATTCTTTAGGGCGGCCTCGGTGAAACGCCGCTCGTCTGCAACGATCCACTTCCACAAGGTGGCACGGTGAAGCGTACTTCCGGGAGCATTGAATAGCGTGGGATGGGAGCGCTGAAGATCCTTTACTGCGTCTCCAGCAGACCAGTTATGGCGGCGTACTGCTGCTACGATGAGCGCCCAGAGGAAGGGATGGAACCAGAACACTCTCTTCGAAGGTTTGTTCTTCACCACACCGCCCTGCGTCCCGTTCCGATGCTTTTTCCACTCCTGCGTGGCGGGACGAGACACATCGGCGACGTCCCCAATCGTTGACGCAGTTGCCACTGCGGTCGCCCCGTTCATGAGAACCTTGTTCACATTTCGCTTGTCAGACGGAGTGCCATCTTCCAAAGCCGAGGCTTTCTTCCGCTCGCGTTCCCTGTGTTTGCGTTCACAGGCCAACTTCCGCTCGTGCTCCCTCTGCTTCTCTGCCCGTCGTGTATCATCCTCCACCTGGGCTTGGCGTTTCTCTGTCCCCTCTTCTGCTGCCTTTGTCCAATACCGTCTGACATCCTCCTTCGTTCCAGGTTTGAAATTGAATGCATGTAGTGTGGCTTGTTTGGGGTTACCGACCGGAGTCGAAGCAAGCGATGAGGTGGATGGAATCGGGGCAGAAGCAGATGCCACAGGAAGTGACGGGAGAGCCGAAGGTAGAGTCGAAGGTGGGTCTGGCTCGATGTCGGAATTGTCATCAACATTAATGACATTGGATTTGTTTTTTTTGGTAGGAGGTTCCTGCTCGACATCGGAGGAGCTCGACGCTTTGCGCTTTGTAGCGCGAGGGGGAATTCGTGCGCCAGAGGCAAGAGCTGCCGTGATCAACCGCTCAAGCCATCCCGTTCGGAAAGCCTCCCGCTCCCCATCCGTCAGCTTTTTGACCGTGGATTTCATTAGAGAGGGTAAAGCACTGTCGAGACTGGTGCCACGCTGATGAAACATGATCGGAGCGCCTCGCAACTCGTGGGTGGCAAATGAGACCTCCAGTGCATGGCTGAATTCACCGAAATAACCACGGTCTTCGAGTTTATCTTCGCTCAACCAGAAACGGTAGGGGGAGTCAGCAGGATTGTTCGGTAACGATGCAGGTAGATTCCGAAGCAAAGATTGGAGGTGTTCGATGCGCGAAACAAGCTCCCGGGGAGGACCTGTAACAGGCTTTGGATCGGTAGTTTTTTTACGAGTCGGTGGCATAGCAGAAGGCAAGTGGAGTCAAAAAACGGAACGAAAATTCAATGCATTGGTTTATTAAGTGAATTAAGTACAGGCCACCGAGTCCCGAATGAGTAAATGCCATTTTGAGAATTTAAAATTGGCCCATTGTTCTGCATCCGCCATGCGGTTGCCCAATTTTGCTGAGGTCACGGTCACGCTGGCCATGGTTGCGTTGCCCAACACCGTGGACAATGTCACGGTGCTCGGCGCCGTTGCCTCAGTACAAGTACGTACAGTAGCCTTAAGTGAGCAGGTTAAGTAATTACGGTAAAGTCAATCACATTAAGACCATACCTTAAGCCACTAGCCTTCAGGGAAGAACTGGAGGGATTTCGGTGAACTCATTAAGCTTGACGCAGCAGGTTAAGTGAACTCAATGAACCTGTTAGCCTCAAGGCAGTAACTCAAGTGAGTGGTGTTCAGGCATTTCATTCGAGTGCAACCACTTCAGTGCAGGTCCTGAAGCCCAATCGCCTGAGTGAAAATACTTCAGCGGATCCTCTGAACTCATTACTCTCCACCGAATCCAGTCAAGCGGATTCCCTTCACGTTAAACAATGTGTGGTTCTACTTAAGTAAATCCCTCCAGCGAATCTGTGCAGTAATTATTCTCAAGTGACCGAACTCAAGGTTAGGGTTAGCAGAATAGAGAATCAGAACAATGTGACACTCAAATGTGAGTGCCATTTGAAGAATAAAAACCAAGTGTGTGAAAAATATGTAGAGAAGGCGGAACAAGGGAGGCGAACGATTCAGTGCTGTTAGTCATGAGTGGGGCCCACACTCCGACGTCTGCAGCACCTTGTCGGGGAAAAATGGGATAAGAGGAAGGTAAGGATGCAACCTGACGAAATGATTAGTGAGGGGGATGCGGAGAGGATGACGCACTGAAAGAATGAAGGGAAGCCAGAGGATGGACGACCTGTGTAATGAATGCGTGAGGGTAGGACTGGAGGAGGGGAGGAGAAAATACACCTAGCGCAGGAGGCTACGTGCGGGAGGCAAGGAGAAAGAATCCTGTCATGATGCCGTCAGTCTGGAGCAGGACAAGGGGTATGAAGATGCACCAGGGTGGGCCGACATGGTCGGTGAGGAATGGCTGTGGGAAGGAAATTAAAGGCATGATGTCCGCTGGATATTTTATACACGGAAGGGATGCACGACCTCCCAAGTCACTCGCCCAGATGCCCGCATGGGTAGAACTTTGCACAGAAGTACAGTGTTTCGCCGAATGTGGGGCCCGCTGAAGCGGTAAAGTGAGAGGGAGGGGCGAGATGCGTATTCGCACCTCAACCAGGTATGACGAGGGGCAGACACCAGTCCGCTCACTCAGAAAGATCCTTGATCCAAGCTAAGAACTTGCCTATCTCCCTCTGAGACAGCATACTGGGCTATGCACATCTCTGCCGACCAGCACACCCGCTCCAGAGGTGTGCATAGTTGGTTTGAGGAAGAAAGAGGAGGAAGAAAGGAGGACAAGGATCAGGTGACTTCGACAGCTATATATATGACGAAGATAATCCCACGATCACAAGGATGTAATGATGTCATACACTAATCCATGATGTGCTTCGATAAAACATTGCTTGTTATCAATACGACATGTAGTATTGCAGTAAGAATGGCTAATCACTGGCTTCATTATCAGTCACCCAATTTTTACGAGCTTCAAGCGCCTTGTAAAAGACAGCAATTCCGACACCTTTGCCCTCTTGCGGATTGTTAGTAGCCAAGTAGGCATTGAGCGACACCAATTCATCTCCAACCAAATTATTGCGCAAGTCGCGAATAAGTAGTCCAGTGCTCTGAGCCACTTTAATCCAACTGGTACCTCTGTTAAATAAGGCGGCAAAGTCGACTTGAGAAAACTTTCCCGAAGCGTTGGGAATACCGGACTTGTTTAAGGCTCTGGTGCTCATGCTTGCACATGATTTCCTCAACGTCCAAGGCCCATGCTGTGTGGCTAATGGGCTGGAATCCTTTCTTCTTTTTCCCCTTTACCGGCTCCTCTGCATCAGGGTCAGGTGCGTTTCGCAAGACCTGGATGGAAGCACGTCTGGCGTATTTGTTAATAAGAAATTGTGCGCCTTTGGACAACGGTTTTGAGGGCGGGTCAGAGGGCGGTTCGGAAGATGGAGCAGCTGTTGTGGTTGATACGGTGGGCCCAATGATGGGAGCTGACTGGTCCAGAGGAAGGGCAGTCTGTGTTTTACATTAGTATAAGAACAGACAAATCAAATCATGGTGACGCACATAAGTATAGACTTTAAGGATCACACGCTTTGCTCCCTCCGGTCCAAGGATAGGGATGTGATGTGCTTTTTGGTCGCATGAGTCACTCAGCAACCATCTAGCTGTTTTGAGGTCATTGGCCCTTATTAACCCCCTGGGAAAACGAAGCATTGGAACTTCGAAATCAAAGCCCGAAAGGCCTAAGTAGATTTCAAATGATCTTGCTGGGGGTGCACAAAGTCAGTAAAATTATCAACAGGTTCTACGCAAGCCTTACTTTTGGTTGATGGAGACCAGATGCGAAAAAGCTCCCTGAGAACGTCATCTGTTTTCAAGGACTCAGTGGCGTATTGATCAGCCTCTTCAATAAACTTTCCTTCAATCTCTGGTGGTCCTGTCCTATACACATGGAAAGGCAGCAGATTGAATCGCTCTACGATAACAAGGTCGTCACTCTGGGCATCTGTGAAATCAACAACAATCACTTTGGGACGGGTGTTGACAACATCAGCTCGGGGATCTAGTCAAATACTCATACTCAGTGGCTTGTTCACTACGCCATGCATGATGGGTGCTTACCATGCATAATCATAGGCCACAGATTGTCAGCATTCCACTTAGAAAAGGAGAAGCGATTGCTTGTCCTCCCTTCCAGGCCAACTGATTGAGGTCAGAGCTTATTCTGAAAACAAGAAGCTTGGACAACATACCAAATTCATTTTCTGCTTGGTCCTCTTCATCACTGTTTTCAAAGTCTTTCTACGGTTCTTGGTCATGAGAGGTGTTCAACAAATACAATTGTTACAACGTACAGGTAGGGTCCAGCCCTTGGTCTTGATAAACATTATGTCAAGGTTTTCCACTTGCAAGGCCGAGTTGTTCGGATCCCTTTGGCTGACGTATTTCCAGTTGACGGGTATTTTTTTATTTCCAAGTTCTTCAACAACAGAGGTGATCTGCTCCTCTCGCTTGAATCTCCTGCTTGGGTAGTAAGCGTTGTAGAGCTTCTATGAAATTTCAGTTCATTGTTATTGAACGGTTTCTAACTGACATACTTTCATCTCCGGCAGTGTAGCTGTCAGAGCAACTTGGGCTGTACTGCTGGCTGTGTTAGGTTTAACATATGTCTGTGCTGCACCTACTTACAGGTATTCCGTGGTCAGAACAGACATAAGTAGAATGAGAGAAGTGGGCAAGTTGTCGTGTTTTTAAGAAAAGATGCCAAGGTAATAAACACAAAGTAAATTTGATGGAGTCGTAGCAAAACATTGTGCGCATTGGCTCTCATACGGCTATTGCAGATTGATAACCAGAAAGAATAATAGTGCAAAACCAAATGCAATTCATAAAGCTATTGCTGATAGCTACGCATTAGCTGCCTTGGCTACCTGCTTGTAAGCTTTGTACAAGTGGCTCCACTCCCCGCCAGGTCCACGGCCAAAGCGCAGGGCGGCTGCCAGTTTTTCGTCAGGGATTACCTCCCATACGTGACGATTGGGATAGTAGGTGCTGCTGCAAAAGCGGTAATCCTTACCAAAAGCAGCCTTGAAAGCTTCTGCCACAGTTCCACCGTCTTTTTGCATCTGACTAAAGCCCGCATCCATATCACAAGCATACTTGACGGGCCACTTGTTCCTCTTCTTTGTGGGAGAGGCAGGAACAGAGAACCTGTTATTCAAAGATTGTGAGATTGATACAAAGAGTCAGGAAATAAATTTAAACGTACGAAGTGCCTTCTCCGTGATCACTATTTTCCTCGTCTGAGTCGTCACTGACAAGGTCACTGTGTCATGGTCATTAGAGATTGAATAAGAAAGACAAACTGCTACCAACATCACTCCTTCATGCGAGAATGATAAACGCTCAAGCTTAATCGGGGTGGTACTCCTGGAATTTGATCAGCAGATAACTCAAAAAAAAAAAAAAAAGCGTAAAAAAATATCAACGTACAGCGAACGAGGAATTTTGAAAGGAGACGGACTTTCAGCTCCTTCGGCCAAGGAGCGTTTTTTAGTGGTGAAAGGGCCACCAACACAAATTTTGACGCCATAGGTACGGAAACAAAGGACGGAGTTGAACTTCACCTTCAGTGGAACATTGGTGGTTTCCCACTCCTGCTCTTCACTAGAAAAGTCGTGCTTGGAAAGGTCAAGAAAGTCGTAGGTTTCACAGTTTTTAGCGCCTTTGACAATGGTCGTAATTGTCTCATTTTTTGAAGGTATAAGGTAGGGGAAAAGTGGAATGGAAAGACGCAAAACATTGGGAGGGGTGTTGTCCTAAAAATTTGAGCCCGTAATTTTTTTCAAGCAGTCAGGTTGCTTACCTCTGTGAACCAATACGCCTTGAGTACCGTCTCGGCTTCCTTGCGCAAAGCTTCCAAAAGGGCATGATTGTTTTGATTAATGTCGACAGTGAAATGACCTTGAGCCAGCTTTGTTGCCAGGCTATCCGAAATATTTCGGGCGTAAGCTTTCACAGAGCGAGGGGGGGTAGAAGCAAAAGTGCTTTGAGAAGGAGTAGAAGGAGCTATATGAAAAGAGTTTATAAAGCACGTCCACATAGAACAATTTTTCCATACCTGGTGTATGGACCACTGGAGGTCGGTAGTTGTGTCGTGGAGCAGGACAAACAGTGTCCGTAGCAACACAGCAAGGCTTACAAAATCCTTGGATGCATGTCCCATTGCGTTGCTGAGGACAGTTAGCGCAACGGATACGACTAGCTGGGGATGAGTTATTGTTTGGGGGAGCTGGTCCAGTTGCCCCTGGTAGAACATCTGGACTAGGACCCAGAGGAGCCTGGTATGCTTGGATATGGTCAATGTCCTCCGTGCCATCAGGACGCTCCAGACACCAAAAAAATCCCGGGCAGCCTTGGCCAGTTATGAATACATTGTCTGGACACTGGGAGAAAAGAGATTTCAATTTGGTATTGCCAATGTCAGTGGGGGGAAAAAATCCTACTAACCGAATGGTACCGTCGTCCCCTGTTTTCAGGTGTATACCGGCCTTGAACCGTTGAAGGCGGCATCAGATACCGGTCATGGCAGCAGGGACAAAGAATTGGTCCGAGGTGTGGACGGAAGTAAATTGTAGACAACATTTTAGAATGATTGTGAATGAGTAAAAGAAAGAAAGAACAGTGACGTGGCTGAGCAACTGCATAGCAGAATGATGGGATTATCCGGTGCGGCCAGCCCAAGTCATAGCATTCACTTAAGTGGATTCAAAAAACCGACTTGCAAAGAGGAAACAAGGATGTCAATCAATTGTGATTGCTTCGGTTACATTATTAAAGTTATGCACTGCTCTACATGCGCTTGAGATACCGAGCTGCACTGATTATCATGTAAGGCTTTCATTGAGTGGATAGATTGAAGCACAATCACTTGAGCCAGTTAATTCAAGGCAGCCGGATTAAGTGAGGCTGCTTAACTGGTTGGTCTCAAGGGACCACAGTGCAGCATCTCCCATAAAGGCCCTTATCTTCAGTGAATCCACGGAACATAATTAGGTGAAGTAGATATGACTGAACCCTTTTGGCTTCAGCGCTTTCAGTTCTGTTTGTATCTCAAGTGATTCCCTTAAGGCGTCCCAGTGAAGTAAGGCAGATGAACCGAGTCCGTTCAGTGGCTACGGTGAAGCACATTCACTCAAGAGCATTAGTTTCAGATGTATTACTTCAGTGGCTTGTCCGGCAGTGTCCTGCCGTGTCCCGCATCAGCCGCCATCATTCCTGTTATTCCAACCTTCTCGGAGTCCGAGCGAGGTCGAGTTGATGGGCCATCAACCTCGATGCAGCTCGAGGTAGATCGAGGCGCTTGAAGATCATTGCCATAAAGGGAACCGGGTTTCCCATGCACCTGTATTGGTGTCGAGGAGCACAGTAGCACAATTATATTAACAAGTAATGTATTAAAAATGATTTAGAATGGGCTGAAATGACCCGTTAATTTTTTTCCAGCTTTGAAATGGCCAAGGAATCGATCAAAATGACTTTATTCTCGTCGAGTCAAATTCCTCTTTATTTGCCCATAGGTTGCCCATATTTCTGTGAAGAATGTCCCTGAACCTTAGGACACAAATGGTAACGCATGGAACCCCTCCTCATATTTCTTTCATCTCATGCTGATGCACACTGGTAGCCAGTATGACGTTCACTTTGCACTTTTATTATTGCGCGACACTTTTTCAAGCGCGCGACACTTTCCTGATAGCGCGACACTTTTTCGAGCGCGCAACTCTTTTGGATTGCCTTATTAGGCCCTCGGCTGATGTCGGACGTGTGTTCCGACAGAGTTTTCGGGGCACGTGCTGGGATTGGCGCGATCGGAACGCGTACACATGGCCAAACGTGGCTTCTCTACTCATCCGTTTGTACAGAACGATTAACTGGGTAATATGCCATTCAGCACTTACATTGTGACGCTTTCAGCCGCATGCTGCTGTGTTGCATATGCTGTGGAGCAACAGCAACGTTGATTACACATTTCGCACTTTGTAGTTGCTTTGAGGTACTTATATTCCCCATCCCTATCTCCACTCTTGGGTGAATCCTGACAAAACTCTTTCAGGAGAAACCCGCCGGAGGCTCACGATTGGCTGCACCTAAAATATGCCGTGTCCGGCTGCCCACTGCTGTGTTCCGGCGGCACATGGAATACACGATGTGTTTTGTTCCCGCAGAGGGTCTCCAGAATTCCAGTGAGTCTACATACCAGCTGCATTTTTGACAACGATTTCCGGCATCTCGCTTTCTTAAACGATATCACGTTCTCTGGGACGACTGGGTAGGTTGCATTCTAACGTAGCATTCAACCTGTCGTAGGATTATATTCAGCTCCGTATAGGCTGATGTTCAGCGACGGTGTATTTAAAGTGTTGTGCTGTGTTCAAACACCCGCCGTTATGTCCGCCACTCCCGGTCCAATCCCGACGTGCTTCGATTTTTGACATCCCTCAACCCCGGCCAACTTCAATTCCAACACTACACTACTCAAGTCTCAGTCTTTAAAGGATACGCAGTCAAAGATTGCAAGGTACGCGAATGGATACATGTGTATCTGAGAACGGCTACCCACTTGAGAAGAATACAGTATAGTTAGCGCTTTCAGGTCTCGCACTCTCGACGCCAGGTAGACTGAGGTAGTGTAGTATACTAGTAGCGCGACTTGCGCCGTTGACTCGTGAACCAGTTGTGCCCCTCGATGTCAATGTGGCTGCCTCCAATCGCACATAAGGGAAATAGCGCCGACGAACTTAGTCGTCGGCGTCTACGCACTCGGCGCGTGGTGCGCGTCGATTAAAAGACCCTCGCGATCGCGCCAATTCCTAGCACGTGCCCTAGCACGTGCCTCGGAAACTTTGTCGGAAGACTCGGAACACACGTCCGACATCAGCCGAGGGCCTAATAAGGCAATCCAAAAGAGTTGCGCGCTCGAAAAAGTGTCGCGCTATCAGGAAAGTGTCGCGCACTTGAAAAAGTGTCGCGCAATAATAAAAGTGCAAAGTGAACGTCATAAGCCAGTACCACAAAAGTGCAGTCATTGCCAGTGCCACTATGCATGATACTGGGTCATGGTCTTTTGGTAGCAGGTTATAATTGAGGATACCAAACAATAGAAACACATAAAATCATGGAACACGTTGGAATTTGGTGCTAGAACGTCTCAGTAAACCTGGAGGGCGCTTCGACGGCATCGCGGCACTGGTTACTATTAAAGGAAAAGGCATCAGATGGGCTCGAGGTAGCTCGAGCCGAGCTGAGTTCCCATCACCTCGAGCTGCCGGATTTGGTATGGCTTCGAGCCGCACCTCCAGCTCGCGGCATCACTAGTCTGACACGGTCCCACGGAGCTGGAGGATTAAAAACAAAGTGTTGCATACAGTAACGTAGGTGGAAGGAGACATTATAAGCGAAGATAAACGACTCGACGGGTGAACAATACAGCAGCCTGTCAGCAGGTAGAAAGCGGCATATACAAATTGGGGGGTGAGAAATGAAATATTTCAAATAAGGTAGTAAATGAGCGCGATCTTGGTGGGCCGCCAGGTACACCTGCCGCTTTCGCGTACATGCGCACACAGTCGATATGGACAACTGCTACTTCGAACCGGACCCAGGCCTATTTTTTGCTCGGTTTCTTCGCGAAGGACACCGATGCCATGCCATCGGCGAGTCCATAGACGCTGGGCTCGTCGGCATCCCGAAAACGACGCGGCCGCTCCCGCTCGTTGTGTCGACTAGGCGCCGGACGATGATCCCGATGTTCATCAGTCTGCTGTCGTCGATTTTGCGACGATAATGACGCCTGTGAGCCGCTCATCATACCGGGAACATAAAGAGGTCCGCGATTGTATGAGCTACGCTCCTTCCGCCTTAGATGCGTCGGCGCCGGGAAGGGCTCAGGTAATCCTTCGGGTATCTGATAGTCAGCGACGGCAAGAAGAAAAACTAGATGAACGACCGACCTTGCTCAGGACCGGGATCAGAATAGAAAATCTTCGGCTGCCAGGCCTCACGCTCGTCTGGAAATATCAATCAGTCTGTGTGTCTTCGACTGTGACATAAACGATACATGCCCATAATGCACGAGTTCTTGAACTTCTCCACCAATGCCTCTTTCCCTCTGCAAATGATTGTGAGTGAGTGTGCCAACAAGTCAACCAACGTCTAACGAACTGATAGTTGGCATAGCTCATCTGCAGAACCTTTTCGCTCGAGAACATATTCCTGCGATAGCGTAAGTAATAACATGTTACGTGCAGACGGAAGCCGACCATTTTTCTCCGAGTTTTGCTTTGGCGAAACGCAATAGATCTTGTACGCTAATGAAGTTAACAAATGCGTAGCCAACATTGCAACCTGCGGCAGATTGGTCGGCAAGAAACTTCGATATTATGATACGAACCGTTTTGAAAATCCATCCGTAAATAGAGAAAGTCGATCTTGCGAGCGCAAACAGACGCAATATATGCCATTAGATCCTTGTCGCTCATCTTGTTGGGAATATTCTTAATCATGACGGTCGTACGGGTGTCCTGACCGTCCTCGATTCGCGCTAGGTTCAGCTGATTACGTTCAGCAGAGTTGGCGGAGTTCTGCGGCCCAGATGCCGGGACAACAGAGCGCGATGGTGGAACGGGAGAGGGCGGAGAAGGAAGTTGATGAATAGGATGGGAGAATGAGGGATGCGCAAGGGGCTGCAGTTTGGATAACGAAGGGCTGTCCGGTGGGAGGGGTGGGTAATGAAAGTAAGCCGTATGCTGCGGACTCGGCGTCTGGGAACCTTGCCAGTACTCGCTAGCGGCGGGCGAATTGGGCGCGGGGTAAGGTAAGGCTGGATACATCCCTAAAGCGGCTGTGGGCACCATCATAGCCTGCTCGAACGCCCAGTTCCCCATATTCATGTTCATTATCGCATGAGCATGAGCCTGTTGGTCATAGTCATACGAATAACCCAGCGGAGAGGGAGGGCAACCGGAGAAGGCCGGACTGGACGTCATAAGTTGAGGAGGATGCGGCGCGTACGCATATGAGAATGCGGTAGGCAGGGGTGGGGTGGGGCATCCATTGTAGTAAGGTTGTGGAAGTAGCGGGAAACGATCCAACGGCGGATAGAGGTATTCCACTGGAGCACCAGCATCATGGTCGTGTCCATTACGTGGGCCGACGACCGACTCGTGGCTTTGTTCCTGTTCCCGCCCAGGTGATCCAGCAACAGAGCTGAGACTGACACTGCGAGGTCTCTTCGGAGTATCCTGCGGCTGATCCGATACGCCGCTGCATGATCTTCCGACAGCGTCGAAGAACAAGTGGTTGGAAGCTCTGCGGCTGTGGGAATCCGGGGTTCGAGATGGGGGCATCCCTCTTGCAGGAGACGTCGGAGGTGAGGTATAAAAGAACGGTGGGGAATCGGAGGAGCCATGAGGGACCGAGGGATTAAGAGACCCTTCAAGGCTTTTATGGCCTGCGCTGACGCTCCTTGGTCGTGCTTTACCTGAGGTGTCGATAAATAAGAAACGTTCGTGTATCTGCGCCTTTTGCCCAGTCGGCTCAAATCGAACAAGAGGTTGGGATGGCTGATCTGAATGTGAACTGGGGAAGGGAACATGATTCTCCGAGTCGGCCGTCTCTGAACTGACGTGAGACTCGATGGACTGAAAATCGCGCCCTAGAACAGAAAAATGCATGCCAAACATCACCTGGCCATCCAATGCAGAATACGCGGAGGCGGAGTCCCGTACGTCGTAGTATTCGACGTGAAAGATCTTCCGCGATGCCGCCTGTACGACATTAAATGAATAAGCAAGTGAAAATTTTAGGATCACATACCTGTTGATTCCCCTGCGCCAAACCGAACGCCCGCAGTCCGCCGTACGCTTTAAGAACATCGATTAACGTAGTAACGTTGATCTCCCGCCTGGAATTCTGGATAAGAAAGAATGTCACGGTTTGCTTGAACTGGACGGTGTAAATCGAGCTACCTGAAACCCATTGGCGTTCGACGAGTTGACATTCACTTGCACAGCAAAGAGAAATGCCCCTTGTGTCTCCGACAAAAACGAAGATTTTCCGACCATCTGTTGAGATTCTAGGATTCATTCAAAACCAACCATAGGAGACGAACCTCGGCGAGATCATTGGCTGTGACAAACGCGCAGTCAAGCCATCCCCTCTGTCCACTGAACTTGCACTCTTGGCCAACGCAGTCGGCCAGGGTCCCCGTTGTGGGCGTGGAAAGAAGGGCCTGTGCAGATTTCGCTTGTCGAACATCATAGAAAGCCAAAATCGCGATGCCGTGCGATTCGTGATAACGAAGAAGGACTCCTTTGATGGTATCGATGATAGGAAGGTGAGGGTTTGGCGTGCCCGTGGATTGTTGCCCAGTTGACACAACCTCGGCGGCGGATTGCATGCTGAGTTTAGACGCCGCTAGGGACCGAAGAATCGCAAATTGCAATACATCCGAAGTTACTTTGCGAGAGACGTTCCTAATCTATGGTCCAATGAGCCCACATAAAAGCAGACAATTTGGAGCGACATACGAGTACAAAACGCGTAGAAATAGTATCAGGATCAGTAAAACCGACATCTTCCTCGTGAGTCGAACATTGTAGGTTGGCCACGGCAGAATCGGCGGCGGTATTATAACTACCGCTGGATTCAATGCTGCCCGCTGTCCTGATGCTCGAAGACGGGGTAAGTGGTGGTGTCAATAAAACATTCGGCTGGTCGTAGTTTATACGGCGGCGCCTGTTATTTTTGGCAGATATCGCCAGAGGCTGCAGTTGAGAGTCCTCTTTTGGGGCAGCTTTGGCATCGCGGGGGTGATTATCCGACTGCGTGACGGCAGAATCTTCACGAACATCAGAGGGCTTGGAAGCCGTGTTATCATTGTGCGATGGCGGGGTCAGAGGACGCTTGAAGACGTCGTCACTACTTTCGATCAACCGCGGAGGTATTGGGCCAGAATGGGGTGGAAACCTAATGAAATGAGGAATTGTTTTCCTGCCGCAGTCGGTAACTGACCATATGTTGGGCATAGAGGGAGAATGCTGAAGACGAGGAGGATGCGATCTAGCAGGTTGGTCTCTATCGGGACGTAGCAGACCGGCGCCACCATTGACGCTTGATTTCGAGGGTGGGGAGTCAGACATGACGGGACAGAGAAAAAAAGGACTAGCCCGCGACCGGCGGCAGCAGGGCGCCTGGCACGTTTATACGTGAGCCAGAAGGAAGACGAAAAAGACACAGTTGAAACCTCGTCGATTGGCCCAGCATCCTGACAACGCAGGTCATCAAGGCTTCCCGATCCGCGCCGGCTCCCTCTCATCAAAGATCCTTCTCTGGAATGCGCTTCTGCATTTATTCGACGAGCCTTTGACGTCAATTAAGCATTTTAATTAACGATACTGGGAAGAAAAGCTGACAGAATTGACCGTGTTGCAATTTTGCATGTAATGGACCGGACTACAAGACCTCGGGGGCCGGACTTCGAGCTAAAGGAATGCGTTGAGATCATTGCTGATTTGTTCAAGTTTCTGGCCGTTACCTTGACCGTTCAGGTTCGCGATTAATATGTCGCCGACGGAACAGGTAGATGAAAGAGAAAGAGAGAAAAAGATGAACCAATACGGTTTCGACGGCTCTAATTCGGGACCGTGCAAAATCACGTCACAATCTTTTTTGCATTAGGGAATGACCTCTGCAGCGGAGTTCAACGGCGTGTCCGAGCGCCACAAGGTCCTGAGAGCGGAGAGCCCATCCAATTGAATGCAGCGGACTGAGGGAGACGCAGGCCGAAGATACAAGGTCGAGGCATGGCGGAAGAATGCAACCAACTCCAGATTTCCATTTTTGGCGCCTTCCAAGTTCTCCGGAATCACGTGCCAAAGGGCAAAGCGAGACTCATTCTAAACCTTTCTGAACCTTGCAGCTCCTTGCATCCCGATGCATTATTGTGGTACAGCTCGAAGTGTTCATTGCCGCAGATGTTCTGCGCTGCAGTCTTTTTTTTGCACTGGTTGAGAAGAACCCGACGTTTGCACCTTCAAAGCATATCTGACGCCCTGTCAATCTCACGTTCGGTTGTGTTTCGATTTAGGTAGCAAAGAAACGATATCAGGAGTCTATTTAGATGTCAGCATCCCACGAGGTAGTTTACCGACCCTTCTTCAAAAAGGCGCCTTTCGGCCTTGACTTGAACGCAACAAATGGACACTGCGGCCGAGATGAGAGGCTAGAAGAAAGTCGAGATGCCTCGGCGGATACCTTGACCTTCTTTCTTGCTTCTTTCAGACACTCTTCAGGTTTTCGACGAGGTGGAAGTGTAAAGTCAATTTCCAAACAACCCATTCGGTCTGTTCTTATTACGTATTACCAATGACTTTGGTGCTCTTCAAGTTTCTGCGAGGGCTGCCCGGCATTGAATCTGTTGCCTGCGTTGAGGTTGATCATGCGCATGCATGGCCGTCGGTCTTCCGTTTTTTCTCCAGTCAAAAATATTGTTCTTTAATTAAGTCAGTTTATTGCACTCGGTCACGCGATGTTAAGTCATTGCAAAAGTCGGCCTTGCACGGTGCACCGCGATAACTTGGCCGCAAGCTCTGTCGGGCTCTTGCTTTTTTCTCTGCCTGGAACCATGCCTATCTATCAGATGGTCTGCATTGCGGCGCACTTTCCGGATTATGTGCGTTGTGTCAACCTTTTGTTGGCTCTTTGGTTTACACAAAACAGCAACATATTCAAGGACTGGTTCGACAAACGGCGCTTCATGTCATGGATGCAGGCGGCGTTGTGCGCAAAATTGACTCCTGGGGAACCCGAACTCTCCCTCAACGCATGCGGCGGCACGGGAACTATCATGCAATTGGAGAGTGCGCCCTTTTTCTTCTTTTCGGCGCTCCCTGCATCTGATTTGGTTTCAGCTACTGGACGCTACATTTCGACACTTCACCACGGACTCTTCTCTCACTGAACAGTATCATGCGACGAGATCCTCGGGTAGTCCGATGGACAGTGTTAAAATTGGGGAGTAGACCTGAGGATATCGCGAAGGAAGGGTATCGAGCAATACATGGGGATTCCAAAATCGACAAGCTGGACATATAGATTTCGAATGACTCACAAGTTCGACAGGAAATGCTCCTCTCCACCTGCCCACACCCGAGATGGGCTCTGTGTGCGCTCGCAGGTTGCGTATCGTATATTTTGGACTAAAACAGTAAAACAGAACAAGTTTCGAACCGCTACACCCGTGCCCTCACCCATTGAAGTACCCCATTCATGTCCTCAACTACCTGGACCGACTGGTCTTCTATGTCAGGGAGTCCCTGGTCTTGCGTACCGGCTCTTTTCAGCAACAACGCGTTCATATTGGCATTTCTTGCTCCAATATAGTCACTGGACCGTTTTGAGCCCACTGTACACCAAGCAAGCGTGCTTACGAACCGTTCCAGCTCATCTCCGACGTGCACACATTCTGATGGTGTGATGGGTCTCTCGAGCTTCTCGTTGACCCTCCGTAAGGCGCGCAGGAAAATCTCCGGTGAAGGCTTTTCTACGCCTTCGCTTTCGCTCAGAAGTATGGGATTCAGATAGGTCGGGAAGTTGAGATCCTTCATCACGGACACTGTGAAGGTTGGGATTATTAGAAAAGCGATTTTATTCAAAGACATACACATGCGGGAGTCAGCATTGCTGACGACAGCAGTGTGCAGATGGAGGTCCTGGTGCAGGGTGTCCACTTGTTCTTTTAGCAGGTCCGGAAGGCGGATACCTTAAGACTGACGGATGGTAAGAGAATCTTCAAATGTTTTGTAGCCTTCTTTGCTACTGAACAACGTCATAACTCGTGCCGTGATCACAGGCAAGGAGGCGTCGAGGACTTGGAACATCAGACTTTGAATGGGATCCCAAAGAGAGCCAAGGGCACCTTGTACATCCGCCCCAGCTCCAATCGCTGTCTGTCGGACTACAGCTGACCACCATGAAAATGCATCGTTGCCGTAGACAGGTTTTTCAGCTTGCAGTTGACGAAGTGCTGATATGCACTGAGTCGATGAAGATCAAAAGATAGATTCAGCAAGTCCCACCAACACTAAAAGAACGTTTAAGAGCTCGCGGCTCTAGCGTTCCGAGATATGGCTCCATTGCAAGACCATACTGTGCCCTGTGGTCTCAGAGTTGCTTCAGAGTCAGCCGGCGTGCAAGTACCTGGTGAAAAATGGGATATCGAGGAGTAATTAGGGTGTGCAAAACGTCGAAAGTGACAAGCCGGATTTTCATTGTTGGAACTTGACGATGCAGCGACAGAAGTGATGGCATCAAGACCATATCAAGGTTATCTCTGACGTCGCGGCCTAATATTGAAGCGCTTCAATGCTTGCCCTGTTTTCAGTGCTCATTGCCTTGGACGTTTCAAGTGTCAGTCATGCAGGAGATCCTTGTGCCGTCATTTCTGGTAGGGGTGTCTTCACACGAAGCTCGATCCTGCTTGCTACATGCTCCCGTCGACCCAGATATCAAAGCCAACGTGCATTAATCCCTCTCGTAGCGCCTACATTTACAGCTAAATTGAAAACGATAGAAGGCCAACCCACGCGGGTGTTTGCATGGGGAGTCGCAGCCCACTATATTGGCTGAGATCGTCGCTAGAATACCGTTCGTCTGCCGCTGGGCTGATGTTGGTCGGCTCATCCGTCGGTTTACAGTTGTTAGTACTACTGAGAATTCAGCCAGGTCATATGGTGGTGCAATTGTCATACATTGTAGAGGGCCAGACGCTGGCCTATCGTGTTGTGAGAAGCATCCAGCCAGATTCGAAGGAGGAACGAACATCTGGCATCAAAACGTCTTCATTGAAGCTTTCTTGAACAGTTGTCTTCCTTCGTGTCTTGCTTCGTGTCTTGCGAGCACCCTCCGTAGTAGGGATAGATGGGGCTTTCTTAACCCTTGCGGGCCTGGGAAATGGATAGGCAGCGCAGATGTGACATGGAATGGTACTGGGCACCGTTTCGGGGGACGCTGGGCTCTAGATAGGCATTTCAGCACGCATACATCCGCCTTTGCGGAAGCCGACATACGGGTTCTGATTCTCTTGGTTTTCGGGGTCCTGGTCTGGGGTGTGAGTAGCGGCGCGTTTCTTGCCCGACATGTCTTTATGGTCAGCGGGGAATAGTACGGGTGTTGAGCAGAGCGGTGCTGTACAGTGCATCTCGCGACAAGCGTTATTGTGGCACATGACCGCTACCACAACACGTGACCACGGTCCAATTAAATCACATGTCAAACTGTATCGCGGTCCAGGTACGTGTCGACGGTCCGGACGACCCAGGGGCCAGCAATATAATTCAAACCAGAAACCGAATATAACTTTACACCGGACTTTGGCCCAAATATTAATTTGACAATATCTTGACAATACAGCAACATTGAGCAGAGTATAAGCAGCATTGCCAATACATGGTGTATAATGTGGCAGATATGTTGCTTGTACTCAGTGTTTCTTCTGCATATCCTCCAGATTATATGCCAGATATCGGCAATGTGGCCAATATCTTGCTTAATGTTGCTGTATTGGCGAAATATCAGTGAATTATATTTTCGCCAAAGTCTGGTGTTAAGAGGTTAAGCGAATGTCAAGATGAATACCGAGGCGCTCTTTTTTTTGGCCTGAGTGGCCTTCTTCACTCGCTCTCGCTCTCAACATCTCCAAATTCGAACATGCCTGCAGATAGAAACAGTAAGTCCAGAGAGAGACGTCTATGTCAAAGGTGAATACCAAGCCGCTCTTTTTTGGCCTGAGCGACGGCGCTTTGCAGTTTCTTCACGACTTGAGGATATGCTGCGAGATATTTGCAATTCTTGCGGTCTATGGCGGCTACCCCATCGTGCAAGAGATCCGCATTGATGCATGCCAAGGGATCTTCAGCTGCAGCCGGGTCCGATGGGTCCATCAGCCAAAGGTGAAGCAATGACCCTTCCCTATGGTCAATGTTGGCGACCAATTTGCGACCCTCGCAGAGTGATCGGAAGCGGTCAATGGCTTCAGAATAATACTCGCTTTCGGGACCGACCAGTTTCACAAAACTATCAGAATATTCAGAGGTCCATTTCCATAGTTTTTCCATAGTTATTCCTCGTATAATACCTTAGACGGGCTTCTTGTGCCTGACCAGGCAGCGAGCGGAACTTCTGATCAAGAGGTCGAATGTTGGAAAACGCAACCGTATCCTGGTTTCCGTAGTCAATGAAAGTGACTTAGGACTGCAGCTTTAGCGTAAGGTCAGGTATTCGGGAAGCATGCTAACCTTCTGCCTCTTTCTTAAGTGCAGAGGCACGTCGAATTTTGGCGCGGTACCAAGAACCATCGGAGAATTTAGCCGATACAAGGTCCCCGCCTTTGGGAGTAAAGTTCGGGGGAGCAGCGGATGGTGATCGGTGATGCAGGGAAAAGTCTCGCATCAGCTTTTCAAGGGCGGCGATTCCTACTGAATATCAGTTATTGTCAAATCACACCATGATTTTACAACCTTCTGTGTTGAGAATTTGAACGGAGAAGCCTAGACCGTTCGCAGTGCGGACATCGCTAACAATGACGTCGATGTACTCCGGCTTCAAGGGTCCAGTGGCATCTTCAGCGGGGGCTTCGGCTTTCTCTGCCTCTTCGTCGTACTCTTTCCAGATCTACCAATCGTTAACCAGAAGAAATACATCCACGAGCAGCGACATACATTCCGTTTTGCCCCCTTTGCTTCAGCCTGGATATGGTATGCGTAAATATGTAAGATTGTGAGAATTGAACTTTAACTCGCCTCCGCGTCATAGAGCTGGCGGGCCCATCCAAGACCGTCGGCCGAAAACGAGTGAACAGTTGCTAGACCTTCTTTCACCAAAGTTACAGCTGCATTATCTGTTTTGTTCAAGTACAGTGACCCGATGAAGCCTCCCGATTTGTCTAGCGTGTCGACCTCGAATTCGACATCTCGCTGCATGTAACGCCGAGAGGCGAATTCAGAAGCCTCACTACCATAAGGCTCACTCTTTTCGGACGCATTGCGAGCTGTGCGAGGGGCGCGTATACCTGGTGAAATGAACAGTCAGCGGCGACATATAAACGAGCCATGATAGCGCACCTCCCAGTACTAAAGTCAGAGTTTGGTTGTCTTTCGGAAGTAAAAGCCTGAGAAGGAGAATCAGCAGCCTGCGCATGGACAAGATATTCAACAGTACTTGAATCGCGAGCCAGCCGCAACGTAGTCTACAACGGCTGGGATTCTTCCCAGCCTTTTGAAACTAGGGTCCATGCTTGATCAATACATCACGTGACGTCGAGGCAACACTAATGCTACCTGTTCAAGAACTGAGTGGCGCGCGAAGTCGACTGCGGTCAAGGGAACACATAAGAAAATCAGTCCGATACGGTCGTCATGCTATTCACCTCCGAAATATTCAATGGTTGCTTTGGCGCTGCTACATCTTTGCCAGAGTGAATCCCTCGGGAATCGGCGACTGCACTGGGAAAATTCGGATTAGTTTGGAACGGAGGATGTGCTCGGTACTCACGCCTGTTCAGCAGCCATAAGCTTGTCGTAATCCGACGCCCGGTCCTCGTCGTCGCGTTTATGGCGGACGAGTCCCGCTAACCCCTTCTCGATCAATTGTTCCGCGATGTTTCTGTCCGGCGTTATTGACCTGCTGTCCCAGTGAAAAGAAAAAAAGAATACGCGTTTTGACCGCCGTAGCGTACTGTCGCACATTCACGTTCGTCGAAGTCACCATCGCGGGGCCGAATGAAATCCACGGTTATTTTGACGTGCTTCCCAATGAGTTTCTTGCGAAGGAATTCACGAGCATCCTGTGCATACTGTGCCTGCTTAGGATCCGAAAGCCTACCGGTGGTGTCAGAAGGGGAGGTAAAACAGGAGCAGTGCATACTTGGGACCACGAGTAGAACTTAGCTGGAGGCGACGCTCTTTACCAGTATCCTTCTCCACAACCGAAATCTGGTCTCCACTCCAGACGCGAATGACTGTGGCGTCGAACACTCTCGTTTGCCCATTGGCAGCATTGCCATTCGATTTCGAAGTTACTGCAGCAGGGGCGTTGGCATAGAGCTAGGTGCAAATCAGAGTTATTCCGGCTACAGGATTGAAGGAACTGACGCATAGACGCTTTTCTTTCGCGGCTTTCTCTGCAGCTCGCAATCTCTCCATGCCCCCACCGCTGGCAAGCATTCCAGCATGCCAGTCAACAACGCGAGCTAACCCAGCAGCGACCAGATGTTCGGCGACATTTCCAGCAGGATGCAATACTGGCAGAAACTGAGCGTCACTAACGAAGCGACTAGACAACTCACCAGTCCCAATGAAAATGCTGGCTGGCGCAGCGACATTACCGTTAGCACCACTTTGGAATGGTGTTGCAGATGAAGTCGGGAGTGACAGTATTTGGACACGTACAGGCCTTTGGAGAAGACGAGATTCTGTGAAGAATTTGGCCTAGGCATGGTTGCTTGAGGACCCTGCTTTGACAATACAACAACAAGCATCACGGACCTCTTCTCCCCAAGGTTCCAAAGCCTGGCCCTGCTTTGTAGATGGTGATCTCACGCCTGCGAGGGCGACATTTACGACTTGCTGAAAATGACGGTTAGTCATCGGCGTGGAACATATCCAACGCGGCGTACATGTTCGCCATCAGGCATCAACAACCGAACTCGAAGAGTTGTTCCGTCCCGAACTTGCTCAACGATTGCGTCCAGAGATTTTCCCTTCCATTCAGACACAAAAGCCTGAGAATCCGTAGGCATTGTGTGATGCACAGCGCGTGCCTATGGTGGTCAACTTGACGAAGACAAGTAACTACAAGGGGCACACCTGAGGTCCATGTGAATTCCAGAGTCCTTTTCCCGCCGTTTTTGCCGAACTTTCCAACTCCCGCTTGCGCAAGTCCTCCTCCGTGGGGTCTCGCTTTATGTCCTTGAGTTTTGCCCATCCGTTCTTTAGCAATTCTGACGCCAGGTCATGGCCTGCGATGTCTGCTGTACCGAAATCGCGAGTGACATCGTCATTTGGATTCGGGAGGGAATGGGTTGACACGAATGTTATTTCCTTTCCGACGGCAAACGCTAGAGCATAAATAAGGCATAGATAAGGCAACAAAAACGACCTCGAAATAGAAGCGTACCGCGCAGAAATTCGCGGGATTCGTACGCCCATGGCTCGTCCTCCCTGGTGGATGTGCCTAGGCGTGGTGCAGCGACATCGGCTAGATGTAAAATCCTGGAAGACTTGAGATCTGGCGCGCAGAAAGAGAGACCAGTCACACGAACCGCTCTTTGGGTGGTTGGCCTTGAGGACCAGCTCGGCCTCGGAGAACTAACGGAAAAGAAATGAGAACAGCAAGAAGAAAGAGACTAGGCATACCCAGGGAGTCTCCTGAGATTACGGACTTGACAATAGCTTTCAAAGACATTGCAGCAATTTTGAGGATATTGGTATTCTGGACCAGTGACAGATGTGACTAATGTGACCATGACACGTCGATGGATGCGCGATCAAATCATCATCTTACCACCCCAATCTTACATGACCAAATTTTTTTAAATTCAATGACAGGATTATATCTCAACTGTCTACAATAACCCTGGAGCAGCGTCAAGTTGTCCACAGCACTCTCAAGAATCACCAAGGGGCTGAGAGCGCCAAAAGTGAGTGCTAAAAAGCAGAGGCTTGGACCAAAAACAGTCCTTGGGATAGCATGGCCAAACAGGCAATTGCCGCCAACTGGCAAGTTGGATCCAATCTTCGGGAAGTTCAGTTGTTTCCTGCGCGCATGACTACTGAGGCTATCCAATATATCGGATCTTGATGGCTCCTGCACGATTTCGAGCCTCTAGAGCTGTCGGATATCGATGAGATTGTGGAGTCGTAAAAAGATATCAGCACAACCTTTCATCTCCTCCGCTTCTTCGCGTTGTTCATAGTCAAGAACAAGCCGTTTGAGGTGTTGTTGCTCAACCCTGTCTTGCTGCTGTGCCGATCGAGTATGCACGGCCAAGGCAGAGGCTGAAGGAACAGCAATTTGGCGCGTCTACTTCACATCAAAAGACACTCCAGCATTGACTTGCAAGCACTCACTTGTTGTTTGTTTCCTCTCTTGGTGATTACGGTGAAATTCATGACATTTTGGCTGTCGCCCTGGCGGGGGTGAAGTTCGTCATCGGCTTCGTCTGGTCTCTTTTTGCGCGTGCCAGGAGGAAGCACAGCAGCATCCCATAATGCAAGTGCGGTCTTTTTATCCACTTTTCTGGATTCCGCAGAACTATCCGTAACCATTTTTGCCAGCTCTTTCGCGAATTCTGCCTCAGCCTCCTCGGAGGGGCCAAGATTATCTTGTAAGCTGTTACTCGCGGAGAGAACGACGAGCTCGTCTGGGGACGGGGCTCGTCCATCGACCTATGCGTGACATGATTAGGGTTTGCATATACCGCGCTGCAGGAAAATCAATCTCACAGGCGATTCCTGAGTTTCTTCGTCCTCATCGTCGTCTCTTTCTGTGTCTTGGTGTCTTTCGTCCTCATCACCGCTCTCATCACCACTGCCTACACCGTCCTCGTGCACTGACGACGGTATTAGCAACATCGCCTATGGCTGCGGCAGGCAAAACTTACGTCCCGTGTTCTGGAAAGCCGAGTTAAGCATCTCATCGACAGCGTTTGCCGCTTCTTCGAGTGTTTTTGGCATCTCAAGTTTCGGTCTGACAGCCTGAATCGGATGGTCAGTGTGCACGTCGCGAGTGCTGTATGGTGCAACGCACTTCAAGAGAATCCGACAACATAAAATCAACGTCCATTGGTATGTCGTCCTTGCAATGCACGTAGTACTGCTGATCATGAATATTTGGAAGAGGGAAGAGGAGACGGGGAGTACCTGGAAGAATACCAAGAAGTTATCTAGTTTCTTTCGTTGGGTGCCTCTATCGAAGCACATTCCGCATGTGTCCAATAGTACACATACTAGTCTGACGCGGAAAAAATCGTCCGGCATATCGAGAAAACATATCTGATTGGGTAATGGGCGCGCATCGGCTGGAAGAAAGTACATAATCAGTGCCACGTGAAGAGGGAAAGGCTTTTCACGCACGATGCCCAAACGTGACCAGCGACCATAATGTATCGAACACGATCCCTGAACTGAGAAGCCGATAGATGTACAATTCTCCCAGATACTTGATTGTGGCCACTCGTCTCTGGTTTGTGCTGTACATGTTTTGCTCCAAGCCCCTTCTAACATCCTCTAATACCTGGTCAACAACAGCAACCGCGAATTCTGGGTGATATCTTTGCAAGTCATACGTAAGCATGGCGAGGAGGCTTATGTTGCCAAACTTGATCTTCCACGGCTTCGTGAAAACTTTATGAAGCATCCGCCTTGCATCTTCCACTTCCCAGTCGATCTTGCGAATCAGCTTGAGAACTTTGTCGATGGTCTTTTTGGCCAGAACATCATAAATCAGGTGACGAATAAAGAGTTCGACTGGTTCCCGGTGCTTTTCTTGTCGAGGAGCACGTTCGGGTGGATTGCACTACTCGCTTGAGCATACGAATCCCATATTGCCATTCGCGGCCTACCTGATAGTAAGCGTTTTCCAGCAGAAGCAATTGCCGTTGATCGAAATGCTGCATGCTTTGTTTTCGACGCATGAGTTCAAGCTGAGATGCATTAGCCTGTCACAAATAGACACATGTTCTGACAAATACCATTGTTCCAAATCTTTGATGAGTGTCTTCGCTTCGAAGCAAAAAACGGCCGCATCCCTCCAAAAGTAAGGCGATATTCTCGACATTCGTGCCAGAAAAATCATCCAAGCAGACTTTGAACACGTGTAAAATGAGATGCGAAGGAACGACCCGAAACTTGGTCAAGTTGGACAGATACATGATGTTCTAAAAACCAGTCAGCACCCACGTCCCGAGACCAACCAAGACTACCTTTAATCGAACTTCTGAAAGCTCTTTGACGACGTTCTTCTTCCTCTGCAAGTAGCGGAACTCTTCATCCAACTGATAAAATTTGTGGATCAAACACGCGCATATTCAAAGCGGCACTCACAACAGCCACCAAGTCGGTCCCAATGTCAGGCATATACTTGTTCAGTGTCGCGACAAGCCGAGAATAATGAGGGTAGCAAATCAGTCCGATTTTTCGGTACTTGGCCTAGAAACTTGACAACTTTCACGATGAGAGAGACTCCGTCGAGACATGAATCCACAAACCCTAACCAGCCGTTTTCGAGCAGCTTTGGAATTCAGGAAGGCGAAATCGATGGCGGCTTGATCAATGAGCGCTCGGTTAGTAGCATCGGGAAGGCGGACGAGAAGGGCGGTGAGAAGCTGTGACGGCCCTTGCGGGGCCAAATGAGGGGAGAGAGGGGGCGTTATTGCCTTCGGTGTACCGGGTGTGGGTGTGTGGGGACTGTGAAGGGCATGAGCTTAGAGTGACAGGTCCAGCATGGACCAATCGACTACTCACTCTTCCTCCTCCAAGACCTGTTGAATCTCGTCGTTCGGATGGGTTTGTTCCGACATGCCATTCTCGCCGAGATTTTCAAGTTCTTCTTCCAGCTTTCTCACCTCCTCTTTTTCCATCTCGATTCTTTCCTTCTCTTTCTCGGTTTCCAGTTCACTGTCGGATTCTTTCCCTTCCATCTCATCTATTCCAAGCACACCTCTTGGAACAAAGTCTTTCAAATCTTGCACGTCTTCAAAAAACCTTCGCTCCTCCTCATCTTCCCATTTCCCGCCACTACCGAGGATCTCATCTGCATCATCTCCACCCAGATGATTTGTACGGTTGGAGCCTATCAGAATGGAGTCGGACTTCTGTGAATTCGTAGGGAGTGACGGGAGAGGCAGGTAAAGGAGCTCAGAAAGGCTGTGGGTATAAAATCAACGGGAATAGATTGATATGACTGGGATGCCACTGACGATTGGCAACTTGCGAGCAACTTCTCGTAGCCTTTAGTCATCTTTTCATACGCTTGTTGACGATCCTCGAAGATCTCTCCAGAGCGAATGTAGGCTTCATGATTTCGTCTATCCTGCTCTTGAAGGCGCTACTTTAGTCGTAAGTAAACCGGCGTGAAGTGTGACCGAAAGAAGCTCACTGTGTGTTCAATGATTAGCTTCTTGCAGACGTTTTCGAAATAACCTTCACACATGCGTTTGAAGCGATCACGTATCTCCTGTTCGACCAACTCCTCGTCTTCCTTGACCAAGGAAGGGAAAGCGCCTCCTGGGCCAAATTCTTCTGTTTGCGCAGACGACAACTTTCCAGGTTCAGAGAGGGTAGAAATTTGTTTGGACGCAGTCGGTGGTACTATCCCAAGGTAAGGACGGGAGTACGCCTTGAGGAACGTCGAAAGAAGTGGTAGAGAAGACAAGGTTGGGTCATTAGACAGCTGCAAGGATAAAGTCGTAAATCAGTGAAGGATAACTTGCTATTACACTTGCCAGTTCCTTCAAAACTTTCATGATCCATTCACCACCGCTCCGACCAGGTCCATCTCGAACTATGCCAACCAATGCCAGCTCTGCGCACACTCTTAGGACAGGTCGTTGACGTGTAATTCGAGATGCATCATCCTTTTCGCGTTGCTCTGGCGCCAGGGCAGCAAGCGCAGCTCTGGAAGGGGCTGTCAACGCAGACGAGAAAGAGGATACGATGGCTGGCGTAAATGCGGTAGGGAAACGGCGATGAAGTGAAGATGTTATCTATATGACTGGTCGGGGTGTGTTTAATTAACGAGGCAAAGATGAACGGACCTCGACTGCACTCCATACATCCTTTTCGGTCTTGCAGCGGGATATACCCTCTACAGCAGCCCCTACAATCTCATCCACATACTTCTCCAGAGAGAGGGTGTCGATGTCTTTGAGAATTTGGTCACGATTGTCCATTGCCATTGACTGACGCATGCGCTTTATCAACGCCGTATGTCGCTTGAGAGAAGAATCCAATCTGGACGACTCTATGCGTGTGGTTTCTTCCCGTACCACCGGTCTGGAATTGTGCAACGTACCTTGCGTCGTTGGGGTGGCATTGAGAGATCTAAGTGACTTTCGCTTAGCCAGCCGCACTCGTTCCTCATCCAGTCTTGAGTTCGCTTGGGATCCGGTGGGTGGAGCGAAATCCATGCTGAACGTGAATTGGTGCTACCAGCACGACGAATATGTAGTTTGCCAATGAAAGAGGATGTGTATTCGAGCTGAGTGCATACATCTTATGTAAAGCCAGATTGACCGAAACTCCATGGCTGGCTCTGACGATTTCTACCTCGGCGACGATATTGTTTTTGACGACCAAACCTTGGCGGTGCTCGAATCTGCGGAGCAGAAATACCTTACCCAGGCCATCTCCGGACCTCCACCCAAACGGCAGAAAACTGAACAGGGTTGGAAGCCAACCGGCAAAGGCTGCGCCACAGTTGACGATAACTTTGAGGAACTACCCGAAATCTCGGTCCACGGCGATGGGTCGTACGCCGTCCGCGGCGCAACCAAAGGACAAAACACGACGATCCCAAAGCCTCAACAACGCGTCGCGACTACTCCCACGGTTCGGCGTCCTACGAGCCACTCACGTCCAGAGCCCCAGTCGCGTCCTCGGGACTCCATCCCCCAGCCAACGTCACACACGCGTGCTCCTCCCGCTCCACCGGCGCGCGCACCTCCACGTCCAGTCGCGTCGGATGTTTCTCAGGCACAGGCTGACGAATTTCGCAAGCAGATAGAGGAGGTCTGCCGAGTCCATAGTCCGATGTTCAGCACTACAATACATCTCTCTAGCTTCGAAGGGAGAATCTGAAATATCAAGTGGAATTGAAAGAAGCCACAGATGCGAAATGGTCCAAGCAAGGCGAGGTTTCGATTCTCAGGAAAAATTTCGAAAAGGTCCTTTCTGCTTCATCTATTTTTTCCAGGTGCCAGAATCTGAGGCATCAAATAACACAGGTGGCTCAGGAGCATGCCTCTCAGGTCGCGAAGCTCAGGCTCGCAAAGGAAGAATCCGAGGCCAAGCAAATAGCATTACAAAAGGAGATGAAGGCTGAAATGGAGCGTTTGAAAACCCAATTTATTTTCAAGGTTAGCATTTAGATATCTCACATACCTTTGATTCATAGGTTTTTCAGCAACACGAGATAGAGACCTCTTCTCGAAAACAGCCAATGTCTGTGCGTTCTAAGAGGGTTACGAAAGACTTCCCTTCGACGCCTCTGGCGGTGCCTTCACAAATTCGCGGTTGGAATCAGAATGCCAGCTTCAACGGCTTTACAGAACAATCCCCTGTGCGAGCAAGGGTTATCCGAGGCAGTCCTCAAGATGTTCAGACTCGCAAGACTCCAGAGAAGCCAAAAAAACCAAACAAACTGTTTGGATTCCAAAATTCATTCACCGATGCAACACCTGTTCGACCTGCTCAGTCTTGTGCCGGAAAGGAGAAAGAGGTTTTGGCTGGGCCATCACATCTTCGCGAAACATCCCCTCCTACTGGTCCCATTCCGTTCCCTCAACTCAAGGATGTCACAATGACCGATTCGAATTATTTTGATAAAATCATGGAACCCGACGCAGTCGATATGGAGAGAGCTGGGGAGGAGATCGTATCAGCCGAGGAGATTGACGAGATTCAACCTTTCAACTGGAAAGCCGAGGTACTTCTTATCTGCATTTTATTTCGTGTCCCTGATTTTCCTAGCTAACTCGGCTCATCCTCACACATACGTTTCCCCCAAACACATCCCCAACGTTTAAAATTCTGGTCGGACTTGACCTTCCTCCGGAATCCGCAGACCGGTACTCCAATGCTGTCACACGCCTGCTCGAGCTTGTTGCCAGCACATCTCACCACAAGGATTATGAAATGTCGCTGCCTGCCCTTTGCCAATATCTCACCTTGATGATTGAAATACTGAACGGTACAGATCTAGTCAGTGAATTGCTGCTTGATGCGGAAACGCGTTTAACGGATTGCAGACATTTGCATTGGCGGCTCTCCTCAATCTCTTGACCTGTCTCGGTTGCTCACTGCCCAGGTTTACATCCACTCTGTTGGCTCAAACGCAAGGGGGAAAGGATGAATCGGAAATCCTCGAAATCTCATGCACTATCATTTGTACTCACCTTGGACCGTCTAAGCGTGTACAACTCTGTTCTGACCTCGGAAATGAGGTTGTTGGTCTACTAGAAGGACTGTGCTGGAACGTAAAGGATGATCTGATTGACAGGTGAGTGTTTAGCGTTCACATATCGTGGCAGTGCCTATTTGACTTCTTTAGGTTGGCAATGCTCTGCAACAGAAAGGATATCTTAATGACTCTATTGGATCCTTCGCAATCTTGGTTGTTGGCCCGCAGCACTCGTCTTCTGGTGTTTTTAGCCACCCGTGCGTAGAGCCTGCCGACATTTATTTGTGCTGATGAAGCTAGATCCCCAATTGTCTCGCGACCTTCTGTCGGGCTCGGAACAGGCCGCCCACACGGACGGAGGAAAAGCGAACGATGGACCGCGACATCCCTACATTGAGCGACTTTGCTCCTGTTTAACTGACAAATCACAAAACGATGCTGAGGTTACTCCTTAGACGCTGCTGCCATCCTACTTGACCTGACCCAAACGACAGGCGGCTGATGCGAAAAGCCAGATTCTCACCTTCTTTGGCATGCTCTCGGTGGCCCACGCAGATGTCCACGCAAGCCTCTTGCGATGCCAAGCTCTCGTCCCCTCCCTTGTAGCCTTCGTGACACAGATGACAACCCTTTTATGGGAAGGAGACCAGTTCTTCACGGAAATCTCCGAGAACGTTGCAAGGTGCGTGATGTCATTCCAATCGGAGTTTTCTCTCATTTCTTCGGTAGAACCATACGAACACTCAACCAGACACTCTTTCTCCTTCACCATCTACTTTACGGTTTGGAGCCAAATTTTAATCTCCGACACAGACTCCATTACGCCCCCTCCCGAACATTTAATGGTATCACCCACATGTTCATCGTGACTTTCGGAAGGCTTAGCTGCGCGGATCCCCCCGAATGGATAGAATCCGGGCAAAAAGCGGAGCTTGAGGCCATGTCAGGTATTTATTTGTCAACGTTTATTTTCGAGGATGTAGGAATGACAGGATGACAGAAATAGCCCAGGATCTTTTAGATCTCGTTGTTGATGGTCCCGAGGGCGACAGCATTTGGGCAGCCTATCAAGTGGAAGATGTTGGAAATAACAGTGATACCGATGAAGAAGATATGGAAGCAAATCTTTTAGGAACATACTGACAGTGACAGTCTTGCCTTCCTGGCATCGCTGCAACGATCTAAACATACCTTAGCATGCTATGCCCCACTAATCTTCGCTGCGCTTTCCGTCTAACGACGCGGAAGATCAGCTGGATACAGGATGATCCTATCGGCCATACCTGACGGCAGAAGCTTTTCACCCAGTGCAACCTTCGTTTCCCATTCTTCGATGTTCGCGACGTATCTAGGCGTTTTATAGCCAGCTCGCAGAGCTCAGCCCGGTATCTTCCTCCCAAACGGTTGCGGACCTGCTTTTTTTCCGGTGTGTTGGGAAGAGAGCACGACGGATAAGACAGTCACACACGTGCAAGTTAGGGGCGAAAGGTCCATCAGCACTAAACATTGGGTTTTCGAGTCCGATAGAGAGAGTGAGGTTGGCATGTCCAATCCCAGATTCCTCCAGCCACAGCTGCCACAAACAGTCGTCCCAATCTGCCGTACGGGAGGACAGAAACGGCCGTTCAGTACACCATAGTTGGTAGTTCCGAGGAAGAAGGATGGGTGTTAGAGCAGGGATAGAAAAGGGCGACGTGGCTGTATCGGTAATCAGCAGGGGCTTTCGCGCTGCGTGGTGGCTATGATGAGAGGTCAAAATGTTGTAAAGGTTCGATGGCAACGTATTGGAAAGATTCGCAGGAAATAGCATGACCGTCGGAGAACTTGCGAATAGCCGTGCCAGGTTTAGGTACGCCGAAGGAGAGTATTGATGGTTGGAGACGTGCAAGAGATGTAAGGAAAGGCCTGACAAAGATGGATGGATTTTGAGAGTTTTGAGTCTACGCAAGAGTTCTGTATGCGACGCGGAGCCGGGGTGAGTTGCTGTTGTCACCACCAGGGATATCGGACCTGTTTCTATGAGAAAGTGATAGCAGGTAACGCCGTTATCTCACCAGACCACTGTGAAACCCAGGAAACCAGATGATCAACTTCTTCATCGGTGGTCCACAGGCAAGCAGTAATTCCGGCTCGAGGGACGGCAAATAAAAGGTAAGGATCGAGTATTCGCGGGTCGCGCAGATTCGGAGAAACCCGCGACAGTCTTTGCTCTGGAGACAGGAATTCGAGGGCTGATGGAACTGGAATATATCGGTCAAAATTCAAGTGGATGGCTACGACGCGTACCTAATTCATTAACATTCGCGGAAATACGAAATGAGTGGCTAAGGTAGAGGTATTTGTAGAGTGCAGTTGAGGTGAAGATGACGCTCAAAAAGCAGTAGACAAGAGCCATCCATTTGAAGACCACGCCTTTCCACGAGCGGGAGGAGAGATGGTGATCCTGAAATTGTATCGAGGCTTGAAAATCTGGAAAAGGAAAAAGAACGCGGAATGCCATAGCGAAATTGGACGGATTTGGGGGCGTTGGCATGACCAAGAGCGATTCCTTGTTGGCAGAGGCATATGCATTGGTTGCTCGGAGACGTTGCTGAGAGTTTGTGGTTGAGAGATGGGTCTGAAAACTGCCTGAGCCTGATTCTGGGAGCCGGTTGGCAGTCATGGTTGAGCGGAACTAAGTTCCTCCGACCGGTCCGACATTGCCGGATCGAGCAATTGCGCAACAACTCTCAAGATTTCAAGCCCTCAAACTTCAAGCAGCACACACTTGCCACCTAGAAGATTCCAAGTTGATTCCTTCCTCTAACGGATTTTTGGACAGACTCCGAACGTGTCGCAGGACAAGGAGTGTTGTAAGTTCCGCGTCCAGATGAATCCGAAAAGCCCCGTCGAACTGTGTTTTCCAGATGTAACTGTATAATTTCCGGGGTGGGTAGGTAGGTAACATTACACGGCACAAATCCTAACACACACAACCGCCCAAACCACCGCGTCTACGGTGGAACGAAAAAATTATACGATGTCAGCAGATGACTTGATGAAATCAGACTGCTGTTGCATGCTGGCGTTGCTGGTCGTTGCTGGCTGTTGCCTGCTGTTGCTGGCACATCACAAGCATAATGTTTCAACGTAGGAACCTCGCAAGTTCGGCCAAGCGGATCAGCGCGCGGACGAATGAGTGGATTGGACGTGCTCCAAGGCGGGAGCAAACAATTATCAGAGCTGTACCTGTATCTGCTGGCAGGCGTATATGAGGTTCTCCATCTCAGAAAGAGAATATTTCGCAGCAGACGAGGGAGATAGAGAGACGAAAAGCGTAGCCATGGATTCGAACGCGGTGCAGGCTAAGCACCGCCACATCAGATGATAGCGATGGAGCCCCTCTGTTAAAAGCAATCTTTTCTTCCAATTCTCCACTCATGGCCGCCATTCCCCCAACACCCCCGTCTCCCAATCTCGGTGTCCGTCGCAAAGGTCCCAAGGCCGGTCTCCCGCGTCTTCCACTTTCTGCCTTTTCCCCACCCAACTCGGGAACATCTGAGCGCTTTCCTTTGCCTCCCAGTCCCAGCACCGTCCATCCAGAGTTTGTAGTCGATGCACACATCGTCGCTGCGGACGCAGACCTCGCATCGTGGAAGAAGGAAGCCGGCAAAGCACTTGCTGGTCGCATTGGCGGAGTTGTGCTTTCTTTGCCTGCTGCCGATCCCGATAAATTTGTGGCTGCGTTCGTGTTCATCCACCAGCATACTACCCTTGACCTTGACCGTTTGGCTTCCAGATTGCAGGCAAAGGATCCGGGCATCCCCATCCTGTCCCTTATGGTGCCCTTCCAGCTGCAGACCGCGCAACACGAGTTGCCCGCGTATGCGTCAGGGTTGACCATCCCGATATCTTTCTCGACATCCTTTTCTCAGGCCACCCCAGAGGCCATTGAAAGCTTAAAATGGGCACTATCGCAGGGTCGTCCAGTCGACATCGATGTGCAGGCTGCCCTTTCCGACTCGGCATTCGAAGGTTTTGAAGACATGCTCTCTAAAGCAATCACTGATCTTCCATCGGTCCCTCCAATAATAATCTGTGAGTCGCCGCACATTCTTGACTCCCCTCTTATCTCATCTGCCGTCAGCGAGTGTCCTTCCCCCGCCCCATGATCTGTCCTTGTCGATCGTCAAACTGATGAAGCATCCAACATATCGGGCATTCCAGTCCCAAACGGCCGCCCTGTCTCTGTTTCCCGAACTGTATATCAAATTCCTGCCTCCTACTTGGGAGGCACCCACGCCCGCTACCCCATCGGATCCCACTAGCGGTGCATCGGACGACGCAAACTCAAAACAGCTCAAAGAGTGGAAGCGCCGTGTCAAGATGTACCGTGAGTGATTTCATATCCTCCTCGGCCCCCGCCTGACACGCATCACTACAGTTGGCCCCGTTATGGAGGCGTTTGGATATCAGCGTATTATTTTCGGCTCTTCTCCTTCTCCTGCATCCCAGAGCGCCTCTCTTGCAGGTGATTGGTACGAGATCGCGAGAGAGTCCCTGGCAGAACTCGGGGTAGAACAAGAGTTCATTGATGCTGTATTTTGTGAGAACGCCAGAAAAGTGTATGGATCGTAGATGTGTGTACAACTACAAAGCTGTATTGCTATCGGGACCCACCGTTGAACGATACCCGTTTATTCTTCCGCACGCCGTGATTTTTGACATCATTTATCATTCATTTCTCTTTGAGGACCCACACGCACATTCATTTCCCTTTGAGGACCCACACGCACCTACCAACAGGATGCACGAAATCACTTCACAGCAGTTCCTGGGGCGATTTCAGCGCATTTAGCGGGAAAGACTCGGGAAGCGGTCATATCATCACACTATATTTAAACTCGGTTAAGTAACTTGAGTTCAGCTTCGACGCGTCTCGCGCACTCCCCGTCAATTTGCTCCTCCTCTTCCCTCATGCCTCCAACTAAAGACACGGAACCAGGTTTTGGTCGCCGGAACGGCAACGACGATTCCTCGTCAGTGCTCGCTGTGCCTATCCCCGTCTCACGTTTGTTCATGACCTGAGTGGCATGTAGGAGCAGTCGCGAATCCTCCCCTGTCAGGGTAAGTACATCCTTCTATCCTGCTTGGCTGACTCCCGACACAATCCACGCAGAAACACAAGCGTTCCTTTAGCCCTACCTCCGATGATGAGGTGGTTATTTCCATCGCGGACGACGACACCCCGCCACCCGAAGGACCTCTAATACGACAAGCTGTCGCATTCTCGTGGACTCCTTCCATACCAGCGACTGCTCCAGCGAGTATAAACACGTACCAAGCTTCTCCCATCCCAACGCAGCAGCACAACACTTTTTTTTTACCTGGCCAGGAAGTTCCGGCCCCACCGCCGCCCCCAAAAGAACCCAAACCTCCAAAGACGAAGAAGAAAAGTGCTCCCCGTTTTTCGTCTCAAACAAACCGCTTTCGAGTGAATTCGTACGATCCAACGCCCGATGATTCGACGCCGCCGCTTACTTCCGGCACCGGTCCCTACACATCAATGTATCGAGCTACCCCTCCTTATGCCGACATGCAACCTGGTCCCTTCGATCACAGTCTATCTGATGCGCCTTCAACAAACAACAGGAAGAGATCTAAACCTTCCGTTTCGAGACCCAAAGCTTCGACTTCCAAGGCCAAGGTTACGGCTTCCAAGGCCAAACCTTCAGCCTCAAAAAGCAAGGCTTCGGACCCCAACCAAGGTTCATTTGATATTTCATCTAACATGACACGACAGGCTGTTTCAGCTCAAGAAGAGCGCGCTGCTTCATATTATCGGCGCGATTATGAGCAGGGTACCCACGTTGGTTACTCGACATCGCAGCTCGAGAACCCTTCGTCGCCTCGCGTGGACCTGCAGCGATTACCCGGTATGGCTCTTTTACATTGAATGAAACTTGATATCTCACTATTCAACAGCTAACAAGCGGAACCTTCCCCTCAGACTTGTCACAGTTCTGATAGAAGACCTGCGTGGGGAAGTTCCCGATTCCCAGCTTGTAGAGGTGCGCGCTGTCCTAAGAGATAGCGAAAACACGGAACGAGACGGATATTGGGCTAATGCCCAGGATATCGTGCGCTTATTTGTGCGATAAATTCTCCCAAGTTTAATACTTTGCAGTGTCAAACTCTGCAAGCCAGCCCTTCCAGAATCGATGGCAGGTGTATTTGCTTTGCGGATCGGTCAACCAGCTGAATACCTCCTCAGGTCCTGCGAAAGTGTACTCTTTCAGAGGGAAATATCGCCAGATTATTCTGAAAGTCACGGCAGACAATGTAGATGAATGGGTAACGGCAAACGTTGTTGTCAATCCCGATAGAACGTTGGAGATGGTTGTTGAAACTGTACGTCTCGCCAGCTTCTCATTCCCCCCTCAAGTAACATCTTTTGTAGGGTCTCCCTCCCACCGCGCTGGTTCAGCCGCCTCGGGCTCGCAGAGAAGTCTCTGATCCCTACATGTCCCCTCGACCTGCAGCACAACTCCCGTATACGGATCGGGGATCTGGTTCACCCACTTACCATGAGCACAGCAGTCGAAAGCGACGCCTTTCGCCGTCAGATGACCACCGCGGAAGGTCAAACCGTTCGCGTCAATGGTCGCCTTCGACCATGGTCTCTTCCCCACGCAGAACCCCTTCCCAAGGTCCCTCGACCTCGTATGCTCATAATATTCCGATTTCTAGTGCGCGAATGGCATCATCAGCTCATCATCCAGACCCGGTTGGGAAATCGATGGACCGGCCAACTTATGCGCATTCATCTTATCAACGTCCGGCTCGCTCCGAGTCCGAATCTGACTCCGACGATTCAGGCGCTAAACACGATCAAGTTGTGCGTGAAGTCGACGAGCTCATACAACAGGATAGCACCTGGGTCGAATATTTCAAGATTTCAGCCAAGCCCCGCAGTGCTGCGAATGTTTTAAAAGAGTACCGCATAGTGCAAGGGTTCATTGACAAGTGGACCGGCAAACAGACGCCTTCCGGGTCACTTATTGAGACGGTTCGTTTCCTTTACCTGCTCTGATAATCTGCAAACTTACCGAGTTGGCATCAGTCCCACATTGCGCAGGCGTTGCAAATCGACCAGAAAGACTGCGACAAATACATGTCTGATTGCAGCGAGACTCTCCATCTCATTGGGCTTTATGGAGCAGAGGGTCAGCGTTTGCAAGACCCTGATGTTGGGGAGAAGGCAAAGGATGAAACAGAGCCCTCCTACAACGAGAAACCTATCAAGAGACTCTTGAGGCTGTTGCGTCAGGTTGATGAGAAGTGGCTTACAGCTCATCCTAGTGAACCTGCGTAGCGTTTTTGGTTTTGGCTTCCCTACGTGCCTACTGCCCCATGCTACTTATCTGCTCGTCAGACCCCGTTGATATTCTTGTATTTTGTTCTGCATTTTCCACCTCATTTTTCTCGTGTTGGCCAGATCGGATCAAGGTCCGATCCGGTGATTTTGAAATTAAATAATAAATTCGACTCTCTGCAGCAATCCACAACGTCGCCCGCACAACAGCCCGAAATTCTTGAGATGGCGCCCAGAGCCGGGCCCTCCACAGGAGAAGCACCCCATGACTATACGGAAGGAGCCTCTGCAATTGACATCGACGCTGCTGCGGCAAATAATAGACGTTCACGACGAGATTCTCAGTACAGTACACTGTATGCTGAAGATGGGGACGGCTCCATGTTCAGGTGCGCTCTCTGCGCACTCTCAGTTTTCTTCTTTGACGCCAGCTTACAAGTGGACCGGGCCATACTGCTAATCCGAGCAGGTAAATCGGTCGAGCCTCTTTTTTCAACGTCACCTCGAAAGCTGATGTTTCCTAGCGTGTCGAGAATGTCTCATATCGGGGCTTCGAGGAGGAGTACCGGCAGTTGGTCGCGCCCGCGACGACGAAGCCAGGATTCGCGTGGTTCAGTAAGGCGCGGTCTCAGTAGAGGTTCCAGTGCGGACAGCCAGGTTTCGAGGCAAAGCGATGCGGAACAAGACAGCGATAACGATGAGCTTTCCATGGGCGGGGAAAGGCAGAACAGGGCAACCACTCCTCCTCGGTCAGGCGTCTTTGACAACATCGCGAGTCTGTTTGCAAGGACACCTCAACCTACCGATCCACCTAGTCGGAGGCGACTTTCGCTCTCTCAGCGCTCTTCAGGCTCTGTCAGCAGACTCTCAAGACGCAGTAGACGCTCTGACGCAGGCTCTGAACATGCTCTAGATACGGATGATGACAGCCAGGAACGTTGGGGATATTCTTCCGGAGAAGAAGACTCTTCGGATGAATCGGACTCGGGACGTTCAATTGGCACTAACATGTCGATTCCTGCTAGCATGGAATACGACTCGGAACCACCATCTCCTGGTAATGCGTCCCAGGGTCTTCCTCTTCTCGCCTCAGATCAAGTATTCGGAATACCTGGAGAAGCGCGCATTGGCATGGACATCTCGTTTGCTTTGCTGGACGCGCCGCCTCCTGGTCCTCCGAGCCGGCAAACTATATACATACCTGACGAGGACAATACTATCCGGTTTGTGGGTTATGAAACGATATGGTGGCGACACTGGCTGTGGATATTCGGCTGTATTATCACCTTGGGTGCTCTTGGACTTCTGGGACATTGGTTTCCTCAACTATGGCTCCGTTGGGTTGCACACGAGAAAGCGTTCCAGGACGCAGCTGGCGGCTTCGTCGTTGTCGAGGTACGGCATGTCGTTTACCTTTACGCAATCTAAAATGGTATCAAGTCGGCGCACAGGGACATAACATTATTTCGCATCCAGGCTCTTAATTATCCTTATCCTATCTCCACGGTGTTTCCATCCTCCGTAGTCGATCCCATAGACCCCCAGGAATCTTCATTGTCCCTCAACAGCCAACAGGAGTCGTTGAACACTCTAGTTATTGTCGACTATCGATACTCTCGTTTTGCCTTGGATCCCCGGACTGGGTTGTTTAACATGATTAGGTTGATTTTTTGTTCATTATCTCCTGGTCTCAATTTGACTATGGATAGGGACTGGAGGGATCCATCCTGGACTGGATTACAGTTCGTTCAGAAGGGCATCGAAAGTTCTGTCCGACAACAACGACTAAGTTTATTTGGGAAAAACGAAGTAAACATTGAAGGAAAATCCATAATTTCCCTGTTGGTAGACGAGGTACCTTTTCCTGAATATAACATGTTGTATGCAAATCTGATTCGGGCAGGTCATTCATCCGTTTTATGTCTTCCAAATCGCAAGCATAGTATTATGGTCCCTGGATGATTATTACTATTACGCCTTCTGCATCGCCCTGATCTCTGTGATCAGTATAACCACAACACTAATCGAAACAAAGAAGGTAGCCCACACTTGCCTTTTATCTGGATGGAGGTTAACTTGAGCTCTGGCAGACGATTTCCCGAATGCGCGAAATGTCTCGGTTTTCCTGCGACGTTGATGTATTTGTGGATAGAACATGTGTGTCTTGGTATACATCTTTTTTTTCTTACGGGGATGTTCATAGGCGTCCAGGGGTCACCTGCGATTCGGCACAACTTGTTCCAGGCGACATAATCAATATTTCTAGCTCGCTGATATCACTGATCCCGGCTGACATGTTCTTACTCTCCGGGGACGCCATAGTAAACGAAAGCATGTTGACGGGGGAGAGTGTGCCAGTGAGCAAGGTTCCTGTGAAAGACGAGGATCTGGTTCGATGGCGCGATGCCAAAGACGAAGCTGCTAAAAGTTTTCTCTACGCAGGCACTCGTGTTGTGCGAATTCGAGGAACTTTTACTGCCGATGGGAGTCCGGGACACCCAGCACTCGCTCTGGTTGTTCGAACAGGTCAGTGCTCTCGAACTTGTGTTGCTGAAGTCTAACTTTTTTTTCGCAAGGTTTCAATACGACCAAGGGGGCATTGATACGTTCAATGCTCTATCCAAAGCCCATCGGATTTAAATTCTACCGTGACTCAGTCAGATTCATCGGTGTTCTTGCCGGAATCGCAGGTCTTGGATTTTGTTTCAGTGCTGTACAGTTTGTGAGAATCGGAGTGCGTCTTCCTTCCCCTTCTTGGTGCCTGGCGTTGCTCTAATATGAATAGCTCAAATGGCATACCATTGTCATCCGTGCTCTGGATTTGATCACCGTGGTCGTCCCTCCTGCTTTGCCCGCGACCCTATCGATCGGCACCAGTTTCGCCATCGGCCGACTACGCCGAAATGGAATATTTTGTATCTCACCAAGTCGAGTCAATGTCGGCGGTACGTACCTCCTAATTTCTATTTAAGTTTGTATCCGAAAAAAAAAAGGCAAAGTGAACGTCTGCTGCTTCGATAAAACCGGAACACTGACGGAGGATGGTCTCGACATTCTGGGAGTGCGTGCTCTCGATCGGAATGCTCAACGGTTTGGGGAACTGCTTGAAGACGTGCATGATTTACCGCTGGGCAAGGAGAAGGCAACATTTTTACATGCCCTGGCTACTTGCCACTCCCTCAAGATGGTAGATGCAGAAGTTATTGGTGATCCATTAGATGCTAAGATGTTCGAATTCACTCGGTGGACATTGGAAGAGGGACGAGTAGCTGGTACGGGGGTCATCAAGGCAAAATCTGGGGCAGTTCTAGAGCAAACAGCACTGGTGCAAACTGTCGTTCGTCCACCTGGTAGTGCGCAATTCCGATTAGAAGACGCTTTGAAGGGTGCAGCCAAGGTATAACGGATTTTTTCGCCTCGATTTCAAAAGGCTGACCTTTTTTGTTTCCAGCATGCTCATTTCCTAGAACTTGGCGTCATTCGAACGTTTGAGTTTGTGTCTGCCCTTCGACGAATGAGTGTAGTCGTCAAGAGACTCAAAAGCTCAAGCATGGAGATATACGTGAAAGGCGCACCGGAAGTAATGACTGATATCTGCGATCGCGATTCACGTAAGCAAACTAACACCTCATGTCGAAGTCGTGTAAGCTAATGATCATTTCTACTTCTTCCCCAAGTCCCTCACGACTATGATGATTTACTTTCGTATTACACGAAGCGCGGCTACCGTGTCATCGCAATCGCTGGCAAGAGCATCGAAAACCTCTCCTGGCTGAAGGCCCAGCGCATGAAGAGGGAGCAGGCCGAATCAGGACTACGTTTTCTGGGGCTGATCATTTTTGAGAATAAGCTGAAGCCCGGAACGACCCCTGCCATACATGCTCTCCGCGCTGCTCATTTGGCCTGCAGAATGATCACCGGCGATAACCCTCTGACGGCAGTCAGCGTTGCAAGAGAATGCGGTCTGAGTGCGTAGATGTCTAATTGGCGAGCTGGCAATTTTCTCATGGTAGTCGGCTACAGTTAATCCTGCTGCTCATGTTTTTTCGCCCATTTTTAGCAGCGGTCCGTTGTTGTATTTTCCCCTCGTCCTTCGCTAAATTCAACTGCAGGCAATGAAACATCGCCAAATTCAACCTTGGAATGGTCGTGCATGGATGAAACTGCCTGGAAATTAGATGTTTATACGCTGAAGCCAATGACACCTCCTCATCATACGGTGGATGCCGATGAAATCGATTACGGGGACTATTCGCTGGTCGTGACTGGCGATGTCTTCCGGTGGCTAATAAACCACGCGCCGCTTGAGACTTTACAGCGTGTGAGTGCCACCATGGCTCCCCATCCCTGCTGACATGATCCATAAAGATGCTCGTCAAGACACAGATATTCGCTAGAATGTCTCCCGACGAGAAAAATGAAGTTGTCGAACGGCTCCAAGCATTGGGATACACAGTGCTTATGTGCGGAGATGGTGCAAACGATTGCGCTGCATTGAAGGCTGCCGACGTCGGAATCTCGCTTTCCGAGGCCGAAGCGAGTGTAGCCGCTCCGTTCACTGCTAGCACTCCAGATATCGGCTGTGTTATCGAGGTAATCAAAGAAGGCAGAGCAGCGCTCGTCACGAGTTTTAGCTGCTTCAAGTATATGTGAGTGGGAAGTTGGTCCCCGTTCTTTCGCATGCTGAAGATTGGTCCAGGGCGCTTTACTCGATGATCCAGTTCACATCTGTTACCCTTCTATATTCCTTTGCGTCATCCCTGGGCGATTTTCAGGTTTCTATTCGCTCAATAGGGACGAACCATGCGCTGACCGACAGTCTAGTTTTTGTATATTGATCTGTTCATTATCATTCCTGTCGCGGTCACGAGTGAGTCCTCTTCGACAATATAGGAAGGAGACCGCTCAGAGATTATAGTGGGGCGTACGCTACCTTATCCTCGAATTCACTCCCGGAGGCCAACTGCGAGGTATGTCTTGTTCTAAGCCGAATTAGCATGTACTGAGATGAAGCAGCCTCGTGTCCAAGAAAGTTTTGGCCAGCCTCGTCGGTCAAATCATCATCACAAGCGGCGTCCAGATCTGGGGCTACTTGTGGGTTCGCGGACAGCCTTGGTAAATGAATACGCGGGGACTTGCGGGCTGGAACTCATGTTGTCACAGGTACACACCTCCGCCCACATCAGACCCTTCTTCGGAGGATAACCATTTGGAATCCGAAAACTATGAGAATTCGACGCTCTTCCTGCTCTCATGCTTTCAATATGTGCTTGTGGCTGCCGTCTTCAGTATTGGGCCGCCGTACCGGAAATCAATGTGGACGAATGGTACGCGTGCAGATTTGCTTTTACATCTCTGACGGTGGTTCCAGGCTGGCTGATGGGTTCCCTCGGACTATTGACTGCACTGAACACTCTCGTTTTGCTGTCACCTCCACAGGCCATATCGGATATCCTGACACTGATGCCCCTTCCGATCCACGGTCGGAGTGTTTTGCTGTTCGGGGCTGCTGCAAATGCAGTGCTGTCGATGGGATTCGAGCAATGGGGAGCCGGAATACTGGCGGTGGGAGCAGGACGGGTAGCAAAGATGGCACACCGATGGACGGCGAGCCGGCGTAGCCAGGGCAAGATATACAAGGCTGTCGAGGGAGGGATGCGGTAGCCGACGCATCGGGGAGATGATTGTTCGCAGTAGCAACGGTGATGAGGATGTCCCAGAATAGATGTGACGGTTGATCGGCTCAGTGTGACAGTGACATTCCCGCCTTTATCCTTTCCTCCAAGTCTTCTTCCGACTCAAGGTCCATTCGTTCCCTTCATTTCTAATTTCTGTCTCACTCGAGTGCTGGCAGGTCATTTCTGCCCCGGGGGCCTCCTTCCTCTCTTTTAGACTCTTCTCACTGTTCAAGAAACCGTCGAGAAACCGCAGGAACCGGGCTCTACGTTTCGTTTAGACAGCCCTTCGGTCACCGCCATGTTATCTCTGCGCACGTCCCACCTCCCTCTCCTCTTCCTCCTCCACTGCATTTTCCTCGCACTTGTGCCCGCAAATGCATTTCCCGTCGTCGTCAAGCGTCAGACTGATGCCTCGGGAACCACAACCGTTATGACACAGTCCACGACTACTTCGTGCGCCAGCTACATCTGTTCTTGCCATACACAATACTTACCCCATTCCCCATAGTGCTTTAGGGCCCATGACCCAAACATGCGTGATAACTCTCACACCGATCACCGACGCCAATGGCAACCCCGCCGTTCAGCAGGTCAGGACATGCACAGTAACAATGGGCAACGTGAACAATGGTTCTACGTCCGGCAGCTCTCAATCCGGCTCGGGCTCCTCGTCGACCGGATCCTCCGATACCTCGTCGACTACTTCGAGCCCTGATTCGTCTTCCTCCACTGATGCCAGTGGTTCGTCTGGATCGTCATCGACTGACGCGTCCGGGTCATCATCTACGGATGCGTCCGGGTCCTCGTCGACAGACTCCTCTGGGGCATCGTCGACGGACGCGTCTGGAGCATCAGCGTCTTCAACCGCCGCTGCAGGTGGTGGCGCCGTCAGCGCCAATGTAAGCGCGCATCTTTTCTGAGAGTTACGATCTTGTTAAGTTTCGTATAGGGTGTGTCGACAGTTGCTGCACCATCTGCCACGAACTCCGCCGCGGCTTCAAGCGGTGCTTCGGCCTCTGGCAGTGGCAGCGGTGGAGGAGGGCTTTCCGCAAACGTGTGTCAACATACATACTTTGAAGCGGTCAACTGTAGCTCTAACAATCTCTAGGGAGTTTCTAACATCCCTGCGACGTCGACCGGTGCCGCAGCGGCCACGACTTCGCCGCCAACGGCAGCAGCAGCCGAGGCGGCGTCGTCCTCGTCGGCTGCGTTCGCGGTTCCCGGACAGAAACTCCAAGTTTTGCCGATTGGTTTGGGAGTATTCGCTGGAATATCCGTGATCGCCTTGATCGTCGTTGGGCTTGTTACCTACGAGCGGACGAAATACCGCAAGGTCAGTTTGTTCCGTATCTTATTATGCCCACCCACTCTAATCTACCGTTTCTAGGCCTTCCGGGCACGAAAGCTGGCAGAATCGGGAGCCGCCCCGGGTTACGGGGGTATGGCGTAAGTTTCCTCATAAAAAATTCTCAATTGGCGCCTGACAGAATTGTTCCAGGCAACGCTAGATTGGGTGTCCATCTGTCTTCCCATCGTAACTAGTGATTTTATTCAAGTTGACTTGAAGCTATTATTCGTCGCGGTGTATTTGATCTGAGCGTGTACTAATAGTTGTAGCAAGGCTGTCGGACCTCGTCGCTGCGTGGCTTTTTTATCGTACCTAGTATCTTTTTCCGCATTCGGGCTCTGGGCTTTCTGTGCGCAAATATGCGAAGCTAATTCCTGCTATGTAATGCTAGCCAACCCTGCACTCTCGATATTTGCTCTAAACCAGAAACAAATGTGAAAAAAGTATAGCCGTACTCGAAGTGATTTCAATCACGGTCATGAGCGGACCATATAAGAGTAAGCTTCCTTTCGGCGGTGTACGACTCAAGGCTCTCTGACTACATACTGCGAATGACGCTGAAAACCGTGGATAGGCTTGTGGTGACCTTTCTTGTCGACAATTCCATCGAGTGGTTGGTGCACCACATCGGATAAACAATGTAGTACACAACGGTGTTTTCTCTAGGTTCACGAAACTTCCCCCGGGTTTCACGCATGAGCTCCCCCAGCATCTACAACAGCAAAATCCTCCACTCCAGGCCCACCCTGTAACCGGTCTGAATTGTGTTGCGTATGCTACATTCCATTCTTATCGATGCCGTGCCTCAGGTGTTCCTGTTTTGGATTTCGATGAATTTTGTTGTGGTAAGGTGTTCAGTTATGAAACTATTGCCGGAACTAAATAACCTACCGCAGGGGCTCACGGATTTTCTGCTTTGATTGTATGCACAAGGTTTAAAAGGCCCTCGTTGTTGAATTCACTCCAGTCGACTTGTAGGAAACCCAGATCTCTGGAGAGGGGCCACATTGGACGCTGTTCGACACTGGTCCTGATTCCCAGAGTCTTGTTCGTAATGTGAAAGCCATGCAAGTTCCCGTGGATAATGTGTCCCGCGTCATTACCTCTCATTGTGAGCCGTCAACTCCGAGTCGAATTCGGATCTAAACTGAATTGAATACGCTAGGGCACTCTGACCATACAGGCGGTCTCTTGTCATTTCTCAAGCTCAGATCTCGCAGCCAGGAATGCATTGTTGATTGTCACCCAAACCGCCCAATTTCTCGGGGCATGGCAAGAGGGCCACTGTACGACAAAGTCTTTGGTGCTTTGCCTGATGACCCTACTTTTGAGCAAATCGAAGAGGCCGGTGGGATTGTAGAAAAACACGCAGATGGTCACGCTGTTGCTGGAGGTGGTGTCTGGGTCAGTGGAGAAATCCCGAGGGTCACTTCATTCGAAGGCGGAGTACCAGGCGGTAAGCGATGGGTTGCCGAAGATGGTGGTAAATGGATAAGCGATGAGGTGCTGTGATATTTCTTCTTTTGAAACTATACACCGAACAGATGACCAGCTTATTCTGGACGAGAGGTACGCAGTAATCGACGTTGCAGGGAAAGGTCTCGTTATATTCAGCGCGTCTGTTTAAACCATCCATCGGTGCGCTATCTTTTCTGACTACATATTGTGTTAGGTGTTCCCATGCGGGGATCGTGAACGTTGTTCGGGATGCGCTTGCCAAATTTCAGAGACCTTGTTACATGGTACATTCCTTGCATCGATACTTAAATCGCGTTTCTCATGTTCTTCAGATTATCGGCGGCCTGCACCTTGCTCCTCCTGACGCCGAGGTAAGAATCGAACCAACGGTCGCCTTCCTGTCGCGCCAGATTATTCCTGCACCGACTTACATCCTCCCGATGCACTGCTCTGGGTTCCAATGCAAGGTAGCGTTAGAGGCAGTCATGCAATGTGTTCCTGCCGGTGTTGGGGTCAAAGTCGAGGTGGCGGGAGACAGGGGTTTGGATGATCGTTTGTTTGCACCTACCGTGACTATAGTGTAAAAATTGAATGTGCGCTTATGTACCTTCATGAATAAAAGTGAACTATAACCTATCTATCTAGCATTTTTGCAAGTAAAACAATCAGGTTGTTCCTTTGCATCGTTACGTGGTGAGCCCAGGATAGGATTCATAGAAAAGTAGTTGTATATACATATAATAAAAGTGCAGTAGGGAGGTATAAGTACTCGATATGCGACATTCACTCTCTAACATCGTAGGGAAGGCGGAGCGGGCGCGCGTGCTCATTCAAGCCTGAGTGACAAGGTCGACTGACCCTTGACAAGGAACAGAGGGATTACCCCAAGTATCTCCAAATCAGATAGAAACAGAAGAAGGTGAAAACGGCACCGGCAAGGAAGATATACATATCCTGCGTGCTATGAAACGCTATCAGTTGCATAACACAATTCAAAACAAACGCCTACCTTCGTCGTTCGATCCAACCAATAACATCGCGACTCAGCCCCAGAGTGTTTGCAGCATCTAATAACCGTCTTTGCGTCCCCTTGAGGATATTTCGCTGGTCCCTGAGATTGTCTAGGACCTCTCGTCCCTGGGCCAAAAAATCATCTAACCGAGCTTCGGTGCTTTGAATAAAAGTGTGCTCGTCCAAAGCCTGCTGCTCTCTGTTACCGAAACCAGGCTGAGGGGTTGGCCCACGGAAAGGTGATTCCGAGTGTTGTTCACCCTGTGGCCGCAACCCAGGATGAAGCGTTGAATGCTCCGCCGGTGTTGTCTGGAAGCGGCGTCTGCTGTCAGAAGGCGATGAAGAGGCAGAGGCACCTGTGATTAGGTCCGCGCGCTGGGCCGCAGCATGCTACCTAGTGTTAGTTCAAGATGTTGACACGTCACGGTATGCTCACATCTGCGGCAGCCTGAGCTTTCAATTGTTCAAATTGGTTCCGTAGCTCCGTGTAGTCCGTCCTGAATTTCTGCACACGCCTGCAGAGACGGCAGTTAATAACGCTACGCCACATGGGTTGTAATGCTAACATTTGAGCCTTCTCCTGCTTGGCCTTTATTATCTCCCGTTTTGCCATTGAATCGTAGTCGTCAACGGTGCGGTTCATTGCAGCCAGAGATGCAGCGATCTGCCCTAACGAGGATATATATGAAAGCTTCCATGAGCGTCCGGGCGTAGGAATTTAACGAGCAGGCGCACCTAAAAGAGCTGCAGAGTTCTCGCCATTGCGCAGGCGCTCCAAGTCGGCTTGCAACGAGCTTGCTTGTCGGACTCCAGAGGTATATAAGGAGTTCATAGTGTAGAGAATGTACGTGTAAACGGCGAGGAATCTGAACACGTCGGACCAACGTCGGACTCGTATTTCAGGGAACTGAGGCACGTGACTGACGCGCTTCAACTGAAGTCTGACACTGGCAGTGACAGTGAAAATCGACTTGCACCGTGCACGCGCTGGTTGAGAACATACGTATTCGACGAAAGGGTGTCCTGGTTTGGGGCGGTCAGAAATTGTGCGAACAAGTATTCATTCAATATCAATTCAACGATTTCTGATGTTCTCAAGGAAATTTGGCATGTCAAAGTGCCATGAACTGAGGAAAACTAGATAGCAACTGAGATAAATCTGGGCGAAATCGTCTCAACTGAGGCTCGTTACTTCCGTCCACTATTTCCTTTCCTTGATGTGCCCTTTTTCCGGGCAGCTTTTCCCCCTGCGAGCTCGGCCTTCTCTGTCCTGCGTGCACGTTGCTTCGTCCGCTCGACTTTCCGGGCGTCCTTGGTCTCGTAGCGTATTTTCTTTGGTCTAGGTTTTTTCTTTGGTCGTTCGGCGTTGGCTTTTACAGCAAGGATCTGCGGAGCGGAGGAAGTCGATGGGGCTGGGGTCGTTTTGAGTCGCGGGCCGTGAATGAAAGTATCGGGGTCAAAGTCTTCCACGACTGTCACGGTTGCGAGCATGTCTTCATCCTCGTATTCTTCCTCCATCTGTTTGCCCTTCCCCTTGCCGGCCGTGCCAGAAATACCTACCCAGTCCTCGCCCTCGTCCTCATCTAGTACATGTGATCAATCCAGGAAGAGATCTTGTGGACGACCTCGTACCGGCGTCGTCGACAGCGCCGTATGCTTTCTCGACTTGAGCAGCATTTTCTATGGCCCTTTCTCGAAGTTCGCGGCGTTGCTGCACTTGTTGGTCGGATGTAATGGATAGACGGAGTGACTTACTTCACGCCTTGATTCTAAACGGTCTTGCTTCTCTCTTTCGACAGCCTTTTTACGAGCGGCGTCTGCTTTTGCGAGCTTGCGTTTGTGGAAGCCAGTGAGGAATTCCCTGAATGCGATGAAAAGAGTGAAAAGATGAATGCACGAGGGAAGCACCTGCGAGCGTCGTCGTCGAAGAGGATTTCTTTTATCTGCGCGCTCTTTGCCTTTTTTTTGGCGGCAATAGCTGCATGGGAGCGGGTTAAAGATGCGAGGTTGGTGCGGTTCATACCAAAAGTGGTTCAGGATCAAAAGGCTCGGGCCGGTAAAAGCTATAAGTATGGACCAGCTCGATTCCATTCACTTGAACGCGCCCACGATCGTTACGACCTTTCCTTCTCTCATGTTCTCCTACCTCAATCCGTGGCAGACACAGCTGCATCTCTTTCCCGCGAATCCTTACGCACCTCCTCCCCCGCCTCCCATCGCACATAAAGTCTGGATTCTCGACTGCAAGTCTTGCGGTACCTTTCTTACGAACCGCGGCATGAAGGTCGGCTCGCCCTGCTGCTTAGTGTGCACTCTTTTTTCATGTTCTTGCTTCCAGGCGGTACTCCTGTTGCGTCCTAATGTTGCCCTCTACTCGAGCGACGCGCTGCCTGTAAATTGCTCTGCATACACCTCCAACCCTCAGGCCCTCAGGCCCGCGACCTCATGTCCTTCTTCCTCTGCACACCCTCTGCGCACCTGTGAATGCCTCACCCAGACTCTTTGCTGCCATGGCTGCGGCAGTGCGATTGGCTATATGATCGTTATACCCGTAGGTATTGCTTCTCGCTATCGCTTTCCGGGACTCACATGGCTCGTGCAGTGTGCTCGGTGTACGGCTTCTATCAGTACCACCAATCGCGCCACAAATGGACATCGCTTCGTTTTTCATTCGAGTGAGATTACGGGTACAGAGCGACACTATATCCCCGATGAACCTGGCGTCATATTGTCCGAGGCCCCCGCCGCTCCGCCGCCGGCCCCCGCTCTTTCTGTCTACGCTGCTTCTGCGCTACATAACGCCATCCACCGCAACCCCCGTTCATTCCACTCCCATCATTCTCAGTCATTGGCAGCTGCTGCCCGTCCGGACTATCTGCCGACGCCCCCACTCGACGTCCAAGACATTTCCCCTACCTCTTCAAACCCGACATCGCCGACCGCCCCTTCTTTCCCATTCCCACAGGATGGCAGCCACCTTACTATGGACTCTCCGCCTCTGCCCCACTCCCCGCGTCCCGTTTCTCATTCAAACCACTTTCACGCTCACTATCCCCACTTCAACCGGTCCCACGTATCCGACCAAGCTCATTACCGAGCTACCTCCGCGGCCTCGTCTGTATCGAGCAATTCCAGTCCGCCGCCTCTCATCCATCCTGGCCATTCATTTGGCTTGCCTGCAGAGCACCTGGAACCTCCCGCTTTCCCGCCCCTCCGTCCCGGAGACGTACTGTACTGGCATCACCTGGCCAGACACGGGGAAATCCCAGGTGTGATGGAAGACGCCCGCGCCCGGCGACGGAGTGCAGAAAAGACCAGGATGCAGTTCGACCGGTGATGTGATCCGCGGGCAAAGGACATACCATCCGCGAAAAAGAGCACGCTATGAGAGCTACGAAAGCATAACGACGACCTCTTCACGACTTTCCTTCAGCATAGACGATCTCCTGCGTTTTCAGTGTACATTGTAAACCACCCGCATCCTTTTTTATTCGATTTATTATTCCACTGTGTAACTGTGTACAGGACAAAATGGATTTCGAAGTTGTACCGGCAGAGAACCACGGACTCGGAGGTAACAGACAGATGCGAGAGACACCCGTTCACATGCGCGAGCTACCATCAGGTGTGGCGTTTCTGAGCCTTCTAATACAGATACGCCGGCTCACAGACGACGGATGGTCCTTTGGGTGCTGCGCCGAGACCCGACATCGCCCCTATCTAGCGCGTTGTTTGCGCGTTGTTGTTGTGGGAAAGTGTCGGAGCGATGATCCGGATGTTCCGGAGAGCCTGTAATATTATTATTGCTGGTATCGGTTTGAACAGTAGGAAGATGTAGCGCGAAACACTGGCAAGGCACTCAGTTGCCTGCGAGAAGAGTTGGTGTTACTGTCTAACAAATAGCACCAGTACTGTTCGCTCTGTAGCGCTAGAAAATGCGACAGGAAATGCGACATGGTCAATAGTTTGTGTTGCGGGAAGTGCTTTTACGCCGCAAGATTTATCCGCCTCTCACACGAGTACCTCTCCTCAAATTGGTGCATGTGTGCCCGCTGCGAGGCCGGGTGTTCAGCGTTCTGCTGCGGGTGATCGTTTTGTACTGCAAAGAGTACGAGTCACGCCACGTGACAACACCTCCTTCTCTCCAACCCCCATCTCATCTGTCAGTTTCTTCGTCTTTGTGCTTTCAGGCTCCCTACTTATCTCGCTGTAGATCGCAACCTTCAGAATCGCTATGCAGAGTCGGTCTCTCCCTATCCTCCTCAGATGCCCATTCTAATCGGATCGCAATGTAGTCTTTGTGAAGACCCTCACCGGCAAGACCATCACCCTTGAGGTCGAGTCGTCCGACACTATCGACAATGTCAAGGCCAAGATCCAAGACAAGGAGGGGTACGTATCTCTACCATCCACCTCTGACCCCTTGCTTACAGATGAATCAAGGATCCCTCCCGACCAACAGCGTCTTATCTTCGCCGGAAAGCAGCTCGAGGATGGGCGCACTCTTTCTGACTACAATATCCAGAAGGAGTCCACTCTTCACCTTGGTACGTATCTCCGCGTCGTTTCGCCAGACACAGTTCCACTGACGTCCATCAGTCCTCCGTCTTCGTGGCGGCATGCAGATCTTCGTAAAGACTCTTACCGGCAAGACCATCACCCTTGAGGTCGAGTCGTCCGACACTATCGACAATGTTAAAGCCAAGATCCAAGACAAGGAAGGGTACGTTTTCCTACTCATCCCTATGTCCTTTGCTTACGGCAACGAATCAAGGATCCCTCCCGACCAGCAGCGTCTCATCTTCGCCGGAAAGCAGCTCGAGGACGGGCGTACTCTCTCTGACTACAACATTCAGAAGGAGTCCACCCTTCACCTTGGTATTTGTTCCCCGTTTATCCCGATTTTGGTGTTCTTATTGTCTCTCAGTTCTCCGTCTGCGTGGCGGCATGCAGATCTTCGTAAAGACGCTCACCGGCAAGACCATCACCCTCGAGGTCGAGTCGTCCGACACGATTGACAACGTCAAGGCGAAGATTCAAGACAAGGAGGGGTAAGTTTTTCTGCCATCCGTTACTGGCCTCTGCTTACAGATGGATCAAGGATCCCTCCCGACCAGCAACGTCTCATCTTCGCCGGCAAGCAGCTCGAGGACGGGCGCACTCTTTCCGACTACAACATTCAGAAAGAGTCCACCCTCCATCTTGGTATGTGTTGTCCATTGTCTCTCGATGTCTGGCCTCATTGTGTATCAGTGCTCCGTCTGCGTGGTGGTGGTCTTTGAGTCGTGTAATCAGTCGCGATATGTTGTATAGTACATGAAGGCACGAATGATGTTGTTATGTGAAACATGCACCGCCTTGTTATTGCGATGAGTGTACCTGCAACGGCGCGAGAACAACGCAGTTGAATCAGGCCCGAGCTGATCTGAAGTGACACGGTGCCGTCACACACCTTACTCTCTGCTCTGTGGCCAGTCTCGAAATACAGGCTGGCCGACCCCTTATCCTTTTCTCCACCACCATCCACCTGTCCTCATGGCCACCATGGGCTCACTCTCATGTGTCCCCGGTCCCGTCTTCTGGCGTCCCACAAAAATAATGAACATGCGCGACCTCTCCAAGGACGATGACTTTCTCAGTCATCTTCTCGTCGAAAAACTCGGCACCGGCACCGTCCCACTCCTTGTTCACAAAATGGACTCGTCTCGCAGACTGCCCAAGACCGATGCCGATGACCTCCTCCAGATTGTTCGACGCGTACGTTTTCCCCCTCGTGTGCTAGCCATCCCCTACGACGCGCCTAACTTTGCTTTTCGTGTATTTCTCCAGCTGGTAGTAACCAAGGGTCCTGTTCCACTCGTCACACGCCAGGCCGTCGATGAGCTCCTCGTGTACGTGTCATTTGCTTCTCCGGCCGTCATCCGACCCTCTGCTCACGCTCCTCCCAGGCTTCCTCCCATACGTTACTACCTCAAGCAGTATACCCAGAAACAAATCAACGCGTTTGCCACGTGAGTTTATACTTGATTTCTCCTACTCACCCTCATCCGTCCATGCAGCCATGCGTCTCGTTATTTCGAACTTTATCATCCCTCCGGGTGCATCGAGATTGCGCACACGTCCCGCTACTCCCACCATACCGGCAAATCCGAGCTGTGTATCCTCGCCACCCGTTTTCTTGCCCCTGGCAGCGTCATTACGGAATTGAAGGGATCAATGGCAAATCTTACCGACGAGGAGGATAAGGAGCTCAAGCGCACGGATCTCAGAAACTCTGACATTCGCAGAGACTTCAGTGTCATCCATTCGAAGCAGATGAAAAAGAACCATCTCTTTCTGGGCCCTGCTCGATTTGTTAACGTGGGTCCTCCGATGTTTGTTCGTTTGCGTTCCTTGACGTGTTTCACAGCACGACTGCGCCAATAATTGTGAACTCTTTCGCGAGGGAAAGTACATCACATTCCGCGTCCTGAGACCTATCGCCATTGGCGAAGAAATCACCGCTCATTACGGAGATGGCTATTGTAATCCTTGTTTCATATGTCTGTCGCGCTGTGCACTGACACGTCCTCTAGTTGGCAGGAAAAATCGGCACTGTTTATGCGAGACCTGCGAAAAACGAGGTCGAGGTGGTTATGCACCCGACCATACCGACGAGGATCCGCCCATCAGCTCCGATTCCGAGTCGGATTCAGATTCAGATTTGAACTCGGATTCAGACTCTAACGCCTCCCACTCTGATGGCGAGCGCAAGAAATCCGGGCTCAATCTAAATGAACGACGGACGCGGCGCGGCGTCTACGCTGTTATGCCCGAAGGTGATGATTCGGATGACAGCGACGATGCGGACGATGTCGCAGGCACCTCCGCGCTCAAGGAAATTGTGGGCGGCGGAGAAATCGAGTTGGTGGCAGAAGTCGAGACGGCTTCAGATTTGACGTCATTGCCTCCTTCGCGGGCACAATCCAACCCTACATTGCATGCAGTGGCGGGTCCCTCCTCGTTGCCGACGCCGGAAACGCCAGGGATGGCATCACCTGCACCGTCCGCTCTCACATCTCTGTCCCCTGCGATGACGGCACGTTCATCATCTGCTCTCACTTCTCTATCATCTGCCGATGACCTCCCATCTACTCCCCAGAGCAACCAATCCACTCCATTCCGTTCTATCATTGCAACTCGCGGCCAGAAGGCGAAACAGTCCTTGACCCCCACGGCGGCGTCTTCCAAGCAGCTAATGACTCCGCCATTATCAGAGGATCCTGACACGCCTGCGAAACGTTTGACGCGGTCGGCGTCTGCCAATATGTTGTCGTCCACGCGGGGTACTGGCAACAGCAAAGGGAAGGGGAAACAGAAGGCTTCGCAGGCATCTACACCTGCCCCGGCATCGACGCCTGTATCGAGTAGAACGCGGAAAGGGAAGGAGAAGGAGGAAGACGGCCTTAAAAAGGAAGAAGCTGAACCCCGGATGTTGAGAGCACGACCTTCCTTGCCGGCCATGGTCGAAGTAGCCAAGGAGCCTCCTCCCAAACGCGAGATCCCAAAAGGTCCAGATGGCAAACCTCTACCACTTTGCTCGACCTGTTCCAATGTGTTGCCCGTCATATCTGTGGATGACAAGGTGGTTTGGGGACTTGACACTTCGTTGAAGAAGAAGAAGAAACAGGATTGTCCAAGGTAATTTGTATCAATATGGCCGTTCGATTTGAACTCATACAAAGCAGGTGCATACGCCATTTCGCGATCTACGGGCAAGCATGGCCTTGCCGTATCTCCATCCATGGCCCCGTCTTTCTCCTTCCGACCCCACGTGAGGAAGTCACCCCAGTCGAGTCTGTCTCGCGCCGCGTGACCAAGAAGGCGCTCTCGGTATTGGACCGTAAATTGGCTGCTGCCGCTGCATCCGCCTCTGCATCGCCAAAATCGCGCAAGCGTCAGAGAGAGGAGGAGGATAGACCCGTGCTTAAGCGACGCAAAACGGAACCCATTATGCGCTTGGAGACGGCGAAACCGCAGAAGAGAAAATACGTCAAGAGTGGGCGGTACAGTATGGCCAAGGTGGTGCACACATACGGGCGACATAACCGGGGGCGGAAACCTCGTTCACCATCTCCCAGCAAATCCGATAAAGATGAGGAGGTCGAATCTGACGCCCCGGAGGAGGAAGTTGAGAAAACATTGCCAAAGGTCCGAAGGAAGAAAAAGGCCTCCACTCCACAGCCTACCCTCTCCCGCGCGCAGAGAGCTGAGGAACGAGAAAAAATCCGGCGGTGGTTGAAGGACAAGGCCGAGGAGGAAGATAGCCCTGATGAGGGTGCCAGCCCTTCAGCACGCAAACGTTCCAGCGCGGATATCGAAGCTCCTGAGGATCATACCCCAAAGAAGAAGGTACCACGGGTGAAGGAGAAACAGTTGCCATTGCAAAAGGTTCTCCCCAGGCCGTCGTCCGGCTTCCGGGGTGGTCAGCTTTTTTCAAAGCCTAACCCCTTGAGCTATGCGTTGCACGCCTGGGCCAGTCCTCTGGTTTCTACACCTTCGTCTTCTGAAGACGAAACTCCTCCCGTTACCCCAGAGGACGAACTAACCGTGGATCTTCCTTCGGAAACGTACGGGCCGTCTTTCATATCCCCTCCAACCATCGACCTGGCCTTCAAGCCGACTCCTTTCAGCTTTGCCAGACGTCGATGGGGTTTGGGTTCCACCCCTCCTCAGGATGAAACGAAAAGACGGGCCATTGACAATGCACGTGGTACCCCAGCTTCTAGCCAGGACGAAATGTCCGAGTCTGAAAAGGACCATCTGTTTTTCAACGGTGACCCGCCTTCGTCGTCGTTAAGCAACGACACCGCGGACACCTCCGCCCGTCTTCCGTGGTGTCCTAACCCAATGGAAGAGAGTCCCAATGCTGCAATCCAGCATAAGGACAGATATCCCTCTCCGATTTCGTCACTGGACAGCCTGTCTGAATCGTCTGGGGATAACGTACGTTCAAACCCTCACTACCGCCCATTTCCTTGCTGAATATTCGGCAGGATGAGTCGCCCACCCAACGCACCGTCAAACATACTCCTTCGTCGTCTCCTCTACATCGCGACAGTGACTCGTCGCCTTTACCTCTCCTTCGGAGAATTATATCTCCGATTTCCTCCCCTTTGTCTTCTCTCGACAGCGCACCAGAATCGCCTCGGGATGATAAGGCAAGTCCTGAGCAGACAAGATTTTTTTCTGCCGACTGATAGTTTGGTTTCCAGGACGACGCTCTTCCCGTTTCTGTGGGGGCCAGCATCGTCAAGGGTTGCAAGCCAGGCTCTTTCGCATCGGAGAACCTCGTCTCATCCCCGAATCTGGTTGATGCAGGATGGGACTCATTCTCTTCTCCTCTCACATCGCCAATCGACTCGGACTCGGACTAACACCTCGCATGTATTGAATTATTTCATCACTTGCACCCTATTATCTGTATGTATCGTGTAATTCGCCTGCTTTCCTACCCCGCATATCAAACTTTCTTGTTGGTTTTATTTGGTAACATTGAGATGTGTAATACAAGCAAGAACCATAATCTACTGTTGTCCATCTGCCTTCAGCGAACTGCGCCCCGCGCGCAGGATTTCATCGGTGGACAGTAGGTTAACAGCGATGACAGAACTGAGGTCGTTGATTAGTACAGAGGTTCAAAATTTAACGCAGACTTGCCATGAGTGGAGCATTTGCCTCTTGACTCTATAGTTGTCCCAGATGCCTTGAACTGTGGGATCGAAGGGCTCGCCTGTCACCAGGTCGATGCCAACGGTGTTTCCCTCTGCTTGTTCATCCTTCACACGAGTCAGGACGGCCGTTTGTGGAAAGCAGAAAAAGAAAATTACGCACCTGCAGAGCGACGATAGCATTTTGAACATCGAAGTTGCCATTTTGCGCCAGAGTTTTCGGTATGATCAGTAGTGCATCCGCAAAGGCTTGAACGCCCATCTTAACTCTCCCCTTGGCGCTCTTTTTAACCTTGTCTACAAGATGACCAGCGCAAGCCACTTCAAATGCACCCGCTCCTGGAATCAATGTCTCGTCTTCAATGGCATTTTTCACGGCGCGCAGCCCATCCCGCAGAGCCTCCTGGATTTGAGTGATGGTGTGGGCGTTGGGGCCTTTGACCAGAAGGGTGACGGATTTAGGTGCCTTGACCTCTTCAACAAAGGTATACTTTTCTTCTCCGAGGGTGTGCTCGTAAACGAGGCCAGCCCATCCAAGTACCGACGGAGTGAGATCATCTACAGAGTTCTGAGCGATTCCGCCGGTAATCAGTTGTAGCCTGCAGTCCTGGTGTCAGCCGCGTTGGTGATTAAAATAGGGTGGACGTGCCGCTCCATGTTCCGCCGCTTTGCACGCCGCAGAGCAAAAATGCCATTCTTTGCAAGGATATCAAGACTGAGCGGGTCGATACCCTTTTGGTTGACCAAAACAAAATTCTTCCTCTTCTCTTTGCTGTCCACCTCCTGATCACACACGAGGTTTTTGAGCTCCACAATTTTCTTGACCTTCATGTCCACGACTCGCCGTTCTGCCTCGACAAGCTTCTCGCGCTGTTCTGCTGAGGAATAGAAGAAGCCCGAGTTGACCTCGCTTCACGACGGTAAGCCGATTATTTTCGGTATAGAAGCAAACGGTAACAACATACGTCTTTTCATACTCCAAACTGACGTTCAGCGTCAGGATAAACGCGTTCTCGACGCGCTTCGGCATATCGGGATGCCGTGCGCCGTGGTCCATGACCAGACCGCGGATGAGTTGAGTCTCCGATGCTGTCCGATGTTGCATCTTCATTATCTCAACCATATGTAAGTCGATGGGATCTCGCCACTGGTCAGCAGCGTCTATTAAAGTGGATGAAAAAAGTGGGCATAGAAACAAGATCGGATGTGCGGACCTTTTGGCGGCGGCGGTGGACGGATGGTGAGTACGGCATCGACCACGTCTGCCGCAAGTTGCTTGGCCATCGAAGCGCTCACTTTAGTAGCAAGAGATGTGTTGGCTACATTAATAAGTGTAGCACGGTCTAATTTGACGGCCTGCTTAAAACTGTCCAGAAACTTGCCAAGAGGTTAATACCTGGGATATATGTAAGGGTACTGAGCAAGCTTACGACTAGAGATTCCTTCTTTGCCAAATCGAACCCCTCCGCTATGACAGTAGGATGGACGCCCTCCGAAGTGAATCGATCTGCCTGCTTTAACAGCTCTCCTACCAGTAGCACGACCGATGTTGTACCGTCGCCGACTTGATCGTCCTGAGCAACAGCGGTTTTTGCGATCATGGCTGCTGTTGGATTTTGGATCTGCATCTCCGAAAGCAGGACCTTGCCATCCTTGGTCATTTTGATCTGCCCTGAGCCATCCACAAGCATTTTGAGGGTTCCCTTGGGGCCTAAATAGGGTCAGCACAGACCGGCGTGGATTGACACGGATATGCGCGCACCAAGATTGCCTTTGACGACGTTGGCGAGACCCATGGCTCCATTTGTATTGACCTGTGGGGGATTAGTTGAGTTTGTGAAGAGGAAGTAGATATACCTGAAGAGCGGCAGCTCTCCGGATGCTCTCCGCCTTCGGGTTGATGAGTTCGATGCTGGACGACATTTTCACCAGTACGCGTCCTCAACGAATATGGACGTGGCTGTGCCTGGCTTTGGTCCTGTTTGTCGACCACATCATGATCGCTCCCTCTCTCTCGCACATGCTCGCACTGCCTGGCCACGATTGCAATTATTCTACTCGTGTCTTGCGCCCCGTTTTAATTTATGAACCAGTAGTAACATCACCACCTAGCTGGCTGCCCATATCTACTTTTTCTCCGCACCAACGACCACCATTTTTTTTACGGACATCGCCGACTCCCTGCCAATGCTTCAGTCTGGTATATTCTTGGCTTCAGTCTTGCACGATGCAGTCGTAATAGTGTGGTATTTTGTCTCATGATCGGCGTGAAATTCTGAATGCTCAAGCTCTCATGTTATGTTAGAGAGGTGGGTTTATTCATGACCAAAGTAATGTCATCGAAGAGTTCCTGTAAAATGAGGGTCGACCATCATCTTCAGGAGCGATATGAGAAATGATTGTGTGGAAGGAATAGGGTGGGTTGTAGTCCACCCAATGTTATCATATGGGGAGGGGGGATAAGGAAGGTGGTAACGAGTTTGAACCCTGTCATGAGTGTAATCATCAGTTGCAAAGGATATGTTTTTAGTTAACTAAAGCATACTGACCGTTGGAACATAGTACAAATGAGATTCATGATTACTGTCGTTTGGGTGGTGGTGAATCGAATTGAAGCTCCCAGCGGCCGTGAGACCGCTTCAAACCGTCGAATATCCGCTTCCCCCTCAACAGGTCCACGCGAAGGAAGCCAACTTGAGTGCGGTTGTATTCTGCCAACCCGGGACAATCAATGCATCTCTGTTCAAAGGCAAGTTGGTATTTTGCCTTGTCAGTGACTGCTGGTTTCTCGTGTGAGCGGGGTCGTTTCTGATACTTGCAATATATCGCGTAGAAAAGGTCGATACATCTAAGACCTTCCGGGCGCTCGACGACAAGAGAACCGACGTGAGGGCAATGTATTACCATTTCAGTCAGTTTGCAATGGGTCGACACTGGAAGCTCTCGGTCCTCTTGGGGTAAGGCGAGAAAGTAGTTTTGTCGATTGTCCCTGATGTTGCCCGGCTCACGAGGATCAAAGGCGCAGTCATAATAGACAAGAGGTTGTCGTAGATGGCGCCGTTCGGAAAACGGGACTAATGGCCAGTTCAAAACGATCGACTCTTCCTTGAGCGCCACTGTAAATGATGATGAGTATAGATACATAAGCCGCATCACTGTGCAAACCTTCTTTGACCATCGCTTTCATATATTTCGGCGTATCAGGGCCTGCGTGTTTTCCGATAGACCCGCGTGCTATCATCTAGTCTTAGTCTGGAACCGAAATTGAAAAGAGGAATAATGCACCGACCTTGTACCCGAGTGGCGGATTGAGACATGTATACTGGAGGATCAGCGCTGAGTATATATGGCCATTGACTGTTCTTCTGAGTGCTTACCCGTCGTGGGATGTTGTGGCAGCTTGGAGGGCCCGCCTCTTACTTGCTCAATGGAGTGCCCTATATCGTACAACTGATATATTTAATGCGACTCGGGTTAGATAAGGTACGAACTGGGAGCGGCGGCTTGTGAGGTTGATGGGGCCGATTCCGGTACTAATGGGCGGGTGAATACTGTTCCGGCCTAGTTAGATAACCTTGGCTCACCGAACAGAGGCCTGCTCATGGATGAGGCCCGTTGGCGAGGGTGGCCCCCCGAATGAGGATATTGGTGCGGCGTGACGGGTACGGGTGCCGGGGTCGTTGACCTCGATAGGCTGTTATGGTTCTTACTCGAGTTGCTGAACAGTAAGCGCTTTATTCTCCCTCCGAAAATCTTCGTGTTGTCGTTATCATCCGGAAGCGAGATACTTCCCAGTTTGGGAGTAGGAGGTATCTTGCTGGATTCGGACATGATGTGGATAGTATCGTAAAGAGATGTACAGGCGAAAAAGTGGAGAGACACGTCGTAGGAATTATCCCTCTGACACAGAAAGTGTTCTACATGGTAATTGGGTGTGAAACAAAGTCAAATACAATGCAATGCGGGGGAACGAACCTGGACGTGATCGAGGGCTGAGCGGGAGATCAGCAAGCGAGCGTTCACTACACAAGCCTCTTGGTAGACCCTCGGGGCCCCCGCTGGCAACTCCAAGCACCTTTATGTGCTGAAGGGAGGACGCAAGGCCTTGACCAACACGAGGCGCTCATGATGTCGCAAAGGGGCCGAGCTTCCGGACTGGCCAATCATATTGTTTTCTGATAGCATGTGAGCAGAAGTTCGCATTAGGATTTTGTCTAATTCAGTATCTTGCCCACAGTTTGTCCACAGTCGACAGTCCCAAGCGCTACGTAACGCTCAAGTCCGCGTAGTTGACCGATGTTAAGGCGAGAGGACGAGGCTGGCACTGACGGTTTAATTGGCACTTACGTCGCTTAGAGCGATCTGTGGCCGGTTGCATTGCGATCTGGAAGGAAGAAAGGATCGGTGCAGATCGAAACGCGGTAGTGGGATGTTCCCTGCCTGCCAGCGTCCCCCACCCGCTGACCATGACCGTAAGAGTACGACCAACGGGCCCCGCAGAAGTTGCCGAGTTCTCAAGCATCTGGCTCTGAAAGCTACCAAGCTGACAGCGGGGGAATCGAGAAAATGTATGCAGAATAGTGCAGAATCGGGTTTGGACATGTAAATCGCGATTCAGATCAAGGTGTGACAGTCATTGTCGCGTCCACATTTGCCGGCCGGCAAGTTTGCAGCCGGGCCCGGTCATTACGACCCCCATCTCTCTCTTCTGGTCTCGCAACGGAGGTTAATACGAACTCTCCCTCTCATGTCTGGCTACGACAAGACAAAATCAATCTCGTCCTTTCCTGTTCAGCCGCAAACTGCGCAAGAACTCTATGAAAACACCAAAGCCCGCATCCAGAAAATACAGTCTCATCTGGCAAACAGCCCGAGAGGGACTCGCCTCAAGGATAAAGTGTGCATCATCACCGGGGTGGGCTCTTTGAAGGGCATCGGGTACGTAAACGGGGTGTGCCTGCTTTTGTGGTAACTTACCTGCTACTAGACGCGCATCCGCGCTCCTTTTTGCGCATGAAGGCAAACACCCCAATCAGTCCCGATACCAATAATTAATACCGCATTCAAGGCGCAAAACACCTCTACCTCATCGACTTTGACAGTACCAATCTTCCAGATCTCAAGTCTACAGTTGAGAAACTTTACCCGGATGTGAAGGTTAGTCTTATGAGCGGATGTGGGGCAAATTTCTCCATTTTAGTCTTCCAGGTTACCGCATTGCAGGGTGATGCTGCGGATGAAGCCTTGATTTCTGGGGTCTGCGAGCGTGCTCTGAAGGAGGAAGGGAAACTTGACGTATTTTTCGCTAACGTTCGTATCCCTTGTGAATACATTTGGCGGCTTGTTCTAATTCATCAAACTGCAAGGCGGGAATAGCGACACGCGATCCATTGGAATCTGCTACTGCTAAAGACTTCATGAACGTGATGAGGATCAACTCTCTTTCGTACGTGTGCGCTCTTACGAACAACAGAAAATTAACGCAGCGGGGCGCAGGTGTTTCCTGGCTGTCAAGTATGCTTCCGAAGCCATGAAAACGACCAATGCATCGAGGGGTAAAAAAACGAGTGGAGGAAGCATAATCATGACGGCTTCAGGTCGGCTCATCTTTTGCTTCGCCTGTGGACGAAAATATACAAATTTGTAGTTGCCGGACTTCGCTCTGGAGCTGGAACTATAGACTGTAAGTACCCCTGGACTTGAAGCTATTCAAATTTAATCCTTGGCATAGATAGCGCAAGCAAAGCTGCGTGAGTTCACACAATAATTTGAATCCGTTGATCCTGAATCGCCCAGTGTGAATTCCATTGCCAAGACGTCGGCATATCAACTTCAAAAGACAGATATTCGCGTTAACTCGATTTGTCCTGGACTAATTGAAACGGGGATGACCACCGACACTTTCGACTACGCTCGCAAGCGTGGAGCCGACGCAAAAATTGGACAGTTGAACCCTCTAGGTAGATTTGGAGTCGCAGAAGGTGAGTTCCTATGGTTATATATTGGTGACGGAGGGTTCATGTGGATCACTTCAGAAATAGCACAAGCCGCGCTCTTTCTGGCATCAGGTGAGTTGGATGTAGGCGCCGCAAATGGTGCGTCCTCATCGTTATTTTTTGAAGATGATTCCAGCTATGTAAACGGCCAAAATATCACCGTGGATGGCGGACTTTCGGCGTCCCATCCTGTTATCCCAGGTCGATGGGCATAGGCAGAGCGTCCTCCGCTTCGAAGACTTTGTATTTTATAAACCAAATGGACTGCAATGTGCCTCATCTCATGGTGGATAATGCTGTGTCATTGGGAAGCCAGATTTCGATGTCTAGCGTACAAAATTCGAGCGCAAATGAAACCTTCAGCGACATGCGCTAGTCTATTTTTTACTGTATATCTATTTTTCGAGGATTCTTTTCAGATTTGTTTCTCCCCTATGTATCCGTATCGGGGAGCGTGCGACGACGGAAGCAAAATGGAAGCAAATCTTGATACACGCGAACATCGAAGATCGAGTATTTTTCCGACCGGCAAATTATGCGCACCTAGGTAAGACCCGGGGCAGACTGCGATGGCTGCGGTCGACAAGCACCTAAGACCTTATCGACGAACCGGTGGTATGCAGAGATCAGCGACGAACCATTTCAAATCGAGTGCCAGTGGGGTTAGGTGCTTAAAAAAGAAATCGATGGCGACGAATGGAATTGTCTGCGACTGGAAAAGCACAGTGCATGGGATCAAGAAAGGGTCGGCTCGCCGTAGACGTGCCCTAGGATCCAAATAGTACTTCCTGCCGCATCCCAAATGTGAATTTTCCTCGTCTTGGTCTGCTTCTTCCATTCTCATGGATGTACACGCAGGTGAGGACGACAGCCAAATGGATAGGTGGCGCCTGGCGTACAAATGGGAAGGAAGAACACAGACCAAGGCTGGACACCGCATGCCGGAGTGCGGGCAGGGCTGCACCTAGACGGTAATCAAGAGGGGCAGCAGAGGAAAGCAAAGGAATCGATGCCAAGAATCAAGAGTGGGTGGGGCTCTTTATATGGTTGACACCGTCCGATTGCGTGATGCATCTCGCTGCCGCCATGTTTTTTTTTCAAGCTCAGACTGCCCAATGCAGGTATTTTTTCGAAGCGAAACTTTGGCGAAGCTCCGACAGTTCTGCTACCGGTTCAATCCGGTCCTGGTTGCACACGGGGGGGCCGGGGCACATCGTCATGCGACACGGCCAGTCAAACTCTAGAATCAACATACCTCCATTGGATGCTTGTTGCTTGTGTGGTCACTGGTCATCTAGGATTTTTTTATTCACCAAACTGTTGTTTTACCACCGATTTGGCATTTGCAAACGGCTTGTACTGGTGCTCCGTAGTCCGGATCGTCGGTAAAGATGATCCCAGGGCAAATAATCAGAGGCAGGAGCTTGCAGGATCATCCAGATTCGTTACCCAGCGGCTGCTGTCACTCCCCGTCGGCAGTGCATTGCTTTGGTCTTCCTAGAGGTCGTGGGGACTTCTCCTGGAGGTCGTGGGGTCTTCGTTCTTCATCACACGAATTCGGCTGGGCTCTCAACCTCAATTACTTTGCGGACGTGTAGTTTCCTGTGAACCCTTGCTTTACGTCGACATACACTTCCGAGGAATGCTCACAGTGTGGATAGCACACGGACCCAACGATGTACCACTAACTAAACAATTACGGTCAAGAGATGCAGCTCGGTACTTTTAATGTGATCCAACCCCAATTTACTTGAAGCCTGTCAGCTTGACCTCTATCGGACGACAGGATCAGTAATCAGAGAGAAAATCAGGGGGAAAGATAACGCACCGAAGATGAGAGTCGAGTTGCCCGGAATTCCATCCGTACCACGCTTGCCGTAGCCCATGGGTGCGGGAATGGTGAGTAGCCGCTCACCGCCAACCTGCATTCCAACAATGCCTTCATCCCATCCTAAGATATCGGTTAGATCTTGGATAAAATCAGTAAGATGCATCGCTACTTACCTTTGATCACCTCTCCCTTGCCGAGGTGGAAGGAGAACTACGAATGAGCTGGTTAGCATGCGATTAGAAAGAGTGGACAATATCACCCACCGGCTTGCCTTTGGTGTTTGAGTCAAAGACTTTGCCATTTTGGAGCTTGCCGATGTATCGCATGGACACGTTGTTACCCTTTTTGACCGCAGGGCCGGTGCCAACCTTGGTATCCTTGATTTTGACGCCCCCAGTGACTTCGCGTTCTGCGGGCAGTTTCTTTTCAGGCTTGTCGCCATCGGCCTTCTCTGCGGCATCCTTCTTCTTCTCTTTTTTGTCCTTCTTCTTTTCCTTCTTTTCACTGGCGTCGAGGGCATCGGGCTTGACCGGCTTGCCACCCTCTGCCTTTTGCTTTTTGGAAAGCTTCTCACCCTCGCCCGCGTCAGAGTCACGGACACGTTTTAAATTTTTGGGCGATCCGTGGACTGCTTCGTCGATCTCCTCGAATCTGCCTCAATTGAGCGGAGTGACAAGCAAAAAAGAGAGTCACTTACCTCGCCTCATCGTCAAGACCGTCCGCCTCGAACTCGACGTCCGAGCTGACATCCTGGAGATCATAGCCGTCTTCTGAGTCCATGTCAGAGTCGTCGCCAAAGGGCGGCATGTCGTTGGGTTGTTGGTCTGCACCCGTTGGTTACACGGGGGCGCGACGAGCGAGTGATGACACGTACCAATGTAGTTGCCGGTTAAGTAGATGGTGCTGGGTGTATGTTCAGCTAGAAAGACGCGTCGAATGGGCAAATAAAATCACTTTGGGCCAACAACTTCAAAACTGTATTCTTCTTTGTCCTCCAAGACGATGTTAGTAGTAATTTGCTCAATCTGTGGGGAAGTTTAATGGAAGGAATCAAATCACATGGGCGTGACTCGCTTTTCCCGGTGTCAAAGCACCGATGAATGTCGAGGATGTGGCGGGGGGCGCATCCTCGTCATCGTCTTCACCTTCTTGGATGAGGGTGCTGGACAGTGTTAAGGCTAGACAAATAGTATGCAGGATGGCTTACTTGTAGATGAGTTTGACGGACGTGCGAGCGGAGGGGTCCGCGAGGACGTCGCCCAACGCGACATTAGTGATTCGGATGGCTGCCGGGGCTTCGACGGTGAATGCCTTTTTTGGCACGACCGTAGCACTCCTAAAAAGAGGGTCAATGGCAGTCCACCAGCCAGAAAACAAACGCGCGCACCAAATACCAATTTCCACCGACATTTTACGGGTAACTTGGGAGTCAAAACGCGGTTGTTGAGACCTGAGCAAACAGAGTCGATGAGTTTAACTGCCAAAATTTGAACGGAGATGGCGTACAGGAAGTTAGTTAGCGGTGAGGCGCAGAGTCGAAATTGGAACCCGAAAATTTTGAATTGGAGCTCCGCCATCAATAGTTGATGGCACGTGAGGCCATAAGACTCTGAATACATTTATCACCATGGTACGCGATTCTCTCTTCCCCTGCTGCCCACCTGAATGTGTCCCAGTCAAACGTACTACGACCATATCTTGCCGCTGTTAGATCAACCCTCACCGCAGCGCTCACCCTCGAAAATTTCTCGTCACAGGTGCGCTCCGACATTCATCTGACTGCGCTCGCGGCATAACATTGGCCTAGGTCGTCGAACGTCACAATAAACCAGAGGTCGAAGCCGCGTCAGTGACCTAGTGTCGGCGCCGGTGAACCTAATTTACTGTTTATCCAGGGGATCGAAGGAAGTATTACTGAATCCGCTCACCATCTCCCGAAATGAGAACGAGCGCGTCCTCATCGAGCCCTCAGTAAACTCCATCCGCCTGAGCATCAAAATAAAACAGGCCGATGAGATTGAACGCATTCTATGCCACAAGTTTACCCGATTCATGATGCAGCGGGCGGAGAGCTTCATTGTACTGCGCAGGAAGCCGGTCCAGGCGCGTGCTTTCTCCTGCATTCTTCCGCAGATCCTCATGTATTCCCAGGGCTACGATATCTCTTTCCTCATCACCAATACCCATTCGGAGACTATGTTGAAGCACAAGATCGTCGACTTCATCATCCAGTGCGTCGTCTTGGCTCTTCAATCTATACCTGTTGATCGCCGTCAAAGATTCATGGAAGAAGTCGACCGGGAAATCAGTGAGATGAAACTCAGCCTCAACGCCCGTGCTCGTATCGTAGCCGAGTCGTACCTTACAGCGGCAAGTTACGCCCTAATATCATGTTGCATGTCCTCACCCACATCGTCTTCCAGTTCAACTCTTGAGCATTTTGTCTGGACTGATTTCGGGATGCTGTGTATGTTAGCAAGATCGTAGACCAGCTGTACATGGAATGTAATTATTATTCGCGATTTAATGCCTGCAATTGCAGCTGTTTGGTTCAGACGGCTACGGCGTGCTACAGGTCTGCCCAAGGTCTGCCATGAACAAGTCGCGGCCCACTGCGCAGACCGGAGTGTATAAAGCAGACTTCGTTAAAGTATGCACTTTAGTGCTTCCTGTCATCCAAGAACTTGATTATCCGCCCAGGATGTCGCGGATTCACTCAACCTCCCAAATATCTCCGACCCAGTAGCGTCTGCGCTTGCGAGTGATGTTGAGTACAGAATACACCAGGTTATCGAGGTATGGTTTGTTCGGGGCCATCTTGAGGTTACTCATCGCGTGTAGGAAGCCGCGCGATTCATGAGACACGGTCGCAGGACCGTAATGACTACAACAGACATTGAACAGGCTCTCCGCGTTCTCAATATCGAGCCACTCTACGGTCACTCTTCGCACAACCCCCCGACCTTCAAACGTGCCCTACCATTCCCTAACGCGCCCGCAGCGGGGCCTGTTTATTTCGTCGAGGACGAGGAAATCGACTTTGACCGCGTCTTACGAGAGGAGAAAATAACGCTGCCCAAGGCTGTCACTTGGACGGCACACTGGCTCGCAGTGGAAGGTGTTCAACCCCTTATTCCTGAGAACCCACCCGCTATCCCGAAAGAGGTTCCACCGGATGTCAAACCACTAACCAACGGCGCTGCCGCCACACCACCGCTCGCGCCCACTAACAAGAAGCAAGAACAACAGCTACAACAGCAGCAGCAACTCGTGAAGCAAGTTCTTTCCCGGGAATTGCAGCTATATTACACGCGACTCACGTCATCGCTGTTACCACCTGGTTCGGACCTCACCAAGCGCGACGCGGCACTGGCGAGTTTGCGCAGTGATGCGGGGCTTCAGGCACTGCTACCTTATCTCATCAAATGGGTCGGCGATGGCGTGGTGCGAGGCCTGAAGGACGGCGGCATGAGCGAAACGGACGGAAAGGTTCTCGAGGTCCTCATCTCAGTTACCGGTGCACTCCTCGCCAACACCACCCTATTCGTGGAACCATACGTGAGTCGGGCCATCTTCGGATTCTCTGAATTTTGAATGCCATGCATCCATAGTTACATCAAATGCTGCCCCCCATCCTTTCTACCCTTTTGCATTCGTCCCTGCCGCCAACACACGCCAACCTTCTGAGAACCTCTGCCGCCCAGACGCTATCACGCCTCCTCACGGAACATTCGACGACTTACCCTTCCCTCTCCCCGCGAATAATGAAAACACTGTTGCTCGCCCTAATATCTCCGGGCAAAAGCAGCGGCACGCGCCATGGTGCGATTCGTGGGCTGGTTGGCATCGGCAAGGAGGCTGTTCGAAAGGGCCTCGTAGAAGGCGGTGGCGCCAAAGTCGTAGGAAGCGAATGTAGTGACGATGCTTCTCTCGTCACTGATGTTATGGTGAAATTATATTCCGGGATGTTCTTATTTTCAACTAACATCTGTTAGGACGCGCTAAGCGTTCTGCGGGTACCTTCAGATATGGTTGATTCGTTGGACGCATCAAATCCGGCGGATGAGGGTGTTATTGGCGACCTCAAGGAGGCGCTGGGGAATTTCTTCGCAGAGAAAGTCGCGCAGGACGGGGCATGGGCGAGGACAATATTGGGTGCAGTGGCTCCGTCACGATCCTAGTCTCGTTGTATATTACTGTATTCGTCGCTTTGCCGCCGATATTCGGCATGGACTTACAGTTTGATATCAAGGCGAGAAGTGAGGACATTCTTCCATAACAGATTCATCGCGATAATCCTTTAGGATTTGGTGACCCGCGCAACAAACGCATACATACTCTCCATTTCGTACTTTGGATCCTTATCGAAGAGATGGTCGACTCCTGGCAATTCTTCGTATTCGACGTCCGCTTTCTGCTCCTTCAGCGCTGCGACGACATCGCGCGCCTGTCTGCACGGAACTTTATCGTCGATATCTCCATGAATGCCATATGTCGGGGGCACCACGAATTTACCAGTCTTAATTTCGGGTGCAACAGCAAAGGCAGCTCGAGGAATGCCCGTGCCATCCAAAAGCAGAGACTCCAGGATACCCTCTGTTCATTCTCAGTTAGGATGCGGAGATCGAAGCAGCAAAAAGAAAAAAAAAATGACCCTGAACCATGTAGTGATAAAACACCGCCCGCTTGCTATCCAACGCCGAAAATGCAACTTTGTCGGCAGCTGGGTCAATGAACGGCGCAACTTCAGCATCGGACACCACGCGGCACATGTACGACACAGGATGCTGCTTCGTTGTCCAGAACGGGTCTCCCAAGTCTGTGATGGGATACAAAGCAGCGATTCCGGACACGGGTGCCGGAAGGTCAAGGCCGCATGCGGCGTACCCAATTCCAGTTCCGGCGAGAAGAGAGAGCCAGCCCCCAGCAGAACTACCACTCAGGACCATCTTGGACACGTCCACACGGTTTCCCGTCGCGGTAGCAAATGCGGGTGAGCGGACAAAGTCCATGGCGGCTTTGCAGTCCGCGAGGATGCCGGGAAGACGCGTTTGAGGAGCCAAACGATAATCGGGAGAGACGATGCAAATGTTATGTTTCGTTGGGGCGGAGAGATGGTGTGGAGAAAGGGCTTTTCGCGAGCCTTGAAGTAATCCGCCACCTGGGTAAGTGCGGGTTCAGCTGCATCCTGGCGCAAGAGATGGGGCGAACCGTGCCACCAAATGAAAACGGGGACCTTGGACGACTCCGTCGCGCTCTCCGAGTCAGGCAGGAAAACGTCAAGTGATAGATCCAGGCCATCAACACTGCTGTACACGAGTTCCAATGGTTTTGGTGCGGCCATGGAGGATAGTTCAAGTTAAGTTCAAGTCGTGTAACTTTCGGAGCTGTTTTGAGAGGTGGACCAAAGGTGGACGGACGCGGCCGTGGCGGTCCGTCAGATCTTCCTATCTTAGCCACCAACTATCATCCAGGATTGCAAGACAGTGGGCAGACAAGTGTTAATCCTTCTCGACCATACGGAAATCCAATGGTCGTTTGTGGCTCAATGTGAGGAGCAAAACTGAGCAAGGGTGTCGGTGGTCTCCGTCGGCCCGAAACTGCGGAACACACGGAGCAAACAGCCGGCAACGTCGACCCGGTGAGCCCTGACGCTCTTGGTCAGGTCAATCTCAAGCCAACCATCTTGCCACCATCAGGTACCAAGAAGCGTGCATTCAAGTTGAGCAAGTATGTACAGGAGTAACCATGAGTAAGTTAGTTATGAGCAAGCTAGGGTTATTTAGTCGCTTTTATAGTCGGTTTGTATTTTGTATTAGTCGCTCTAGGTCGCGTTTGATGATAGTCTAGGTGGCCTGGGTTGCGGCTTGCTGCCTCATACCAAAGAGCTCTATGAGATCTTTGCGGTTGTCAGCAGCGCAGGAAGAGAGATATGGTTTCCACCTTACCTTGCAACCTTGCCTCCTTCTGCTGACGCTGTGTTTCCTTGCGTTTCATACCAGAGAAAGCCTAGGCGCGGAGTCAGTACTTGGCCTAGCTAGAAACAATGACAAACCTCCTTGATCAATGTCTTCTTGCGGTCCTGGATTTCGAGGACCTGCCATTATTGATGAGCGCGTCGGCGCAACCAGAAGGACAAATGTCACCTTGGACTCAACCGTGTTGTCCGCTATCAGTTGATACCTGCGGTGCACTCAGTCAACGGCGACACGTGCGGTTGCACAACATACACAGTTACGGGCTTGGTCTGTCCGATGCGATTGCATCTATGTAAAGAAAATGTCAGCGAGAGGCAGGAAGATAGGGAGGAGAATTTTTATCTATAGCCTGCTGCTCTATGCCCTCCTACCAAAAATGTGAGTGGTGTGTTTTATTTGAGGCCTGAATATGTTACCTGCCACCAACTTCGCAAGATTCAAGGGTCAGCCGAGAAATAGGAAGGGGATGGAACTCACGGGTCCATTCTGTGACGGCGTGAGAAAGCGCAAATAAATAATAATCAGCACTCACAGATAGACGTTATTGGCGACGGTCAGGTTGAGACCCAGAGCCCCCTACAAGTCATGAGAGAAGGACAGAAATACGTGGACGTTACTTACCGCTTTCAGGGAGATCAGCATGATTTTTGGGTTTTCACCAGGCAAAAATGTGGTCCGAGTGGTATACGAAGATGCTTTGGCTTTTCCCTTCCCCTTCCCCTTCGCCTTTGCCCTGCCCTTTTTCTTCGTCGCGTATACACTGTCGTCGTCTTCATCGTCCAGGAAGTCCGAGTCATCAGCAGGCTCCATAATGAAGTCCGAGTCTTCTCCGCGGCCGAGCGAGACTTCGCTAGACCTGCCACGGCTACGCCGCCCTCCAGCAGCAGCTTGATCATCGTCCGCAACAGGAATCGAAAACTGAACATGGCTTAGAGCGACATCATTTCCGGTCATCATACGCACCTGAGCGATAGTTTCCTCTCTTCTCTTCGCTGACATCCTCCCATCAAAACGAACGTAGGGGATTTCCCTCTCGTCCAATCGCTCCGCGATTTTATCAAGGAAACTGTAGACCTATCAGAATTGTGGAAGGGAAGGGACGAACATTCTTCCACCTGGTAAACTGAGAGAAAACAAGGGATTTATCGGAGGTTGGGTTAAGCAACAAAAGGGCTATTAATTGGTCAATTTTTGCAGAAGAGCCTTCATTTGATTCTTCTTCTTCCACGTCTTTGAATGGAGCTTGGGTCGCCTTCATGGGCGGCGGAGGGGCATGCAAGTCGGCCATTGTGATCGCGCGACGATCCTGCAAGGTCGTGAGGAATTAATAAACAGGGAACGAGGCAAACAAACCAGCGGGCATTTTGCTTCTCTCGATATGACCTCTGTAATGCTAGAGACGGGATATGTACAAGGGACGAATGGTAAAACGAAGAGAAGCTCACCAGGGTGTACAAAACATGTGTGAGCAGGACGTGATTCGGGTGTCCTCCAGTACATTGAAGCAGATGGGGCATTCCTCGCACTCCTCAATTGCTTGAGCAAGCTTTGCTTGCAAGCGGAGCTTATCAGCTGGAGTGACAACTATCTTTTGCTGAGGGGTGGAATCGGTAACTCCATCACCCGTTCGCAGTTCTTCAATATAACTGGAGGGTACGAGACCGGTATGTAGCACCAGCTGTCTCATACGCGTAAGGAGACTCAGAACGTTGGCCTGTGCCTATCAACAATCGGTTCAATTTGAGGCTATGCACAAGGCGCATGCAACTGACCAGTGTGTTGTTAGTGCGCATGTGGGCTTCCACTCGGTTCTTGGAGAGCTGTTCGACCTCATCATACATGGCCTTAAAATCTGTCAGCGTTGATCCATGTTATCAAACGGTGTATACAAACTCTTGCTTCATCCGACAGGGTGACCCGCACGATCACCATTTCAACCTACAGGAACATCAACCAAGAAATCGCATGTTAAGAAGCGAACTCACTGGTGGGAGGGGCACTAAATGATTCCCATCGGCGTCTTGCATCTGTAGTTCAGGATAAATAAAAGGCTCGGATGGGAAAAAGGAATAGTCATGCCTCTTTGGTGCGCCGGATGCAGATATGGTTCATTAAATTCTGAGAAATTATGAGTTTTTTTTTCTTTTTTTTCTGCAACCGACGCATAAGGATGGCGTACACGCAGAAGTTCAGCTCCGGCGGGATCGCCATCTTTCAGGGGCCGCAAAAGAAGTCGTTTGAAAAAGTCCTCCTGAGATAAATCCGATCGTTAGCGTGGTAGTTGCAAAAATGAATGTTCCAACCTTGTCAAGAGGACGACAGATTTGAAGAAAAGTCAACAGTGATCCAAGGTCCTAATGACTCGTGAGCGATCTGGGTCGCCGAGAGAGAATGGAATCCGAAGTTACCCTTGGAGAATTGATCTGACAATTTCGTATGAGCGCGATGTTTAAAGAAAATGATAAATGGTGTACGATGGGAGTGGCTGCAAGAGCCCAACGCCTCTGGGCCACCAAGGCGCACGCCGCTTTAGCCATCTTCGTTTTCGGGTTTCGAATAGTGTGTGCTTCATCCAACACAATTCTCTGTATCTGCAATTAGCCAACAGCACATCAAACATTTAAGATCGATAAACCTTCCAGTGAACCGCAAAGAGAGTTTTCTCAATCTTCTTCTTCTTCTTGCTCGGTGCAGAGTCCTTGTCATCATACTCCCCGGCAACAGTCTGGTAGGTGGTGATGACCACATCATATTTCTGCAAATATTTGGGACTTATATCGCGGCTGTTCCCGTAGTACACATAGTATGTCAGAGACCCAGGGATGCAGTGATCCGAAATTTGCTTAGACCAATTGCTCAGTACGCTCAGCGGCGCAACTTGAGGGCAGATCAGAAAGGCGTGCGAAACAAAGAAGCGCAAACATCACCAATTAGCGTGCTGTTCGAAAAATCCGAAGGCATATCTGGTTTCGTGCTAAGAATCAGCGCTAAAATGGTCAAGGTCTTTCCCAATCCCTAAAGCAGAAATAGAAATAAGAATTGAGTGGTTGACATTACAACAGACTTTATAGAACGTAATACCATAGCATCTGCGCACAAGGCGCCTCTGCCCAAGACAGGAGGTGTTTCTTGAGGACTTTTGGTTGCAAGATTGAAATAGTAGATTTTAGAGCCATTTTTTCTCAGCTGCCAGAATTGAACTGGTCTGTCGTTCTCTTCTTTAGGCAGCGTGGGATTCTCCCGTTCCACAGCCCACTGAAGAGCTTGGCTCTAATGTGCAAAAATGTCGGATCAGATATCGGGAATAACTACATGGTCAACGAACCTGGTGTTTCAGGAGGTCAACGACTAGACCATTTCCTATGCCAGGCGGGTTCGGATGAACGGGGAGATTTAGAATATCGTCTGTGGACAGTAGCTGATCCAACAAAGACGAGCGTCGTTCTTCATCGTCGACTTGTTCGAGGGAGTGAAGCATTTTCTTGAGCTCAGCGGCCTTTTGAAGGGCTTCTTGCTGTTTTCGGGCAGCTTCCAGTCGGGCAGCTGCCTGAGCTGGGGTTTCACGTCGTTGGGTCGATGAGCTAGCATACGAGGGCATTGGTGGAGCTGCGTAAGTGCTGGAAGGCTGCGAATTGGACGCTGTGCCGCGAGACTGGAATCCCCGCTGACCAGGGGTCGCCCAGATCAGCTTGGGTTCCAATTCTCGTCTCTTGTTCGGCGAACCGTACATCTTGAGAGTTCTGACAGGGAATCAGGGATCTCATAGTAATATGGACTGATATTGCCATACATATTCAACGTGAAAATCTTTTTGCCCGTGGCGACCACTGGACGAGATGAAATCAGTGTATTGGGCGGGACGATGGTCACTTGAACATACAGTTTCCCTGGAGCATTATGCCTTGGAATGAATTAGACATTGCCGTCAAGTCTAACCGAACAGCTTACCTTCGACATTTACCAGTCCTTGGTCAAGGAGAGGTGCAAGCTTGCCCACGACCGTCTTGGGAAGGTGGCCGACTTGCGCAGAGGCAATATTCTTGACTTGAATAGCATTTCTGACGAGCAATTGAGAACCATGGTATGGTTCAAAAAGGTACAACTCACGAGTCATATTGATTCTGGCGTAGGGACATTAACATAAAGTGAAGTAATTTCAGAAAAATCTCTTACAGTGGGTTCTCTGTTAAGTCTAACTTGTTCGCCAGGTCCTACCAGACCTAAATGTGATTCAGTGGGGAATGCAATGATGGAGAGACATAACTGGCCCCTGTACGATACGTCAGTCGAGTTAAGGGATGAGATGGTAACTAATTACCGATAGTACTGCACGCCCACAACCTGTGTTTCCATACTAACATAAAGCTCCTCAACCTCGTCTGCAGTGGGCGCCTCCTCCTCTTCTTCCTCGTCGACCGAAAATGGTCCGATTCTTGGCGCTGAGGATGATGGCTGGCTAGAAGCCGCTTCGAATTCGGCCTTGCGTTTTTTCTGGCTGGGAGCCGCACCGGTTGATGATGACGCCTGGCTGCTGGAAGCCGCCTCGAATTCTGCCTTTCGCTGTTTCTGGCTGGGGGTTGCACTCGCCGTGGATTGAGAAACCGGCGGAAGGTCCGGATCTACACGTCGGCGAGAGATTGCACGGCGAATTTTTGCTTGATCTGTGGCGGAGAGCTGAGTAAAACCAGGGACGCGATCCATAATGAGGGTTGCGAGTTGGGACAGGATGGGGGCAGTGACGCAAGTCCAATGTCTCCATTCAACTGTTTCGGCATGATTTGTTTTTGTAACGAGACCGTAGCGCAAAGTTTCGAGGGGTAAGAATTCCTAGTAGAAACACTGGCAAGTTAGGAACTAGAACGAGTAACAGAAAAGCGAGACTGGTACTTTGCAAGTGTGGCACTTGGCATTTGAACTTTTGCTGTACTATAAGATATACCTGAGAGGAAGTCAGGGCACAGACGCGAACAAGACTCACGCCGACAGTGTGGGACATTGTCGAGACTCAAGACGCGACCTGGTATACTGTTGTTTTAAAAACACGCTGAAGACAAATATCTGACAACGCGCCAGTGATTAGTAATCGACGCGCTTTCTCCTCAGACTCTCTCTTGCCTCTCTCCGTTTGTCGATTCATCTCATTCACTCGTCGACACACCTCTCACATGGCTGCTGACGCGCCCTATGATCCGGACCAGGACCCTGAAGAGAGACGCGGTGTCCGCAAGGGATACCGCTCCCTCGCCAAATCCGTAGAGGGTTCGTGCCTTTCTTGCCCTGTCGATAGTATTCTCATCCAAACATCATTCTCAGAGCACCAGAATAACCTGAACGACTACTCGGCCCAACAGCTCACAGAGCACGTTAAAAAAGCGGACGAACTTTTTCACAAAGGTATTCGCTCTCGTGCCGCAAGCCACTGCTAATTCAGCCTGCAGTCAAGGGTCCGCAGGAGGCCACCCTCGATTCTGCCTTCCTTCTGATGGCTTCAAACATGGGCGCTCAAAAGGCCCGTGCAATGAAGTCGGGCAGTGGCTCCTTTGATATCGACGATTATGTTTCCAAGCTTGTTATCTTTATGGGTGGTTCAAAGCCGCTTAACGTAGATGATGAGTCTGATGGGGAGGACACCGAAGTGAATGGCGCCCATTTGGAATGGGATCGCATTGGTCGCAAGGCATTGGCCAAAAGTCGCCGCGTTCCTGCGATGGGGTTCATGTGAGCGTTCGCTATGGTCATTCTACGCAGATGATAACCGTTTAACCCAAGGCTGGGTCCACTGTCGATTGAGCAAAAGAAGAGAACTGTTACTAAACGGGCTAAGTTTGAGAAGGACAAAGCAGAGATGCGGAAACCGCAAGAGCTCAAAGAGGAGGATATCGCACGAAGCGAAAATGAAACGACGAAGAATGTCGCGACTGTAAGTGGTTGACCTCGTCTTACGACAAGTTGTAACATTTGCATTAGCTGGAAGCCCTTTTGGTGGAAGAGGAGGGGCCAATCAACCTCTTTAAATTCGTGATCAACCCCAACGACTTTGCTCAAAGCGTGGAAAATATATTTTACTTGTCTTTTCTCATCAGAGACGGCAAGGTGGCATTAGAAACCCAGGAGGATGGGCAAGTTATTATATGTGCGTCTTTTATTCTCTCGGGGACTGGCACTGAAGTGGCGCATTCTCAGTTATCTGCCAACAACCGGATGATAATGACTATATATCCGGGCTCAAAAAGCGCCAAATTGTATTGGAGTTCGACAAAGCGACCTGGGAGGTTGGTCTGCCATTCTAATTTGTCAATTCCCCCTCACCTATTTCTACAGCGTGCCAAGGATGTTTTTGAGATCACTGACTCTAAAATACCACAACGCCCCCCTGCAAGGACCAGGCTGGGAGATAAATGGTATGGCTGATGGTCGGAGGGCGCGCAGTCCAGGAATCCCTTCTCCGCCGAAGTTCATCGAATACATTCTAATTCGTATGTGTAAGTTGTGAATTAAGTCTTGTACAGTCGCCTCCTACACACGGAGGCATAATAGATATTACCGCAAGTTTCCATGATATTTATACAACCCACATCATGCCGCATGGGAGTCGTCCAGGCCCAGCGGTAGCATAGTCTTGTCCTTGAGCCGTGACTTGTTCCACGAAGACGTATGCAACTGTGGAAAATGTGTGAAGTGTGAGGTGGGTGCACTGTAAAGGACGTACATGTAGCAAACACTCCTCAAACGGGAGAATATTCATCTGCTCAGGTGCGTTCGCATCGTTCTGAAGAGGAATCAGCCGTTGTTGACTCGGTGAAATGGAAGGTCGCTGTCACTGACAAGGAAAGTTTCCTCTAAATCTCGAAATTGGGCTCTCAGATCAACCGGCAACTGTGATGGAAGAACAAGAGCGTGGACATTGGGTGCGTATGGCCTAGCGGGAGCGAGACGGGTTGCCACGTCCTGGACAAAATAAGTTGCGCATTTAACCTAAGATAAAAGGTCAACATACCTTGGCGACCGAGAGCGCCAGACTGATATCGCGCCTGTTGCCGCGAGCGCCCGGAGGGACCAACACGAAAAATTCGAAAATGCAGTCCATTATGTAGACAGAGGTATTCGAGGACTGTTCGTTGTGGAATGACGACACGGGCAACAACTATGGCATCGCAAGATGAGTGACTGATGACCAATGTGCCAAATGTACATACAGCGTCCTTACGACTAGCATCTACACTCCATATTTGGGGCGTGAATGCGATGGAAGGCCTCCACTTCCAATAATCAGCCTTGGCATACTCTGCTTCGTCCCCGAGAGCCATCCAAAACATCTCGTCGTCGTCGTTTTCATTTTCTTTAAGAACGACGATCTCATCCGGGCTGGATGTGAGTGACCGTCCATATTCCATGGCAGCGTTCCGCTCAACCGTTGTAGAGCCTAAACGTCCAAATAAAACACCATATATTTTTAAAAAAAAGAAACTAATCTCACCACATCCATGCCATACGAACAAACCAAGGATTGATACCACGCAACTAAAACCGCTGCAGAGAGACCTGATATCGATATCAACTTGATCGATGAAGATGCTGCAGGAAATGGATGAGACAAGGGATGTGAGATAATCTGGACCACGCTTACACTCCGTGTAGCGACCGTACGATGTGCATCGCAGTGTTCTCGTTTGCCCAATGAACTCTGTTTCCCTGTCGTATTGAAAGTGAGAAAGACGCTGGACGACAATGACGATTACTGACTTGTCGGATTGCAAGGATCCCTCCCAGGCACTGCACCAGATCGGGAGGCTCAGACAGTTGTTGTATGGGAACCTACACCACGGTTGATGCCAGCTCATCTTTAGGGAGGTTGGATCAATCACTCACGATGGATGTTCCGTATCGCTTGGCGAGTTCCGCTAGTTTCCGCTCTTCAGCGCTTCCCATACGGCTACTCTTTCCGAGCCAAGACCAAACTGTAGAATTAATGAGTCCGGTCGATTTCGATTTCGACCGGTGAATGACGGCTAGTATCTCCGTGTCGTAGAAGATATGAGTTAGACCCAGAGGAGAAGCTGTACTTCCAGCAATAGCCATGACATCAACCTGTATCGTCTGCGCGTCTTTGTTTGGGTCGGGTGGACTGTATCTGCTGATCACGGGGGAAACATCGACTCGAGGCAACGGTTCGTCAACGTGAGCTTTGAACGGTCGTCGGCTTCTGGAAAGTCTGGGTGCCAAGAGGACTTACTGAAATGCAACATTTCGTCCTCTTGGAGTTCCGCAATATCTCCAGCGATGTCTTCGTCTTTGCCGTGTCTCATCAGTCTTGAGTCGACTAAGTTGAAATCAGGTTGCGCGAAGGAGTTTCCGACAGCACGGGTAAGTGTCGAAACCGGTGTTGGATCCGGTGTAGCCTCTTCTTTTAAAGGAGGTAGAATCATTGAGTATCTCTCGTAACTTGACTTTCGCTTTTCGGACTGGGCACTTGGTGGCATCATGTTCCGGGGACGGGGAGTAGGTGCGCTGCTAGACCCCACGGATTTCTCCTCTGCTGGAGAAGGTACTACAGGTGGGGTCGGGGAAAGTTTCCGGGGCGGATCGGCCAATGCTTGTGCTACATCCATGGCTGTTGGTCTACTACCAGCGCTCGGAGTCCGGGTGTGAACAGCGGGCGAATAAGAATGGATATCATCCTTTTGCAATATGTTGGGACGGTCGGTGGTCAAGCCCGGTAAAGCACGAGGGGGCAGCAACAATTTCAGGCTGAAGAGCGGAAGTGGCGACAGGCTTTGGAGCTGAGCTAGTTACATGTGGCTGCGTCATGCCAGGAAGAGCTCTGCGCCCAATCATTTCGCTACCGCCTCCGCCGAAGGTCGGCAAGGATGGGGATACGTGTGGTGTGAATGAGGCTTGCAGAGCAATCGTCGAAGGTGGTTGCTTTATTTCCGGGGCCTTGCGGTCGACGACGCCACCGGTTCCACTGGGCAGCGGTGTACGCATGGATGAAGTTGTTGGTGGAGACGAAGACTGCAGAGTACTGCTTTGAACGTTCTCCGATGCCTGACTCTTGTTTTTCTTTGGCTTCTTCGCTCTGTCTTTTGTAGGCTGTCAATGGGAAAGGAAGATAAAAGGAAAAAGAATGGATTGTATACAGAGTACACAAATATGCCACAAAAAAGGAGGGGAAACATTAAGTAAATTCCACCAAGTTTTTACCGAAAGGAACGCACATGAATTAGCGGCTTTGTTGGTTCGGGTAATGTAGTTCCTTTAGAGAGGCGAGACGAATCGCCACGCTTGTACCCATGCTCATCGACATAAGCTTTTGGTTGTATTACAACCATAGTAGAGGCAGAGCCTAGGCCGGGTACGCGCTCCGCACGAGGAACTGCTCCTTCCGGCTTTCGTCCAGTATCACTGTAGGATTTGGACATTTGTTCTGGTTGCACAGACGAAGGAGCAGTCGGGGCGGGCGATTCCACTGTTCGGGACCTACGTATCGGCGTAGCAGTTGGAGACGGCGGAGGAGAAACCGCTGGGCTAGGCCACCGATCGAGCACTGAAGTTTTTCGGCCGCTGACAGGTCGATTCTTCTCAGAATGAGCAGAAGGAGATAGTGTGGGACTATCAAGCTGTGAGCTAACTTTGACCATGTTTTGGACAAACCCGCGCCCTTGCAGTCTACTGAGACTAGGTGTCGGATCTTTCTGTGGAGGCGATCGTAAGAAAGCGAGGGATGGTGATTGTGACGCGGATATTTGGGGTCCGTGTGGTGAGGTACGAGGATCTGGTTGAATCGGTCGTGCCAGTGAAGGTGTCACGACAGGAGATTTCGGAAGTGGTGGAGAGGAAGGAGAGGCCTGTTGTCGAGGTGTAAACGGTCGAGATGAACTGGGGACAGGCGAGGGATTTGGAAGGTTGGCGGGAGCATATGAACGGCTCTGGAATGTGGATGTAGGTTGCGCCGCCCGAACAGGACCATTCTTGGATGTTATAGTGCCTGTGGGTGTGCTCATAGTGCGCTCACGAACGCTGGACCGTTGTGGAGACACAGGCGGGCTTTCGGGCTTTTCTGGCGAAGGAGTACTGCGTCTTCGGTCGCTTGGATCGGGTGTACGAGCTGAGCGAGACCAGGATGGTGTAGTAGTTTGATCGGGTTCCCGAGAACTCGAAGCCCTGGCCATACCTGGCATTGCAATGCCTCCCCGCCCAAATATCGGATGAGGTGCATTCCCTCGCGTTCGTTGAACGAACTGCGTAGGATCGTGTGCATCCAGCTGAGGAGCATGCCGATTGAGTCTGGGGCCGGTGGCCTTTCCGCCCATGAATGCTGCGAGCGACATGGGTTCAGGCTTGGTTGCGGATGCTGGCTGAGACGCGGAAGCGGACCCCATTAATTTGTTCAGGGCTTCCGTCTGGGTCTGCTGTCTTTCTGCTAACGGTTTAATGACATCCGTAGTTGTGGTGTCTTCGCTCCGTAGAGCAGATGAGTATTCTTTATTCTTGGCTGTAGCATTGCATGTAAGAGGCGAGGCTTTCAAACCTAAATGGCCCTCACATAAATCCAGGCTATTTGTGCGGCTTCCGGACCCCAACCCATGGCTCCGGCGTAGACGAGCCAACCTTGAAGCCGCAATCTCCTCCTCCAGACGTTTCTGTTCCGCCTCTTCGTTGCCGTCTGTCTGACGGTGCATGTCCTTAATTTTACTTGCCCATTCAGACAAACCCGCTTCAGGTTTGTTCAAATGGGCTCGAGAGCCATTAGAATCCATAGAGAAAAGAAGCCTCGAGGTGGTCGTTGGTTTGTTCTGCGGGCCGTGACAATAATGGCAGAAAGCCGAGGCCCGACAATGTGACCAAAATGTGACCGCCCTAACTCACGCAACAAGTTGCCAACATCTTAATTCCTACATAGTCCATCTCTGGTCCATCTAGACACTAATAAGAAATTCTAGCTCATAAACAACCAGTCCAACGTCGTGACGACTACCATCTCAACCTAATAGTGTGAATGCTGACAACAAGAACAACATAAGCGCTCCAGCCATCTTGCTCGTCGGCAAGGCAAGCGCACTGTTCGACTTGGTAGCGAAAGCCTCAGTGACTGCAGTCTGCGAAATGCCATCCTGGTCGGGTGAAGAGTTGTCTGGATGGTGGGGGTCAGAAGGTGTTGTGCCGGGCGCCATCGTTTACTCACCGAGGAAACTTGAGCCGCACAGGGTATCGATCGCCGAAATAGCTTGAGGGAATTGTGAGGTGAACTGACTGGCCAAGCTGAATGCGGCCTGCGTGCATTTCGTACAGGCTAGGTTGGCCGCCCCCGAAATTACCTTCTGGATACTCCCGAGGAGTGTGCCAACATCAAGATTGGTGAGTGTCAGTTTCCCAACGATGTCTTCCAGGTTCTTCAGGGTTTCCGTCACACATAGTTGGTTAGCAGCGTCACTGGTCGCACGACATGAGAAATGAGGTCCCGGAGCTGATGCACCAGGTACGCACTCTTTCAAACACATCACAGAGCGGGCCGTAGGGTACACTTCTAGGACGATTTGAGTGAGAGATGCGGGCACCGCGCCCCCGGCGCTATTCAGATCATTCTGGCATCCAGTGGTGATGTTGGACACGACTGCAAGTAGAATATAAGCGATGTTCGAAGTCAAACACGAGAATTAAGACGCGCCGGTTGCCAAAGTGTCATTGCTGCAAGACAGAGTAAGGATATCTAGCTCTGAAGTGAAGCAAGAGAATGACGTGCCTGCAGAATCCCGTAGAGCAGAGTCCCGAAAGCCAATTGTTGATGGTATCGGGCACTGACTGGTCCGTGCCAACGAAGAAACCAAGTAGGGCGGATGGGTTTAGGCATGCGGCTTCGTCCGAGCCTAGTATTGCCTTCAGCGACGTCGTGCAGTCAGTAGAGAGACTAAGCACAAGGGTACGTTAGGGTCAAGATTGGAGACAAACAAGAACATTTTGCAATTACGCTGTTTGGGCAGATGCGAGACCAGCTGCAGCCGCAAAAAAAAACGAGGGTAGATGCTTTCATATCGACCAGGATTAAAGAGAGGAAAAATTCGAAAGGAAAATAAGGGGAGGTCGAAGAAGATGTGGAAAGAGAAGAAGACGGACCAGCACTAGGGTACGCATCGACTGCTCGTTCAATCAAAGCAGTGCATTGCGACAATCATATGTGTCCGATAAATTTAGCACAATAGCCGACAAAAATTGCTGGTTATATTGTACAGTGGTCCATTCACAATTCTGTCTAACGAATCTACGCCAGGAACGCCCACAAAGAAGAACCGAGGACGAGGACGGAGGCGGTAAGTCCAGCCAACGCCCCGCGGGTCATGATCATTGCCGTGGCGGAAGCTGAGTTGGATCCACCGCCTGTAGTCGTCGCGCTCTGGACGATTCCCGAGGGAGATTTGCCATCTGTCATAACCAAAATTAGAAGAGTTTCGAAATATTGATATTGCTACACAGATCGCGTACCAATGAAATCGGCGCCGCATTCTGACTGGATGGCGCTCGACGCGCTGGAAGCCATGCTTGGGAAGTCGGCATTAACGATGTTGAAGGCCTCCTTGATGCAGTTGGTGCAGGTAACATTGGAAGGGATACTCGAGGCAGTAGTTGTAACAGCCTTCTCAATAACACCGCCAACATTGTCGAGGCTGAGGGTGCCAAGGATCGCTTGGACATTGGTCAGGGTCTGAGTGACACAATTTGTCCCCGAACTAATGAAATAAATCTCAGCAACACCGCGACGAAACTCCCGGCATGGACTTACTCGGTGAGGCATACCACCTTCCTGACGGTGGGGTAGTATTGCTGCACCAGAGGAAGGAAGGTTGAGCTATCCGCTCCAGAGAGCTCGGTGCTGCATCCAGCCGTAACCTGAGAAGCAGATGAGCAGAGGCGAATGTGAAACTGAACCTAGGCGCACATTGGATACCACAGCACTGAGTGTGTCGTTGCTGCAAGGCGCCGCAGCACACAGCGTTTTGAGCCAAGTATCGACAGGTGTTATGATGCTCGAGTTGGACTGGAGCACCAGGGTGAGGAGGGAGGAGGCACTGAGACAGGCATTGGCGTCGTTGTTGGCGGCCACTCCGGCCAAAGCAGTTTGGCAAGTGCTTGAGATACTGCCGAGATAGCCGCATTGAATACCTTTGAGTTGTGGGAAGAAACGATGCTCACGAAAGGGCGGAAACGCTAGAGGTAGCAATAAGAGCAGCAGTAAAAATGCGTTTCATCGTGAGTGTTTGAAGGAAGAGAATTAAGAATGGAGAGGAAGATTTATGTGTTGTATCATGTGTGACGTCTGGTTGCTGCGCAGCAAAAAAGGCCGTGCACACTGCTAAACACGGTCAGCCAAGACCGACCTGCACAAAGAACTCTTAGGCGCCGACAACCTAAGAGCGTTAGTAACCCTTCAGGTCGACTGGCGCCGCATACATATAAGCTGCAGTACGGCATGCGCCCGTTTAAACTCGGAAAACTCGGTTGCCAAGAGATGGTCAAACGACTTGTGCCAGCTACTCAGCGCTCAGCCTCCTCCGACGCGGCCACAGAAACACAAGAGGTGCTGGAGTATGAACAACTTGAATGAACGCGCTGCCAGTGTGAACGTTTATTTGTCAATGATCTCGAGCGATCGTTTTACGTCTATAGCCGTTCAGAATCACTATACTGTAGTGAGCTGCGCTCTCTGCACTTATGGACTCCTTGAAGAGGGTCGTAAAGGTGGAAAAGGCGACTAAAGACTCGCTCAACCTGCGCAGAATATTCGGTCCAGGGCACTGTGGCGAAATGCGAGTACAATTGCCGCTTTTACTATCGCTCAACTCATCTCTGGTGAATGCAGACGCGCTCTTCACGCCTCGGGGTTCATAGAGTTTTCGGATGTTGCGGGTGCGCAACGCGCGCTCACACTCAAGCTTGATCATATCCCAGGTGTGCGGGTTCTGGATGTGGCGACTCAACCCCGTCTGGTCGATCAGTATCGAGTCGTCAATCCTTCTGCCTTCACAGGTGTAAACGATATGCAGTCTAATGGTGGCGTCGGTCGGCCAAATGGAATCCGTAGCGAGGCGAACAGAGCTCCCCGAGACAGCCCCAATACCACAATGGGGCCAGCAGACGTTCTTCCTCCCCCCGACGGTCCTTCTGCTCCTGAGACTGGTCTCTTCCTGCAAGCCCTGAAATCCTCCGACAATCCTGTATCACATCCCCCCGGCTTGCAAACGGATGGCCGAAAACGCGCTATTTCTGGTCCTGTTATATCTCCTCCTTCTCTCCCTTTACCACACTCTTTCGCGGCTACTCTACCCTTACCGGCTAATTCATCCTCGGCGGCCAATCCCTTATCTTGCATGGAAAGCCGTATTTTAATGCGTCTTTGTGGCGAAAACATTACACTAGATCTGCGATCCCTTGCAGGCGATCCTGCGACAGTAATCGAGTTACTCAAGGTAACTGCAAGCGAACGCGGCAATTGGCTCATTGTCAGCGCGTATTATCGTCGGACTGGCAATCCCGGGGGTGCTAAAGCAGTGGTGACCGCTATGCTCGAAGGTGGAGTTGTTCGAACCTGTCCTCGCTGTGGCTAACCGGCTTTCATCTTTGAGCGTTGACGCAGTTTAATATCCCCGAAAATGACCTTAAACCCGCGTTCCTTCTCCTTTCAGGATGCGAAATTGACCTTGGAAAAATTGCGAGGTCAAAGGCTGAACCAGAGAAGGTCGCGGAACATTACAGCAACGCCCAGAAATGGTTGCATAAGGTTTACGGCGCCTGTCCTCCGTCGCTTGTTTCGGAATTGCCGACGGTGGAGGATTCCAAGCGCAGTCCGCCGCGGGCGCCCGCCTCCCTCCGTTCTCGTATCGACGCGACCAGTGCGCCCTCGGCCCCTCGGTCACATCCGCCAAGCCCCAACCACAGGATGCTTGAGCGCGAGATCCAGTCGTTGCGCGACCGCCACACGCACAACAACAATATTATCTCTGATATGCGTTTGTCGAAACGAAAGCTGGAAGACACTGTCGAGATGGAGAGGGATGTTCGCCGCAGACTGCAGCGCGAACTGGACCAGGTTGTCAAGGAGCGCGACAAGGCGCGGAGAATGGAGACCATTACACTGGACCAGATGAAGAGAGAAGTGGACTCGCGGAGGAGGGCGGAGGACAGAGCAGACGAAGAGCGGGAACTCCGGAAGCGCGCCGAAAGCTCAGCCGACTTTGCGATGCTTCAAAGACAGGCGTACGTTGGGGTGCCACGGATGACGCCCATGGTGCCGCAAATCGACCGACGCTCCCCAGAGTCATATTCAGCATTCGAACATCGCATTTCATTTTGACGCATTTTTTATTCTTTCACAGCAATCACACCAATAGCATGGCTCGTCGCATCACTTACAACATGTATCCCTCAGTTTGTGCAGTATCCCAGCATTTTATAGCATTATAGCAATGTACCGATTTATCCGAGTTGTTGTGAGTCGACATCAATCCAGCCTGATATAAGAAATTGTTTGTCGAAGCTTGACGAGCACGTGCCGCTATACAGCCCAAGTTTCGCTTTTCGCCGTTTCCTCCTTCAAAATGTCGGCCACTACGCTGCCCAAGGACATCTCCAAGCTCGGCCAGGAAATAAAACTCTTCGGAAAGTGGGACACCCAAGAGTCAGTCCTGCGCGTCTCTCAGCCCCGGCGGAATCTGACTTTTCCGGTTGTGCAGTGTTGAGGTAAAAGATATCTCCCTGACCGACTACATCCAAACCCGCAATGCTGTCTACCTGCCCCACACCGCCGGCCGCTACGCAAAGAAGCAGTTCAAAAAGGCGCAGATGCCCATCGTCGAGCGATTGGTAGACAGGTCGGTTGGCTGTACAGAAAGTTTGCGCGGGCAGCAGCGCTGATGCGTTATTCTGCAGCCTCATGATGAAGGGGCGCAACAACGGCAAGAAGCTCCTCGCCGTCCGCATTGTTGCCCACGCATTCGAGATCATCCACCTCCTCACCGACCAGAACCCCATCCAGGTGCGTTTTATTTCAACGCGTTCAAACGTTCGAAAAAAGTGAACCACATGCAGGTTCTCGTTGATGCTATCGTCAACACCGGGCCCCGTGAGGACTCGACCCGTATCGGTTCGCAGGGAACCGTCCGCCGGCAAGCCGTCGATGTCTCCCCCCTCCGACGTGTCAACCAGTCGATCTCTTTACTGACCATCGGCGTGCGTACCTCCGGTTTACTTCCTGCTCGGATCCACAGAACTCACCTATTTCGCACCGCAGACCCGTGAATCCGCCTTCCGCAACGTAAAGTCGATCGCGGAGTGCCTCGCCGACGAACTCATCAACGCGGCAAAGGGCTCCTCCAACTCCTACGCCATCAAGGTATGTTATGCGCCCGCTCTACCGCCGCCGTGTGCTAACTTTTCGCAGAAAAAGGACGAGCTGGAGCGCGTGGCCAAGTCCAATCGGTAAACCCTTTTGTCGGTGGCGTCTATGGGGTGGTTGGCGGGGATCAGCCTGCCGCGGTTTCCTATTCCTACCATGCAATCCCATGACTTCATTATGCGTATGATTGAATGCACACACACTGTTTCGGCGTCTCCTCGGTCACTCCCGCTCCACCTCAACGCTCAACGTGACAGTCAGCGTCCGTACATCCCCACGGCCGAGGAGCTAACTCGGCGTTTCCATCTAAATGTATCTATCTCACTTGCGTTAGATAATTCGTCCGACTTGTCTAACCGGAAGCAAAAAACGCCGCGGCGCGGCATTTGTTTATTTTGCGATGCGTTGCACATTCCGTCACCAATGTAGTACAGGGTAGGACAATTACAGATAATTTGGGGAGGTGCACAGTTTTCCGCGCGATAAATAATAGCTCCAGCCGCCCATGCACATAATTAAGTCGCAGCGCAATCAGCCCCGTGAAACCAATGAACCCAGGTAGAAATAGGCGGTACATGTCGTCGGTGTGCGTGTGTGTGTCGCGCGCAGACATAGCGAAAGATGATGCAAGGATGCAGAGGTAGATGGTGGTGTTGGTGTGGTCGTGAAGATGGTGGTATACAAGTGATGTGGTGAATTTTGGTTTGGGCTCGCCTCTAGAGATACAAAGTGGGATGGGGACGCCGCCGAATGGGGCTCGAGGGAGATCTATGTGCGTCGCGATTCCACAGGCGCGCTTAGATCATAGCAACAAAGGCCTGAAACGCCTCGTCCCTGACATAAACGCGTCCTGATTTTGTGCGAGTATTGAATTCCGCGGTGGGTAATTGATTCCGTGTGTAAGGTTCCGATGTAGACCGAGAGAGCTCAGATGGTTATCGCGCCATAGGCAGAGGGGAGTTGTGCCCGAGCGGTGTAGAGCCCGAGAGCTGGTGTGTGGCGGAGGGATTCAGGGAACCATTCTCCGCCTCTTCTTCGGGCTTTGGCTTTGGCACGACGCCGTCCAAACCCCGGTAAGAGTATGCCTTGCCGAATTCCTTGATCATGGCCTTGCCCATGAGACAAACCCAGCCAAGGCCTTCGCCGGTGCTGCTCTGGCCGGGCCAGAACAGTTCGCCTTCTTCGTCCTCAAAGTCGGGCTCGTGTTCCTCGTTGGCAGACAGGGTGGAAGAGACCATGCGGGCGAAAGTCGTAGGGAAGAAGCGCGCCATGATGGGGAGGTTGAGGAACGTCTGCGAGTTGTTCATGCAGTACGCTGCATTTGCGATGCCCAACGACTCGTTCTTGAGCTCGTTGAGGAGTCGGGGACCGATGGGGACAGTGACGCTCTCCATAGCGCTCGCGACATGCGGGGCTATGGGAACGTGTCTGTACTCTGAGGGGAGCAGAGCGGAGGGGAGGGTGGACGGCGCCATGCTAGCGGCGACCGGATTGGGTGCGGTGGCGGAGGAAGTAGAGCCAGCGGTGGAGCTCGGGGTGCTGCCGTCACGATTAGTAGGCGTCGAATTGGCGCTAGGGGCGAGGCTGGCTGGGGACGGAAGCATCACGGGAGTGGCGCTGGATTTGGGAGCCAGCGAACCCATTAAGGCAGCGGAGGGGTGGGTGGCAACGGCATCGGTTGCTGCGGCAGCGATGGCTGAGCGAGTAGAACCCAGGAGCTTGTCGAGGTCGCGGTCAACGGCAGTGTTCTTTCCGGTCCCATAGACGAGTTTGCGGCCATGGATGAAGCCCTCGATCATCCAGCTATATGGATGTGAGCCTGTATGAAAGAGTGGCCACGCGGGGGAGCAAGAAAGGCTTACATCAAGCCCAGAAAGGCCTTTTCAGCATCAGTAGTGCCCTCTTCGGCCTGCCACTTTTGTTTGCACCAGACAAGAAAGGCCTCGATGGTATACCATGTCTCACGGCCGCAGGAGCGACGACAATAGTCCCTGTTCCAGATGGAGTAAGTAAAGCAGACGAGGGCGTCGACGAGCTCGAGACGAGCAATGAGACCGCCGTGCTTGTAGTAGGGAGAGTTGGGTGGCGGGGGATCTGCGAGGGCGCGGTACTCCTTGTGTGACGGCGGATAGGTGGACCAAAAGCGGGCGTCACCCGAGTACTTTAGCATGCGGCCGGCGTTGTGGTACTTTGTGTGGAGGGTCTCACACTGGCGGAAGGAGATCTTGCCGGCCTTTGGACGGCGCACAGGTACGGCGCTGGCGACCGGGGACGATCGGACTGGCGCGGTGGGTGCGGAAACGACCGGAGCAGCTGCCGAGTCGTCTGGCAGCTCACCCTCCTCTGTCGGAAGCGGTGGCGCTGGTGTGCTGCTGCTACCGCTGCCGCTGGGATCTGTGCGGGGACGCTTGTTGGGCTCTGCGGATGCTGTTGCGGGGGCCTTGCGCTTTGGCGCGGGGGAAGCTGAGCGGGATGCCGGGGGAGATGGAGGCAGGGTTGGAGGCAGCGGAGTGGCCAGCTCGCCGATGAGCTAGAAAGTGTCAGCCAGACTGGACAGGACAGCGATGGGGTGCCTTGCCTGGAGGTTGCGGATGAGTGCCTCACGACTCCATCGTCTGGGGTATGGATGTAAGCTGAGGCAGAATGGATTGAACGGAGTAGTACCTGCGGGAGTGCATTGTGGTGGTAGGAGGAAAGAGGCGTCGGCGGAAACCAAACTGGGACAGGCTGGATTACAATGACGGGATCGCCGGACTGACACACAGTCACCCAGCTTCCCACAGCCGCACCCGGTATCCGGTACCTCAGCTGCTGCAATCCATTTATCCATTAGATATACTGTGTATATATTATTCTGCTGTTCTCTCGACCACAAGTACCGCATGGTGCGCTGTCTGACTCTGCACGGCCCGCAATCAGAGGCACAGGCCCGAGGTTTTAGAGCACATCTCCCGGCCTCGCCGGAACCTAATAGACGCGAATCACACCCCGTAATTCAGGCATCCTGTCTCACACACACACTCCACTTGGACGAGCTACAGTATAGATTCAATTACATTGGTACGGTCACGTGCTCAGCGCGTCGATACAATAAACGCGCCAGTCATAATCGATACAGAGCGTGCATCCACGCAAATCAAGAAAGGATCCGGGAATAGAGATGTGGTACATTCGCTTGCGCGCTCTTCAGTTCTTAGCCTTGGCCACCTTGCGCTTTCCCGTCGGTGCCTTGGGGTTCTTTCCGCGCCCCGCAGCGAGCTGCGCATCCTTGGTGCTGGGGTACGGTGTCTTCTTCGTCGTCTGCGGCGCCACCTTCGTGCGACTGCGCGTCGCCATTCTCGCCGAGCGCGCACCGCCCGACTCCGACACCATCGGCGCCACCTCCGACGCCGCCGCAATCACCCGGCCCTTCTTGCCTCCGCCACTGCTCACGACATCGACGACCGTGTCCGCAGATAGCACCGACACGGCACGCGACGACGACGACGCCACCAACGTCTGTGCCGACTCTTGCGACGTCGACCGCGAGCGCACATGCGCAGGCCGTGCCACCGCAACAGACGCGACGACCGCCGCCGGAACGTCTTCTTGCATCGCGCGTTGCTTCTGCTGGCGCGCACTTGTGCGCTGAGGGGTGGTTGTGGCCGCCTCGGCCGCGGGCGGTGTGCGACGGCGCTTCTTGTCATTCGGGGTGGCGGTGTCCTTGTCGTCGTTGGTGGTGGGAGTGGTCGGTGGGCCCTCGACTGCCGCCTGCTGGCGCGCCGCAGTTGCACGGGTCACTCGCTGCGTCTTCTCCGCCGCCTTGCCGCCGCCCGCCACCGTGGCCGCTTTCACGCCCGCCACAACCCTGCGCGGCTCACGCGCCTCAAGCGCTCTGACCGCGGCAGCGGCGCTGCTCCAGTGGACAGGAATCGTGATGCTCTGGCCTGACTCTGTGAGGGTGTGTGTTAGCGACCATGCGGACCAAGGTGGCGTGTGGCACGCGTACCGAGGACACGCTGCACGAGCGCGGCGGTGGCGGCCCTTACGCCCGGGCCCCAGAAGAACGTGTGTGCTGGCTCAGCGGGGTAGTCAAAGAAGGCGAGCGCCGCGACGGCGAACGCGGTGTCGGTGGGTGCTGGCCTGTAGTACTGGCCGCCGTAGCAGAAAGCGAAGCTGAGGCGCTGGAGAAAGTACTGGACATGGGGGTGCGCGACGGAGTATGGAGCGGGAACGGGTGGCTTGCGCTCGATTGGAGGATTGGGTTTGGGGGGTGTCGCAGGAAGGGCCTCGGTTCTGACACTAGAGAGCTGGAAGCGGGATTGCCAGTGGGGGTAGGTGTACGAGTGCTCGTCCTCGGTATCGAGGATTTGGTGGTCAGAGTAGTCGAGTGGGTCGAGCATGTCTGTGGTGGAGATTGTTGTGGCAAGAAACAAGAAACAAGCAGGAGGCAGCCATTCATTATAAGCAGCCGGATATGGAAACACTCGATTCCACTATAACAAAGCGCGTACGCGTACTCGACTACTGCTCTTTATTCTCCCCATTGTTCAGAATCAGAACGGCCTCGTTCCACATCTCCAGCTCCAGCTCAGCCCGAGCCGCCACAAGCAGCGCGCGCACCACCACTCCCTCGTCAATTCTGGGTGGCGGAAAGTGTTTTGGCAGCGCCGGGATCGCCACGGCCGGCTGCAGATAATCAGAACACATGCAAGCCAAAGCACACGACGCTTACCGGCGCACGCTCGAGGTACCCCACCGCCGTCACCGTGCACAGGTGCTCGCCCACCCACTCGCGGGACCAAGCACTGATGCAGTTCGACACGTCTACGAGCACCGCGACGTCGCGCTCGCGCAGCAGCACCAGCCCCGTATAAGCATCGTACGCGAGCACCCTAAATATCCAAGCACATCGAGTCAGCCCAGTTGTGGTAAACCGCGCTTTGGCTGCTTGATTAAGAGCCCACTCACTGGCCGGCCACGCGCAGCTTTCTCCCAAGCAGACCGTCTTCGACTGCATCCAGACGTGTGCGTAGGGTAGGGTCCATCGCTCAAAGCCACTGTTATTCATCAAAGGCAGCACAGCGGCGATGTGGCCAAAGGTCAGTTCACGACGATATGTTTGTTTTGTCCAAAAGGGGTTGCCTAAAATGGATTCATACAAGTACAGTACAGGTTTGATTTTATACACAGCAACGCGAATGTACAGCTACTGGCGCATCCGCAGCCCAGGGATATCCTGCCGCGCCAAATGCTTCGCATATGATTAGTTTTATCGGGCAGAAATAACAACAATGCACACACATCCGTCAACGGCGTCGAGGGCGGCTGGCCTGCAAACTGACCAGCAGGGACGACGTCGAACGTGCTCCCGATGCATTTCGCCACCGCGTACGAGTCGCGAGTCGGATAGACATTGTACAGGAAGACGTACTTGCCCGTCGTCAGCACGCCGATGTTCTTTGATCCCAAATCAGCGATGTGTCTTTCGACAAAGCAAAAGAAACCTACGGGGAAAACAAAACAGAGGCTTGCCCCGTCCCGATGCGCCGCCACTGTATTGGTGCTGCCCGTCAGGAGGTGGCTTTCCTCCGAGTCTGGGAGGAGGAGGTGATTCCCGACGTGCCCGATTACACGCAACCGGCTAGGCTCGTGCGTCCTTTTGAGCACATACACCGGGTCGTGCTCCGGGCCCTCCTGCGCGTAATACGTCCATCCTGCGGTCGGTCCCGCCTCAGGGCCTTGGAGGTTCTCTGGCACACGGTAGAGATCCGCCGTGCAAGTCATATGGATGTATTGGTAGCCGGATTGCCTGGTGGGTAGTTTGGATGAGAAGAACGATGAAGGAAGAGGAAACTGACTGATAATTGATCACACGGTCCCCCTGCGTGAACTGTAGGTACGCGACGGGAGGAGGGTCGATTGGGCGTAAATTCCGAAATTCCGAAGACCTGGCAGTTAAATGTTGAGCATTTGATCGAATTGGGTCGAAAAAAAAAGCAAGTGTACTTCCTGGCGGTACCGGGTGACTGCACTTCCTTGATCTCAACTCGAACTGCTGGAGAAGTCATGATAGAGCGCGGAGGTGTTGAAGTGAGCTGGAGAGCTTGGCTATGCAGTAAACTCGCGTTGGTTAAATACGATGGAGACTGTATTGTGTCCGCTATCATCTGCCCATCCACCGGCGCCAGCCGTCGTGTCGTGCCACCAGAACGCGTACGTCCGCGGCGCGGGGAGGTGCACTTTTCAAAATTAGCTTTCGCGGTGACCGAGGAACAGGCGGCTAGTGCGACCCAGCGTCAAGATACAGACTCCCGGAGTTGAAACCGCAGTCATGGGCACAGACATCAGTGAACGCGCAGAGTGCTGTGGAACGTTAAGAGACATTCGTGAGACGCGACTGACGGCAAGTGCCGCGGGCGTACACCGCTCTACCGCAACGTAGATGCCGCGCCAACGGCGGACGCGTAAACAAAAGATCCTCGTGCGGGTGATACAAGTCTTGGGTAACTTTGGGTAACTTTCAGTCTTTGCTCAGTCCAGGCCAAGCCCCAGGTTAAAAAGACAGATAGAACGGATCGATGCCCGTACTCTCCGTTCTATGTCGATCAGGGACAAGTTAAATTATAAATAAATCTATTACGGAAACATGAGTATCGCGCAAGGTGAGAAACGGCGGACGCTCACAGGAAAATACATTATTACACGTCGAAACGGTGCACAGACAATATCCCTGCACGCGCAGTGATTATCCGCCTGTCGTCAAAGACGACGGTGCCTTTTTCCACGCTGTCCAATTCGGGATCGCCAGAGCGGGACGGAGGAGCAACTTCGGCCCCCGTTCCGGACTCCAGATCCCAAACCCAAATGCCTCCGTTTTTCCCCAAAGTTACACATCGGCCATCAGCGAGTGCCATCGAGGACACTGCACCCGCCGTGTGGTGTAGGAAACGCACGAAGCTCAAATGCGGCCGCGGGGAGGCGACAGAAGTCGCTAAAGGCAGGAACAACCGGTACAGCTGGAGACTCGCTGGCGAGTCGCCTGACAGCTGGTACGGAGCTGTCGCGCCAGAGCGTCCCTGGGAAGGTGCTTCGCCTGGTGCAAGCACAACCTGGTACAGTTTAGGATGGACATGTTTATTGTGTCGTTTGTGCATACCCATTTTCCGTCTGACTGGGTGTCCTGGATACGCAGTAGCTTTCGACCCCATTGTTCCTTCATGGAACGGAGCTTCTCCTGGTCGATCCAGCCCGTGGTACGTCAAGCGCGCGCACAGTCCGCGTTGAAACGACCGACATGAGGCCAACGGAGGAGCCCGAAGACAGGGACGACGAAGACGAAGACGTTCCAGATATTATCAGTTCTGTTACACCTGAACAAAAAAAAGTCAGTGGGAAGGACGACAAGGGGGGAGTGTTCTTTACCTATCGAGAAGTGCACAGGGAAGATCGGAACAGCGTACGTGAGCACCAACTTGTACCGATCCCCTGGCGTTTGAGAAGACAGAATAAGGGACGACGGGGGAAAAGTTGTATACGCAGTAAGAGTCTGGGTATGGGTGACTGTGTCGGAAGACAAATCATAGAGCGAGAGGCTAAACGATTCAGAGAGGCTGATAAGCAGTGGATGGTGGTAAACAGCCTGTATTATAGGGGCCGTTCGTGTGTTAACGCGAAGAGGAAGGTAGGTGAATTTACGGGACGAAGCCGACGGATTTAGCTGCTGTTGAATGGAGAAAATGATAAATTCTCCCGTTGATAGGAAGACAGCGAGCTGCAAAATCCCAGACGACGGCGGCGACTGGTCCAAAGCAAGAGCCGTAATATGGGAGGACTTATGTCGTGGCGAGCCGCACAGGAGAGTCTCCCTTGAACCGGAAGTACTGTGCAGACAGTGTACTTCGGGATTGGCACTTGCTTCAGAAGAAGCAATAATAGTCAGCGAGCCTGCCAATGCGACAAAGTCCGGGGTAGATCCCGAACTGGGATTTAAAATTCCCTCGACGCGTTCCGTCGTGCAGCGACCTGAAGTTGGCTCAGTCAAGTTAGTAGCACATGGGACCCCATGCGACTGACCTCTCTTCCAATTCCAGCTGATTCGAAACATCCAACGCCAATCTTTGTTTTCTGCCTTTGAAGTCTTTGCTCTACCCGGTAGTCGTTTAACTTCCCTTCCGTCGGTGCGCCCGATGAAGCCTTTTGCTCCACGCAACCTGGAGCGACCAAAGACTTCCAGATATCGCTCCTATTAAGTAATTTATTCAATCCCATTTTGAAGCGTGTTGGCTGCGCACCTTCCAAAGGCCATTATCAAGTGACAGCCGAGCCCAATTCTTGTTTACTTGACTTGCAGTACAGAGATCAATCCAAGACAGATTGGCGAATATGAGCAGTATGAGCTCCTCGTAGAGAGCATTGTCGAAAGTGAGACGACTGATAAGTGGTGCAGCACCGGAGAGCGTATGCAAGCGCTTCGAGGGCTGTAAAGGAGATGGCGACAGACTGCGTTTGGACATGATTGCAGGAGACAACCTGCTTAATCACACTCATGACCATGGCTCCTTCTCGGGGTCCTGAAGCTCTACCCCGAAACCTCCACAGTACCCTCTCAGGCCACAAGGGCCCTGTGAATGTCGCCCGCTATGCAAAAGGCGCCGGCAAATATATTCTCACAGGCGGCCAGGACCGAACGGTCAAGCTGTGGAATGCGAATCTTGGCACTGAAGTCAAGACCTTTGCTGCACACGGCTATGAGGTGCTTTCTATCGCAGTGTCCGTCTTCTAACCGTCCGTGACTGTCCATCTATTAACGATCCGACTGCAGGTCCCATGATAATGCACAATTTGCGTCCTCTGGAGGCGATCGTTCTGTATTCGTCTGGGATGTCGCTACTGCTGTTACCACCCGGCGACTAGCGGGCCATATGGGCAAAATACACGTCGTAGACTTTAACGAGGACGCGTCTGTCCTCGCCAGCGGTATTTCAGATTCACAACTCCTGATAGATTACTTATGCTCTATATAGGATCTTTTGACTCGACTGTCCGGCTTTGGGATCTCAGGTAAATACACAGTTCTTGATGTGGTGTAATTGGTTAATCCGGGAGATAGAGCCCAATCTCGGCAAGCGATTCAGGTTCTGGAAGAAGCACGCGACACAGTTCAGACTCTTCACGTCGGGTCGACCTACATTACTACCGGGTCACTGGACGGCCATGTTCGCACCTACGATCTCCGAAAAGGAGAACTACGTTCCGACTTCATTGGCTGTTCGTCGCACGTCTCAGTTCTTCTTCAATTCTGATTATGTCTATAGTTCCCGTAACGGCCGTAGTTCCTACTCAAGACAACCAAACCCTACTTGTTACTACGCTCGACTCCCATGTTCGCCTCATCGACATGACCACCGGGAAGTTACTCAACGACTTTGTTGCACACACCAACAACGAATACCGCTGCCGTGCTTGTTTCGGACACGCTGAAGCTAGCGTCATATGCGGAGATGAGAAGGGTATGGTGTGGGCCTGGGACTTGCTCGATGTATGTTTGAATTGTTTCCTCCTTCACGCTGTATGTCTGATGATTCGACGCAGGCCAAACCGCTCCAACCAAACCCCCCGCCAAAAGTGCACAATAAAGTTATCACTTGGACCGAACATCATCCAGTTGAGAAGGGGGAAATGTTTACCGCAAGTGCCGATGGAACAGTCAAGGTCTGGAGGCAAGCAGAAGCTGAGTAGCTTGCGCGACTCTGGTGAAGAAATTGTAAGATAATAGTCTGAGATTGTTGCATGTCCCATGAATAAGGAAAAGCGCCAGGAATGGTATCAAATCTGCACCGGGAGTGTGTGGTCTACTAGACTGTAAATTGGAAAGATGAGTAGTTATATCGTAGAGTTTGTCTGGATCGCACAAAAGCAGAGTGTTCACAACGTCGTTGGAAAATATTGATGTCTGTCCCAGGGGCCGACTAGCAGGTTTCTAATTCTGGGGCCATACCTCTGCCTTCACCAAGCCGTTTGAATTCCAATTGGATGTTCAACGATAGAAGTCATCTCTTCAGATACTTACTCGCCGATAGGTCAGAGCTCCCTCCGGCCGTCTAGCTCAGTTGGTTAGAGCGTCGTGCTAATATTTGTTCAAATCACAGGCTACTAGTAGAGCTCCAACTATCACTGTGGACGCTTCATTTTTGCGAGGAAAGCGAAAGCAACGAGTGTATGAGCAGTCAGAAGTTGACGCACCAGCATTAGAGTTCCTACACTGGCTGCTACCCATAGCTTCGGTACGTCTTTGTTGACAACAGTTGACAATGGCGGTAGAGAGAGTTGAACCGTAGTAGTAATGAGCACCCCCGGCCGAGTTGACGTCGATGGTCTGCGCCGTCCGCATTGTCGCAAAGTTTATGCGTGGCCTTTCCAAGGTCCCCGGATTGAAACACTTTATCTTGGGTGCCAATACGTCGGACCCGATGACATCTTGATGGTGCACCAATTTTACTGAGCAAAATGGTTGAAGCATCGCGGACGCGGATGGGTGATGAGTCATGACTGCGCTGCGTATTGTCGATGCCGCCGCGACCTTGATGTTCCCGGCTTTCAGTGTTCCATGATTAGATTCATTTTCATACCATCACGCAGAGAAAAACTTCGGTCCAGCGATGCCCGCCCGTGAAACTGCCACTGCTCAATTTGAATCGCAACACGATCTTCTTTCATCCGGTTCTCCTTTGGCGACGGTATGAGCACTATGAGAGAGATCACAAAGTGCATCGGTCCAGGAATCTTTGGCGCACGTATCTGTTGGAGGATTCCATAGCCTCAGGACTGTCCTGGTAGTGTTGGAATTCGAACTCCGCTTTAAAAGTCGCGAAATCAAAGTCACGTTACCGCGACACGAGTGATAGGGGCGTGTAACGGTCGAAACTCGAATCTGCGGTGAGCACATTTTGCATTGATCGAGTTGGGATAGGAACACTACAACGTAGGCAGGATGGTATACACAGGTATAGTACAAGCAGTTTCTATTAATCTACAAATCACCAGATAAATAATCGTCCCCTACCGTTGTGGCGGGCCTGGGGCGGTAGTACTTAGTCGCGGATCGAAGTTCGTCGACCAATTGAACCCAGTCCCGTTTTTGGTTTCGATGTACGCGTCCCAATCGGCGAGATTGCTGCACGGGTTCGCTCAGTGGGTATCCCAATCAAAAGACGCAGAATACTCACCCAAAACCAGTCGGTGCCGCCATCCACATCGACATGAGGTCGTCGTCAACCATCATGTTCGCGAGCCCCGTCGTGTCGCTCCACTGGTCTGCGGCCTTAGTCAATCCAGTGGCATCATCGTAACCTGCTGTCGCTGCAAGAAGTTGCTCGATCGACATTTCCGCTTGTTGGGCGGTGCTCATGTTGCTTCGGGACGCAGATGCTGGATTCGTCCGTATCACGTCGTTCCAGAGGTCCATGGACGGCGGTTGAGAAGTTTGCAGTGCTGGATGTGTGTGGGACAGTTCGTCGGTGACAGTGGAGAATATCGGTGAGGTGCCCCGAGTGTCGGAAGGGGGAGCAGCATCGGTGAAGACTGACGTCTGGGATGCCTGTTCTACTTCTTCGATGAGTTGCCGCTGGATCGGGCACATGTCAGCAGGATGGAAGTTTTCTGCCGCATCCCGCATCCCGCCTTTGGGCACAGTTTTTGGAGGGGGGCCCTCCCAAGACTGCAGTTCCTGAAGCAATTCCCACAAACGGCCTGCTGTCTGCCACCTAAGATGCCCACGGACTCAGTTTTGACTTAGGAGGAGAATGAAGAGCGGTTACCTTGCTTCAAAGAACTTGAGAATTCTCATCGACGTAGTCACGTGAGCTAGTTCTTTGCCCACGTCGATCGGAAGGCCAACTCGCTTAACTCCAAAAAGGTTCAAAAGAAGAACAACGCCAGATATAAAAACGGCAGTCTAAAGCCAGCACATCAGTTAGGAAGGATTTGACAGTTAGGTAGCATACATACTTGTAAGTGGGGAAGTGCTACACGTTGCAATCTGTTAAGCCAGACGTCTACCACATGGATGGCAGAGCGAGCTGCGCTAGTGCATATTGCGAGGGAAGGGAAGGCCAAGATAGTGGGTTGATGGATGTATGGCCTGTGAATCTACGAAAGAGCTTCAGACGAATTTATCGGTCAATAAAGGCATTGTCTAACCGTGATCTGGAGCTGGTAGTACATTGTGTGGAGCACCGCAGATTGGTCAAAAAAGACACCCGTTCGGTTGGGATCCCATCGCACTGGAAAGATCAGCGAGCGAATTCGGACGCGAAGAGATCTCGCTTACGATGCTCTGGGAGTGAACCCAAGAACTCGTTCATCGCGGAATCGAGTTCGGCCACCGCGCGCTGCTCCCAATCCTTGCCGACCAACCCCATAAGCATCCTCGATTTATTCGACGCATAAAGCCGGCGAAGAGTCGAACCCAGGATCTCGCATAGGCGGATGTGGCAGACAAAGTAAGTGAGGAGCGAAGGCTTCCCTGGAGGCTGCTTGAAGGCTTGCTCTGGATCGGGATGATCCCATGTCTCATCATCGACCTAACGGGCAGATGAGGCAAGCGGTCATTCGCAGATGAAGGAAGATCAAACACACCTCGAGAGGCAATTCCACATCGTAGCTTCCAGGATCGTCAGGAAACGTACAGATGAAGGAATATCAAACATACTCCTCTACGTGGATTGCAGACGGACGCCCAAGGAAAGAACATACCGTTCTATCCAACGAAAGGAGACACCTACGAAATATCAGAATCAAGTACTCCTTTCTGATACTGTTTCATACCAGAAGGCCCGTTTCCACAACTCGTTCTCAGCTGTGAATTTATGACCATCGCGTTTTCGCCGGTGCTCTCCCCGCTCTTGGATGAACCGGACGCCAAGTCCCTACACTCGCCGAATTAAACAGGCACGTTCTCATTGCAGCGACTTACAAGATATAGCCACGAAGCCTGAGGCGAAGAAGTCCCAAGTGTAAACAAAGTGATGAGCTTGACGTAAAGTTAATGAGATGGAACGGCGCTTCCAAATCGAGACGCACGCAATAGAGTTGCACCTCGTATATGGATGGCACATCAAATAGAGATTTTCTAACGACCTGTACTTGATTAAAAAATATCCACCCCGAGGAAAGAGTTGAGTTTGATCCAGGGACAAATACGCGTGGATCATCCGAATACTGCAAGGCTTGTAAGCACCAAAGGAAGATAGGGGAGACGAGGCAACGTACTCGAGATGCCACAGCCAATACGGCAAGTAGGGTCGCCCCAAACTGATAATCCTCGAGGTGCAAGCCTTGGGCCACAGACTTTTCGAATGTCGGACGGTGTAAAAGGGGAAGTGTGGGATGGACACAGGTGAAGTACATGTCCATAAGAGAATTTATCAGGTCTGTCTCCGGAAAGACATAATGCGGCTTCTCGTCCGCTGGTCCCTGCTCCCACTGCAGACGGATGAATAAATGAACAACATCAAGCAAAACGTAATGAACTAACTGGGCGAATATTCCAGAATTCTGGTCGCCTCCATTGGGTCACTATAGGACGGCCCATGTATTCCTCCTTGATCGCAATCGCATTCTTCACAAGCATAAATCCACTGGAGGAGCCAAAGAACCTGTGCTTGAGAGAATTTATCGAAAATCCTCGAAACCGCTCGGCTAGTTCGTCATGCGAGAGGTCCTCTTCGGGCAGTGAGGGAACGGGAGACGAGGTAGAATCACTGGGCGGTGTGGGATATTGAATTATGGAGGCAGTTGGTGCTGTTCCGGCCTCAGGCTGCGTCTGTGTCTGTATTCCAGCTGAACGAAACATGAAGGGGACTATACTGTACTTACATTGCGCAGTTTGGCTTGCAGAGCAGACAACTGTTGCTTCAACTCTTCCACGTGTCTTTGGTGTACCATGAGTAATTTACCTAGGCTACGGATAGCACGCACTTGTTTTTTGGACCGCGCTTCCGGGTTGGTTCGGAATGCGTGCATTCCGCGTTGAAAGCGAGGCAGCTTGTGCATCGGCCGTTTGGCATGTTTGCGCTGTCGCCTAACCTCACAGATAGAAATTATTGGCCAGTCAAAATTCGCTGGACTTACATCGGACTAGTTAAATCAGCACCGTAGGTCAACGCGACGAAGAAGCTACACTGACTCTTTCTTTTGCGACAGATATCGCAGGAGCGCTGCAGCCGCCGTTTCTTCTGTGGCCCCGACTTCTTTCCATGGACTTCTTCGTCGGAGGACATGGTCAAGACTAGTTCCTGCCGCGCGCCAATCTTGGCCGGGTTACGAATGAGGTGCCGAAATCGTGAGCACGTGACTTGATGCCATACGCGACCGTGGGAATTTGTGAATCGATGTGAAAGAACTTCCTTTTCTGCTTCACTGATCAGAGCGGAAGTCGAGTCGGTGTTCCTTGGACAATGCTTCGTGCGTTGAGAGCCCTTCCCTCTCGCCAGCGTCTGTTTGCACCCCGTACCCCTTTTGCTCCCCTCATAGCACCCAGGTCCATCCGCTTCATGTCCAACCACGCCGGAGAATCAACCCTGCGCCCGGAGCCAGACAAGGTCCTCCAGGACATCGCAGACTATGTCCACAGCTACAAAATCGAGTCAGACCTCGCGTATGAGACAGCCAGGCTCTGTCTCATCGACACCATCGGCTGTGGGCTCGAGGGTTTGCGTTTCCCCGAGTGCGCAAAGCTTTTGGGTCCGGTTGTTGAAGGCACCATCGTTCCGAACGGTAGGAAGCCGATGCAGTAAAGTATATAGCGTAATCTTACTCGAGTGTCTAGGAACAAAGGTTCCGGGGACCAATTACCAGCTGGATCCCATTCGCGGTGCATTCAACATCGGCACCATCATTCGCTGGCTCGACTTTAACGATTGCTTCTTGGCTGCCGAATGTACCTCTATTTTTTTTTGCCTGTTTCATCTGTTCTGATAAAAATTCGCAAAGGGGGCCACCCGTCCGACAATTTGGGAGCAATCCTCGCTGTTGCCGACCATCTCACCCGGCAAGGCCAATCTTTTACTGTCCACGACATCCTCGAGGGGATGATCAAGGCTCACGAAATCCAGGGCTCTCTCGCCCTCCTCAACTCCTTCAACCGCGTCGGTCTCGACCATGTGGTCCTCGTCAAAGTCGCCTCCACCGCGGTCGTCTCCAAAATGCTTGGCTTGAACCGGGACCAAACTATCGATGCCGTCTCACAAGCTTGGGTGGACGGCCAGTCTCTACGGACCTACCGCCACGCCCCCAACACCGGTCCCCGCAAATCTTGGGCTGCCGGCGACGCTTGCTCCCGCGCTGTCAACCTCGCGCTCCTCGTTAAGAAGGGCGAGAAGGGTCTTCCGTCCGTGCTCACTGCCAAAACCTGGGGATTCTATGACGTATTGTTCAAGGTAAAGAGAGTATTTCCGTGTTGGGATGTGGCTTGAATGAATGGGTCCAGGGCAAACCTTTCGAGTTCCAAATTCCCTTCACTCAATATATCATGGAAAATGTTCTGTTCAAAATCTCCTACCCGGCAGAGTTCCACGCACAGACCGCCGTCGAGGCAGCTCACATCGTCCACGACAAACTCAAGGCTCTCAGAAAGACCGCGGAGGACATCAAGAGCGTCCGGATTCGCACTCAGGAAGCTGCGGTGAGAATCATCGACAAACAGGGCCCATTGGACAACTTCGCAGACCGAGAGTGAGTTTTGCTTTTCCGCCTTTACCTCCAAATACTTATGTGCATTTGCAGCCATGCCATCAACTACATGGTCGCGTACCCGCTCATCTTTGGTGAACTCACGTCCGAGAGCTAGTAAGTGCCCTCTTCTTATCCCTGCCCTTTATCAACGATCGGCAGCACCGATGCATCTGCGGCAGACCCCCGCATCGACACACTCCGTGCCAAGATCTACTGCGTCGAAGAGAAGAAGTTCAGTGTCGACTACCACGACCCTGCCAAGCGTTCCATCGGAAATGCCCTCTTGGTCGAGTTGAACGACGGCACGGTCCTCGACGAAGTAGAGGTTGAATACCCTGTTGGCCACAAACGCAGGAGAGCGGAAGGCACCCCGCTCCTGATGAACAAGTTCAAGAGGTATCTTTTACTTCTCCCTCAACGGCCGTGGCATTTTCTCATTTGTCTCAGGCACATTTCGCACCACTTCGATGAGGAGCACCAGAAGAAGTTCGTTCTCAGTGCAATTCAATCCCGGAAGTCGTGTTCTTACTTATTTCTCTTAGGATCCTGGAAACTGTATCCGATGCCACATCGTTTGCAAAGCTGCCCGTTGACAAGTTTACTGATCTCTTTGTGAAACCGTGAATAATTAATACAACGCGCGATTTCGAAAGGATAAACTGGGTGGATAATGTACAACATATAGGAGTGTAAGGTAGTAAGTATTACAGGTAGGGGTATATCCTGGTGCATGGTGTGGTTTATAAAAGAGCTCAGCCATGGCGTCCAAGGCCGCGCGCGCTCTGACTGACAGTGTTGGCCACAGCTTGTTTTGCCTTGGCGCGTTTCTGTCTGCAAGGAAGGGTTAGAACAACACATACATTCGTGTCCGAGAACAAACTTACTCTTCAGCGGCCTCCTTCTCGAGGAATCTGACGTGGTCCCTGGCCTCCCTGACCTGCATGCGGGCAACGTCTAAGGCACGGTCGGCTTCGGCCTCCGCTTTCTCAGCCATGGTGACCTTGCCACGCGCAGCAAGGATGGTCGGGTCTTTGTGGACGTTGAAGGTGTTGTTGTTGTTCCCGCCGAAAAACCCGCCTCCATTGCGCATGCTGCTACCCGTGCCGCTGCGCACACTGTTGCCACGGCCGACACTGGAGCCGGAGCTGCGGTGTCCCAGGCTCGACTCATCCGACGAACGGCGGCGACTGAAGAGGCCGCGGCTGTGGGAGGTGGTTTGGCCGCGTCCTGGGGAAACAGAGCGGTTTCGTGTGAAGATGCTGCCTTTGCGCGCGGGGGGTGCGGCGACGGGCTCGGGCTCGGGGTGGGATTTAAAAAGAGGCATTATTGGGTTCGTCTACAGGTCGGTCAGTTATTTACAATCATTGCGAAAGACACTCACGAAGGGTTTGGGGGTGGGTTGAGGGAGGTTGTAGGATTGTTTGGGTCGTTTGAATTACTTTGAAGAAATGCACCACAGTTTTTATACAAGTTCAAGTTCAGCCCGACGTCATTCCTCATGTTGGATATCATGAAGTCATTGGAGTTTCCCTGGAGCAGTGTACGATGTTGCGATAATCAGAGGCTAGCTGCATGCTCCTGCAAACTCGAATCGCCTGATGAGGCGCGTGAGGAGTAGCCACAACGTTCAATATTCATGAGCGAAACCCATATCTGGTGGGGTCCGTGCGTGGGAAGCTGGCTCGGAATCGGCTCCCTGATATGTCAGCGCTTTATAAGGACCCACCTCTTCCTCCTAACCGTCACCACGGTCCCCCCCGTTGGTTTTTGCCTTCGATAAATGTCAAACAAAATAGTGGTGAGACTCACCGACCACCTAGTAGTAGCTCGGTCGGGTAACACTTTTTTGATGAGCCCTCCATCTACCGCACTGTTATCGACGATGTCATTGCGTCCATTAAGCCCGAATTTGAAGAGTATGGTGTGGCAGAAGATGTTCTAGCCGAGCTTCAGCACGTACGCGGTTTTTTCCTTCTTTTCCTTTTACGTCCGTGTTCAACTGGTTGCGTTGGCGCGGCAGAAATGGGAAGACAAAATCATTGCATCCCGTGTTGCAGAATTCGAGCCCCCGAACCCTGCCCCACATTTTCCGTCCCATACTATGCAGATAATGCCTCAGTATGCGCCGGTCCACCACTCATATGCGCCGCCTCCGCCGCCCCAAACGGCGCAGCAATCGCATGTCAAGTCGGAGCCTGTTGACAACCGATACGTGCTGAATAATGCTACTTATACTCTGCCGCCTCTACCTGGACCCAAGATGAATGGTGCTAGACCAAATCCTGGCGGACAAACTAGCGTCCTGTCGTTCGCTCCTGGTCCCCCGCAAGGACGACCGCCGACTATTCCTCAGGTCGACGGTCCTTCAGAAGATTCTGATGACTCGGCGACACCTCCGCCTGCAACGTATGCGCCGCGGACCGCTCACCCATCCCTGCCTCAGCCCCAGGCTTCGTCCTCGGCGCCTCCGGTTGATTCAGAAGCCATCAACAGTGATCTGGATGACTCCGACACGGAGGACGAGGATCTCGAGGATGGCGCGGGTGCCAACACTGACATTGTGTTTTGCACTTATGACAAGGTACGCCGCGTCCAGTCACAAGAATCCGCTCCTGTTTCATTTTGTATTCAACATTAGGTGGCGCGCGTAAAGAGCAAGTGGAAGTGCATTCTCAAGGACGGTATGATACACGCGAACGGGAAGGACTACCTCTTTTCGCGGTGTACAGGGTTCGTCCCCTGGTCATCGACTACAACGTGTGCTAACAAACAACGACAGCGAATTCGACTGGGTTTAATGACACGGCACGTATAGAGTGCGCCTATCGGACTTGATTGGAATTCACATTTTGTTTCTGCTCCATTCATTTTGTTTCCTTATATCTCCTCCCCCCGTGCGGACACTCACCTAAAATAATTAACTAGCAAAAAAGATTTCTGTCTTGCTATGTAAATATGTATTTTATTCAAGTTGGCGTGAATGTGAGTTCCGTACCTAGTGCTTGTTTCTGCAAGAAAAATTCCTTCGATTGAGTTGCACTTTGTGTTCCGACACTGGAGTCTTTTGCTCTTCACCAGTCTCCCGTGGTTCCGTCCCTTCCAGACTGGATTTTTGGTCTATGGAAGCGCACTTTGCAAAGCAACGCACCTTTGACGCGCCCGGGGACCGGAGCAAGTTTCTAGGCGGCGTCCTGATTACTGAAATGATGGTTCTCCACAAAGTGGTTCGACCACCGCAGTGGTTCGACTTGGCGAGACATACCTTGTACTTCCATGTCGACTATTCCCTCGACGGACCATTCTCGCTGGCGCCTCGTCCTGGGACCAGGTGGCAGCCATAGCTGGAAGTATCTGCAGTCAGACGAAGAATGCGCCAGATGGCCACAGTCAAAAATTGACCACTACTGGCTGGGAATCCCTCTCGTGAGCTGCAGCAACAGCTGCATTCGCACAAGTAAATCCTCGCAAATCCCTAATTATATTTATGCAGGATTTACCGGCATTACCAGCTGCTAGAAATGCTCTCGATTCTGCCCGGAATGGCTATACCTTTCTGAGAAATCTGCAGGCTCCAGACGGCCATTTTCCCGGTGAATACGGGGGGCCAATGTTTTTATTGCCAGGTCAGGGTGATACCGGTATCTGTGGACGCACTGGGCGCCTAAACAGGAGTCACCATAGGTGTAGTTATCGGATCGTATATTGCGGGAGCAGCCTTCCAGAATGAACAGCGCCTCGAAATGGCCCGTTACTTGGTAAATACAGCGCACCCGGAGGATGGTGGATGGGGAATGTGAGATAGTTTTTGCTTGGCCGATTTCAAAAATTTAAAATTAACTTTTTGCCAGTCACGTCGGGGGAAGGTCAACTGTTCTGGGAACGGTCCTCAATTATTGTTCCTTACGCTTGTTGGGTGTGGATGCTGAGGACCCTGTAGCCATCAAAGCTAGAGCCACCTTGCTGAAGCTAGGAAAGCGTGCATTTTTCTTATATGCGAGTAACCGTTGCTTACACTGCATATATCTCTAGGAGGTGCGGCTGCCTCGCCCTCGTGGGGCAAATTTTGGTTGGCTGTACTGGGGTGTTATGAATGGGAGGGTGTCAATCCTGTACCTCCTGAGCTATGGCAAGTACCTCCGAGTCCTTCAAGCCTTCGGTAGCATTTTGTTTATTCGGGGCAGGCTATTACCGGACTGGGTACCTTTCCATCCTGGTCGGTGGTGGATCCAAACTCGCATGATATTTCTTGCTATGAGCTACCTCTACCGCGTGCGTTTCCAGGCTGAAGAGACGACTCTCATCCTGGCTCTTCGTAAAGTACGGCCCATTATAGTACATATCTCATGTCTTGACGTATGTTTCTTTTAGGAACTATACACGACGCCTTACCACAAATTAGATTGGCCTGCTCAATGCAACAACATTGCGGCGGTTGACATCTACGCACCTCATACCCCTCTCCTTGATTTCATGAACTTCTTTCTTAGAGGGACGCTTGAAGCCTGTCCATTCCCCCCACTCCAGCGACGCGCTCTCGATCGGGTCTACGGTCTGTGGAGTCTTTCCCCACAACGGCTTATTTACACATTTTTACAGAAATGATATGCATGGAAGACGAAAATACCGTACGCCTCGGTGTTTTCACAGCACTCGTTTATTCAACCTTTGCAGAACTTCCAAGACCTGGCCCCGGTGTCCAAAATGATGAACGTTCTTTGCAGAATGCACAGGGAGGGCCGCGAAAGCGAGGCAGTTTCTCGGCACATCGCTGCTCGAGGAGATGTAATGTGGCTCAAACCCGAGGGGATGCTGGTAACAGGCACCAACGGTAGCCAGCTCTGGGACACGGCATTTGCTGCACAGGCTCTAGTGGAAACAGGACTCGCCGATGAGGAGGAAAATAAAGCCTCCGCGACGAAAATGTTGGAATGGCTCGACGAGGCACAGCTCCAGGCCGATCCCAAACATCATCAAACCACTTACCGACAAGCGTCGAAGGGTGCTTGGTATGCCATCCTCGTGTCCTCAAATGCACCCTATTGATCGTGAGCAATCACAGGGCTTTCAGCACGAAGGAGCAGGGATACACGCTCACTGACTGTACTGGAGAAGGTCTTAAGGCTGTTCTCTATCTCCAAAATCGCGTGCAGTAAGCCATAAATCGTGCATCTACCTGATTCTCAATTTGTGCTTCAAAGAGGCACTGCAAAGCTGATTTCGGATTCCCGTATTTTCGATGCCGTAAATCTGCTGCTATCCATGCAGTGTAGCGATGGCGGCTTTGCAAGTTACGAGCTGACTCGCGGCCCTCAAATTATGGAGTCCTTGAACACCGCCGAAGTATTCGGTAGGTCTCTCTGCTCCTCCTTGAACAACTATTCAAATTTGCGCAGGAAATACTATGGTGGAGCACACATATCCCGAATGCACGACTTCTGTGATCACCGCTTTGCGTATCTTCCAGCGATACTACCCAGACCATCGCAAGAAGGAAATTGAGTACGTCATCAAACTTCAATTTCATTGCCGTTCACCAATGTACCGACCAGTCGAACGGTTGCTCAAGCTGTCAAGTATTTGCATGGCCAACAACGCCCAGACGGATCTTGGTATGGCTCATGGGGGATTTGCTTTACGTATGCGACCATGTTCGCTCTCGAGTCGTTATCTCTTGCGGGAGAGACGTATGCAACCAGTGCACGCGCAAAAAGGGCCTGTGAGTTCCTAATCAGCAAACAGATGTCGGACGGGGGATGGGGAGAGAGCTGGGAGGTATGCACCTTGGCTTCAGAGGTAGTTCCACGCTGATAGCTTCTGAAACAGTCGTGCGAAGAGGAGAGATATATTCAGCATGAGAAGTCACAAGTTGTTCAAACCAGCTGGGCTGCTATGGCCCTTATGTATGCGCGATATCCCGACACAGTGCCGTTAAAACGCGCCGAATCCCTTGTGCGGTCGCGCCAGTTACCTGTTCGTGATTTTTTAGTAGTTTTCTTCTCCTGATTTACTTGTTCAGGATGGTCAATGGGCGCAAGAAGATGTCGAAGGTGGGTCACGGATGGGAACCATTACTTGAAACTAACGTGGTAGCGAACAGGGATCTTCAACAAAACGTGCAAAATTTACTACCCCAACTTCAAACTTATCTTCACCGTTTGGATGCTAGGTGAGAATCCCATAAGTGCATCGAAGGGAAGCAAGGCTTAATGGATGCTAGGGCTGGTCCATAAGTATATTGAAGGGAAAGAAGGCTGAATGGATGCTAGGGCTGGTCCATAAGCGGAAGGAAGGTTGAATGGAAGTCGGGCGAAGTTTTGAGAAAATACACTATACCGTGGGATAGTTGCTTTGTCAGCATAATTCGAGTCAACAAAGAATTGAGGAGAAAGAGAGAAGACAAAGGGCCGCAAGGTTGCTTCAAACGACATTACTGGGGCCATGTCACCCCCTACTGCACCGGAGGAGGTTGCACTGAGCCCCCCTCCAATTACGCCGGGTGGGACATACACGATTCAAGTCGGTGATCCATCCCTGGTGCACAGCCAATTTTCTGACGCCCAGTTAGACCGTGAGCGTGGGTTGCAAGATCTATGCTCGACGACCAGGGCCAGACGGGGAGCCCGAAGAACGTCTGGCCGAAATTCTGTCCATTCGGGACAAACCGGTTAATGCCCTTACTCAGCGCAATAAGGAGATCAAACAAGAGGACACGGATGGCTCCAATCCAGCGGACAAGTGGGAGTACTTTGTCCACTGGGACACGTTCAACAAGCGTCTGGATGAATGGCTCCCAGGCTCTCGTCTAATTCTGACCCGCGACCTCGAGTGGCCGCGTCCCAAGGCTTCCCCCATCAAGAAAGCTCCGCCCACGGCCAAGAAGGCCCCTGGCAAGGCTCCTCGCGCCCAACAGAACCTACTCAAGAAGGCAACCTCCAATGCTGCCTTTGCCTCATCCCCCACTCCTGCTGCGACCCCGTCCTTCGGAGGTTTCTCTGCCTCCCCTTCCCCAGCTCCCTCATCATCCTTGAAGCGGAAGCTGCCCCATGACGAGGAGGAAGAGGAGGAGGAGGAGGAACCAGAAGACGAGGACGCCGATGCGGAAGGGGAGATGGATGTCGATGGCGAAGGCGAGACGGAGACGTTCGACTTGAGCCTGACAGAGCCAGCAGCCGAATCCGAGGTTCCTCCTCCTCCCCTCTCAGCGTTCAGTAAAGAGCAGGAAATCGAGAAACTACGGACGTCGGGGTCGATGACACAGTCCATTTCAGAAATCGCTCGGGTCAAGAACCTGAACCGGTTGCAAATAGGGAAACACGAGGTCGACGCCTGGTATTTCTCGCCCTACCCAAAGGAGTACGCTCACCTCCCGATCCTGTATATTTGCGAATTCTGCTTGTCATTCTTTCCCTCTCCAATGATGCTGTCCCGCCATCGACTCCGATGTAATATTCTCCACCCTCCGGGCAACGAAATTTATCGCTGCGAAGACATTTCTTTCTACGAGATAGATGGAAAGCGCCAGCTAACTTGGTGTAGAAATTTGAGTTTATTATCTAAATGTTTTCTGGACCAGTGAGTCTCTTCAAGTTCTCTGCGTTGTAGTGCCGGAACTGACCTCACCCTCAGCAAGACTCTGTATTACGATGTAACACCATTTATGTATTATGTTATGGTCAGTGTTTTCTTTGCCGACTGCGCTGTCGATTTACGTTCCACAGGCCCAGCGAGATTCCACGGGCTGCCATGTAATTGGCTATTTCTCTAAAGAGAAAGAGTCTGCGGAAAACTACAATGTCGCATGTATTCTTACCCTCCCTCAACACCAACGATTTGGCTACGGGAAACTCTTGATTGAGTTCTCATACGAGCTCAGCAAGAAGGAGGGTAAACTGGGCAGTCCGGAGAAGCCACTTAGTGATCTCGGACTGCTGGGCTACCGGTCGTATTGGGCAGACACGATTCTGGAACTGCTGATGAATTCGGGCGACGGAGAGATGAGCATCGATGACATCGCACAGAAAACGTCGATCACGCATGCTGATGTTACCAATACGTATGCCTTCCAATTGGCAGAATGGATCTGTACTTACCACGGTTCCAGATGCGCGACTCTAGGCCTCTTCAAGCATTACAAAGGCTCGCACATCATTTGCTTGAATAATGCCGTCCTTGAGCGGTACGAGAAGTCGCGGAACAAGCGCAAAAGAAGGATTAATCCTGAACATCTGAGGTGGAAGCCGCCCGTGTTCACCAGAGATCAACTTCGATTTGGCTTCTAGGATCGTGTATAGTACAGGTACATTTTTTTACAGAGAATATCAATACAACGGCGCCGTTTCACCGGCGTCCTTTGCTGGTTTTCTTTTCCTAAAGATAATCCCTTCATCCCCATCTGTCATTTTCTCCTCAGCCAAAGCTCTTCTCGTAATCGTGGGAGACGGAGGTGTCGATGTAGCAGGTGAGAAGACGCCGACGCCTGATAGCTTCAAGCTATTATCCTCGGAAGTAAAATAGGCGCGGGGGTGAGAAGGCGTTAATATGCTGAGAGGTGGGAGGGTGTCGGTACTGCTGAAATTGTCTGTATGCTCATGGAGGGTGTCGTGCTCGGAATCAGTGGCGTTGAAAGATGAGCTCGGGGAGGGTGTGGTAGCCTCATAAATCCGAACTAGGGGAACCTTGTTGTGGATAGTCTCCTTGTCGCTGGTAGAAGCTTCGACGGTGTCAATCACACCCAATGTGCGTGCAATGCCATACGATGCGAGATCCTGCGAAAAAAAAGTGCTTTTAAGGAAAAACCGGATGCTGCGTAGATGATACGTACGAGGAGAGTGAGTATCACGATGGGCAAGAGAAGGATTATGGCAAGAACACGCGAAGTGTATGCGATTCGCGAAACCCAAGAGTTAGGGTGCTCAGTCCAATTCCACAGATGGTCCACATAAAAGTACCAGATGGTTCGCGGCAGGGATGAGACAAGGGACGAGGAGATGTCCATCCTGATTCTTTTTGGCAGATGAAGGTCGATGCAAAGGTGAGACCAGGAATGGTTGCCCATATTTGGTTTCCATCAGTGGCGATGCCATTCTCGAAATGGAGACGCCGACAATTTACCACGTCCCCAAAAAAAATTACATTCACGATCCACATCCTAAACTCTATCGCCAACAGATCTCATTCCGTCCGGGTAAACATACATAGTAGGGATATAGCGCAAGGGGTAAACACACAGCAGGGGGTAGTAACACAAAGTAGCAGGCCCGTAACATGAAACGACACGACATGACGAGAGATAGCAGGCTCAACGAAAGCGAGAGCATCACGGATAATATACGTTCGAGGGGAAAACGACACCGTCCGAGCGAATCAAGATCAGCGGCCGGCGCTTGCCTGACTGCGAGTCCGGTGGCAGACACCCGAGCACCTCGTTGCAGCGCACCTCCACAAATGGCGACGGGTCGGCGCCAAAGAAAACGGAGACGGGGTCGGTCTTGGAAAAGTTCTCGCCGTACACGGTGAGCATCTTGGATGCGTGCGGATTGGGCTTGGACAGGACCGACCGTGCGCCAGCAGCATGGTGCTTCGGCGCCTCGGCGGCACGGTCTGGAGGGAGGTACTTCACCAGCCCGGGGAACGGCGTGATGGGTTTGGCAGGTACGGGGAACGCTCCCGGCGCGTTCTGGTTGTCAAATAGCACAGGAGGGATATAGAAGTTGTACCGAACTTGATCTGAAGGAGAGACAGAGAAACAATCAGTAATGTCCAAGTGGAAAGGGAAAAGGACACGCACCGGTCCCAACGATCGTCCACACGCTCGTCTCACCAATATCCACCTGCCAGAGAGCACCCGATGAAATACCGGAATCGCTTGAGGACCCGCGGCGCGTCGAGGTGACCGACCCTGCTGAGCTGGGACGTCGGCGGCCCTTGGGTACAGGCTTAGCGATCCCAGTGATCCCCCCGGCACTCGTCGATCCGCGCTTCTTCCTAACCCGACCTCCATCGTTGGACAAAAAGTCCGGCGACGCAGAAGGCGACGTCGGTGCGCTCCCAGTCGACGAGTGGAAATACTCACCCGACGCCGCCGCAGAGGACATTGGGGAGCCGGGCATGGTGGGCGAATTCGACCCCTGCGTCCCGTTCCATTGCCGTCCGTCGATGGGCCGGTAGGTGTTGACTTTCTCGCCCATGCAGGACAGGAAGGCGCCAGACGTCCCTGGAGTGCCGGGTTCGGGCATCGCGCGCGCGCCGTCGTACACCTCAAAGGCAATTTTGTGCAGCTGTGAGACGGGGTCGCCGCAGACCTCAGCGGGGGCGCAAAAGTGGTCCGCCACGCCCTTGGCGCCTTCCTGCAGACCGCCACCGACGACGGTGGTCTGGTGATCGACCTTGCGGATGATGAGGACCGGGCTGACGACTCCGGACGTCAGGCACTGCAGAACCACGGTCTGGTTGTAGTAGATCGGGATCTGTGACCCGTTGTTGGAGAAAGGGATGGCGTTCGGTGGGGGCGAAGGGTAGTCGGGTTGGGGAGGTGGCGGAGGCGGCGCGTCGATTCCTCCGGCTGGCTTGTTTACGTCGACAATGTACATGACGAAAGGGTCTTTGCAATATATCGATAAATCGTTCGAGAGACGTGAAAGAAGTAACTCACCCCAGCTTGCAGTCCGAGCAATGAATGAGGGAGTCGTCGACCGACTGCGCTGGTCCAGCCCCATGAGAGGGGCACCATCGGAGCCTTTGAAGGACGAGCCAGACCCCGAAACGCAGAGGTATTTTGTCGAAACCGTCTGCGAGCGCAAGCGATGGAACAGCGATATCGTCGATCCATGGTTGATGCAAACTAATGAAACAAAGTCTTGGTCGGTGCCTACAATGCAAGTCAAAAAATGGAACCCACGCTCGAGGTTCTTGGCGCTCTGGCGCTTCTTGCTGGGCTTGCTGATCACCTTAATGGGTCGACTCGGGAACGTGCCGATGACGCGCTCGGGCTCATCGTCGGTTGCTGGGGCGGTGATCTTGACCAGGGCCTCGACTTTTTTCTTTTTCTCATCGACGTCGGAGATGAAGAGCTGCTTCCCGACGCAGCGGCCCGTATATGTGGTCCCTGTGGGCGGATCGCTGACATCGAATGACTTGCCCGATGACCCCGTCCACTCAATGGACCCTTCCTGAGGTGTGGGCTCGCCGGAGATGGAGATCACGACGCGCGGTGGGCACAGTTTGGGATCGTCACCACGGCGAACGACTTCTGTCCACCAAGAGTTGCCGATCATGATGGCCGTTGGCGGAGGACAGAGGAAACTTTGTGCGTTATGTTAGATGTAACCACGACTGCTCCGACATGAAAACGGACCGTTTTTCGGTCCCATAGGATTTTTGTGCGACCTTGCTGGACATGACGATGACTGTCCGCTCGCCGAAAGCGAGGCGATTGGGCGTGCGGACATACTGCTCGAGATAAGGGCTAGATTACAGATTAGACAAATGACAAAAGAAAAAACGGTAAGGCGGACTTGCCGAATAAAGCTGTGAAGGTCGCTCGAGCCACCCATGCCGTTGTGACCATGGAGACGCATGCGCGAAAGGGTCTCGTCCACGGTCGGGATGCGCGGCGGGTTCATCTCCGACTCGGCGGACATGTAGTGCGACATATTCGAGTCGTACGGGCCGCTGTCGGGTCTGTAGCCCGAGTGGGTCGCGCCAGGCGCCACACTGCGCATGATGTCGGAGTTGTGTGCAGAGGTGATGTGCGCCGGCGGCGGATGGCCCGAGTGGTTGAAGCGGTTGTCCGGGGTGAACCGCGGCGGCAGACGGTCTCCGGGAAAGTGGGAAAGCTGGTTGTTGTTGGCAAAGCCAGCGTACTCGTCGAACTCGCCAGGATAGTTTCCCGAGGCTACATTGGACATGCGGCGGTCTGGGCCGAGATCAGGGTAGTTCGGGGGATAGTCTTTGTTGGAGAACGGAGACGGGTGGTGTATGCCGGCCACCGGGTCCGTCGGGGTGAGCGGCGAGACCTTTCCGCTGCCATAGGACGAGGTGATATCGTAGGGATTAGGATTGGACGGGTAGGCGGACGCGTCTGGGAAGCTGGGGTGCGAGTACATGCCGTCATAGCTCGGGGGACCCAGAGAAGACGAGGAAGAAGCATTGGTGTGGTATCTGGGGCCAAAAGAGCCTTTGAAAGCAAAAAGCGTAAGTAAAAAGCTGGTACAACGGGTGGATGGACGGAATTCACCCTCGGAGCTGTCGTACTGGCGCTGGTGGGGCGGGTTGGCGTCTGGGTGGACGTTAAAAGCCTGGTCAATGTCGTTCTGGGCATACATGCCGTGCTGGGAATGGGGAAAGTCGAGAGACATTTTTCGCTCGCGGGTGGGGGGATTGGACGGGTTGAGGATGTCTGCGAGGTCCCAGCGGCTGAGGTCGTTGTTGGGGCGAGAGGATGCAGGGTTCATGAGTGTGATCCCGGCTGGGCTGGTGAGTATGATTGGTTCTGTTTTCGCTGCTTGCTTCCACTCACCGATGTGCTCTCCTCGCGCGCGCTCTCGACGCAAACACAAGTCCTTTTATAAACGCAACCAGCCGGATACCGGCATCTGAGGATCTCAACAATACCGCGGAATCCGGCTGTCTTATTTCGTCAACTCAATATCTCGTCTCCTCCTCGACATCTGCGCTCCCCAATAATCCATCGCAAGAACCAGCCTATCGGTCGTCTGGCTATTCGATATCCTACCGCTCCGAGCTCTTGCCTCTTCCCGACTCTCAGGTCCTTGTGGTATTCCAGGTTGCCGTGTCGGCGGATTTAGATCCTCATCTGTGTTGGCGGGTCTTGCCGCAACACACTTCTTGCCTTGGCGATCTCGATGCTTTGGGATGCCGCCCGTTTTCCCGCCGAATGTCGCCAATCCAGCGACGCCGCCATCCTGGCTAGCCGCGGAGTATATTCTATCCCTCTCCCCTTGGTTTTCGCTTGCAGCCTCTCCCCCCCCTCTAGCGGAAGCAATCCTCGACCCGGCTCTATTTTACGGCACGCTCGTCTGATAGGCACCATCTGTGGTCAGCGGCACGACAAACAGACCTTGACCTGAGATCGAATAATTACTTTCTATTCCCCGGCGACGTCTGGGTCTTTTTGTCCTTTTCTGGCAAGGCAGACTCTCCTCCTGAGAACCCTAGTTCATGACGCAATCCCCACATGGCGGTATTTGGGGAAGCGACCCTTCATTCCTCTCCTCTGCTGAACCTTGATGATCTTTGTCTGTGTCGCGCAAAATGACTCCGTGCTGCCGACAGCAATAACATCGATCGGCTACAGACGGAGATCACACTCACGAGCTCCACAGCATCTCTGCAGAATATCCCGTCCGCCGCGAACCTCATCTCGTCGCCACTTTCCGCACGCTCCTGAAGAGACTGCATGCAGAGAAGAAAGAACGAAAAGAAGTGCGATGCTCAAACATGCTGCATCGGGCAAGAGCCTGTTTCGTAAGATGCAGAGCGTACAAGGCAAGTACAGCCGAATAAAATAGAAAAGAAAAAAGAGATCAACATCAATGATTCGAGGTGTCGAGAATTTGGGGATGAGCCGACGGCTTTCCGTGCGCAGTATTTGCGGTATACAGAGACCGCAAGACCGTAAGGTGACTAGGATGAACCGTATAAGCGTGAAGCATTTGCGTATGGCGGTGCAGGAATCGCAGTGAAAAGGGGGACCGGGAACAGACGCGCGCTCCGTCTGACCAATGGATCCTTTTTATAGTGGGCACCCTGGAACCTAAATTTAGGTATGCGGCAGATGTAGCAGAAATATACGATCCAGTCTGGGTGTCCAACTGATTATCGGGAGAGCACACAGAAGCGCTATCGATGATTATCAGTGCGTAGGTGAAGGTCTCCGAGTGCGGTACATTCGGTGCGATCTGAGGCAGTACAGTAGGCGATCTGCGGCGATGCGAGCCCGAACGCATTCGTGGGTTGTGAGATGGATTAGGGATGGATTCCAGAGTTGGAAACGCGTCGTACGACGCGTCGGGGATTAGTGCGTGACGGAGCGCGTACCCGAGTCACGCACACGGAAGTCACATACGAGGCGAGTCGGCAATGGACCTACAGCACCCACACACTGCAGACAGTGAATTTGAAGGCGTGGCAGAGATTCTTTTTTCTTCTTTTTTCTTCTTTTTTGTTGTTGTGATCCTTGTGTGATCCCGCCTCGTTGACCGTTGAAACTCGGAGCTCAACTTGAACTCTATTACTCGTACTAGCGCTAGCGTGAAATATCCCCGCCAGCCGCCCACTTGAGATGAATCAGACGAAAAAAGCGGACGCGTCCCTGCATTTCTTGGCCGCTGTGTTCCCAACGCGGCAAAAAAAATGATACGGCCGCGAAAGCGGGATGTTGTGGAGTGTTAGCATCGGAGGGGAGCCGAAGCTGAGCTCGGCCCATTCACTGGTTTATCGGACGCTACCTCCGTCTGCCTGTAGCAAGCCTGTAGCCCTGCTCTTGTCGACAACGTATACCCCAGCACAAGCCAGCCATGTCGGGCTCGTCGTACCCTCTGGAGACCCCGCGCACAAAGCCCCCGCCTTTGCTTGTCGACCGCTCGTCCTACATCTCCTCTTCCTCTGTTCTCGGTAGCAACTACAACTCCGAGCCGCTGCTCTACAATCTACCCGCAGCACACTCCATGTCCCCTCCGCAGAGTCCGCGATCCAGGACACCCAACAGTCCTAGATCAGCTCGATCGAGGCTCACCTCCCCGACCTCCCCCACCTTTGGTCGCTCCCGCACCCCCATAAACGGCCGCCCAACTCCGTCCCCCAGCGGGCGGAATCGGTCCGCAACGCCGCTAGGCGTCGCACCGAGCGAGTTGGATCAGTTTGCAGAGTATTGTCGGGCTTGGTGCGCAGCAGCATTCACTCTGCCGCGGTGGGTGCTTCGCTGACTCGTTACTCGGCTTGCCCATGCAGGTACTTCAACCAGGATGACAATTCAGGGCGGCTGATGACGCAGACGCTGGCCAACCTGCCGTCGTCGCAGCGTGCACCGTACTCGCGGCTGCAGGCCTCCATTCGATCGGCATACCACCGGTCCGTGAACGCACGGAGGACTGCCGAATTCCGGGCACATCTGAGCGCGACACAGCCCGGGGGCTCCCTCATGCCGCATGCACGCGCCAACCCGCACGGAAACGTGGCCAGGAAGGGTACGTCAGTGTATTCTTGGCCCTTATCACAGTCGTAATGTACTTTGCGCAGAGCGATACGAACGCTTCGATCGCTTCGTTCGGACGTGGTGCACCATGGGTATGCCCGGCCCACAGCCCTTCTTTCAAACACGTACGTGGATTACAGTTTATCTTTCTTTCTATTTTTTGAGATATCCTGAATGTTAATCGTGCTCTACAGTGTGGGCCATTATGCGGCTACAGATTGTGCCAGAAGGCATAGGTGGGGCGGGGCGGAATAAGATTGAATGGGAGTTTGACGATGCTGTTTTACGGGAGAGCGGGCAAGTACTCCCGACTCGTGTCAGCATAATGACTAACACTGTCATTTTTAGCGGCAAGGATTTTATGACCGAGGCTATCGACGTCCTCAAAGGCGTGTTGGCCTTTGAAGAGACCCCCTCGAACAAACGCGTCTCCGGCATCGTCAACGACGACGTTGTGGCGGCGGTGCACTCGCGATCACAGTCCCAGCCGATATCTTCTCAAACACCTGCCAGGTCCGCCAAGCCGAAACGCGCCCGCGCCCCGAGCGATCCGTTTCTTGATACGCCGGCCTTGTCTGGCTCCCTCTCATCCTCCCTCTCTTCCGGCTCGGCGCTGCCCGTCACTCCGACGGCGGACGAGCCACCCCGGACAAACGCAGCATTCTACGTGGATGACCCGCAGAACTCTCTCGCGTTTGATGATTTGGACGAAGAGTTCCTGCGCATATGGACGTCACCGGATCTCCCTAACCCCGAGTTCATCGACCTCCTCAAGGTTTTCCCTTCCTTTGTCACGCGCCGTGCCCTGCCCCGCTTTCCCGTTGCATCAATACCCAAAGATCTCGAGGAGGGATTTGATGTCGGTGGGGAGGACAAGATACTGCGGTTTGGCACAGGGTCCATGTGGGTAAGCGCCATACAGCGGGGCGATGACTGGGAGGGTGGTTGGTGGACGCGCTTCTGCATGTGGTGGAAACAGGTCTTCTGCTAGACATTCGCCAACGTTGATCGTTGTATCCCACAATCTCTGAACCATCTGCATCCCTCGTATAAGTTGACACTTTCCCCTCTCCAGACCCCGTACATATACGCCATTCATTGGACAGACAGACACATAGGTTTGAATACCGTGCGCAATCATTTCAATACCATACTCACTCCCTCAGCCGTCCCCGTCCTCGGACTGACTCCCATCCATCCATCTCATTCATTACTTGTACTGCTACTTATCCTGGCTGATACACTCGCGCGTCCAGATGAACGTTAACCATGAGCCCGCACTTCAATTGTGAATAGGCTCGCCCAACTTTGCGTCGCGTGCTATGCTAATTATGGCTGATGTGGGTCTCGCTGTTCTCGCGCGTTCCTTTCCCACCGCATCTCACCCGGCTGTCTCAAGCTCTCTTCCCGGGAACGCGCTAATTTCCGGCATGCTGATTTGTGCATATGGGTCCGTGAAAGGACACTGGCGTGGAGGCTTCTGGCAAGCGTCCGGTTCCCTGGGTGTGGGTCGCATGGGCAGCCGCGAGTTGGACGGCTGCAGCCGCGCTCCTCCCCTTGATGTTCTTGCGCGCACACCTTATCTGTGGGTCTGGGGCAGACGACCTTTCCGCTGTCTCGGGCGCTACCCATGTTCACGACCACGACGGGAATCGGAATCGGCACCGCAAAGCCCACCTTGACTTTGACGTTCAGCAGGCTAGCTGTCTGTTAGACTTGCTCCCGGTTTCCCTAGCTTCTGCCGCGAATAACGCAGATCTCAAGGATGCGCTAGTTTGCAGGAATTCAGGAGTTTTTTCTCAGCCCGAGCTGGTATCACGGTGGAGCCGGGAAATATTGTGGCCGCCCATTGCTGTATTATGGGGTGCCCTGGCCGCCCTGGAGATTTTTTTTGGGGTACCTTCCTTGCTCGTGGCGCCCTTCCTTCTCTTCTCCTCCTCTCGCGTGTGGGTCGAAAACTCTAAATCTCTTCGCTGCCGCGGCCACGCGCTGCGTTCCTGACTGTGTCCGTGTGCAACATTTTTGTGAATACACAAAAGATTCCCGCAAGTTCCTTTCGATTCCCTAGACACGGATCTCGCGGCCGCGGCCCCAGGCTTGCTCGTTCGTCGTGAGCGTGAATTGCGGTCCTTATATGGTGCGAGCCACGCTTCCACTGTGCTGGGTCGCTGCTACTGATAGCGGGTGCGAGCCATATATCGCGCTTTGACCAAACCCTAACAGTGGGGTGGTCAGAAATAATTGTTTTTCGTTCTTCGCTATTTTTTCAGCGAGTATGTTGACGCGCTTTGAACGTGCGCGCTTAGCTACGCGCGGTAGACCTTGCTGATGACAATGGAATGACGCAAATATAGTGATTGAATAGGTGCTACCCCGGTCTGCGCCCGGTCCTTCACGAATCCTCTCACGCGACGAGACCTAGTAGCTCGAAGGGCTGAAACATGCAAAATCACCAGTCCAGCAGCTATCACAATCACCCAGGCTGGCTCTGATAACGAGTTGAATGGATGAACGGTTGAGGCGCGCGCCAGCTGGTGGGCACATATTTTTCTATTCTGGGCCGCGAGGACGACACCCTTAAATCCACTTAGGCTTCAGAGTAGTGATCGATCGGGGTCGGCGGGCCGCTACACAATCTTCTGAACACGAACATATGATAGCAGTCCATAAGGAAATATAAGTTATCAGGCAACGTGCTATGACCAACGTACACACCTCTTCACTCTCGCGCGAACTCCCGATGCTGCGCAGGTGTAGGTAAAGGCTCGGGATCTGTGCTTTTGATATTATTTTTATTTTAGAGCCGCACGCGAGAACGTTCTTGAAGACCCCGCTTCCCAACCGGTATTTTAGTTTTAGACCCGTCGATCCTCCCAGGCTGCATGCGAATATCATGACGAATTCAGCGGGCCACTCGAAGCGATGTTTGTTGTTCCAAGCCACATGGGAGTAGCGGCCTGGGAAATGCGGGGAAATGATTCTGAATGAACGATCTGATCAATTTCTGAATCTTAGCGAGTATAAGCGGTACATAAATGATAATGGCCAAGGCGGAAGCAAATCGAGGGTTATTGACAGATTCGCCTGCCTCTTTGAGGTTCGAATGAATCCCACATCAAGACGTGCCTTGACCATGCGATGAATTACTTTGCGACTAGCTGTGACATACCAAGTCAAAGATCGGGAGGCCGACTTTGCGCTGTATGGTTTTCCCGAGGACGTATGAAGTGCACCCAATCCTACCCAATCGCGAGGTCTAATGGCGAGGTCCAATCATGACTGTTCATGAAAAGAGACTCAACTTGAAGAAAGACATCATTCTCGTAAGGATGGATGTGAACATAGCGGATTGATAGTACTGTAGGAGTAATGTAAAACTTCAAGTAACGTACAGGCAAATGTTTTTACTCTCCCGTCAAGTCGGCGAGAGTTTGTTCAAGTGCCGCGTTCCGCGTTTTGAGACTGCATAGAGAATTAGAAAATTAACGGAACGGAACCCGGTACCGCACCTGTCAATCTCCTCCTGCAACTGCTCCATTCTGCGTGCCTTGGCGTCATTCATCTTCTCCGCCGCCCTTAGTCTTAGCTCAAATTGCCTCAACAGCGCGGCTGTTCGATTTGTCTCCTCCGTATAGACGTGAACAATCGACGATCCATCCAAATCCGCGGAGACGGGTGAACGCACCGCCGTCCCGCGTGGCTCAGAATCGCCGGGGCCTGTATCGCTCCCCGACGGAGAGCAGAACGGGTCAGCGTCCAATCGCGCGCCCTGACAACCAATGAAAATCCGATTAAGCCCGACAAATGGGAGACAAGCATCACGCACCAAAGACGCGCCAAGATCAGTTTGATTCTGCATTCCATTTCTGGTACCAGCACTGTTCTCGTTTCTAGTTCTACTGGCACGCTCTGATTGCGCTACAACACGGGAAGACGGAGGAGTTTGTGGAGGCCACTGGGGTTCCGTGCGCTCCGCCGTGGGAGGTGTCACTGGTCGGAATGAGGTTGAGGAAGGTTGTACGGAGAGCCGTCCGGGAATTCTAAGGGGGACCGACGGTTGTGAACCTTTGGATACATCGACACGGCGCGACGATGAAGGAGCAGGAGAGGCGTCACTGTGAGCCACGGTGTTGGTACCGGCTTCAGCTTGACTGGCACGCATCGCATCCAGACGCGCTTGTGAAGCCGGAGTACGTGGCGAGGATGTCAGTGCATTCTGCGAGGCATTGAACCGCTTGGGCGCTGGGCTCGACTCGTGCTCTGTTCCGGGCGCAGGCCTTTTGCGGGGTGTGGATTGGGATGGAGCCGGCGAACCTTGCGAAGGCGGAGGTGACGCCAGAGAAAGTTGGTCTTCCCATTCTAGCAATATCTTCATGCTCTCCGTTCAAAATGAAATGCACCAACGTACTAAAAAATGAGCACTCTTTTCCGTCTGGGCCATCGGGGATCGTGCACGAGTAGAAGGCTCTGCCCCCGCAATGAAATGGTGTTCTGCAGATCTTCTTGTATAGTACAGACGTACCGGCCAGGATTTTTTGTCGTGTTACTGACCTTTCTTGGGATTGGCGTATCCGGGTGTCGATAGCATCTCACTTGGTCATCGTGCATTGGCGAAGCAAGATTGAGGCTATCAGGCATGGGGAAGATTAACAAGTGGGATTAATAGGTGCTAAGAGAGAGTCGTAGTTATGTTGTGGTGGACGATGCTCAACGCTGAAGTGGCGGTGCAGGCTCCGTCGATCATCCTAACCGGTCAAAGCACCCGACCCACTGGCCACTATCTAACCGTTCATTCGTTTCTGGGAGCTCATCCCTGGTGCCGGGAAACTTGATGTCTGGGCTCCCTGTCACCGCGTCTCGCTTTGGACTATTTCCTATTTCAACAACGCTGCCAGAACCGAACCAGAGGACGCATGTATGGGCCCATGGCATCTGTTTCCCTTATCTTCGCAAGGTCCCAGATCCAGGGAAAGAAAACCCACAAACGTCGTCCACCGACGATTTGAGGAGCGATTCAGAAGAACCCAATTTCGCTTTTGTACTGATGGCACAGCAGCTTTGCATAATCAGTCTCCAATCAAGTCGATGAAAAATCGGCTTATTGTCTCTGTAGCTTTAGCTGCCATTCCGACGGTTCTATTGCACTCACGGCTGGATACTCCAACCTGGTTACTTAGTCCGTTTCCCATGTCCGTCTAGCCTCACCAACTTTCGAATTTCCAGCACATATCCTAAGCACCATATGGCCTTCCTCTTCTCTATCGAACAGCAAGAAATCTAGCGACTTTCTGGGATGCTGCGCAAGAATCAATAGTTGAACCTTTCTCAAGCGGATATGGGTTGAAAGCCAAAAATTGAATCTCAGCCACTATGAGATACACAAACCCGGGGAACATTGTACTCTGTATTCTTTGATTAACCCTGCAGCTTGGCACCGTAGTTCTTCGCCCTTTCATTCATACATAGTTTGGCCCTTGCACCTGTGGGACAGAACGGCTCAGAGGCTCAGACTGAGGCCACCGGTATCCTTATTTTGGTATCCAGGCTCAGGCTAGGCTCGTTCAGCCTCGCTACTTGTACCGGGCGCGATTTTCTGAAGATAGTCGTTCAGAATCACTATACCGTAGCCAATGAGTCGGAGCTGTAGGTATGATCGCGGATGATCGCGGATGATGGCGGATTCGATCAATTCCCACGGTATTTATCCCTGCACCATATTCGCCCCACCATTTTCACTGCATGGATATCCACCCACATCTTTTCCCACCTGCATTGTTTTCCTTTCACCCCCCATATGATAACCGCTGTACGCATATCCGTACACCAATATTTCAGAATCTTCCTGCAACACTTTCCCTCCACTGAAAATATAAATTTCCTTTCACCGATTTCTGTGCACTGGCATTTGATTTTTTCTCTGCAGGAACTTCACTCCATCACATTTTCATTTTCCCTGCAATGATTTCCATACACCTACTTTGATTTGAAAGTTGTGCAGTGATTTCATTCCACAGAAAGCTTCCGAATTCCCTCCACACAATTCCCTGGAACGATATATCCCAAAATTAGATTCAGGTATTTCGCTCCACGGAATATGTGGCATTCTACTTCACCAAAATCCCTCCAGCATATATTAACCAAATCAGTACTGCTTACTGTTTCATCAATCGATCTAAGCTCCAAACTATGGCTTTCCTTGCTGTCGACATTCTCACTCGTCTACTGGCCCACCCTTCATTGGCCACAACCCTCCAGTTTCAGCAGGTCCAACGCTTCCTTGAGTTTACACAGCGCATATGGCCTGAAATTGTTGGAAAATCCGGAGTCCTCCCTGCCGCTCTCCCTGCCCACCCAGCTGCATTTCTCTCTGCTGTGCTCCAGCTTCCTCCAGAAATCATCGCTCTTTCTTGGGTTGCCTTCAGTGACATCGCAGATAACTTTCAGCAGAATCCTGGACCTGTTCCTCCCTCGATCAATGATAGTTTCCGACTTCATGCAGATGACCATCAAATTGGTCTGTTTCTCTGCTTTTCCCATGACATTGAACTGATCACATCCTCGATTCCAGGTGCTGAACCATTAGTCCCTCCAGTCAACTCATGTCCACGAGTGGGATGCCAACGTCACGGTAAAACTCTGACAGATACTATTGATGTAGAGGCTCGACTCTATACGCTACACCGAGGAGTACTTCCAGTCTTTTCTAGGTCAATGTACTGCCGCGGTTAGTCTCTTGCTCCCTTTTCATCCCTTCACTCCGTCTGAAAATAATGCAAACAGAATGTTGTACACGTTACTACCCAAACTATTTTGTACAGGCCGCAGAGAACGTAGCTGCTCAGCGTGAATACTACGACTTCTCCGTTCCCAATTATATACATGTTGCACAGACTTCATATGTCGAGACCCAGCTCTGTGTTTATTTTGAAATGCAGATGGCGATGACCCAGTGTGTTGCTTCTTATATTTTAGATTTCCATTATGCTTACATTTGGCCCAGCTCTTCCGCAGAGGGTATAGCACGTATCTATAATCTTGCCCTCGGTACTTCAACCATTCCAAATGCTTCTCGTTTGAGCCACAATCTCAATGGCGAGCTAGTACTAGATGCATTTTTCTACCATGCCGTATTGAGGGACAAGTCTTTGCGCTACCAAATACTCTCTGTGCCTCACCATGGTACCCAAAATCATCGCCTTGACCAGGCCATGAAAGAACGCAACTACCGCATGGTTGGGACTGGACAAGAGATGTGGGCTCATACTTGTGACCGGTGTATGAAAGTTTATCAAGGCGAGGATGGCAACTGGTGTACGTCAACCTCTCCTTACCCTTCTAAGCCTTACTCATGGTAATACAGATCGAATAACAGCTGGAGTTCATGACGGAGTCACAGTGCGACATGTTACCTGCTCTGTTCATGACTGCACCGAGCCACTGCTCTCTCAGAAAGCTCGCTTCTGCTCCACCCATGCAAATCGCAATCATATTTGCTATATATTTGGGTGCGAATCTGCTGTTCAACCTGGATTTGCAACGTGCAGTATCGAGTCCCATCGAGCACATGAACTTGCCTCATTGAAAAGAAATGCTGCCATGTTTCAATTGCATAGCCGCCTACAGACGGCTGGAATCTCACAGGTTCCAGAAGCTGGGTCTTCATCAGCTTCATCATCATCTACTCCAGCGACTTCATCGACCTCAACAGCTGCCTCCTCCAGTGGCGTCAAAGGGAAAAACTCTCGCAGTTGGACTCATAACGAACAGCTTTTTGTGCGCTGTTGTGGAGTTATTATATCGCGTTCCACCTTCTATGGCTCGGAGGGGATTACTGGTGTCTCCGTGAGTTCATTTTCCTTGCCTTTTCATTTCATTGCTTGTTTAATTTTGTCACAGGTCTTCCTCAAGGCGACATTCCCCCCTCAATATCCCGGCGCCATGCCTTCCTACATTTTCTACGATAACAATTGTCTTTTCAAGAAACATCTTCTCGCCTCTGGAGACCACTATTTCAACAATGTTGGACTTCCTGTAGACGTCTGGCATTTTAAATGCAAACACAAAGAAGGCGACATTTTCTGTCAGACCCACTGCAACCCTGCAAGATTCCGCGAGCTCATTGGTGAGAACGACACATGGGTTTTCAACTCCTCTGCTGCAGAACAGAGCAACGCCTGGTTTGGCAAATTTCAAAATGTTGTCCAGGAAATGCCCGTCCTTCGGTAGGCAAGAATATCATCTGACAATATCACATTCTGAGCATATCCAGGTATAATTTTTTCTTAGATGAAATGATCTCCATCCACAACCGTTATGTTGTCTCTGAGTTGAAGCGCAAAGGTGATCGACCCCACTTGCTCTCGGAACAAGTTCTCAAAGGCTCGTATGAACCCACTTCGTCTGTGCAGTAGAACCTTGTATTACACACAATATTTTCACATATCCTATGTATTTATTGATCCTCCTCTTCATCTGAATCATTGTCCCCGGCCGCAAACATTCCAACTCCATATGTTGTGCTTTCTCTCATCACTGAAACTGCTATATTCTTCGCCTCTTCGCTTCCTACATCCAAAGACATGTCCTCCATGATAAGACGCATCCCAACCTCAGGAAGTAGAACACTTCCGATAAAGTCGCACCATGATAACGGCTGAACGAGGTTGGCATGGTTGGTTGAGAATGGAAACATTTTGTATAATGTGCGGTGGATGATGATGGTTCCTTGCTCTCCGTAACTAGACAAATGTTCTTAAACGTCCTTTGCTGTTAGAAAGGTAGAATAGCTTACTATCCCGGTTGAATCTTGTCGAATGTAGCCAATTGTCCTGTGATTCCACTGAAACGCCTCGAACCCATTAACTTCAAATCCTTCAAAACATCGCGCCAGAAGATACAATGCATCCGAGGGCCCCACGTCTCAGTATTCTCGACCATGCTCTGGCCGACCTCTGGTGCAATCCCTCCATAAACAATCTTCTCTCCCATGTCACTGATGATCTCTTCAAGGTCACCCCTCATCCCTAAGACACGAGCTTCAACATTACTCCAGTCAATGTTGGTGGGCCACCCATTTGCAATAGCAAGTGGAATACTTGAGCTCTCAAAGTTATGCAGTTGGCAGAGTGCTGCAATCACTTGAGTGGGCGCCTTTCGGCCCAACAGATTTGCTGGTCTTGAGTCTCGGTACGATCGAGAAAATGTCTTCTCCAAAAGACGTATCAGTTTTGGTGTGAGCTGTTCTGGAAGTTTACAGTCGCAGTATGGACAAAGTGTCTTTGGATCTGTATCGGGAGAAATGAAAGCTACCTTTGATCTTTAGTAACAAGCTCTTAAGGTCAAATCACAAACGCACCCAGATCTTCGTCGTCGCTATGTTCACCTGCCAATATTCTGTGGAATAAAGTTACAGTGACTCTCGGTCAAAGCAGGCAAATACATACACTGGCTCGTCCAAATATCTTGCCCTCTCATCCTCCTCAGATCCCAGGCAGATTTTTTTCCAAGACTCCAACTCCTCCGTTAATGGAAAGCTACGAGTTTTGGTTCGCAATCTCATCTGATATTCAAAGCCTCGGATATCAAAGCCTTTTGAACGTTGCTCTCGGTGGCCCGATAAATAGAGCATTTGATTTGTATGGTTTTTTGAGGCTGAGGCTAACAACATTTGAAGGTGCGGCTATTGTTTGGCTTGGGCTCTATCGACCTCAAGAGCAAACACCCACTTACGTACACTCACTCTGTTTCATTTCTCGCCAACTCGTCTCAATTTTTTCATCACTCCTTAAACATCTCAAGAGCAGAAGGTTACATGAATTCACTGTGTATACAATATACATACAACTACCACTGATGAAGCAAGAATTTCAACAATTGTCATTTTATTTCATTTCCTAAGAGCGTTCAGACATGCAGTGATGCAGACTTGATCACAGCACTTACCACAATATCACGGATTAGCTGTGCAAGTCTTGTTTGATCCACACCACATGGAAAAGGAAACACTGTTGCATCCTGCATGTTGGCGCCTTTCAACCAGGGATGCGGAGAGAGCAAAGTTAAGGCAAAGTTGTAGAGATCGGGACTTGTAGATGAGCCCTCTTTGAATCGCTCATACCAGCGGAGGACTTTGCACAGTAGGTGCTCCACAAATATAGGGCCAAAATCCAAATCCTGCTTATCTTCATCGCTCAAAGACTGCTCCAGGTGGTCGTAAAACACTTGAAATGCAACACGAATTGCAACTGGGTCCAGGGCATTCAGATTGAAGCCTAGCAAGAGCAAACCTTTGAATGCGCCTAACTTAGGGTTCTCCGCTATCCATGCTCCCATTTCAGCTGCCGTAGGCTGGACACACACACCAAGAAATACAAGGTTATTGGCGGTTTGAAGCGTGGTGAGCCCATTTCCCTTGATACCGTTCACATTCAGGGAACGAATTAGCTCAACCCCCTCGAACCATGAATGACGGCAACCACTGTAATTTGCTGGATCCTTCTCTGCGAGGCCTCCTAACCAGTTCAGCCAGATCTGCTGCAATTCTGATTTCCAACAAGCTCCAAATTTCTGAGTGATTGAGCGAGTTTTGCCACCACTCTTACGGATGGTAGGATTGAGACTGAGCTCATTGGACGCTTGGCCCCAGACATTTGGATCGTCATGGACTTTGAAATCAGCTAGTTTTTTCATCGCTGGCACTGTGGTTCGGGGATGAGATTTCAGATACTGGGCAACAACAGTCTTGTTACTCTCCTGAGCATCTTGAAAGTTGCTGACACAATCTGCAAGGCTTTCAAAGAAAAATGTGCGGTCTGCCGGAAACTTCAAAGTCCCAAATCCTTGGCCCGTAATCATCCAACTCAGCAAATTTGAAATACCAAGAGCGGTGGTGATGCGACGAGCTGGAATGTGCTTCCTAAGAAGTTGGAGATTGACAGACGCAGCTCGGACGGGATTAACATGGTCCAAGTTTGATCTCGACTCTGTGCCTGTCCCAGGATTCTGACCATCTAGTATTCTCCTCAAAGATTTGTCAATAGGTTTAGATGTGTTCTTTCCCTCTCGCATCTTATTCAGTGCTTCTCGGATAATGACAGCTGGAACCACAAAGAGTGTAGGTCCTCGAGTGTTTAGATTGTGAATCAAGTGGTCGGGTGACAACTGAACTCTGGGAATGCGCTTGAGATTCAGGCTTTTTCCACCTTTTCTCGGAGCTGGTGCGCGTTCCTCAGCAGGCAAGGCATGGGGGTTATCTACCTCCTCTTCCGACAGAACGTGTCGGTGCTGCAGCTCCAGGGTTTGATGATGCACATAGCGGGCAATCTCACTGGCATAGAACGGAATGTCTTCATCCTTGTCAATCTGTTTTTGCAGTTGCTCCCGAAATGGATCCAAAGTCTCTGCCTCTTTCTCTTTGTTAAGCATAGCCCGCATAAACTTGGCATCACTGCTGACTTTGCCTGGGAACATTCCCGTAGGACTCTGCAAGACTGGAAAGAGGGAGTCACAGGCAAGGATTCCCTCACCACAGACATCCACTAAGCACTGCAAGACTGCCCCTCGAGAAACAAGCCGAGCTTGGACTCCTTCCAGCTGAGTATCAGTAGTGGTACGTCGCTTGTTGGTATTTATATGCAGGTCCGTTGACATCATGGGCCGCACAACAAGTTCACGACACAAGAGCTGTAGAAGACATTTTTCTACTGCAGTCCGAAGAGCTGTATCTGTGTTCCAGATAGTCTTGTCAAGTTTAGGCATTGCGACTGGCTTGTCTCCAGAGACGGGAGCTCTTAAACCATACAGATCTCCAGGAACTTCCTTTAAAACCGGAGGAGGCCATTGGTGACCTGAGGCTAGGATTGTGGTGACAGGAGGTGATGCTGCAGACTCTGCATTGACCTCCTCTGCCAATGGTGCAGCTGCTTTTTTCGCCCGTGATGGTCGAGGCTTTCGACGCTTTCCAGGTTTGCTAGTGCTGGCAGGAATATCTGTCTCGACAGTTTTCGCCTTTTTTTTCGGTGGCTTGACTCTCTTCTTTATGCACTCTGCTTGCATGCTCTCCACATACAGGACAACATGCTGTGTAAGCACTGCAAAATTGGGAAAGGCTTCGTTCAGAGCAGCGGTACCACGGCCATGTTGCACCAGGAGCTCAGTGATCAACGTCGGAGCCGTCTCTGTCAACCATTCGTAAACCATCAGCATCACCCGTGCAACCTCCCATTGCAAGGCATGTCGCAAGACAGATGCTTGTCGCAGCCCTTCTAAAAGTGACTCCACCATTCCGACTCCTTCTTGGACCCGAGCAATGCGTATGACAGCGCTGTTATTACTGACATCATCATATTGAAGATAGCTCGAGATCCAAGTATTCGTGATGTTAAGTTCGCCAATCTGGGACAGAAGAACAGCAGGATTCAATAGTTTGATAGTTGATCCTTTTGTCTGGCCTCGAAGAGTCGTCAATTCTTGTTCAAGAACAGCACTCGAAAGAAGGCTCTCAAGCGCTTGGACAGCCAGACTTTTTGGATCCACGTGTATCTCTGGTTCCGGCTCTGCATTGTTTTCCGAGCCAGAAGTCTCCTCAGCCTCTTCCTCTTCATCATCAGCTGGACGGGAACGTTTCTGCCCAATCACAACGATACTGTGGTTTGTATTGTATCGATCAAATATTGCCTTGGCTGAACTGTGAAAAGACATTCAAAACGGACCAAAAAAACCAAACAGTTCAAACACTAACCCGAATCCTTTTGCATCAAGCCACTTATCATCTTTAGCGGAGTATCCTTTCCACCGGACTTTCCACAATTGACCCTCCTTAAACCAATCAGTTAATTGAACGAGATCTGTTCAAATCATGACAAACCTCGTCATATGAATAGTCTACTATCCCCGAAATCTCATAGTCTGGATCTGAATTTTCATTCTCGTCCTCCTCAAGTTCATCGACTTCATCTTCGTCATCTTGTACCTTCTCTTCATCTTTCTCCTTTCCACTGTCATTTTTCAGTTCATCGATATCCATTGGAACAACCCCATCTGCATCGATATCATCCTCTCCACAATTAGAACTCTCTTCATCAGCATCATTTTCACCGAGAATTTCCCACATAGGATTATCTGCTCCGCCACCATGGTTGCTCTCAATATCACTGCCAAAGTCCATGCCAAAAGCATTAATGAACGCGTCATCAGGAGGATCTTCACTATCACTATTATCATCTGGAAGAAAAAGTGGTTCCAAAAGCGGTTCCTTATCCTCGTTGGATGGAGGATTTGCAGCAGGAATTTCTGGTATATTTGTCTCTGGTATTAATGGAACAGCCTGACCAACGAGGAGCTTCTGATACATGGTCCGGAGAGCAGTTGAATTTAAAGGGATATGAGCCTTGATAAAATCTGCTAGTAAGCGATGATTTGGAGCTTGATATAGCCTGAACATGAATCAGTCAGAGTCAAAATAATATCTAACAGAGGTTTTAACACACCATTCTGAAGTGTTCTCAGAGACAATCATCATCTCTGACACGTCCTTGACATGTAGCTTCCACACCGTCTGTCAAATATATATCAGACCTTGAACGACATATTAAGACACTGAGACTCACCTCACCGCTGACTAGATCACGACTAATAACTTCTGTGATTAGATGCTTCAGCCTGCCCGAGGGAACAAGATTGAAAGAGGACTTGATAGATCTACGCTCATTTGCGGAGAACATCTCTTGATCTAGCTGTCTTTTAAACTCAATACACGCCTGCACGGTGTGGTACATCTCCTTTGTGATCCGGACCTGGTATTTTCTGCTAAGCTGCTTGTGCCAGGCGACATGTCCACGCATCTTTCTGATATAGTCACCATCAAAGTCGATGTCGAAGGGAGGGGGAGGGACAGTACAGACATTTCCATCTTCATCAGTGTATTTGACCTTCGAGAACATTTCGGCAGCAGTCATATCAATCGTGAGACCAGCATATTTAAAGCCATTGAAAAGTCCAAAGAGAAATTCACAGCTGAGATGAGCAGCCTTTGTGTGGGCGCTCCCCCACAGAGTCTCATTCTCACAAAAGTTCTTGGAATGGAGCTTGTGCAGAACAGGTGCACCCATGTTTCCAAAAGTCAAGGGAGGACAGATAGCCAACTCAGCTGAAGGCGAGTATGCCACTTCTGTTGGATACGGGACAAGGAAGCAATGCTTTTCAGGCGCTGCCATGTCGTACAAAGCCTCAACGGCTTCCCGGTCAATCCAAGCTTTATATGCGCCATCAGTGTAAGCTGGGGAGTAGCCGGAATGGAGGTCGTTTCCTCGGAAGAGAAGATAGATTATCAGAACTCCTGTTTCACGAATGTAGAGCCCACAGCGTCCCAACATGAAGGGACCAGGGTCGGAACCTGCAATCCAAGCTATCAGAAATACACAACAAATAAACGTGGGGAGCCCAACATACCAGGTGGCAGCTTTAACAACAGGATGCCGAATGTCCAAAGGTATACGGCGTCAGAGATATCAGGATGCCAGCGACCTTGAACACCGCCGATCGAGTGGGAGAGGCGGCCAAGTAGCGACGTCAGGTTCATCTGCAAACCTGTTGCACCTGGGCCCATGCCGCCAAACACCATGACATTGTTGTCTTTGGCCAGAAATTTCCACACCTCCCATTCGAATTTGGAAATACAACAAGGGATGATGAGTTGCTGCAGCTCGTGAATGATAACCAGCGTCCGGCGAATCAGTTCCTGTGCTGCGGGAGTAGATACTTGAACAGCAGGCTGAAAACATCCCTGTCCCTGTCCCTTCTCGACAGTGGATGCAAGGCTATAAGATCCGTCATAAGGGCCGGCACCAGCACCTGGCTTCCCAGAGCGATCATTGCGCTTGAGACCTAGCTTGTACAATGGCGTAATCTGCTCAAGTTCCGGACGGTTTGGGTTTGTACCAAAAGCTAGAAGAAAGAGTTCTTCTTCCAGCTCAGCTACACGCTCAGATATGCCATGTCCAAACTGCCTCAAAGATTCACGTGTCTGAGCACAGCCAACGGTAATGGTGTCAAGTCGAACACCATTAGCACGTTGGACAAAGGGAATACCAAGAATCATCTCGGTCATTCCAGGCAGCGGCTTTTTAACAAATATCCCGTGCTCGTCAAATGTAGGCTCAATATCAGGAGGATTTATTGTGCAGAGGGCACGCTGGCAAATGATAGGTTTGTCGATAACATTGAAAGTGGAATAATAGACCTTTCCGCGCCGGTAACCTGCATTTTCCTCTAGGTGAAAGTCTGGTGCCTGTGGATACCAGCAGTTTTCTGGGGGTGGTTGGCTTGCAGGTGCAGACAGAACATCAGGGAGCAGATGGTTGTCATTGGTTACATATTCATCTGCATCCCATACATATTCTCCATCCTCGGGCGCAACGGGTTCTACCCCAGAGATGGGCATGCCATACATGAGGCCAGGGTCGTGAGCTAGACCAGCCAAAATATCAGAAATTGGACATAAATGGTATGGTACCGACGACATACCAAAGTTCTGTTCCTCCATATTTCTGTCACAGAAATTCTCCTCTGACAGTAACTGCTGCTGCTGCTGTTGTATGCCATTGATCAAAGGCTCCAGCATGGTGGCCGCCTGACCCGAGACATCTGTTTGCAGCATCGTCTGCAGAATGCCTCCAGCAACGGCCAGCTCTGAGACGGAGGATTGAGAGTCTTCGTTTTCTGGAGCCCGAGATATGCCAGATGCGGACATCCCTGTAGCGCTATCACTGTGGGGATATTGTTGCAGGTAATTTCAATCTGCGCAGCGTTATCACTACGGAGAAATTGTTGCAGGTAATTTTGAATCGTATCCGAGAGCAACAGCAGGAAGAGTACCCTCGAAGAAAGAATCTCACGCAGATATGGTACCCGGAGGCACGCAAGATGGCAACAAAGGAGATAATCCTTGACTACAGCTTGCACTCAGGAGAGACTTTCGAAAGAAATGAAAGGGGTGGCAACTGCAACAAACAGAAATGCAAGAAATCTGTTGTTGGCAAATAATTGCCCCGCCACCCAATCTCCGTGCAAGACTGCAGCTACTTAGAGGTCCCGAAGTCGTCCGGTGAACACCCCTTGTCTCGGGGAGGCCAGGTATTGGGACTTAAGCAACTCGCAAAGTTCCTCCACTGCACACCAAGGCACTCACACGGAGTAAGATCTGGACCAATGAAAAAACCCCCGGGGCACTCAACCGCAGCTCTAGCTGTAGATCCAAGAATGTTGCAGCTAATTTTGTATCCGAGTCTCTGAGACCAAGGGGGACAGCAGAACAGTAGCAAGCAGTAAGACCACTGGCTAATAAAGAGATCTGAGTTTTGTTGAAGGTTGAGGGAACTTGCAAGGTGTCGAGCACCTAGCAGGCTGGAGGCGACGATGTGCTGGCAGCAACGGGTCACGTGAGTGTGCCTCGAGAACGATAAAGAGGCGGTCGAAAGGCTTACTTAATTCGACCGCCTCTTTATCGTTCTCGAGGCACACTCACGTGATGTTCGTATATTCACACAGGGAAACTCAAAGAGACACAGGCATATTGAATGTAGCAAACACAGAGTATGTATATTAACAAGAGATTTATACCAACAACTGAAATATGTGTAGGGAAATCTCTGCACGGAAATCACAGAGAATTTCCTGGAGTGATATCACTCCAGGAGAATCATGGCGATACCGTGGAGGAATATCCCTCCAGGGATATCAGCGCAATATCCCTGCAGCAATCTGGCTGCAGGGATAAACCTGAAGATGCCCCGTCGCTTGGCTTGGTGAAAAGATTAGAAAGAGAGAGAAAGACATAGAGATGAAAGAACACACCTCGTTGCGTCCCTTCCCAGTCACATACGTCGAGTTGCATCGATTCACAGCGTTGGCATTCAATTCGTGCACCGCGTCGCCCCAACCGATATCGTCCGAGTTGAGCGTGTGCAGAATTGCACGGCTCACTCACATACAAGTAGGGCGGGAGTGCGTTAGTTCGGCATCGGCGGCGGCAAACGGCGACGAGGAGGCGCCCCGTTCGAGCGGCGACAGCGGTGGGAGGCGATGGGCAGAGCGGCGAGGGCGGATTGTGCCGAGATGACAGGGACGGGGGCGGTGGGAGTCCGGTGAGGGTGGTCGTGGTAAGAGGTGTTCCGTTCCGCGTGGAGGGCTTTCCCTCCACGCAGAATGGATGTCCCTGGAGCAGGATCGCTCCAGGGAAACCCCCGATTTCGACGTGGAGGGAAAGCCCTCCACGTCAATTCCTCATTGGGGGCGCATGCAAGCGGCGGGCGTACGTCGAAGCAGTGAGCGAGGGCGGTGGGAGCTTGCGACCGACGCCGCAGCAGCGGGTTCCAGCGGCAGCGGCGAGCGGGGTGGTGGAATGAAACGGCGGCAGCGACGAGTGGGGTGGTGGCAGCGACGAAGCGGCGAGCGAGGGCGGTGGGTGGCAACGGCGGCAGCGGCGAGCGGGATGGAAGGTGGTGGTAAGAGAAGAGAGCACGGAGAGTTTGCCACGTGCAAACTCTCCGCATTCCGTTCCCGCGGCTCCTCCATGCAGAAGGGATGTCCCTGGAGCGATCTTGCTCCAGGGCTTGCGACGACGAAGCGGCGGGTCGGCAGGTCGGCGGTGAATTGAAACGGCGGCGGTGGGGCTTGCGACCGACGCCGCAGCAGCGGGTTCCAGCGGCGAGCGAGAGCGGTGGGTGGGTGGGTGGCAGCGGCGGCAGCGGCGAGCGGGGTGATGGTGGTGGTAAGAGAAAGACCATGGAGAGTTTGCCACGTGCAAACTCTCCGCGTTCCGTTGCGGCGGGGGTACGAAACCGCTCGATGTCCCCACGCAGCCCCACGCCCGTCACGTCCATTCGCGGCTCGCGTAGTCCATTCGATCGGTCGCTCCGTGTCCACCTGGCGAGCGAGGACGGGGAATATGTCCCACCGGCGCACGAAACGCCGGCAGTGGGGGTCCTGCCACGACGAAGCGGCGGGTCGGGGGGTGGAGGCAGCGGGTCAGCGGTGGATTGAAACGGCAGCAGCGAGGGCTTGCGACGACCACGAAGCGGCGAGCGAGGGCAGTGAGCAAGGGCGGTGGGAGTGACAGCGGTGGGAAGCGGGGCGGGTGGTGGTGGTGGCGAAGAGTTGGTGCAAACTCTCCGCGCTCCGTTCCGGTGGCTATGCCCCAGATGCGCGTTCCGCGTGGAGGGGCAATCCTCCACGCAGAAGGAATTTGCCTGGAGCGATCTTGCTCCAGGGCTTGCGGACGAAAGCGGCGGGTCGGTGGTGGGGGGGCTTGCGACGAAGACGAAGCAGCGGATTCCAGCGGCGAGCAAGGGCGGTGGGTGGCAACGGCGGTGGGAAGCAGCGAGCGGGGGTGGTGGTGGTGGTGGTAAGAGAAAGAGCACGAGAGTTTGCCACGTTCACGTGTGAACTCTCCGCGTTTGGTTCCGGCGGCTGTGCCCCGGACGTGCGCTCCGCGTGGAGGGAGATTCCTCCACGCAGAATGGATGTCCCTGGAGCGATGTTGCTCCAGGCAAACCCGCATTTCGACGTGCCTTGGACAGCGGGCGTATGTCAGCGACGCCGACACATCCCCACGACTCGGACCCGGTGCTCGCACTCAGCAATGAGTGAGTGCCGTGTGCAAACGCTGCAAAGCAACCGCGTTAGCTGTCCGAATCGGATCGAAGAAGAGTCGCACTCACCCACGCTAGCGAACGGTTTGCGTTCCTGTGCCGAGTCGAGTCGAGTCAGCGCGTTTTGAAAATCCAGTTTCGGAGAGCGGCGGGGGCGGAGGACAATGACGAAGCCCGCATTACAGCGACGACAGTGGTGGACTAGGAGAGCAGCGGCGGCTGATTGCGCCGAGGCAACAACGATGGTGGGAGGCGAACACCGGTGGCAGGTGGTATTAACGGCGGCGACGGGAGGCGAGCGCGATGGAATGGAGGTGGTGGTGGAAAGAAAGAGCACGGAGAGCTTGCGACGTGCAAACTCTCCGTTTTCCGTTCCGGCGGCTGTGCCTCGGACCCGGATTCTGCGTGGAGGGGAAATCCTCCACGTAGAAAGGATCTCCCTGGAGCGAGATCGCTCCAGGGAGATCGGTGAACAACCCTGCAGCGAGATCGCTGCAGGGATAAGCCAATATTTGACGTGGAGAGAAATCCCTCCACGTCAATCTCGCAACGCGGGTGCCGTGTCAGTCAGTCAATCCCGCGGCGCGAGTTCCGTATCAAAGCGGCCGGCGTGGGCGTGACTGGCGCGCTTTCTTGCCGCCAACTCGGACAAGCGCAGCAGGTGCATTCCTGTGCTTGATCCCGAGCCGTGCGTGCGCGACCGGATGTGTCAACGTCCCGGTCGTGCGTTTCGACCTCTCGTTGGTGTGCAACCGCAACGACGCCATCTGGTTCGTGTGGCGACTCGGGGGCTGCACATCGCGGAGGTTTTGGGGAGTTGGACCAGTCCGCGTGTGGCCAGGACGGGATGCGCGAATGGCCAGACTCGGTGAGAATCGGCGAGACCGAGCGGGCGCCGCATGTCGGGGCTGTCGACGCTTTTGACGTGGGCCCTGGCTCGATTCGCGCGCACCGACAGTGTGCCGCCCGTGGCAGTCACGTCCACGCCGCTTTGATTCCGTAGTTGTGCTGCAGGTTTGGCTGGCTCTGGCGTCGGGTCGCGTCGGATTCGGGAAGGATGCGGACGGAAACACGAACTCTACCGCGTTGACTCGTTTCGAAAATCACACCGCCTCGAGCCGACCTGAGAAAACAGCGCGAAGTCAACCCGCATCCACATGCGAGCAAAAGTCTCGAATCCGCGCTCGCAGCAGCACCCCTCCCTTCAACGTAACCAAGCCACTGTGTCAGCGCGATCTCCGAATCCCACACACCACTCACCTGATCCCCTTCATGCGCCCATGTCCATCCTGCGCATTCGCCGGTGCATGCTGGCGTCGGTGACAAATTGTGGATCGTGGATGGACAAGCCCCTCTCGCCGCCGACGGCACGCAGCGGCACACTCGATCCGCGTCGCGAATTCGCGTTCGGGAAGCGTGTGCGACTTCGATTTGCTTTCGATAGGTCGCGAATTGATGAGGGCGTATAGGCGGGACTTTTGCTCGTGCTGGGACTGCTTGGGCCTTTAGCCACGGTACGCCGGTCACAAGCTCTCGGGCACTGGTCCCAAGGAGGCGTGAAAGGGGCACGATGAATTGTTTGGATCAGGTGCTGTTGCAATCGAAACCAAACAATGCGATGTCTTCCGCTCACACAGATCCTCGAGATCTGCCTGTTATTCAAGTAAACACTTCTGGTGTTAACACTATCAGGTACATTAGTTAAAATTGTTTGAACTGGGCCAGCTGATTTGTTCCAGGGACTCCGACTTGCTGGATTTTCTTGCTGCTCAAGCAAGCCACCATGTGGATTATTTTGACGACCCAGGCTTGAGATTCATCCTCGTGTCACTTCTGGTGGCACCCGCGCCGGCAAATCCTGTTGCCACAGCTACCGCTGCACCTCCACAACCAACGACTGCCTCGGCGAGCACCCAGCCTTCGAGTGAGTGGGCAACACATCTCTCTCTCTTTTAATCAGCTAACATTGCTCAAGCTGGATGATTTGACTTCGTTTGTACGCACTGCATCAAGGCTTCATTCAAGACTGCCATCACTTAATTGAAACTATGTACAAACTACTTCAGCCGTTGAATCAATTTTTGGAATCTAATTATTTGTACCACCGAAAGTCACCAGAATCGCCGTTTTTTTTTTTGGTCGTATGACAAACAGGCTTGTAAACATCTGCGCTCCACTTGATTCTCGGGACCCAAGCCATATCACTGATCGTCTCGTGAAGCTTCTCCACTCCCATGATAGTCACGTCATCGAGGAGGAACTTTCCGATGTCCTCCTCGTTTACACGATCTTTGATGTATGCATGAGCCTTGCAACAGGCGTTAATCCAGTTGGTACCATGGAGGACAACGGGTACCCAGTTGGCCTTAAAAACGGTTTTTCCGCGGATTCCTTTAGGAGCTGTAGGATTTTCGACGGATTTGACGTTGACCACAAGATCATTGACCTCTTGGATCCATTTCCACGTACGTGCAATTGATACCCCGTTGTTTGCCTCACCAGATTCCGTGGCCTCGCGTATATCCGCCAGTACATCCCGCGACGGAACCAGAACTTTGATCAGGAAATCCTCGAGGTCCGAATTCTTCTTCTGGGTGGCATCGCTGGCTTTGTTCGCTTTGCTGGCTTTATATTTCTTGGGCTTGACATCTGGCTCCGTCTTGATCGCGTCAACGCCAGCGTATGCTCTGATGTTGTTGACAAACAGAGGATTCTCGCCAGCCTCTTCCAAGCCTGGCACCCCACAGTTCATATCCTATAATGTATGTCAATCAACAGTCGAGTATGGGGAGCGATATACACTTACGTTCGGGTGTTTGAAGACGACCATAATGCGCAAAGCATTTTCAGAGCCAGTGACAGGGATGTCGCGTAGGCCGGAGTGGGATTGATCGAGCTGCACCTCTTCCTCATCATGGTGTCGGCAAGCAAGTGGGCCGATTACCCAAGGAAAGCCTGCCAAGCACCAGTAGAGATCCCATGGAGCTGGTATTTGTGAGACGCAGGATAAAAGAGTAATGAGGAGAAATACCAGAGGGAGTGTTTTCTGAGCGAACCAACTCGCTTATGAGATCTGTCGCCTTGGCGTACAGGCTAGGTGAGTTTAATTAGCTTTTACAGTCGGCAGCCAAGGTCCGTTCATACCATCGATTCGAGCCATTAGGACCGTATAGATTCAAAGGAACTCGGATACCTGGCGCAAATTTAACGAATAGACTGGTCGAATCATGTGTGCAGTCCTTGACGAGGACACGGATTTCCCAATTCATGTCATTATCATCTTGAACGATCGTGAGTAGAGTTCAATAGCGTCGACAGCAAAACATGCTCACCATGGTCGAGCGCGATCCAAAATGGCTCAAAAGCAGACGTGGAGACAAACTCGTCGCCACTGGTATGCTCTTTAGATTTTTGATTGTTGCTGCTGGACTTTTCAACGTCCAAACCGTTGTCTGCTGGTTTGTTGGCAGCCAAGTTTGAGCCATTGGTGAACTCTACCGCTCTGCTGCCATGTGACTCCTTGGCATCCTCCATAACCTCGTCGATGATCGGCTTGGGAACCTCTAGTTTCTGGTGGTTGAGCAATGGTTGAGCACTGAAAATATCAGAAAGAACTCATGGGTACCTTGGAATCAAGGGTGGACTCATCAAACTTGGGATGCGCAGAGAATATTTGAATGTTGCCATTGTCATTGTCCACGTCCATGGGGGCAGTGGGATCAACCCCCTCAAAATTGATTAGGGACTTGTGGTTCAAGAGATCTGCGGGGAGTTCAGTTTGAGTGGTAATTGAACTGGCAGGGTCGGATTCTGACGAAGAAAAAAGTGAGTCCATGGATATATTTGTTATTAGAATGAGAGTGGCTGACCGGCTGAGCGTGCGCAACAATTGCTGGGGTAGTAGGGCCGGGACTGGGAGTAGGAGGAGACGCTGTGGGGCGAGCAGCCTCCTATGACACTTCGTCAGAGATCAAGTTAATTTTTTTTCACAGAAGCAATCACAGACAGGTATGTCAATGGGGTCTTTATCTCTCTTATAATATTGGCGCATCAAGTTGTCCACAGCGCGATCACTGGTCTCCTCAATCGTTGTGCCAATGACGTACTCCCAATCCACGCTGATTTTGAGCTGGACGATTTTGCTGACGGCGCCTTGGACGGTTTTTGGACCTTTGCCAGGAGCAGGCTTTTGGTTTGTAAAGGTAGTTATAATCAGCTAGAGAAACATGAGTGGATCGGAAAGGAAAGAATTGCTTCGAGTTATGAGACATACCTTCAGCACATCTAATGTGAGCTCTGCCTGGGAATATCTTTAAAAAATACGATGAGTAGGAACAAAACATTGTGGTATTCGGGACTAACAGATAGACAGAAGTTAGAGGTATACGGGTCAACATGGTGTATGGAGAGAGAGAGAGGTCTGTTTTATTTTAAAGTCACGAGATATATCATGTGTTTTCTGTATACAGGTGTGCGGAGTGCGTGCAATCTGAGGACGTTGAGTATTATTATAAAAGTAATCTAGGTTGTGGTAGTTTTGGATTTGTTTTTATTTTTACGCCAAGCGCGCAGAATGGTGGTCCATTCACCACCAGGAGCAGAACCACATGCAACAGCTCTTTGCATCTCAGTTTCTGATGTGGTCAACCACGCCTGCCAGCTATCAGAATAAGTGCTCGATACGAAAGGCACACCAAGAAACCCAAAAATCAAGTTAAACTTGAGCTGTGCACCTAGATGGGCTGGAAGCTCTTGTATTTTACGAAAGGCTGCATCCATTTCAACTGCATATGCAAGCGGGAAATCGGTGTGGCTAGGCAAATCCTCGTTGGACTCGTTGAGCAAGGATGAAGAGCGGCTGTATCAATCAAGTGAGAATCCAGTCCACCGTTCACAAGCGATAAAAACCTGCCTCAATGCAAGAGGTCTAGATGAAGATCCGGCAGCCTGAGAGCCCACATGATTAACCTGACTGTATTCCAATTAGCTGGAACCAGGTTTATAGTGATAACAACGCACATATTTGAGATAGATCTAGCCCGCTTGGTAGGCGAAGGCGTAGGCGAAGGTGTAGGTGTGGTAGTGTTGCTTTGACGGAAGAGTGAGAATGAAGGAGGAAATTCAGTGGACAAAAGTACCTTGGTGGAGGCGAGGAATAATCTCCGTCAGGAGAAAAAGCACGCTTGCGCGGACTAGTGCTACCGTGAAGTCCCAAGCAGGTATGTACATTGGGGGCACGGATGTATGTGACATGATCCACCTTAACTTTAATGGCGCTGGAAGTGTTGATCCATTCATCTTCTTCTTCAGAAGTGTTCGATAAATCTCTCGGCGCATCAAGGAACTCAAACTCCTCGAGAGGGTGGCCGAGTTTGCGGGTAATGTTCTCGCACTCCCGTGGATGGAGCCAAGGATAATGAAGGACCACAACAAGGGTTGTCATGGGACCCTCCGTGTTCTTCAAAAGAAAAAAAGGGAGAAAAAAATCAGCTCAATACAGAGAGGCGAGAGAAACCGAGCACAGACCGAGAGCCAAATTTTGAGTTTGACCTGCTTTTGAGCCTCCATGCGGTACGCTTCGCTTTGGACACGCGCTGATGGAGACAGGGCAAAATCTTTGTTAAAGATTTTGCGGCCATACTCGGGATCGACCATTTTACCATACGGTCCAGAAAAGCTAGGAGGGGCAAGTGAGGGCTGAGGAGGGCTTTGGAATAGACCAAGAGAACCAGGAGAGGGAATTGCCCCCTCCTGGTTGTGATAGGCAACCCGACAGTGGACAGATGTTGTGAAGCAACAGTCTTTGCAGAAAGACTGGGTGCATTTCTGGTGGCGGGCGTGAGGTTTGGCAGTTGAAGAGCAGCGCAAGCTAATGCAAGGTGTGCTGGATGCTCGAGCCGGTGATGGAGCTTGCATGGTGTCGAATCCGCTCCAAAGCAGGGATTCTGGAGTGGGTGCGATGGTCCAGGGAGCTGGACTCAAGTCGTCACGCCAGCGGTAAAAATTGCAGACCTCTCCGGCTTTGAAGGTGTGTTTGACGCACTGATTGCTCCCCAGAAAAAATCAGACAGCAACAAAGCATACAGGTAAGGCAGGGAAGAACCTTTTGGTAGACACAATCTTTGTTTGCCGGATTCTGGAAGCCGGTAGCAACAATAGGGAAGGTTAGACAGTTAAGCTGGCATGTAGGACATAGATCAGTTGAGAGTCGTGGTGGCATGTTGTCAGACACTGACCGAGCAGGTGACTGTATAGTGCAAGAGTGCAAGCAAGAACAAATCCCGATTGTGGTGGACAGAGAATGGTGGAGGTGAGTACGCCCAAAGTAGGCATTTCCTCTAGACGGAGAAAGAAGAAGAACATGTCTTGTCAAAAATCATTGATTGCAGTGATTGGCATGTATGAAGAAATGCCTGCTTCAAGTTACGTGCAGTGATATCCGTGCAGGTGAAATTTGATCATCTGCGTCCAATGATATCCATGCAGCGTAAATCCCATTTCTGCCTCCAGGGAATTCCATGGAAGAATTTACATCCGGAGAAATAAGTGAACTGAGAAAGTGCGAAATGTCAACTCAGTGATATTGGTCCAGGGAAAATGATAAAAAAATGGTGCAGGGAAATTGCTGCGGGTGGATTCAAAAATCTCACTGGAGTGAAATTGAAGAAGTGATCTACCTTCAACGATTACTGTCCAGGAGAAACACAGATTAGACCTCCAGAGATTTTGATGCAGGGAAATATGAGATATCCGTGCAGAGAATACATGGAAGGGAAATATGTCCATGGAATTCGTTCCAGGGATATATACCGTGGGAATTGATCAAATCTGCCATCATCCGCCATCATCCGCCATCATACCTGCAGCTCCGACGCTCTCACCGTAGCGAGGCTGGAGTTGACGAGTACACGCGAGTACGAGCCGCCTCGGAGTTTGAAAAAAAAGATACGAACAAACGCCGAGCCATCAGTAAGATGACACTTCCATCAATTGTGCCCACAAAAGCTCAAAAAAGAGCTGCGTAGAGCTCCTTCACGGTCTACGGTAAATTCACAAATAAATTCTTAGCTCCTCATATCAAGGTTCTCAAGCGGGTTGCCAGAAAACCGCTAAGCCACAACCTTTTGGCACGGTGAACAAGCATCCATCATTATTTTCAAACTCCGAGGCGGCTCGTACTCGCGTGTACTCGTCCGTCCAAGCCTAGCTCAGGCTACCTCAGCCCTACTTTCAACACTTGCACAAAACATCCACAGTCCAGAGTTAATCTCGTTGCATGCAAGAAACAGCCCAACACGAGGCACATGAATTGCTCTGCAATTCTTGTTCGATTCGGGGTTGGACTATACTATGTTGATACTATGGGATCGACCTTCATGTTTTGTTTTATTTCATTCTGTTTTCTGTGACAACTGGACTTGGTTGCTTGAATCTAACTACCTGCCCCGTACAGCGATCCTGTTTATCTTATCGCGCAAGCAGAAGATCACTGTCGGATTCGAAGTCAAGTCGGCTGGGTGTAAAGCAAGATGCTAATCGTTTATTGTCGAACAACATGCACATAATGCACATAGCCAGCACCCAAAGACCGTAAATGTGAACGGGTAGCACAACAAAGGGTGAAATTACTAGACTCAGTGAATCAATTACTCAAACAATAGATCCTCAAACAATAGATCCTCGTTGAGATCACAGCAAGTTTTGTTTTTCTGCTCTCCATTTTGCGTCAAATTACCCTCGAGAAAGCCAGTGTATTCGGCCTTCAACAGCCCAGACTGAATTAAGCATGTTTGATTTTTTTTGTTGCATTATTGTACTGCATAGTCGGCCAGTCGTCTCATACATCCGAACCATTACATCTCTTCATGCAGTCATCACCCGGATTTCCGTACATCCGTCGACGCGCGTGCCCATTAAAACCCCCATTCATCCTCATTTGTCGCGGAGTAAGCGGTTTGCCCTCGTCATCCAACTTGACGCCAATGGCAAGTATCTTTGCCAAGCCGCTTGCAAGCCGCAGGGCAATTCTACCGCACAAACACCGTATGTCAAGAGACCTTACGTCGCCGGACCCGTTCCGTACACTGCCCGTTTACCCGCAAACTTATCCCTCACAACGTTTAGCCGTAGCGACCTACGCGAGGTATCATTAGATGCAGCCATCGGAGTTCTTGCCCGAAATCCTGTCACCGGAATCGCGGCCTTACATCCAGACAAAACCCAATTCAGAAAGTTCACCGAACGCAGAAATCTGACTGGAACTCGTCGACGGTCCGCAAGTTAAAAGAAGGTCGGCGGTCGACGAGAGCCAAGAGGATGATTTATGAGATCCAGCGGTATCCCGATCCAGAAAGGTCACCGAATTCAGAAAGCCCATTGGAAGCCGGCCCAGGAACCACAAGTAAGCAAGCCGATGGTTGAGGAGATCCAAGAGGATGGCTTATCTGCCAAGAACCCCAAGGGTCGTCGGCCTATGGGACCGAGAGGTTGACCTGTCGTGAGTTCAAAGGGCCGCCAGGGGCCGTCTGCATGTGGACCACTTGCGAGCCTAAAAGAGAGTGCCAAAAAGAAGAGACTCGAGAGTCGGTGGTCGAAAACGCAATTTAGGTCGGAACATCACAATCGCAATCGCAATCGCAATCGATAAGCTGGTACGCTTCCGCTTTATGTGGTGCGGTCTCGAGGGGATAAGGACAAGATGTGATGCAACCATTTCCACTTGAAACGAAACTCAATTCTGTAGTCAATCTCAACAGCGGGAAAATGCACAAAAGTTGAGAACTGAGGTGAAGAGATTTCAGGAAAGTAAAACGAAACAAGATCTCATGAGGAGATTTAAAGAGAGAAGCGGAGGCCAAGATTTGAGCAAGTAAGCGAACAAGCATGAGCGAGCGAGCCAAGATTCCAAGATTCCAGGGATGGTAGAAGGAGCCGTACTTATTACACCGAGAAATTAGCACAACTTGAAACCAGTAGGGATGCCAGAGGAAAATGAGATATGGCCAACCGCGTCGGAAGACGCCGAACATTCGTCTTCTTGGTCCCAGGGGCAGACTTTCCAGAGAAGAGCACGTTTCAAGGGAAGAGTGAATGACTTCAATGAGCGACCGCCGACCGGTCGTGTGCTTTGTCGCGACATGGTATGTTACTGATCAAAGCGATAAGCCCGCCCGGCAGGTCGCGCCGATTAGTTCGCACAATGCATTTGCTGAACCGAGGGGTCTGGAGTCGAGTGTCGTATCACACTACATGATGGATGTCGTCGTTTGGAAATTGGATGTGAGTTCAAAGCAATTTGGAGTTGGCCTCTGCTCGGAGACGTGACATTGGTTTTGGTATGAGATCGCGATACATGATAGACGGTGTTGGCAGGACTGAGTGGACGGTGTGCCGAAGTACAGCGGCAGGTACTAGTGCGAGAGACCCGGTGAGAAGCACTTGAATGTTGAATGACTCATCGTGGCGGTGCGGCGATCGGGTTGAACCGGACCCGGCTCCTTTTTTCGGACCAGCGAATTCCAACCGAGAACGACCAGCAAGTATACCTATGCTTACCTTCCCATGCGTACCATTTTTACAGTTGCTTTGGCCTCACAATCAGTAGCTGGGAATCCTCGATGAAAACGTTTGCGAGCTTCAAGCCCGGATTTCGAATGCAATCAAGTCCTATCAAGTCTGAGTGTGGAAACAGCTCGCATCCTGTTTGCTCGGTCCACCATCCGTTCTCACACATTCTACTGCATACACCTCTGGACTAACGCTTTGCGTGGACGCACCTAACCCCACCTTGAATGCGAATGCATAGAGAAGATTATTTTTTCTTCTTTGGGACGCCCGTTGTTTCTCTCTTCTAGCCGCGAAGACAACGGTGTTACTATTTTTACTACCTCTTCGGCAATGTGTGATAAATTCTCACATTTCACCTGCTCATTCATCTCTTTCTTGGTTCATTCACTCGACAACCATTAGAGAAACTTCCCTTTCCATCAATTCACCATACGGCAGCAAGAAGCTTTCTAGCCTTCTAGTGGTCTTCTACTGTGCGTAAGACGTAGACAGCAAACACCCGGACATGCGCACTCTGTACAAACATATCCAAACGGATCCGAAACGATTCGGCGAAGGATGCAATCGAACGGCGACACCATTTGCCGACGAACCTCACTGGAATCTTAGGTGTCTAGAGCCCCACCTGTTGAAGTTAGACTCGAGACTGATTTGACGGTCAGGTAGAAAGCGGCGAGTTGGTACTGAGCCGAACACCCTCCAGCATAACTCAACATGCTAACCATGGTGGGACGATGCTTCTAGATCCCTTATGTGCTCTAAATCATGATCTGTTGGCCGGCCTCGGTACCTGTGTAGCCATGTAGGCACAGGATTCTTGTTCGAATGGAGGTTTTTTTTTGTCCCTCAAGTCTCTTACAGAGTCGAATACTCCGGCAAAGTTCATTGGATGCCAAAAGAAGGGCATTGAATCCGTGTAACTTCGCGGCTTGCAAACCGACCTGATAGCACAACGGTTCTGAGGAGTGCTCAGGTAGATTCAGGGTCAGGTCCTGGTCATCTGCCTTGGATTGTAGATTCCTGATTTTCTCTCTTTATCTCTCTCTCTGTCTCTTTCCCCACAACATACAACGACCCCATGCTTCACATATCCAGTCCGTCTTGGAGTCCTCTGGTCCAGATGTCCGGTAGTTGCAATTGCATTTTTGGCAAAGTTCCCACGGTTGAAATACTAATATTCTTCTCCGTTGTCGACCTGCCCTCTCGCCATCCAGACACCACCGATATGATTGAATTTTTATATGTTTGCAATGCGGCCTGATAGCACAACGATTAGTGCGCCAGTTTCCGTTGTAGCTGTTGTGAACATGGATCATAAGCTGGAAATCTCTGTTCGATCCGGATTCAGGTCATCATTCAAGTATAGCTCAAATTGTTCTTCTTTAATTCTTCCCTTTTCTGAAGCAAGATGGCATGAGGTTACACTAATTGTTTCTCATTTGTCGTTGATTTTCCACGCCGTATAGAACTGCACTCAAACATGTTTCATTTCTGCCATTGATCCTCCCTTTTGACCCTGCATTCTCCTTCACATGCACATAGATCCATCCAGCAGATGATTTACAACGACCTGATAGCACAATGGCTGGTGTGCCTTCTCCCTGTACAGAACATGTGTCTGTACTAAGCAGGACTCGGAGATCTTCGTTTGATTTGGGGTCTGGTCGTGACCTTTTTTCTTTCCTCACCATCACCAGCGCAATCATGTTTCATGTAGCGTCTCTTTTCCTACTTGATTATTGAATGCTAGGTCGTAGGATACTCAGTGCTTTTAACAGTCACCCGATATTTCGATAGGATTTTGACAAACTTCTCACGGTTAAAACACATGTACATGCTTCTTTCTTTCTCTTATCTCAGAATATCCATACCTTGACTAACCTTCCGTTAGTGCGCCTCCTGTCTCTATTCACGGAACATATTGTAAGCAGGAGATCTCCATTCGATTTGGGGTCATGGTCCGAGTCGTGCGCCTGAAAATCTTCAATCTTTTCTCCCTCTCCTTTTGGACCCAGTCATCCGCCCATTGCCTTTCTGTTTAGCGTTTTTTCTTTCTCCAACTGAGTCTCATGGTAGCTCGTAATGCAATTGGCTGTAATGGAGACACCGGTACTAGTATTCGGTAAAGTTCCCACGGTTGAAAACAACCCTCATCCTGCCGTCTTGTCCTGAACCCGACAAGTTGAATATCACCTACATAGCTAGATTAGGACAGACTTTCACTTGATAGCACAACGGTTAGTGCGCCTGCCTCACTTGAAAGGGCATTCAGCTGTGTAAGCAGGAGATCCCCGTCCGATGCGGGGTCAGGTCGTGCCGTGACTGTGTTGTCGTTTTTGACCTTTTTTTTTTTTTTTTCTTCATGTTTTGCTTCAATTCTCCTTTTTCTCGGAGCCTTGGTTGTGTGACCTCTGTAGCTTGGTTGAATTTCGTGGCTGGTTGGACTCAAGTCGGACTTCTTCAGTTTATTCACACTGCCCCGTCGTTCACCGCTGGCCATCCGCATTTCCTGTTGATGGATGAAATCATCACGCTCTATTCAACGACAAATGGTCATTGGCCTAGCCTAACTGGATCCATCGGACATGCGTAGGACGTAGCGCTTTTCGCCTGCATTGGTTGTCCTTTAGTAGCCACTTCCACTTCAAATTGATTCACTAGACGTCGCATTAATCAACGTGGCTCTATCTGCAATTGACAGGCAACGTGCGCACACGAAATCAGTTGAGCGTATGTACGATTCAGTTTTATCGTGCTCGCAAAGTTCCATCCTCCTTCAAGTATTTCAGTACCTGTCCGTAAAGCAACTCGTCGCCCAGTCAATTGAGTAACTTGAAACCAGTTCCGTTCAAACGCCGCATGGGACCGGTACGATAGTATCTGATACATATATAAATATTGCACGGCTCGGGCACTGTTCCCCTCATCCATCCCATCGGCATATCTATACCCAGCCGCATCGTCGTTTATGCAGATCAGATCTCTTTGCATCTGACGTAATCCGCGAAGAAACTGGAGCGGGGTCGCGTCGGGCTCGTGGTAGATTCGTGAAAGATTGCGAACAGCAAATAGAAATCCCAAGACGCAGAGATGTTGCCGCAGAGAAAGTCCGGTGAACTGTATCCGAAATAGCCTTCCGCAGTCGGTCGTCGTTGTTGTTGTGAGGCAGACAGTGACACCAGACACCATTCGAGACGGAGACGAGAGACGTCGCAGCGCAATCCGCAGTCAGTTGTGCGGTCAGTCAGTCAGGCAGGGCAGGTCGTACCCGAAACGTCGCGTCGGGTCGCGGAGTAACTGTAAGTGGAACTGTCAGTCTTTTTGTCGGTAGTTGCGACAGCGTTTAGGGTATTAATAGGTTTGAGGTGGAAAAACAGCTATCTTAATTGTTTCTATAATTCTATTTCGTGGTTCTTGAGAGGTTGGTGTGATTACGAATATCATCCTGGTATTGCGTCAAGCGGCGCACATATGTAGATAGGCCGAGCCAAGCCCAGCCAAGAAGTGCATTTGACACACGAGTTTGAAATTTGGACCAGGCAAGGACAGAAAAAGGCGAAAATACGACGCCGGTGATTTGTCAAGCGAAGAATTTTTGGCAAGCATCTGAAGCGGAGGTAAGAGATTGAACAAGCAAAGATTCGAATGCGAGTGAATAAAAAACCAGGCTCCAAGGATGAGCCAAGGACAAACAAGAACCATAAGCGTAAGGTCAGTCTGCAGAAAAATGACAAGCGGGTCCAAGTTTCGCTTGTCCTAAAATGACGGCCAAGATCGCCATGCCCGTGTTTAGCCAGTGCGTCACTAGGGAAATTGCGCGTTTCAGGATTTGAGTGGTGGTTACCCGGCGGACATGTTGATGCGTTGGCGTTCCGAGAACGAAAATGGGAGTTCCGTTCCGTGGGTGAGTTGAGAAAGTTGCAAGTGCGAACCCTGTGCAGGAATTGCCAAAAGTCTCTCTGAGCACCAATTGAGCACCAAGCACAATTGGAGTGGGACACGGGTCAATGGATGCCGGCACAAACACGCGGAGAGATGCATATGCAGAGTCGGAGCGGAGATGGATATGCGGGAGGGCATGCTGATCCCAGGTGGCAGGCATATGCTGTATGTAGTAGATGCGATGCGTGAATCGAGTTTTGGGCGGCATATCGGATCCATTGCAATCGATGTGGGGCATCGATGGAGGTGGATAGGAACAAAGAGACAAAACACCACGTGCTGCACAACGACGACATGGGCATATCGGTGCACACGCAGTACTTTGCAGGGAGCGACGCGACGCAGACGGGGATGGTGGTGCAGGTGACGGTGCTGGAGAACTCGTACATGATCTGGGGCGGGAGTTTTGCGGGAGAAGAAAAGGAAAAGACGGGTGCGGTGGAGATGGGACGTCTGGCAAAGGACTGGGCGGTTGGAATGCCACCGTTGGCTGGGGTGGGTTGCGCATTAGTGAAACAAGATGGCTGGACACTGACTGGAGCAGGGAAAGAGCACAGGGACGACGCTGTTTGCGGGGAATGCTGCGTTATCGATGGCGTGTCGACTGGGTGAGCAGCGAGTACACTGTGTATATGTATAGGATACTGAGAAACGCGTTGTAGCTACGCGTACTGAGAAGCAAGTATTTGTGAGCATGGATGTGGAGAGCAGAAGTGTGATGTTGCTTGAAAGTCGAATTGTGGCAGCTTTGGCACTTTTGTAGTTGTACTCGATTCTCCACCCCAGGAGTAGTTGTACTCAATGGACGATACGCTGCCCCGCTGGACGTCCCAGGCGGATCCACTCCCGCTCTCCTCCTCCCAGACTGCTGCACAGGCTGCGTACTACGCAAACCGCATCCACGACAACAGCAACAACATTGCTCGCTCACAGAGTCTTGGGGGTACTTCTGCGCGCCGTAGACACCACAACCAGGAGGAGCTCGATCCCGCGTTCTATCCCCAGTACCAGCAGGACGGCTATCCAGACAACATGTACTATCCAAAGCAGCAGCGCACCGCTGACCATGCACCGCGCTCACCCCTCCGCACCCCAAACTCGGCCTTGCTCGACCCGTATGCGCACCAGCAGGCCCAGTACTCCCCTACCACTCCCCAGTACCCCTACGGCCCGCCTCAGGACCAACGGACGTACCCCACCCACAACCGGGCGCTGTCACAGCAGAAGCAGGAGCCACCCGCGCCATATGCACCCAATTACCCCCCTGCGCAGGCCTATCTCGAGCCACAGCGCTCCCAGAGCTCCGTATCCAACCCCCCGACCCCGCTGTCGTATCTCCATCCCGCCCAGACACCCCCGTCGGCGTACTATGACGCCGCAATGGCCGTTGATCCACCGCCCCAGAAGCGCCGTGCATCCGGCTTTCGCCGCGTCCGCACTGCCCATGACCTCCAGCCGCGTCTCGACATCCCCGTCGCCGGCCGTCGGATGGGCGCCGATGGCGCCTATTTGTCGGTATGTCGGCGCTCTACATTTAATCACGAATTAATCGCTCATCTTGAAACTCGGGCAGCCTCTCCGGCAACTCACCACCAACCTCCTCGACACGTACCACATCTGCAACCCCCAGTTCCGCTACGAGTCCACTCACAACCCCCGCCGCGTGCTGACAAAGCCGAGCAAGCCCGCACACAACGACGGCTACGACAACGACGACTATGACTATATATTATATGTCAACGATTGGCTCGGCGCAGAGGACGGCCACAAGTATCTCATTCTCGACATTCTCGGCCAGGGCACGTTCGGCCAGGTCGTAAAGTGCCAGAACATGAAGACCCACGAGATTGTCGCCGTCAAGGTCGTCAAGAACAAGCCCGCGTACTTTAACCAGAGCATGATGGAGGTCACGATTCTCGAGATGGTGTGTGGTTGTCGTATGTAAACCGTCCGTTAATTAATCGCCTCTAGCTCAACAAAAACTCGGATCCCAACGACCAGCACCACATCCTGCGTCTGCGCGACTCGTTCATCCACCGCTCGCATCTCTGCCTCGTCTTTGAGCTCCTTAGCTCGAATCTCTACGAGCTCATCAAGCAGAACCAGTTCCAGGGCCTCTCCACCCAGCTCGTCAAGGTCTTTATGGCCCAGCTCCTCGACGCCATGACCGTCCTCAAAGAGGCGCGACTCATCCACTGCGACCTTAAGCCCGAGAACATCCTCCTCAAGTCCCTCCAGTCTCCGCAGATCAAAGTCATCGATTTCGGCTCCGCGTGCCATGAGCGGCAGACGGTGTACACGTACATCCAGTCCCGCTTCTACCGCAGCCCCGAGGTCCTGCTAGGCATGTCGTACACCGCGAGCATCGACATGTGGAGTCTGGGGTGTATTGCCGTCGAGCTGTTTTTGGGCCTGCCGCTGTTCCCCGGGACGAGCGAGTATAATCAGCTGACAAGGATCGTCGAGATGCTCGGGATGCCGCCACAGAGCATGCTCAATACGGGCAAGCAGACCGCGCAGTTCTTTGACATCTTTGACAACTATAACCACCATACCGCCACGAACGACAAGAAATATCGGTTGAAGAGTATTGAGCAGGTGAGTGGCATTTTCTGTGTCAACGACGCGTGTTGACGCCCGCCAGTACTCGCGCGAGCACAACACGAACGAGCAGCCCGGGAAGCAGTACTTCAAGGCGACGTCGCTGCCCGAGATTATCAATACTGCGCCTATGCCGCAGAGCAAAGCCGCAAGGCAGGGGCATGAGGTCGAGAAGGGTGCGTCTCCGTCTCCGTCTCTCTCTTTCGATCTGATCGCGTTGATTACGCCATCCGCAGAGCTCAACAACCGCGCGTCGTTTATCGACTTTTGCCAGGGGTTGCTCAACCTCAACCCCGTCACGCGGTGGACGCCCCAGCAGGCGCGCCTGCACCCCTTTATCACGGGCGAAAAGTTCACCAAGCCGTTTGTTGTGCGTCGTGTGCTTCTTCCTTTTTGTTGCGCGTTTTGCTAATGGTGTTCGCAGCCGGATGGGTTGACGGGCAGTGGGTCGCAGTCGCAGCAGGGGACGGCGGCGGACCCGAAACGGCCGTACGGCGGGCTGGTGCCGTCGCAGCCCAAGGGGACGCGCGCGTACCAAGACGCGGCGAGCTACAACCAACACCTCGCGCAGCACCAAGCGTACACCGCGCAGGCCCAGGCGCAGACGCAGGCGGCTGGCGCGTTCAGGAATCCGTACATCACTCCGCAGAGCTCGCAGCAGGGGCAACAGAGCGGGCAGGGACAGCAGCAACAGCCGCCGCCGCCGCAACCCCCCACCGTGTACCCCACGCCGCCGGAGAGCGCCTACGCGCAGCAGCCATCGCAGTATCCACGGACACTCGCACACCAGAGCTCGGCGGGGCAGCTCGGCAGCGCGTACACGGGTCAATCCCAGTCGCAGTCCAGCGGCGCGGCGTCGGCGCTGAGCCCGCCCGGCTCGGCAGGCGGCGCGCATCTGGTACCGTCCACATCATACTACCCAAACGCGCGTGCGCGGGCTAACACGATCAACCAGATGGACCCCGTGCCACCCGCGCTCGCGCGGCTGCAGCACATGAACCAGGACGTGATCGCGGGCCGCAACGCACTGACGCCCGTGCTTAACCGCGACGACGCGATGCGTGAGTGGGAGCGGCGGCAGGCGGGCAAGCCGAGCGCCGCGCAGCCATACCCGCAGCTGGAATACCTCCAGCAGCAGGCAGAGTTGGCGGCGGCGGCGGGGACGGCGACGAATTGGGCACGGTACCAGCCGCCAACGAGCAAGCTCGCGCACGCGTACCACCCGCAGACGCTTGTGGGCGGCGGCGCCGGGCAGGAGGAGCGCGACGAGGCGGCTGCGAGGCGAGACGTGGTCATGTCGAATGTACGGTCCGCGGCGGCGGCGGGGCGGAGCGATACAGGGGGGTACGCAACCCAGGCACCTCGGGGTTCCGATGGGGGCGCGTACGGTAGCTCGGCCGCATCGAGCGTCATATCCAGCCCCGCGCAGGCATACGCGAGCAACGCGACGACATCGGGCAACCGCTACGCCGCGACGTATTCGCAGCCGCCGCCACCGCAACAACAATCCCAGCAGCAACAACAGGCGTTCGATCGGGCCGAGATTGGCCAGCTGTTTGTGCCGATGCAGCCTGATCAGTACCAGTCATATAACAACCCACCGCCAGCCGGCGGGGCACGCCACGTCGCGCCGCCCGCAAATGCGGTGCCGACGTCGTTTTACGGACCCGGCGTTGTGCCGCCAGGTCCACCACCAGGACGCAATCCCTTCTCCACGCAGGATCAGGCGGCGCAGCAAATGAGCACAGGGCCAAAGGACACGCGGCGGGGGAGCAACGGGATGGACGCTTGGCCGCGATGAGCGCGGCGCGACAATAATCCCTTTTTCTCCTCTTCCATTTCTCCATCCCATCTTGTTGCGCTGAAAATACACATCATCAAGTACGGTACCAGATTTGCAATGTTTTCTCTCTCCCTCTCTTTTACGACTCTTTCACTTTCACGACCACTCGCTCCCCGCTTTTTCCTCGTGTTCTTACCACCCTTGCACCTCCTCCGCTCTCCTGCAATATTTTTTGTGAGCCAGACTCGCGCATCCTATTCTATTCGTATCCTGACCGGGGGTAGCACTGTATATACGCTATCCTTTGCTCGCTGCGATTGCAGTCGATCATCGCGATCCATCGCAATGTATTCATCTATGAGCGGTGCGCAAGTGCAACCATCTATGAGGCTGTCTACAGGGTCTTGAATATCTCTTCTACTTCCCATGCGCCAGTCCAATATTTGACTTCGCATTTTAAGCTGCCGTGTTTCGCGATTCGCTTGTGCAGACCGCCAAAGGTGCGGCACAGGAGCATGTCCTGACTGCAGAGAAATCAGACCGAGAAATCTAGCGAGTAGAACGGTATACCTTCGCAGACGGAGCGCGGGGCAAAAATCATTGGACCCGTCTCCTACATACACGACGCGATCATACGTCGGCGCGTGTCGTGCAAAAAATGCCTCAAGCTCATCGCCTAGATCGGGATGTAAGCGATAAGCAACCAATATAGGATAAAAAAGCACATGCCTTTGCACATGTTGGCGCTACATCCCACCGCGCATGTGTGCTGAGGCCCATTGGGGTCTACGCGGCGCCGGAGCACGAGTAGTCCTGACGGGTCCCACTCGGCGGGATTGGTGACGATCTCGTCGAACATCCCCTGGAGACCTTTTTCCTGCGCCTGGATTAGCTACTGTTTGCCGCCGTAGGAGACGCACCACGCACCTTGAGTATTATCGAAATGTAGACCGAGTTTGCGTTGGAGAGGCAGAAAAAGGATGTTTTGCCCGCGGCCTTGAGGTTTGTGATGGCGCGGACCATTGCGGGGTGCTGAGAACAGGCTCAGCATGAGGGCATCGAGAGAGCTGAGTCCGCACAAATGGCATGATACGAAGCGCATGTTCAAGCTGCTCACGCGTAACACCGCGTGCATGCGCATCGCGGAGTGCCTGCGCACTTGGGCCTCGGATGAAGGGGAAGTCAATCCAAAGGCAAAAGACAGCCGTACATCATGTCCGTAAACTGGATTTTCCCCTCATTATCCTCGATCCAACGGCGGACTTCGGGGGCATTGACTTCAAAAACCCATCTATCCGTGTCCTGGTCAGCCATGGACCTTGTCGGCGAGATCAGGCTAGGCTGGCCAGCGTGCTGAATGCATACCAGTCAAAGTCAAAGACGACGAGCTGGCGGGCCATGGCGGAATGAAGCAAGAAATGTAAGGACCGATTTGTGGTCACATGAGCCGATGCGGGTTTAATGCTCACCGCGACGGCCCAGTACAAAAAGTTGCCAGGTGTCCTAGAACTCAATGATACCCACCTTCAGTGGGCCCAGGATGGAAAGGGCGCGCCGTCCGTTCGAGTCGCCCACTCTGAGGTCGCTGGTCAGTGGCGTCGAGCCCATACACTTTGTTTCTAGCGGGTGCTCATGATTCCGCGAAAAAAGCCCTATTTTCCAGCAAGGAGGGCGCTGCGCAGGTCCGTCTCAAGGTTGCCCTCTTCGGCGACGATACCGGCCATAATTTTGCCTTTACGTCGCCCAAGGCCCTTGTTGAACGCGAAAAGTTCAAGGCGGAGCTTACAGTCATAGTCAGCCGGAACCGCACCGCGGCAGAAGCAGCTGCACGGGCGCCAGTCGTTCCGGCCAAACCCTCGCTGGCTACAAAGCCTGTTACAACACCCCAACGCTCGTTCGTTTCGCAGACGCCATCGCGCGCCGTGTCGGTTTCTTCAACTGAGCAGCGGAACGTTACCATCATTCCTGGAAATGACCCTGCCACCGACGTGCGGCTGCGCAAGACGGTTCTCATGAGCGACCCCGAGCTGGGCGCGTTGCATCGCGAGCTCGTCGCCATAAGTGGGCAGCTGAGTGAAGCCGAGTTCTGGGAGGGCCGAGAAGTAATATTATTCCTCTTTTGCTTTGTTCGCGGATTACATTGGCCTTACTAATGCCCTCAGTACCTCCTACTCTCGCTTGCCGCCTCCGAGAATCAGCACAAGGGGAAAGCAGGCCAGATGGTCGATCCTCGTCCTGAAACTGTCGATGGCGAAACCAAAATCGTCATGACACCGCAGATGATTCATGACATTTTCGACGAGTACCCCGTTGTAGCAAAGGCGCATCGGGAGAATGTTCCGAATAAAGTACGGTCGCGTGTCGCGCTTTTACTTGCATTGCTGGGCTTAGAATACATAGCTGTCCGAGTCCGAGTTCTGGACACGATATTTCAAGTCGAAACTATACCACGCCCATCGCGCTTCAATTCGATCCACTGCAGTCCAACATGTTGTTCAGGACGACCCCATAATGGACAAGTATCTGGAAAAGATCGATGATGGTGCGACTTGCCTCAAACCTTTAACGGTCGTGCTGACTTGAAATTTAGAGCTCGAACCCCGGCGCCAACGGACAGATCGCGTAGAGCTGTTTGTTGATTTAGGTGCGACCTTGGAGGATCATGGCGAGGTATATCCGACTGACCGACACTTCGAGCTCTCGACTGATGGTGTTTCCACAGACGGGTAACGAAAAGGATATAACGATGATTGCTGGCAGACAACGGGGTGCTCTGCCGCTGATACGAAAATTCAACGAACACTCTGAAAGATTACTCAACTCCGCTTTGTTCGTGTCCTCTTAACCGTGAAGCCTTGTGCTTATTCAATTCACTGTGTAGAGGAGAGGTTCCCGCGGCAAAGCGTCAAAAATTGAACACAGATGTCAGCATGCCTGGTCTAAATAATCATCAGTGTTTAACCGATATATCATAGGGCTCATATGGGCAAATAGACATCGACGATTTGCATGACCCGGAAGCGTCGGCTGGCATAATTCTTGAGATGCAGGATAGACAACGATACTTCGAGGGTGGGATATCAAACACTGCGCCTGGCGCAGATCACTCCCGCAAAGTATATGATGAGTTGGGTTCAACCTTGTTGTTTCTGACGATCCCCCGATAGAAGGTGGACATCAAAACGGTCATACGACATGCGAAAGTGAACCTGGACAACTGGGAGACTAATTTGAGTCAGGTGGGTCCTTCCAATTACAAGGCAGAGCATTTATTTGACGACTTCTCAGCTCAAGATAGAGCGGCAGGCAGGCGATCCCGCCCTCCTCTCCATGACCGAAAACGTTGCTTCCCGTCTCGATGTCAAAGCAAGAAAAAGTGGGTTGTTGGCTCTTGTCAGTTCGTTGACTCATTATCCCCCCAGATGACATCCCGGACGCGCTCTTTCGTCAAATGACAATCTGCCAAACTGCTACCAACGAGTTTTTACGGCAGTTTTGGTCGTCTATGTACCCACCAGCGGCAGAACTTCAAATCGTTGCCGCTGCTACTCCCGCACAGCGAACTGCCAAAGCCGCCAAAATGATTGGGTACCTCTCCAAGACTCAAGAAAAAGTCGATGCGCTCGTATACATGAGTCCTCAACACAACGTCAAGCCGACCCAAATAGAAATTGCAAGTCCGGTGTGCATTTCGACTTTTAACCCATTAAATTTCTGCACAGGCTATGAAACCAGTACTCAACGCGGCCAACCGCGCCATCGCATTCCACCGAACCAAGACTTCAAAACCAGGGCCACGGGGCTAAGGACAGACTTTTACCCATATTGTATATATACATCACATGCATTGTACCACAAAACATTAATACATCGCTACACTACTTGGTCACCAATACGGTCCCGGCTGCTTCTGCAGCTGCCCACCCGACGACGTGGTACATTCGTACGTCGTAAACATCACGAGCAGATGCAGCGCGAGCGCGTAAAAGATGAAAAATGCCCGGGTCCGTCGGTTTCCCAGGATTCCCCGAGTGAGAACGAGCACACCTCGCTCGATGTGATTGAGATTCTGGTATGCCCGCGTGGCTTCCTGGAACTGGAATCAGAAACGGAAGTAAAGGTTGCACTGCCAAACGAACCCGTCCACGGAAAGCTTCGAACGGGTTCATGGCCTCCTCGTATCGCGTCCGATACTTGCTCATGTCATCTGGCCGGGCGGAGCCAGAGGGTGTAGGTAGAGGGTCGAGCTGTGAAGTCACTGGGCGCGATCCCGCCTCTTCTCTGTAGCTCTGCATATACCGCACCTTCTCGTACAGCTTCAGATTATCCGACTGCAGGTTTTTTATTTCCGTGCGGAGCTCCGAGATAATCTGGAACTGCTTGCGTAACTCCTTCATACAATCGGTAGCATCAGACAGTGGGGTAGCTGGCGAGTATAAAGTCTCCTACCTCTTCCAGTTCTGCGTTACGTTGCCGGAATCTATCTCGCTGGCTTGTTACGATAGGAAGAATGGTCGTATCCGCCGAAGATGCGAAGGGTATCGGGGTCGATCGAACAGGTTGATCCTGTTGTGGAGTTAAAAAAAGCACAGTACAAGTACCGAGGAACATGCCGTCTTTCGACCGAGATCGAGGCCCGCGAGCACATCGGTTGAGTCAACTTCGGAGGGCGGGAGATCTTCGTTTGGCTTGTGCGAGTTCATCGATACGAGATCGGTTTCCAGCTTCTCATTCAGTACTTTTTGCTTCTCTAATTCAGCACTGGTGGCAACCAGCTGCTCTTCGGCCGTTTGGAACGAGACCTCGAGCTCAGTGTGGATTATCTGCACATTCCGAATGAGTACGAAGGCAGCGGGATAGGAGAAAGAGAAACAAGGAAACAAACCCGAAGTTTAGTTAGTTCATCCTGTAGTTTTTTGTTCTTCGTGGCTAAAAGCGCCTCGAGAGTTTTTCCACGTTGGGCATTTGCCTTTTGTGCATTTGGATTGGGCAGTTGCAGACCAGGCTCGTTACCCTGGTCGCCGTCTTCATCTGCATCTTCATCGAGGCCGGCGAATTCGACATACTATGCATTGATTGGTTCAACTAATTTTTAAGAATGCTACCTCGGACGGACCTTCATAATTTCCAACTCTCGCTTGATCTCATCATAGTCACCGTACTGTTTTAGCCTTTGTTTGAGCTGATCTATCTCGGCGGCCTGCAAACGCAACTGGTCTCAGCAGGATACACTAAGCTACTGAGAAGTCGATACCTTTGTTTGGATGTCTCTTGAGAGTTCTTCGGTTTTTTTATGACCGCTGAGTTCTACGTCGGACGCCGTCTGCTTCTGAGCTTCCAATACACGAGACATGCGTTCCGATTCCACTTCCAGGTCGGCGACTTGCGCCTCTAAAGACTTGACCCTGTTTTTAAAATCAGAAATAGCTTGATACATTTCTCCAACCAAAAATCACCGATCAGAGTTCTCGGTCCCTGTGCGCATTGCCTCAATCTCGGCACGGAGAATTTCCTGAGGGTTGAATTAGGGCAAGCGACCATCAGAAGAAGAGTATCGCACATTCCGGCGCTCGACGGTGACCACGCGGCTATTGGCGCGCTCCAGATCCGCAACAATCATGTCGACTTCCGCTAATTTTGCGACTACTTCCTGATCTGGGTGTATAGAACATTTAACAATTGAAACACGTCTTGGATTGATCGTGCGTACCTTGCCTCTGACCGTGGTCGATGAGCTTAGCCTGATTAGAGTCGTTGGACATGCGCAAATCACGAAGCTGGTTCTTGGTCAAAGATATTTGTCGCTGCAAGTCTTGCTCTCGCTCCTCATAATTTCTCATCTTCTCGTCATATGTAGCGTTGAGTTCGTTCTCCTTTTGGGCCACTTTCTCCAAAATCATTTCCTCCATCTACAAAATAAATATGGAACAGAAATTGGGACATGGTTCGACGCACCTTCTGCTCTAACTGCTCCACCTTGGTCTCGGCCTTCTTCTTCGCCGTTTCGACCGATGAAAAGTCATTGACGCGTTTTCGGAGATCAACGTTTTCCTCACGCAGTCGCTTGAGCTCTGATTCCAGGTCGCGCGCCTCTGCGACCTTGACAGTTTGGTCCTATGAGCCTTGTCATTCAATCAACCTGCTCGAAGAAAGTGCTTCATACGACAGCAGCTTCTAGTAGCGGGTACGGGTCTGGAGCTTCAGCTAGCACTTTATAAACGTCCAAGAATGCGTTTTCAGAGGCCTTGGAACGCTTCGTGAGGCTGTCAATTTCCGATTGATATGCTGCGACGCGCGGATATTATACGGTTAGCGTAAATAATGGAGTGTATGCCCAACGCGCAGCACCTTTCAAAAGGCCCTTGAATGCCTCGAGCTTCTCGCCGTCGGGAATCTTCTTGAACTCTTGAGAAGGGTCAACGCAGACCGTAAATGGGGCAGGCACAGCTACCTTTCGTCTTGTCAGCCAATGCCTTCCGTCCAACTACGCTCTCCTTCTGGTTGTCGACGAGTTGTATACCCTGTGCATCGAGTGTTTTCTGAAGCTCGGAAAGATTTATTTCTACCAGGACTATGAGACAGAGAAGCGACACAGATGCGCATAGAGCTACCTTTCCAGGTGGCCAATGCGCCCGAAAAGTTCGTTTCGGTCGAGGTCATCGTTGAGGTGACGGGCGATTATGTAATCAGGCATTTTAACACCTGAACGCATTCATTCAGGACCACTCTCCTGCGAGTACTAAAATTACAGAGGCAGATTCAAGCTCTTCACATCCACAAACTTGCCCGCCTTGAAACTTTCATTTGCCAAAAGCCCCACTGCTAGCGCCATTGCACCGTCTCTCTCATTCGCGCCTTGTTTCGATGCATCCCCAGTTTCTGCAACTTCCCCCGGCGCCGGCCCGAACAGAACGCTCAACATTCTCGCGTCTCCACCGCCATGCCCTGCGTGGTCGTACGTGATAGGGAGCGGTTCAGGCTTTTGCCATAGCCTGTGTAGCGTCACCGTCGCGTCGCCCGCGTTTGGAAGCGCAGCAGTGCCGTGGATGAGGCCCTCCATCCCGTCGTCGGTGGCCGGTACGCGGAATTGCGATTCGACGACACTAAGCTCGAGCCTGCCATGCGAGCCATTGAAGTTGACATTGTAGCCCTAAGGTGGAAGAAAAAAATGAGGAAACCATCCTGAAAGCAAATTTGGTGGTAGCTCACCTCCCATGGAGAGTAAGCGGTCTGTGCGGACTGGGTCAGAGTTGGCGATTCAGTGCAGAAATGGGTGAGGTACCAAGTGGTATGTCATGGTTGCGCCAGAGTTGTAGCGCACCTAACGAGCTACTAGTTAGACCGCATCGGAGCGTGTTCACAGAGACTCGCCATAACACTCATGTCATCTTCAATGCCAATGCCTGGAGCAAAGACCTTGACAGGAATAAATACCCGCATGTCGAAGCTATAACTCAACCCACGTTCTGGTCCCGGTGGTATCCGTCTTCACTCTCTGCATCAGCGTATATTGCCTTGAGTGCAGGATCGCTCTCCAGATGTATGGCGAAGGGATCGTTCTTCGCCTCCTCACTTCCTCGCGCCCGCTCGTAGTCTTTCGCCCAACCATGCTCTTTCCCTGCCTGGTCTCCGTAAAACGCTAGCTTTCCGAACCCGCCAACTGTCTCCGGCTCGGCGTCGATCCACCAATTGACAAGATCAAAGTGGTGCCCAGCTTTGTGCACCATAAGACCCCCAGAGTTGGTTTTTTGTCGATGCCAGCGGCGAAAATAATCCGCGCCGTGAACAGTATCCAACAGCCACTCGAAGTGAACCGACAGAACTGTTCCTGTGAGTACACTCACCTCGATACTGTTGATTCGACTTGCCTTTGCCGATTTTGCCCTCTGCAATGGTCCGTTTGACCAGTTCGTGAACCGGGTTGTACCTGAGAACGGTTGGACTGAGTCAAGATGGAGCGTAACCACACACCGGTAATTGAAGGTGACAGTAAGATGCTGGCCCGTTCTGTTGACTGTTTCCAAGATTTTGCGACACTTTACCACATCGGTTGTCATGGGCTTCTCGGTGAGTACCTTCACTGTGCGATGTTCGGCGACTCTCTCGATCGACGCCTGTTCTCACACTTACCTCCTGCTTCTAGGGCAGGGACAATGTATTGGTCATGCAGTGCGTCGATGCATGTAACGACAACCATTTCCACCCTTTCCTTTTCCAGCATGAGCTTGAAGTCGTCGGGCTGGTAGACGGGAACCCTTGATGCACCAAGTGACTGTAGGAGGTCATTGTAGTATGCTGCACGAATCGAATTGGGTTCACAGAGGGCCACAACAGAACTCGATGGGCGGGCAACGATTCCGCGCACGAACATCGCTGCGCGGCTTCCGGTCCCGATGATCGCAACACGTCCCCCGAGCAGTTTCGCTGGTGGTGCCATCCTGGGTGCAGTCCGAGGTTGTAGCGTCTTCCTCTAATTTTGTCTATGTACTCCGGCGCGATCGGCCCGAACTCCCCGCGCAAAGCCGGAATATCGTTTTTCCAGCGATTTTCGGTCTGCGGTAAACCTCCCAAACCTCCAATCAAACCAGCTCCATGGCATGGCTTGTCGTGACCTTCCACAGCGCACAGAGGCGCGCAGACTCGTGCAGGCAGGACCCCGGATAATAGGCAGGAAGGCCTGATACCAATCCTGACGTTTTTGGGCGATTTTTTGCCCGAGGCCTGGTCAAAAATCCTGACGAAAATGGCCAAATTGGCCGCTAGGCCTGGTTTGAATCCTGACGAAATTGCGCCCGCGGCTGGAAATTTTGGCCAAGAGAACCTTTGCGGGCCAAATTGGGCCACATTTGATGGGAAAATAGAATTGATGGCCGCATTTCGGCCAAATGGGGCTGGGAGGCCTGTTCAAATCCTGACGAATTTGCCAAAATCAATCCTGACGTTTTAGTGGGAAAAAAATCAGGCCTTCCTGCCTATTATCCGGGGTCCTGTGCAGGCCCGCACCGGGAATCATCTTCCATCACGTACAATACCATCATCTGTGGTCTTGTGGTCACTTTTGGAGGCCGTCGCCTCAGCCCGGACCGTGTCAGTTAGACCGTATATTTATTACGGAAATGTGCACACCTCACTGAAGCCCCATTCTATCCATGTCGGCTCATGCACCCGTTCCTTCAGCCAAAACCTGCAAGATCGAAGATGAACGGTATGAAAATAAAGATGATGCAAGTTCGGGTGTCCTGTCCCCGCCACCGCCATCGCGCCCAGTAAAGAACGGTGATGCTGCATTAGCTATCCTTGGAGAAGGGGCCCCCCGTCGCGACATAACCGAAGAAGAAGATGCCGCCATTTTGCGCAAAATCGACAAGTGGATATTACCCGTGATCCTCATGGTTTACTTCCTGCAGCAATTGGACAAGTGCGTGTATTGACCTAACCTAGAAGAAGACACGTCCGCCAAACGTTTTCTAGGTCGTCCCTGTCGTATACTTCTGTGTTCGGAATTGTGGCCGAGACAGGTCAGCTTGTGTAGTCGATATCTAATGCATTCTGTTCATGAAATTATCACAGGGCTCGTTGGCACACAATACAGTTGGCTCAGCAGTATTGTCTACGTTGCTCAGCTAATATGGCAGCCAATGTCTTCTTATTTCCTGGTTCGGTTACCGCTTTCCAAATATTGTAAGGATTGGTCTCCGTGATCTCCGTCTTCCCCCTACCTATTTGATGCAGTATTTTGGCACGTACTTATGTGGGGCGTTTGTGTCTCTGCGACTGCGGCTGCGAAAAATTTCACCGGTCTGATCACCGCTCGTTTTTTCTTGGGATTGTTTGAGGCTACTGTTGGTAAGTGCCTTCGTTTTGTATGGCATTTGGCCCTGATTTCACTGTTAAATAGCTCCCTGCTTTATTACTATTACTCAAATGGTTCGTATTATCTTTTCCGTCCCACTAGTCGCCAATTCCCTTCAAGTGGTGGCGCCGCCGTGAGCAGACATTCCGTCTCGCATTGTGGTTTGCAATGAACGGAGTTACTGGAATGGTTTGTGGCTTACCTTCCTCGCGTTGTAATTCAACGTTTCGGTTTCTCAGGTTGGATCCCTCCTAACTTACGGCCTAGGTCATATCAAAGGCAAACTTCACCCGTACCAAGTGAGTAGCACTATTTTTTGGTGCCATTATTTCACAGTCCGACTGTTTTCGGCATAGGTCATTTTCCTCTTCATTGGCTTGTTAACCGTAGTCTGCTCGCCCATTGTATAGTACGTCAACATTCTATGTTGAGATGCTCTCAAAAAATAATCGGCGCTGGTAGCTTTATATTACCTGACTCTCCCGCCAAAGCTCGGTTCCTTAACCACGAGGAGAAAATCGTTGCTCTCGAACGTCTACGAGCCAACAATCAGGTCAGTTTCTGAAGGTTATTTCATCTTTTTCCGACACCATTTTGCGACGTAGGGGACTGAGAGTAAGGTGTGGAAATGGGATCAGGTAAACTCCAATTGTGGCTGTTTATTTCTGTGCTTATGAATTATGCAGGTGGTGGAGGTTCTGTTGGATCTCAAGACATACCTCTGGTTCTCGTTACTTTTCCTTTGTGCAGTAGGAATTGTTTTCTCCCCAATTTCCATTGAATATAAATGATATTGTTTCAGGTCCCCAGCGGCGGTATTGGCGCCTTTGGACCCTTGATCATTCGTGCGCATTTCAAACCAACATCCCACGAATGTCTCTGAAAAAAAATCCATGATTCCAGAGGGATTTGGATTCAATCAATTCCAGACGTCAGTTCTTCTGGCAGTACCATACTTCTTAAAGCTAACTCTGGCAGTATCTTGTTCAATATCCCTTTTGCTGCTTTTCAAGTTCGTGTCCTGTTAAATCATGGAAGAGAATAGTAATAATAATAACAGGTGATTCTTACCATTGGGGCGGCAACCATTTCCACCAAAATTAAGCTCAAGTGGCCCGTGATCTTCGTCGCTTCTCTTCCTCCGATTGCTGGTGCCGCTGCGATATATACTCTTGGTCGCGGACCAGAGCTGAGGAACGGATTGTTGGGATGCTACTACGTGGTTCGTGTCATCTTGTGCGCAATTTCTCTGCTTTTACCAACACAGTGCATAATCAGTTGTCCTTTTTCACGGCCTTGCGTGCGTTCTGTTTCCATCGTCGTGTCATTTTGTAAATCCCTGAATTTAGAGCCCATGCTATACACCTGGAGCTCACAAAATACGGCTGGACACACTAAAAAGACGTGTACCACCGGGATAGTATTTGTGGCCCAATGTGCTGGAAATGTGTGTCTTTCAGTTTATGCATGATGGCCTGGTAACAATCGAAATAGATTCTCGGACCACTGGTGTACAAGACCCAAGACAAGCCCTACTACAAGCCTGGTCTTATTTGCGACCTGATATGCTGGATTCTTCTCTCAGTTCTTACTCTGTGAGCATATATACCTGCGACCGCAGGGCACCAGCTCATGTTGGACAGTGTCACCGCTGCATATCTTACATTCCTGAACAAAAGGCATTCTAATCGCCGGACTGCCTTGGGAAAGCCTACCAAAGTGATTGATACGTCGCTCGAGACCGTCTCTGAAGGAAAACGTCGCGTCGCTGCACACTCCGAAGAAAAGGGAGTAGCAGCGGAGAATCTTCAAGCCTTCGATGACCTCTCCGACCTGGTTAACGAGGATTTTATTTACGTTCTGTGACTTTCGACGAGGTCATCCTTGTGCCCTGTAATACTTTGGACGGATAAATACTGAAATAGACTGAAATACATTCATCGCGCTCCATCGCGTTTTTCGGAACACGTGACCGCTACTTTTTTATCGCAGCATTTCATGCAACGCCTGCTCCGCACGGGCCTTATAACTCTGCGGCGACATGCCTGGCATGCATCACAGCGTGGATTAGCCACCAGGCCACCATTCATTCCCCCAGCACAACAAGTCTCGCTTGGTGGGCCCCGGGTGACGACGCGCCCACCAGAAGACGACGAGGACAATGTGTCAGAGTCGGACTCGGACTCGGACTCGGACTCAGATTCGGAATCAGAGCCGGAGGAGGGGGAGGAGAGGGAACTGGAAGATTTGCTACGCGAGGACGGCGAGAAGACTGACCAGATACCCAAAAAGCCCCCCACTTCCCCCGCCTTCTACTCTGGGCGTGCCGCCTACTTTGATCAGCTAGCCCACATAGAGGGCGCCGTCGCACATACTCGCTCCGCCCTTAAGATGCTTCAACTCCTCCCCCTTCCGGCCTTTGCTCGAGCAGGTATACCAGCGCGGCCCGCAATCTGGAAAACCGCGGAGGAAATGAGTGAAGACCTCAGTATCACGATGACCAGCTCACGGTATCGAACGATGACCCGTCTTCTGGGCCAGCTGCATGAATACGACCGTATCGCCTCTGCGGCAGGATGCGACGAGCTTGCTGAACGGACGCGCAGTCTACTGAACCTTTTCGAAAGTTCGACAAAGGAGGCCAATCTGACCAGAGGACGGAGGAAAACGCTGTATGTTGACCACTTGGGCCGCTCCTACACGTTTGGGAAGCGGAAAACCAGCACTGCCCGAGTATGGATGATACCAGTTCCATTGGTTGAACAGGAATTGGATGTCATTGACTTGGAGAAGGTCGGCACATTAGATGAGGCGGCCGCTGTCTTGACTTCAAATCCCGAACGGTTCCACGAACCTCAATTAGTGCCCAAAAGCGCTATTCTCATTAACAACATCCCCATCGGAGAGTACTTCCCCCTCCCAGCCGACCGCGAACGGGTTACCCGTCCACTGAAAGTTGCTGGCCTTTTTGCCGCGTACAACATCTTTTCGCTGGTCCGCGGAGGAGGTTCTACGGGTCAGTCAGGCGCCTTGGCGCACGGTATTGCAAAAGGTCTCCTGGTACATAACCCAGACCTAGGCAACCTGTTCAGGAGAAGTCTGTGGTCCTTCCTCTTTTTAATCCCCGAAACTGAAGTATGGATTCAGCGAAACTACTACGCCGTGATCCGCGTATGGTGGAACGCAAAAAGACTGGTTTGGCGAAGGCGAGAAAGGCGGTTCGTACTTCTTCATGTTGCGGAAATCCTCTGTTCACATCATTCTCCAGTACGCTTGGGTCAAACGGTAAAAGTCCAGTTACCAGTATTAGCCGTTATCACACAAGAAGAAAAATCACATTGCATCTACCGGAACACCAATAAGTAAAGGATGCAGTTATAATAGGTTATAATACATCGAAAGTGAAGCCGCTAAACGTCAGCGTACACCGAAAATCGTATAATGTTATGTCAGAATCGAAACAGGGAAGACAGGCGTTATTGGAGATATATTGTCTGTACGTCGGCCACTGCAAAAGGTCCATTGCATGCTGGACATTTCCGCTGACGTGTCGAAAGCCTGGCATCAACGCAAGATCGGCAGAAAGCTGATGACGAGAAATTATTAGTACATATCGATAGTGGTTGTTTGTGGGACTGACTATGCATGCATTTAGTTAAGACGGTGTCCCGGAACTCGGCGCCTTTGCATGCAGTACATTTAAGTACGTTCTGTTATCACACCCTAAGCCTTATCGCCCTAAACTTCACAAGTAGTCCACGTACCATGGTCAGCTTGAGCTCGTTCTCAAGTTCCGTCTCTCTCGAGGAACCAGATCCAGCCGCTTTCTCCTGCAATCTGGCCACCTGCCTCTCCACCAGTTTCTTCGATAACGACAACTCTTCAGTCATCTTCTGCAATTCCGCCTTCTTTGCATGCAACTCTCCTTCTCGTTCTAGTAGGAGATTCCGACACTGGAGAGCAGGTGAGTGGTGTTTCGATCCAATATCAAGACGACGGACTTCTAAGATTTTTTTATAGTCGCCATTCTGCTGAACTCTCAACCCTCTGACCTCGCTTTTGAGACTGGCCAGTTCTACAGCGCGCGCTTCATAGGATCTTCGCAAGGATCCAAGGTCCTTCTCAAGGCTCATCTGAGGCAGCTGAGTTCGCATCCACATGTCAATCAATGGACCCAACTGTACTCACCACCTGTGCAGAAAGATTGCGTTCAGATTCGACAAGGCGCTCTACGACCTTGCCTTGCTTTTCCTGATTTCGTGCCAGATTTTTACGCTCATTTTCAATGGCCTCTTTATCTCGCATGGCAGCGAAAAATTTGTTGTCGGATTTCGCTTTCTGTCGATAACCGTTGATATGGGAGACGCTCAAGGAACCAGCGACGTACATCAAGCCCGCCCTTTACGACACGATCTTCCATGTCTTTCAGCTCGAAGACTTTACTCTTCACTTGTCGATCAAGAGCCTCCCAGGCAGCCGACAACTGGTCCAGCTCGCTGTAAACAGGGGCCTTGTCCTGAATTGCCAGTCAACTTGGAGAAGACGTACATTGTTCAATGACGTACCCTGGTGTGTTGAACGTCCAGTAAGCGGAGTCTCTTAATTTCGTCCTCCTGCTCACGAATCTTCTCGGCGAGTTGCGCCACATCGGGAGTAAGTGTTGATAGGTCCCCATACATCTTTTCGTATTTATCTAATTTCGAAGTGACCGCTGCCAACCTCTGAAGGGCATCGGCTTCGGCCTCCATGTGTTGGACTACATTCGGATGGTCATCTTGGAAAATGGACAGTGTTTGATCTACAGCAGCAGCTCGCTGCTCTGCCATTCTTGAATGTTGTCAGACGACCTAGAAACAAAGATGCAAGTGGAAAAAAGCGTACGTAACTCGAGTTTTTAATTCCTCGATATAAGCCATGTCATCGAGCTGACCGGAAAAGAAAAAAAGCATCAAGTCTTCGTTGCCGGAATTCGCAGCTAGCTGGGCTTTGTGTCGGCTTAACTGAGATTCTAGCACAAGGATGCGCGCCTGAAATCGATATTAATATTCTAAGGGGGCGAAGATAGCTCGTTGGACTTGCTGAACGCGCTTCCGCAAGTGATTCGAGCTCCTTTAGAGAAGCTCGCTTAACACTATCCCGTTGCTTCCGTTCGTTGAGCTCAGCAGCCTGCTGTTCGCGTTGATCGCGGAGTCGTGTATTTTCTGCATCACGCTTGGTTATCATTGACCTGAGCTCCTGGTTGACTTGGTTTGCCGCGGTCTAAAAGTTGCCTCAACCATTATCGGCCATGATCGAACAAGATTGCGGACCTCAGCACCCTCCTGCCATTCTTTCCGTGAATCAAGAACTGCTTGGAGTTCATCACTGAGTCGAGCATTTTCCAGTTGACACTCGGATAATGTGTGTGATAGGTAGGACGCGTGGTCCATGAGGACCTTGTAATGCGGAGACTCGGCAATAAACTCCAGTGGAGGAACTCGCGACTGTAAGAACAGTTAAAGAGTCTGAGACAAAACAGAGCAGATCGAATCACATTCAAAACATGCGTGTCGTTGGCTGCAGTGAGCTCAGCAATCTCCTTCCTTAGTTCTTGAACTTCCTGCTCTCGCAAATCTGCCAGGTGTTTTCGATCTTCCAACTCTATTAGACCGTTGCGGCCATTGAAGATAGCGTTGGGTGCGGGCGGCTAGACGAGGATTCAGAAGAGAAAATATCAGAATTGTCAAGACTCTTACTAATTAACCAGACCACTCACAACAGGAGAGGACGGCTTTATCTCCTCAGTCGTTTCCCCCGGCGACTCCGCCGTGACCGTTTCCGACCGTGGTTTGATCGCCAGGACAGTTTTACTCCGAAGTCGATCTGCAGCAGTCTCGGCAGCCAGAAGTTGTTCGTGATATCGATACTTCTGAGCCTCGGACTCTCGTAGTTTCCCATGCATGACTTGAACCTCGGACCGCAAGGCTGCACACTGTCGTCACAGTGAGTTACAAAACTTGCACTACACTGGTGACATACCTCAGTTTGCGCCTTTTGACACCGTATATATGCATCTCCTCCAGATAGAGATCCACTACCCAAGCTGACAAATTTAGTCACAAGGTTCTGAGTGGCTTGCATATTGTCTTCGAGGGCTAACACAAGGTCTGGCGCATCGTCATCTGATATGTGAGACGAGATGTCGAATATGTCTACACGAATTTAGATAAACGCGGAAAAGAGGACAATGCAGGCCGACCTCGCGTATTAGGAGTGTTTGGCGGCAAGTCCTCCGGTTTTGCTAACAGCCGAATCGCTTCCACCAGCTGGACATGGCTTCAGAGACAGCGCTGAAACAAGCAAAACGCGACGAACTTGAGTCCAACACGCTGCCATTGCAGCCAGACCAGCCTCGCAAGTGTTTTTCCGTCTTTCAAGCTCCGCTATGCGACTCTGACTCCGGTCGTGTTCTCGTGAGTAATGCTTCATCCGCCTGAAGATTGCCTCCTTGCGAAACATCTAAGAGGGATTCTGGTTGATTTGGGGAACAATTGGAAAGGAAACACGAGATACCTCGAGGTCGTTAAGGTCTGAAGGCTCTTCAATCTCAGGTGCGGACCCATTAACATATGGGGCGCCATTGGCACCAGCAAGAATGCGTTTTTTCGAGACTGATACGTCGCCTTCCTGAGTATGTGGTCGCTTTTTGGACTCCATGAAAGGGAGGAGGATGTGAAAGTTTGAAGTAAAGAGACAAGTCGCGATAAATAGCTGACCAATCTGATGCGCAAACAATAGTATCTCCGAGTCTACAACAAACTTTGTTGAGGTATCCTTAATCTCACAGTCCTTTCCAGTTCTACAATCTCGCAATCTGCCAGGCTTCCATCCCCTACCTGCGTCTCTACACAGGTGAAGTCCAGCGCCTGCAATACTTACGGTCAGGAGGAGAATATACAGGATCACCAACTGATGCGACCAACCTTCCCAAGGACCGTCATGGGTTGATCTGCCCAAAATAGTTAGGTTGATGGGATGGCAGGCACAGCCAACTCACGCCAGACTGCTGTATCGTACACAATACCCTGCGACGCATTTGCGACAAACGCCCTTACTGTTGTTACATCTGGACGACCGTCTGCAGCATTCTTCGCTACGACGACCAAATAAGCACAGCTAGGATCGGCGAGGCCTTCGCCTGACCCCTTGCCCATAGGTATGAACGCCTGATTGGTGAAGGCATGACGCTCCATTACTTTTAATTCGACTGTACCATCGTCGGAAATGGACTCCAGGGGGCTGCATCGGTAAACGGACAACCCTGCGGTGGCACCCGCCTCTAATGTGTAGGAAGACGTGAGCAGCGAGAGCTTGTGGAACTTGCTGGCGGATCCCTGGTTGGCAGGCGTGATTCTGGTTCCCTTCGGAGCCGCGTTGTGGTCTCCGTATGCTTGGATGACCTCTCCAAAAGGAGCGAAGGCTTCTGGGGTCAGAGGGAGTACTGGCACAGACCCAACATTGCGAGACAACATGTTAGTAACAACCTCGCTATTACGTTCTTGCTGCTCTTTTGTTATCCCATGAGAAGTGGTGACGAGACCCTTTGTCCCGATAATCCGAACCCTCTTGAGTCCGCCATCGGGATGGATCGTAACCTTGACGTGCGTGTACAGTTTCCCTTTCACGTTGTCCAGCTGGAAGTAATGTTGTCTATGTGGTCCGAGTTTGGTGCGGGGGAGAATCAACGACCACTCGTGATCCTCTCCCTTGGTGCGCGACCAGTCGACATCATCCGAAATAGACAGCGCATGCATCTCACAACTTTCCGGGAAATTTCCTTTGAAGTGTGCAGTGTCTATTTCCACCTGTTCGAGCGCGCCAGGCGCGCCCCTTGAATTTCTGTTTACTCGGAGTTTTCTTTAGAAAACGAACGGGCACTTACAGTTTAATGATCGCCCAATCTTTGTGACCCTTCTCCCTGCTTCGCTTCGTCTCCCAGCCATCACCCATATCCTTCCCACGTCCGGGGAGGATCAAATTGGACCCAACGCCAAAGTGCTGGTCGGACGTGAACTCTACCCGCCCACCCGCAAACACGTGTGCCAGGTCAAAGACCTCGGCCTCGTCTTGCGGGTGGACGGCGTTGACATGTCCGTACACTCTGAAGCGCGCCTAGACGGAGTTCAAGGTTTATCCACACCCTTGAGACACGACTTACGATACCACCATCGGGGTACATGTTGAGCTTGACGAAATTTACTCCCATCGTCTCCGGGATACAGAATAGATGGCGGGAAGTCGGAAGCATGGCTTCCTTGGGCAGGACTTCGACCCACTAGGTCGCTACTCAGCACGCGATTAAAATGATTACTACGGGACTCACTCCGGGGTCATCCTTTCCAGGCTCCTCTGACGCCAGGCCAGAATGAACATCGACCGAAACGTGCGGTGCCTCGTTCCCTGGAACAAGATATCAATAGGGATAGCGCAGAGAGGGCTGGATTAGACCATTAAAGTGCGAAGTGTCGATGTCAAAGCCAGAAACGGAGCCCGATGTGCCTAACTGTATAATACACCTGCCAAAACCTACTCAGATGTAATAATGCGTAGGGTATGAATGGCTTGCCAGTCATAGGCTGGGTTGTGCCGTCTGCTCTCCCACCCACTGTACAAGGCCCCCTTCGGGCCAAATTGGCCCCTTAAACTGGGGGCGGGCTGATGTCACAAGTAAGGCATTTATTCAGGACAGTACTGCTACACATACCTCCACGAGAAGGAGGTGGAACGCCTCAGCAAAGAAATCATCCGAAACCGAGACCACACGACCACCCAGTGCGACACTCGAAAGTTCTGTTATCCATTAGATAGAATTTAAGGCAGTCTATTGAACATACCGGTGGCGCCCGAGAACTCTTTCTCAAACGCGTCCAAAGGTACTCGTCTAATCGCCATCGATGGAAACGAAAGGAGGTGTTCAGACATCGCTTAAAATATTCCTCCATCCTCGATCACGTGGACGGATAAGAGTATCGGCGCGTGCAAGTATTATTATAGTTGCGAGCTTGATAGAAGGTGTACAGATTTGCGGACGAGGGATTTTTGCTCGTATCGTAGCAGAAGAAGATACGAAAAGTGCGTATCGCGCCATATGGTCGTCGATTTTCTGCCGGGTGTTCAACTCAACTTCAAGTTGCCTTGACTGCCCCGCCGTAGCCTTCTGCCCTTTGAAAGTTCCGCGGAAGCAGGCTGCAAAGATACGACGAAGATACGATGAAGATACCGATTGATACGTCTGATATGATCAGGCAAAGAAGGCAAAAAGCGTTGCGAGTTATTAGTAAGATTGTCTTGTTACGCATGTGGCACCGTGACCTATTAGTAGGCTGGAGAGCAAACTGGAATCTACTTATCTGTGGCTTCACAGGATAAAGATATCATACAAAGGCGGGAAGAAGGAAACGTGAAAGCCGAATGTGGTAGGTAGGTAGGTATATTCCGCCGCGGTCCCGTTGAGAAACAGGCGGTTGTTCAGATATTAAGTTCAGGTTCAAGTCGTTGTTTGCCTCTGCATCATAGTACGTCCACTCAATCCGTGAGTAAGTCTCGTCAAAGTATCGTAAGTACATGGGGTGTGTCCCAAAATTTTAGTACCGGACTATGGAACGAAGCGTATAGTAAGTATTAAATCAAATACCAGTAAGCTAAAAAAGAATGGTAAGTAAAGTAAAGACGGTCACTAATCCTGGTAGTAAGTAAGTCTAACCTTCATTCCTTCTTCCCGTAGCTTCTCAAGCCGTTTGTGGTCCGGGCCATACACGTCCTCGAAGAGGTGAAGATCCAGATGCACTCGCTCCAAGCGTGCAAGACTACGCGCCATCGTCCGCCAGCGCGACTCAATCATGTCTGATAGGAGCCCGTTCGGGCACGTCCAGCACCCCTTGCCGAGATTAAGCGTCGAAAGGGCAGGTAGGAAGCACCCTGATGCGTCTGAAGCGTCGGGAGCCACCGTGAGCAGCTGAACGAGCTGCGGCGTGATGACGGGGTCCCATGTCCAGTCGCGATTGTCGTGGACAACGAGTTCCGCGATGCCGCGCACGCTCTCGTGTTGCAGGCACTCGATGAACTGCGTGGGCTGCACCCCCGTATCGTGCACCTCAAGTCGCGACAGGTTGCACTTGGACCGTGTAAGGAAGTCCACGAAGGACGTCTGTGGCCAATGTGCGTGGTTGTCGTACGCGTCCTGTACATATAGTGTAAAGTTTTTGAGGGCAGGAAAAATCGCGCAGTCCAGCAGGGCCGCGAGCTCGCCAGCACGGATGTGCAGTTCGAGGGAGGTGAGGGCGGGAAGGACGATGGCAACGGTAGGAAGTGGACCCTCCTGTGGGTCAACTATCAAGTTGCAGCTTTCGAGCTTGGGGCAGCCGCTCATGATAGAGAGACACGCGCTAACAGATGGGATAAACCCAAGATCAAGACGGGTGAGCTGCGTCCACGGTATGGCCACTGTGTTATTGGGGGCGACGTCGAGGTCGCTGAGGCGCGAGACGGAAAAGCTGGACAGCATCGGGGCTACTTCGAGCATCTTCAACAGGTCCTGCATTATTTCCTCATTTGGTGTCAGACGCCAGCACGTCGTCAGGTGAAACGTCTCTAACAGAGGGGCGTGGAGGTCGGCCGAGGGTTGCAGAGACCGTCCGTAGGTGGGATTAGCGATGTCCAACCGGACGTCCCTCCAGCGGGTCAGGTATCGCATGTACAGAGCAAGCATGTCATCCGCGATGTCCTGGTTGCCTTCAGACTCGTTCGTCTGGCACAACAAGAGCTCCAGAGGAAGGTCCCCTGAGCGCTGTAACCATTTGGAGGCAACGTTCAGAGGGGGGAATGCCCGCCCACTGTGAACGACGACGGATAAGGAGGTCCATAAATCTGGAAGCGACAAAGCCACCGTCCTCCATGCCCTGCACACTTGGAGCAGAATGAGCGGGGCAGACAGGTGAACAGGCGTGGTGGATTGGCGGTTACAGATGGGGGTGTCGGGATTAGAGGAGGCGGGAAGGCAATGGAGAAAGATCTCCTCCCAGATGTCCCGAGGCATGCGTCCAGCGGGGTACGAGTAGTGGCTGCGCTCTTGTTGGGATATCTTCCGACGATGAGCGGGCAGGCGAGTAGCCTGAGGATGAGTATTGCTCCGTGGCCGGGAGAAATAGGTGAATCGAACGAGGGAGGCCATGGTGGCAGAGTAGGAAGGAGGAGTTAGAAGACAGGGGCTTGAGCGGACGCATATATGACCGACAGGGGTAATCGCGATCGTTGATCGCGCGAATATGGAGGACGCGCTAAGTGCTAAGTCTTGTGCTAAGTCGTGCGATAACCGTGCGTTTTTTCTTCCACGGGTCCAACCAGATTTCAGTGTTCATTCCGGCAACGAATTGGAAGATATTCTGGACGTGTTCTGCCTGGCTGTCGCCGACTTCAACGGCCACTAGAGCACCTGGGTGGAGAACGCCGTCGCGAGCGACCAACGCGGCAATTGCACGGTAGAAATCAAGGCCATCAGGACCACCAAAAAGGGCTTTAGGGTCCTCGTAATGTGTAACTGAGGGCGGAAGCCGAATATATTCCTGCCAAGATATATATGGGGGATTAGATGTAATAAGATCGAACGGAGGAGCGACGCCAAGGTGAGTATGCGGAAAGAGAGGTTCCAGGAACGAGGCCTGAATGGACTGAAAGGTATTTCCAAGAATCTCACCGCCGGACGCGGAAAAGCCGCAGAGGTCAGCATTCTCGGTGGCAAGTTTGACAGCATCTGACGATATGTCGACACCATAGGCACGGACGGATCCTGCTGGCAACATGTGGCAAAGCAGAAGAGGTATACATCCCGTTCCGGTGCCGAGATCGAGGACAGAAAGCCGGCGCGTGAGGGTCGGACGGAGGAGTTCTGCGAGACGGATAGTCCAGTCTTCAGTCTCGGGGCGAGGTATGAGCACTGGAGGCCTCAGTTTGAGTGTGAGAGGACCAAAAGGTTGCTCCGCTATAGACGCGGTAAGTCGGGTTGGAGGCGGGAACGGGAAAAGCGGCACCGAGGATGTACTGGAGGGGTTCGCCGGCGACTCTCCGGGATAGCATCTGGTCGAGGGGGACGGGGGACACCGCACGCTTCATCCACTGATACTCCAGCGCGGCTTGCCGCTTACCCAGCCGGGAGGATAACAATGCGAGGGACATTTTTTATGTTTTATTTTCGAAGTTTTCTTTTCTTTTTGTTTTTTCTTTCTTTTCTCTTTCCTTCTCTTTTCTTCCAGCTGAAGACAAGTTGACCGCCGAGGAAATAACAAACCAGAGTGGAATTGAGAGACGAGATGGTTCAAGTGGAATCGGGTGTTTGCCTTTGTTGGGTGAGTCGGGCCGGTTATACTTTCTACGCTTCTGGGTTGGTTTACTCGTTCTGCTCCTTGTTCCGCACCACCACAGCCGCCCCACAGTTTGCAGGACAGTTTGCAAGGCTCTGGCTCATGTCCGCGGCGATTCAAACCGCCTCCCTCCCGCAGGACTTGAGTGGGTCCCAGTTGGCTGGCCAGAAACAGCTCCAGCCCCATCCTGGTCCTTCACCGCCTGCTTCCCAGCTTCCCGCTTCTCTCAAGCGCAAACAGGCTCAAATCAGTCTTCAGAGCACAGACGACGATACCCAGGACGAGGCGTCGCCTCCCTCCCAGGTCCCAGGCCGTACCCGTGGCAGAGACGGCCCGAAGAAAAAGAAGGCTAGCCGCGCCTGTGTCCATTGCCAGAAGGCCCATCTTACTTGCGACGACTGTAACTATTCTCCGTCATTGTCGCTCCCAGGATCGTATGCTCACGCTATTTCTAGCACGTCCGTGCCAGCGCTGCGTCAAGCGTGGTATTGCCGCTAATTGCACCGAGGGTCATCGCAAGAAGGCAAAATATCTCCTCGACGAGGAGGAACTCGGTGCGCTCGCCGCTTCACCACAATCGGCCCCTTCATCCCGATCACGAGCGACTGCAGAGAGACGCAAGTCCACTCGCGACAAGTCGTCGGTGCCCGAGACCAGCGCAGAGCCATCCCCAGCTGTCTCTGTCCCTGCTCGTACGCCTCCAGTCCAATCATGCGTTGTCTCGCTCTTCTGACACTTACGAAACAGCAGCACAACCTCCATTTGATCCCAGTGATCAAATGTTCAATCCTGTTCCGTTCGACCCCAGCTTTCCCTTCGGTTCGGAGGCAGCAAATCTCGAGTATTCAATTCTCTCCGCAATCCTCGGTAATCCAAGTCCTCCGGATACCACCACGAGCCCTGGGCCGTCTGTCCCACCGTTCTCGTCCTGGCCGTCCGACGATCCAATGGAGTTCTCGGCATCGCGCAACTCCAATGAATTCGGCCCATCCTACCCCGACCAGCAAATAGCCGTACAACCCTCTGACACCACCCTTTCGACCTCACCCACGACAAGCTTCCTCACGTATCCATATCCTCATCCACCAGAACAGGAGCCGCTTCAATATCCACCCCAATTCCAGCAGGATCTGCATCCTCTTCAGCCGCGCTTCCCCCTCGACGCTCGTCCACGCTCACCTCCCTTCGCCGCCAAGGATGCCTCTCAGCGCGGCATCACTTCGCCGTCGCAGTCAACGGGGCCATCTTTTGCCCGTGCCATCCCCGAGCAGGCCCACCAAAGTAGCGGCGGTTCCCAGCTGCAGAACATCAACGATCGGGTCACGATGCCGTACGACTACACAGAAGGCTACCACTTCCTCATGAAACACCTACCCCGTCGGTGCGTGTGTTACTTGCAAAATCAAGTCGTAGTGCGAAAAAAGAGTGCCTCTGGGACTCGAGCTCTGATTTTCTTCCCTTTATATGGGTAACCCCGCCCTGCCTCTCACACTTTACCTCATTACTCTCTCGTCTTGTCAAAAAAGATTCGAGAAAAATGACATACTGCGCATCGTTCGCGCACTCGCGATCTTCCGCCCGTCACTCATCGCCCTCCAAATGCCCCTCTCCTTTGACGACGAGGTGTTTGTGGAAAAGTGCTTCCAACGGACATTGCTTGTACGTTTGCTTGCATGCCTTTCATGGCTAAATTAAATCAATATACCGCCTTAGGAACTCGACAAGCTAATTTCCTTTAGCGGAACGCCGACGGTAGTGTGGCGCCGCACGGGGGAGATCTGTCTCGTTGCGCCTGAGTTTTGCATGCTTACTGAGTGGTCGATGGACGAGCTGGTTGGGCGCAAAAAGTATATCTACGAGGTCCGTGCATACACTCTGTCTTTCTACCTCTTCACATACCCCCGCCAGCTCTTCGAGAACCAGTCGGTCGTGGAGTACTGGGAAAACTTCGCGTCACATGCGTTTGAAAATACGACGCAGTCAGTGTTCGCGCACTGTGTGCTGCTGAAACCGTCGGGTGCACCTGTTCCCTCGACATTCTGTTTCTCGATACGGAGGGACCTGTTTGATCTTCCCAGCGTTGTTATAGGTATGTAACTGTCAACCTACAAACCAGCTACTGACTGTCACAATACTCTTTCCTAGGCCAGTGGCTTCCGCTGCTGTAGCAGTTGTACATTATCCCTATTATTCACTTGGTGGGACACCTCGCTTTTCTCTCATTTTGCATCCTACGCTGTCGCATAGCTTTGGCTCCTTCAAAAAGTGTACCAGTACGAACGTTCTGCCTGTATCACTTTTAATGAATTGTACTGCGCGAAGAAGGTTCCGGGGAGATGAATAGTCCTGAGGAAAGGTGTGTAGTAGGAATGTAGTAGAGTATCTAAGGTATACAACACCAGCCCCGCGTCATAAAATTATTCAACCCATTAAAGGTTCTATACCTGGCCCTCGACGGAGGCGTACTCGCTCTCGACGCCCGGCTCGATCATGACGGCGTGGCCAATGATGACGATTCCCGATGCACCGACGAGCCAGAATAGCGTCGAGAAGGGGCCGGAGAAAATCAGGAGCGGGATGCCGATGCAAAAGAGGGTGATGTACAGCGACTTTTGTGTAACAACGTAGTCGCCGACCTGCGTTGGTTCGGGAGCTACCGCAGCCACGTTAGTACCGCGGGAGAGATGGAAAGACCCGAAGAGCGCGCACCGAATTTGTTAATCAACATGAAACCTCCGACAAGGAATATAAGCGAGAAAAAGAGCCAGAGGTTCGTCAATCTGCGGCGTGTGTAAAGGTCGATTTGGACACAGATGAGAATACTAACAGGGCGTAGATGCCGAGGAGGACGACGATGATGCCATAGTTGCCTGGAGGGTCCAAATTATTTCACGCCTCATTCGCTACGTGTCCGCTCGTACCAGAGAAATAACGGGTGTTGTACGATATCCGCTGCAGAAAAATGAAAGGTGAGCCCAAGCTAGAGCACATAGCGAGATACACGCACGGAGGTGGCCGTGTTCAAGTCTCCGGGGCGCGAAATACGCTGGACATCGAAAAATTCGGTCGGGCTGCGGAGGGCGGATAGCCTAGCTTCCTAGATTTTCGAGTTTGTCAAGCAGAGCAGCGTCGCATAGTAAGGCGACGCACCCGGAAGCCACGGACAGAGTCAGTTACGCGCATGAGGGCTTCCATGGTGGATGACTGCAGTGGGTGCGAGGAAGACGGTGATAATGTAGCAGCCTCAGGCAAACACGCGTACATATAGCCGCTTGCTGCTGCGCCCAACTGCGACCGCAGGCTGCCACTCCCTCAGGCTCTCGCACGCAGCACGATGATCCGTCGCAATCCCACCCTCATCAGCATGAGCGACCTCGATGTGCAGGATGTGCGAGATGTCATTGCAAAACAGAAAACAGACACAGCTCTCTTGCAGAAAATGAAACGCATGGCAGACAATCCCGACATGGAGAAGGAAGACTTGGAGATGCTCGAACAGCTCAAAACACGTTACGGTGATCGTGAAAAGCAGCCCGTTCGAGGTAAGTGTTGCTGACTGCGATGATGCCGATATTCAAAACACCTCTCAAAGACGCTGCTGGCCCTAGCACTTCAAGCTAAATATGGACACATCCATCTTGTATTTTGTACTACTCCTCCGTCTATTAGAGATTCCTTGGTTCCACAAAATTTGCATTCGATGTCAAACAACGCGATCACGTGTCTCAGCAGATGAAACTGAGCTCGTTTAGGCTCGTATGTAACGGCGTCTCGCAAAGCGTCCAGAAAAACCTTCGGTAGACTCCCATAGACATGTTCCGCTACACTGATTTTGGTTTCATCTTTTATTCGCAGCTTCCTCCGGCTTCTGAACCGATTTTTCAGTTCTTGACAGCACACAGCGCCAGGGGTTGATGGAGGGACAAAACTCCACGGATAGAGGCAAAACATCTGCAGCCACATTTTGCGGTAACGCCAGTCGAGGTTGATATTTGGTCCAAGTCAAGTTGAGTTCATCGTGGAGAGCACTGCGGAGTCGATGAAGGCGGACTTTGGCGACTTGGCGCTGCATGTGCTCACCGGATTTTTCGGCAACGAGGCCGGACAGAATATGCAGAACCTCCTTCCTTAGCAGCTCAGTCGTTCCCTACGACGATCGAAAACTCTGAGAACTCGCGCGAAGCTGCTGAACAGTTCAACCAACTGCGCGTTCGCAACCTGATATTTTGGTTAGCACAATCAGCACCTGGCCGAGAGTAATTTAGCAAGCAATGGCGGGAGTATCTTGGTCTTCACTTCTTCCGGGTCCCACGAATAAAATTGAGGGATATGTCGTTCCTGGATCCAAGACGTGACGAGTCCAGAATCTGCACGTATACATACCAGACTTCAGCTGGTAATTGTATAAAGCATCTGTGATACAAGGGCCCGCTGCCCTGGTTCAACCACCATTATGTCGTCTGAAACTTTGGAACGAGCCGCTCGGCATTGGCGCAACGCTGAGATGCCTCTGTAGACATGATATCTTTTTCGTCGAATAGGGTGTCGATGAAGGGATTCAACGGCTTTAAAACTGCATGAAATTTCACGTCGTGGATGCGGGGAAAAATTGGGTGAGATCACCAGTCGCCCCGAAAAAAAAAACCGCTGATGCTTCGTCAGACATGCAAATCAGAACAGCTCGGCGAAATTCATGATATTTGAGCTTACAACGAGGCAAAAGCTTGTGGAATGAGACCAGCACTGCCACTGATGCCTCCCGTGGTCAATATTTCGATGGCATGTGATTGCAAAGTCCGCCAAGCGTGTCGAACTATTGAACGAGGGATAAAATGCGGTAGAATGAACTGGATAAATTCGAGGTTTTACTACTGCTTAAATACAAGAGAGAGCATATAACTAAGAGTCATAGTAACTAATGGTGACAAGTAAACACTACATGAAAACGGCGCGCATGAGAGTAATACTGAGTAATAAAGAGTCCGGGCGCGGTGCGCCCACGAGAAGCTGTCGCGCTCAAGTGACAGCTGAGTCCGACTGAATCCCAATGAGTCCCAAACTCGGGACTTCGGTTTGCCCGTCCAACACTCCCCCTCAAACCGAACGGAGTCCGAGGGCGGCAGCGAAGTGCTTTGCCTTCGCGCTGGGAAGGGCTTTGGTGAAGGTGTCGGCCACCATGTCGGCAGTGGGACAATACACCAGGCGGATGGAGTTGTTTTCGATCACATACCGGATGAAGTGATAGCGAATGTCAATGTGTTTCGTGCGGGCGTGGAATTGCCCCATGTCGGAGTAGGCGAGCGCAATGGCAGATTGGTTGTCGCCGTGAAGGGTAATAGGATGCTCGAGCGGGCGGAACAGTTCAGCGATGAACTGGCGGAGCCAGATAGCCTCCTTCGCGGCATGTGTCATCGCGACGTATTCTGCCTCGGTTGTTGAGAGCGAGACGAGTTCCTGCTTCTTGGAGCTCCAAGACACGGCACCACCATCAATAAGGAATGCATATCCTGAGATTGCTCGCCTGTGCTCCTGCGACATTCCATCCGCATCCGAATATCCCTCCAAACCGCGTTTGCCGGCGCCGTAAGTGAGACGCCAATCTTTGGTGCCAAGCAGGTACCGAAAGACGCGCTTGACCGCCTCCCAATGGAGCAATCCGGGATTGGCGAGGAATTTCGACAAAACTCCGACGGGAAATGCGATGTCTGGGCGAGTCCCGACAGCAGCCCACATCAGCGAGCCAACGGCTTCGCGGTAGGGGACCTGCTTCATCGCGGCGATGTCCTTGACACTTGTCGGACAATGATCTGTCGAGAGTTGGAAGTTCGGGTCCATCGGCATGGCAAGAGGTTTTGCATCAGTAAAGTTGAAGCGTTGCAAAATAGACTCAATGTAGGATTGTTGCGAGAGCGAGATAGTGCGCTCTTCGCGATTCCGTTTGATCTCGATGCCGAGGAGCCAGCTGACAGGACCAAGGTCCGTCATTTTGAACAGCTCGCCTATGCGCGTCTTGTACTCCTGGAGTAATTCTACGGAGCTGCCAGTGATGGTGCAGTCATCGACGTGAATCGCCATGATGATAACATGGCCGTCGGGACGGGTGTAGAAAACCGCGTGGTCGGATTCGCACTGTGCGAAGCCGATTTCAGCAAGCGAGCGGCTGAGAGTCTCGTACCATTTGCGGCCGCCCTGCTTCAAGCCATACAAAGCCTTGTTGAGCTGCAGGACATACTTGCGGCGGTCCGCAAATTCGTGGTCGGGAGGCTGTTCCATATAGATGACCTCGTCAGCATCGAGTTCGCCGTTGAGAAAAGCCGAGTGGAAGTCGAACATATCGATATCCCAGTTGTTGCGAGCGGCGATAGCGAGAATCGTGCGGATGGATGCAATTTTGGCCGTGGGAGCGAACGTCTCGTAGTAATCGACACCTTGGACTTGAGTATAGCCAAGAGCGACGAGACGCGCCTTGTATTTGTCGATCTCCCCAGCGGCGTTCTTCTTGATCCGGAGGACCCATTTGGATCCAACCACATTGCGGTGCTCCGGCCTTTCAACAAGACGCCACGTGCCGGCGGCTTTCAGAGCTGTAATCTCCGCGTCGATGGCGACTTTCCAGTGCGCCCAATCCATTCGCTTCTTCGCCTCCTCGAACGTCGGCTCTAGCGCCTCTGAACCAGCCGTCGCAGCGGCCATTCCAACCTCGAGAATATCAACCATCTCCCAATCCTCCGACATTTCAGCTCGTGCAGCAGTAGCTGCACTGGGCCTGATGCCGCGGGGGACTGTGGGGTCAGATGGACGATTGCTGACGCGTCCAGCACCACTCTGAAGTGCCTGGACATACGCGCTGGGCTTCCGGATGCGCTGGCCGCGTCCCATAGGCGCTTCCTCGGGTTCGTCGAAGTCGGGACCGAGTGGATCCGTGCACGCCAGTTCCTGCGCGAGTTTTTGAATGGAGGGCGAAGCGGCAAGCGGCGCAATCGAGGACAAGCTACGAGGCGGCGTTTGCGGTGGGCTCGCTTTCGGTGTAGCGGGAGGAGCGGGTACAACGGGTGGAACGGGATTTTGGTGCGTGCTGGTGTTTTGATTTACAGACGAGGACTGATTGACATCCTCCTGCTCCCCCTCAAGCTGTAGCTCGACTGGTAAGGGTACCAGCACGTCGTCCTTCTCGAATTTGACGCTTCGCTCCACAGCGATATTCCGCTTCCCTTGGAAGTAAATGCGGTGCCCGCTGCTCACTTCATCAAACCCAACCCAACGGCCGACTTCTGCGCGGCCGTCTAGCTTGCTGCCGTCCGGGTCGTGAACCCAGACTCTGGCGCCAAACTCCGGGAGGTACGCGACGTCCGGTTTGCGTTTGTACGCCAATTCGTAGGGGGTTTTACCATCCAAGGCACGTGTCGATGTGCGATTTTTCAGATAAATGGCATGGTTAACGGCTTCTCCCCACAGAAATTTTGGCAACCCACTAGCGTGCAACATCGCGCGAACCCGTTCTAGGACCGTGCGGTTCAGGCGCTCCGCGACGCCGTTGTGCTCCGGCGTGTCGTGGACGGTGAAACTGCGTTCAGTTCCATTTTGGGCCAGGTGAGCATCAAACTCGTTGCTCCAAAATTCCCCTCCGCGGTCGGAGTGGAGCTTCTTGATCTTGACGTTGAACTGCGTCAAGAGCCACGCTTCGAAGGCCTTGTACGAGTCGAACGTCTCGTCCTTGTGGCGCTGGATGTACAACCGTGACAAGCGCGAATAATCGTCCGTGAAACTTGCATAGTACTCACGGCGGTTGATCGTCTGCATCGGGGATGGTCCCCAGACGTCCGCGTGGATCTTGTCGCCCATCGCGGCGGCGCGTTCCTCCTTGCGAACTTTCGCAACCGGTTTTCGCGTCGCTTTACCGTATTCACATGAGTCACAGGAACGAATTTCCGTGGACCCGTCGAGCTTGATCCCAGTCACCAAGCCATCTTTCACAAGACGCTTAGCGGCTTCCGGGGCGATATGCCCCATCTTGCGATGGAGCTCTTCGATCGTGACGGTTTTGATGGCGCTCGCGGCGGTGATTCCGGCATTGGCGGTAGCAGTACGTTCAACCCGATATGTGCCGTTCTTCTTGTTGATAACTCCAAGGATTTTACGCTTCTTATCGAAGATCCTGCAGAAGTCGTCGCGGAACAGCGTTGCAAAGCCAGCATCAGTAATTTTGCTGACAGATACGAGGGTAAGTCCTAGCTTTGGCGCGTACAACACTCCCTTGAGGAGTATTGTGGCCGTGCTCTTGCCGTTCGGGATGCTGATGCGCATATCGCCTTGCCCGATAGCCTGGAAACTTCCATTGTCGGCCGCGGTGATAGATTTTGGGGGGATGGAGGTAAAGTTGATGAATCGGTGTCGATATGGGGACATGTGTCGTGACGCGCCCGAGTCGTACAACTCGGTTTCGGTGCTGGAATTGCCGCCGTCGTTGGCGAGCATTGCCGAGTCGAAGGACGAGGTAATATTTTCCTCTTCGATGTCCTCCGTGTTGCTGAGCCATTCCTTTACAGAAATCTCGACCCATTCCGCAACATCGTCGGTGAGGTGGGACGGGCGATCCGGCCCGTTTGGCGTCGCCGTTCGACCAACGTTGTCGGGACATTCGTTGTCAGAACCGGCGTAGCAAAAATCAAGTGAGGACTCAGCGTCACTTTCCTCGTTGGTATCCCCATCATCTGATTCTTCTGTCGCAGCCACGCTTTGCAGATCCGGCATTGAGTCGCACTCGCTGTCGCTGTCTGATACACTCTGTAGGTTCGGCATGGAGCCGTCGTTGCTGTCACTGTCGGAGTCAGACCCATCAAGCATCTGCATGAAGTACGCGATGCCCTGCAAGTCCGAGGGCGAGTAGTCGGAGTCGGAGTCTCCCGCAACCGCGGGTCCATTCGCCGTAGCCAATAAGTCCTCCATCGTGGGAACTGAGGCTGTATCGCTGACGCTGCCATCTTCTTCTGCCTCGAAGAAGTCTTCATCGTCGTAGTCAGACAGCCAAGGCCCGGCGCTACTTTGCGCGGCGGCGTTGCCATCTCGGTGAGTGAGGCCTGCCCACTCGTTCTGGAAACCTTCCAGCTTCGTCTCGACCTGTGCCATCCACACGCCGTCATCGTCCTTTTCGGCGGCGGCGTTGGCGGTTTCTTTTGCCTTCCCCTTCTCTTTTCCACGGGGACCTTGCCCCTCCTTTCCTCCACCCTTCGCCCAGCACTCCGCTTTGACGTGGCCCTTCTTGTGGCAGTTATAGCACTCCACTTTAGGCTTTGATCCGGAGCCGCCGTTGCGGTGAAACGGTGACTCTCGGGTACGCGTGAATGATCTAATAGAAAAGCTAATGCAAGCTGCTGGAAAACCAACACACAAAACACCAACTAAACCACTAACCAACCAACAACTACTCCTCTTAATGTGAGAGAACCGGGGTGTTCGGGGTGCGGATCAAGTATTAGATCCCAGAACAGAGAATAGATCCCTCAAAATGTCTGATTCGGTCTTTTTGGTCTTATCCCGATAACGAGTTTAATCGAAAACTTGGCTTGTAGGCCGAGTAAACACAATGTTATTGCGGTAAGGGACGGGTTTGTATAATATAACGATCTAGTGACCGGCAAAAGTGGGTTTTATAGGTTTATAGGTCGAGGTTTGAGGTGCCTCTGAAGACTACTGTTAATTCGTCTTATGAATCCCGTAACTGAGAGTTTGAGGTGCTCTCGAGACTACTGTTACTTCGTCTTATTAACCGAAAATCCAATTCACACAGTCAAGTCAATCCAATCAAGTTTATTCCACAAGAGGGTGAGGGACAAGCACTTCCTAACTTTAAAGCTGCCTCCCCTACAACCAATGGCAAAATGAGATACTGGCCGGATCAGGGCGCAGCTAACTAGCTTAAAACTACTCTACTCTGGTCCTTATATACACCTACAATACTGCTTACATGAACGCAATTGGTCTACCAAAACTAAGCAATGAATAAGCAGATCTGTATCAAGCGTCCTATTGGCTGAGGCATGGGCCATTGACTCATTTCCTTCCACAAATATCAATCTCGCATGTGGAGATGCTCGGAGTCTTGATCTCTGAACGAGCTCGAATCTTCTTCGCCTGGTACACGGTCAAGTACCCTTATCGGGATAAGCCACTTATTCGAATCGTGTTGTTGCTGGCTTTCGAATGAACCTAAAGAGGGCATACCAAACTAAGGTTGATATTCCTGATATGTCACGAGGTTATCCGAGTGATCGGGTCCCACGCGGAAGAGTGACTCGGCATAATTGCCTTATGGAGTCTCGGATCCGGAATATCCGACAAGTCCGTCATTGCCTGTTCTAGACCAGCACGGTCACATGATCTGTCGCGTCGCGTCTCCAGTTGGCACTTAGGCCCACAAAAGTCAAAGTGGTGGATTTAGACCATCCTCGGTACGCCTGCATGCGTATTTTATATCTCCTTGATCCTAGTCTAGCAAACAGCTCATCCGTATGAGATTTCGGGTACTGTTATGATTTTAAGTCTTATCCCGATAAGCATTATATTAGCCCCAAGTGTGGAGGTACCGCCATAATGAGTCCTGGACTTGACCCATGCTATGCAACTAGAAGCTACTCATTCGGAGCTCATGATAGCTTCTCTGAGAGTGCGTGGATGCCAATGAAACAAAGCAAAATTGCAAAATTCCATGCGTGCAGATTTACACGGCTTATCATCTCCCCTTTTCTTTACTATTGACTGTCCCCAGTCAACATTTTGTGCGAACACAATGCAGGTTTCCTTCAGAACATGTCTATCTAGTCAGACCTTAGGTCAGGAACCCCTCAAGAATATTTCTAGACTGAGTTGGACCATAACCGGCTAATCGGTTAAGAATAGCCAGCCATTTTTCACTAAGTCCGCCCATCACTCGGCTATTGCGGAACCAAATGGTTTCCGGAGCTATTTTTGACAAGCGCCTACGGCGTCTAGCGCCCTGATCAGCGGGGTATTCCCGAAATAGACCCATCACCGATCCATCACCGACTAGGATTCTCATCCGAGAATTGGTCCGTGCGCATTGCCCGTCAGGACAATCGCATTCTCCTCTTCAAGAGCTCCCTGACGATACCCACTTTGCAGCGGTTTCGTTCCCAGGTGCGTCTCAAAACCAGCCCTCAATTTTATATTGAGTTCCCAGGATAACGGCTAAGTCATCCCAGGCACTGCGGTCCATCAAATTCTTCTAAGTCGTTTTCTTCCTGCCACCACCAGCGCAGAGTCCATCCCCTGGCCGTTGGGTGGTGTCGAGCGCCGCTCGAACGGTCCCTTTCGACTTCAACACAACTCTTTGCTTCTCTTCTTTGTCCTCTACACTTGGTTTTCAACTCGTCCGCGCCGTCTGAACTCAGCGCCCGGATTCTTGGTCTTAGCGTCGAGTGGCGAGTGCACCCAAGCACTCAAGGTCCTTGCCACTCGGCCGCTTGCTTTCTGTCTTGTTTGTAGTGCTAACTACTTTCGCTTTCGTGAGTTTCTCAGTTGATCTGGGAAACGTTCGTTTCAACTAATAGTTGTTCTGTCTTGTATTTAGGTTTCCAATCCTCGCGATCTTTAACCATGCCCCCACGCAAATCCAAGGGCAAGACCAAGGCCGTTGAGGACCCGCCTGATCTGTTTCGCAACCTTCGGAACCCCGATGTCATCGATTTCCTTGAGAGCATGCGGACTTCAAGGTCCTTTTCCGCCACCCTTCGCTCGAAGGATCCCAACGGCATCTCCGACTTGCTTTTAAAATTCCAAAGGACCCTTCCGTATATTGTGAGTGATCCTCCCGCTCTGTCTTATTCAATCTTTACTGATACGCTTTGCAGCGCGAGCATCTCCGAGAACGAGCAAAGTTCCCTCACGATCTAAATGAAGTCAACTACCTCTACCCGGTCCGCAAATTCTATCTCGAGGTGTTGGATGACCAGGGTCGCGCGGATGCGAAGGGCTGTTGCCCAGACGCTCGTTTTCCCGAAGAAGTACGTGCCCTTTCTATCTTTGCCCAATTTTTGTTGAACTCAAATCCTCCTGCAGGAGTACTTCTTTCTTGATTCAAATTGGCGAATGCCATTGAGACCTGGATCATCTCGACCTCCTTCGGCTGCAGGCTCTGTCGCAGCAAGCCGGCCTTCGTCTCGAAACGATGCGGGTCCGTCTTCCGCCTCTGAGCCACGCGCACTCCGCTCGGGCACTGTGCGCGCGCCTCCGTCTGCGCTTAAGCCACCCCGGCTCAAACTTAAAGGCCCGAATCTGCCCTTCCTTGATCTTTCAAAATTGGTACCGTCGGCGGGTGAAAAGAGGATCCCACCGTCAAATGTTCCGCGCTCGAAGAAACCCGTACCTGCAAAGATTCCAGCGCCGACAAAGGCGCCTCCCCGACGGGTGATGCTTGCTTCGAACAACCCATCTTTCAGGCCTGGAACTTCCAAGAAGGTTCCTTCTCCATCCCCATCGCCTTCTCGGTCAAAGTCTCGATCGACGGCCTCGGGTTCCCCTTCACCGACACCATCGCCGTCTCCCGCCTTCCTGGTTTCGGTCTCACCAGTACCGCAGCCGACCCCGCTACCAGCTCCTCATCGGCGGAGACCCCCTACCCCACGAGATGTCCGGATGAGGCCGACGCATGTCAGCCCTTCCACATCTCGCGCATCCTCGACCATGCCGCCGCCTGTGCCTCCACCGCCTCACATTTCGGTCTCGCCACCTCCGCAGCACACACCGCCGGCTCTTCAGCCAGGTTCGCCGCGTGATTCCTCGCCAGCACAGTCGCATCGGGGTTCGGTTCCCGCAACCCCTCCACCTGCAACGCCTGCGGTCTCGCGCCGCGAATCTCCTTTGCGCGCAAGTCCACCAGCATCGCCACCGCGGATTTCTCCTATTCTGCGCACACCGAGTCCTCTGGTTTCTGACATCGAGATGGAGCTCCCACCAATCACGGTGCACCCTAACGACGGCATCGACTTGCCAACCGACGGTTAGCGAAGGGTCCTTTTCATGGGAGAGGTAGCACAAAAGGCAGAGGATGGGTAGGCGAATGGCGCCAGCGACCCCAACTCCGTCTTTTATCCTAATCGTTGGACTATCTCCCCTTTTCCTTTGTTGTGAGCCGCGCACGAACATTTATCTTGTTGCTTTCGATTACCTATCATTAGGTATTATACTAGTGCACCATCTATCGTAGTACCTGTCTGCCAATGTAATATTTTGGAATTTTCCGGCAATTGAACCGAGTGACACGTGATCTTGAGAACATCAAGGCTTAAGTAAACTTTGGTTGAAGTTTTCCTTCTCGTCTGTTGTTTTCTTTGCTCTCATGTAATCTTCGTCTCCCTTTACTCAGCGTCTATCTATGCCCGAACTATCTGCCCGATGCTACAAGACTTTCTGCTTCATAATGGTAGGGTCTATTCAAATCTGCGGCGCAGCACCCTATTCAAAATGCTTCCGCCAGCCAAATAGAGCCAAAATACTCGATCTCTTTGACATCACCATGCCCATCCGCAACGACCGCGAAGAGTTCACTATGTATATGCTGGAGGACAGTGCCCTGGTGCGTCGCTATATTCTTCTATCTCTCTCTGTTCGCTAATTGTTTTCAACATCCCAGCAAGGTGCTCCCTGCCAGGAGTGTCGAGAACAAGGCCGCGAGTGCCGAGTCTATTCCTATGGACGGGCTTGCCACGAGTGCGAGCGTCGGCTCATCAAGACCTGCCACTACATGCAACTGGAGTCCTGGACCACATTCTATAAAGAGAGCAAGCGCGAACTCATGAATGGTACATTTGTCCTGCTTTCTGCTAATAAAATGCTTATCCTGATAAGCAGAAGCGCCTTTCGGTCGCAACCGCTACAGCTACGAGGTCCTCCAAGCGCATGTACCGCGTTTATACGAACAACTCAAGCGTTATCACCATAACCGCGTCCATCGCCAGTACAAGGAGAGCTGCGCTGATATCTCCGACCTCGACGACCTCTTCAATCTTATCGAATTGTGGGAGAACGACGGCTACAGCATCGAGGCTGTCTCCATCATTGGCCGTCGCATCCGCGAGCTCGTGCCGTCTGGAGTTACCATCGAATACCGGGACTAGTATACTTGCGCGTTTGCGATCTATCATTTTGTATTCCGGACTATTTTGCAATTCAATTGCCCAGACGATTCTGGCTTCCGAATTATTCACATGCGCGACCCCTCTAAGTCTTTTTCTGAGAGTTAATAACCGCCAGCGACGCATCCCATGCTTCGCCATATTCCAGTCATGTCGCGCATTCTCATGTCCAATCCAAACTACCATCCCTTGCACCAGATGTTGACGGCTCGTCGTGTGAGTGTCTCTTTCTGCCCAGGGTTCTTTTCTAATTAATTATTATAGCCTCCGTATGGCTGCAACAATTGTAACGAACGCGGCCACCCTTGCACCTTCGAATGCTGGTCCACCAAGTGCAAAGAGTGCGAGATCGCCCTTCGTGCCGACTGCTCGCTCACCAATTTCGATGAATGGAAGAGCTTTATCGAGCAGGACGACCTGGAGACCAGAGTCTACCTCAGTGCGTCGCAAAATTCCATTCATTCTGATTTTATTGCTTATCGCGATAAGCAGGTGTGAACACCGACTACGCCGCTGAAGCCCATCTCGAGCGCTACAAGGCTCTCTACCCCTTGGTGGAGAACTTCTTCAAAGCTAGCGCCTTGGTTGGCGACTACAAGGCCGAGGCCGCCTGGCGCAACATTGCCTCAGAGATGAACGCCCATTCGCTTTGCCTTGTCCTAGGCCAAGGCGGCGTGGACTCTTTATCTCCTAAGATGATCCAGGTCGCTCAGGAGCGCATCAAGGCCCATCGTTCCGCTTGTACCCCTTGCGACTTCGTCTGCGAGCGCGAGTTCCTTCCTCACCTGGCCACTGCGAAGGAAATCTTTGACTACAACGCTGCTAGGCGCTCTTCCCATAGTTCTGAGTAGAGTACTTTCGCGTACAACTGTCCCCAAATGCCCTCACAATGTCAATCTGTCTTGGCGTTTGATTCTGAGCCACTCTGTTACTTAGAAACAATCCGAATGACCGGTTTCTTGATTTTAGGGCTTATCGGGATAAGCCATAAATCCTGAATTTCAATGTTTTCGATCGAAATGGCAACCCATGTGTAAACCCCCTGTCCCAATGAGGAAATATTCATCAAATCATCGATTTCTGATGCGATTGATCTCAACGAACTGAGTCCCGATCCGTGTTTTAACTTTTACCCGTTTTATCCAAGTGGCAGATGACTTCTTCAATACAATTCTGATAGCTCAGGTATGATTTCCACATGTCCCCAGAGCGACAGAATGCGCGAATTTAGCCACTCGCTACCACTATCTCCCCATTTTTCAAAATATAACTGCCCTCAGTTATGGGATAAAAGGTGCATGATTTCACGGTTCTCTCTTCGTGCCCTCACTGTTCCAGTTTCACACCTCCCTCTTTTTCATTCTAATCCCAAGGCGTTCATCATGTCTATTAAAGAGCCTAAAGGCCGTCCCGACGAAATTCCTGAGGCCCTGTGGAACTCAGTCATCGACATCCTGGACGACGTTGAAGGCGCCTCTTACGACAACCGCGAGAAAGGTCTGGCTATCATTTCCCGCAAGGCAGAGGGCTTGGTGCGTCGTTATACGATTTTATTCCTTATCCCGATAAGCTAATAAATCCGTAGTTGCCCGCCCATGAGTACAAGGAGACTCTTGCTCATCACCACCGCTTCCGTACTGGCTGCTTCGCTGTCAGGAAGAAGTACGCTGAGCTTTGGGGCGACCGCCCAGGCGAGTGGGCTCCCAGCATCCACAAGCTCCAGGGCAATCTCCATGAGATGTCCCTCATCCGCGCCGCTCACGCCCTGGTCAAGGGCAAGGCTACTGGCCAGGCCCTCGACAACCATCGCGCGGAGCTCGAGGCTGCCCGCGCTTCCACTTCGACCATCGTGGATTCTGGCGCCAACGCAGTCGTGCGCAAGCCCAAGAAAGCTCTCAAGGTCCTGTTTATTCACTCATGTCTTTTCAGATTTATTTTGACTCTGCTCAGTCCAAGGCCAAGAAGAACAAGTCTCCTCCGACCGTCCCCACTGATCCTGAATCCGAAGGAGAGGGTCCAGGTGAAGATGATCCCATGGATGGCGTCGAATCTAACCCGGTATGCAGGCTTGTCCGAAGTTCGCCAGATCCTTGCTGATCTTGTCATCGGTTTGGTGCAGGTCAAAGCCGCCTCTGCCATCGAGATCGATGATGACGAGGTCGAGCTTGTCGCTGAGTCCCTCCAGCAGCCGTCCACGTACACTTTGGTGGGTTTTTCATATTTTTCTTCTTATCGGGATAAGCATTTTAATACTTTTCTCCCGTTAGAAGCCCGCCGCTCCCATCGTGAACACTCGTGCGACCACGGTACGCATCCCCTACATTTTTAACAAGTGGACCGACACCAATTCGCCGAGTTATATCAAGGCGATGAACACCTTGCTCAAGACAAACCCTGCAGAGGCTGCTCAGGTCGCTTCAATGAACGCTCCTCCGGCCAAGAAGCGTCGTCTAGGTAGTACCCGTCATGCTTTTGACGGCACTAATGCTGACCTTACTGGTGAGTACGTTCCTCTGCCTTTGGCATTGAATTTTACACTCATCCGGAATCCTAGCTCCAGAGACTCGCTCGATCCACGATGTGATTGCCGCTGCGGGAGCAGCGATTGCACCTGGACCTGGGCAGCGGCTCGATGATGATACGGTCCTCCGTATGGAGAAGAACGTCCGGATCAACATGGACGTCGCAGGACACAATGTCAGCTACGAGTTGCGCCTTTTCGAGCACCTCAAGTTGGAACATGTTCGCCTCCACGAAATCCTTGCTGAGCGCAAGCTTAGCCCTCTTTCTGACTCTTTCAACCACCAATAAGTGAGTTATTTGACCATCTCCCCATTTTTCTCAGGTTCTGACGCCATTTTACTCAGATAAACAATTTCTTGTTCCTCCAAGCACCCCCACTTATTATATAACGACCACACAGGACTCCAGTAGTCATGTACGCATTCTAGTCTCGTAGTCTGACTTAGCTACCGACCAACTCGTCGCACATTCCTTTAAAATCCTTATCGGGATAAGCCTAAAAAGCCCATTCCGTAGCACGATCGCTCAATAAACGCAGTTCCCATGCTTCTGATACTTCATAAGTCATGACTGCTTTCTCTTTACGCTTAGACCGCCTTGGATTTGCTGCATCATAGACCCTAGTCGGTTCTATTACCTCGTCTTCAATCTCGTCGGACATGTATCCTTCTGAGACTTCATCCGGGTCCAGCTGTTCCCAGTCAGGCTGCAAGTTAATTTTGTGAAACTGCATGTCCTTTCCAAGATACTCATCCTTTTTGTCTTGTTCGTGCGCAAGAGCGTCAAGTCCTTCTTTGATAAGTCTATCAATTCTTCAATCTGTTCTGGCAGCGATATTTCTTGCGCGCGCTGTACGGAATAACTCTGAATTGAGCTATCTTACCATGAAACATGGCTCCGTTTAATTCACAGCACAAGTAAGAACCACCAGCCGTTCTCCGCACAACGACCATAGGACCCAAGTATCGAGGAGACATTTTTGTGTTCAACGATTTCTCCACCCTTGTGTTGCGAATAAGAACCAAACTACCAGGCTTAAAGTCATAATCCTTGATAGTGTACTTGTGTTTCTGTTCATATTTTCTGACCGCAGCCAATTTTTCCTGACTAACCCTCTGGCGCATTTCATCTATATGCTGCTGATGTTTTGCTAATGCCCTTGCACGCAAACCTATCAAGACAGGTGTCGAAATAATGTTGCCAGGATATTCAACAAGCCAAGTCGCTTCTTCAATATCCAATGGTATAGTCGGATGTGCGCCACACATGGCGAAATACGGGGAACAACCCAAGCCGCGGCGAATCGTAATGCGATCTGCCCATAGTACTTGGTGGAAGAACCAATACCATTTTCTGGTATCTCCTCCTGTTGCCTTGTATAAGGACTGCCGCATATCCCAATGACCAGTCTCAACAGGACCGTTCGCTTGAGAATTATAAGCAGAGATCCTTATCCCTGTAATTCCATACTTTGAATGTAACCATTCTAAAGCAGCAATAAATTGCGGCGCATTGTCTGTCACAATCTCTTTTGGGCATCCCCAGCGACAAATAATGTCTTCCAACAAGAACTTGCCTAAGGTTTCCCCGTTGTCAGCCCGAAGAGGTCTTCCCTCCAACCATCGCGTTAGCGAATCGCGAGCTGCAACTACCAGTTTATGACCATTCGAAGGAACACCCATAATCATAACATCAGTGTGAATCTTTTGAAACACACTCGGGGTCATCGTAGGAACAGGTGGTATACGAAGGAGCATTTTCTGGCGAATTTGGCATAAGTGGCAACTCGCCACATACCAGTCCACATCTCTGGACATTTCCGGCCACCAGAAGCGAAGCTCAATCATGCTCTTAGTCGCAAAGCTCCTTTGTGACCCAAGCTATCATGAGATGCTCTCATCATGTACATCCTATTCTTTTTCGAGACTACCAGCTTATGAGCACCTCCCTCATCCCGACGATAGAGGCGACCGTTCTCCTTATTAAGGAAGAAATGGCGTGAATATCTCAAAAGCTTTTCTTGGTCTTTCTGGCTGTAACCTTCAGGATAACCTATCGGGTTAGCGAACCAGTCGATCATTACGTCAAGTCTGTCATCTAGCTCCTTTGCCAAATTTGAGCGTATTTCCTCTGGATAAGGCTCAATATGGTTCGGATCTAGTTTGTACCGTTCATCAGGAAGCAAAGGCTCCTCCGGGCGTTTCTGCGTCATGAGAAATTGAGGGACCACCAGACCTTCCTTCTCGTAGATCTGTTCAATAGATTCCCTGACTTTTGCTTCAGAATATGCTGCATCGCAACACTCTTTAACAAAGCTACTCTCGTCCAAGGCAAAGTCAATTGCTTGTTCCTGCAGATAACCTCCCCGGAGGTCTATTTCGTCCTTGAATTCATCATATTCTAAGGCTGTCTTCCCTCTCTGTCCCAGTCAGGATGGTCTTCAGGTGGAGGGTTTTCATCATAACCATCTTCTGGGTTTGGTATAACCTCATCTCCTTCAACCGGTCTCCTCCTGGACAAGCCATCTACTGGAAAGGTTTTTCCAGCGACATGCTTCAGAGTAAAGTGGTACATCAGAATCTTTTCTATCCACCGATTTATAGTTGCATTTGGCCCCATACCAGGATTGTTTAACATCCCTTTGATATAGAGAGCGTCAGTCTCAACAACTAGGCGCCTGCATCCTATTAACCAGTATTGTAATCGTTCCAAAGCCCTCATTAAACCGTAGAGTTCCCTCTTAGGTTGTGAGAACCTTGACTCTCTTTCGTTAAAAGGGATTGCCATGAACTTCGCGAAATATTTCTTCGACGGGTCCAGCGGATCACACTGCCAGACTTCAACTCCTGCTCCTCTATAGGAAGAGTCAACAGACATAACTGTATCCGAATCCCATTCATAATTCAAGGGTCTAATACACCGACGAAGAGCAACTTCAGCTTTGATTGAATCCATAGCTTTCTGTTGTTCTTCACCCCATGCGAACTCAACATTCTTCTTGCGTAATCGATTCAAAGGTTCCGACATTTCACCAAAGTTTCGAATACACATTCTGACTTGAGTTACCACACCCATGAACTGTCTGATTTCAGAGACATCCTGGCAGGCTGGCCACCTTGTAATGACTCCGACAACGTCCTCAGATGGTCTCCTTCCCTCGAACGAACACATATGTCCGACCACAGGAAATTCGTCCAAGCAAAGCAGTGCTTTTAGTCCTGAGAATGTACCATGTACATATTTTACTCTCTGAACTATTCTATTCAAGTTCTGGAAATGCTCCCACACGAAACGCCGAATCCCTGAGTTTTCAGGAATAGTCTCGTAATTTCCATCCTTATCCTGATAACGACTTCCAGGTCCTCGGACTGGTACATCGTCAATATAAGGAATGGTAACATGCGGGATCTCGTCTTTCAAGATAAAAGTCACATCGTCGTGAAATATAGGAACCGAATTGGTCCACCCTTGCGGTAATTTCACTAAACGCAGAGCTCCGAAAGGAGTCTGGAAAGTTGTATAGTCCCTGCTGGATTCTGCAATATCCCTGTGGTCATATCCTGAGTACAAGTCCAAAACTGCACCGCAAGCTCTCCCAGCAAAATGGTTGGCCAACTCTTCAGTTGCTGGAGGTACTCCAGAATGTCCTATAGTAACCGCATTCAAGGGCTCCAAGGAATGTACCAATCTAATGCTTTTGCCATCTTTCTTTACAACACCAAAGAACTTAGTGCGATACGAGCTGTTCGAAGGCTCATATACACCAGCGTCCATTTTGGCTTTTATGATCTTACAGACCATTTCAAGTTGGCCACGCGGAATAGGGATACTTCGCTCGACCCAAACCTTGTGTTCAATCACAGGAAAATCCACAGGCGGGAAGAAGTCATGTCTAAAACTTCCTCTCTCAGAGTCATCCCAGGCGAAGGCTTCATTCTGGACCATCATAAAATGGTGCATCAGTTTCCGCTCTTCCAACCAAAGGAAATCTCCCTTATGAATTTTATCAATTATCTCCTTCCTATCGGCGGTATACCTGCCCGTAGGTGCGTAGTCTCCCGGGGTCGGAGAAAGTCCCGGCATGTCTGCTAGAGGGTCACCAACAATCTTTCGTTTGAGGTGATACTTCGTAGGCAGCTCTGTTAAAACAGGTCTCACTTTCTGAGCCACTGGTTTGTACTTCTTAGTAGCGTAAACCTGTCTAACATTTTTCTGGCTCTGTCGTTGCTTATCCCGATAAGAACCTGGCTTCGTTTTTGGTCTGACCGGGTGAATACCCTGGCAGCAGACGCATTCAACATCACCAGAGGTGTCATGTTTTGACTTTTCCTTCTTATCCTCGTAAGTTTTTGACTTATCTCGAAGATGGTCAGGAACTCTTTCATCCCAAGTGAATACCTGGTATTCTTTCGAGCGCCTTTCTTTTCTGGTAGGCATCCTGAACTCATTGAAGAGCACCTGAGCCTGTTTTTCATTCTTGAATGCAACAGATTCGTCAGAAGCGGAAATATAAGCTTCTCTGATTTCATCCGCTGTAAAATTTACTCCATTCCTTGGTTCTAAAGTCCCTTGGATCTCTAGTTCGCCCTCTGCGTTTTTACCGAATTTTAGAGCTAATTCTCCTTGTTGGAATTGGTCCATCAGTTCATTGAATTCCTCTGAAAATCCTGGTCCTCTTCTTCATTCGGTTCAGCATCCGAAAGTTCGTCCTCAGATTCTGGGTCAGATTCTTCATCTGAACCCTTATCATCTTCATCACGAACCTCTTCAACCGTAGCTTTTCTCGACTTTGCGAAATCAGCCTGCTTCACCGTTGAAGGTTTAGCCTTTTCTTCCGAATCAGCCGGTGCTTTCTGAGCAGTTGTGAAAGTCCCCCTAGCGCGAGTAGGAAGTACCACCCGCTTCGAAGTATTAGGATCCTTCAGCGTAACCGTCTGAGTTCCATTGGCACTATTCTTAATCTGGCTTTCTGTTAAGATATCGAAAGGCCTGCCCAGCAGAACCTTATAAGCAGGTTGATCAATAATGTGGGCCTGCAGGTAAATCGTAATGTCCCCACAAGTAAATGGTACATTTCTGGCTAAACCCGCAGACTTCTTTAATTGACCATTCGCACTTTGCATATAGATCTGGATATCAGGGTCCCAAGTTAAATGTAACTCTTCAGCGACTGAAAGAGCCATTGAAACAATTTGAGAACCGCTATCAATCACAGCTTCAATTTCGTGCATCGCATTTATCCTAGGGAAAATACACCTCAACGAAGCGGATTCATTGGCGACGAAGACTTGTTTTGGAGCTTCATCAGGCTTCAAATCTGCTAAGTATTGCATATATGGGTCTGACGCCATAATGCCACCAATATTAACCTTTGGATCATTCATTTTATCCTCCTCTGTAGCTATGTAGAATGAAGTAACCAAAGGGCACTCCATAATATCCAAAGCGTCCATTTCCAGAGTTGGTTCCACGACGTCGCACTCCATGTACGGAAAAACACCTTGTTGCAATAATGCGTGAGATGCTAGTCTCTTCGGAGGCGGCTGTCGAGTTCGAGTGATAGCCTTTCTCAAGACTCTAGCCAATTCAGGCGAGGCTTGAACCAGTCTACCAAGTTCAATTTCGACCTTAGTCCCTAGAACCGAATCTAGGACATAGTCGCTGTTCCCAGCATGGTCTGACGGGGCCCTTAAACTATAAGCTTTCTCTTTGTTGTTCACAGAAATATTTTCCTTGTGGCGCACGGGTATATTGTCCTTGAATTTTTCAATCCTAGGAGCGGCCTTATGCTCAACATCGGGAACCGCTTTGAAGGGTAACTCGACAGGTTCGTCCTCAGAATGAGGATCATCCCTCGCAATCACTTGTTTGCGAGGTCTTTTGGTCATTACAACCTCTACTTGAGATCGACCTTTTGTGTCAGGCAAACTGTTTCCAGCTGTAGCCTTTGTTCGCCAACTTGTACTCGTCTCAGCTTCACTTCGGTCCTCCGGCGGCGCTGCTGTTTTACGGTGTCTACCGTCTTTGGCCGCCTTCCTCGAACCTAATTGAAACCCTGTTCACCAGAGGAAGCGCCTTTCGGGCCATTCCTGGTCATAGCAAATTGGTCTTGCGTTGTCGGCAGACTTCCGTCAGCCGAACCTCTAATTGCATTAATCAATGCGAGCATCTGGGTCATGTCCATTCCAGCTGGTTGAGCAGCTGGCTGTCCTTGAACCGCCTGTTGAAAAGACTGCTGGGGTTGAACCATCCCAGTAGGATAACTAGGGCTCATTCCGACAGCGAAGTTAGGCACAGAAATCCCTTGTTGGAAATTCCTCATGCTAGGAGTATGTGTACGAACTCCTCCATAACTGCTAGGAACTACCTGCGATTGCTGGTATGAAGCCACCGAGTTCTGAGTCTCCATCATAAGTTGCTCCTTGATACAACCTTGTACTTGCAAGGTACGAATCTCATCATCCCTACTATCATAAACGGCGCTTAACTCGTCCATGATTTCGTATTGAAGCTGAGCTACATATGCATTGGACGGCGTGTACGGCTGCATTTGTCTAGGCGGCACACCCGGGACCGATTTATTTGCATAGTAGTCATCGACTCGCTGCTTTTTGCTCTTGGAATCAGGCCACTTGGGAATCGAGGTTCCATCTCCAAGCTTCATCTGATTATTGACTATCAACAATCGCCCCATGTCAATATGCTCTCTCTTGTAAGGGCAATCTTTGATCATGTGGTCAGTATGGAAACAATAGAAACAATTCCGTTGTTCCTCCCCAGGTTTCCATCCTCCACCAGAATACCCAGGACGAAAGGAAGGCCTTTCACCCATGTCTCTGTGGTTATGGCTTTGTTGACCCTGAGGATTATAACTACGACTGGCGTCAGGAGCGGTTTTCTGTCCTTCAAAGCCTTGGCTCATGATTTGCCTCATAGCTGCCAAATTCTCATTCACTTCTTGGAAGCTAAAGTTGATTTTCTTCTCAGAAACCGCATGGCTATCTTTTATTTGGGCTACATCCCCAACTAAACTATCCAATGCAACTTTCTGTTCAGAAACCTCCTTCTTGAGAACAAGAAATTCTGGCGTTATCGACGGGCTCACAAACGTGGGTGCAATACTGCTAGTATTCACCTCAGTAACAAGGTTAACTCCAGCAAGTCCACTCTTTACATTGACTTCGGTGAGCTTAGCCACCATATCAATTAAAGCTGACAATAGAATGGTCTCTTCTGGGCGGGCCATTGGTACCACGGCACCTGGCTGCACTGGTTTGGGTGCAACGGCAGGCAACGGTCCAACTCCTGGAGCGCCAACAGACTTCCAATAAAGAGTTTGCATAATCATCATGTTGATTTCGTAGGCAAAAGTGCTTTCGAAACATGCCACGTATTTTTCTACCAAGGAATTGTTGGTCATTAGAACCGGGGGTTTACTCAACTTATCAGCCTCATTCTTGAATGAAAGGCTGAACCGTTTTATCAATCCCTGTTCAGTTTTCCGCATTGGCGTAAAATCGGCACAGATTTTATTCAATCTCTCCAAAGATCCCATAGTGAATGACTTGATTTCCGGAAATAATTCCTCAATCTCAGTAACCCACTCATCGAAAGTCCCAGAAGGATAGGTACCTAGACTCTGCCACTCTTGCCCAGTTGTGGTTGAACAATAGCGAAGAATCACGTCCTTCTTCTCTTCATCAGTCGTGAGTTTTGCCTCATCGATAATTATCCTGCAATTGCGCAAGAACTTTATCAAGCTATCGGCGGTCTTTCCGTCAAAGTGGGGACTTGCTCTCGAGTCCCAAGGACGAGGCAAAGTTCGCGAAGTGCTTCCCCCAGCAGCAGTGTTTGGTGCAGCAGTAGTAGACATTGTAGGTGTACTAGTAGCGGCGGTTTGGATATTTAAATTGTTATCCCGATAAGCGACTAAATCAACAGGTGCAGCGATTGGGCTGGTTGGGACTGAAGGTTCGGTCAAGGGTGAAGAAAGCTGATGATCTGCTTCTTCTAATACTACTCGTCGAGTAGATAACGCGGTCAGAAGTTCTTTATGTGCAGACTGTCTGTTCGCGGTTTGTGCGGCGGCTTCTGCTCTACCACGTTCAGCTGGTGTCGCTGATTTTTTAGGTCTAGTCACGGGAGGTAAGCCGGATGAGAATCCTGCGTTACGGGACGTAGAGGTTGTCCGAGGTTTAGCTCGAGACGAAGTGGAAATGGAACTAGTTCCTTCTCCGGATAAGGTCTCTGGGTCGAGATCTTGAAGGGTGGGCTGTCCTTCAACGTTTTCCAGGGTAGGTCAACGGTGATGAACACTCAAATCCTTGTTACGGGATAAGAGTCTTCGCAAAGGTTTTGGTATTGACTACCTCGACACAAAGCTTTCAACAAACAATGGACTTGACAAATTCCAACAGATTCAGACAATTTAGAGTTCAAAAATTGAAACTCTGATCTGTACCCCTCGCGGTGGGCTCCAGATGAAACGGTGACTCTCGGGTACGCGTGAATGATCTAATAGAAAAGCTAATGCAAGCTGCTGGAAAACCAACACACAAAACACCAACTAAACCACTAACCAACCAACAACTACTCCTCTTAATGTGAGAGAACCGGGGTGTTCGGGGGTGCGGATCAAGTATTAGATCCCAGAACAGAGAATAGATCCCTCAAAATGTCTGATTCGGTCTTTTTGGTCTTATCCCGATAACGAGTTTAATCGAAAACTTGGCTTGTAGGCCGAGTAAACACAATGTTATTGCGGTAAGGGACGGGTTTGTATAATATAACGATCTAGTGACCGGCAAAAGTGGGTTTTATAGGTTTATAGGTCGAGGTTTGAGGTGCCTCTGAAGACTACTGTTAATTCGTCTTATGAATCCCGTAACTGAGAGTTTGAGGTGCTCTCGAGACTACTGTTACTTCGTCTTATTAACCGAAAATCCAATTCACACAGTCAAGTCAATCCAATCAAGTTTATTCCACAAGAGGGTGAGGGACAAGCACTTCCTAACTTTAAAGCTGCCTCCCCTACAACCAATGGCAAAATGAGATACTGGCCGGATCAGGGCGCAGCTAACTAGCTTAAAACTACTCTACTCTGGTCCTTATATACACCTACAATACTGCTTACATGAACGCAATTGGTCTACCAAAACTAAGCAATGAATAAGCAGATCTGTATCAAGCGTCCTATTGGCTGAGGCATGGGCCATTGACTCATTTCCTTCCACAAATATCAATCTCGCATGTGGAGATGCTCGGAGTCTTGATCTCTGAACGAGCTCGAATCTTCTTCGCCTGGTACACGGTCAAGTACCCTTATCGGGATAAGCCACTTATTCGAATCGTGTTGTTGCTGGCTTTCGAATGAACCTAAAGAGGGCATACCAAACTAAGGTTGATATTTCTGATATGTCACGAGGTTATCCGAGTGATCGGGTCCCACGCGGAAGAGTGACTCGGCATAATTGCCTTATGGAGTCTCGGATCCGGAATATCCGACAAGTCCGTCATTGCCTGTTCTAGACCAGCACGGTCACATGATCTGTCGCGTCGCGTCTCCAGTTGGCACTTAGGCCCACAAAAGTCAAAGTGGTGGATTTAGACCATCCTCGGTACGCCTGCATGCGTATTTTATATCTCCTTGATCCTAGTCTAGCAAACAGCTCATCCGTATGAGATTTCGGGTACTGTTATGATTTTAAGTCTTATCCCGATAAGCATTATATTAGCCCCAAGTGTGGAGGTACCGCCATAATGAGTCCTGGACTTGACCCATGCTATGCAACTAGAAGCTACTCATTCGGAGCTCATGATAGCTTCTCTGAGAGTGCGTGGACTGCCAATGAAACAAAGCAAAATTGCAAAATTCCATGCGTGCAGATTTACACGGCTTATCAGCGGCCTCCCTTGCGCTCTCCCGCAGAGAACGCAATGTCGCGATCGTCCTTCTTGGACTTCTGCTTGAGCGAACGACGATCGGCCTCTTCGTTGAGGCCGCGGATGAGATCGTCGGGTGCGAGGGTCTTGCCGAGCAAGGTGGAAGTCGCCGTGATGGCGGAGAGGTAGGGTTCGTACGAGGGCGGGAGCGAACCGAGGATGATGGCGGTGAAGTTCTCGTCGCCAGGATCAGCGCTCATGCCGATTAAATCGGTACGGAGAGTCTGGAGCTTTTCCAGGTGAGTTCTAACATTCCCAGACTCGATGCAGCGCTCATCTTGTAGCCTGCGTCGCAAATCCACAGTAACCATCTTTGATTTCTTCTCAAATTCCTCTGACACCTTCTTCCATAACGCCGCAGCCGTTTTCTCGTCCTTGACACGAAGGAACAGCCCGTCGGGGATCGTGCTCGCAATCGCCTGCTTCACGATGGCCTGGCCGGATTTGTACAGCTTCGCCTCCTTTTCGAACGCGTCGAGAGCGGCGGCCTCTGCTGTGGTCGGTGGGCTGGCAGTCGTTGGAGCGACGGGCGCAAGGTGCGTGTCTAGGAGGTGGTCTGCCATTCCGGCAGCCTCGGCGGCGTAATGGAAATGTCCTTTATAGATGCTCCAATTTGACCCATCTCCTTCGCACTTGGGGATGCGCAAGAAGAAGTCGCTGGGCTTCGAGTTGGGGGTAGACATGGTGAACGAAGAGAGGTTTGTTGAGTAGATAGTAGATGTATGTGGTGAATTAGATTCAGGCGGGGCCCATAACCTATTGAACGAGGGATAAAATGCGGTAGAATGAACTGGATAAATTCGAGGTTTTACTACTGCTTAAATACAAGAGAGAGCATATAACTAAGAGTCATAGTAACTAATGGTGACAAGTAAACACTACATGAAAACGGCGCGCATGAGAGTAATACTGAGTAATAAAGAGTCCGGGCGCGGTGCGCCCACGAGAAGCTGTCGCGCTCAAGTGACAGCTGAGTCCGACTGAATCCCAATGAGTCCCAAACTCGGGACTTCGGTTTGCCCGTCCAACACGAACTTCGACGCGCATGCACCATATTTCAAGATTCAGTATTCTGCTTGGACTTTCCTCAGCTACAAATACCTTTCCATTGTTGTACAATCTACATATATGTAAAGACCCAGCGCTGAGTTTCGTTCACACTGAAAATTTGTTTTCCTTCCCTCCCCTGCGTTGAAGAACCTTCGTCTGCTTATTATCCAGGTCTTTGCCGGAAGTGTAGAGAGTGGAAGATAGTGTGTTGTTCGCTGGGCTGTCATTATGCAAAACTGACACCAAAGGAAGCTTCCTTTCGACCGTTGACGCGTTTGAGCTGAGAGTGGAAGGAGGATATGTGGTATTCTGGCATTTGTTCTTTTCAACGAGTTGTAGACGAGATGGATCATGTTCCAAAGAGAGTTTACTGCAGTCGTTTTCGATTGGGAGCACTGCAGCTGTATCCATGCAGACAGACGGGAGTCTTGTTTCGCATGGCATTTCGATAGCGAACTGCAAGCAATAGGCGGGCAGTCTGCTTCGCTCGTTTAGAGTCTTGAATTACACGATCTGCACAGCGTGGAGTGGGTTTGAGTTCGGCGGTGACTTCTCGGATAGGACTAGGGGCGCCATCGGTTAGAGACTGGCTAAGTGTTTCTAAGGCGCGGAATATGAGCGTTTTTTTCGTTACTTATCATAGTCCTGGGTGCTTACTCTGTACAATACATCGGGTTTTGCTGAACTTTCCACGCGAAGTCGGCACTTTTGCCAATTTTTTCTTGTGTCAGAAAAGCTGTGTCCGGAAGTTCGAAGTCAGAACTCGTTACTTCCCATCAAAACTCGACATTCAAGTCGCAACTTTGGCTCGTGGGACTGTGGTACCCGTGGGATGCGACACCCATAGTTGGTCACGAGCCTTCCCGGGAGGTGATCTTTCCCGCACCGACCGGCGCCTTCAAGCTGTCGGAATATGGACGGGCTGGTTTTTCGCGCGTAGGTCTTCATTTAGACACTGTAATGCGCCCTTGTCAGCTCGCACAGATGGTTTGGCTCGGGGGAGGATGTGCCAAGAGGTAAGTGTGCATTTTGAAGAAGGTTCCCCACCTGCCCATTGAAATGTTTTACCGTAACTCTTTCAGAGATTTTCTGTTGAGGGGGACTCTTGACTCCGAGTCAGATGACTACATGGGGTGCCACCAGATGGAAGCATGGGCGGGACGTCCTCCGGCGCCTCTGTGTCGACAACATGCAGAGGCTTGCAGGTCAAAGCAGAAATTGCCAAATTGGGATTGGCACATGTTCCGCCTTCGGCTTCGGACATCACCAAAAAGTTCAGACCTTCGACTTGATCCTACTGGCTAAATAAACAACGATAATAACCGTCATAGCGGAAGCCGAGAGAAAACCCGAAGCCGGATACATAAGGTGTGGGGATATGGTGGGTTTGTGGAGTAGATGCGACTTCATGACTTGTCCTACCTGTAGACCAAGTTGGATCGAGGTTGAAGGTCGTACGCTTGGGAATGCGCGCGCATAATTTGCTGGAGAGCCGTCGACCAGTCGAGAGTAGTGATGTGCATGGCGAATTGTTTAAATGTTGTGGTTGGTCTTGAGTTGGATGCTGGTTGGATGGGTCGATTTGCCGATGCTTTGGCCGAAAGATCGGCAGCAATGATGGCGCAGACAGCGCGCACAAAGACTTCGCGCGATGGCATCACTTCTAATTGGTCACATCACTTCTAAGAGCGTTCCGCCGATAATGCCGATACTGCCGAACATCGAGAAGGCATTCAGCGCTTCATGCGCCTTGGGCTAATAACAAAAGAGGTTCATGTCTTTCAAACATACACCACCCATCTTCTGAGTCCTCTATGTACCTCACTGGGCCGTAATTCGAGAGAACCGGCGAAAGATTGTTTATCTAACGCCAACTTACAGCTTTGGAGCCTATCGGATGCCATCACGTAAAATTTGAGTCAAAGTTACTCATGTCTGGAGATGTTTCCGTCTTTTGGAGAAAACCAAAGCCCTACAAGGGCTCAGAAAATTTACCATATCGAAACAGGATGCAAACCTACGGAGCGCTTCACCCTCATAAGGAACGGCACGGTCGGCAAACAGTCGGCGGAACGGCATGAAATGTAATGATGATGGTAATCTGTCATATTACTGATGCCATCTGATGCCATCACAAGAATTCTTTGTGCGCGCTCAGTGATGCAATGGATCCTAACAGACGTCAACACTCATGGCTTCCACCGTTGGCAAGCTATCCCGTGAAGAATTCCGCCGCCAAAAGGACCTCGATGCCGCACGAAAGGCAGGAACAGCACCTGCCGCCTTAGATGAAGAGGGAAGACCCATAAATCCCCACATTCCCCGTGAGCAGTTGTTTAATCCAGTACAGTAATGTCATGCTAAATATTGTTTAGAATACATTTCCCAAGCACCGTGGTATCTCGACACTGGGGCACCGTCTTTGAACCATCAGAGGAGACCTGAATCTGAGGATGTGAAGCAGACAGACGCATGGTATGACCGAGGAGTCAAAGCCGGGCCCGCTGCCAAAAAGTACCGCAAAGGCGCTTGCGAGAACTGCGGGGCCATGACGCACAAGAAACAGGACTGTCTAGAGCGACCGCGAAAGCGGGGCGCCAAGTTTTCCAATAAGGACATCCAAGCCGACGAAGTTATCCAGCAAGTCGCTACTGGATATGATGCGAAGCGGGATCGTTGGAATGGTTACGACGTAGCGGAGCACAAACGGGTCTATGAAGAATATGCTGCAGTTGATGCTGCCCGGCAGAAACTGCGAGAGGAGGAGATCGATAATCAAACTACGACGGACCTTGCAGCTGTTCGAAAGGTGGCCAAGGCTGGCAAAACCGATGGGAAAGAAGGGGACGCCGATTTTGGGTCTAGTGATGAAGAAGACGCTGACGAGGATAAATATGCCGACGCGGCCGATGCAGTGGGCCAAAAACTCGACGCGAAAACACGGATCACAGTTCGAAATTTGCGTATTCGTGAGGATACCGCGAAATATTTGATCAACTTGGACCCGGAGAGCGCATACTACGACCCGAAAACCCGTTCTATGAGAGACGCACCTCTGAAGAACATCCCTGCGGAAGAGGTATGATTCATATGAACCGACTTACGGCACAATTGCTCATTATTTTCAGGCCGTCTTTGCTGGAGACAACTTCTTCCGCTATTCCGGAGAAGCCAATGACGTGCAAGAACTACAGTTGTTTGCATGGCAGGCTGCTGCGCGCGGAAATGATGTCCACTTGAATGCGAACCCGACGCAGGGAGAACTACTGCACCATGAATTCAAGCAGAAGAAGGAGGAATTGAAGGACACATCCAAGATCAGTATTCTGGCCAAGTACGGTGGCGCGAAATACCTGCAAACGGCTCCAAAAGAGCTCCTGCAAGGACAGACGGAAGACTATGTTGAGTATTCCCGTACTGGGCAGGTCATCAAGGGTCGTGAGCGGGCTAAGGCACGGTCTAAATACCCAGAGGATGGTATGTTCCTTTTCCACATTGTGCGTGCTGCCGAACTCAAGTCATTTCTAGTATATATCAACAACCATACCGATGTATGGGGCTCGTGGTATGATCCCTCCTCCGGCACCTGGGGCTACGCATGCTGCCATTCCGTCATCCACGTCTCTTATTGTTCTGGGCAAGCGGGTATCGAGGCAGCCCAGGCGTCGAGCGCTCAAAACTTGCTGGCGTCGACTTCAAGCTCGGCCCTTCCAGAACCAACACGTCCGCTGGCAGAGACGAGTACACGTGAACAAAATTCGGAGCGAGTGGAGCAGAACTATTCTAAAAAACGAGTGGGAGAAGGGGATGTGCGGTTGGATGAGGATCGTCTATCCCGCGCTTTGAATGAAGAGAAGAAGAAGCGAAAAGCTCGAGGGGAGGAGGATGAGGACAGATCAGGTAAAAAACGAAAAAATGCTGGGGGCAGTCACGACGTTACTGAGGAGGAATTGGGTGAGTTTTCTACTTGTCACCATCCCATGAATGCTGAATGATGTTAACAGAGGCGTATCGCATGAGTCGCCGCATTACCGAGGATCCGATGGCGAATTATGTAGACGACGTTTAATTCTCACCATTCCTCGACATGTATTCATAGTCTCAGGCGTAATGTATCATTATATGTTTCAGGGAAAGACAAAGTCTAGGATGTCGCGATCGTGTAGAAGTTGTAGATTCGACTGGATCGCAGGAAGCAGATGAGGATATGTGGTTACCTTTACCTTTCGTAGATTGACATATGCCCGCGAAAGCCTGTCTTCTAATTGCGCCCATGCCAGCCCAAAACGGTTGACGGAAACCAGGTTTGTGAAGCATATTTCTTCTAAACGTGGGCTCTGAATCTGCCACAGCAGGTGAACAACCATCGCAGCATCTTGACCGCCATCGCAGCTGGTGATTTCGAGGAAGCGGAGTTCAGGAACTTGGATGGGTCCAAAATTGAATGCTAGAAATTCAACTACAGTGCCAATAAGAATGTGATCTCTCTTTGAATGGCATTGACTCACGTTCAGCGTTCGTGTCGATAAAACTCAGCTTGAAGGTTTGAAGCGTACCCGCCACCCGTTCCACATATTGGAAGACAAAGTTGAACTCCCTCCGAGCAACTTCTCGAAGTTGAATCGAAGTTATGGCCGGGGTGGTAGGGCACGAAAGCAACCAGCCCAACGTATCATCCAGAAAGCCATCAAGGTCTAGAGTATGCAGACTGGTGGGCAAGCTCAATGATGGCGGCACAGTCGAGCCTATCCATCGAGCGTAGAGTCCTAGAGTCTCCAATACGGGAAAGGAGCAAACAAGATCCACAGCATCGGCACATGTAGCAAAGGTAATGTGCAGTAGCAAATGCCGGATGGACTTGAAGTTGGAATGAAACAAAGCTCGAGATTCGTCCGAAAACAGTGCGTTGTGAGCGGCGAGTTCGAGATGTGTGAGGTTCGACAGTGGGACGAGAGCCGGGATGACGGGATTTAGTAGGGAAGGGTTTAAACTGGAATGGCGGATCGAAAGGGAATGGATGTACGGATGCAGGGAACACAGGGGGTGCTGAAGTGTGGACACAAAGGCCTCGATGTCGGGGACACCAACCACAGTTACTGGTCCCGAAAACATACAGAATCTGGCGCGCTTATGCCAAGCTTTGCAGACTAGACTGCAGCTCGATAGAGTGGGGAGGTGCTGGCATCGATCGATTATGTGCTCCACAACTTCAGCTGGAAACTCCATGCTAGTCCCAGGGCACTATTGAGATTGTGTGCTGAAAGGAAGCGGTGCACTGCCAACGGTCATGTGTCCTAGCCCGCAGAATCATCGCACATTAACGCGCATCGAACGCCTGCGGTCGCTGTTCCTTGAGTCTGGGGTCTCGTTGCCCCGGATACGATGGTCTGGGTTGGCTGCCGCCCGCTCAGTACCCCCATATTGCTGACGAGTGCCAGTGGAAGCTGGGTTCGAAAAGGGTTTTTTTTATTTAAAAAAACGAATCCCTCCAACGGTAGAACAACAACACACCTTCGATTATTTTATCATCGGCTTCTCGATGGAAGCTTTTCATCAACGCTGAGTAGCGTTTAACCTGCCAGCTCATCTAGAAAAAAAGGTGTTAAGCCTCCTGACGAGGTGGGGCAAAGATAGCTACACACCTCCTTTGCTCGTGCCCCGTCGCCCGCCTCAATAGCCCATTTCCGCTCCTCTTTGTATCGTCGTCTCTCGCTGTCTGCCAGTGAAGCGCGAGCTCGGAGAGCTGCAACTTCGCGATCAAGAGGTGTCATTGTCGGGTCCCGTCCGAAAAGTAACGAGTTCGTATCCACAGAGGTGATGTCCGACACCGCACGACGTAAATTATCGCGTCGGTGGGGCCTGCGTTCATCGCCTTCGCTCCTCCGGGCATGAATTGAGCGGGAGCGCTGGCGTTGGACATGATGGTGTCTTTTCCGGCTTCTTCTACCATAATCGCTGCTGTCCATCCAACGCGACGAAAGATCGGCGACGCAGTATCCCAACGCGACGCCGGCCACGGTGACCACCAGTCTGGTCACATCCTGTCCGACAGTGAAGTCAAAGAACAGTTTCGCCGCCACGATGGCTGCTGCGGGAATGAGCAGCTCCTTGTTCGTGGTAGCCACATAATGCAGGCCGCTGCCCTGCCAAAGGCCGAGGACAATAAAGTCTCGCGCAGAGGCCTCTCCGGAGCGCGTAAACTGGTCCAGCAGTATGCGGGCACCAAGCCCGATGAGGAGGGCGAGAGTGGTAATGGAGGACATGTTCAGAGGGGCATTGTCCAAGGACAAGACACAACACGTGTTCGCAACGAGGCAGACAATGGCGGCGAGTAAATACTACACCCAGATTTCAATTCTCTATACAGTAAGTTGGATGGACAAGGGTAATACACAGTTGCAAGTAAGATAGCGTACGACGGAACAAGTTTAGGAAATATATACGAGGCATACTTGATACATACAGCGTCACCGGTGCGATTTGCCGTTTGTCTTGGGAGTGCTAGCAGGCGGCGCGGACCCATTGGTTTTGGCTTTTTTCGAGGAGCCTTCTGAGCCCTTTACAACCATCTTCGCATGGATCTCTTCTAGCTTGGATGCCTTGACCTTCTTGGGCCAGAACAAGGTTACAAAGCTGTGGCAGTTAGAAAGGAGAATAGTTTCGTTGACAGAAACAACTCACGTCCAGAGATGTCGCCTCCATCGTTCTCGGTCTTCACCAGCCGCCTCTTTCGTGTTTAGGACGTGTTCAATCCTCCGACCAATTGCAGCCAATGAGTCTTTCAAGATGGCGACCTTGTCGTCTCGCGGCATGTCTTCTCCAGACAATTTGAGTTGTTTCTACGTTTAACGATTGAGAGCTGGGCAGGTAAAAATGGAGAGAAACAACCAACCAGCTGCTTCTTCACAGGCCGCAGTTCCTCCTTGGTCGCAGCCTCGTCCATCGACGGACTACTAAAATGTCAGATTTGGAGTGCACAAGAGAAGGAGGGAACACACCATTCGTCCGAAGATTCAGAGTCGGTGAAGGTCGGGGTCGGTCTACGCTTGCGCTTGCGAGAACTACCGTCATCAACAGAGGCTACTGCTTCACTTTCGGCGCGCCGCTTCGCGCTCATGGCATGGGCAGAAGAAGAGGTGGAGGCTATCGGGGGAGGAGAAGCCGAAACCTTTAGGCCCTTGATGCGAAGGGAACTTTCGTACGAACGTAGCTTCTCATCATGCTCTCGCAAGATGCTCAACAAAAAATCGCCACGCCGTACAAGGTGGATTGCATTGGGGATGGGCTTGTTTGCAGAATCTTCGCCCTTCTTGCCTTCCTCTAGGAAGAACTTGCCATCTAGGCCTAGTTTGGGGTCCTTGGCCATCGCTTCCCAGTTACCGAAGCCATATAGGTATGCACCCACAAGCAGCATCGAGTCGTCCTGGGGACCCCACCGTCCGGACCAGTTGAGCGTTGGCCGGATATTGTCGATGGGTATTTGCCATTTGTACGGATCGTCGTGTTCGCTGAGGATGTTGTACAGAATACGAAGATCGCGGTGGCGCGAGATGACAGTCTCGGCGTTGATATTAGAGACGTTTCGACAAGTGACCAGAACCGCCTTGCTCTTTTGAGCATTTGTCAAAGGCTCGCCAGAGGCAAGGCGGTTGCGTTTCTGGTCCTCATTGTCCTTCAACGCTTTGGCGCAAACGTCGATGATATCGTCTGCGACGTCGAATATCATGCCCTTGTTCTTGTCTTGCAACTTGGACTCAGTGACCTGAAGCACGGTCAAACAGAACCATCGAGATAGACGGTAAGGACTCACTATCACTTCGTACCGCTGCCGAATATCGCCCCATCGCTGCAGACTCCGAATAAGAACACGCACATCTCGCTCCTTCAGCTCCATAGCTTTCTGGCTTGCCGACTTTCGCATGGGGCCAGGCGCTTTGGGCTTCTTGGGGGCAGACGTCGTCGCCGGCTGGTCAACATCCATCCCCTCATACGACACTTGGGCATGAGTTCGCTTGCGCGAGTCTCCGGTCACCAAGTCCTCCATCTTACGGTCTTCATCCTCCTCAAACTTCTGCCGTTGCTCTAGGGGAATAATGTCCTCCCAGCTCATGTCGTTTTTGATGTCAGTGACGCCCGCGAACTGGGCCAAGAACCCTTCGCCTCCCAAAGACGTTCCACCATCTCCGTTGACGGCGATGGTCTCGTGGTCCTCTGCGCGGTTGAGAATATCATCAAGATCCATCTCGTCCAGCTTCTGACTCTGCTGCGTGTCGTCCTTGTCGAACCTATAAGACACGAATTAGCACCATATCGGATAAAAGCAGATAGTCGCTTACATCTTCTGGGCACCGTATTTGAGAACTGCTGTCAGCTCATCCTTGCTCAAGTTGTCAGGCTTGTGGGGATCTTTGACCTGTGCGTTGGCCTTGGAGCTAAGGTGCGCTTGCGATGTATCCATTTGATTGATGACTGCGGTGTTGGGTTAGCGGCGGAGACAACAAAACGGCCACAACACATACTGGCATACTCCAGGACCATCTTCTTCTTTGCCCGCTCTAGAACGTCTTCCTCCATCGTGTCCTTGCTCACAAAGCGATACACACTGACATGGGACTTTTGTCCTATCCGGTGCGCACGCGCCATAGCCTGCAGGTCATTTTGGGGGTTCCAGTCGCTCTAGACAGCGGCAAGCAAAGCGTCGTCAGGGATGATTTTCGTGACCGTCGCCGGCGCAACTCACATCAAATATAATGACAGTGTCCGCAGTCTCAAGATTGATGCCGAGGCCGCCGGCACGCGTGGACAACAAAAAGGCAAAGTCCGGCGATCCGGGCGAGTTGAAGTGAGCGATGGACTTTTTCCGCGCTTCCGACGCGACCATGCCATCTAGCCGCTGGTGGATGTACCCGCGGAGGTTCATGTAGTCGCTGAGGATGTCGAGCATTCGGACCATCTGGCTGAAAATCAGCACCCGATGGCCGTCCTGCTTGAGGCGAACGAGGAGTTTGTCTAGCAAGACCATCTTTCCACTGTTCATAACAAGACCCTTGAGAGTGTCGTCGGTACTGTCTGTTCGAACCTCGGCACCGTCAAACAAGTACGGATGGTTTGCGGCCTTTTTTAGTTCCATGGCTATGTATACGGCATGAGAAAGCTAATTCGCGACAAGGGGGGAACAAGCATACCAATATTGAGCAAGCTGATATTATTGTTCCCGTTGGCACTCTTGACCAGGCCTTGGAAATTCTTCGAATGTGTTAGCCCGCAACTTAAAAATGGGAGGTCTTGAATACCTTGGTCAGGATGTTCTTGTAAAAGTGGGTCTGGAGACCACTCATTTCTACTCGCAATATGCGCTCGCTCTTGGTGGGCAGGGAGGTTAGCACGTCCTTCTTCAGTCGTCTAAGCATCAAAGACTCGAGCTGTTCGTGCAACTCCTTGATCTTCGTCTCATGGTCAGCGTCGTTCAGATCAAACTCGTTCGTGAGAGCAACTGTTAAGAAAATCGGGTCAGTCACCACAACACAATGATGGAAGTAGCATTAACCATTCGCATGGTTAATACTACTTCCAACAAATGATGGGTACAAACATTTTTCAGGCATCAAGAAGTGCATCAAGGAAAGCAATTCTACGCTTTGTCGGTCAAAAGAACGGTGAAAGTTAGTTTGGACCACGCACCCTTGACGTTGTTTTGCAGAGGGGTTCCTGTGATCAAGAGCTTCGACGCCGCAGAAAACGATCGAAGAGCCTCATACAACTGACTCTCGGAGTTTTTCAGCCGATGTGCCTGTGATGCAAAATTAGCTCCATCGACCAGACTCTGCAGACTGCTTCACCTCGTCGACCGCAAGAGCCTGCCACTTGATGTCACCAAGCTCCTTTGCGTCTCGCAGTGTCAGCTCATACGTCGTAAGCAGTACATTCATCTTGAGTTTCTTGTTGGAAGGTCCAAATTCGTACTTGCGGATGACTTCCCGCGCATGCGCCGTCCCGATATACGTGATGACATTGATATCGGGCGACCATGCCGCAAACTGCGTTTGCCAGGCGGTGATCGTGGACAACGGCACGATGACGAGGAACGGCCCGTATTGGTCGAGTTCGTGGAACAGGTACGAAAGAAACGCGACTGTCTGGACCGTCTTGCCCAAGCCCATCTCGTCTGCGAGAATGCCGTTCTCGCCCTTACTCCACAGATACGTGAGCCAGTTGAGCCCGGTGAGCTGGAAGTCCTTGAGCTCGCCGCCCGTGGCCTCGATGTAGTCCGGGTCCTTGTCGATTTTCTGGAATGTGGGCCGGCCGTGTCGCGCGTAAGACACGCTTTTGTACGGGAACTTGCCCTCCGCCTCGCGAACGCGGTAGGCTTCGAGGGCCTCCTTTGCTATGGGTTTGACGTCTTTCTGAAGTTCCCAGGTGCAGTGTTCGTAATTGAGCGCGGCCCACTTGCAGAAATACTCCATTTCGCCGTCAGCGCCTTCCCGGTGTGCGACGATCCGCTCGACCGTTTTAAAGGTCTCCAGCTCCTCCTTTTCGCGTTCCTTGTCGATTTGCAGGGCCTCGACATCCTCGCGCGAGATTCCCGGCGCGGTCACGCGGGCCTGCCACTGCTTATACGCCTTGATATAGTTGTCGACGCGCTTGAGACCCTTGAATCGCTTCAAAAAATCGTAGGTTTCATCGGTGTTGTGCAAATGAGAAAAGTTTTTCCACTTGATGTGAAATCGCTAGAAAAGACGCGTCAGTGCAGAAAGCAAAACAAAGAGACATGATACGCACGACATTGTCGAACCACAGATCCTCGGGATCCGACTCACGTCCCTCGTCGCGGCTGTGTGCGAGAACGGCCTCTATCTCGTCTTCCTCCATGTACTGGATTGCGGGGCCAGCATAGTAACCAGCGTCGGGCTCCTCCTCCTCGAACTTTTCAAAGTCCTGGACATCGTCGACGTAGTTGGGGACCTTGACACCTCTGCTAGAGACGCGGACCTCGTCGGCAGCACTGCGACTCTTCTTCTTCTTCTTTGGCCGGGAGCCATACTCAGAGTCCGAGTCCGAGTCGTTGGGCGCACGCACGGGAGCTAGCAGAGCCGTTGGGGGCCGGGTGGCATACGAGCAAGACGGGTGCATACCTTTTGGTCGGGGAACGGTCGACGACAGCCGCTTCTTCTTGGGGACGCGCTTCTTTGTGGCATAGCCAGCATCGGCGTAGGTGGCGTCCTCCTCGTCGTCGTCGGCCTCTTCCTCGCCCTGCTCCTCGTAGCCCTTGGGAAGAAATGAGCGGGAAAAAGGGGGGTGCATCTGGTGGCAACGTACCGACTCGTCGGCCTGGACGGCGGTGGTGAGCGGCACGACGACGACGACGACGAACAAAGCACATACCGAATCTATCGCGCCGTTGAACGAGGAGGGACCCGCGATGGGTGGAGCAACCGGGTGGTCGTCGTCGACGGACTCGCCGTCGGCGTCCTTGTTGTCATTGTCGGAGTCGACGTCCATATCGTCGTCGCTGTCGTAGTTTATGCCGAGCGGGTAGGGGGAGGTAGCAGCGGAGGACATGACGGGCGGAAAGAGGGTGCTTGACTGTCGCAGAACTCCCACGCAGCGTTGCCTGTTCGCCGGACAGGACCGACGTTAACCATTTTTTGGGCAATACAACAGCGCCTTGTTCGATATTATTACTGAATACTCTGTAAACTACTTTGTAGTGTGCGATTCCCGCTCCAGCATTCCTCCAGCGCATCCCTCGCAGCAGAGTCAGTCACACTAACCTTGCTCATCATTCTCCTGACACCACACTGTGTCACTGCCTGATTTCACCGCTCGTCGCCATCTCCATCGCACTTTCCAACTTTCCATTCCGAAGCACGTCGCTCCCTCGTCTCCGTCGTCTTCCCCTCTCAGACCCCCTCATCCTTCCTGCAACGTGTTCGATCATCGTGCCTTCCTCGGCCTCGCCAGCGGCGCCCCGGCCGACTCCATCATTGCTGCCGTGATCACCCACCATTCGTTGGCGGTCAGCATGCCACAAGGCTGTGACGTTGCTAAGTAGTCTGGGCGCTCGTCCGAACCCGCAGCCCTAGCCACAAATGAAACACGTTATCGGGTCCCGTTCGTGTGCGGAAGCCTTCCCACGCCGTTAGCCACAGGTCCTGGGTCCGAGGATGGCACCCGGCTCTGGCTCTGGCTGGGACTCGCCCGCACCGAGTTCCCCGTCGCCGTCGCCAGAAGCGGCCGAGCGGCGTTGAGCCGCTGCAGGGTCTTCATCGGGAATTTCGTCCTACTCGCCGTGTAAGCACCGCACTGCTCGGCTTCGCCGCCACACGTACCGGCATGTCGTGCACACGGGCAGTGGCTGGCAGAATACTGCTTTCCGCGTTCAGTGGCTGCACAGAAAAAATTGGGGAGGGTACCTACTAGACAAGCACACCGAACACACAAACCCAATGTCGATGATGTTCTTGTGGCAGAAACACGCCGCCCGAAAGTCTACTTGCTCCTGCGTCGGCACAGAGAGCGTCTTCCGTATCGACAGCGGCGGCAGAAAGGACATCTGTTCGCATGACTCGCTTAGCTTACCCACACCCAGACAGCGAGAAGACGTGCGATTAGGTACTGCAACAACGCGTCCCGTCGCTCCAAGAAGATGTATGATCCTCCCGTGAGATGCGCCGCCTGCTGCAAAAAAACTGTATTGGGTCCGTAGATCTGGCACACATCGATGGTGGCTTTCTTTGGCACGATCATTGGTCAGATAGCGGCAACGACCAGATGCTAAGGCGCGTACTAGTTTTTGCGCCGAAAAGATGGCATTCATAATGGGGATGTACGATGTCGAAAGATCGGGAGAGACGGAGAGAATGAGAATCCTGGGATCAGGGAGGACGCCAGGGTGGAATCCATTAGCTTGAGCTTTTGAGTTTGAGTTGGGGGGCAGGGTTATCCTGTTCACATCTGTGGTCGTAAATATTAGGTTCGTAGGAAGGTGCGGCCGGCCTTACAACAGAGGGCTTTGGCAAGGGCGCCGACCAATGCGGAGGGGGCTGGGGACCTTGAGTGTGCTGCAATTGCCGACGAGCTTAACACGTACCTTCCTCTTCATCCTCTGTGAGCGAATCCAGCTCGGACAGTATGCGCTGCACGACGGCAGAGTCTACGGCATTGAATGGCGGGTACGAGTTGGAATTCGTATCGCTGGAGACAGAGTCTGGTGCAGGGCTTGAGGAGGAATAAAGCAAAATACTGTGGCCGAATCATAAGACACGACAAGCGCCGCGCGTTGGAGACAAACCTCTTCCCAGGGAAAGCCCCAAACACCGCGAGGGTGTTCTCGTGCCTGCACGCTATGTGGGAATTGAGGAAGGCGAGCAGCTGAGACAGAAAAGTCGCCAATGTGAGAGGGTATGTGTTTTCCGGGGCTGCTCGGGAGGATAGCTCCCAGTGGGTCGGGGAGAGGTCAACCACGACAGACAAATGCGAACCCTTGGATTCGTCGTCCATAGCAGAAGTTTCTGGGTCACAGTCGCGTCCAAACTTGGCACGTCAACAAGCCCCAACAACGAATGCTCTTGACATAAACCACCTCGACGCGTTATGAGCTCAAAAACCTACATCATCGTCCACGGTGGTGCAGGAGTACATAGCAAGAATTCGGAACCGGACCTCAAGAACGCGTTACGGCTGTGAGGACTGTTTTGCGTCAACGAACGCTCACCAACGACGTGCAGAGCCTGCAAACAAGCATTGAGCTCGACTTCTGAAAATTGCAATGCCTCTACGTTGAGTATGGTAGAAAGCGCGATAACATTCCTGGAGGATTCTCCTGTGCTTAACGCAGGTGCAACGCCTTCGATCCCACTATCTCACGAACAAACGAAATCATCTAGGCTGTGGCTCTAATCTGACGTTGGATGGGACCGTCGAATGCGACGCCGCAATTATGGATGGGCGCACAGGGGACTTTGGAAGCGTTGGCGCCGTGTCTGGTACAACGATTCGGCCAATATCTGATTTGTATTGAATAATCGCGTCCCAGGAGTCAAAAATCCCATCCGTCTGGCACGCCGTATTCTGGACCATTCTCGTACTTCGGACCGACTCGGGCGCATCCCCCCGTTGACACTCGTTTCCGTCGGCGCACACGCGTTCGCAAATTCGGCGCGTCTCGAACTGGTCCCGCCCGCATCTCTCATCACACCGCGAGCGCAATCCCAGTGGACGACCTGGACTGACCGGCTCGCTTCCTCCGTTCCCGTCGGTGCAGGTCTGGCCGAGGACGAGAATGGCTTGTATGCATCCCAGGACACCGTCGGCGCCGTGGCCTGGGACGCTGCCTCCGGCGAGATCGCGAGCGGCGTATCCAGCGGCGGCATCCTTCTGAAATACCCCGGGCGAATCGGCGAGGTTCGTATGGGGCTCCGATGTCGTAGCATCGACTGACGTAGGGGTAAGGCTGCTGTATTTGGCGCCGGATGCTGGGCGCAGGCGGCCGCACCTCCGACAGCGGAAGGACGGAGGAGGCAGGAGATGGCGTGCAGCGTGTCAGGTGCGCCAGTCGTATTTCCCAGTCCATACCCGTTGAACCGCGTGCCCAGGCGCGGGGGAGTACATCATCAAAGCAAGCCTGGCTCGTGCTATCAGCAACGCAATCGAGAAGGACCCAGCAGACGACCTCGATGTACATGAAATCTTGCAACGCGTCCTGATCGATGACTTCTGGAGTAGCTTCCTTCGAATGTTAAAACACAAAAAAGAAACTTACCTTCGAGCTTTAAGAACCGAGTCGCACTCCTACTAATCCAGACCCAAGCGCTGGGGTCATAGTGTTGACCACCGAAGAAGACGACGACGGACTGCTAATGGGTACGGTGTTCCTCTGCCTGCCCATACTTCGAGAATAAGTCAAGCCTTCGAAGGACGTGTTTGGTGCGCATTTACAACGCCGAGCATGGCTATAGCCTATGCATCTTCTGACAATTCACACGCAAAGGTTGGTGCTTGAATTCGCAACAGCCTACGTCTAACACGGCACGCGTAGGCTCTCATCTTACGCAGACCGAAAGCCGTCGAGGCCCGTCCGAACGATCAACCGCGGATTTTTGTCACAGGTTTCGTTCTCTGAAGCTTTTGTACTATATTTCTTTACTTTGCCGGGGCTCCGGTCTGTTACACAATGCTGGGTAGGTCGAACGTCAAACCTTCTCTGTTATAATCGCAGTAATCGGCTCTGCGGGCGTCAAGTCGAAAACCGGGTAGTAGATCCCTCAGGAGATGATCATCACCACTGTTTGCTTGGATTCACCCTCGCTTGAATAAAGGGCAACGGAGTGCCTTTGCATGATAGTCACTCTCAAATTCACGGGAGAAAAAGGAAGGAAAGGCCGGCAAATGGTCCCCTTTTCTAATCCACCAGGATTCAGGACGATTCCTCGCTAGCTATACAATGCATAATACTGAAAGAATCTACAAGGAATATTTACAATAGTTTCCAGATAAAAAAGACAGCTAGAACATACAAAAGAAACATGAAGAATTATCCTTGTGTCAGTTTTGCAGGTTCCGCGCCACTCATATCTGAAACTTTTGTCAGTAAGTTTAAATATTCTATGCACATCATTCTATGCACATTCCGGCATGGCTTTTTTTCGGTATCCTCGCTGTGAAACCCACCGTAAATAGCAGCGCGCGCTCAAACTGCACGTAGCATTTGCTTGAGCCGTTCCTCCAAGTCCGCTAGTGAAGGCGGCGACATAATGTAAATGGTCCGTTGCAAAGCGTAATTTTTGTTACATGTTTCGGTCTACGGTGGCTTTCATATTACATTTCCGTGCTTTGCGAGGCTATTATACAACGCTACATAGGTCGAACGTCAGCTCCCCGGGGCGCCTGGTGGCGACTCCCTTCTCTGTTACAATTGCAGTAATCAGCTCTGCGGGCGTTACGTCGAAACTCGGGTTGTAAATCCCTTTCAGCCCAGGAGGGGTGATCATCACCACTGCTTGCTTGGATTCGCCCTCACTTGGATAAAGGGCTCCGCGGACCAGGCAGGCTTCAATGGGCGGTCTTTGCTCGATGGGGATTCTGATAGAAATATGTTAGAATGAAAACATAATATGCATTTTGCAACGCACCCCGATCCATCGGCGACTGCGAGGTCAACGGTGCTGATGGGGGCTACCACGATAAAGGGAATTTTATGTCTTGCGGCAATGACCGCCGCGTTGTAAGTACCAATCTTGAGTGGAATGAGTGGATGTTGCATGAGTGGATTCGACGCACCTTGTTGGCGGTATCGCCGTTCTTTGCTATCCGATCAGCCCCCACCACTTAACTGCAGCTCAGTATTTTGACAGAGGGCAACGTTACGCGCACGTACCAACAGCATGAATGTTGTGGTGCTGGAAAAGAGAGCCAACCATGGTGTCACAAATCATGACGGATGGAATGTTGAGCGTCTGCAGCTCAAGCGCCGTGAGCCTGTGGTGACAATTTAGGATGAATGCGATAGAAATCGGCCTACATTACCTCGAGCCTTGGTGATAAGGCGTCGTCTGCGTGTAATATGCGGTGGCTAGTTTCCCAGTTTCATGCAGATACGTGATTAAACCAAGGGCGGTACCGTATCCCTGCAGACGGGCTGAGAATATTTTTTCGACAAACAAAAGACAGGGCCCGCACTGAGGTGGCCAACGATCCCGTATTGCAGACAGTGAGCAGATTTAAATCGTTGCCGGATCCCCCGTTTCGCTTCACGACATCGACGAGCCAGTCTCCACCCCACTGCGACATTTTTTTATTCCGACCAACGTCTTCATCCGCGACTTTGTGCGCCTCAGCAATCAGATCAGCGCAGATCGCTTGCCCATCCTTCCCCGCTGCGATGGAAGCCTCGAGAGTGACGGTCAGACGCCGCGTAGCAGCACCAAGATTGACAGCCGTTGGGCGGGCCGTGTACAGGTGCGCTAAAATAGGCTCAACGTACGCCTTGACGCCTCCTGGAGAGGAGACGAAGTCGGCTGGAGCCTTTAAAGCGCGAGATAGGTCTGAGGCGAACGCAAGGGCGGCTAGACTGGCAATCGCGGGGGCTCCCCTAATTTTCATGGTCTTGATCGCGTCATGAGCGTCGTCTATCGTCTTGATCTCGATGAACTCTGTGCTGTGAGGCAGAAGCAGCTGGTTGACAATCTCGATTTTGTCGCCGTCGGTCTTAATTGACTGGAGGCCGAATTTTGTTGCTGGAGGAGAGTGAGGGAAATTGCGAGGCGGGGAATGGTTTCCGTACCCTGAGCCATAATGAAAGCTTTGCGCAAAAGTTATTCGTCGGCCCGGGTGGGTTGTTTACCGGCCCGGGTGGGTTGATGTGGCTGCTTTGACAGGCGATCTTATAAGGTGCTCGGAATCACATGAAACACCGCACTCCATAATCTTACCCTCGACGTTCACCTAGTACCCTTTTATTGCTGGATTGCTGTCAGAGGGATCTCCAAACCTCCAAGCTCACGACATTATGATAGACCATGTCTTTGGTCGTCCGAATCCGTCATGGAAGAGGGCCCAAGTATGTAGCCCTCCTTACCGCACTCCGCAGATATCCTTGACAATCTTTCCCCAGGTCTTTCTGACTATTTTCTTCTGGCTATGGCGGATACTGCGTGGAAACCCCAGTGGACCCCCCTTCATGTGGCTGAGATCCGTGAACCGCAGACTGAAGCGCTTTACACCATGGCAAATCGTTGCCAGCACCCTGACGGCGGTTTATGTCGTCCGGAACTTTGACAAGATCCTTGGGCTGCACTGTGCGTTACCAGGTATACACATCACTCCGTGCTAATCATTTCCTTCAGCTCCGGAGCCGCTTGCTCGACTGGTACTGCTTATTTATTCTCAACACTCCATTCCTAACTCTGTTGCAGTACTCGCCGTCATATTACCGCGCTACCTGGATAAACACGGGTCTCGATGCAGGCTTTGCCACAGCCATGTCGATCCGGACCAAGTGGATACGAGATATATGTTCTGTTCTCTTCTCAGGATACTACATTGTTTATCCGAACGAGGCAGATGAGAAGGTGAGTCATGTTCTGACCGGCTTTCCTCATTTAATTTCTTTGCCAGCTTCGAAGATTCAGAGCAGTACCAACTGTCGAGATGCTCCGCCGATGCTGGGAGAAAACCTCTAATCCCTACGCATGTCTTATTCGCTTCCAAGTCAGTTTGTTTACTGAACAGTTGCACTCAGATCCGTGCATTCACACATCTACCACGGGTGACTATCCAGCGGAAAATTCTCCTTCCGCGGCCAGCCTCCTCGACGTATGAGCGGCCTATAGTCGGTTTTCTGTTCTTCGCACTCCCAGAGAAGCAGCTGAGCAAGGCCACCGACCTGATTCTCGACTTCCCTGGTGGCGGTTTTGTCGCCATGTCTCCGGAACACCACGAAGAGCGTCTCCGGATGTGGGCAATCACTACAGGCAAGCCCGTGCTTGCCATCGACTACGGCAAGGCTCCCGAATGTGCGTGTCGAAGATAATGTTACCAACCATTCCTAACCTTCTTCCAGATCCGTACCCATTCGCGATCGACGAGGCATTTGATACCTATAAAATCCTGGTTGAATCTGGTAAGTGTTCGACAGCACGCTCTTCCAATATTAACACCGCAACAGTTGGCGCGCTTCTCGGGATGTCGGGGAAGAGACTGAACGTTCTGCTCACGGGAGATTCAGCAGGGGCGAGTGTCGCAGCGAACGTCGTGTTCAGGATCATCGAGCACAACGAGCATCCTGCCAACCGCGCTATGCCTCTACCCCAGCCCATTGCGCTCGTGTTTAGCTACCCCGCACTGGATTTCAACTTTACTTCTTGGATGACTCCCGACCACTTGCGTGTTCTGCGGACGGAAGAGTCTTCGGGGAGTCTGCCAGGTCTCAAGGAACTGGCCGCTCAGAAAGACCATCTGAAGCACATCGTAGGCCTTGTATCATGCGATAGAAGCGCCAGCATTAATGTATCATTTACAGAGCCCTTTGAGTATGGTGGGAGACAAACGCCCCGGCGTGCCTCGCCGAAAGCCTCTCAGGAGGCAGACCAGCTGGAAGGACACCATCCGAGGACTGACTAGCGGTGGCGAGAAAGACGAGGAGGCAACCCCCTCATCGGTTCCTCGAAAGAGATCGTCCTCGAGCGCGTTGAAGACACCTAGCAGCCGCCGGAGCACGTTCCTCGAGCCCCGTCATCGGCCTGACTCGTTGGATGGGCAGGCCTTTGCGGACGAATCGGACCAGGAAGAGCAGGACTTCGACCAGTACCGCGAAGAGGACCGGCCGCTTCAGGCCCGTGTGCGATACGTGTACCCCGAGTCGACGCCCAAGATTGTGGTTCCCATTCCTCGGAGCAAGTCCGCGGTGGTGCAGCAGCAACATGAGTTGTCTGTTGCTGTCGAGGAGGCCAACACCAAGGCAACTGAGCGCTTTGGCGGCAAGGGCAAGCAGAAGGAGCCGATTGGGACCCGGCTGACCATGACGAGTCGAACCGGGTACTTCCAGGACCGAATCATCACACCGAGCATGGTAAGGCTTTGTGCATCTTGTGCTATTTCGCGAGCTGATACGGCCGCAGATGCGCGCAATGGCGATTTTGTACATCGGGCCTCACCGCAACCCCGATTTCGCGACCGACTACCATCTGTCGCCAATTCTCGCGCCGAGCCACGTACTGGCGCAATTCCCACCAATTCTGATGCAGTGCGGGGAGAAGGACCCCCTGGTGGACGACACGGTTATTTTTGCAGGAAGGGTACGCGAGGCGAAGCGCGCGCGCAAGGTCGAGCTGGATCTTGCGATTTCGGGGAAGAGCGCGCGGTTTGGGGAGAGTTTGAGGATGAGCAGCAGCTCGGAGGTGCCGATGGATCTCGCGGCGCTGAAGCGGGAGCGCGACAAGTTGGCGAGGCAGACGGAGGAGGACTGGGTGCAGCTCGTGATCTGGTCTGAGTGGTCGCACGGGTATCTGCAGATGCCGTCGCTCATGTCCGAGGCCAAGGCGGTAAGTGGCTGCGTCGTTGTTTGTTGGAGGAATTGTATTTCTAAACCCGGCATTTCTAGGTGATTGAGGAGCTGGCAGAGTGGATCAACGCAGCGTTTGAGCGGTATAGTGTGAGCAGTGTCCCTTCGATATCGCAGAACCGGCGGCGGGATAGTCCGGCGCGGAAGCCCATCCCCAAAGACAGCTTTTCTGCGTCGGAGACGGAGACGGACGACAGCGGGATCACGTTCGTGCCGAAGAGGCGCACGTCGCCGCCAGATTCACTAAACGGAGGGCGGCAGACGCCAACAACTCGGTCACCGACGGAGACGGTTGTGGGGGACCCGGATGTGGAAACCAAAGAGACCGACGCTACTGGTCAGCGCCCGAGGCCGGGAGGGCAGACACTTACTGAGGCGGAGCTGATGCGGCGGCGCCGACTGTTGGACGCGCACATATTTGAGTAGACCGGGCGGTTGTAATATGTAGGAATATAATTATGAATGTACGGGCGCTACTCGGCAAGTATGTATATAATATTGTGGCACTGCCTCGCACTGCCTTGCATCTGCGGCACGTGATGGACGGATCTGCTTGATTGCCACTGCAAGCAGTGCTTTCCTTTGCAAGCAGTGCTCTTTCCTTTGCCCTTCCACTGCCACCAGAGTACTGAGCCCGATTCAAGCAATTCTCACTGGCATCCTTGCGACGTGTTTGGTCCATTTGTGCGTCGTTTATGTGACTGCTACTCGCATTCTTACATGCCACAAGTCCCACCGTAGCCATGTCCACCATGTCCAGCCCATACGGAATCATGTACCCGCCGCAGGACCCCTCACAGTCTATTCCCCTTCACGGCCCGGCAACCCACCCGGAGGGTCCCCCGCAAGGCTATGGCACACCCCAGCCTCCTCCTCCTCCGCCAGATATGCAACAGCAACAGCAACAGCAGCAGCAGCAGCAACACCCCGATCCCCGCGTAAACGAAGGCCAATACTACCAACCTACTGCGGCAGAATTATACAGTCGCGCCCAGCAGCAATCGTCTACCTCGTCTCCCGGTCCCGACGGCACCATGCCTGGTGGCCCCGGCGTCAACCACTATCCCTCGTCCAACGGTGTCCCGCGTCTCCCGCCCATACTGCAGGTAGAGAAGCAGCAAGTGACAACGTCGGCGACGCAGGCCGCGAGTGCCAGCCGCCGCCGCAACGAGGCGCACTTTGTTTGTCCAGTCCCCGGATGTGGGAGCACCTTCACCCGCCGTTTCAACCTGAGAGGTCGCTCCTTTCGTGTGTTCCATGCGGAGACTGATCCTTACCCGTGCAGGCCATCTGCGCTCGCACACCGAAGAACGGCCGTATATCTGCGAGTGGCCGAACTGCAAGAAGGGTTTCGCGCGTCAGCACGACTGCAAGTACGCGTGAAAGCCTCATCCTGACCTACACCCGGCTCATGCCTCTGTTTGCAGGCGACATCAAGCGCTTCACACTGCGAAATCGCAGACGAACATTTGCGTTGGATGCAAGAAGACTTTCAGCCGCCTGGATGCGCTCAACGTATGTCCTTTGTCCCGAAGCCACTCTCCTTATTCTGATCTTTCCTTGCAGAGACACTGTAAGTGGCAATAAAGGATGACCGAGGCGGATTGACTAATCCCACTTGTAGTGCGTTCGGATGGCGGTGCAGACTGCCGGGCACTCCGCGACCAGCAAGCGCTCATGCAGCAGGGGATGGGTGGCCCTGGTCCGGCGGAGAACCCGGGCGAGATGCCGGGCCCGCCCATGCAGCAGCAATAGTCCCCACCAGAACACCTGAATTGTATAGCAGCTTAATTTTCTTGTCGAACAGAGTAACACATGATTGTACATACCCGGCCTTTACTGTATTCCTGAATATCATTTTTGTCACTCTTGACCACCATGGCGCTCCCAATGCTCGTCAACAACGCCGACTGCGGCCCGTCCAACGCACTCCAGGGTCTGTCCAAACGCTTTGATCACGACAGAGGCTTGCAGCAGGTGCGGCACACGATCTTGCAGGTGAAAACATCTACTAAGTAGCGCAGGACTATTTTGGTGTGGGGCGCGCTGGGTCCTCAAGAGAGGTATGTTTGCTTTCCAGCTCGTAAATGTGTCTTGTCCGTTGAAACCGATCCCAGGTCTTTCGATCCCAGCAGGCTGCGGCCTCTGGCGCTGCCCAAGACGCCGCACGCTTTTTTTCACCGGGTGCTGCCCCCCAACTTGCTGGCAGCGCTTTCGATCTCTCTGCCCTTAATGGATCGCTGCCGCTGGCCCAGGTTGCGCAACCGAGACCGTTCCAGCAGCACCAGGCACCAGCGGCATGGGCGTCCGACTTTCTGCAGCATCAGCCCGTCCTCGTGCAGAAGGGCAGCAGCACAATGGAGGCGCAGATGCAGCACGAAATGAACACGGCCTCAGCCGCAGTGGCTCCGGTTCAACTGCAAGGTCGGCTTAGTCGTGCGTAGCCGAGATCCAATGCTGACCTCGTCGCAGGCGGCCAGCAATGGAATTCCATGTTCTCGCCGTTCGCGCAGCGGCCAATGCAGAATTTCGCACCCCCGATGATGATGCAGTCCCCACAGCCCTCCACGCAACACGATCGTGCGTTCCTGAATATCTACATCTACATCTCACTAAATTAATTCGCAGAGATACTGTGGGACCGCGAGTTTAGTTCCCAGGAGCATCTGGTGGCGGCGGCGCAGGTGCAAGAGGCACCCCAGATTCATGAGACGCAGCAGCAGGTCGCGCAGGAGGCGGACGAGCTGGCGCGCACCGCGGGACTGTTGCTAGAGACCGTGGGCGACGCGCAGAACCCAAAGTTCCAGAAGAGCGAATTCATGGGACTTATGCGCGGCCTGCGCGATCGGGAGGTTGTGGTCGAGGGGAATGAGATGGTGCAGAACACGGGGCAGGCGGCTGCTGCTGGGTGGGCGAGCGACTTCCAGGCGGATGTCAAGGGCAAGGGGAGAGCCGTGGACGTTCCTATTGTGGGCCCAAACGACCTGCAGACTAGTAGGGTACAACCCCTCAGCTTTGCTTCCATGGCAAGCGCGCAGCTGGCAGAACAGCAGCGGCAGCGACCTGCCGAGGATCAGGTTAAGCTGGAAGAGGATCCCAATGACGCGTACTTCCGGCAGGAAAACGCGGAATATCAGCACTACTGGGCGGAGGCCAACGCCCGGCAGGCGTCGACTTCACAACTACCCAATACCACAGAATGGGACCACCTGCAGGCGGATTGGGATAATTTCGAAGCTACCGACACTGGCATCAAGCTAGTTGAGCGATACATATTCCAGCAAAATAACCCCTACGTCTCTGATACGCCGTCGTTCACGACCCGGCATCATCTCTCGCACCACGGGCGGCAGGCCTTCCTCGACGTGAGTTGCATACCGTAGTATTCCGCACTCTAATCACATCTCTGCAGAGTGTGCTCGAGCTGGAAGCGGTGGTGCAGCGCAACATGACCGACGCGTCCGCGTGGTTCGACCTCGGCGTCAAGCAGCAGGCGAACGAGCGCGAGAAGCAGGCACTGCAGGCGCTCACGCGCGCAGTGGAGCTTGACCCGAAGCACCTCCCCGCGTGGCTCGCGCTCGCCATCTCGCACACGAACGACGGGAACCGCACGGCCACGCACGACGCGGTATGGCACTGGGTCGACCGCAACGAGCGCTATCGCGACGCGGTCGCGCAGTATCGTGCGGTCCACCCCGACAGCGCGGACGCATCGATAACGGAGCGGTTTGGGAATCTGATTCAGTGTTTGATTGCGATGGCGCGGAGCGACACGACGGGGGAGGTCGATGCGGATATTCAGATCGCGCTCGCGGTGTTGTTGAACACTAACGAGGTCAGTGTCGGTGTGGCTTTTGGGCAGCAGCATTCATGTATTGCATTACAGGACTACGAGAAGGCGCAGGATTGTTTCCGGACCGCCCTAGCCGTTCGACCTGATGTACGTTGAACGTGTGCAGCTTAACCCGACCATGCTGAATTCCACGTTAGGACTGGCTGTTGTACAACCGCGTCGGCGCGACCATGGCGAACAGCGGCCGCGCGGAGGAGGCTCTGCAGTACTATCACCGGGCGCTGGAGCTCAACCCCGTGTATATTCGGGCAAGGTACTACATTCCGTCCTCGTCCTTCAAATCCGATCCCATCCCCTTTTTAGGTTCAACCTCGGGATTTCATGCATCAATCTCCGCGTAAGTGACTCTTTTGCCATTCCGCGGCGTACAACGCTGAACATTAAACCATCCAGCGCTTCGAGGAAGCGGCACACCATATTCTTGACGCGCTAGGGCTGCAGGAGAGCGACGGCGTTTCCTACGGGAGCGAGGCCGGGCAGAGTGGGGTGACGACGACGGCGCTCTGGGATAGTCTGCGGACGGCGTCGATGCATCTACAGAGGCCGGATCTGGCGACGTGTTGCGATAGACAGGATCTCGAGGGTGAGCCTCGTGTTTTTAATGCGTAAAAGCGTTATTGATGCGTTTTTTTTTTCCGGCCAGGGTTCCGAAGGAATTTTCTGGGATGACATGGATAAGCACTCACGATGAAATGGATATTTGTGAACAATGCCACACGTGATCGCGTTTTCGTTCAGTCGTATTAAGTAGTATGCAAAACATGTTATTGCCTCTTGGAGATGTTGAGGTACCCCCACTTCTGAGATCGTTGATTTACCCTAGGTTTTCACCTAATTTCCTCTTGAACTACCCCAACTTTTGTACATTGATTTGGCATTTGAGCTGCAATTGAATTACCCTCCCTTTTTACAATCTTTGATGTTGAATCATCCCCACTTTTCTGATTCCTGACCTTTATGGCCTCCTTAAGGGGGCCACAGCGTGTATTTCACCTTGAGGTTACTGTTCACGATGTTTTGCATTGATACCAAGTACTAACTATGCCATATTGTGCTACCTTGCTCAACGGAGTTGAACTTACAAAAGTCAAGTATTTTGGTAGATCAAACGCGCCATCGTGGCCGGAGCGTCTCCTGGTGGAGACCAGGACTTACTGCTTAATAGATAATGGACCCAGGCTGCGCAAGAAATGCATTTGAGTGTACTGTGAGCGATTAATTGAGAAAGTTGGGGTGTTTCAACAACATTGATCTGAAAAGTGGGGGTAATTCAATATCAGGAAATTGGGACGAATCAATATTAATCAATTCCCGCTAGGCGGGATTTCAATAAGGCAGAAGAAAATGTGGGGGTGATTCAATCGCAAAAAGTCAGGGTAGTTCACGACGGCAGAAAGTCTAGGCAATCCGACCATATGTGTACGTGCAGAGCGAAAATCTTGTTCTTGGCTAGTCGATAGGCCGGGATGATGTCTATTTGTCGAATTGTCGTCGACGGGTGTTGCCAAGACGTTGTTCTCGTTGTCACCACCAGGACCAGGCAGCGTATGTGGAGCTTTCAAAAGCTCCTAGAGCCCCTCAATTCCTTTGTGGATTCTTTACTCGAAGACGACGACGCGGCTGCGAAGCACGCTCGCAAAACACTGGGAGGATACCTTTTTCTACAAAAGGACACGAGCATCCCAGTCAAGGGCGACCAACCAAGCCTTGCTTTGCTCTGTCTTCACATTCTCAACCATGAGCTGTCGCACCCTATCGCCGGTACTGGGTTTATAAAGGAACCAAATCGTCCAATGTTGGCCATTCCAGCAGTGGAAATAGATTTACCAGCGGATATATGGTATGCCTGCCGTTTCTGGTGTTTTCATCTTGCATCCGTTGGTCCAAACCCGTCGAATGAGCTCATGCTCGCGCTGAAGAGGTTCATTGTGAAGCGCATGAAAACCTGGATAGAAGTCATGACTTCTAGGGGCCAGTTCACGCGGTTGCACGATGTGCGCGAGTGGCACGAGGTAAGTTGTCGGCACCTCTACCTGTCTCAGATGATAACTCCGGTATCTGCAGCGGTCACAAGTCAAAGACGAAGTCATACGGAATGCCTTGTATGAGTGGAAGATTGCCTTCCGGTTTCACAGTCTTGCAAACATGCTTTCGGAATCCGAACACCGCCAGGCGGCGCTTGACGCAGAGCTGGAAGCTGTAGAAATATGGAGGGATTTGGCACTTCGGAAACCAGATAATCCACAATACGAAGAGCATCTAGCCATGTCTTTATCGGGGCTCGCTAGGCTGCTCTCAGATATAGATCGAATAGCAGAGGCCGTGCCTCCATCGAAAGAAGCGGTCGAGATTGGCCAGCGACTAGCAAACATGAATCCTCCCGCTCTTCCGCTAGTTCTCCTGGCACAATTTCAATATGAATTGTCTAATTACCTCGCAAATCAGCACATTGTTAACGAGTCGCTCATTGCCGCCGAACGAGCAGTCGACATCCTGCGGCAAAATAGAAATGACGAATCAACCAAATCAACCAAATACTTTATTTCTGGCCTCAGCGCTCTTTCTCATGCTTTATACAAGGTTGGACGTGATGTTGAGGCTCTTTGCATTATTGAGGAGGCGGTTCAGATTACGAAGGCGCATATTCGACAGTCCCCAGTTATATTTCTTCCCTACTTACTGGACACCCTCGATAACCTCTACAGACGACTGGCCACTCTCGGACGCATTTCAGAAGCATTAGAAGCGGTCAACGAACTCATCTCCATCCAAAAACTCCCTACCACCAGATGTTCGTCCGTCTCCAGACTAGAGGCACTTCGAGATTGCGCGAGCTACCTGAGCGACTTGGGCAGATCCGCGGATGCTGTCGCAGTTGCAAAGGAGTGCGTGGATCTTGCCCGCGATTTCGCTTTCGACTCGCCTGAGGAGCTTATCCAGTCCCTGAACACATATGCAGGTATTGCAGGGCTGACTCCACGACTTGCATTAAAATCCAGCGACGAAGCTATTTTTCTTGCACAAGAAGATCCCAGTCTCCTCGAAGGGTGCCTTCGAACCAGGATGACCATATCGACGGACTCCATTGAAGCTATCCGATTCGGTAATCGGTCGATAGACATCCTCAGATCGCTCGTGTCCAATGATCCATCCCCTGTTAATATGTTCCGTCTCGGGAACGTTATGCTTTCGGTTGCGGCTCGTCTCGACAAAATGGAACGATATACAGAGTCCATTGCCATGTTGACAGAGGTGGTGTCCATGCTGCGCCCTTCATCACTGAATCCCAACAACCAGTTTCTTCGACCTGTACTGGCCCGAGCGCTCTATCTCATTTCACTAAGTTTCACCTTCCTCAAATGTTATGAGGACGCCATTCCTGCCCTCCAGGAAACCATACCGCTGTGCAGAGAGCTGTCTCAGGGTCCATACACCGGCAAACCGCTGCTCGTCGACGGCCTTTCCCTCCGACGAATCATCCAGATCAGAACGAAACAATGGAAACTAGCATTGGAGGATGCTGAAGAGACCCTTGATCTTCTACGCACCAACACCCCAGAACTGATAGACAAGGAAGTCGCCGTCAGTCTCGTCGGAACTCTGGACTCGTACTCGGATCTTCTCATTATCCATGGTCAGCGGAAGAAAGCAAAAGGGGTCGTTGAAGAGGCAGCGTCCTTGATCCAACGCTTTAAGGAGCGATGGCCGACAGAGTTTGACCGAATGGCCGCACGACTTCGTTTGTATCAACTCCGGCATGAGCTGCATGTAGAGGAGACGCTTGACGAGATTCGTGGAATCACTGCGACGTTGGAGAAGCTGGAAGACGATGCGGCACGGCGAGAAATTCTGCACTCGGTGCAAATGGAGGTTAAATGTCTGGCAGCTTTGGGGAAGCGGGAGGAAGCATTGGTGGCGGCGGAAGCGAGCCTCGTCATCTGCCAGAAGCTTCCAAAAGACGACGGGGCTAGTACTCCTGACGAGGTGGTATGCTGGAGAGACGTGAGCTCTGCTTTGTCGCATCTTGGGCGACGGAATGAAGCAATGGACGCGATAGAAATGGCACCAAAATACTCCTCCGGTGAGATTAATCGGAGTGCCGCATCCTCGTTGAGCTCCTACGCGCTGCGGCTTGCCGCTGTGGGACGGAAGGACGAGGCCTTAACGAAAGCCGAAAGTGCGGTGCAGATCTTTAGAGAGTTAGCCGTGGACCAGAAAGAAGCGGATTTCAGGGAAGAAACGTGCCTCGCACTGCACAATCTGTCCAACAGACTGTACGAACTCGACCGCAAGGAAGACGCTCTTTCTGCTGCTCAGCAAGCGACGTCGTTGTACAGGGCCGCTATAGCTAATAGCGGGGATTTCGAACACCTCCATATTCCTTTCGTCCTTGCTCTCAGCGACTTGGGGCGTCTCCTCGGCGATCTAGGGCGCAATAGAGAGGCCTTAGGGGTTATAAATGAAGGACTCGACCTGCTCCGGCGATCTAGTCGATGCAGTCCATCAAAAAGAGTAGAGGTTCAGGCGCAATGTTCCAACCAATTGGCGCTTCGCCTTCACGCTCTCGGTCAACTCTCCGAGGCCGTTGTCGAAGCGCACAAATCGGTCGAGCTTTATCGTAATTTGTCGGCCACATACCCTGCAGCTTTCAATAACCTTCTTGCCGAATCTCTCTCAACGTTACACGACTGCACCGGCGAACTGGAAGTCATTCAGGAAGCTGTTAGGCTGCTTGGCCCCATGGCGGAGCGATGGCCATTGGTTTTTAATCGCGATCTGGCGAAGTGCCAACAAAAGCTGTCTGGAACACCGGAGAATCTCGGCCCAATCCGTTGTAAAGTGATGATGTTTGTTTGAGTTTGCCTGGAGCATTCACATGGCGTTTTTGCTTGGTTTTTGCGCTTTTCGTTTATGGAAAAGATGCAAAGTAATATTATTTGGCCCAGCCTCGCATCCTGGAAATATTTTGGAATATTACATCCATCTCTCTTTCCGCTATTTGTCTTTTACCTCCCTCATCGTCCATGTCCGCGTACTCTTTCCATCTGTCGAGGTCCTCAAACTCGACGTTGAGAGCGCGAACGATTGTGGACAGGTAACCGAGATCGGAGGCCAGTTGTGCCGCACCAGCTGCAGACAGCGTGGATATGTTCGGAAGAACAGAAGTCGTAAGGTAGGTGAGAAGGGTGTGGCCGAGTGAGGACAGCCATGCCGACGACACAAGCTCCGGATCCATCGGAGCAGGAGGCAATTTGGGTGTAGACATCGATTGCCGTCGTTTATGTCCCGGTGAAGTACCCGATTCATTACCAGAAGCAGACTGCTCGGACAATGATTTCAAAATCTCCGGGTCAACGTGAGGTAAGGTATGGAGGGAAAAAGAAAGTGCATCGTCGTCTGCGTAGACGTCGAATAATCTTGGAAGATTTAGTAGGCCTTCGCAAATTTTATGGATGGTCTCGCTAGGTGATAGAGAGAAGATTGGTACGTGCAATTCGTTGGCTGTAACAGTGCGTTTTGATTTCGGATCGCCCGGTGCTGACCAAAGTGGGGAGGAGGCATACGAAGCGAGATGCTTTCGAAGTGGTAACAAAATAGTCCCTTGGAGAGATATTTGGCAAGCCTTAGCAAAGGTAAACACGCCTTCACGCGCATCAACAAGAAGGGGCAATGGGGTTCCTTGCGAAGTAGGATGGGCGCCATGACGCAATCCAGCGGTGGAAGAAGATGGCAGGAAAGCCTCCCTTGAATGTGCAGGGTCACTCTCAACTCGTTCCAAGAGGGTATGGAGTTCCGCAGAATTCAGAGACGACTGCTCCAAGAGCTGACTTTCTCCTTTGGAGCTGGCAATGACAAAATTCGAAGGATCGTTTCGTGCAAGCCTAAATGTGGTCGCGATTTGAACCAAGTTCGAACGCAGCTTGGTCTCGAAGATGACCATACGATCAAAAACAGCGCGTGCAGATGAGAGGAGGTGCAGCGAAAGTTGGAAGTCCGACCAATCCTCAGAGGTATAATCCAAATCGGACAAGTCCTCTCCTGACGCTGATTGGGATGATACAGACACGGAAGTGGGTGTACCAAAGCGGACGTCTGCTGTCCACATGTCGATAAAAGACTGGAAAAATCCGTCGAGCGCTCGGACTAGTCCAACGGCACCATATCCATGCGTGAACGCGGTGCACCGTGATACACTATCTTCTGCGACGCTGAAAATATCAACAGCTCGCTCCCTTAATAGCCGAGCCCGATCAGAGTCTGGTATTCTGTCTCGAGTATCATTGGATATGATCTCGCGAAGGGAATGATCCAACAGCCGTCGTTCCAGCGATCCATAGTCGACTTGGAAGTCAAGGAAAGGCTGAAATAGCTCCTGCTCCCATTCAAGATCATCCGGGATGGTGAGAGATGACTTTGAAGCTAGGAGCCCACTAGATGTCGACCGAGGTGGTGCACGCCATGACATGGATAACCGTGTCGATCGCCGTCTGGAGTGGCCTGGAGGACCATCTGAAAGACTGGGACTGTCCATGGGCGATGCGAACACGGCCGAATATCTGATTTTTTCCACGACATTGTCTACACCAGAAGCGAATTCCTCAGTGGAACGGAAGATAGGTATCAGCTCCTTTAGAGCAGAATCTCCGTACTGTGAAAAGATGGATGCGAGTCGTTGGGAGAAAGTGGGTTGGAGAGCTGAAAGAACTGAGCTTATCAAGGTCGATAAGGTCAGCGCAGGGTCGGGGAAGATGGAGGGAATTGAGGTCCGTTCCACGTTGAGGAGAGCAAGAAAATTTGCATAAAATTTGGGCATGAACTCGGCCAGTGTTTGGGAGTTGTTGTCTGAATCGGATAGCGGAGGATCACAGTCACTGATACGGTTATCCTGCCACACCGCGACGACCGAAGCCCGCCGGGAGCCATTGTAGTAGTTCCGGAATTCCGATTCTCGTTGGATATTGGCGAAAATCGAGAAGTAATTCCGACAGGCGGCGAGATCATGAACATTGATTGCTGCGACCAAGGCCGAGCTAAGAGCAGCCTCCAGCTGGTTTTGAAGGTTTACCATCAGGGACTTTCGGGGATCGTACTCGGGAGTGTTCTGGAAGACGGCCATACTCCGGCTGGCTTCCGACAAACGTTCGGCAGCCTTTGCGTAACTTTTTTCTGCTAAAAGAGATGTAACCTCGAGTTCGAGGGTACTCCAGCTCTCGGCTTCGCGCAAAACCTCCCTGGCTGCCTCCATGCGACTCTTTATGGAGTCCAAAAGGCGTAGCCGATCGAGAGCAGTGCGCGTGGACAGTGGAACAGCGTCCCTGGACCGAGCAGTGACCTGAAATAGAACAGACTGGAGCGACGCCGCGCCGTCTTTCATAAAGTGGAGGTCATACGTGAGACGTGGTACGCCGCGAGACACGTCGTCGATTATGCGTTCCAGCTGCGACGAGGTGTCTTCACAGGCGAGATCGAGGGTTGAGACGAGCTGGTTAACATTCTGGTCAAGGTCTGTTAACCCCACAGGCTGAACGGTCTCCGAAGGCGTAAGAGTGTCATTAATCCATGTAACGATATCTGTATATTCTTCCAGGGAACTGATGAGCTCTGTCGTCGATGATGCAGTTGACATTGCGACTGCAAGTCGCCGTTAACTTTGAGACAGGGCTGAATGCGATTGCACGTACACGGGGACTTGGCCGAAAGAGAGTCAGTCCAATCAATTTAGACGCGCTCACGTGCGGTTCAGCACCAAGGCAAAGCGAAGTCTTTTTTGATCATCTCCATTTCCCACGAGGAAGAAAGAAAAAAAACTAGTCCTGCAACATATCAAAATTATTGCTCTACACTACTGTACTTGGATTCGTCGCCCGGTGAGAGGCTGTATCCACTCGCCCAATTTGACTTTACTATACAGACGCCATTCGTACCATCTCACCAGCCCAATTCGTATTTTGGAAAGGGTACCACCACTACTTTGTCGTTCTTCGGATCCCCCATGGCAGTCCAGCAAGTCGCACAGAGAGGACAAGGGCTTTCCCCCAATCGTTCGTCATTAACGATGGACCAAACGGCAGGGACTTTTGTGCAACCACGACAACCATCAAGCAGAGGGGGTGTAATCTGAATAGTCAGAGGATAGCCGGACGGTTTGTCCGAGGGATGCTGCAATCTGTAAAAGAGGTAATTCAGTGAGTGCATGGATAAAATAAGTCACCAATACCTTATTTGGTCCAAGACGACGAAATGTTCACAGTTGCCGTGATGTAGTAACCAGTACGGCTCGCCGATACGAAGAGAAAGAGTAGAAAGAGGGGTGTCGTGCATACTTGTCGGCGCTTTGGTGATAGAGGCGGATTCTTTCGGGATGGTTTGTGTGTGCTGAATCAGTCTACTGTACGAAAATCAGTATATAGGAACTGTATTCACAGAGCAACGCACTCGGCGTAGTCAAATTCACTTTCTCCGTCGCCATAGGCGACGCCTTCAATGCATATTACGCAGCCAGGACGAGTCGGGACATCGTTTCGATACCCAGTGATGCGCTCGTCGTCGAGAATTTCTTCTGGGATTTCATTCGAGATACATGGAATCATCTCAAAAAGATCACCAAGGGTTTGAGAAGATAGAATGACATGTCTTGACGAACGGGAAACATGCGTTTGCCTCCAACTAAGTTTGTTATGAACCGTAACTGTGATGACGGCCTGCGGTGTATCCATGAAAAGACGCCCATCCTCGGTCCTGGTGTATTTCTTGCCCAGTCAGCACACGATAAAACGAGCCCAAAAGTCGGTTTACATCATGCAGTAAAGAATTTTGGTCGGAACCTTTCGTTGGGCGAATAAATATTGCCGAGTTTGACTGTAGTCTACATAACAGTCAAACACAGGGATTGACAATGGGAACAGTCTTACTTCCAACTTTCGAGACTAATGTTCTCGAGTTCTGACTGCAGTTTCAATATTTCTGGGGTGTCATTCGAGGTGTCTCGGGCAGGAGGGCGTTTTCGGCTTCGCGCTGTCCTCTCTGCAGCCATATGTAGTGACGCGATCGCCAGCTCGTGATTCTTAATGAGATGCGCCATAAGGTGTGCGTCGTTCCCAACAGACGTGAGGGAGTCGCGGATGTCCGTAACGCTGCATAGACTGAGCGAAGAACCGAGGGCGGACGGAGTCATATTACCTGCATTGTGCAGCAATTTCTGGGGGGTGCTGTGGGAGAAATATCACAGCAGAGGTTGACTGGATGAACTGGGCAACATTTATGGGCTCCGACGGGGGTCCAAACTGATTCTCGATATACGATGCCTTGGAAGCGTTCATGTCCTAATTGGGAAGACTGCTGCCAAGCCGAGTAAGGAGTGGATTATTCTTATGATGGGATCATGTGATCCTTATCTTGACAGCGGAACCTGTCCCAGTCGCTGTCATGTCGTGTGTTGTGTGCTTCTAGACTCTCGACGCGTTGAACACGATTTCGACGCCTCGACGCGTCGTGACGCGTTCGAACACTGAATCAAGTACCTCGTTTGTGCAGTAGACTATTGGGGACATTTGCATCGTTGGATATGTTCATGAAGTCTTCAAAATTCAGACTCCCAGGCCGCTCAGTATGCTCGAACACTTGACTGAGAAAAGCAAAACGATTTGGATTCACAATAAGTTATTAACTGTTGGCTCTGGTACAGTAGTATTTATTCTACACAAAAATGGTGGACCTTGAGGGGGAAAACATGAGCAGCACTGCTGGCATAGATGTCAGGGCACAACTTCGGGCTGATGGTATCCAATTCCAATACTTCTTGCAGGCAATGCATTGTAGTCGAGCTTCCGCCGACAGTTGTAAACCATTAAAGCAGTTGTTGGACAAATTTTAACCAGAGAGAACACAAAGCCTGAGTGAGAGCTCAGAAATTAGAATTTGCAGGAAGGTTTGATGGAACTTGTCGTTTGCTCTCCATGACAAGGATCGCGCAACAGCCCCATAATGAATGTACAGCAAATCAGTGGAACGAGTACCCCCAAATTCTCTTGAATTCGAGTCAGATTCTGCCGCGTAGAGGCAAAATGAGAAGGAAAGGGAGCGTGGTAAAATCTGGGACGCTCCAAACAATCAAGGGCACACAGCGGATATGGGCCGAATTGAGCTTTCCGTATTGATCCGACGTCCACAGTGACAGCCTTGTGTCGTGTTGACGGGTATTAGTCGTGCCCATCATAAGAATAATCTAGTATCAACTCTGCCAAGCCCCTATCGCGATAACGTGACCGACTTTCAGGCTCCGCTTGGAATTGGTATTTAAACTCCGCATGTCGCGTCAGCCACCTCAGCGCTTCTTGTCTTCTTACCACCACCACCATCTCGCCCTCCCTCTCCTCCACATCCCGCACCCCACTGTCCTTTATTCACCACATTCATTTACTATGTTCTCCGTCGCGCTGTCCTCGTCCTCGTCGCCCGTACTTCCCTCGCCAGCCCCGTCGTCGGCCGTAGCGTGAGCACCATCTCGCCTTTGTCAATTATAACACTAAGCGTCCTCCAGAACATCAAGGATTGCATCCTCGAGAAGTTCTCCAATTTTGCCTGCTCGTTCCAAGACGCAGCGGATATGATGTCCGGTGCTAAGGCGCTGCCCCTTAACGCCCCGCCTGACTTTGGAGCGTTCCTCGAGGACTGTTGCAAGAAGAACCCATCTAGCCCGGCCAGCTTCTTCCGCAAAGTCGACAACCCAGTCGCGTTCGACACCGCCGAGCGCAAGAACGGCGAGAAGGCCGACGTCAGGGTCGACGATAACGCAGCCCCCGCCCCGGCGATTCCTGGTCTCGCCAACAAGAAGATCGGTACCGGCGCCCTCGAACCCAACACCCAGCGCAAAGGAGTCCCGCAGAACGGGAAGGCTGAGGTCGATGTCGGCGAACCCAACGGCCAACGCAAAGGAACCCCTTCCTCGCTCGTTTCCACTCAGCTCAAGGACGTGAATGACCCCAAGGCCAACTTTGCCTCCCTTCCCCTCGCTCCCGCCGTCGAGCCCAACGCGCAGCGCAAAGGAGTCCCGCAGAACGAGAAGGCTGAAGTTGATGTGAGCGAGTCCAACGGCCAGCGCAAAGGAACCCCTCCTCGCTCGCTTCCACTCGACTCAAGGACGTGAACAACGTAAAGGCCCTCTCCTCTTCCCCCCTCGCTTCCACCCAAGGCGATGAAGCCCAGGTCGACGTCAAGGAGCCTGCTGACGGCAACCGCAAGGCCCCCGCCCCCCATCTCCGAGGGAGTCGACGTGAAGGATCCCAACGCACGCCTCCCCATCACTTCCGCTCAGGGGGACAGCGCTAACGTCGACGTCGAGGACCCTACCAGCGGTAATCGCAAGGCCGCCTCCGAGGAAGTCGACGTAAAGAACAACACCCCTCCCACTGTCCCCTCTCTTCGCCTCGCCGGCGGCAATCGCAAGGCCGCGAATTCGCAGAACGGAGTCGACGTCAAGGAGACCAACAAGAACGACCTCCCAATTGATCCCGCTCAGCGCGAGGGCGAGAATGTTGAGCTCGATGTCAACCGCAACGACGCCACCAATCGCAAGGCCATCATCCCCGCCCCGAAGAAGGCAGTCGGTGTCCAGGATCCCAGCGTCGCCGCACTCCCGCTCGATCTCGTTCAAGGAGGCAACAAGGGCGACAGCGCTGAACTGGACGTCAAGGAGAACACACCGCCAGCGGTAACCGCAAGGCCAGCCCCGGCTCATCTGTCGAGCAGGATGTCAACAAGGAGCTGATGCAGGTGGACGGCGCGGGCAGAAAGAGCGGGGCTGAGAAGGACAACGGCGCGGGGGCGAAGGAGGTGTTGAAAGAGGCGGAGAAGTGCCCTTGCAAAGCCTAGTTTCCTGTCTTTATGAATTCACGGTTTATTTTTCACGTTTCTAAACTCAAGCTCGGGACCAATGCTCGGGGCGATAAGATTGCACTTCGGTCCTCCGTCCACCTTGCACAAATACATCATACATTTATGTTAGATCCCGCTCTTTGATCTCATATAAGTCCGAATAAATCAGCAAATGCACCAAACGCAATAAGTGCAGAGGGTATAGCAAGCATTCGAGCTACGCTCGTCATGGTATCTGGTCTGGGAGGACCTCAGATTGAAGATTTGTGCAGCGAAACGGGGAAACCTACGGTAACCGGTTATCATCTGAATACGATGGACATGTATCGTTTTCCGAGCCCTGGTCGCATGTCAATTTGAGCAGTGCTTCAAGTAACAAGCAAGCACACCGTTGGATTCGCTGGACAGCAAACACTTTCGTTGCCCAAGTTCGTCACACTACCCAGGGCCGCCGGGTTCTTCGCACCCGACCAGTTGGGCAGGCAGGCGATCGTCTGGTACGAGACGTTCCACACACCAAAGTCTTTGTAACCGTAGAACGACTCGTTCGAGGGGAAAAAGTCCTCCGGTATCGCAGGGGAAGGGTATGCAAGGTCAAAGTTGAGGTATTGACCACCGCTGGATGTAAGTCAAGCTGGGAGGTGAGGAGGACGAACACTTGCGCACGGGTTCGTTTTCGTTTGCGTGCCAGAACACCAGCCCGATTCCGAGAGAGGACACAAATCGGTTACTTTAATCACTAAGGACTTGACCACAGTAGGAATGAAAGGAGGATCCGACGTCCAGGAATTGAGAAGAGTCAGCTTAAAACAACGGCCGCATGCCGGGCCTGGAACCAGTGGAAGTAATCGGTACGCTGAAAAACGGAAAGTTTGACGATACAGACCAAAGGCATTCGATGACCCGTATGCCATTTGAGAAAGGGCAGCAGTGGGATATTTCTACTGGCCATATAACTGCTCAATTTATTGTGAGGGAAAAACCGCGTACCGTGCTATCCCCATTGCACCCACAAGCCGCAATGAAACCATCTGGAATGGTGTAGTGCGTCATCGTCGCTGTGCCATCCGCAGGGTAGTCAATCCAGACAGAGTCTGCCTGGACCTGGAATACGAAAAAGAAAAGCAGAGTGAGGAAGAGTAAGAGCATCAAGGCATGGAGAAAGTCTTTGTGAAAGCTTCCGAAATCAGATCGCGATGACATTTAAAACCAAACAAAGCCTTTATTACTACGCCAAGATGCTCAAGTTCACATATCCTGCGTCGCATGAACAGGAGAGTTTGACTGACCAGCACTTGGCTCTCAAGATAGCACGCCATTCGCCGTGCACTTCTTGCGATTCATGCCCGGGTCTCCATCCAGATCCTTCCTGGGAGGTGGTGCTCGATGATCTTAGCGCTGAACCATCCTTGGTTGAACTCGACCAATATGGCTCAGACGATGACGAAGGTCAGCTCAGCTACCTCAAAACATGTGCCTGTGGCCACGACATGTACTATCATGGAGCAAACCAGCCGCTACTTGGACGCGACGAATTTCTACGCAGAGGACGCGTCGCTATTCGACTGGATGAAATGCTCCAGGTTCGGATTTATGGTCTGCTATTCTGTAATTATCGCGACGAGCTTCGCAGGACTTGAACAAACTCCTTGATTTTAGTTATGTCGATGTTGACATTCTATCCCTGAGGAAACAGATGACACTTTCACTTTCATTAATGGGCATCGCAAATATAACCAGTTCTCCGGGTATGTGCTGTACATAGCGTGCGGACTTGAGATCTAACTTGGTTTCAGAACATCGTTTATCCACTCCTCCATCATCAGTGTCCTCTGTTTTGAGCGATATAGGCTCCCCTCCTCCGTCTAAGAAGCGTCGACTGTCCTTGTCAGAATCCTCATTAAGCGCTTCGGATGACGAGGAAGACCGACCTCTTGCTTCACGCATGGGTCTGAAAACCGCTGGCGCTCGATCCGAAAAGTCTGCACGTGCCCCCGCATCCAAATCACAAAGAGGCGGAAAGAAAGGTCCGGGGATTAAATCCAAAGGACAGATGGCGCCAGTTTCCTTGCCCCCTCCGACCGCCAAAGAGCAGGATGAAATGAATGGCAATGGGCCCCCTCCAACCAAGATCAAGGTAGAAGACAAAATGGACGAGGAGCAGCTAACGCGTCTCACTACTGGCGTAACTCTCGATTCTGGGACTGGAACGGCAGCAGTAAGCCGTTCCCTTGTCTCTTTCCTTTGTACAGCTAACACGCCTTTCAGCCAACAGTCAAGACGGAGAAAGCTGCTGTAGGAGAATTGCGCAAAGGATTAATAAAGATAACAGCAGTTGAAAATGACAAGCAACCAAGATCCCTTGTCATCCTCACTGGCCTTAAAACTCTTTTCCAGAAACAACTACCAAAGATGCCCCGAGAGTACATCGCCCGACTTGTATATGATACCAACTCCAAATGTTTGGCGATCATCAAACGCGGGTTGAAGGTGGTGGGCGGCATCTGCTACCGACCATTCCCACACCGTGGATTTGCCGAAATTGTTTTCTTTGCGACGGCGTCTGTTGACCAGGTCAAGGTGAGTAGCGTGCCTGAGGGCCGTCCTTGAACTCAATATGCTCAGGGATATGGTGCAATGCTCATGGACCATTTCAAAGCCCACATCCGAGAAACTTACCCGGACATGATGCATTTCCTGACTTATGCGGACAACTACGCCGTCGGGTATTTTGAGAAGCAGGGGTTCTCCAAGGACATTACCCTCGATAGATCTGTATGGGCCGGTTATATCAAGGATTACGAGGGTGGGACGATCATGCAGTGCACAATGCTGCGCAAGGTGGACTACCTGAACAAACCTGCCCTCATCGCCGCACAACAAGAAGCTGTGATGATGAAAATCAGGGAGATGTCGCGTTCGCATATCGTATACCCAGGTCTTCCGCAATTCCAGGACGTTAAGGGCGAGGTTTCGGTGGACTACAGGGACGTTCCGGGGCTACGTCGGTCTGTTTTATTTTTCGACGCTGCCCAATCTAACATGAGGCAGGAGAGAGCGGTTGGACACCAACGATGACTTCAAGGTGTGTTTTTACCTATGCTGTTGACATTCCCACCTGACGGCCGATACACAGTCCTGTTCGCATTATTTCGAGGAGCTCCGACCTTTATTTCATGCAACAAACCATGAAAGACTTGAAAGACCATTCGGCAGCGTGGGCATTCCAGCACCCCGTTAATGGAGAGGAAGTTCCAGACTATTATGACGTTATCAAGGAACCCATGGGTGTGTGTGTCTTCTACTCCGTCCGTCCTGCTTATTCAACACACCATCCATAAGATTTTCAAACCATGTCCGAAAAGCTGGAAGCCAATGCATATAAAACGGTCGAGGCTTTTCTCGAGGACGCCCAGCTGGTGTTCGACAACTGCCGACGGTACAATCCAGAGGGATCCAACTACGTCAAGAACGCAAACAAGATGGAAAAGTATTTGAAAGATCGAGTGGCCGACCGAATAAAGCGGGAACAATAGAAGAATGTACGGTGTATTTTAGGCAAACAACAGACTTCGCATGTTAAAAAAAAGCAATTCCGAGTCCGGATCAAAATAATTTTCGTTGATGTGATTGCCGTCGGCTATCAAATGCCTTTGCCGCTATCAGATAAGATTTCGGTGAGTACATACATATTCAAGTACAAAAATACAGGGTTCCCGCCGAACAAATGAATCAGCGCTGTCCGTCTGTCAAGACGTCAATAAAAAATGCTAGCTGACGAGAACTGAGAGCACTCACAAGCCTTCGTCTCGTACTTGCCAAGCCCAACAATGATGTTCTGCGGCTCCTGCGCTTTCCCGCTGATGTAGTTCTCAAGGATGCTCTTGGTGCCGGCAGCATACCGAGCCTGCGCATCAAGGGTTGTCCCAGAGTAATGAGCAACCATGCCGTTTCCACCGCCGAGAGGGTTCTTCATCGTACGCCAGACGTGATCCTTGGGAGCTGGTTGGACATTCCAGACATCGCCTAGTAATTTTCAGCAAATGACAATTTGCGTATTTCATTTCTACCCACCAGCATAACCAGAGAGATGGCCGCTGGACAGAGCACGAGCAACAGCATCTTTGTCGCATATGGCACCTCGAGCCGTGTTTACGAGCCAAGCACCCTTCTTGAAGTGCTTGAGAAGGTCGTCGTTCACAAGACCCCGGGTGCCTTCGTGAAGGGGGCAGTTAACAGTGACAACATCACACTATTAACGTCATCAGTCTGCGAAAATCACGTCGATAAAACGGCAATCTCACTTTGGAGACAAGTTCCTGAAGGTGCCATATCAGATCAGGAAACAAGCAGATAAAGCGGAGACGAACTTTCAGATCCTCTACACGAACAGCACCGACGGCTTCAGCGGCAGCTGCGAAACTTTGGTACACTGGTTTTTCGACGCAAAGTGGAACGTACCAGCAGGAAGGGGTGCATAGTCGTAGTACAGAAGGGATTTGCAGTCGAAGCTAGAATAAATTGGAGTGTGAGAAATAACAACCAAGTCTGACTGGTCAAAACGTACGGAACCAGGCGCTGGAGAACTCGGTAACCAATACGGCCAGCTCCAATGGTACCGACCACCTTCCCTTCGAGATCGAAGGCATTTCGGGCAACGTCAGACACCTGCCAGTTCCCGGCTCTAATAAAACGATAAATAAAAGGGAGCTAGGGATGGTGAACCGTTAGTACTCGATTTGTTCGTGAGCGGGCACAAAGTTGCGGACGAGCCTTGGAAGATATGATCAGTTACGAAGGAAATGGATCAGAATGAATACATACAGCAGGATTGACATGACCACATGTTCGGCAACGGATACGACGTTTGAACCAGAAACTTCCAAAACTTGGATTTTGTGGTCAACCGCTGCGTTCAAATCAATGTGGTCGGAGCCAACGCCAGCAGTGATGCAGAGCTTGAGATTCTTGGCCTATACTAGAGTTGATAGCCGCACTAGTGACGTCCTGTTTCTGCGCACCTTCTCGATCAATTCCTTGGTGAGATAGCCAGGATGGAAAGGTGTGGTGATCAACACTTCGGCCTGTTACACAGACATAAACATAATTCACAGATTTTTGCAGGGATTTACGTCGACGATATGTTTTTGAAACTGGCTGTCGGGTCCTTCCTTGCTGCTGGAAACCTGAGCCACGACATAAAGAGAATCTTATGCACGGCAAGTCAATCCACATACTACGATTGATATTTTAGAATAAAATGAATTTGTTTAAAAGCAGGACCCACCGACGAACTCGTGTCCTTGGGAGGTCAACCATTCTTCAATTCCGAGCTGGAGAAAGAGCGCAGTAAGAAATGAGTACGGGAATCATCATTTGGGTTTACCTTGTTTTCTGTGGTTCCAAGGAGACGTGGCTCCTCAACGGCGGCCTGCAGTCCATCGTAGAGAATAGCTAAAACCTGAGGAGGATGTTATGACTGTTCTGCGTCAGGGTGATATGTTGGTCACCTTCATAATGATAAAATTGGATGGGGCAGTTCAAGGTTGTGAGTGGTGAGCGTGGAGTAAATCGTGAGGAGAGACGATGAGAAAGAATAAAGATCCGCTTCCTTTTATACGTCCCCACTGAATTGGAGTGAAGTTCACCCACGGGGTCAGATGATCCGTAATTCGGTTGAGTCGGCGCAGGTCGGCGCGCTACCCAAGCTTCGTAGCATGGTTAAGACACGTGAGGTCTTTGTGGGCTCAAAGGAACCTAGCTGCACGGATAATATTTCGTGCACGAAACGACGTCACCGCCGCCGTCCGATTTATTCCGCGGGGAAGATAACTCCATAAGGGATCTCGTGAAGAGTAGGGTCATTCGGGATGGCGGATGCGCGGCTCATCAATTGAGGACGGACGAAGCTGGACGAAGCCGCGGTGGCTGCATTTGGAATTGCCGGATTCGGGCTGAAAGAATGGAGCCACCCGATTGGCCGTCGGGAAGAACAGGAGGCTGAGGATGTGGGAAATTTGAAAATAATCTCACCCGTTTGAGCTCATGGGACCGACTGATGTGAACTACATACCTACGACATGGGGGAAGATCTCCCAGCCCCCAGGAATAATGCACGGAACAACGCGACACCGTCTAGACGTCGAAAAATTGTCTTCGGAAGGCCGTGACATTGTTTGCATCTAGATTATTACATGTTTTAGACTTTCCTGAATATATGAGTATTCATACAATGTCTTGGCATGCGGGATCATGAGTACATACCATCTATGCTGTATATAAATTATGGCACCCGCGCATCGTCATGTGTTCGAGGAACCATCTCATAGTCGGCTTCCAGTTCATCGCCGCTGAAGTCGTCCAGAGGCACATCGCGGCGAGAACCATGGTTCATCTTTTTGATCACCTCCCACTCAACTCTAAGAAATACCCACATCCACCTGCGTACGACTTCCGCCATCTCAAGCCAAAATATGGCAACGCTACCATCTGTCTTGGAATGTAGATGGCTGGACAGCTTGATTGACCAAGTCAACCGGAGAACGAGATTTAAGAACACCAGTAGTGGGTATACTGGAAGAGGGAAGAGAAGAATCTGCCGAAGGCCATAAGGATGTGTCTGGCGCTGATGATTCGTTAAAATATTTTCTTCCGAGGCTGATGTTGAACTGCGGGAAAGCAGAGGGCGGTCGGATTGGAGATGAGGTAAGAGGAGCCGGCGTGGAGGAGGTGGTTTATCGCTCGAGTTGTCGAGTTTGAGTAAGGACAGACCCCAATCATTTGTGACGTCCCACCAAAAAGAGTATAGCGAGTTAATAGCGGCGGCCAGCAACCTGAGAACAATGAGTACGGCCCGAAAGAATGAAGTCTCGGAATATACTCACCATAATCTAAATAGACGATGTTCCCCATGCCAGGCTTCCTTCGCGATGTCATCACCTTTTTCCTTCACAAGTTCGGAGACAACAATTCTTTGTGCCGCGGAGAGATAGATTACAGGAAAAGAGGTGGCATATTTCAAAGCGTTAAATAGCGGACGCCGGGTTTCATTCGTCGGCATCGAGTACTCGACAACGCATTGTTTGAGTCGCACCAAGTAGGGAAGACTAGGTTGAAATTTAAGTTCCGGGCGCGCAAGGGAAAACACATATGTTTAACCTACCTCATTATAGTGGGGGCTACCCATCGCAGCCATTCTCCGTCAGCTGGGGTGCTAAATAGAGTATTGCCGGGCAAAAGCATACATGCGGAGAGCCACACATCCCCAAGAACCTTTGCAAACGACGTGAAAATATCCGCAAACACCACGTCTGCAAAGTATATGGGCCCATCCATTGATGTAAACAGGCATCTCCGGATAGCGCTGCGAGGCCATGAGCGTGCTTAAACGGCGAAGAGTCCGACGTAGGCACTCACTGAAGGAACTTGTCGCGCTCACGTTTCGAGAACGCATCAACTGGGCAGACCAGCACCAGCAAAACTACGAGGGCGGATATGGCAGGGATGTATCCGAACGCGTCCACGAGCTTCATGTTTCCGTAGGTGAGGTATCGGAAGGCTGCCCAGGAGAAAAAGCACCAAACAGAATAGACAGCGCACAGTCTGTATACCGCGGTGTATATCATGGAGGGATGGGAGGGCGACTTCGGGCCGCTAGAAAGATGCGGAGGCAGGTGCGAACTGGCGCTGGCTTCGATGCGGAGGTCCATGGCGGCCACTGCATCCACTCCTAGAAGGTCGAGACCGTGTAAATTTGTGGCCCATCCCAGGATGCCCAAGCCACCGAGGACGAGGACGCGGAAAGGCAATGGAAAAGAAAGAATCACAGGTATTTCGGACATGGCTGGGGTATTAGATTCAAGCGTCGTCGTGGCATTAGTTTGAGTTACAATTCGGCGCAGTTGGACCAAACAAATAAGGAAATTCGACTCTTGCATCTTGCCATCTTGTGGTTCTCTGCTACAGTGCTTGCACTCGGGACTCGTTCACGTCGCATTCCAATGGACAAGGGCAGCACCAGCCAAGCTCAAGACACAGATTTTAGGAAAAAATGGGACAAGGAAGAGTACGCGGAGCGCGCGAAGAAACGCGACCTCGAAGAGAAGGAGCGTATGCAAGACAATGAAGAACGTATGAAGCAAGGTCCGTCAAACCGCATATTCATCTCCGCCACCGCCTCTAAATTCGCGCAGGGAAGAGGCCCAGGAAAGGGCCCAAACGCGATGATTTACCCAAACCCACCGAACTCATGAAGCAGCGTGAAGCACCGCTCGAGCTGGACAAGAATCTCAACAAGACGATGGTCGTCCAGAACCCCGGCGGGAAGGGCCCGGGGCAGCCAGGCTTTCACTGTGAGACTTGTGGTCGGACATACAAGGACAGCGTTGGATATCTGGACCATATCAACAGCAGAGCCCGTAAGTTCAAATATTTATATCCAATTGATTCCGCTCATGTTGCGCGTAGATCTGCGCGCTCTGGGGCAAACCACAAAACTGGAACGTTCGACATTGGAACAGGTCCGGGCTCGAATAGCATTATTACGTGAAAAAACGAAGGAGGCCTCATCTGCTAAAGAATACGATTTTGATAAACGGTTGGCTGACCTGAAAGCGAGGGAACTTAAAATTCGCGAAGAGAAAAAGGCCGCTAAGAAAGCAGAAAAGGAGAAGTTCCGCCTGGAATTGGTTAAGGATGCGGGCGGTGAGGGCGACGAGATGGCACGCATGATGGGGTTTGGAGGATTTGGGTCTACAAAGAAATGACCGACCAATCGACACTGTATTCTACCCGCATGATATTATCTCACTGTATTACAAGACTACCAATGCATTTAATGGCTCTCAGCACGCCGCGATTTCGAACCTGCTCAGATGAGAACAAATCAAACGGTTGAGACTAGACAACCAGACTCGTGAATCGAAAAGTACATATATTGAGCAAATGATATGAAGGTGTACAGGATCCAGTGGTGCGTATATCCAAAATTCAAACACTCGACGCTGGCTTAACGCTCCTGCAAGTTGTTGAGCAGACGGAGGATGCTCAAAACTAGGAAATAATTCGTTAAAAAGAACTTGAAACCAGGTGCTGAGAGGCGTACACAGATTGATGAAGTCGAGGTAGAGACTGATTGCGCCCATGATGAACTCATCGGGAGAGAGTTTCGCGTTGATAATATAAGTATCATAGACGATGTAGCCGGAGAAGATGAGGCAGCCGCCGATGGCATAGATGAGATCCATCGTCTTGCCAAAGGGGATAAACAACTGAACAAAACCAGTCATGCAGAGAGCGATCAAGGCCCCGAACAAGAATGGACCTAGTTGTTGGAAGCAGTCAGAGATTAGGTCTGAAGAACACGGTGGAACGCACCCATTCCCTCGAAATCATACTGCAGAAATGTTAATATTAGGAAATACGCGTTCGATGATGCCTGCCTTGGATTGGAACGTGAACACCGTCAAGCCAATGAATACACCAAGCGTAATGAGCCTAGAAGATTGTAAGCATCAACCTTGGGCTTCCAAAAGAGGACCCACAATGCCTGGAGGACAATAATGTTGTCATAGAAGGCAACAACAATACCCAGTGTAAATGCTATTCTCACAAGTCAAGCAGGCGGTCAAGAGCCAACAAGAACAAAACACACCCTCCATGAGCGTGAACGTCGACAACAAAACAAAGTTCCATGGGTGAGAGTGGCGCTTCCAGTAGAGGAGACCTAGGTTGACGAGGGTGCCAAACAGCGGAACGTAGAAGGACCAGATGCTGCAGAAAACTAAGTACAGTATTCAAGAAAGACAGTGAATGGACGCACTGATTTTGGACCCAAGAGACGGCGGAGGAAGATTGAGAGAGGAATCCTCCGACAATGACAGTGGCGAACTATGGGAAACATCAGCATCAACTCGAATACGGGTTGGAAGAGCTCACTATCTGACAAACTACATCATACCTGTGTTAGACCGGGTCTGCATTCGTGAATTTCGGAGGTACGTACGCAGAATGGAGTACACCTTGCGCACAAACGCATTCCGAATCTCCGGGCTGCTTTCCGAAACAGTCGTTCCGTACTGCGAAATACAATTTAGAGGGACCGAGGCCGTTTATATAAACACGAACGTACCTTGAAGTCATCCGGGACATCGCCAGCTTCGGGCTACTACATAAATTCACTGCTGGAAAGCTGTTTGTGGCGAAACCTACCTGATCGAATATACCACCGGCGTGGCTGCTGCTTCCAGCATTTCCCAAGAGAGGCTCCCGAGCCTCATCGCCCGGCTTGGGCGTGGACCCAGAAGCACCATATGCATACGACGGTGGGGGAACAGGATATTGGCTCATGGTGGTAAGAGGAGACAATTAAGCGCAGCGATTGATTTGGGGTACAGAGCCACATTAGATAAACACAAATGAGTACGTCGCCCTTCTACAGCGTTCTACACACTTTCTAACATTCGTTGGAAGCGCCTACTATGTGCTACACACAGACAGCCACCCGATGCTCAATTGAATTCTCCGTTGGATAGATTGCAATTGTGCGCAACCGCGGCCATCCTCTCGCCGCTTCCAGATGATAAGGCGGCACAAATTGACAGCCTAGGCACGGGCTACGCCGCGTCATGTAGCGTAGCGTAAGGTGGATGCTTACCGCTTGCAGGATGGGTCAACCTACGTTTACGGGGAATGGTAGCCGTGTGGCTGGACGATACCGCCGACTTTCGGTCAACGATACGACTCTGTCGAGCATAGCAGTCACTGTAACAGATCTAAAATGGATGCAAGAAATGGAGTTAAGAGCCAGAAATATGACCAGGAATCTACGTCGTGGTTGGAGCTAAAAAGAAAGTTGATGCGAACACACCTAACCAAATAGCTACCTGATGCAGTGCTTTCACCCTTCCCCAATATACCCACCTACCTTATGAATTTTCCAAGGCAAACGGGCTCGATTAATGCTACAGCAGGGGAATCGTTATCTGCTGCTCCAATTTCCTCCGCGGCTAGTGCGGTCCAGAGCGGCTCTCAGGTAACGCCGCTTCTACTGTGCTTTTCTTAGCTCCAGCCAGCATACTACTGACTTTCTTGTCCTTCGCAGGGAAGAGCCGATTCCTCAGACTCAGCAGTAGCATCTGACGTCGATGGCCAACCTTCTGGATCCGCGTCCGTCTTGTTCAAAATTATTACGCATTTTTCCTGAATAAATATGCAGCAGCGCCTCGGCTTCCGCCTCCAAATCTGCCTCAGCTCCTCCAAGCTCTTCCGCGCGCAGCGATCCTCCTGCCTCCGGGAGCAATTCACAATCTGCGTCGGTGTCCGAGTCGTCTGCGCCTCCGCAATCCTCGGGTTCGGCGCCACCACCTTCATCCGAATCCCAACAACCAAGCTCAGAGTCTGCACCACCTCCATCCTCAACCTCTGAAAGCATAACTCCCTTACCCGAATCTCTCTCTGCTTCTATCACGGATTCCGCATCTGGTTCCACAACCTCTTTCACGACCTTGACGACTTCCGTTGACGGTACATTAACCACCGTGCATCCCATTTCGTTATTTTTTTTCAGTCTTACCCACGCGTTGCTACAGATTACTTCGGCCATACCCCCGACGTCTCTGGCCACAGGCGGATCGTCGGCCGGCACAGCCCGGCGTACTGCAATAATAGCCGGCGCAACCGCCGCTGGCGTTGGCGTGATTCTCCTGCTCCTCGGCGGGCTATTTGTCTACAAACGCCACAAGGGCCGGAAACGCGAGTTTTCGGAAGCCATCGGCCGTGTGCGGCGCGAGGCGCATGGTGCAGGCGGCGTGGGTCTTTTGGACTCGGAAGGGTTCGACGACGAGGATCTACCTATGCGGCGATATCAAGACAACCCCATCACCCACGCTCGCTCCCGTTCCATGAACACAAGCGCGACAAGTCTGGGTCCACCTCAGTCCCCCGCGCCATCGCTCTTCCGCCAACGGGCAGAGACGGGGTCCTTGTTCCGTGAAGAGGGTGTATGGCCACCTCCGCAGGGCGCCCACTTTGTTGACCCCCTCGTCGGAGTAGGCAATCTCGGAAACATTGTGGATGATGTTATGGGCCCCGCTCATACTTCATCACACGGCCAAGATGCCTCGGGGTCCTCCTCAGCCGCTCTTATGCCGCCAGCATACGCTGTCGGAGATCCTGCGCATCGTGGAAACATCCCCTCAATGTCGAGCGCAACGTCGTTGTACGCGGATCCCTTCCGAGACATATCTCACGTCCCCGCGCCGTCAGATCCGTCTTTGTATTATGACCGCCGCGGCGCATCGTCGTCCATGTCTTCCAACTCCCAATTCACGTCGAGCTCCCGCCCGACCACTCCACAGTCGCTCCTCGGCCTGCCTGCAGGCGCAGCGGGCACGCCGAAAAAGCCGAGCCCACTGGCCGCCGCCGCAAATCCACCTAGTTCCGCTACGTGGCTGACCAGGTCTCCCAAGAAGCACGGTCTGTCGGGATCCCAGAGCAGCCACGAGGCTTGATATAGACCTTCTACTGACCTTCTACTATTCACGGACGGCTCATTGCTATCGTACTTACGGATGTCTCGCTCTCCATTAGCCCATCTACATTCATTTCACGCAATACCCTTGTTGGGGACGGACAACACTTTGCTATTATAATATTTACCCTACCAGCCGGAAGGATGTACAGTAGTATGACCCACAACTAAGTAGAGATCTGTGCTATTGCAGTGAATTTGTAGGGAATTGTAGGATGAAGGTTTCAGTTCAGTAGTATCGGAAAGCTGCATCCACTCGAATTCACAAGCAAAATAACCTGCCCAGTAATATACATACACGCATTATTTTATTAACGAAAATCTATGGTCTTGCGAGGTAAAGCACGAATTTTACATCGGCGACCTCCTGCTCTTCCTCGATGAGTAGTGTGGATCCCGCCTTCAGTCCCTGGACATCGGCTGGGACACTCCCTACCGTTTTTCGAATCAGTTCAGAATACTCCTTGATGGCCGAGAGTATATCCGCTCCAGAGCCCTCTTCGAATCGATAAAAGACGTCGACATCGTCCGTTGCTTGCAACCCCCCTTTCTTCCGCAGCTTTTGGACACGGTTTGTGAGCTCTCGCGCCAACCATTCGCCCATCAGCTCGGGATGCACTTGGATGTCGAGCCGTACGACAACATCGTTGTCCGTGTTGGTCGCAAACTGTGTTTGTGCTGCGGCAGGGATGTCCACGTAGCGTTGAACGGTGAGATCGCCCGTCACCAGCTCAATGCCATCAACATTGATCTTTCCGGTGTCGATAAACGCCTTGACGTCGTCACTGGAGACGTTGGGTAGTGCATTCTTGACCCGAGACACGTCCTTCCTCAGCTTCCGCCCAAGAACCTGCCAGTCCGCAACAGCGCGATACCGCACCCCCGAGGCAGCTTCATCGCTGCTAAACACGACGTCTCGCAGGTTGAGTTCCGACTCGATGTACTTTTGAAGTGGTCGGACATCCCGGATATATTGTTCGTCGGCATTAAAGATCAGTAACTCTTTAAGGGGTGTCTACAAATAAATGATTAGAAAGGTCACGGATAACCCGAAGAGCTAGCAAACCTTGAGGGAAAGATTCTTCGTTTCGCGTATATTTCTGGTCAGTTCTATGATGGTTTGCATTCGCAGCACTTGACGTTCAATATCGGCGTCGAAATATTCCTCCTTGACGTCTGGGAAACTCAAGAAATGGATGGACCGAACATCGCCGGCACTGGGATCTTCGGGTATGAAGGTCTTGAGTGTCTGATACAGGTTCTCTGTCATGAATGGAGTATAGGAGGACTGAAGGGACAATTAAGAAAAAATGTAGGACAGCATCGCCGGGCGACAAACCATGGTTTTGCAAAGCGTGAACAGAGCCTCGAAGAGGGTGTTCAGAGCAACCTGCGTGTCCTCCTTGCCCTCCTCGCCTTTGAGACGTCTGCGATTGAACCGAATGTACCAATTTGTAAGTTCATCCACAAGGTCCAGTAACCTCGGGATGATGGTGTAAAGTCGGTAAGCAGCCATTTCTTCCCGGACCAGTTTGATGAGGGATTGGCAACGGGCAAGTACCCAGCGGTCCATGACGTTATTTGGGACAGTGGCGTGGGCATTGTATACAAAGTCGGTGCCCGTGACCTTCTTGAACAGAGCAGCATGTCCCAGGAAGAACCGGAAAGAGTTCAGCCAAGGCAAAAGTACTCTGGAGATGACCTCGCGGACACCTTCCTCGCGGAAACGCAGATTATCACCGCGGACAATGGGCGAGTTCACCAAAAACATTCTAGAGCGCGTACTATTAACTCTCGATCCTAACCGACAGGAAAACACCAACCTCGTAGCATCTGCACCCATTTTATCAATGACGAGAGTCGGATCAGGGTAATTCCGGGCGCTTTTGCTCATTTTCTTGCCATCACTGGATTGAACTCTATTAGAAAGAAAAGTTGTCACGCAGGAACATCCTTACGCAGCAAGCACGAGCCCGGTGACAATGAGATTTTGCCAAGGCGCTTTACCGAAGAGATGTGTGGACAAGACAAGCAGTGTGTAGAACCAACCACGGGTCTGGTCAATGCCTTCACACACAAATTGTGCAGGGAACGACTTGTCAAACAATTCCTTGTTTTCGAAGGGATAGTGAAGCTGCGCGTAGGGCATGCTGAAAAGAGAGTGAATATGAGATAGGAGAAGAATTCAAGACTGGCGAACCTTCCTGATTCGAACCAGCAGTCAAAGACTTCCTCTACGCGCTTTAAAACGCCCTTCCCGCTGGAAGACGGGATAGTGATGTGATCGATGCTCTCTCGGTGCAGGTCCGTGATGCCCTTCACGCCTGATAACCGTTCTAATTCTTCTACGGAGCCGATGCAGACGATCTGATCTCCCAATCAGCACAAGGCCAACAGGACTTCACAAGCAGTATACCTCCGTCATATCCTCGGAGGCCCAGAGGGGCAATGGTGTTCCCCAATACCGATTGCGAGAGATATTCCAGTCGCGTGCATTTGCCAGCCAGTTCCCAAACCTGTTGTCCCCCACGCTTTGCGGTACCCTGGGAATGAACGACCCAGTGAGAATAGTTACAGCGGAGAAACGCTGGGGAAACAGACCACCGCGTCTCCTTGTTGTTCGCAACGAGCTGATCTGTGATAGGAGCCACGCGAACAAACCAACCCGGAACCGCGCGGTAAATCAAGGGCGTTTTAGACCTTGAGATACAGTCAGAAAAGACTTCATCAGTTTCAGAGGGATATTTACCTCCAGCAGAATGGGTAGGAGTGCATAAGTGTAGATTGCACGATGAGTCGACCTTTGGCCTTCAGTATTTTTTGGATGGGGCTATCCGCAGCCTAGTTGTGATGCGTTCATGCATATCTACTACCAGGACTGCTGATCGCACCTTGACATTTAATCCCTCGAAGTCGGGAACCTCGCTAGTGAAGCGACACGCGTCATCGATGGGACAGGGCGGCATCTCATCATGGTCCAAAATCTTGCTCGCCAGAGCGATGCGGTAATCATCTTCTCCAAATGCTGGAGCTTGGTGGACGATTCCAGTACCGTCAGTGTCTGTAACGTATGTATCGACAACCACACGGAACGCCTTGTCTTCGAACTATTCAATAAGATCAGGTCGATGGAATAGAGAGGGATGTAATAGTAATAGCAGACCTGATCCGTGAAGTATTCGAAGAGAGGAACGTATCGCCATCCCTTCATATCTGCACCCTGGAACTGACCGAGCTTCTTGAATTTAGCTTTTTTTGGGTCCTTGTACAGCGTCCGCAGAAGATTCTCGTGTATGATGAAGTTCTGGTCTTTCTCTTGGTCGTGGATTTTGATGTAGGTGAATTCGGGATGAACACAAAGCGCAAGGTTGGAGGGTAAAGTCCACGGTGTTGTTGTCCAGGCCAGAAGCGATGTGCTGGGATCATCCACGAGCGGAAAAGCAACAGTCACTAAGAATCCTGGTTAGTCCGGCAAGATGGGCATCCCAATTTTCAAGCCCACCTGCGGGATCGCTAACATCTCTGAAGTCCATGTTTGCCTCAAAGTTCGAAACTGGGGTTGTTAAGCCCATTGAATAAGGCAGGACCCGCAGGCCGCGGTACACCAGGCCCTTCTTGAAGAGTTCGTTGAATGCCCACCACACAGACTCCATGAACGAAATGTTGAGCGTCTTGTAGTCATCGTCAAAGTCGATCCAGCGGCCCATGCGCACCACGGTCTTGCGCCATTCTGATGAATAGCGCATGACGATGCTGCGGCACTCGGCATTATATTTATCGATGCCGATCCTCATCACGTCCGCCTTGCCAGTGATACCCAGTTTCTTGTCGATCTCGTGCTCGACGGGCAGGCCGTGTGTGTCCCATCCAAAGCGTCGAGAGACATGGAACCCACTGACGTGCGCATGCCGAGTGACAATGTCCTACAAGGCGCATTGGATCGTGAATAATCGCAGAATTTAGGCGGTCCAAGCGGCGCACCTTGATCGTCCCGGCAAGCAGATGCCCGTAATGAGGCAGCCCTGTCGCAAAGGGAGGCCCGTCGTAGAATGAGTACTCCGGACGACCCTCGGATAGCTTCAAGCTCGTCTGAAACGCGTCTATTTCATTCCAGAATGCAAGCACTTTTTCTTCTTCTTTGGGAAAGTCGAAGGGTGCAGAAACTAATTGCAGAGAGGTGGAGAATGAGCCCAATGGTGAGAAATGTATTGAGATACTCACTGTCGTGTGGGGCGAACGACATCGTCGCAGGTGAGATGGAGAATCAGAACTGGGGAAAATAATATTATTAAATATATAGAGTGCTACTGAGTCACGTTGCATCGGCCAGTTGATGCCCTTCAATTTTTACTGACTCATCTCCAAGCTCTAATCCTGGTTGAAATTAGAAAAAGCGTGAATGAGAGCATAATACAGATTGATTCTTCTGTTCGTGTATAAGAAATGAATGAAACGACATAGCTATGCTAAAGTATTCTTTGGATTGGATGGGAACGAATCAGTACATGGTTAAGATACATCAAAGCGGCAGGGATTCAGATAGCGATATAACGAAGGCGCGCCTTTAGGTGGGGGCTGCCCGCCGCTCGAAAGGCATGCACCATCACCAGGAAAGCGAAACACGGACCAGCCATTCGACCAGCGAAATACAAACGCATAAAAACGAAAACGATATCCAATCGACTCTAATCTATGCGGATCGGTGGCGATCGCCATTGCGATGTGATCGTTGGTTCCCGTGTAGGACGAATTGCATCGTGACCAGGACTCGGATTAGGGCCCAGTCGCTAATTGCGTACATAGCAATCGATGGCGGGGCCTTGATTAGGAGAATGCGGGTATCTGAGGCGTGTTTATGCTACAGGGAGGATGGGCGGTGGGGGGTATGCGATGTCATCGGCCGTCGTAAATTCGTATTGTTTGGAAGCACAAGAAAAGGCGATGGGCCAGGTGGAGGAACATGATCACAATGAGGCGGGCTCATTAGTATCTGACATCGTCTGCGTGCGAGCCTGGGCCTGCAGTTCGCGACGTGCGAGCGAACCCGCAACCCATGCAGCCATGTTGACCTCACGCTCGGCATCTGCAACAAGGAATGGATGTTCCTGAAAACACTGAGCTTAGTTTTAACAGGGAAAGCAAAGCAACTCACAAGCAGCTCTGCATATGTAGCCCTGCGCGCTGGATCCTTAATTAAGCAACACCGCACCCAGTCTCGTGCTTCTTCACTGAAGTGGACTTCTAAAGGATCACCCTCCGTCTTCTCCTTGATCTCGGGAAGTTGTGGAGGCTCTCCGTGTACTATCGCCTGCAGCTGCGCGAATACATTACTGTAGGTCTCGGGAGGATACGGGTATCTTCCCATCGCGATTTCGATGATCGATAAGCCAAGAGACCAGACATCGGAAGACACGGTATACGTGTTGAAAGCTTCCTGGACATCAGTGCCAGTTGTCGTCCCTTGTATACGCTCCGGCTAAAAATACTGTTGAGCCGACGCCGATCATCGAAGCCTGGGGATAATTACAGCGAAATAGGTTTGACAGCCGATGTTGGTTTTGGCTATGGAATTGTCGAGTTGACCCGAAACGCCAAAGTCACAAAGTTTGACCTGGCCCTTACGATTGACGAGGACGTTGGTAGGTTTGACGTCTGTAGAGCTACATAAGCGTGAGAGTGATACATGGATGGGGAGATCGGACCTCGATGCATGATCTGCAGGTTGTCTTTCAGAAACTTGAGACCCCGGACCATATTTGCGGCGATACGACCCAACACATCCTCCGGTGCTCCTTCTCCAAGTTCGCCCTCCCAACCGCCGCCTTGGGCCGTGGTCTTGATGCCGAGAACCTTATCCAGGCTGCCGGCATCCATGTATTCCATGCAGTAATAGACGCAGGACTCGATGGTGAAGGCACCGTAGAATTCTACGATCTCCGGAGCCACCGCGCGATGAAGGATATCGAGTTCCATGATGATTCCATTGAGCTTAGCTGGGGAGAGCTCGAGTTGTATTTCCTGAAAGAAAAGGTAAAAATACGAGATGGCTGCAAAGATAGCACAGGCACCTTCATCGCCATGTACACGTTGGTTGGGCGATGGAGGACCTTCTTCACGGTGCCATAGTTGCCCTTGCCGAGCTCCTCATCGAGCTGGAGCTGGCCCATGTTTATCTGGAAGGACGCGCCGTTGGAAAAATCGACGCCGTCGGCGTGTAAGACGGCTTTGCCGCTGAAATTTAGGGCACCGGATAGATCTCTGTGCGATTGTGAGTAGATGAATGTCACACAGAGTCCGGACGACGTACACAATTTTGGAGAAATTTGAAAAGGCGGGGACGGAGGTATCGGGCCTCAACGACGGTCTTCCGGCACCCAACCCTGCAGCAGAGGCACCGCCACTGCCCTCGATGTCCTTGAGGGTGAAATTTGGCTTGCGCCGACCCATCATACCGCCACCTCTTGGACGTGAAGCGGCGGGAGCCGGATAAGAATTGGCGGGGCGGAGATTGGGGATCTCGGTCGAGCCAAGGGATGTGCGCTGCAGAGCTGCAGTGGTCGCGTCGAGGGTTGGAGTATTACCACGTTTTGCGTTGGCAAACTGGAGATGGATGAATGAGAAACGCGGTGAGCAGGAGTAAGACAGGACTGACTGCGGCCATCTTCTCCTGCATTCCCGGCGGAATGGGGGTTGCATTCTGGCGGGTTTGAAGTAGGCTTGTAAGGGCCTTGGGCTTCTGGGGACGAGCGACGACGGGGGACGGTGGGACTTGCGGCATGGCGGGAGGCAAGAGCGATGACTTCAGGGCTTACCGAAGCCTCACAGCCACTGGCACCGATTTATATTTCAGTTCTTCTTTTCCAGGTACTGCCAACTCCAATCCTCCATACTCCATTATTAACCATCTAATAACCACAGTGCATACATTCTATTCAATGGTTCAAGTAAAATGGGGAACAGAGAGGTACCACCGTGTTTTTTGTTGCTGGTTGCAGTTATACCCAAGTCAGCCCTCCAGGTTCACTTTCGACCTTCCACCGTTGTCTACGCCGCTCAGTGCAATTAAATCGGCCGTTGCACAATACACCCATCTTCCCGTCGATGGATTCAAGCTCATCCACAAGGGCGCTGTCATGAAAGACGACAACGCACCAAGTTAGTCGTACTGCTATCTTTTTCTGCCCCGTTCACCTCCGAAAAGTATCCGCGTACCACCTCCGCCCGTCGTCAACCATCGCCGTCGTTGATATCGGCCCCCCACCGTCAGCGCCCCAACAGGCGCCTCCCCCAAAACCTCCGCCAAAACAAAAGCCCGCCGCGTCGCGCTCAGAGCAGGCTATCATATCTACCATCCGCTCTGAACTTGAGAACGTGCGCGCCGAGCTCTCGCCTGCGGTAGATACCCTGCTGGCCTCCGCAGCAGGCCCACAGACCCCAAAAAGCAAGGAGCACATCCGGCTCTCCGAGCTACTCCTCCAGTCCCTCCTTCGACTAGACGCCATCACAACTGACGGCCAATGGGACGCCGCAAGGCAAGCGCGCAAGGCTGCAGTGAGAGAGATTCAGGCTGTCCTCGATAAATTAGATGGTAACGACAGTTGATTTTTTCTTCCTTCTTGCACCCTCTCAGGCTTTCTGTACCATTACATGCCCACCTCATTAGAAATTTGGTTCTGCTACATCTATCGCATTAATATTGCCATTATTGGCCACATTTGTCTTCCGTGGCCTCTGCGATGCACGATACCTGCTAATTTTAGTTGCTTCTCGCTTTGACAGTAAACGCGGTGGCGTGACTTGGCAAATTACACGCGCGTATCAATTGCTGGCAGAACTTTTGTAATTATCGTGGGGCAAAACTGCACTGGAAACCACATTTCGAGACGACTCAAGATTCACATTTAGCAAGTTGTCAGAAGTGCAAGACGCGAAATAACTCCAGCCCCTCCGTGCATGTCAATAAAAAGCGATCCGTGAGCAGTGCCACATTGATCATCAACATTCTTGTTGTCAACGCCGGTGCCCGAACCATGAACCTCACACCCAGCCAAAAGAAGAATGCAGGCCGTTGTGCTCGTGTCTGTCGCGGCCGCCTTTCTCAGATCCAAGGAGCTGGTAACGCTTCGCATATTCTTTCTTCTGCGCGATTACCTCTCCGTTGCACATGCCACAATAGCGTAGGCTACGCTATTGTGGCACTCGGTGTGCTGGGAATACTGTTCACAGCCGGTCATTTATCTGTGGCTTCACAACAGCGTCGCAACCGGTGCGACTCTGAGCTCGCTCCATACAGCTGACTACACGCTCACATCACGCAGGTACTTCTCTGTGTAGCGTGCACGTCCGGTGGCGCCGCTTTCTGGCAGCAGCTGGCAGCAGGGCTCTCCATCTCTTTGAGGGATCCTTAATACTGTCTGGATGATCTCCAAATATGTTACAAGTCCGTGCCTAGCTCTACGCTGCTTTATGGCTTATCGATCGAACAACAAAGTGAACAGAGCTCTACAAAACGATCTGGCGCCACGACCACAGGGATCAGATCCTGGCCATTCCCTTCATCTTCATCTGGCTCGTATCCGTCGAGGCCCTCTCATTTTACCCTCTTCCATCCTCTAGGTCCTTGTCGTATTTGATACGGCAGGCGCCTGCCCTATCCATAGCCTTTCAATGGTTTGGGATGGGTGCATACACAAGCATCACCGTATTAAAAAGTATGGACATCGCCGCCGCGTACCTTTTCAGCTGCACATTTGCCAGCCTCAAGAGCAACCCATACTCAAAAAAAATCGTCCACGAATCCTGATGGCCCCGTGCAGTTCTTCGTCTTTCCAAAGAATCATTGATACACCGCGCCCTCTGTACGGAGAGGATGGACGCCCGTGGTCGTCGTAGGATCTTCGCCGCCCTTTTTTTTTGACTTCCTGTGCTACACTGACTGCATTCTTTCCTCAACGGGCACAAGTCTTCACGAATTGGACCTCCAGACCGCTCGATATGGTGACTGTTGCATTTACCCTTGGGATGTGCTGCGAGAAATGCAAAGAAAAAAGAAAAAGGCCGTTACCGAAACAAACTCCGGAGGTGAAACTTTTGGAAACTTGAACGCTAAAAAAAAAGGTGTGCTCAAGGAGCTATAATTTTGGTTCTCGCGTAGGTTGAACGTTGAGGGCGTGCGGGCTCGACTTGATTGCTGCTTAGTTGTACATTATTTCTTGCGTCGGAACGCGTGGGAAAGTAGTTGATCGGTGAAAATCCCGAATCACTCCAGCTTCGCCGCTGCCAAATCATTATTGCAACGCGACAGGAGTCTCTGCCCTGACGGCGGACGCGCACAGCATAATCTCTCTGTTGGCATCCACCACCGCCTCTAAGTAAGTCGCAAAGTCTACCTTGGAAGCATCTGCGTTTTTCAGGCGCAATCATTCTACTCTGTTCGACTTCCTGACCCGCATTCAGTCCTTCATCGTTTTCATCCTTCATCCTGCTTGTATTCCGTCGGTTTACTTGAATCTTCCTCGTGGGTGGCGTGCTATTGAGCTGTCGTGCAGCTATACTTTCATTTTCCCGTCGACTCCACTACAACGCTCTCGTCATACTATCATTAGCGCTCTGTAATTGACGCCCACCGAGTCACTTCCACTTAAGAGAGTGTAAGCTCTCAGTTTACTCAGTCGTAGTCCTTCCATTTGCAAGGTGAATTTTTTACCAGTAATTAGATGTTCAGTTTCCCTGACTTTTACTGCAGAGTTTCGTCTCTCGTCCGCTCGAATGACCCAGAACACTCTTCCGGTTCACGTTGCTGGCCCTGTCCCCCACTACCTCGTAAACGAAGTTCTCGACAAATCGGTAGGCAATTGGCCGACCTGGGAAAAGTCCATCCTTTCGTGTCTCGCTCTCGTCGGGTTAGAAGGCCACCCTCTCGGCGCTGTTCCCTACCCCCACCCCGAGATCGATCATCAGGGGGCGTTAAACTGGCACGCCAATGACCGCGCCGTCGTCACCTTCCTCACAAGCAAGGCGAGCCCCACCGAGCAGACTTACATCGCGAGCCACGCCGTCGCCGGATCGAAGACGGTCTGGGATGCACTGCTGGCGCGGCATGGGCACGTCGGCACAGGCGCCCAAGTCCGACTGATACGAGAGGCGTTTAGCGTGCGTTACGGCGCCGAGCCCCCAGCTCAGACTAGCGCCCGCATTGACGCCCTGGCCACACGTATCTTCGCTCTGGGGCCCATCAGCAGGGCCACGCTTCTTTCCGCCATCATGGTCAATGCCGTGCAGGGTGACCTTGAGAACTTTTCCGCCCACCAGCCGCGCGCGTCTAGCTCCAAAGAACCGCCACCACATAATGTGGATCGCATGAGTACACAAGAGCAGGCGGCGATCTCCGCCATCACAGCTGAGCTATCGATGCTCCAGCATACACTTTCGCCCGCAGTCTTAGCTTTCTGTTCTTCAACTCAAGGATCATCCGAAGCAGAGTGGACTCGTCTTCTAGAAGCGCTCTTCCAGGTACTCCATCGACTTGACGCCATAAACGTTGCCCCAGAATGGTCCCGGGCACAGGCAATGCTAAACAAAGCAAAAGAGGAGGTCGTGCAGCTGCAGAACACACTCCAGGACTCCCCCACCACCACTCCGCCCGCCCCGCCGCCGCCGCCGGTTCCACCGCGTATCAGTGAAGCAGAGCAGACAGCCATGGCCGCAATCGCGACCGAGCTATCCAATGTCCAGCGAGAACTTGCACCTGTCGTTGCAGAGTACCTTCAGGGCGCCCCGGACGAAACACAGCGAAACCACCTCATACAAGTCTTGTTTCAGTCTCTTCGTGTGTTGGATCAAACGGCAATGCAACCGGAGTGGGCAGAGGGAAAGATCAAGAGAAGGCGGGCTGTTGAAGAGGTTTTGAGGTTGCTGAACACGCTGGAGTGGTCGGCCGATTCGAATGCTGAGGCCAAACCTAATTCAGGTCCAGCAGAACAGGACATGATCAGCGTCATAGCGGCTGAGCTCACGAATGTGCAGAACGTCCTTGCGCCTGCCGTCGCCACTTTCCCTCGACCCGCCGACCCGCCAACCGACAAGGAGCGAAAACAGCTTTCGCAACTGCTATTCCAGACAATCGAACGGTTGGATGCAACGCATCTCAACCTGGACTGGGAAGAAGCGCGAAATCACAGACGGCACGTTGTGAAAACAGTGCAGAATCTGCAGACAACCCTGGATGCTTTGCCCAGTTGCATTGAAGAACAGACCGCGATTGCTATAATCGAGGACGAACGATCGAAGATCCAGTTTCTTTTATTTCCTGCTGTTTCTGCTTGCAACATATCAACACCAAATGAGAAGGAGCGGGTTCGACTCGGGGAGCTTTCGTTCCAGGCGCTCGAGCGTTTGGACGCCGTCATTTTGGAAAAGCCGTGGGAACAGGCTAGAAAGGCGAGATGGAATGCGGTGACGGAGGTGCAGAAGCTTCAGGATAACTTGGCGCCGCCACCCCCGCCAGTCAAGAAGCAAGAACAGCGCGATTCCTTACATCTTGTCAAGGCCCAGCGGTCGAAAATTAAATGCCTGTACTCGTCCGCAGTCCGATTTTACCTGGAGAAACCTAGTGACAGGGAACGAGCCCGTCTCGATAAGCTTCTTGCACAGACGCTCGAGTCGCTCGACGACATCTATGTTGAACAGGGATGGGAAGAGGTCGTGGAGGAGAAGCGAAGCGCCGTCAAGGAAGTACAGGACTTGCAAATGCGCATGGAGTGCCCACCGCCAGCACCCGAGCCGAGCGGGGAGCATACTGCGATTACTGCCATCGCCGCGGAGTGGACAAAAATTCACAACGAGCTCTCACCGGCTGTCATGCTTTACGTTCGCACTTATCAACCTTCCACCCTCCCTAATGGTGCTGCGGGACAAGTATCAAATGATAAGGAACGCGGTCGGCTTAACGAGTTCTCATTGCAACTTCTTGAGCATTTGGATGCCGTAGCTATTGAGCCCGGATGGGAGCAAGCACGCCAGGAGAGACGCAGCGCAGTGAAACAAATTCAGAAGCTGCAAGACATGTTGGACGTGTGGGCGTAGAGCCTCATCTTTGTATTCTAGTACCGTCACCCTTGCTGTACATCATACATTCTCAAACTGTTGTACACAAATAACTGTAATGTTCAATTTACCATCTTCACGGAACATCCACTGGATTCCAGCTTACTGCTCCCTCCTTTCCTTGGTCTAACGCGTCGAGATTCGTCATCTCCTCTGCATCCAGCTCGAAATCATACAGCTTCGTATTCGACTGTATGCGGCTTGGAGTGGCGCTCTTTGGCAGAGGCACATAACTGCCAACGAATCAGTTCTCGAAAATGGTTCAACACAACAAACTATATACCCTTTCTGAAGAGACCATCGCAGTAGAATCTGGGCAGGATCGCGGTTGTACTGATGAAAGATAGATGAGTTGGGTGCAGCCGGGGTTGATGTGTAGACTTACTTTGGTGGCTATTTTCGCAATAATCTCGTTATCCATATTGCCTCGAAGGATCGGGCAATAAGCCTGAATCAAGATGGAGTTTGCTTTGCAATATTCTACTATGGGCTTTTGCTGGCACAAGGGGTGAAGCTGAGCGCATTTTCAATCTGCAGCTATGAACAAATCGGACCGGTTTTTTTCTCTACCTCGATTTGGTTGACGGCCGGCATCTCGAATTTGGCTGCTTTCAGCTCCTCCAGATGGTGAACTCCACTGGAAAGATAGATTGAGAATTGGGTTTAAGGAAGAAAAGTCCGCCCCTTACTAGTTGGAAACACCAACTGAGCGAATTTTTCCAGCAGCTTTAGCTTCTAGCAGAGCCCTGTAGGTCTCCAAGCGACGCTTAGTTCCGGAGTGTGGATCATGGATAAGCTGGTGGATATTTCATCGTCAGCTGGGGAGCAAGCGTTCGGAAGTTATGCCAGCTAACAAATAAATCAATGTAGTCTGTAGGTTTGGGGTTAGCTGCCAGCACCATTGCAAGCTTGTTGGCCGCAGCTCACCAAAACCGAACTTGTTAAGGGACGTATCTACGCCCTTCAGTGTGCTCTCGTACCCGTGGGTCTTTGAGACACATTTCGTGGCTTTGAAAACCCTCAATATTGCATTCCTGACGAAGCAGTTGAATATACGCGCTTATAAACAAATCTTCCCGCTTCAATCCGCTCTCCTTAACGGCCGCGCCGACCGCTTCTTCATTCCTGTAGATCTGTGCCGAGTCCACATGTCTGCAAGTGACTGAATAACCTGAAACGACTTGTATTCCGTCCTGGCGGGTAGTACCAACCTGTAGCCTGCTTTAAATGCCTCTAATACACTGGGTCTGGCGTCATAGTTCTGGTAAACACCGAATCCGAGCAAGGGCATATAGGACCCTGAAACGAACATTGAAGCTTCGCCCTGCATTTGAGCTCAACGGACAAACCTGAAGAAAGCCGGACCGTCGAAGTAAGTGTTAAAGAAGTCATGGCTGTAGATGATGAAGAATCCAAGTCCTCTATCAGCCTATGATGGTCTGACTAACCTCTTTCCCGCGGTAGGGTACGCGGGATGGGCACGGTTGTACCCTACCCGCGGAGTACCCGCGACGCGTGGAACTTCGGCTCTGCTTCGGCTTTCATTTCGGGCTCAGAACAACTTTGGCCCGAACAGGCAACGGCAAACGGCCCGGTCACCGGTACCGCTTTCTGTCAAAAGGCGGCATATTCTGCCAGCTATACAGCTTGTCACCAGTAAGGCCGTTTTTCTTGGTCGTTATGAAGGTGACCGGAACCGCACATTATTGAGAATTGTCGAGGGAATTGAAGTTTGGAATGCGGTCCTCCGGATTTGTACATGAGGGAAAGATGGGTGCAGGCGCCGGCGCTATACTTCCAAGGTTGGTACTGGTTGACTCAGGAGTTTCGCAAATATAACCCATCGTGAATCGTTTATTCGTCATGACAGTCCAGCTGTACGCGTCGTGATTATGTACCATTCCATCATAGACACCAAGCACCAAAGACTATCCCCACCGCCACAGTGAATAAACCCCGGGCGAGTGGGTTCGAAATTTCGATCGGTCTGAGTCCAGTGCTACCGTTTGGTTTTCTGATGACCGCTGATTAGCGTCTAAAGGCAGAGAAGATGCAAACGACGACTTACGCGGAGCTCGAGGTTGCAGATTTTGCCGATGATGAGGCGCTCGACACAGATGACACACCCGAGCTAGCTGAATCGCTAGCGGATATGATCGCAGAGGCCGAATCAGATGCCGACGCAGATACAGATGCAGAATCGGTAGGGCCGGAGGCAGAGGCACCACCAGAGGCAGAGACACCATCAGAGGCAGAAACACCGTCAGAGGCAGAGACACCGTCAGAAGCAGAAACAACGTCAGATGTAGATGCGAAAGCATCTGAGGTATCCGTTGAGTTATCAGAGGGGTCGGCGACATTTCCGACAACGGATGTTGAGGCAGCGTTATCAGCCACGATGGTGTAAGTGGCACCATCCCACACAGTGGTGGCTCCATCGTCCGAGTCGTCAAGAGTAATAGCTGAACCACCAATCGAAGTAACTATAGTAAACATGCCACTAGCAGTGGGGGCTGAAGATACTGTCAGCCCCAGCAGGCATAGAAGAAATAAAGTGGTCGTACACGACGCAACATTGGCCACCGCGCCACCTGTAACCAGATTTCCCGACGCAGAAGCTACATCGTGTCAATTTTGACCTTGGTTGTTTGTGCGACAAGACATACTACTTTCTTCAGGGAGATTGTCGAATACAGACTCTAAAATTGCTTTGACTGGAAATAATAAGTACGAGGATTAGAAGGGAGAATAAGAAGGACTGACCGTCAATCGGAGCTCCTTGAACCTTCTCGACACTGAGCAGAGCCAACAGAACACAGACAGGAAGTTTCGTGAACGTAAACATGGTCGTGAACTTTGAAAGAGAAGGGGCTTGATGTGAAAGAATGGAGTAGTAACGACAAGATGGGGGCTAGCCAGAGCAAGGATTCGCATCGCTGGCAGGTTCCTTTTATACGGAACCGGGAAGAGGCTCGAAGCTGTCACCGCCCCAGTTGCCAAGCGGGATGAAGATACCGAACAGATAGGAAAGCAGGTGTCCTGCCAACAGCGATGAACCTAGACTTGCCAGCACATCAAGTTCGAGCGAGAGGAAAGCAGAGCCAGAGTCAAGCATGTTAGGATCGGTCAAAGCGTGGTTGTGATCTGCCGGCAACTTGAAGTTGACCCGATGTTATTCAACTACGTTCAAGAGCCAAACTCGAATCTCGTTCGTGCGATTCCCACCTTGCTTCGGATGCCTGACTTTTGCATACTGACTTTTGTATAGTTATGTTGTATCTGTCGGTGTGTACCAATGAGGCCCTTAGCGCCGCGGAAATTGATCCACTGCTAGCATGCCCTTTGTCGAGCCCGTCACAACTCGGACATGCGCTCACACTTTCTGCCGTGACTGCATCGTCCAAGCAATAAGCCATGCTCGCCAGTGTCCTGTAGATCGCTCAGCTCTCTCCGTCGACGACTTGTTGCCCGCAAATTCTATCATTCGCTCGGTCAGCTACGAACGGTTTCCATGCCCCGAACCCCGCCTCTGACAACGTATTCCTAGCTCGTCGACGAACTGATCGTTGAATGTATTCATCGTACCTCTGGGTGTAAATATACTTGCCAGCGGCAGCTGCTCACAGCCCACATCATGGATGCGTGCCCTTTTGGCCGTGTCTCATGCCCGAAAGGAGAATGCGACGAGACGCTTGTCAGAAGAGATGCAGAATTTCACAATTGCATCCATAATCTAGTTCCGTGCGATGCCTGTGGCGCCGAAGTCTCGCTTGTCGACTTGGAGGCAAGTCATATTTTCTTCTCAAGTCGGCGATGCCGGATCCAACTATTTTTGTCCAGAGCCACAGTTCGGAATGCACCAACGCGCTAGTGACTTGCGAATTTTGCGCTTCAGAGCTCCTCCGGTCCGATATGGCAACGCACAATAATACCTGCGACGCTGTCTCTGTTCCCTGTCTCCACGCTTTAAACGGCTGCGGCTGGACTGGGCCGCGCGCTACTTTGGCGACCTCGCACATCCCCACTTGTCCGTACGAAGCTCTGAAAGGCTTCTTTGCATTGAATAACACCAAATTCGAGCGAATCGCTGAAGAAAACCTCGTATTACGACACAAAGTCGAAACACTGGAGAGTCTTATCCAGACCAGCAAACGCGAACTCCAATCGGCCAAGACTGCCCTTGGGCCATGGTACAGACCCGACGGAGTTTACGCGTATAGCACACTTCACTCGTCAGATCTGCCACCAGATATGCAACCTTTTAGCGCTTCAACGTCGCGCCGATACAGCCATGCCGGCGAGGCGACGTCGCCAAGTGCTGTGCCCGAGGACATCCTCGCCGCGTACTTTCCAACAGAACCGGACACGCCGGGCCGGGCAGGTGCTTTCGATCTTGCGGCGCGCAGACGCACGCTCCCCGCGTCCCCAGCAAGCTGGGAGCAGGCTCAATTCAGCGCGAGCGCTCGTGTGACCCCACAGCACACGGTCGCGCCACTGAACCTCTCCACGACGCTTGAGGGCGCTTTCGCGGGCGTGCGCGAGTCGGTCGTCGCGCTCGCGGGCGCGGTGGATTCGCTCGGGCGGCGGAACGACATCGCGTTGACGAACGAGACGCTGCGGCTGAACGAAGAGGTCATGTCCTTGCGTGCGAACATGCACGGGCTCCGCATGCAGGTGAGTTCTTGCGTCGATCCTTTACGCGGGCGGTGATCTGATAACCATCGCGCCTTGCGTTTTCTCGACTAGGTGCACACCATCATGATGGATAGGAACGCACAAGTGACAGGGCGGAGCAGCGGGGACGCCAACCTGCTCGGTGGTGATGGTACCTGGCCTCCGCACGGGCGGTTCTACTATCCACAGGCGATGTCGCCGCCTGGAGGGCCGTCGATAACGAAGCTCTAACCACAGCAAGAGTGCACAAAGCAATTTTGGTTTGTTGAATTCTCTGCAAACATTACATTTGTAGTTGTATTGTATGTATGTACTTTGACTATAATACTAGTGAGTGAATAAGTCGCTCTGGCTGTGAAGGAATAAAAACACGAAGCAAACAATATTACAAAGCCGTTTAGCATAGCGCGGGGCAGAAAAACAAGGCAGAGAGTGTGCTGGTTTATGGACAGACCGGTGGGTGGTATTGAAGTAGTCGGCGTAGATGAACGAGGGGCGAATTATGGCAACAGAAATCCACCGGGTATGAGGATGTCAGCAATATGCGAGCTGTAGGATATATGGTTCAAAACAAGACGGACAGACAGACGGCAAGGAGGGTCAGTTCATGAATAGGTGAACGGGGTGTCGCCGGCGGGATGCGACTCGTAGTAGGGCTCGGACTGGGTGAACTCCATGTTGGAATACTGCTGGCCCATGCCCGACGCCCCCTGCGTGGCGCTCTCGTCGCCGTACGAAGTCTCGGGGTAGCCCTCTGCGTTTGGCGGCGCATAAGGCATCCCGTAGTCGTAGTTGAATTTGTCGGCAAACTCGTCAGAGGTTGCGGGCGCAGAGTGGGGATAGTTGTGGTTGTTGTTCGAGTCAAAAAAGAAGGTGGATGACGCGTCCGACGCGTCGGCGGACCGCGGTGGGAAGGGCACGTCTTCGTGCTTGTTGTGCAAAGCGTAGTTCAACTCGCTCGAATTGGACACCGGCATGGCTGTCGTGTTTCCAGACAGATGAGGGCTCGAGCCGGGGGACACCGTGGACGATGGAGAAGGGTAGCCCACGGCACCGTCGCGCTCCTGTGTGGAATAGTTGCCAATAAGGCCCTCTGCAAGACTCGCCCGCCGCGGGCCGCCAACGTCGAGGCCGGACATGAGGTTGAGGAACCCTGTCGGGCACGACTCGCGCCGTGCGTTGCGGCTAAAGTCTGGGGCCTCGCCCGTGCTGCCGACTTCGGAAAAGTAGGCGCTGGTCGCGCTCGACTCGCTCGCGATGGAGCTGAACCGGGAAATCTGGTACGAGGCCGAGCCGTCGTCCTCGGTGTCTGCACCGTCGTCGCGGGGGAAGGAGAAGCCGCTAAAATCGACGGGGGACTGACGGTCGCTGTCCGGTGACGCGTTGGCCATGCCGAACGAGAAGCCGGGGTTGGGAAGCGGGCCGGGGATGGGGGCGGAGATGTTGCGGGACGAGACGGGGTAGAGGTGGTGGTCGGGGAGGGATGCACGGACGGCACCATAGGGTGAGAGCGGGGACGGGGATGGCGACGGGGGAATGCGGTAGCCGCGCGAGTCCATGGAGGCGTGGCGGGTGTGCTGCTGCTGCTGCAGGGGAACGGTCGAGCGGTGGGGCATGCCTGGACGGGTCATGTAGGGGGTGCGGTTGAGGTGGTGCTGCTGGCGGCCATGAGAGAGGCGCTGGGTCGCAATAAGGGCATTGTTCTTTGCGCGAGCCATCTGGGCATAGGGATTCGAGGCGAGTCTGACCAGACTGGCGTCAACTGAGCGGCGTCTGGCAAGGGGATCGAGCGAGTCGACGAGCGGTGCGCCGTAGCTGCTGAGGGCATTCACGGGAAGCGATCCACGGCGGCTCTGTGCCATATGGATGGACGGGAGATCGAATGCCGGGTCCTCGGGGGTCTCGATGACTGGTGAGCCCTGCCACGACGAATCTGCCGAGTCTGTGACGACGTGTAGCTGGGGTGGGTCTGTTGCAGTCGGGCTCGGGCTCGAGCTCGTCGACAGCTCTGGGAGAGCGTCGGACGGGGATTCGCATGCGTCTGGGTCCTCTGACGAGCGCGGGGACGGCGAGTGCGAGTCACCGTCCTTTGTGAGCGCTGGCTTGAGCGCTCCCTTTGCGGCCTTGGTCTTTTCCTTTGCGCGTCTGTTCTGGAACCAGACCTGCGCTGGCTAGTGAGTTCACGGACGGTGTTTGCGGGGGGAAAAAGCGGCACCTGGACGCCTCTTGCGGTCATGTTGAGCTGTGCTGCGAGCTCTGTGCGCAAGGCGGCATTGGGCTTTGTGTCGCGCCTGAAGATGCCCTCGAGGACCTTGAGCTGAGCACTGGTTGTGCGCTTGCGATGCTTGACCTCGTTTGGGGTGTACGGGTAGAACGCGCGGTAGTCGGTTGGATCGATGCCAGGGGGCATTGTGTGGTTCGGCCACGGGGGATAGGGCTGGTGCGAAAGAGGGTGGGGGAGACGGGGAAGCATTGTATTTATTTCAAGGATAGGATAGTCACGGGCAGAACATAAAGAGAGGATTACTGCCGAGTTGTCAGGAACGAAGGAGCGAACACACAAACGGTAACAAATTCTGATCCCACAACTAACTGATAGATTGGTTTCCCGTCGTCAAGTAAATAACAACACTACACCCGCACATCCATGCGTCCCAGAATATCACACAGGAAGGAAGGGGGGGACGCGCTCAGTGGTCCCCCCGACATCAGCACCCGCGCCCGCGCTACTATTGGGTGGCTGCAGATCCAACCAATGTCCACTCGCAATCCAGGATCACTCGCCATCATCTGCTGGATCAGCAGAAACAGTTCTGGCATGTCATCCAGCGAGATCTGCGAAAAGTCGTCCCGTCGCAGTCGCAGCCAGGCTTCTCCCCTACAGATTCTGTTCAGCACCCCCCCGATTCCCGCGAACATCCAAACACTCACTGGTCGGGCACTACTATGTTTGATGCTGTCTCCAGCATTGTCATGCCAAAACTGCAAGCAGACGTGAGAACCTCCAAGAAGAAAAAAGACACCCGCTTAAACCGGACAGCACTCACCTAAACACATCAGCAGCCTTCCCGTACCGCCCCTGGAGCACCTCCGGCGCCAAGTACACCTTATCTCCTTCCCGCTCGAATCCGACAGATTCCGTTTCGGGCTGGCGTTGCAAGGCCGGCCGTGGCCACACCGATGCCATCCCAAAGTCCCCAATCTTGAACCGGCCCTCCCCCGTCACGAATATATTCGACGGCTTCAGATCGAGGTGGATCACGTTTGCCCCGTGGATGAATTGCAGGCCCTGTGCGCTCTTCGTCAGCTTAATCTTGGTGTGCTGGCTCCTGGGCCACCTACGTTGCTCAGATCCACAATGATCTTCCATATCCGGGCCTCGTCCAGCCGCGGAAAGACTCGCCCATACTCCCACAGAAAGTGCGCAAAGTTGCCTAATTCGCACAGCTCTGTCTGGATATAGAGCACGTCGTCCTCCTCCCAGCTGTCCACAAACGTCAAAACATTTGGTTGTACGCCACCACATGTGAGATGCTGCAGAATCTCCACCTCTTCTCGTAAACGCAGTCTGGGAAAGATCCAATCAGCCCCTCCGTCGCATGGGAAATCCAACTATCCAAAAAGAATAACTCACCGGTGTCGCACGCCTTCGAACCGCTTCGACTTCTTGACCGCGTATTCGCGCGCGTCAGCACCCCGCGTCCGTGATCGCACCTTGATCACCTTGCCAAACTCGCCGCTCCCCAGCTCGTCCACCTCCTCGAACGCCCGCTCGAAATACCCCGCCCGCTCGACGGACTGGTCAGACAGCCGCCGCGCCGTGCCGGGTCTCGATGTCGGCACATGTCGAGCATCTGGCACATATCTTGCCCCAGTAGGCGAACCTAGCGTCGACGCAGAAGACGAGCTGGAAGCAGACCGCCCAGGCGACAAATTCAATGCATTATTCGAGGGCGAGAACTGAATAGGCAGGTGCGGCTTGGGCAAATGCCAATCTGAAAGCAGGAATATTAGAGTCTAATACGCGTCGAATACTCTTAATTAAATTAAATGACGCACCGCGTCCCTTTGGTCGCGTGGGCGTTCCCGCGAGTGAGGCCGTATCGCTCCCGCTTGAGAAAGCGCCGCTGCTACTCCGACGCGTCAGCCAGCGTGTCCGCGCGATTCCGCCCTTGCCTGGTCTTCCGAGCCCCAGCCCAACGTACTTGTCTCTCCGTCCGCTGGGGCTGTCGTCGTCGCCTTCAGAGTCGGTGCTTGGATCGAGCGGCGCTTTGCCGTGCTTGCGCCCGAGCGCGGGGAACACTGCAGGCAAACTCTTCCGTGGCGCTTTCCCGTTCTTGGGTTCCCAACTAAACCCGGGAAGTCCGACCTTGTGCGCAACGGCGCTCTGCCACGGACGTTCGCTCGTCAGGTAGCTTGTCTTGACACGTTTGACCGGCGTCCCGGGGGCCTTCCTGGCGGGTGCAGAGGCCTTGGAGCCGGCTGCGAGCGTGCGACGGATAAACGCGTCGACGTCGACGCCGCCCTCGAGCGCGCCGTCTTCGCCCACAACTACACTCGGCCAGCCGGAGCCCACCTCTGGCTCGATGCCGGGCGTGACAAGCCCCTCGTCCGAGTAGATCGAGCTGACGCTAGTTGATGCGCGTGGCATGAGGTGGTCCGCGTCGTCGTCGTCCTCGCTGAGCGCCACACCCGAGTCGCGTAGACTGTACTTTTTCGCAATGGCAGCATCGGCTTTCTTTGTACGTGGTGAAGGGGTGCCAGCGGTGACACTAAAGCTGAAAGAGGAATCCGGGCGCGTCGCGCCAAAGAACATGTCCTGCTCGTCGTCGTCGTCGAGCTCGTTCGGAATACACGGCGGAGAGGAACGTGGAGAGGGTGTGGCCGGGCGTGTCTGCATTGTACTCCACGACTGGGTGCTGCACCCGGGCCCGGCGTAGCTGTGGCGGCCGGTTGGATGCGAATTGAAGGGTTGGAGGTTCGCGGAGGTAGCAGAGGTGAGGCGGGAGCGCTGCGGGGGGTTGATGGCTGGGCCGAAAAAGAGGGTGGCAGCGCTTTCTATGCGCTCGAGGGGTGCACGCGATGGAAACGCGCCTGCAATGCGACGGCGCGGCAACGGCGAGCCAGCTTCAGAGGACGATGCACTGGACGGCGAGCGGCCACGAGGCACGCGTGCGGTCGGAAATGCCACCTAGAGTACCGTCAGAACGGGTGACCTTAAAAACGCGTCCATGTGACTCACCGGGGACGGAGAACCTTCCAGCAGCTCCTGAGACACTGGACGCGAGCGTGCACGGCGTTTCGTGATGTGGCCGCCTGGCGAACTTGCCTCGACAACCTCTTCCGGCCGCGATGGTGCTACGGGCCCGTCGTCGAACTCGTCATTGAGGTCGGAGATGCGGAGCCGCGTGAGAGTGGCAGTGTGGCTGCGGAGGTGTGCGTCGGTCTCTGCGAGGCTCTGGGGGGTGCGGGTAGTAAACTGTGGCGCTGGAAGGGGTGCAAGACGGTGGAATGCGATGCGGGAGGTGTTTGGAGACGCGAGCGGTGCCAATCGCAGGGGAGTAGTGGATGTGTGCTGGGACGACTTGCGCTTCGTGCCCGTCGCTGCCTGTGTGTTTGTATTGAGAGAAAGAGGTGTGCGGGCAGGAACCTTCTTGGCGGGAGTGAGCAAAGGCTGGGATGGGGAGGCAAGAAAGACGGCAGCGTCCGAGTTTTCTGGGGTGATTGGGCGAGGGTGAAAGGGAGAGAAATCTGGTCTAGAAGAACGGCGTAGAGGAGAAGGAGTAAGCATGGGAGAGTCGTAAGATGGTCTAGGAGGGGTATGCATGGAGAGCATGGCGCGTAGATTGTGGTGGACGGAAGCAAAGATGTGGGTCCTTGTTGAATTTTCCCACAATAGCAGCCACGTGATCGCATCGGGTAGACCCTCAAATATTCCTGGTACGCTGTAGCACTGCAGCAGAGTGGCCGTTGAGGGAATCGTTTGGGCGTCTCCATTCTGGGTTCATTCTCGCTTTGAGTACTGCTTAGTTATTTTTTTCAAGCATAGAGGAATAGTGGAGGTAAGTTTATGAATCAAAAAAACTCCGAAAGGATACAGAACTGGAGGCACGGAACTGCGTTTTGCAACCCTACAATTTTCAAGGCAGAGGTACATCCAGTACTGAGTTGAGAAAAAGTTGAATGGAATCCGCCAGGCTACGGATGCGTGTACAAATTCCGACGGGTCTTCCGGAGGCAACCATAGGCTATTGACTGCGTTCTACCCGGATCTGCAACCTGCTACCATGAAACGAGCTAATCATCTCCCTCTCCTCCCACCACCATGGACATTTCGTGAGCAGCCCATTCCCCGTCCCTCTGCCCATCTAACAGCACCAGATCCATCCTCCAGGGCGGCTACCAGCACCCACTCAGTCGCCAATGGCAGAGCAGGCGTCAGCTCACAAAGGCGATGCTCATGTACCCCATATTTATTACCGACGATCCAGACGCCAGCCAGCTCATCCCGACTCTCCCGGGCCAGTGCCGCTGGGGCGTAAACAAGCTCGAGGGCTTCCTGGGCCCGCTCGTGAAGAAGGGACTGCAGAGCGTTATCCTCTTCGGTGTCCCGATGACCTGTGTCAAGGTGAGTGTCAGTTTTCTGTATTCCCAGCAGGGAAGTAAAGCGGCCGCAGGACCACCGTGGGACACCCGCTGACGACGAGAATGGGCCCGTCATCCTCGCCATTAAAAAAATCCGGGCCCTCTTCCCAGAGCTCTACGTCGCGACCGACGTCTGTCTCTGTGAATACACCGACCACGGCCACTGCGGACTTCTGCACGACGACGGGACGATCGACACTGCACCCTCAGTTGCGCGCATTGCTGAGGTCGCGCTCAACTACGCGCGCGCGGGCGCACACTGCGTCGCACCGAGCGACATGATGGACGGCCGCATCAAAAGCATCAAGCGCGCGCTCATAGACGCGGGCTACGGCAACAAATGCACCCTCATGGCGTACTCTGCCAAGTTCGCCTCGTCCCTCTATGGGCCCTTCCGCGACGCCGCCGGCAGCGCGCCGTCCTTTGGTAACCGCAAGTGCTACCAGCTGCCCCCCGCCGGCCGCGGCCTTGCCCGGCGTGCGATCGTACGTTGTTAATTTATTTCTGCACCTTGGTTGCGACTGACCTTTTTCTTGCAGCAACGTGACGCTGCCGAGGGCGCCGACATCATCATGGTCAAGCCCGCAATGCCGTACCTCGACATCATCGCCGACGCTGCGCAGCTCGCGCCCGACCACCCCCTCGCGTGCTACCAGGTCAGCGGCGAGTTCGCTATGGTCCACGCCGGTGCCGCCGCCGGCGTCTACCCCCTCCGCGACATGGCTTTCGAGTCCGTCGATGGCATGCTCCGTGCCGGTGCGTCCCGACTCTAACAGTGCATTGGCTCCGTATTGATTTTCTTCTTCTTCTTCCACCTTTTATTACAATTCACAGGCGCGACACTGATCCTCACATACTTCACGCCCGACTTTTTGGACTGGCTCGAGGCTTGATTTGACGACGCGCTCGGGGCGTGATTGAATGCGGGGCGAGGACACTCACTGACTGACCAAAAAAAACGGGAACTGCTGTAATTTACGTACGTAATCTAACCTAGATGTATACTGGATTGAACGAGGAATTTTTCTCGACTCTCTTCGTGCTTTTTTATCTGTCTTAAATTCAGGTTGCGGCTGGACTCTGGATAAGACTCAGGATATTTATCAGCGCCTTCCGGTGAACATCGTATATCCCTCCAGCTTACGATGACGAACGGCAGCACCGAATGAACGCTCATAGTGCACCCTGTCAACGCTTAAACCCTGGCTCAAAGGCCTCACCAGACCCAACGCGCTCAGGCTTGGCGCGTCACACAGACTTCGCTGCTCCTCCAGATATTCCGAGTGATATGTGTTACTCCTCCCAATGTTCCGAGAAAAAAACCTTTACCCCTCCTTGATGTTCCGAAAAATCACCCCCGCGTCAACCTCGGGCACCGTGCGCGTATAAATTGGGGCGTCCAACGCGGTTGACGTCGTGCTCAAGCTCGAAACTCCACAGAAACGACAGAGGATGAAACTCGCTAGTACTGCGGCACTCTTCCTCCTCCCTGCGCTCGCACGCGCACACTGTGCGTACCTCTCCTCTCCCCACTGTAATCAGCTGCCGTTGAGGAAATAATTAATTGATCAACGAAACTGACTCACAGTCACCCTGCAATACGTGTGGTCAAATGGCGTCGACGGCGGGTACAACAACTACGTGCGCATCCCGCCGAACAACAACCCCGTCACAGACGTCACCTCGACGGACCTGACGTGCAACGTTGGCGGACTGACGGGTGCGGGCGTCGCGACGCTCAACGTACCTGCGGGTGCGAATCTCACGTAGGGAACACATGTTCTTTCTTTCTTATCGGATGTTAATTCGGAGAACAAATATTTTGCAGCTTCGAGTGGCACCAGCACGCGCAGCGCACGGGCGAGGACGCGATCTCGGGCGGGCATAAGGGTGGGTCTGTTTCTGTTCTTTGATGAATTTAATTTTTGAATGCATAGATAACGCGTGCAGGTCCGGTGCTGGTGTATATCGCCAAGGCCCCCACGACGGCGGCGGCGTTCAACGGGCAGGGTGCGGTGTGGACCAAGATCGCGCAGTCCGGGCTTCTGACCCCGAACACGATGACCTGGGCGACGGACGTCGTCAACACTGCTGGCGGTATGTGCTCTTCTTGTCAAGACCATCATTTCACTGGACGAAAAAGAAAAACCAACCAGGTAAACACAGCGTTGTGCTCCCGACCTCCCTTCCCGCCGGTGAATATCTCGTACGCGCGGAAATTGTACGGCCTAGTTTCATTTATTGAGTCAAAAAAAATCTGACGGCTTGCACGTACATAGATCGCGCTACACGTCGCCTCGACGTAAATCAAATTTCCACTTGTTTCCAAAGACTTGCCGCTCATCCTGCGCAGGTACCCCGGGGCGCAGATCTACATCGGGTGTGCACAGATCAAGATTGCAAGCGGGGGAAGCGCGGCGCCGCCGAAAGTCGCATTACCCGGCGCGTACCACAGCACTGACCCTGGTATCACGGTGCGCGCTGGATAAAAATATTATTATTTCGTTCTCCTCAACTTCTACAGGTCAACATCTACAACAACCTGCAGAACTACACGATTCCTGGGCCGGCGGTTTGGACGGGTTGAAGCAGTAGTAGATCACGTGTACCGCGTCACTCCAAATTAAATAATAAATATTCTTTCTCCACACCACCATGTCGAGTTCAACGCGGCTGGCATTCGTCGGGCTGTCCACCATCGTGCTGCTGGGAACAGCCTATTCGGTGCTCTATAACACATACCTCGATACATCCAACCCGCTGCTCACACATCTGCCGCACCCCCTAAGCAAGTCGCATCGGTGGGCGAGCAAGGGCAACCCGCTCAACGTGTATTTTATCAAGCAGGCCTGGGGGTGGACGTCTGCCGCCTTTCTGCTCGCCTGGAGCACCGGCTCACCGTCTACCCGCACTGCCCAGCGGCTGGCTCGTTGGCTCACCGCAACCGCCATCTGGCTCACGTTTACCGCCTGGTTCTTCGGGCCAGCCCTCATTGAGCGCATCGTTTTGGCTTCCGGTGGAGAATGCATGGTTTCCCTGCCTTCCGGCGACGCAATTGCTCTCCCTGCAGAGTACTGCCATACCCGCGTCGCAGTTTCTCCAGCAACCCATCCCACCCTTTTTGCCAACACGGAGTCATTCGTCCTGCCCGAGGAATGGCGCGCGACACCAAGGCTGCGCAAGGGCCATGACGTGTCCGGCCACATCTTCCTCCTCACCCTATCCGTACTGCTTCTGGCTCAACAACTCGGCCCATCCTTTGCGCTTACGCGGTGGTCGACCTCCCACACGGTCGCCGTGTGCGCCAACATGGTTCTCATCGGCATTTGGCTGTTCGCAAGTGGCACCACGAGTGTATACTTTCACTCCCCCGGCGAAAAGATTACCGGCTATTGTACGTGTCAATCCATTTTTCCACAAACCCCACTAAAATCCATCCAGTGCTCGGACTCGCCTGCTTTGTATTGGCCCAGATTCCAGGAAATCTTATAAGCGCACCTACAGCAAAATCGCATTCGAGCTAGCGATGCATACATGTGGTATGAAATGTACATTAATAATATCGTCTAATAAACTGTCCGATGTCCATCGCATCTAAAACATCCACCACGCACACAAAATCCAAACAATAAGTGTCGGCCACAAGATCCCTAATCCATCGGCGACCGTGCTCCAACCGATGCCCCGCCGTCGCAGCAGCATATCTGCGTCCGACCCTGGCGCCAGCTGCGCCGCGAGCTCGCGAAACGAGCCCCATGTCGGAACGGACAGCGTCATGCGCCGCCGCCGTCCGCGGAAAACGAACGTCCACGACCGCGACCATCCGTGGGTCAACGTCTTGGGGCTCCCGCCGCCCGACCCTGGCGCGGGCAGGAAGTACGATGGCGCTGGGTCATTGCCGCGCGCGGGCCAGTCCTCACCGTCGCTTACATGCCCGTTTCGTTGCACCGCGTACTGCGTCGGGTACAGCGCGTCTTCCTCCTCCTCCTCGTGCGTCACGACATGTGTGAAGACCGGTGGCACAAGCCTCGGGGACGCAAGCGGTGTCGCGGGTTGCGAAGCTGCGCGCATCGTTGGACCCGCTGCAGCATTAGGTGTGCGTAGCGAGGGCGGGAGGGCGCTTCGGGGACTGACGGGGACGGGGGGTGTGTAGGGCGACCATACAGATGTCCCGGGATGGAGTGGAGTGTGTGCGCCGCTGCCACCATCATGCGGCGAAAGAGAGATAGGTGGGAGGGAGACGTTGCGGAGGCGCCGCGACCTGTATGTGTTGAAGATGAAGAGAATAATGAGAGTAAGGAGTGCGAGGGGGGCGTAAAGAGAGGTGTAGATCCCCGAGGGATCGGGGAGTAAGCATGGCGCGTCCATGAATGAGTTTCCCATCGGTGTTGGATCCACAAGCGAAAGGAGCTGGAATCCTGGCCGTCGGATATGGCTGGACATAGAGAACGACTTGACCGTCACCTCGCGAATGGGCGCGGCGCGCTCTTCAGCTTCACGGTCAGGTGCCTCCACCGAATGATTGTGGACACAATAGTCACGGTTGTCACTACTGTTGCCAAGTCAGAGTCAGACCAGAATTAAACCGAAATGGATGTATTCGCACCTGAAGATAATCGACGGCCGAAGAGTTTGCAGAAGGAATGTCGTAGTCTGCTTTCCGAGTGTATTTTGATAACCGTGGCCTACTCCTCTGCGAATTGTACCCTTTTCTCGTAATGGGCCGCAGGGGGCCGTGTCAGGCCGTGCCAAAGGAATGTGCGAGAGCAAGACCGTGGGACGTCCCGCTATGATTTTTTTATCAGTGTCGTTATCGCGATAATCATCGTCTATCTTACCAGTGGTTGCCGATTTAACGAATTCAACGGAGCCGCCCCGAAGAGGCTTCCATTTTTCATAGCCTACCCCACTTGCCGAGCGCTGGTAGTCTTCATCGACTAAACTGGGCGCGTCAAGGCAAACAAATACGTGGTCCCGAATAATCAACTGCCGGTTGAAGGGGCCGACAATGCTGGAGTAATACAGTCGGACATTTTTCGGCGATGAATGTGAGACTCCCATGCTGAGCGTTACGGTAAACGAGGGCCGAGCCAGCCAATGAGGCACTTACCCTACGTCGTTGTTTCCGGGCAGATAATATTGCGGGAAAGCGTCGTCCGGCTGGAATATGGCCAAGAATTTCCTCCAGTACGCCTTGTACCTAAGGCAGTTAGCAGATAGCCGGTGCTTCCAGGCAGCAAAGAGCCCACTCTGCCTCCGATCTAACATATTTCCCACTGGAAAGCATGTCGCCAAGAAAAAACACGGCGTGGGGGTTCAGGCGCCGCGTTACGTGCCAGCTTCGCTTCAAATTTGCCTCGTAGAGGAACTGGCCCAGTGACTTGGCCCAGGAGCTCTCACCCCAGAGCACCGATGGGTGCCGCACCTGTGGGTCAGAAACGAGCAGGACGTGCGTCGGCTTTCCGCGGCGCCAGTCCGACTGGAGATACTGTGTCAGATGCACACCGGATGAAATGCGCAGCACCAGCGCTCACGTTCTCGGGCCATTTGCAGGATGAGAGCGACCAGAAGTAGATTCCCTGGGATATATTCCCTTGTGAGATGATAGAAATTTTGTGCTGGATGCGGGTGTTACCAATTCGCCCCAGACGAGGACAACGATCCAACTGAGGCGTATTCCATTGATGACCACCGTGCGGGACACCGTCCGGGAGATTCGGTTCGTCGCCTTGAACTTTCTACGTTCACTCACGCCCATGGCGCGTTGTTAACTAGTAGCTGCAAGCAGTTTCTGAATTAACGAGTGTTGGGGGAACGCGTCCAGCGAAGCGGATCGGGTTTCGTTGTCAGAGTCGAGCGCGACGAGGAGGACTGCCAGCGCGACAATTGAAACTGTCCGATAAAGGCTGATAGAACGGATCGCGCTCTGGATTCACACTGACGTGGAGTGTTTGAAGGTAAAGGCGATAGGACTTGGGCCAAACAATGCCCGGAGGTCTGCCCAAATTTCTCACTGTGTCCAATTCACTGTTCCGATTTGGCCTCAGTCTGTGCTGACCCGTCATCTCCTGTTCCGTCCGATGTTCACCTCCGCGCGGCCCTTTGGCCGGCGCTTTTCCCATTTGCCCCCAGGTCTGTACTTAAATTGAAGTAATCTATTCTGATAGAACTTCATTGACCCTCAACTTGAAGTTGGTTAGCGAAATCTCTTGAAAATCCCGACAATCTCTGGTGGCGCATGGTGTACAATATCTTTACTTGCGGCGTGTTAAAGCCAATTTAAGAGGTATCCATAGTCCAAGTCATCTGGTAGCGCATTATCGGCGGTGCCCCTTTGACCTAGTACTCTTCCCTTCCAACTACAAACCATGGATAAAATCTCCTCAGAGAACCTTGAAACTGCGCACATTGAGAAGACCAAGAAGCCGAGCGTTCAGTCTGTGGATCCACACTTCGAAAAGAAGACGATCCGCCATATCGATTGGAGGCTACTGTCATTATTGAGTGCATTGTATGCTGTGTCTCTTATGGACCGCAGTAATTTCAGCGTATACATTTCTTCGCATTTCGTGCTCTTGAGTCCCACTAATTACCGGTCAACGTTGGTGCCATTTTCTCTGTCATTTTCACGTCAAGCATCTAACAACCACTCAAAGCTCGAACGGCCGGAATGGGAGACGATTAGGTATGCCTTCGGTCACCCTCTTTCACATTGCACACCCATCTCGGCTTCTAGATTTGCGACGGTACAGCATGTCTGGTCTGCTTTGTTCCATATATCCTCTTGTGTGTCTTTCCTGTCTGTCATGTCCCGGAACCAAAGCATACCATCTCGTCAATTACCGATCAACATCTGTTTGAGATTCTTTGGCGTGCGCTGGTAGTGTCTGTCTGGGTTTCCCACTTCCGAGCCATGCATAAATAGCCAATCTTGCTGCAGCTAGGGAGCTGCACAATTAAGCATAGGGTTTGTCAAAGCCTGGGGCCCATTGGCTGTCTGCCGGATCATTGAGGCATTCTCGTTCATTGCCGTTTTTCGCAGCATTCTCACACGAAAAACAAAAAACAAACTGGTGTTCGTATATTCCCTTTGTGAACACGAGAGTGGTGATGTATTATCTGGGCATGAAGTGCAGACGATGATGACGACCTGGTATATTTCTTCACTCCGCGGCTGAAAGGCCCCTGGTAACAAGTTCCGCAGGTGAAGTTTAGCAAAGGACATTCCATTTGATCATCCCGTTGAGGTATTGTTACAATTGGGGCTATTTAGACTCGCTCTATTTCACTTGTCAACCAGATGGGAGATATATTCCGGGGCCGCTCCATTAAGAAACAACCACAGGTGGTTTCAGTGATATCATGGGTAGGTGACTATAATCTGCATCCAAATTTAGCTGGACGCCGTTCGAAGGCTACGCGACTCGGATCACCTTCCTGTTTGGAAGGCGAGGCAAACCTCAAGAGCTGGCATCGGATTTCTTTTCTGTCATACGAATTTCACCGACGACTTTTGTTTTTCCCAGAAAAAGAATCCGTTCGCGCAAACAAAAGTCGGCAACGATCTTCGTATATTTCTCTTTCGCTCATTGTGGCCATCCAGCTGGTCGTGAATCGACTCCAGGACCACGGGACGCTATCGCCAATGATTTCAAGCTGGAATAGTCTGGAAAAGTACTACATCTCTTGGTAGGCGATCACATACGATATTTTCAGATATTCAACGGAGATTCCAGTCCGACTAGATATCTGGGCTTACGGTAATTATATCTGAACTTGATCTGAACCGGTTCTTCAGCCTCCCATTCAACTTAAATCCACTAGCGCTGATGTTTATGTCGACGATGCCGGCTTACGCTACATCTCGGTTCATTATTATATATGTCGTGAATGATGCTGAACGGCATGTCAGCGTATTTCGTTACTGTTATTTTGAATTCGACGGGCAGGGATGTCATGGACTCCTTGCTACTCACCACATGCCCCTATATAATATCTAAAGCTCAGATCTCCGAATATCACGCTCTCAAGTTCAAATTTTGGCATAGGTCTTTGTGCCAAAGGAGAACAAGTTGAAACCGGAGTTGAACCTCTTACAGGCGATGTCCTCCTTTCTATTCGCCTGGCGATCTGATAAAACCAAGCACAACGGCCTGCGCCTTGTTGGTTTGTTTATAGAAATGTTGGAGCCTCTGGCTGCGTCCCCTCGTATGCCAAGGATTCGTTTCTTACCGAAGGAAAACAGGGTTCGACCGACGTGGCAACCCATTCAAAGGCGAGCACGGTGGTGGATAAAAATCTACATGAGTCCTTCAACAGTGGGCCATCTCGACCGCTGGTATGATTTCGGCAGATACGTAGGGACTCCACACTTTAACCAACTCCCTCCGTCCTCAGACTTGATTCTAAATCGCTCATCCATGTGGAATCGAAGGTCCTTCTGCAAGGACAGCCTGCTTTGTTTATGCCCTGTAACTTGCGATGCGTTCACGGTTCCACATTGGCTTCGATCAAGTTGGGTAGAAAGCATGGTATGAAAAACGTACAGTAAGAAAATTATTAGGGTCCAAATGAGTACATACACGTTCCGAGCTGACGATACGTTTGCGATACGTTTACTCCCAGTCGCTATCGCCACCATCGTCTGATTCGCCAGGCTTCTTGTCTTCACGTTTACCCTTTCCAGCTGTGCTCGCGTTGTCGGATACGAGATCATAGCTTTCCTCGCTGCTCTCTCGGGGACTGGTATTTGCAGGTGTCGGAGTCTCGGAGGGAGGGGCGGACAAGGTTGCCTGTGGTGGCTTCTCAGAGGAAGAGGTTGTCGCGTCAGAAACAGACTTCGGAACTGCGGTTGCGGGTGTAGATTCGTCTTCATCTTCCCAGCTGAAGTCCTCCTCGCTCTCGGTTGAACCTAGCAAAGACGTGAGCGGTATGTATGCATACCATGAAACTGGGAAACACGCACGTTGGAGTAAAGCTTTGCGCTTTTCCTCTTCTTGTTCAATTTGATGCACACGGAAGAAGTAGCGTTGCCAGAACGTTTCTCGCGTCATCTCAGCGGGGACTGGGTATAGAGGTTTGCGAGGGAACAAAAAACCTGAATGTCCACGTACCCAGCGCGTCCTGGTTAGCCTTCAGAGCCTGCCCATCAGCGGATTCATTCAAAACGGCGGCGATTTTGGATGTCCATTCCTCTCCGTCAATTCCATCCTTCATCACAGAACCGAGCCATTGACCGTAAAACTCTTTCACGCCAGCATCGGCCTCGGGATCATGTTTAATGATTTCGGGGTCGTGCTTGAGGCGTTTCAGAAGTGACTCCGCGCGCGTCGCGACTGCGAGTTGGGTGTCTGTGGACTGTCTGCCGACCCTGTCCTTCCCTTTCGCGCTTGTGTCGGACGAATCGAACGGCAGCATCCACATATCCGCGCCGTCCCATATCAAGTTACCCGACCCAGAGCTCGATTGAGCCTCCTCTGGAGGGATGACTTTCACAGCATCTCGCAAGACCTCGCCAGCCTCTTTCATCGCCTCTCTTAGCAGCGCTTCGCTCTTGTGCACGTACTCTTCGGCCTGCACCCGAGTGACGCCCTGAACACGCTGGAATTCAGCGGTAAGCGACGTTCGCAGCTGCGCCAAATCAATATTCTCGGACGCATGCTTCAGAGTTTCCGGGATGTGGCTCTGAACGGTGGACACAATGTTCGGAGGGAGGGCAGATTGGAGTCGTGAGAACAGATTTTGGACACCAGCCGAAGAGGAAGAAGAGGCCTCCGGAGCGCTGGGTGAAGCGGTTCGAGGAGTGGTAGCCTCCTCACCAGACTCCGCAGCGGCAGCCTCCCCTGCGTCCGCCGAGTCATCAGTTGGAGTCTTCGGAATTTCCGCAGTCAGTTTGCTCAACTCCTGTTGAGCCTGCGTCACAACGCCACCGAAATCCTTGCGTGCAATTTCCAAGGCAGTTTGGCTCTGGTACGGTTAGTTGAGAAGATGACTGGGTTCAAATGGTCTTGCCTGCTTCCTGAAATCACCCCAGAAGCGGCCTAACTGGCCCATGACTTGCGAGACCTCTTCATTGAGGGATTGTTCGGGCTGTTGCGGCGGAGTGCCTGATGTTATATCGTACGGATCCAGGAAATTCATGGTCGAGATTAAAGTAACTGTGGCGGTGCCGTTGTGATGAGCCAATAATGATGATGCCCCCCCAGGTTCATTCCAAGAAAAAAATTGTTCCAAAACGAGTCCTTAATTTTACATGATTCAAAGATAATACATTCAAGCCGCCGCGGCCACCGCAACTTGGGGGCGCGGAATTGTCATGGGGGATACGACGCTCTCGATGGAGGCATTCGCCACCATGTATTTATGAGCGCGGCATTCGCTTATAAAATCGGTGAACATCTGCAAGGGGATTACTGGGCGTTCGAGATATCAACGAAAGATATACCTCGATGGTATCGAGCGGTCCTCCTGCGCTTTCTGGATGGAATTGGACACCCCAAACCTTCTTTCCTGACTCGGCGGTGGACTTTATGCCCTCAACAGAAGAGTCGTTGCAATTGATGAAGAACGGCTCCCATCCCTGGGGGAACGGGTCCTGCAGTTTCAGCGCGTACTGATGGTTCTGACTATGACGGGTATCAATGCAGGTTGAATGAGAAGGGGGGGAAACAAAATACCTTGTGACATACACCCTACCCGCCTTGATGGAGCCCGCTGAAGCTAACGCGAGGACAGGTTGGTTGTGTCCACGATTGCCAAACGTCATTCTGTACGCATCGAGGCCCGCAGCCATACCAATGATCTGGTGGCCCATGCAGATACCGAACACCGGCCTGTCCCACTCGGCCAACGTTTTACGAAGTTTCAGAGCAGCCTCCATGCAATGTGCTGGATCTCCTGGACCATTCGTCAAAAAAAGACCATCGAATTCATCTCGGACGGCATTGAAGTCATAATTCCAGGGCAAAACGGTGACGGCGGCATCTCGGCGAACCAATGAGCGCAAAATGTTGGCTTTTGCACCAAAATCGAGGACGGCGATTTTGATGGAGCCGGTGCGATTTAGTTGGTACGGTTCTTTCGTTGAAATTTGGTCAACCAGATTTTCGGCTGAAGGGTCCCAAAATTCATCAGCCGCGGGAACGGGGTCTGAGACGTCGGGTCCCACGGCTATGCGGCCCAGCGTTGTGCCTTGGTCACGCAGAAGACGTGTTATAGCGCGCGTATCGACCCCGGTGATACCAGGTATGCCGTGGCGTTTGCACCACGACGCAATCGATTCGACAGCAGAGTGGTGGGAAAACTTTTCAGCGACATCGCCAACGACAACGGCAGCACATTGGATGTGTTGTGACTCGAGAAGAACGCCAACATCTTGTGAATCGAAGGGCGCAGTGTTCTTGGGGACACCATAGTTGCCTATGAGAGGGGAAGTGAACACGAGGATTTGACCACGGTAAGAGGGATCGGTCATTGATTCGGTATCTAGCAGAATTCAGTGCAGGCAGAGACTTCTAATGGCGAGTCATACACGATGTGATGGAGGTAGAAAATACGGTTTCACCGAAAGTACTTTTCGGTGCGCCGAAAGAGCGGCCATTGAAAGACTGGCCTGTTTTGAGATGGAGGGCCGCGGGAACAGCGACTAATGGTCCAGAATGGGTGGCTAGGCCTCGAGAAAGACGAGGGAGAGCGATAAAATGACGAGTAAACATGGTTGCTGAGTGAGTTGGGGCTCAAAGATTGAGAAGGGTGTAAACTTGGTCACTGAGATAGCTGCAGAAGATAAAGTGAGCCAAGTCAGGGTTTGAAAGGAGGAGCCCTACTCGTCGCGAGTGTTCTGGGTGAAAACCATGTACCGAGGCAAGAGTCAAGAAATTTTCTGTAACGCAGTCACAGTGACCGGCGCCAAGTGAATCTGCACCCGAATCTGGAATCCTGCCGACAAACAGATGTCGATTCCCACACTGCTCTCCTTTGCTTCGAGTCGTGGACAGAGCCCTTTATACGAACCTTTATTATACGAAGGGGATGTGTCTCACGTTGCCGCAGAAGCCAGATCGTATGTAAAATGGTAAATCCGGAACCAAAAGGTAATCCGGAAGTCATAACGGCGGAGGCAACTGCCAAGGAAACCTTTCAGAAGAGATTCGTAGTGACAGACCTGATTGCTATTGCAAAACCAGTTATTGCCTTTTGTAGTTATTGAAACGGGGCACTTTCGTACTTATTGATGTACCCGGCCCCGTTTATTGATTTGACCCACATTTTGTGGTATTGATCCAACTTTTCGTCCGCTATTGAATCGGCATCCCTCATCCTATTGACTTGCCCCGCTTTTTATCAAATGGAATCAACTGCCTTTTCACCCGCTTGATCTGGCCCGTTTCGGTTATTGACTCAGCCCGCGCCGCGTGATTGAATCAACCCAACTTTTACCACGCTCATGCTACTGATTCAACCCCACTTTTCTTGACGCGTCGTCTATTGAGCTGGCCTCACTTCCTGTGTCCCCTCCTTGTTGAATATGAACGATACCAGGCATTTCCAGCTATTGAACCAACCCCACTTTTTTCAACCACCCAGCTATTGAAACAACCCATGTTTCTTTATCCTCACACTTATTGATCCAGCACGCGTCAAGTTATTGAAACAACCCCACTTTTTGGTCAACCTGGTTATTGAATCAGCGTGTCAGGTTGTCGAATCAACCTCACGTTTTTGGCCGGACCAGTTGTTGAATCAGCCAACATTTTCACTTTGTACATCTTCTTTCCACCGTACCAAAGTCCTCAAATATTTCACTCGGGCTCCTTCGGCGTGCCGCGCAGCGCCAGCATGTCTTATCTCCCTATGTCAGAGGCTCCAACAAATTTAAGGTTTCACCTGGCCGGCGGCTTCCCAACCTGGCAACCTGCACATTTTCAAATTCGTTGTCATGCTTTGTCAAGGCTCTCCCTCTCTCTCTACCATGCCCCACTCTAGTCCTAGCTCCGACGTGAGTCCCCCTTTTTTTTTACCGCTGCATTTCGACACTAATTATGCTCTCAGTCCGATTCGGACATTCCGAACGAACCCCCTGAGAAAAAGGTTCCCGCCACAGTTCGTTCGGCCTTTTGCACCTAATTTCCTGGCAATGTAACTACTTCTCTAGCCACCGCCGCGAGTCCCCCGCTTTAAAATCGTACGTACTATCCCTTGGATCTTTCTCATCCATGCTCTTATCCCAATCTTTTATATCAGGCAAATATTCCCGACTCACCGAACCAGTATCCTGATTCTCTCGGACCAAAGCCGGTCTGCTTTTTGTTTGTGCTGCATCCCATCCTCCATCTCACGCGACACATCCAGCCCACGAAGCCTCCGCCCGGACGGCCAGGCCACCAACAACGAGGGGAAGCGAACAGCTCATCAAAACCCGCCGAGCTCACGGGTCTTCTTCCACAAACCCCTCCGAGGAAAAAATCGTCAAAACAATCCACGAAAGGCACGCTGGGCACTGCCTTTTCACCGCACACCAGCGCTGTCCTCAGCTTCGCCACTGGTCTACCCGTTCATCTGCAGGCATCCCCAGAACGCCCCGAGCCGCGCATCAATAAGAAAGCACGAGGTCCTCGCCTGGGTCTCAATAAAATTGCTCACAGCCCTACAAAAGGGTGGACCTCCGCAGGCCGGGCAGCTACCGTCGAGGCGTACAAATGCTTCGAGCGATGGGTTTGCCTCATTCCTATACTTTCCTACAAATCCCTGATTTTTTCCCTACTGTATAGAAGAACGACTACACCCCGCAGCACTATGGTCTCGCACAATGCGTCGGTATAGTTCATGCTGGAAACCCGCTCGACAGGCCCAAAGACATCCGTGCCCGACCGGTGATGTTTTGTTGGAACACCTCTGATCGCCGTCCCCCATCTGAGCTGAAGGGCGCGCGCGTACCAGTGTTTCGTGCAAAATTCAACTGTACGGGACACTGTCGCCACGGCAGTGCCGGCGCTGACTCGGACTCGGACTCGGATTCCAGTGATGACGACGACAACGATGATGTAGGCGGCGAAGATGTTCACGAGGACCTAGATGAAGAGGGATACATTGAAATTGAGGAGGACTCAGACGGTGATGAACGGCCCCATGCTGATCCTGCGACTCTTAACACTACCGAGGAACTCAACAAGCAGCTCGATAAAGGTGCACGCAAGAAGGCGAGTAAATCGAAACTGAAGCGTCACAAATGCAAGGTGGTTCTTCATGTACGTCTCCAGCTGTTTATGGAGCTTTGTTCGCTCATCTTTCTGCCAGGCTGAAGTCTACTCCGACGAACTCAATGAGATGTATTTCTTCCAAAAGTACGCTCACCCTGAGGCTCTCGAAAAGTATCTAGATACGTCACACTATATCCGACAGGCCATGCTCGAGATGGCCAGCCTTTTCAATCTCCCAGCTTCTAGCATCAAACGCCGTACATTCTTCATCGTCTGCCTATCACCTCCTTTGGCTAAAACATTCCTTTCACAGGTCTTCTGGTAACCTTCGAGACAAACGAAACACCTGCATACCGCCGCCCAAATGCCTCTCAGGTCAACAATGTGGTTAATTATATTCGTAGGAAGGAGCGCTTGCTTTCAGATCCTCTTCTCAGCATCGGCGTCTTTGCGGAGCTCAACCCAGACAAAATCTTCCAGTCAGCCATTTTCCTTCAGATGTGCAGTGAGTTCTGACTTTATATCCAGTTATACTCCGCCGAACTACGAGACCAGCCCTCCGAGTGAATTCGCCACCGGAATTCACCATCCTTATGGAACCCAAATGATGATTCTCAATTCCTTGAAGCAAGGTGTGGGCCACGACAGCACATACCGCAACATGAACGAGAATCGGGCACCACTCACCATCATGATAACGTTGGATGAAGCGGGCGTCATGGTCCCCGGTATGCCTGCCTGTCCCAGAACTTCCCGAATCTGATCTTTTGTACGATCCAGGCTTTGCGTATCTGTCTGCCGATATAAAAATCCCCACCCAGGTTGATTTTCTTCGAGAGGCCAAGGTTCTTGTCGAGAAAATGGCCGCGGATCTTGTGGCTGGTGCGTCAGCCATGACGGTGTGGTTTCTATCCTCATCATTTCACAGGACGGGTGCCTATCGCGCCGGGACTCGAGGATAAAAGGGAGCAGCTCCTTGCTAATGCCCAGTACATCGTCACTTACGGATGGACACCTGCATTCTTTATGATCGATAAGTCGCGTGCTGCCAAGGCAGCCATACAAGCAGGTGAGCTGCCTCCGCAGCGTCTGGATTATGAACCCAGTTCACTCCCGCTCCAGTGTTTCCGGGCATCCCAATCCGAATATGCCAGTTCCACGTCATGCAGGCAATTCTCCGCTGGGAGCGAGACAATGCCCCCGGAGAGCATCATGCCCGTCCCGTGCTCTCAGTCAAGCGCAAGCGCCAGCTCCTCAGCGCCGTGCGGGAGGTTCAACGGTGCCGCCACCTTAGCCGCTGGGAGCGGTACAAGCGAAGGTTCCGACGACGGCTTGAGGCCATCGCCGAGGGCTCTGCAACGACTCCCGACGCACTGTGGGATTATTTCGAGGCCAACTGGTTCTGCGATGAGTGGCGGGGTGTGTAGCTTATCTCTCATGCTTCCGGTCCCAATTAATTCGGAAATAGACTACTGGACGGACATGGGCTTGCCGGAAGGCCGTAACCGAGAGGGCATGCTATCAACCAACAACTGGACCGAGAGGGCCTTCAAGACGTTTAATCAGGTCTTCCTGGGCAACCGTACCAACAAGTCGTACGTTTTTCTCTGGTTAAACCTGAGTCGCACGGGCTCATCACAGACTCAGAGCCTATCGCCTGGTACTCATTCTCGCCAATGAATGGTTCCAGTACTACCAAGCTTGGCCAGTTCGGGGGAGAGTCAACCAGGAGGCCCTTCAAACAGCGTCCGACGCGTATCGCGTCTGGAGCAGCATGAACGCCATCCAGCCCACGCGCCGTAGCGATGGCCGCCGAGCCTGGACGGTAGCACGGCTTCCTCACATTGTGAGATCCATGGGGTAGAAATATAATTTTATTGCAATACTATTGTGGACAAGAAAGGCTATTAAGTGTATTGCGTATCCTGAGATCTTCAAGATCAAGCGATGTGGACCCCAGCGATGGCCAAGGCGATGCGATGGGCATCGAGATATAGCTGTAAGGTTGCAAGCATCGACGAGCAGCCCAGCCGCGCACCCTGAGCAGAGCGCGAACTCGCGTTCGCGAAGGGTGTGCGGCATCCAACTACCAACATCGACATTCCGATGCGACGGCCGTCGACTTGCGAGCATGCGCCCTTGCAGCCGTACGGGGTGCGCTGCGTCCAGTGTGCAGGAGTTGGGCGCGGTGGGGGCCGTTTCCACCGTTTCCACAGGATGGCGAGGTGGTGCCGCAGCAGCGGCATGCACGAGGGCGAGCAGCAGCAGCCGCGCACGCCGCTTGGAGCGCGAATTCACACTTCATGGGGCGTGCGCGGCATGGGCGATGCGCATGAAGAGGCACCGCGTGAGGACAGCAATCTCGACGCTGCCCCGCACTCTGCACCGAAGGCGACAGTGGGGGAAGGCTGCGGCGGCGAACGGCCGCAGCCTCGACGCTGCGGTATGGGCGTTCGCGGGTGGCGTTACGCTGTGTTGTGTTCGTCCGTGGGTGCCTTGCGCTGTGTTCGTTCCGGCTGCCGCGGTGTGCTGCAAAGGCAACGATGGCGAACGGCCGCAGCCTCGAGTCCACGAGAGTCCACGGTACGGGCGTCCGTAGGCGTTCACGGGCGGTGATGCATTGCCGCTGCATTGGGTGCGGCGTCGTGGAGGGAAGGCAAAAAAAAAAAAAAAAGCGGAGAGTTGGCACGTGCCAACCCTCCGCTCTCGTGGCTGTGTCGCACAGGCTCGAATCCCCGTTAGAATGAGTCCAAAAGAGAAAAAATGAAAAAAATGAAAAACTTAACGAAGGGCACACGCAAGCGGCGGTAAGGGACTCACGGTGTACAGTACAGCCTGTAGAATCTCTGCTGGCTCATTTGGGGTCCAATCCAGCGGGGTGGTGCTCCGCGTTCCCAGAATTCGTACGTCTTTAGGAGCGGTCCCCGTTTCGCCGGGATCTCACGGGTGTTAGGCAGGCTCTACGCCGGGAGTGGTGCATGCGGGTGAATTCCTGTGCAGGTGTTCGCCTTTGCGGCTGAATGCAGCGGCTTCGTTGTCGTGAAGGTGGGAGAGCGGAGGAGAGTGGAGGCGAGAAGCAAAAGAGATGTTGCGGTCACGCGTGACCGCATCGCGGTGCAACACGCGTCAATAGTCAATAACGGCCTTAACGAGGGTCGGTGCGCCTCCCGCCGTCCGCCCTGCGGCAGCGTCGGGAATGCAAGCTCTTGCTGCCGTTGATCAGCGATCAACGATTTCGACCCGTTCTGCTGCCGTTCAAAGGGTCCAACTCAAAGCGTATACCCCATCTGCAACCGCATCGCGCTCACGGTTGCGCCCCTAAATCCAAACCACCAGAAAGCTGCCGCACCGCCACGCTTCGGCCACATGCGACCCCTTCCGCCGGCAACGCCTGAACTACGCTACGCTGCTCCGGCTCCTGCCCAGCCTCTACGCCACTGCTTGCTCTCACGGCGCCGATGCGTTCCTTCTGGGGGCCCGGCCTGTGTTTTCCCGCTGGTGGCATGACTCACGCAAACCCAGCGCACAGGGGCGGTTTCCAGTCGGCCCTCTGTGGCGCCAGTGGCACAGGCAGAGAGGCGTCGCTCGAAAGCGGACGCGACGGTGGTGGACACAGGCGTGGGGGACAAAAGTACGCGTGAGTCCTTAAATAAAAGGCCATTCACGCATCAAAGCTAATCTTTTCTTAGATGTCTGAAACCAGGGTCGACGGGCAGTGATCCTGTGACAGATGTTCCTTCCTCCTCTCACCACGACCATGGACGGCGCTGCAAGCGACGTGCAGGAAAGAGCCGCGGCGCTACGTGAAGAACACGCTATGAGCGTACTCAATGTATTCGGTAATGAAATATGTGTATGAATACTAAGACTGCATATGCGAGTACGGTGAGGTTTTCGTCTTCTAGCTACTCCGTATACTGCGCCGGTCTTCCTGCACGACGTGGGGCCCGGCGAAGCTGTTTTGTTGGCAGTGGCTGGCCAACAAAACTACTGGGTAATGAGGTAAGTGGGGAGCCCCAGATTGAGTCGATTTCCTGAGTTTCCGATTCAATGGTCCCGGCGACAACCTCTGACGCCTCGGGGACCAGTTTTGCAGCGCCGAGGACGTCGGCGGGGCTGTTTTTCTGCGGCGGTCCACTGAGTTCATCCTCCTCCCCATCGACGCTGGATGGCACAGGACTGTCAGGGTTCCGGGGCTTGACTCTGTGCAGAATTCGAGTTAGTTTAGGTTATTTCTGTGGCAGACGACATACGGCGCCTCCAAATCCTCCTCGCCCGCAACACTCGATCCCACGGGGCTGCCAGCTTTTGAGTCCACTGGCAGTATCTCGTTATCATACTGCCATATCCATGTGAAGATACTGGTCGCAAGGATGGTGCGGTTTTTTTGCATTGTTTCTGAAGAGAAGTGGAGATTGGGAGGGCACTTTTTGTCATGGACTTTGCGCAAATACACCAGGTGCATTAATGCCATGAGCATGTAAAATCCGCAGTCTATGGCATTGTTTTGGATTGGGATCTCTGCCTGAAATAAAACTGAGACGGCCACAGGAGTAGTTGTCAGCTATGTGGTGCTTACATTGATAAGCTTCCAGCCCGAGGTGCTGAAGGGGGAACTGCCGGACGCTGCAGAGATGACCTCAAGGGCCAGACGCGCAATCTTCATGTGAAATACTTGAGCCAAGTGTAGGATATCAGGGGGGAAAAAACTCTCACCTTTGCGGGTTTTTTATAATGGATGCGTGTTGATGTTTCCTTTGGAGGCAGACTGTCATAGAATAATATGGCCTTTTCGTCAAGGTTTAGTACGGTGAGAAACCAGTGCGTCTGGGCTGGCTCATTGGTTGGAATGAAAATCCGTCTAACTTCTTTCAGATTGTCCTGGTGTTGTATGAAGATTGAGCCAGTTACACATAGCTAGAGGAAACGTGCACGTACATTCTTAAACCAGCGCACAAGTTTTGCATGGATTTTGGCAGCATTCTCTGGATCCCCCGTCTCAGGATGCTGAGCTGCTCGCAACTCTTGCAGTTTAATGTAGAAGAAAGTCGTCATAATCTTGAAATCACGGGGAGGGAGGGTAAGGCCAAAGATGTCTCCATAGTGCGACCGTGAGATGGTATCTGAGTGTGGGGTCCAGCTGAACACTGCAACAAACATGTTAATGATCTCGTCGTTGGCCTTGCCTCCCTCAAAGTTGATGAAACGCTTCAAATCATCGGCGTTCAGACTCTCTCGTAGAAACTTCAATGTCTTTTGTTCTCTCTCGTAGGCGGGGATCATCTGATGCAGCTGAACAAGGAGTGCCAGTGAATATGTGATTCCACAATAGCCAAGTCACCGCTCACCTGGTTGAGAGCAATTTTTAGCTCTTCGTGTGATGGCATCTCGTGTGGTCCGAGATCCTCAGCCTGTTCATGCACAGCTGCGGCAGCATCTTTGGCTTCAGGGAGACGTTCCTGAGGGGTGGTGCATCTGAGTGGTCGGATAACTCGAAAATGAAGCAGGCTACCTGCTCGGATTCCCCGCTCATTTTGTTTGCTTCACGAAGCAAGTCGAGGGCCTGGTGTGGGTTAAAACGGGGGATCCATTCGGGGCGTCGGGCAATCTATAAAGAGTTCAAAACTGGGGAGCCAAAAATATTGAAGTGACATACGATGCGCGTTTTCTTTTGCTGGTAACCGTGACCCCAGTAATCGAGAAAATCATTGACGGGCTGAAACTCAAGTCCCTTCTCTTCTATGCGCCATGATGTAAGAAGGTACTTCCAGTGCCGTTTGATGTTTTCGGATCCAAGAAGCCTGAGGGTACCGAGGCTTTGCTTTGTAATTGGGACGTCGCAAATGAATAGGAAAGCCACTGTGATCATCCAAAATCCACAGGCTGAGGAGTCACGCTGAACATCCATAAGATGGAGTGTATATCCGTCACCGGGAGGGATAGTAGGCTGAAAAGGAATCAGATGAGAGCAAAAAAGAAATAGGAGTGGTTGGTGTACCATTTGAGCCTGCCGCTGTGGTTTGAAGAATTTTGTGAGGAGAATGATATCCTCCACATCCACGCCTTCACCATGGTCAGCAAGAGGTTCATAGCAGCTGATCTCTTCCGTAGAGAGGTTGGCAGAAAAAAGCAGCCAATGGGCGCGATCAGAGTCATAATGTAAAAAGAGCAGGAATTTCAAAGTGATTTTTTGGCTATGCTGCCAGGCTTTGTGGAGGACGGATCCTCCCACAAACGCGGGCTGATTTCGCAGATGTGTGATGGGTGAATATTTTCTTAAAAAAGAAATGAAGACATACCGCTCCGGTGGCATCGATGGGCTCGTCATCAGAAGGCATCCAATCTACCTGGCGGAGGTGCTTTGCCTCAGACGCATATGAGGGACCCAGAACAAGAATGCCCCGGGACAGTCCGAGGGAAAGTGCCTCTAAAAGGCTCCCGGCCTCGTCTACCTCGTCCATTCGCAATGTGTATTCGGATGATTGCCACCGATTCCACTCAATGTCTAAAATGTCGAGATCTTCGGGTGTCAGGCCCAACCCCTGGAATCAGAGCATCAGAATAGAGATATTGTGTTTTTGAAAGCTACGAACCTGCACAAAGTTGACTTTCTTTTTCTCGGCTTTATTGTTTTTCGGTGGGGCGACCGTGAGTATTTCTGGCTGAAACTGAAGGGCAGAGAATAAGCTGGACGTGAAAATACACTTCGAATGATTATACCTCAGGGGGCTCAGCGGAATGGGCAGGTTTCATTGGTGATTTCTTGGGAGTCTGAGGATTGAGGGGCGGCAAAAGGGAATTCTTTCCCTTCAATCCTTTCGGCCCCGGCTTACTACCGAACTTGGCCGGAGAGGCAGAGCTTCGGCTGGGATGGAGAGGAGTGGAGGCTGCCGGTCGACCTGAGCTGACTAGAAAAAACCCGTAGGATTAGTGCACACAGAATAAATGAATGCTGGCTGGTACTGGCCTTGGGTGCCTGGGGCATCTGGCTTGGATTTCTTGGGCGATGGACCTTCTACATCGCTGAACTGGTCTGATTCGTCATCGCTTCCAAAAGCCTGCCATCCCTTCTCTTCATGATCCAAAAAATCATCAATGTCTTCATCCACGGTGTGATCAAAAACTGGCCGCTGTTTCCTTCGTCCATCGGAGCCACCTTTGGTCTTGCGGGGGTGCTTTGCCTTTTTCCCTTTGGCCTTGGGCCCATGAGTATCAGATCCCTCGGGCTCCGCTGTTGAACGAAAATCATGTTGAGCAATGAGTGCCTGAGGTTTATGAGTGCCTCACCGAGGTATGGCTGTGCTGGTCCAAATTCTATGTAAAGTCGAGCAGCGAGGATTTCGGCACAGGGTTTGCCAGTAGCCTCGTAGTCGGGACAATCACAGACCAGGGCCCCATCTTTCTCCTCGGTCACGGTGAAAAAGCGGAGTTCATTGCCTTTCTTCTTCCTCTTTTTCTTGTCTTCGGATTTACTCTTGTCTTTGCCAGGTCTGGCCATAGGAAACTCAGAAAGGCTGCGCGACGATCGAAATATTGCTGAGGTGACTCAGTGATGTGACACACAAAAAGTGGAGTCGATTCAATAGCTGAAACGGGGAGATTCAATGACGTGACCCGCTACAAAAGTTGGGTTGATTCAATAACCTGAGCGATGCAAAAGCTACGTTGATTCAATTGCTTGACTGACTGGAAAAGTTGGGTTGATTCAATTACCAGACCTACTCCAAAAGTTGGGTTGAATCCATAACCAGAGGGATTCAAAAGAAGGGTTGATTCAATAACCTAGTATACTTGAAAGCACGATTGATTCAATAATGTGCCTTACGGAAAGCTGAGTTGATTCAATAGGCAGGAATTGTGGTTGAGTCAGTGGGAACGCGGTGGCCCTCAAAGGCGAGTCCAGAACTGCTTGGTGCTGAGTCAATTCCGGAAAAGCTGGGTTGAATCAATAGCACGAAAGGTTGGTTGTTTCAAAAGATGAAAGACGTTGGATCAATAACATTGATGTGCCGGTTCAATATCCGGCGCACGGGAGATCAATTACCGAAACACGAAAAGTTGAGGTGGGTCAACAGCGAAAATGTTGGGTCATATCAATAGGTCGCACATTCGGTTGATTCAGTAAGTACAAATGGCAATAACCTATTTTCGATTGCTATTTTACACAAGAGAATTGCCAGTGAAAGATTATGCTATGTACGAAAGCGTATCCTTTGTTGTAACTTGCCTCCATTCACTCATTATCCATCAATCGAATTATCTCTGGCGGGTTGCCATTCCTGCACGCCGGGACTTTGGAATGTGAGAAGGCAGTTCACCACCAGAGGAATCACTATCACTGGAATCGTCGTCGTCCTGGGGTAATGCGCCATACAGCTCAGCTCGTTTGTCCTTGGCCTTACCCCGCGGAAAAGTTGCAGGTGCAGCCGCAACCCGTAATGGAGGTGTCACCGAGAATAATGCTGGTTGACTGGCGATGTCGGTCAGCCGACGATATGAACCAACTGAAGGGCGTTGTGACGACTTGATCGATGCTGCAACTTCCTCTTCATCTTCTTCATCTTCGGACTCCTTAGGTGAATCAGGAGAAACATCCTCCGGAATGCTGTTCCACTGGGAGTAAGGGAAAGGGACCTGGCTCTCCGCAGGGAAGAATAACGGTGCTTCTTCTTTGTCATTCCGTGGCTCTGGGCTGCTCGAACACAATTCATCGCGCAATGAGTCCTGGTCCCTGTATTCTTCTGGCGAAGTCCTCTTGAGCACTGTCCACTCATCTTGGGACATGGGCGTGCGAGATGCGGCAGGGAGAGTGCACAACTCTGCTGGCTCCCCACGAGGTGTGGAATCCTCAGGAGGAGGCGTCGCTTCGGGTAAGCCTGAGGACGGAGGGGGACAGTTGGTTCCGTCCATGGTGCTTTCAACAACCTTTGGCCCCTTTTTACCCGCTGCCTTGGCCTGCGAGTTCTCCTTCCTTACTCTCTCTCTTTCCTCCTTGGCCGCGAGCTTCAGGGCGGCTTCTTGGGCTCGCTGTTCTGGGGTTTTGTTGGGCGCACGTTTCCGTTTAGGAGGTTGTTGGACCTCTGAAGAAGGAGGAGCGACAGATGTCATTCGTGTTGAGCTTCTCGTCCTCGTCCTTTGGGGCCTTGCGTCCTCGACCGAATCCTCAACACTAGTCTGAGTGCTTTCCGCTGGCTGTGGTTGGATTTCTGGGATTACGCTGGCAGGATCTGGCTGTGGTGGAAGCTTCCCATTCCGGTCCTTGGTACGCTGGGAGAGTCTGGGTGTCGAAGGGGTAATTGGCAGGGAAAGCTTGTTCTGTTGAACGGGAGTGGGAGGAGGGGAATCTCCAGCAGGTCGTACAAAATCGTCCAGAACTGGTGCGGTTTCTGATATGTGTATACGCGATGGCGGTGTTGGTTTAGGCGTGAGAGGGGAGGGGGTGGTTCTTGTCGACTGAGGAGAACGATCCCCGGCAATGTCCGGATTTGCAGCCTCGTCTGGGGTTTCCAGGCTGAAGATAACATTGTCAGAAGCCATGGCGTCGGCAACGGCTGTGTCGTCAGAAGGTTCGACGTCAGCCGATTCGCGCGCGTCAAGACTGGTAAGAGGCTCAGTCGGTGAACGCGTAGAACGCCCGGAATCTGCGCGGACCGATACATTTATCACTGGGAGGGATTTGAGTGTAGCGATTTCGCCGGAGGGAAAGTCTTCATCTTCGTCTCCTTCATCTTCTTCACCGGAAGACGCTGCGACCTCTAAATTTCGAGAACGGCGGCGAGACTTGATGTCTTCGTCGTCATCATTTTCCAGGACTACGCTTTCGGCCCCATCATCCTGCTCCTCTTCAAACAAAATATCATCCACAGTGAGACGCGCGGACGAGGGACCACGAATGATAGCGTCTAACTCGGCGTCTCCATATGAGTCGACTGGTCGAGGGGGGACCATCTTCCGAACAGTCGACGCAGCAGAATCAGAATCGTCGCTGGAGCTGTTTCCGCCCTCGCCCTTGGAACCGGCGAGCGACGGCGCCATTAGCTTGTGACCTGCAACGTGAACTGATGGGTCAGATACGCCTCCCTTCTCTGCGCGAGCAGCAAGGACCGAAGAATTTTCATTCACATTTAGGTCTTTGCCTTTGCCACCCTTCTGGCTTTTTTCGGCCAGGCCGTGAAGTTCCTGAATGAGTTGTGAATGATCGGTCTTAGCGTCTTTTTCTAGCTCGGCAATGCGCTTTATGATGGGACCGGAGCCCGAAAGGACGACGGGGCATCGATATCGAAGGTGGAAGGGAGATTTCTGACAGACAGGGCAAGGCATAGTGGTGCTGTCGACAATCGTTGGTTTCCGGCCCCTCGAACTAGCTGGCTTGACCGCCTTGTCAGCAGTAGGATCGGGTTCAACAGCGGGAATCGGGGCAACGGGGAGTTTCTGCACCAAACTTTTCAGATACTCTTTAGCCCGCACCTCGGCGTCAGACGGGCCCTTTTCACGACTTTCTACACAGCTAAACTATTAGCAAGAGGCAGCGAAGACTATTATAATAATTACCGACGTCCTTGAGGTCAGCTTTCGCAGCTTTTTTCTTGCCTTTCGGAGGTTTCACTGTGAAAATATCAGACCGGTTCTCACAGACGTACTTCGTGACAGAATCAACCTTTCTCATTGGAGGGATCTGCGTTCACGCTTTTCCGCCGCTTTGGGGCTGAAACTGAAAACTGCAATCAACGAATGAGGGCCAGTGATAATGTAGAAGCGCACCAGGCTCGCCTTCTATGGGCGCAGGCTCGGTTGGAGCTGAGATGGTTTGGGCTACCTGCTCCGGAAGCGAAAATTTCACGGATTTCACAGGGTTTTGAGCTTGGTCATCCGCTGTTGGCACACCCTCGGGCTGAGCATCCTTTTTTGATTTCTGTGTAGATTTCTTTGATTTTGGCGGTGCGGTCTCGAAACTTTTTTCAGATACGCCCTCGATGACCGATGGTTTGGGCGCGGCTGATTTCAGCGGGGCATCCGCGGGTCCTTTCTCAACCTCCTTGGCAGATTTGGCCTTATCCATGCTTCCGGCATGCGGCTCCGGTGCTTTGTTGCCCTTCGAAGCACCATCACGACCCGATGGTTTTGGCGTAGTGGCCGAATCTTTTTCAGTGTTCTTTGCTTTCTTTTTGGGCTGCCCCTGGCCATCGGCGGAAGAGTCTGGTGGTCGTTTGGCGCCCGAGACTGTCGCTGGAGCAGTGGAATCCGGGGGCACACTGTCCATATTTTGGGACTTTTTCTTTTTCTTCCGGTTCGACTTGGCCTCAGAGGCTTCTGGCGCTTCATTCGCGGCGACGGGAATAGTCGATGCTGTCTCTTCTCCAATCAAAGCAGCCATGGGCTTTTGTTTTGGGGCAAGCGAAATGGATTCTGGCTGTGGTACGTCCACAGCAACCTTTCTCCTCTTTCTGGGAGGGGCTGTTCCAACGACACTGTGCAGATTGGTGGGCGTAGTGGTGGGCGTAGAGTTCTGCTCGACAGTTGAGGGCCCGGCAACGTTGGGTGGAGACTGTTCGGGCTGAGTCCGGTTTCGTTGAACAACGCCGAGGGTACTCACAACTTGGACCTGGGACAGGATTTTGACAACAACATTGACAGAAGACCCGGCGGAGTGGGCATGCACCTCAAACGCGTCAAAATCGTCGTCTGAAAACGTATCAGAACGTCGGATGATAGAACATAGATGGGACCATGCTACCGTTTTCAAGCGCGATATCGCTGTCATAGAAGAGAGTGAAATCAGAGACTGAGGAAAGCTCGAGGCGCTTCCGGACGATCTCCTTGATCTCTTCCAACGACGATTCTGAGTGGACAGGTGGTCAAAAGAGTCTTTCCATAATCAAGTCGCGTCAAAAATCGGTACCTGTGAAAAGTTTTGCAAATCTACTGTAGCCTGGCGCAGAGTAGACGAGGGTGGGGATTGCGGAATCGCGTTTCCTTTTGGTGCCCTTATCCATACCAGTGGCCATTTGACGCGTAGTGGTGGGTATAGAGTGGACACTGGGAGGCCTTTGCCAAGCTTGCGTACTTGGGTGTAAGGGCCGAGGCTGTGCCCGGCAGAACTCATATTTATTTTTTTGAGGTTCACACGTGCAACTAAGATACCGTGTTTCGTACAAGCATACACACACAACGCGACTAAGTTACGTGACCATCAGCCCTCTCGCAAAGCCACTCACTGTGTTTGCTGCAAAATATCCGCCGGGGTGGATAGCTTGTGATTCCTGGGGTGTCCGAAAGTGTCCGATGCTGTCCGGCAATATCGACGGGTAGATACACATATTATCCGCTGCGGATATCCAAGGTATCCATCATGGTATCAGTGGATGTCTGTCGACATATCTTGTGCTAACCACCATGGGAGATACCTCAAGTATCCCTCCAGGTATCCTTCAGACGGATACACCAGCATAATCTACCAGACATCTCTTGAATTCTTGGTGGACAGTTCAAAAGGCGACCAGGTGCTGTAGTAAGTACATTCATTGTAAGTATATCAAGTCCAAAATGCTGTCCGCTTATTCGCAGTGCAAAGGCTTCGCTAACTACGAGCATACCCATCTTCTCCGCACTCCAGTTATGGCCGCAAAGCACAAGAAACAGCAGCTCGAGCGTGACCTCTGCCTTAGCCTCCACCCTGCCACACCAAATCCTCTCGACACCTGGCTAGCCAAGAATCATGTGGTGTATTTTACTCTGCAAGTTCGGCTGTCCGATATCCACCCAGATCATGAGGTGCTGGTCAGCATCTGGACGAGACGTTCGCGGGTACGTTCGAATAGCTGCAGCGGAACTGGTTCCGACATTTTCGCATTCAGGGCGAAATCGAAGGCGACTTCCGGGACCCCGATGCATTCACAGCTCACTTCCCCATGGAGTGCTGGATTGTAGAATTCCGTCTATAGGGAGCGGCGGGTGGTGATGGCGCGTCGATGGCGGGAAATAGCGGCGGGATTGATGGCGACATGATCTAATCTAATCTAACTAAACTGCAATAAATGATCTCGATCCTGGCGGTAATCCAATAGAGTGACTATCCATTGTAGGATAAGTAGGTTTTTGGGCGGGTTATATCACAGAATATTTGAGATATCCAATACCGGTGGATAATGAAGAGACAACTGTGCTACCCAGGAATATCTGGTGGATGATATGTGAGCTATCCACACCGGTGGACACCTTGCCATATTACAAGTATCTATGGAGTGGATACTGTCAGACAGAGTTGCTGTCTACCCAGGTGTCTGCACGGTGATACACGAGATATCAATGTGGTGGATACCTTGTGATATTTTGAATATCTGCTGGGATATCTGCCTTACAGATATTTTGCAGCAAACACAGTGACTTCTTCCATGTCGGTGAAAATTGATGAGTGGTTCCCTCTGGGCACCCCTGGCACCCACTTCCAGAGCTGGAACTATAGGACTCGAATTATTTACCCATATCCAACCCATATGTAAAGACCCTCTGGGCTTGTTTTTCAGGTCATTGATTAATTTCTGCGGCTCAAGGTGAGCTGGTTGAGCCCCCTGGAGCCAGATACATATTGATTGCATAACAGGGTTTAACCTCAATTTTCAGCCTACAGAGGAACAAATTTGGTTGATTTTTCTTGTAAAAAGATTGCATACAAGTTCGGGGGTGAAAAAACCTGTCTTTTCGAACTCGAGTTCCACTACCATCTCAGACCACAACAAGCAACTGGAAGTTTATTGTTTGACCAAGCAGGAGGAATGTCAGGGCACTTTTTTGAACCGAATTCTAAGGAACCACAAAAGAGGGACTCGTTATTGGAGTGCATTCATTACTACAGTCCGCTACAGAGCCAGTACAGGTCAGTTTCAAGCGAGAAAATTCACTGCATTTCTTGGAATTTGTACGTACGGAAACCTGAGAAGGAGTAGCATTGTAAACAATTGTGAAAAATGTGAAGAAAGGCTCAAGCAAAGAAAACAGTGCTACAGAAATGTTACAAGAAGGGATGGTATTGGCCGGTCATGATGTCATGAGGAAGCCAGCATTGTAATCAGGCAGCAAGAGTCTGCAAGGAAATCAGTGAGCAATGAGCATACAAGAGAACATGGAGTGCAATCTAATGAGCTCATCAAAATTGGCTTTTTGAGATTCACTAGAATTCCGAAAGTCAGAAGACAATGCACCAGAAAATCCATACTAGTAAGTCAATCAAAATGAAGACTTACCATTCATCTGAGTATTTGAAGTTGTGAGGAAAGTTGCGAGGAAATTAAAAGATGGAGAGTGAGGGATTGAGTGGAATTGAGTCGAAACAGAGTGAAATTGGACTCCCAGAATGTGTTTTAATAAATTGAAATGATGCAACATCTATAAATGAACCTACAGGAGGCATTGTCACTTGAATTTGAGGTTCTGGCACAGTCAGCACGAGGTATTCAAGAAATAGTAAGAAAAACGTCGAGGCACTGACTGATTATGTGGTGTCAAACTCCCAGCAAGAATCTGAATTGTGTCAATGGTGGTTCTGAGAACCCCGAATGCAAAAGATATGATCAAATAAACAGAAGAGCAGGAATGGACAGGGCTTGCAGTGCGCTCGCCATACACGATGAAGGCTCAGATGGAAATAGTAGGGTGTTCATTCAGCATACTGCAAGGAAGGAAGGTATGCCCCACTACTAAAAAGGAGAGTTGAAGGAGAGGCCAAAAAAATCACACAACAGGTGGTTTGAGCCTTCAAGGGATTGCTTCAGGGGATTCCTAGAAATAATATGGTGAGCTGTATCTGCTACATCAGACAGAAATAAAACGACTCCATCCTTGAAGTTTGGACTTGAGGTTGGGATGGATTCAAACAATGATTGGTTAGGTCAGCATCGGGCACCAATGATGTGTTTTGCTCCTTGCTTTATACCATTGTGTGCTCATTGCACGTGCCATTCACATCATTTCTCTGCCCAAATGTGTGTGAGCCGAGTTCACGAGTTCACGCTGCACATTGCGGGGACCTTCTGATCACACCTGTCATGCCTGTGTGCCAAGTTGGTCGCGAGGATTCCCATTCGGAGTGCGCTGTCCTTGGCAACTGTGGGTCTATGTGGGTGAATCGCGAGGAGTCAGAGGTTGCAGTAGGTCCATGTTGAGTTGAGCCGTGCAAGTCGTGGCAAGTCGCTCGCTCCAAGTCAGCTGTTGCAGTGCTGCTCCTCTCATATTGTAACCAATCGCACCCAGCGACTCGTGCACGGAGACCCTGTGAATTGAAAATAAGCCAGTTACACGGGCATGCAGTAGGTAGCAGGAAGATCAGTGAAAGCAAACCATTCACTTGATTGCGCCCGAGGATTCCGTGCTTAGTCAAGCAGGCAGGACATCCAAGGGAAGAGAGAGAGGTGGGGGCCAAACTGAGTGGTGGCGGTGATTTTATCCTTTGCCCAGAGTGACAGCCACTAGTCAGCCACACTGTGAGAAAGCGCAAAGCAAAATCAGGTTATGTCATGTGGGCAAGCCAGTGCTGCGCTGGAAAATGTGAGCCTCGAGGGGATGAAGATTTTAGGAGATACATTGAAGAAAATGAAGGAGTTAAATAATAGAAGGGAGACAATTTGGGAAAGAGAAGGACATCCAAGGGTTCTTTTTGCAAGTGCAATTCCAGTGTAATATTGAGGATGCACACTCCTGGAGTCCTGCTCAACTTGAAGCTTGAAGTATCACTGATGATGCAGGCATTCAAGAATACTCATGAACCCCCACTTGATATATTGGAAGGTTTCAAATCATTGGCATCCAAGTCCACAAATAGATTCAGCGAGGAGTGCTTGATATGCAACTTGTCAGGCAACATAACCTTATAAAGTCAGACAAAAACGGAGGAAACCCAATGGAAATGCAATTGGATGTATTGAGAGTAACTTTAACGTGTTGACTGTCAACCGGAGACCCTAGACCTGACCTCTGTTCAAACTTGGGTCAGAATTGGGACAAAAGATTGGCACAAAGGGTGGGGTACAGCCAGGACAGTTTCATTGAGTCGAGCCAATACAGATGGTGCATCCCAGTGATGTTTCGCTCACCACCATGCCCACACTACAAGACTTGATTCCGTGTCAATTCATGTGGCTGCACAGGCTAATCGAAGGTTGATGCGAAACCGCAGGAACACGTCACTGAGCGCAGATGTCGAGTCAGGTACAGCACAGCATGTACCATGTCATTTCCTTGCACATTTTTCCCATCTTTTCGTGGCAATTTCATGGGAGCCATGCACACACAGGTGGGGCTATCGTGAGGGCAGCTCGACATATACAGTTCTGTTTGCGAATTTCGGGTCGACCGTGAGGCAATCGAGATGGATGACCAAGCAATGCACTGCCTAAGGGCACGGTGGATTCTCTGCGTGACTGGGCTATGCACTGGTGGATTTTTCTAAGTAGGTATATAGCTTTCAATGAAAGGGTTATGTGTACCTTCAATTTGTCCATCCCGTTGACTCAATTCCGGTCATGCAGGCAACAGCGACCACCGACCACTGACTAGTACTGCTGCAGGAGCATTGTGCAGGAGTCCACAATGAACATTGCATGCATTGCACCGCGTCGCAAGCTCGTACTGTGAGAGTGTCAGTGGTAAAGCCTGTCCAGAAAGTGATATATAGCTGTTGTTGAGCCGATCTCCAGGGCCCAGCTGAGAGCTCAGATATTCAGATCTTGAGCTTGATGCTGGCGTTGTTGAGAATTTGCCAGTGGAGAGGGTGAGTGGAACACGTCAAAGTGCGAGACTCGTGTGGAATAGCTCCAATTGTGAATTTTGAACTTGGTCCTTTAAGCTTCAAGACTTGGTCCTCTGCTGTGGCTCATCGATTGAGGCATCGGGAAAGTCAGGAAGTTCGGGAATCCGCGACACCGGCGGATACGCCGGCGGCATGATCGGCAACAAGTTTCGGACTTTGAACTGAATGTCAGCCACCGAATGGCTATCAATTGCCGTCACAGTGGAGACTTGCCTGGTTCAAGAGGCAAGAAACACTAGGGAAAACTCAGAAGGCGGACAGTATCAAATAGACCAGCGTATGTATATTGAGCGCCAGACGATGTGGTAGTGGTAGTACAAGAGCAAGAAAGGAATGCATATGTAAGCGTGTGGCTGTACCGTAAGTGTCCGTGCGCATTGTAAGTACCGTGGCGGGCTTACACCCTCCCCGTCAATAAAAAATCGTCCATACCCCATCGGTTGTCAACCAGAGAAAAGAAAAAATAGGTAAACATACGTAAAATGTGTACGAGGGGACAACCCCCGCACGCCGTAGCCTTGAGAAGAAAAACCGGTTCCCGCGTCCTTCCCATCAACCCTTCGTGCGAGCTTGCCAGACGTCGAGAGCCTCGGCTTCGGCGAGGTTGCGGCCAGGGAGCCACAGATCCTTCTCGGGACCGTATCCGGTGAAGCGCACCAGATATTGCATCCCGCGTCCACGGATGCGCTCGTCGAGGATTGACTCTACATAGTATTCCTCCTCGCCGTCGTCGCTGATGACAGGACCGGGCTCGGGAAGGGTTCGGGAGGGAAAAAGTACCGCGTTGTTTTCGACGTATGGTTCTAATTCAGAAGCATGGTAAACATTAAAGACATTTGGCTGGTTTGGGAGATGAAGGGTGAAGGTCGAGCACTCATCGTGTTTCCCAATAATCTCATAAGGCCCGTCGAAGCGCGCCATGAATTTCGCGACGCGCTTATCCCCCTTCTTCATATATATTGCGCGTCGGTGTTCCGTTGTTAGTTTTACGCGATCACCTATCTGCAAGTCCTTGAAATCCGGTCCGCTGAGCCAGGGGAAATCTGTTTCCCATAAAATACATTTGTCCTGAAAATTGCTGTCGGAAATATTAGGATCAAAATTCGGATCATTCGGATCATTCGGATCACACGGCTTAAACCGGCACCGCTTCGGAATCTAAATGAATCAGAACTCCGAATCATTTCCTTTTGAGTCAAGATTCAAGTCAGATGTAGTCAGTAAACCAAGTCATAGCCCTAGTCATTCATATATGACTCACCGTAGAATTAGTATATAAGGAGGACCTCTTTCAGAAAAATTCCCCCAATTACCCCTGTGTAGTTACCAACTGAACTATTAGTTTTTCTCTAACTTTATACCGTGTGATTCAAATAGTAAGTCTTTGGAGACTTCTATACGAATTAAGCAAGCCTATAAAGCTCAATCAACCGCCCGTGATTATTACTGATAACAAATAACACTTCAAAGACTCAGAGGTCTTTATTTGTTACACCGCCGCTACCGATCAGACAGAATTACCGCTTACCGTTTACAGACTTTCAACGCTAACTTCCTGGAAAGGGAATAACGTGAGAGCCACAGCACTAAAATAAGATTACTTGAAATCTTCGGATACAACTAATCTTCTTAGTGAACTAATTTTCTACTCAACATCCTTGGAGCCCACCGCGAGGGAATTTTACGCTCCACTATTCCTTTCAACCCCTTTCCTCGAACTATTGTTATTACAGCCACAAACCCGACATGACCGTACTGGAATTTTTCAATGAACAGCAGAGACGTGAATATGAGGCCGCATTCCCATTTCACAGTACCACGAAGGCTGGTCCTTCACACCAGACTAATGATGACCATGAACAATCAAAAACTCATGAGAAGAGATATACAACAGCTGAAAAAGCAAAGGTAAGGTCCAAAACCCCACCGAAAAGGGTGGTAATGGAAGACTTAATGAATGTAGAAGATGGAGGATGGGAATCAGAGGATTCCGTTAGTCTGGGAAATTGGAAAGGTACACCGAGTCCGCCTTCTACTCCAGAACCTGTGCGAATGTCTGCTCTACATCACCACGCTCCGCCACTCGTTTCTTTCAATGCACCACTACGAACTACCATGGATATGCCTATTAGAGGTAGCAAGGATGCTCCTAAGACATTTCGAGGAAAATATACCGAGGTTCAACGTTTTGTGGATCATTTTGAGCAATTACTGAATAAATCACGTATTGTCAGTGATCGCGAAAAGTGTGAACATCTACTTAACTATTGCTCCATCGATGTTCAAAATGTAGTTCAAACTTTGGAGGGATTTGAACAACACCGGTGGCCGAAGTTGAAACAAGAATTACTTCGCCATTTTGATGCGGAACGAGTGCTGCAAAAATACAAACCTGCGGACGTAGTCAAGTATTCGACAAAGATGGCTGGAGAAGATTGCTTTTCACTAACCCAGTGGAAGAAATATTTTGTTAAATACAATGCGATTGCAGGTGGACCTGTGAAACGGGGACATATGAGTCGCGAAGATTATTTGGCATATTTCTGGCTTGGCATTCCCCGACATATACGACAAAGCCTAGAAAACAGAATTCTTCAGCAAAATTCGAAACGAGCTGATGACGCACAATATTCCATGAAGGAAGTTGACATGGCTGCAGAATGGTATTTTCGACGAAACAAATATGAAGCTTTGATGGTTAAGGCTGCTGACTTTGGTGAAGATCTGAATGATTATTCAGGAGACGACTCCGAAAGTTCAGACGCAAGTGATGATGATTCAGATTCTGATTATGAAGCATATAGACGTAAAAAGAGGCTACGTACTAAAAAGAAGAAGGCTGAAAGGAAGAAGAAGTTCAGTGACAAAAAGAAGGAACCAACCGGGAAGGAGAGGCAGAAATATCCTGGGAATGAGGAAGAAGTAGCAGGGCTCATACGACAGTTGAACCAAATGAGGTTGGACGACCCTGAATATGCTCCGGTTTATTATAAGGTCATGGTTCTTGATCAATCAGGAACCGCAGAGAAATGTGTAAAGCCGCCTGCGATAGGAAGAGAAGAGCGACGAGAAGAGAGACCACGCACCTGGGGAAAACCCAACAATGTTTCAACTCAAAATTCAGCTCCAGACAATACCAGTCCTGCAACTTTTCCAAACAGCATAGCTTTAGGTAAGACAACAGAGCCATTTCGTGGATGTTTCGGTTGTCTGGAAGAGGGGCATCACATTTCGGAATGCGAGAAAGTTCAGCAATTAATAGAAAAGAATGTAATGGCCTATAATCCAGAAACCCGGAGACTTACTATGAAAAATGGAAGGGATATTCGGCGATTAGCAGGAGAGTCGTTGGTAAAAGCTGCTGAACGCATAGCATCTCTAACATCAGCGCCTCGTGTAATGCTAGGGTTTCTTGACGCACATGAGGATCGTCGACACTTTGTCCAGAATTTCTATCAGGGGGAGAATCGACGAGTCATAATAGAAGAGGTTGGAAGCGAGGAGAGCCAAGATCCGGAAAGCAGTTCAGATAACGAAGATAGTGAGAAAGAAGTAGAACTGCAGAAGACGGTCAGGAGATTAGAAAAGGTGTATTTGACGTCATCAAAAACGACAGATTCTGATGGACCTTGGGTACAGCCGGTAGAAAGAACTGAGACGAGTACTCGCAAGGCCAGACGAGAAGTTTTCGATGGTGTGTATCCGCCGAATCGAGAAAAGGTGACGAGGAAAGTCAGGGATCTAGCAGAGGATGAGAAAGAAAAAGAGACACGTCTATCACCGGCTTCCGGCAAACCCACCGGCAAATCTGACATGACACATCCTGTCAATCGAGAAACAGTGGGAAAATCCTCAAACGGATCAAGCAATTCTCATTCCAATCCTGCAAACACACTTCCTGAATTAACACCTGTTGAAGCTAGAAAAGTAAGGTTTGAAGATATTCCTGAAGTAGAAATGAAAGATGTTCGATCCCATAAAAAGAATTCAGGGAAAGATAATGGAGATAAAATGAAGGATCAAGTAATTTCATTGGACGATGGATCACTGGCACGAATAAACGGCAGACAATCTGAGATTTCAGCTACGGTTAACAAGCAACAAGTACTAGATCGAATCCTTGACGCCCAAATTCCAATGTCCATCCGTGAAATTATGGTAACATCAAAAGAATTACGTTCTGACATTCAAGACCTGATCAAAGTAAAAAATGTGAAAGCTATATTATTAGGCAACTCAGAGAATCATCCAATAATGACTACTTTGGATTGGCCTAGGTCCGAAGGAATATTAATCAAGGTTGAAATGGAAACCAATGGGAAGGTTGTATGTGCAATAATAGACACAGGGTCGCAATTGGATGTTGTACGTGCAGATGTTGCAGCGTTAAACATTCGGCGTTCTGTAGACATGAGTCAAGTGACACACATGAATGATGCTAATGGGGGCAAGGGACAATTGCAGGGCTGGATACGGGAAGTTGAGTTTAATTGTGGTGGTGCTGTAACGGTAGCAGACCTTTGGGTATCCCAAAAAGCTCCATTTGAATTATTATTAGGGCGTCCTTGGCAGAGAGGGAACCTAGTTAGCATTGATGAAAGAGAAGAAGGAACATATTTAATTTTCAAAGACCGAAACACTCGAAGGCCGCGCTTTGAATTGCTTGCGGTACCGTATGACAGAACCTTTGGGGAATTACAGCTAAGTCAGTATCAGTCATTCTCTATTTTTACAGATAACACACCATTTTCGCATGTTCATTCTGAAAAAGGTACTATGAAAGGGCTTGAACACCATGAGGATGAACTGCGGCGGGTTAAGAGTCGACTCAGAAGCCTCCCAATACGGATTAATGGGAATGGACACGACTCAGTGCGAAGATACCATGACTCACTGCGAAACTACCACAAACGACTCGCATTTTCGGAGGCGTTGAAACTGCAAAAAGGCATATTGAACAACATAATGACTGCATGCCGAAGGTTTTGGCAAAAATGGAACGTACACACCTGTTTAATCGAGTCAGGAAGTGCTCGGAAGAAGGCATATAAAAGCATAACAGTTCTTCGCAACAATCCAAAATTACCGTCTTTCATCATGGCATTGACCGTACCTTCTTGGGACGATCATGCTCAACCAATTTCAGCGGATCTGGGGCCTCTCCCTTATGAGGATATCCAGTATTTCTCTCACACGCAGACTCACCAGCCTCCCCGCGCTATTTCTGGATTTACGGATGATCCTGAAGAAACTGTCAGGAACTCCGTCGCTCGACAATGGCGGAATTACACACAGCATGTTCCGTTGAACGTGAACCCTACTTTTGCGGCTTCGCCGCAATCCGAATATGGAGGAAGAGTTACACTCCCTAGCGGGCAGGTCTTGCACCGGAGTGTGGGCTTGAACGTCCTCCGCGTGTTCAGGAACCCAGACACCGGCGTGCCATTTTCAATAGCATGCCATGAATTCACATATCATCTGGAGTCGGAACAAGATTCAGTAAAACCCTGGGCTCTTGAAGTTATTTTACCTTCCAAAAGCCGCCTGCGACAAGCCATGTTTGATATGACTCCACTCGACCCGCCTGGCGAAGGCGAGACGGGTTTTCCGAACCATACCACCAATTATACACCACCTATGATCCCCATTGACCATAGACTTGCGCCTGAACGAGTGAGTCTGTCAGCATCAAGAATGTTCAGCAGCGCTAACCCTGACCAGTACTTCCCTGGACCTGAAGCCAATCATGCTCCTATTCATTCCGCTACAGAGGCGACCCGTCTTGATGAATTGACCGCTATACCTGAGCGTCATCAGTTGAGGGGATTGAGCTCGGATGCATTAGCCCAGCTATCAGCCGACATTCAGTCTCGAGCAACTCCTAGCCTGTCGTTCGGGGAGATCGACGCTCACGCTGGATATTTTACCTATTCAGTTCCCGACTTTTCAGAAACGGACTCTGTGCCTGAGCTTGTGGACGCACCCTACGGACCGCTTGTATTCCACTTTGACGATGGTTCTTCCTACCAACCCGGACTCATTCCTGAAGTTTGCGGCACTTGTATGGGACCGAAGCATGACGAAGGACAATGTTCCTACGAAGGACAGCCTCAGCGACCTGGTGCGGAGCAGGCTAGAGCCACTTACAACGCAATGTTTCCCAACAATCAAATTCCTACTCCATCTGTTGTACGAATTTCCGAGGAGTCGAGTTTTGAGCAGCAGGCTGCAGAACGAGGTATGCATTGGTATTTGGACGATGTTATGATTCCTACTAAAAATTCTTTTGCCCGTATAGCTCGCCAGGACACTGACGAAATTCGCGACACTCTTGAACTTGTGCTAGTACCGTTGATGGACGATATGATGGGGTTGCCAACGTCTGGGTCAGAAGTGTATGGACGACTGGCTTCACAAGCACGCAATGTCCAGACAGCGTTTGGTGAATTTGCACAGAAGATGGAAGAGAAGCATGAGCGCGAAGAAAGAATAGTGGCAGAAATGTCGAATGAGGTTCTGGCAGATCAAAATGATTGGCAGCAAATCTCACGCTGTACGTCCACTAATTTTCATTTTTTTATTGCTCGTCCCAACACTCTTCCAGCGACTCGTGTATCTCGTGTTGCAACTCCAGCATTAAGTGGTCGCCGCGGGCCTCTCATCACACGCGACGAATGGTCTAGCTCCTCTGCTTCCTCACCATCTACCACCGACTCGTCGTTCGATTCTGAAAGTTACTCGCCATTGGCTTCAAGTATTGTTCATAAAACTGAGAGACAAGGATCTCTAACACCTATTACTGAATGGTCAGTGTCCTCGTTAGATTTCAATATCGACCCTCAACGGATCATTGACATTGCCGTTTACAGGGCGTTGACACAATCAGAGCCAACTGAGCCTCCCGCAAGTTCTACGGTTCCCTCCCCTCTTATCCCTATCTCAGACGACCACGATGATGATTCTGAGCGTTCGATCCCGCTCGCTGATCTCATTCCCTTGTCACGAGTCGCAGGCCCTCTTTTCTTTGCATCTGGGTCCCCATCGTATCAACAGCTTCCCGAAGGTTCCGACTACTACAATACCGAGAAGTACGCTCGTCAGCGCCGAGAGCTGGATGGGTGGCTTAAATTCGGGAATGATCATTTGGCTGATCATTCTCGTCAGGAAGACGAAGTTGCTTCCTACCCGTTGCAGCACGTCCTTAACACCCTCCATGGGGAATTGCGCGATTTCATTGACTATCCAACAATGGCAGGCGCGAATTTTCGTGGCCTACAGACATTATCTCCGTTATCCATGGGCGATCCTCATGCTCACTCGGTCACCGCTGATCTCATATCCGAATTCCCTAACCCAACACAATCTCCTACTTCCTTGGATTTTTCGCTTCCCAGTAATGAGTCGCATGATCGAACTGTCGCATCCTCGCTGCCCTCCGATCTTACTTCCAATTTGCCTGGCGAGACGGCAGTCGGTGGATCGAAGCGCAAAGAACAAACAGATGGATCTAATGACGTATCAGACGAACGCCCTCAGAAACGCCTCCGTAAGTTTGATGGTGAATTATTGCGTCGACAAGTTACTGAACGAAACGCTCTCAAAGCAATCCAAATCTTGGAACCTAAAAACGTTCGGTTGTTTGCGGGATCTCGGTTGGGTCTGCTTGAAGGGGGAAGGATTATCGAGTCCATCGTCTGGCATCGTTACGGGGTTTCTACGGAGTTTTTTCCTGACGGCTTTGTTACCCATCCCTTCCTTGACGACCTGGAAGCTGCCAAACTCCACACGCTTTGGGACCTGCTACGTTTCCAAGGTCGGCATCAATTGGCTGAACTATTATTCGACATCCTCACCATCCGTTTACGCGATGAGTATGTCCTCAACGCCCATGGATTGGAGCTGGCGTACCCAGAAACCCAGAACCAATATCACGAATTGTTGGGTGTCCCTGCCTATCAACACTCTTACGGTCCCGCAGAGTTCGACATTGATTCTGATTCAGAAGCATCGGGTTTCGGAGGCATGGACTTGGGGTATCCCGACGATGAGTACGAGGGCAGTTTTTTTGTTGATGGTTACCCTGATGATGTTTATGACAGAGATCTTCGCGATGACAGCATCTCTGTGGAAGACACGTCAGAAATCATGTTCGCTCAACCGCCCTATTACGACGATATCTCTTACGACGGATCGTCCCTCTCAGAGGATGCCTCTGACTACATGGATGCTGCCAGCGACGAGAACAGCAACAACCTTGCAATCTTTCATGCCGATGCGAGCTCTCAAGGGCCTGGTATATACTTACGCGACATTGATGATGGTGGTTCCGGTAACGGCCATGATGATGACAGCCACATCGCCGCTAGCCAGCCCCGCTTCGACTGGTCAGTTCCAGTCAATTCCGTCCGCCGCGCTCTTACTAACCCTTCACAGATCTCGACAACATGATACAAGCGATGCTCGGGATGTCGCCGGACCGGTGTCCCGAATGTGTTTCACTTTTTTGATATTCACGATTACACTCACGATGATTTTGACTTACGCCTTCAACATGGCTGTACAATATTTTAGGAGACGACGACCGCTGACCGCTACTGCTACCTGCTCTGTATCGAGGATCCGAGACCGATTTACGTGTAATTCCGACAGAGCCTACGATTGTACGTTGATGAATACAAACGTTGTAACCACTGTAAATCTCGGTGTGACTAAGATTGAACGAATTCTTAGACAATATTCTGACTTGTCTAATGAATTGCAAATGGCAGGATTAGTTCAAAATCCCGAAAACTCGTCATGCTATTCGTTTAATTGTTGCAACTCGGAGACTTTACTCTTGCCTGGGAGCGCGGAACAAGAACGGTTAACCACACAGGCAGATAAAAATGGACTAGAGGAAGATGACGATATAATATTCTATCCTGTGGTGTTAGAAACGACTGGAGGACGCCAGTATCAGTCCTTCACTATGTATAAGAGGGTTGACCGAAAAATTAAGCCTGTATCAACTACATTCTCTCCAGATTATGTAGTTCATCGGCAAATTCCTCGTGATCCATTAAAATCCTTAGCGATACTATCGCCCCGCCCTCCACCCTTCTTTCCAACCAAAAGACTGGATCTAGAACGACTCAAAATCCTTGAACTAAATAAAGATGGATTTCTATTGCCAGAAGAAGAGAGGTTGTTTATACGAGTCATGGAACTCAATCAGGAGGCACTAGCCTTTGAGGATGCGGAAAGGGGCACATTTTCAGATGAGTACTTCTCTCCATACAAAATAGCGACTATTCCTCATACACCTTGGGAGTACAAAAATATTCCCATACCGCCAGGAATATTACAGAAGGTTATTGATCTTCTCAAATTAAAAATGGAAGCAGGTGTCTATGAAATGTGTCAATCCTCGTATCGGTCACGATGGTTTTGTGTACTCAAGAAAAATGGCAAGCTCCGTATTGTGCACGATTTGCAACCATTAAACAAAGTTTCGGTGCGTGATGCAGGAATGCTACCTATTGTGGATGATTTTGTTGAAGGTTTTGCAGGACGACAATGTTACACAGTTTTTGATTTGTATTGGGGATTCGATGCTAGAAAAATGGAGCCTGAAAGTAGGGATATGACAGCGTTCATGACCCCGCTAGGACTTCTAAGAATAACTTCGATGCCTACTGGGTATACCAACTCCCCGGCGGAGTTCCAGAAATGCATGGTGTTTATTCTTTATGACGAAATTCCCCATGTTGCAAATATTTTCATCGATGATTTGCCAATCAAAGGCCCTGCAACTCAATACTTACAAGAAGATGGAAAACCAGAAGTCCTGAAAGAAAATCCAGGAATTAGAAGATTCATTTGGGAGCACGCACAAGATGTACACAGAATAATGCATAGAGTAAAGTGCGCAGGAGCAACTTTCTCAGCAACCAAAGTTCAATGCTGTCGGAGACAAGCATTAATTGTTGGACAAAACTGTACACCAGAAGGGCGCGTACCAGACGACAAGAAAGTGTCAGCCATCTTAGAATGGCCGGTTCTGACTACTCCTCAAGAGGTGCGCAGATTCTTAGGACTTTGCGGGACTGTAAGGATTTGGATACATTGTTATTCAGAAATCATTCGTCCACTCACCGAGTTGTATCGGAAAAATTGGGAATTTGAATGGACTTCTCGCAGGATGCACGCATTTGAAACTATTAAAAAGTTAATAGCAAGTGCACCAGCTCTTCATCCAATCAACTATCAATCAGATGCTGCAGTAATATTATCAGTGGACTCAAGCAAAATTGCCACTGGAATGATATTGGCCCAAAATGATGAATTTGGAAGAAGACGTCCTGCTAGATATGGATCAATTCCTATGAGCGAACGAGAATCTCGTTACTCACAACCAAAATTAGAGCTTTTTGGACTATACCGTGCACTGAGACACTGGCGACTGTACATTATCGGAGTCAGAACTCTACAAGTTGAAGTAGACGCACAATTTATCCAAGGTTTGCTCAACAATCCAGACTTACAACCAGATGCTGCAGTCAATCGGTGGATTCAAGGCATTTTGATGTTTCATTTTGCATTAATTCACGTACCCGCAATAAGTTTTCATGGACCTGATGCATTATCTAGAAGAACAAGACCAGAAAATGAATCAGCTCCAGATGACCTTGACGATTGGTTGGATGACATAGCATTGTTTTATCACACCTGGGATGATCTTGACGACTGGTTGGATGATATAACCCTGTTTTATTATACCAAACCTCGACGAGAACTATCAAATAAAGCAAAAAGATTACCGTCCTGGGTGTTACTGTCAAGAAGTAGTCAAGAAAAATTATTACGAGATATTTTCCACTTCCTTGAGACCTTGGAAGCGCCTATGTTTCCAAGTTCTCAAAAACACCGAAGGTTCATCAGCCAGGCCACACGGTATATGATTCAAGAAGGACAGTTATGGCGAAGAAATCCTAAAGGATCACCGTTAGTGGTAGTAATGAATCCTGAGAGACGCTTGAAAATTTTAGAACAAGCTCACGATGAACTAGGACACCGAGGGAAGGAAGTTATTTGGGATCTCCTGAAAAAGCGATTCTTCTGGCCAAAACTCTACAATGATATTGCACATCATATTGCGTCATGTCATAAATGTCAGATTCGAAGCACCAAGAAATTTGAGGTACCCACCACAATTTCTACACCGGTAGTTCTGTTCCAAACTGTATACATAGACATCATGATGATGCCAGAAGCAGATGGATTTAGAATGATAGTGGCAGCACGAGATGATTTATCAGGAACCTGTGAAGCCAAAGCATTGAAGACAAAGACTTCAGATGATTTGGCTAGCTTCTTTTGGGAATACATTTACTGTCGCTATGGCTGTCCTAGGAAAGTTATCACAGATAATGGACCAGAAGTAAAGGCCGGTTTCAAAAAGTTGATGAAGAAAATGAACGTACCACATGTACGAATTTCACCATACAACAAGCATGCGAATGGTGTAGTAGAACAAGGGCACTATACCTTAAGAGAAGCAATCGTAAAGTCCTGTGGAGGTAAGATCAGTATGTGGCCTGAAAAGTTGGCGGTAGCATTGTTAGCTGACCGTGTCACCATCAGTCACGTAACAGGGTTCTCACCCTTCCAATTACTTTATTCTACTGATCCGGTTTTGCCGTTTGATCTGATGGAAGCCACTTTCCTTGTAAGTGGATTCCATTCCGGAATGACTACGGCGGAACTGCTTACCTTGAGGATTCACCAACTTTCTAAAAATGAACGCGACATTAAAAAGGCTTCTGAAACATTACGCAAGGCCCGATTCAGATCTAAAGAACAGTTTGAAAAACGATTCAAGAAGAAACTACAAAAAGAAGAATACAAGAAAGGCGAATTGGTGCTAATACGAAACGTAGGAATTGAGTCTGAGGTTAGTTCCAAACGAAAAACCATGGACAGATATTTCGGGCCTTACGAGGTGGTACGCAAAAATTATGGTGGAGCATATATCTTGAAAGAACTGGATGGATCCCTGTTCAGAAATAACCCAACCGCGGCTTTCAGATTGATGCCATACATTACCAGGAGTCATTGGTTTATGCGTTCAGGGTCGATGGAGGATGAGAATGAAGACAAAGATAGCGTGGGAGATGATGAAGAATTGTTTGAGTCCTCAGACTCAGAATAGAAAGCTGAAAGCCCTTCACAGCTGGAAAAGGAAACTTCGGAGGATCGACTCTGTTCAATTGATTCCCCAGAAGGACTCCGCATTTGTTAACGCCGCCTATGCCGACAGCCGAAGTAACGTGAGTCGCCCAATAAAAACAAGCTGCTTAATTTCTTCGAATCATCTTTCTTTTCTCCACACTCACATTTTTTTGTCGCTAATCTCTTTCCTGCTACTAACATCTCACTATGACTTACCAAAACAATCCTTACTCCGCACACGGGTTAATGGCCCATCAACAAAGAGCCATAGCCTCTACTGCGAGTTTCATCACCCTGGAAGACACTGACTCTGAGGCGTCCCATACGGTACGTCTCATAAACAACATTAAACATTTCATGATCATGACCTTTCATGACTAGAGTCGCATGTCCCCCAGTGAATACTACAGCTATCATTTCAACCGAGAGCTTCATAACACCCGTTACATCCACTTCGTCGCACCACCACGCCCGCGCCTTGAAATACACACCGACCCCGTCGCCTCTCATCATCTTCCATCACCAATCAGTGAGACGTCACTGCGGGCTGCCACCCCAGTAACGTATGCACCACTGCGACGATCCAGGTCTTATAGCATGACCAGGATTAGAGAGCTGGAACACACATTGGAACAAGATGTCTCACGATACGACTTTGTGTTTCCCAAACGACGAGAGGCCCTGTCTACAGAGGACATCCAGTGGCTGATGAGTGCCAACCAATACTTCCGCAACCTCAAAGACAAATATTCGGTGGTTGTGGAAGGACGTGAAGTCGCATTTATCGGATTTGAAGCCCGGCTGGGAGGATGGGTGATGAAGAACAGAGCCATGCAGACGATTAGACCCGGAACAGTGATGATCTGCGCAGGAGAGATTGTAGGAGAATGGCGAGTGACGACGAAATTTCGCAAACGAAATGGATGGCTGTATAGTCTTTGGGCGAACGACACGTTACAGCAACGCACATATGTGCGGGTTAGCAAGAAAACCACTGACATCGGACCCGGACGTGTTCTAATTGCCGCCTGGAAGACGCGCTTCATGCTGTCCCAACTTCGTTCCACACTATTCATTTGAGTACTACCCGTTCATTTATTATCAATATCCGATCCACATGTTCATTCATTTACCTACTTGAAATTTGTACCAACGACACACAATTAACAAATGTATTTTACTGGTCGACTGAGGACAGTCGAATTTTATTCCGTCCGCCGCGGGATGAGCCAGGGGAAATCTGTTTCCCATAAAATACATTTGTCCTGAAAATTGCTGTCGGAAATATTAGGATCAAAATTCGGATCATTCGGATCATTCGGATCACACGGCTTAAAACGGCACCGCTTCGGAATCTAAATGAATCAGAACTCCGAATCATTTCCTTTTGAGTCAAGATTCAAGTCAGATGTAGTCAGTAAACCAAGTCATAGCCCTAGTCATTCATATATGACTCACCGTAGAATTAGTATATAAGGAGGACCTCTTTCAGAAAAATTCCCCCAATTACCCCTGTGTAGTTACCAACTGAACTATTAGTTTTTCTCTAACTTTATACCGTGTGATTCAAATAGTAAGTCTTTGGAGACTTCTATACGAATTAAGCAAGCCTATAAAGCTCAATCAACCGCCCGTGATTATTACTGATAACAAATAACACTTCAAAGACTCAGAGGTCTTTATTTGTTACACCGCCGCTACCGATCAGACAGAATTACCGCTTACCGTTTACAGACTTTCAACGCTAACTTCCTGGAAAGGGAATAACGTGAGAGCCACAGCACTAAAATAAGATTACTTGAAATCTTCGGATACAACTAATCTTCTTAGTGAACTAATTTTCTACTCAACACCGCACGTCTTGTTGGCTTGTTCGGCTTGGTAGGGAATCGCACCGTACGTACGTACAGTGCAGGTACCGGGAGCCATCTCGGTACGTGCCGAGGAAGCCGTACGTATATGGGATACGGCTCTGGGGATACGGCTCCTATTCAAGCCGTATCTCGGCAAAGTGGCTTGAACTTTGCCGTGGTAGGCCATATCAGTTCGGATTCACTTCTGGTGATCTGCCGCGAGTGAATTTCAGCGATATCCATCGTGCCGCGGCCCAAGATGTGCTGATTTCCCCCTCTGGTGATGGCCGTACCCCGTACCGTACGTATACGGTACGTGATCCGTATACATACCGTCAGACCCCGGAGGCCTTCGGATGGTGTCCATACATATACGGATCACTGTCCGTAAGCACGTATCTTGTCACGTACCGTATACGGTACGTATGGTGCGATTCCCTACGGCTTGGCAAATTTTCGCTGTCAGCAGGTTATCGTGCGTGTCCGCGACGTCCTCCTGTAACCGGTCGATGATAGCGGCAGCGTCAACGTCGGCTTTCGTAGCAGTCGCCAGAGAGTCGACCAGAGGCGGAATGATTCGAGGCGAACAGCCGGTGAGCAATTGGAAACCAGAGTAGCCCGTAGACGTGTTTACCGTGTTCATCATGTCAAAACGGATCCGAGGTAACACCCGTTTCCAACCGTGCTGATTTTGTGCGACATGGAAACGAACACATTGATTCACCGTCTTGTTCGTGTGTTCGCTCGAACCGTCTGTTTGTGGGTGGTAAGAAGACGACATCTTCAGCTTTACCCCAGTGAGCTTGTGCAGAGCGTGCCAGAAGTCGGATATGAACAGCTTGTCGCGGTCGGAGATGATCTCCAGCGGCAAGCCGTTCTTGCAATACCAGTGCTCGAAGAAGATCAAAGCGAACTCGGGCGCTTTGATGTTCGTGTGTGTGGGTATTATCTGAATGTCAGTTCCCAGGCGGCACGTCATGGTAACAATGCAATCAAAACCCTTGTCGGGTGGGCAAGGGCCAATAAAGTCAATAGCCACAGATTCGCATCGGTTGTCCGGAACTGGCAGTGGATGCAGCGGCCCGGCTTTTCATTTCGTCCGTGATTTGTTTCGCTGGCAGTCGGGGCATGACGGGATGTAAGCTTCTTCCAGATCCCGTCGCATGTTGGGCCAGTAGTAGCTGTCTCGCAACGATTCGTACAACTTGTCGAACCCGAAATGACCTAGGTTGTCGTGGCAGAGTTGGAAGAACATCTCGCGTAAGCTGTTGACGCGTGGGATGACTAGTCGGCTTCCTATGTACCATAGGTGTTCGGGCTCGCGGAATTCCAGGCCGACAATACCTTGACTTGCGGACTCAAATTTTTGGCACCAAGGATCATCACGGTAGCCGTTCCGGATGCAGTCGAGCAGTTTTGCATCTGCGGAGATCCTCATCGTTGCCGCCACTGGTGGCGGTGCAGCTGTGGGTCTGTCTCGAATCCTTGTTCGCGCCAAGCATTGCACCACATGAAAGGGTGAATCGCGCCTGTACCACATGACAGCCGCCAGCGGTGCGTCGTGTTCTTCATGGCCGATTATGGGCTCGCTAGCCGCCAGCTCAGCAAGGCCGCTGTCTTCAAATTCTGTTCTCGAGAGTGCATCGGCCACTGTGTTATCTTCGCCCTCGATGTAAATGATCTTATAATCATACTGCGAGAGCATCTCCATCCAACGGGCCTGCCTACGTGACAGGTCCTTCTGTGTATCAAAGTTCTCCAGGGTCCTGTGGTCCGTGTAAATCTTGAAATGCGAGCCTATAAGGTCGACCCGCCATTTTTTCGGTGCCCTCATAATAGCTAACAATTCCTTCTCATGCACTGGGTAATTTAGCTCTGCACCTTTGAACGTCATGGAGTCGAAAGCCACGGGTCGAGCAGTTTCCCAGGTCGGTCCCCAGGATAACACCGTGCCAGAGCGCTTACACCCATAGTTGTAGGATATAGACTAACACCTTGAACCTAGCCATAGGAATCGTTATGTATTGCACTGGCTCTAGCCAACGGTTGGCTGGGGCCATCCATGTAGACTTAGGCCACCCTATGCCCTGGGCACTGTCTGTGAGTATGTGTCACCACTCCTAGGTCTGCCGTGTGTTTAATTCCTCGGCACAGATTAGATACTAATATAATTGTCTGACCTAATAAATATATTACCCAATCGTCCACATCGAGATGCTGACCCCGTTTTTAAATGTCCCTATTCAGACAGACACTCCCCTTGCTCCGCGCGTCAGTCGGAACAAGACGGGCGCTTCCGGGAAGGACCCGTAGTCATTTTTTTGGGCACACGACGGAGGTTTCCGGATCCACTATTTCTTCAAAGTATTATTTTGCATGTTAAGTACGCACAGGTTCCTGCACAGGCACTATGGGGTTCTCTGCAAAGAACAGGTCGAGCGCCGGGCCATCCTCCTGAGCAGCCACCTCGAATGCAAGCATCCGCCGAGCCGCCTCCACGGCCGGCATCTTCCACTTCGCCTCCCAGAACCGTGCCAGACGCTCGTGCATGTGTGCTTGCTTCAAGGCGTAGGCACGCAGCCCTGCGCCGACCTCCACTGAGACATCCGTGCGGGGTGCGACGCGCTGACGCCACCATGCTGCCTGCCATCCGAGGTACCTCAACACCCTGTGCATCTCCTCGCGCAGCGTCTCCACCTCCTCTCCCCAGCGCAGCTTCCTAGCCCGTGCGCGTGTCCATTCCACCCTGACAGCTAGCAATATTGCGTCAGTTTCATCTCCGTCGCAGTAAGAGAGACTTACAGTCGTGCAAGCGCTGCTCAGCGTTGTCCAGAGCCCCAGGTGCTGTCCAAATCCACGACATGACTTTCTTCGACGTCCCCGGCGCGTCCCTCGGAGCTCGGGCCCCACGCCCCGCACCTATCATAGCCAACTTCTTCCGTGCGGCACTGTCGCTTTCCCCCGCATCGCCGTCGAGTCGGATATCCTCCGGCTTCAGCTCGCGAAAATTCCTCGTCACTTCCTCCCCCCTCAAGGATATCAGAGCCGCCCGCGCGCAGCGATACTTCTTCGCGCATGCCTCGGCCCGCTCACCCACCTGATCGATGAGAGTTCGGGCCTTGGTCGCCCCGCCTTGCCCACTAACGTGCTCGTTCCGAAAGGTGATCAAATGGCGCTTTGCATGCAGGCGCGCACGGAGCTTCGCAAGTGCGTTCGTGCACTGGCCTACGCGGAGCTTCGCCTCCATCTCGAGCAGGCCCTGAACGCATCCATGCAACTCGGAGCCGCCGTCCATCTCACTCGGCATCCACAATTTGATCTTCTCCGCCTTCGGGGGTGCAGCCTCAAAGACCCGTCCGGTCTCGTGGGCCGCGATAGCCTCTGCTGCCCCAGGCATGTATATGTCTTGAAGCTTGCGAAACTTGCCGATCTTGACCAGGAGTGTGCGCCTCCAGTCGTACAGCTTCCCCTCGCGGTCCGCTGTCAGCAGTGCGGTCCCAGCCACCTCTGCGACAATACGTCGCCTAGGCTTCGTTCGTCAACTACTACACGTCCACATAACAAATATACGCACTGAGCTTCCTCAATTTGCATTCCGGCGACCAGGAACGCGGTTGCGCTGCGACCTTGCATGGGGGACTGCACACCCGCCAGTTGCGCATCTTCGTCTTTTTTGACTTCCAGACGAACAGCAGCCTCGCTGGGACAATCTGCGGTATTGTTAGCCCTGTCTCCTTCGTCATGTGCATGTTCGGACCACGTACCTGCGTGATTCAATGTATACGGGTTCGGCTTGGAGTCATCCTTCTCCCAAGCATCGACCATGCCAACCCACACATCCTGCAGTTCGCGCTCCACGGTCGCCGTCACCTCCTTGAACCCGTAGATCTGTCGCTCCCGTTCCGCAAGTGCAACAATCAGCTTGCGCTGCAGCGCATCGCCTTGGTAGCCAATCAGCATACAAGAAAAAGAAGAAAAGAACAATTCCCTCGACGCACCTTGGCCAAAATTCTTCCTATGATTGTGGCTGTCGATCTTATCTTCCAGAACGTCGACTCGTTGCCCTCGCCCAGCGTCCTTCGTGTGGTAAGAGGCCGGGTTAAGAACTGACCATACCCGTTCCACGCCTTCGCCGTCGCTCTTCCCAACGCCGGGCTTGTAGCTCAAGCTGTTCGATGTCTGGCAGTCCTCGTTGTGGGAAGCAGCGTGCCAAACCGGAAGGGCGCATTGGAAAGTGAAGTTGTCGAATGGGAGGCGCAGCTTCTTCGGGAGCTTCTTGCTGCGATCGGGCAAATTCTTCTTCCATTGGCACCCAATGTCGTACGATATCGTGAGCATCATCAAGGTGAACCCGAGTAACGCTGACATCACGATATAATCCATGTTTGCGTATCTGTTGGAGGATACACTCAGATCCAGGTGCGGGCGACAGCTTCGTTCTTACCTCTCCCCCTTCTGAAGATCACCGATGCCATTTGGTCGGACACACTCGTGCCGCGCGCAGACACAACCACCCACGCCGGAGGAGCGCAGTCCAGTTGTCAGGCGCGTGTCCTTTTGAAGTAGGGCAGCGAAAGCGATGCATGTACTTATCTGTTTGGCAGGTCAGTCTCAGCCTATCAAAGCCAAACAAGTCTCACTCACGTCTTTCTCGGCGACATATTTTTTGAGATGTTTTCTATAGCGACGGGGCTCCACCCAGTACCCCCAGCCTGGTCCCAAGGAGGGGTCGTCGATTTCATTTGTGCGCATGCGGTTTTTGAGTTTGAAATTTGCGTCCACGGCGAGCAAAAGCATGTACAAGAATCTGCCGAAACATCAATGAATATTCGTGGCAGTAAAAGCAATACTCACCTTAGCCTTGGCTCCACCTGGCGCCAATTGGCTGGTAAATTTCGCCCGTCGTAAGGACAGGTCCAGCAAACCACCGCTATCTCTCCCAATTGGACAGCATCTCCCTCGATTCCATCCACACCGGTCGGCTTGTGCGCGCACCCCGCTCGTTTGATGCGTAGAATGAATGCCCACTGGCGGGCCATTCGCTGAAACCCCTTATACCGATCCTGGATTACGATCAATCACTATCATGATACGAGACAAAGAAATAATGCACCGGAAGCCAAGTCATGCCGGTGGAAGCTGTTGCGTCGGTGACGCGTTCCATGGCATGGATAAAATCATTAACATTCATGTTACCGACAACATTGTAGAGGCGGAAGGCGTCGAGAGTTTTGAATGTGGCACAGGTGGCCGGGCTGGCGATTGAGGCCGGATACCACGCGTTGCGGAGAAGCTGCTCCACGGGATCTGCATGCGCCGCCTTGGAGCAGTTGCAGTAGCGCATCTGGATTTGATGTATGACCGGTGCCTCGATAATTGTCATCTTGTGAATGTTATCTCCAGGGAAGACGCAGGGAAACCCGCCGTGACCGAGCTGGTACACGAGTCCGACCTGGGCCAGTGTCACGTCGACCCAGAAATCGCCGTTCCACTCCTAAAATTCGAAAGAAAATCAGGTCAGTCAAGCGAGGCGCTGGCGGCATCTAAGAGGTGCACCTTGACAACATGCAGCGGTGTGTGGGCGTGGTGGTGAAGCAAGCATTTTTTGCACTGTAAGAATTGCCCGCAGTCCCCGCATTTGAAAATTCGGGACGCTGGTACGCCTTCGTAAGGAGTCTGGCAGTGTGCGCAGCGGGGATCGTGCATATCGTCGCCCAGACCATCGTGGCGCAGCACCTCGTCCAGGAACATGCCTTTCAGAGGTCTCCACAGAGAAGCAGGGTCGTCCTGGCAGCAAACTGCGTCAGTTCACCAATCCGAATGATTCCAGGTATGTACATACCGAGCTAGCGTAATCCTTACGCTTTCTGCTCTGCGAGTCGACACCGTTCATGGGGTTATCCTCTGATTCCAGGTCCAGCGTCTCTTCGGTGTGTGGCATCCAACGCGCAACCGCAGTGCCTGCTGGCGAGTCGTCCAGGCGCTGTTTCTTGTGCGCAACATTTAGCAGCTCCTCATCCCGGCGCTGCCCGTCAGCCGAATAATAATATCCGCGGTCGGCTGTGAGGGTTGTCTGGCCTGAGGTGCCTTCGCCCACCCCGTAGTCCACGTCAAAATCGAGAACTTTTTTATGTCGAACCATTTTGGCGGTGTAAAGAGAATGAAATTGCGCTGCGGGTGGACGAATTAGCTACTTAAAGCGAGCCTCGATGAGCGGAATTGCGTACAAAAGTGGAAGTTTGAGGCTGTTCAAGGACCAGAGATATCAAAATCAGGCCCCAGGAGAAAAAAAAGACAGTCATTCGGGCCAGATTTCGATCGAAGAGGGAGGATAACCCAGCCAGTGGGAATAGAACAATCAAGCCAACGGGCTAGGCTACCCGCCCAGCCAACCGGCCAGCAAGCGGGCGCCAGGCCAGCAATGAGACAAAGAAGCGAGAGTTAAGGAGGCATACAGCCACTGATCGCACTTCCGTATTGGGCAAGACTTAAAAATTGTTCTCGACTGACTACTGAACGTACGGTCAACGCTCAAGACTACCCAACTGTGTAAATATTCTACGGTGAATCCGGGATGACAATAATCTTTCTGTATTTGGGAAACTTGAGCCCATCCCACTTGTACTCGACCTTGCTTGCATCCTTCCAACCCGGATACTCGCCCGCCAACCAAGCCTCTTCGCCGTAGTGACGGAACGGCTTGCGAAGCATTGTTGTCGTGCAGTCCGGGCATGTCCACTCGCGCTCGAGCCAAAGCCTAATGCACACGTAGCAGTGACTATGGCCGCAAAGGTACCTGTTTTGCATCGAGTCAAAAAAAAAAATGGCGGTGATTTTTGAAAAAAAGGGAGAAACACGAACGATACTGGGTGAGATTTTGTCATGCAGCATATACTACACTTATGGTGAGGTTTTTTGGCCACCGGCTGGGAGGGCCCGACGCCTCCCACCCACAGATCCTCGTGCTTGAGAGGCTCGGCGCGGACTTCGCGATCTCCATCTCTATCGCTCCGCGGGCGTACGCGAGTGGCGCCAGGGGACCTGTACGGAGTCGGACGAACCGCTGCCGGACGTTGCGCGTCGCGACGTGCGCGTCTAGCCAGGTCTATGTCGCGTTGGAGCTGGTCCACGGCGCGAGCGGTGGCGTCTGCCTCACGGGCCGCTGCGGCCTCCGCGGCGCGCGACCTATCAAACTCCTGTTGGCGCGCCTGGCGTGCCGCCCTCTCAGCGGTGGAAAGCAGAAGCGACTGCGGGCCTCTGATAATGTTTGGATTGAACACTGGCTCAATGCGTCAGAAAACGGTGTCGTTGTGATCAACCCTCGCTCACCTAAACTGGCCGGCCTCCCTTGAGCTTGAGTGCCATTGCGCGCACGTCTGGTACGAGGCGCCTGCATG